>JALPQD010000024.1:9356056-10596056 GCA_023101885.1 Typhlomys cinereus | reverse complement strand
CCTGTTTACTTTCTCCCTACTGAATATTGCTTTATTACTATCCATGTTATTGTGTGTAATAAACATAAACGTCCTGTTTTATGAATAATGAAATATGAATTATTTTCCTAAAAACAGCAATACACGCTGACATTTCCCTGACGGTAAACATTTATGAACAGTGCACATCCGTTTTACTACCAGTACCAATTGTAGCACATGATTCAGTATGAAAGGTTTGTAAAACCTGAATAATGAACTTGCATCCATTCTAAGACATGGATGATAAAGTGGTAGTTGTCAGCCAATAGTTGTCTGGTGAAATATTCTGTTCATTCCTCCATGTGCATAAAGACAGGTCGAGTCCCAAGCATGCCTACAGGCAACAGACTTTTGATTTGAGATCTTGACACACATGGCAAAGCACGTGACCCAGGTTCCCCTTCACCAGCTGGCCAAGCGTTTGGTTGACCAGGGAGCTAGCTGGTCGGCAGAGGACCATGAGGTGGCACCTCCCTATGCTGCCCCCTGGCTGAGGGCAAAGTCTCTGCCGGGTGCTCTCACTGCAGGTTTGACATGGCTCTGAGGTGAGGGGCTCTCCCCCTGGGCCACAGGAGTGGACCCACCTCTCTATGGGCCCCAGCTGTGTATAGCACAGAGTGGATCTGTTTCCCCACATAGCCTCAGTCAGTGCAGGGTAGATCTCCCTGGGGGGGGGGAGGACACAGCTGCCAGCACACAGTGGATCTGACAGTGCACAGCGCAGTGGGTCCATCTCCCTTGGGGCCGCAGCCAACACACCTTGGCAGCTCTGCTCCTGCTTCCACAGCATCCGGATACACTGATCCTCAGCTTGTCTCTCCCTCGCAGCACAGCAGAGCCTTCTGGGCCTTCCTGCTCTCTGGATGGCTCCCAATCGCCTTACTATGCAGTGCTGTGGCTTCCATGGTCATGACCCACACGCAGCATATTCTACCTGCTGCTCGAGGTCCAGACTGTAAGGAATGGAGGACTCAGGCCTGACAGGAAAGGCCTGGTCTGATCTGGTGAGGACCCTGTCTGGAAGGAGTCAAAGGTGGGAGGAGGGGCGTCAAAGAAGAACTTCCCGTGTGCTCTGGGGCTGTGGGGGTGACATGTCTCACACGAAGGCTGATGACGGCACAGAGGGAGAGAGAGTGGTAGATGATAATACGGTCAGCTGTAATGCGGGATGGGAGGACAGGATTTGGGGGGACAGGAAAGAGCAAGAATCTGCTTTTGACCCATCGAAGGCTGGGTGTCTCAGAGGCATCTAGGGAAGCCAGTTGGCCGCACACATCTGGAACTCAGCACACCCTGAGTCGGGAAGAGCAATTATATGATGTCATCGTCATCACAATACTGCAGGTTTCATGCTTGAAAAGATCTAAAATAAGAGAGGGCTTGTCTGCTAAATCCACCAAGCGCCTTTATGAGCACGGTTAGGACACTGCTTAACAGGGGTTCCCAATGCAGGGTGCTCTGCCAGAGTCCTGCCCATTCTGCAGGGAGGAGAGCATGTCTGAGAACTTGTGGGGTTCATCAGCCGAGAGGATGGCAAGGGCTCCTCTCTGGAGAATCTGGTGGTCTGGGTCTCGTCAGTGCCCCCAACACTCCTGGCTCAGGCCTGGGCTGGATGCAGCTTTCCTGAGTCACCATCTGCTTTGTGAGGAATAAACATCATTCCCCAAAGCGCTAAGCGTTCTTAGCACCTGCAACTCTGGGGTTGCAAACTTCATTTTTTATTTCCATTTTTATTTATTTTTTTAGTGGTGTGTGTGTGTGTGTGTATGTGTGTGTGTGTGCACTGTGTGTGCCTGTAGAGGTCCAGGGGTGACTTTGGGAATCACCCTGGATTGCTTCTACCTCCTCTTTGCTTTCCTCTGGAGTTTCCCAAGCTCCACCTTCCAGGGTTGGAAGCACAGGTCACTGCCATTTCTCCCTGGAGTTTTTATGTGGGATCTGGGATCTGAACTCAGGACATTCTGTGTATGAAGCTTAACCTCTGAGCCGTCTCTCCAGCCCCAAGAGGCTACAAACTTTAAAGCACTGAGCCTGAATCCACTTGTGAAAGTCTCTTCAGATTTGAGTTTCCCAGAGACATCCAACTGCCATCTATTCGTCGATAGCATTGCATTGGAAGTCTGTCAAAATGCAAACTATTGCCTTGATCAAACGCATCTGCTTCCTATGCCCGTGTGTTCCACTGTTAGTCCCTCCTCATCTCCAGAAGGTAGTGGGTAACTGCAGAGGAGCACGCAGAGCCCATTCCCTAGCACAGCTTTTACATCTTGCTTTGGAAGGCGTCTTGGGTTTTGCCCGCAACTAGAGAACACAGGCACTAAGTTAGGACGTGCGCTGGCCAAAGCACCCAAACACTCATGCCTGCTTCTTTACACCACGCTCATCCACGAGCTAGCTATTCAGAAGAAACATCCTGAAAATCAATCTAAATTTGACTTAGATTTTTTTTCCATGAAAGCGACATCACAGTAATGTATTTAATATGCTAGAATTTTGGATGATCCATACACCAGGGTATCAAGTGTCAACAGTCACAAGTGAAGAATGTTCCAGAACACATTACAGCGTCCTAAGATTTTCTTTAGTTTGGCTCTAATGGACAGAAAGGAATGGGAAGGTCACTCTATGGTGGAGCTCCCCCCTTAGGCACGAGACCAGGATGTGGCCATCGTGGCAAGGGTGACGGCGTGGCCGGAGTCGCAGGAGGGCCAAGCATCTGGGCTACGTGTTTGCAGAAGGAAGCCACTGCTTCCGATGGCTTTTTATGTCTGAAAGGAAGTGAAGAAACATGCACAAAGGGTTGAGCTGAATCCCAACAGTTGAAATGACCTTCCTTTCGTGAGAAGGTTGGAGGACCTTGTATTTTCATAGAGCCAGAATGAGACATGGGATGGGGGGGAGGGGAGGAAAGGGGGGCAATGCCCTACTCCAGGCTTTGTTTCAATAGAGGGAGGGGGACAAGCTTGGGTGGCTACATACATGTATGTAACATGTGCATCCTCGCCGACACCTACTTTGCACAGTGCTACTCTGGCTATCTGCGAAACGATCTTCATATGACTAAATTCTTCATTCACTGATTTTCTATATTCTCCGTGTGATCCAAACAACAGCTATGGGAGGGCATGTGTGAAATAGTACACTTGAGTGTGTGCCTGTGGAGGCCCAAGGGTGACACCAGGAATCATCCTGGATTGCTCTACCTCCTTACTGCTTTGCTCTAGGGTTTCCCAGACTCCCCAGGTTTTGACTTCCAGGCCACCTCCATATCTGCTTGACATTTTTATGTGGGACCTGGGGATCCCGGCTCAGGCCATCTTCCTAGCCCAAGAGCTGATTACTCTTCTCCCTCCTCCTGCTCCTCCTTCTTTAAAGAAAAAAATACAGCCACAGAATATGCAAGTCAATTCTTCATTCCCAGAGATTCAAGATTTTACTTACAATTTTTTTTTTGTGTGTGTGTGTGTATTTGTGTGCATGCATGTGGTGGTGTGCTCGCCTATATGTGTTCCTGTGGAAGCCAGAGGTTGACACCACATGTCTTTCCCTAGTCATCACCACCGTAGCTTCTGAGGCAGGGTTTCTCCTCACTGAACCGTGACATTTCAGCTACACTGGCCAGTGAGCTTTGAGGTCTCCGCAGACCCAGCGCTAGGGTTACAAGCACACTCCTACATGCCCAGCTGTTATATGCATTTGGGGCATCTGCGTTCAGGTCCTGATGCCAACTCGGCAAGCACTTCACCCCCAAGCCATCTTCCAGCCCTGTGTTGTTGTTTCTGTTATAAAATTGTCTATTTTTTATCTGTAATATTGTCAAATACATTCTTGAAAATCTTGATGGGCCTTTTGTAGTCATGATTTTATCTCGAATGTTTAAGAGATTTTATTTTAATAAGAAAGAAATCGAGCTGTCAATATATTGGTTGAAGTGAATTGAATTTGGAATGCGTGCTAAAATTGGGCAGGGCTCATTTCTTTCCTATGCTGTTAAATTAGTAGATCAGAAGTTTAGCTCAGTGTAGCCTGACACACAGGATATTTCAATTACCCAGCATTATTCTAAAATGCTGTGTTATAATTATTGAATATGTGCTGCTTAAATTTCATCTTTGAAGTAACAAAGTTTGAAGGTCATTTTTCTAGACAACTTGCTTAGATGTCTACTTCTGAGATTAAATGGAAATAAATGTATATTATCTAGACTTCATAAAGTAAATAGAGTCTCAGTGATCATTACTTCTATCCCTTGTTGTACAGGACTTTGGTGTTCTCCTCCCTGTTTTATAGTGTGCTGCAAATTTATGATTTAGAGGACGAGCGCCAAACCATCAGCTGCTTCCACCCTTCCCATCCTGTACAGATATCTTTGATATTGCTGGAGTTTGGCTGTGGTTTGCTCCCTGAGGTGCATGTGTTGGAAGTTTGGTCCTCTGTGTGGTGAGATCATAAGGTCTTGAAGGGGGGACGGCTTCCTGGGAGACCCTCGGGTCCTGGGATGCTCTGCCCTCAGCAAGGATTAAGGCAGTTGTCACGTGACTGGAGTAAACTCTCCAGAGCGGGCTGCTCTTCCCTGTGCTGTGGCTTCCTGCTCCGTGATCCTGTCCTCTCACAAGAAGTTCAAGACTAGCCTGGTGACATAGTGAGATCCTATCTCCAAAACCAAAACTGAAAAAGGAAGGAAGGAAAGAAGGAAGGGAAGGAGGGAGGGAAGGAGGGAGGAAGGAAGGAGAGAGATAAAAAAGAAGGAAGGGAGGAAGGGAAAGATGAAAGGAGAAAGATGGGAAGGAAGGACAGAAGGAAGGAAGGAAGGAAGGAAGAAGGAAGGAAGGGAGAGAGGGAGGAAGAAAGAAAAAGGGAGGGAGGAAAGGAGGAAAGGAGGGAGGGAGGGAAGGAGAAAAGGAGAGAGAAAAGAACTCATTCTTGTGGTGTAGCCAGCCCCCTCATTTTCTGATGTCAGTATGAACCTTCCTGCCAGGCAGACGAACTGTAAACTGAGAACCACAAGCAAGAATAGACCCTTTGGTTCCCCTAACTAGTTTGCTCATGTATTTATCAGCAACAGAAGAGACGCTTCAACACTGCCCACTGGCCATATGGGAGGAATAGCCACAGCAAGTCTAGAGGAAGCAAAGGGAGGCCATGTCCACTACTGGACTGCATGGCGGAGCTGTCTCTGATTGAAAGTCGTGCCTGGGGGCACACTCCTGGGGACCTCAGGTATCTGCTCTGGGACAGAGCAAGCCCTAACGTGGCAAGGACACACTTGAGGTGCTGTCTGGTGTCACGCTTCCCCGTGTCCTGTGTCACTTGCACCTTCTCCATCATTAGCCAAGAGGAAGATGCCCAATTCTTGAAACCCTGGCAATACTGCACAGCAGAAGCTTTAAGGTGCCCAGAGAAAGGTGTATTACCTTAGATCTTTGTATGAAATAAAAATAAAGAAGTAAGATAGGAATGAAGCCAACTCAACAAGTCAGGAAAGGGGCAACCAAACCAACAGCCCGATGTCAGGGGTTTCTGAGGCAGAAGCTGGGAATCAATTGTGAAACCAGAACAGCAGAACTTCAGAATAAACATAGAAGATGATTTTGTAATGAAAGAAATGAGATTAAATAAAATAAAAGACAAAATATGACCCTTTGTTTCTTTTACTAAGACACACCCTATTTTAGTGAGTTTAAATATAAAGGAAAATAACTGGGCAGTCAAGTCAAACCAAATCAGGGATGTCACTCTGGGGGTGTCCCACAGCTGCCGTTAAGGACGCAGAGCCCATGCCAAAGCCGACGATTGGATATGCCAGAGATTTTAGATTCCTTAAGACTGCTCTTCAAAACAAGGCTGAAGGCCAGCAGTTTGAGGGGAAAAAAGTGAGCCCTGGAGGACACTGTTTCTGTCCCTTTAGAAGGAAGGGAAGCCCTCAGGGACAGGGGCTTCTGCAGAGCGCGAGGCAGTCACTGCAGGGCAGGATGTGCTTGTATGAAGTGAGACCACAGCAAGGCGCACGCAGAAGTCTCAGAAGATGGAAGAAAGAAGAAGGGGAGATGTCCTGACTCCGCCACTGCAGACGGGGCTAAGCATGTGAAAAGAAGCTGGTGTAGCGAGTAACAGGAGAATAAGTTTATTTAGGGGCTGCTGGGATGGCTGTGTGGGTAAGGTCCCTACCTGCGAACGTGTTGAGCTGAGCTTGATCTCTGAGCCCACACTGTGGAGGAGAGAAAGGATTCCTTCCCCTGACCCTCCCAAAATGCCATTTCCTTCACTGTGTGCATGCTTTCTCTCCGTTTCTCTCTCAAACAGAGTAAAAGAAAACGAAGTCTATTTAGCAGAAACAAGGTAAATAACAAGTAACTTGATTTTATTTTTTAATAACCTTTAGATCAAAGGGGAAATATCTGAAATTATTACTGAACAGAAAAGTAACAATAAAAATATTGCATATCAGAAGCTATAAAACACTCAGAGCAAAGTATATTTATTACCTTAAGTCCCTGTGTCAAATAAGAATAAAGAATTAAGTAAGAATTAAACCAACTCAATGATTTAGAAGAGGCGCGCCCAGACAACCTGAAGTCAGAAGTCTCTTCTTAGGTAGAAACTGGAAATCAACTGTGAAACCAAAACAACCGAACTACGGCATAAAGTTGGGGTGGTATCATAAAGAAAGAAATGAGATAAAACAAAATATAACACAACAGCTAATCTAATTAAGACAAGTGGAAGCCAGTGCACACTGGAGAGCGACTAAGGTGGACAGAATGAAGGGAGATGCCGCAACAGCTTGTTGGAACTGTGCAGAGCTGGACTAAGCCTAAGGCGACTAACCCGCTCTTCTGGGAGACCCGGTGGGTGCTATGAGAATTCTCCTCCCGAACCAAACAGGGAGGAAAAGCCACCCAATGGCACGAGACCACCATAAATGCAGCACTTCTAATTTCTTTTTCTCCAAGAGCTCAGGGCAGAAAAAAGGAAAAGAAAAAGAAGCTCTTTGATTATTTTTCCTACAGAGAAAGCTTAAGCTGATACTAAAACAAAAACAACGTAGAGAAAATAAATACTAGGCCAATAACGCTTGTGAGTCTAAACACATATATCTTAAATACGACCTCAGGAAAAGAAATCAGGCAGAATATTGTAAGAACAGTGTGACGGTACCATATGTATTTGAGAAATTACTATTACTATAAATTTTGTTGTTAAAATTAATCATAAGAATATGTGAAAGTATTTATGATCATTTCCACAGATATTGATAAGACACAAAACAATATTTAACAACTACCATTGGAGAAGAGTAAATGCAGAAAATAGAACATTTCCTTATAGGCTACAATACAGCCATCTCAATCTCCAGTCAGCACTGTGCTTGATGGACACATATCATGAATTTCTTACTGGAGGGTCCTGACACTATCATTGTTGTTATTGAGAGCTAAGGTGCGGAGACTAGCCCATGCTACTACACATGAAAAAGAAAACCGAGTTTAGTAAAAATGGAAAATGGTCAAAATAAGCACAATTTGGAGAAGACCTATTTTATGCATAGAAAACACAAAAGAATCAACAGTATAAATAAGAGAATCTAGCAAGGTATTAGGGCTGAAAATACTGTACAAACCTCACCAGGTTTTAAATGACATATAGGAAGAAAAATGTAAGATATCACTGAAGTACTTGCTAGTCTAATTACTCATTAGATGACGTACTCATTAAAAAAATAAATTGTAAATCTTATGTTTTAAGATTTACAAAACTGAATTTCAAAAGATGTCAACTCTAGTAAGTTTTAAAAAATTAATTAGATTTTTTTTTTAGTGTTAAGAATTAAACCCAGGATCATAGATATTCTAGGCAAGTGATCAGTCACTGAGCAACATTCCCAGCCTTTGGTTAAATTTAATTTTTGAATGTAACATAGTCTAATAGAGATTCCAAGTTGTTTTATATTTATATAAACATACTGGTCACAAATTTCATATACAAAATGTATGAACAATAATTGCCAGAAACACTCTTAAGATTTCCAACAATTGGAGGGAAAAAGCAGAGAAGGGCTATTGGATATTAAAATCTATAAGAAGGTAAACACAGAGGAATTTAATTTATACAAAACTGTCACTGAAACCATCAGAACATGAACTATTTAAAAAGCGATGTTGGACACCGAGCACTTGCTGAAATCAATTTGATCTGCACTGCCCACCTAACATCAAGATAAACTTAAAAATAAAAATAAGATCATGGAAGGTGCAGACAAACTGCTTCATAAGCATGAACCGGGGAGGCCTGTCAGTCATCTTGACCTCATTCAGAAGTCTGGTGACTTTCTGTGGGGAAGCCTGTGGGGATAGCCAGTCTCATGCCTGTTCATGCTTAATTGTTACTTGTGATGCTTTTAAAAGAAGCTTTTCATTCTTGTATAGTCAAATCTATCTTCTCCTTTGTGGTTTCTTTCTTTGATGTTACATTTGCCCCTATTACATTTGGTGTTTCAAGAATGGTTTTGTTTTATGTTTTACATTTAATTGGTTAAGTCATGTGCATTTTTAAATTTTAGTAATGACATGAGATATGGCATAATGATTAAAAAAAAAAACCAAAAAAACCTTCCCCTGAGGACTTAGCTCCTCCCATGTTCTGTGACTGGAATCCACTTTATAATCATCAGATATTTTAACATATTCTAGGATTGATTTGTTATACTGTGAAATGTATATGTAGTCAGGAGTCTAAGGAAGGAGGTTTGCAAGTTGGAGATCAGAGTAGAATGCAAAATGGCTGTGCGTGTAGCTCAGTGGTAGAGGGCTTGCCTACCTCGTCTCTAGAAATATTTCTCTCTCTCTCTCTTTTTTTCCTCCCTGTCTCTTTCTCTTCTCTCTCTCATATACATATGTATGTATATATGTGTATGTATGTATATCTGTATGCATGTATATGTAAGTATGTATATATGCTTGTATATATATGCATATGTGTATATATGTATGTATGTATATGTGTATATATGCATATATGTATGTGTGTATGAATGAAACATATACATGCATATGTTTGTATTTGTGTGTCTCTGCCCAATTTCCCATTGTGCAACTCAATAACATACTGAGCTCTCTGCACTGTTATGTCCACTGTGTGCTACTCAGGTGACTGGGCGCTGACAGTCCCTAGGTAGCTTCAGGGTGGGGGCTGGTCACAGAAAGACCAAGACCTGCCATAGAGAAAGGGCTGAAGGTCAAGTTGATCATCACTGGTCCGTGTTTTAATCAAGCATGTGCACACAAACGAAGTGTTTAGGGAAGCTCAAAGCCAGAGGGTACAAATGGAGGGTATGTCTGGCTCTGGGAGCCCCCCAGCATTCAGGAACCTCTGGGATCTGCCCGACAGAACTTTTCATCTGGCTGCATTTGTGTCTTTAAAATATTCCTGACAGTTGTCACAGCAAAGTGGAGCTCCGTGGAAAGGAGCTGGCAAGAGAGCATCCTTTAAATGAGCTCTATTAGGAGCGAAGGCCGGAGACCAAGGGTAGGGTGGGGTGGGGGTACGCTGAGTTTTAAAGTAGAGGAGCCCTGGGAAAGATGCAGCATCATCGGGAGAGAGTGTGAATGGGGAGAGTATGGGGGTCCTGTGGGGAGATAGGGGAAGAGTCCTGTGGAGAGATAGGGGAAGGGGTCTTGAGGGAAGAGAGCCTTCAGCTCCTGGAATATCAGGAGAGACATATGATATCATGGTCATGAGCCCTAATGGGACCTTCAAGTCTGGAAAACAGAGGGGTTCTGAGTCTTACAGCTTTCCAGAGGGGAAGGGGAGGGGGAGCGTCCAAGCCTTCTGAGCCATGCAGGTAGGCACGAGGAGGCACCGTATTCAAAGTGGTGCAGAGTAGCGTGTGGGGGAGGCTGTGTGTGCTCACCCCTAGGTTGGAGTGCTCTGTCAATGCATGCCTGTCAGCTCTTTGTTTTGAGGATCAGATATGGGGAGGACTGATTTCTGGGACTGAAAGAGAGACTTCTAGAAGGTCTGTCATCTAATAGCTAGGAAACTTGATTTTGCGAGTTATCCAAGACACTCCTCCTGACCTCAGGAGGGGGTTAGTTAAAGGCTGGGGGAGAGGAGTACTTGGGTCCACTACAGTGTCTGAAACAGAGTGGGCTGGGGTCGGAGCCCTCACTGTGGCCTTGACTCTACAACTACCTAGGAAGGGGTCACACTGCCCTGGGAGACGGGATATGTAACTGGTGTCTGCTGTACAAACTGGGGTGTTGTTGAGGTCTCAGGGGATCTTCTGTGTTGATCACCATTGTGTGTGAGTGGACCAAGGACTTTTTTACATATGCTGTAGTTTTAAATTTATCCCAGTGTTTTGCATAGTAAATGTCCTTTCCTCCTTCCTTCCTCTGGCCAATGGAAGACTTGCTTCCCACCCATTTATTGTTTCCATGAATATTTGAGTGACTGTTCTTGGAACCTGTCAAAGCTGTGGCATGGCAAGGGAAGCGAAGCGTGTCTAGTGACGGCAGTGGGTGAGCTCTTTGCTGCAAGGGCCAAGTCACTTTGGATGGCTGGACCATGAAAGGGATGCACAGCGATGGCCAGGCAGAGAATCACCTCCCTGTGTGCCTGCGCCTGAAAACACCAACATTGCGTCTGCTTTATATTCTTCTCCGATTAAACGTGACTCTGGAGCAAGAATGTCTGGTGTGAACACTGCTTATCTTTCTCACTCAGACGGTGCGCTGCGAAAGACGCAGAAGGAACACCAGAAAGCAAGTAATCAGAAAAGAACATCTCCATGAAATTGGAGTTAGTACTTTGTTGGAGACAGCCTCGAAGCTTGCCTGCGCTGGAGAGCCTTTCGTCAGAGCGCATGATTTGCACTTGGCAGGGGGTTGATTTCGTGCACTCTGAGAATAAACTATTTGCAACCACTTTGGAAGAACTTAGATTTAAGTTCTGCACGTGGAGGCAGCATGGGTGTGAAACCAATCATCTTTTCTTAATTTGACCTTTCAGACCCTCCAATAAATCTCATGAATGAAATCTGGATTATAGTAGGTACTTCAAAAGACCCACTTGGACCTTTCAAATACTAGGCGATTTGAAGATATCTGATCGAAGATAGCATTTTTGCAGAGTTGGTGTGCAAGGTTATAGTCCCATGGGAAATGTACAATCTTAGAAGTATTTAACCTGGTAAAGTGGGGGTTTAGGGTGCCTTCTATCCTCACAGGCTGGCTCATTTCTAGATCAAATGCTTGCTCTCTGTGAGGTGCTTAGTAGGCATTCAGTAATCATTTGGCAAAATAATGACCTAACTCGGTCATTGGGTTCTCAGGGACTGTGGTTCCCATTAAGGTGGGCCTCCTCCCAGGAAGATCTGGTTGGTGGCTCCTGCCACAGGGAGCAAGTGTGGTGGTCCCCTGGCGACCAGCTGAGCACCCATGAGATGGACCAGAGCCCCAGGGGCACTATTCATGGGGCCCCTGTCCTCACAGCAGCCTCGCAGCCGCCCCAGCTCCTCTGACCTTGCCCTTCTGCTCCCTGCCCGACCCCTTGGCTTTCTGCCAGGCTCTGGCAGCCAGCCTCCATGTTCAGGGAGGGAGACTTCTCCACACCTGTGGCTGGCAGGCGTGTGGCATCCTGTGCTGAGGAACCGAAGGAGCCTGGGATTGTCAGGTGGGACCACCTGGGCCTGGCTGCAATACCACGGGCAAGCTCAGGGTCTCCAGCTTCCACAGAGGCCCGGGGCAGGTGGGCTGTTCGGCAGCAATGTGGCGAAGCTCAGCAGACAGCTTTGCTCATAGAAAGGGACCCACACCCTTCGGGGACCATCGAGCAGAGCCCCAAGGCCACACGTGACCTGGACAGGCCCCAGCACACCCACGCTGTGCCAGCCTGTGACCCGGGACCTCCATCCCGTCAGCTCTAACCTTTCTGACCTCGTCCCCACATCTTTGCACACCCGCTGAAAGGTCAACAAAACTGATCTCTCCTGCACACCATCCAACTGTAAACCAGACGACGCTTCCTCCTGACGAGGTATCTGACTCTACTTGTAATCCTGGAAATCTGGTTTGGATCTTATAGTTATTTTACGGTTCTGAAAGGGCAGAATGGATGTCTTTTCACCTCTCCTGCGTGACCCTTGTAAGTGACGTCCTAGCCAGCTCGGAAGCGCAGGGAGATTTCGCCTTAAGAAAAGCTCTTTTTATAATGGCTGTGTGAAGCCTTAATCAAACACATCTACTAGTTCAATTAAACACAAATGGCTTTTTAGGACTTGGTCTATTACTACTTTTCTCATGAACAGATAACTGGGAAGTGACGGCAGAACGATGCTAATGCTGAATAATTGGAGAGACACCGACACACATTTTAATTCATGGATTGAATTATTATTTCCAGAAGCAAAACGTACAGTAGTCAAAACATTATGAAAATAGTCCTTGATTTGGATTCGAGAAACAGACTATGATGGTAAATGCTAAATATAAAAATGTAAGTGTTTTCTCAATTGTTAAAATGTTGATATACTAGTTAACCCTAATCATTCGTGTGTCAACCAGGTGCTCAGAAATCAACTGTTGCTTTAAAGAGAAAAAGGGTACATTCGCACTGCTGAAGAAATGAAGATTTCTTTGCTTAGCTCCAACCCAGACTGGAAATATTTCAAACGCCATAGGAGGAATGACTGGTTGGGATAATAACAAACAACAGCTATGATAATGGCTGACACTGTGCTCTTTTTATGAGCCCTGACTGTCTCTGTGATTTATGTTTATCAACTCTGTCGATCTTCACAGCAAGCAGACAAGGTGGGGATGCAGACCACCGAGGTGCATGCTTCTGCGGAAGGCCTATGCATGCACCTGCCTCAGACTATTAAACCACATAGGAGCTGACTGGAGGGGGGTCCTTCCAGCTTCCCGAAATGCACAGGGGAGGCCCCAGTGAAGAGGAAATGGACTCGCCTCCAGGACAAAGCTTCCAGAAAGCTCACTGTGGCCAGGACACCCACATTCTCTCATTCCTCCCTCCCTCCTTCCCTCATTTGTTCAGCTGCTATCCACTGATGACTCCCAGACAAGTAGGTCAGTGCGCTGCTCCCTGCGACACTGGACACTCAGCAGTCGGCCAAGTGCTTTGGGTCTGTCTGCATGTTGCTGATAAACTCATGGCCAGACAGTTCAGGGGAGCAAGGGGTTTCCTTCTGGCTTACTACTGTCTAGTCACAGTTCTTAGCCCAGCTGGGCAGGAGAGCCTGCGTCAACACCAACGTATCAAGGCCACATCACATCCACAGCGATTGCTGAGAGAGGGGCCCACCTCATTTACCAGTCAGCATGACTTCTGGTGTGTGCTGAAGAATGCCAGCTTACTGAACTGGCTTCCCACCTTATCCACCTGCCCGGGAAGTGGGCCATTCACGGTGGGCGGGTCTTCCCACATCAGTTAGACAATCTCCTGCAGGCTTGCTCAGAGCTGGCCCTTAACTTCTTACACTTCACAAACGTGCCCAGAGCTCAATCCTCAACTGTCAGGCTCTCTCTATATATACATATCTATATATATATGCCTCTATATCCAACTAACAGCAGGTCATTTGATGCTTCTGGGTGGGAGACAGCAGCCCTCCTCCCTTGGGTGATCCCGACCCCTCTTTGGACAGGCCGAGACTCTTCAGAAAGATGCTCCATTCTTTCTGCATTCGACTGTTGTATTTCTTTAGGCAAAAGTAGCTTCTTTCCTTGTCCACTTCGTGTGTTCAGAACCTTGCTACAACACCTTTTCTCCCTCCTGCCGCTTGCCGTAGGCCTCTGCTGTTCCTCACTGGCCTGTTCTTAGTTCGCCTTGCTGTCTAGCTAAGGGATTTCTGCACTTGCCATGAATTTGCCTGTGGTACCCATAGTCCCCTGCCTCAGATGCCCTGGGGCTGCCCGCCTGGAGTCTCCTCTGGGCAGCCTTTCCTAACCTTCTTGAACCATCGCAGCGCATGCCTAGTGCTTGCTGGCCAAGTGCGCTAGGTGCTCGTCCCTGCAGCTGATTCAGTGTTAGGCTCAATCTAGAATCGGAGGCTGACACACGGTGATGGCAGATCAGCACATGAGACATGACTAGGCCCCAGGCTAATGGCGTGGCCTTCAGAGACATAGGATGCTGGCATTCCCTGAGAAGGAAGTAGCTTGCAGCCAGGAAAGCCTCAGACACAGGTCCAGGAAAGGGGATGGTCAGAATCCTGACTCGTTCAAGTAGAACCCGGAAGATTTCACGTAAAGCTCCATTGGCTCCTGACTCAAAGGCAGGAGTTGAGGCCTAGGCGTGTGACTTTAAAACAGCAGCGTTGGACTTGGCTACAGTTTGGATGGTTGTTTCTTTAGCTCCCTCCATCCTTGCTTCCTCTGCCATAAAAGGGGAATACAAGTACCGCCTGGGGACCTAGGAGGTTGATTCCAATGACTCCTTTAAATAAGGGAAATATTTGCAATTGCAAAATATTGACACTAACCAGAAGATACAATAATGGCTATGCTAACTGGCGAGTGTGGCATTTTCTCAGGGGGTGTTTACAGTTTCACAGCAAAGTCAGGCTTCTTATTTATCTACGTTAGAGTGCCTTTTATCTGAAAAATATGTAAATCTGCTTAAGCCAATTTCCTGAGATACCACACAGAACAATAATCATACCATTCAGGATGCACTAATAACATTAACATGATTGTATTTCAATATGGAATTGCCAGGATAGGTCTTTCACAATGGGTTCAGTGAGAATGCCATTTTTAACTTTCCTCTGGGTCTTTAGTTCCTGATATTGTTGTGCAGTCCCTGTTTCCCACAGTCTTTGCCTGCACTGCTCCTGGGTCAGAGGTGAGGGGTGTGCACAGCGGCAGGTAGTCAGAGATGCTGTTTTCTCTGGCCTAGGCTCTCTGTCCCTGGCCGGGGTGGGCTCTTCAGGGTGGTGCCTGGGAGAAAGGGCTGCAGGTTGCAGCTGCCACGTGACATCTATTCCTATGCAGAGTCTTGCAGGAATGTTCTTGTCAGCTGCTCTTGGGGAGTGAAGCAGGTTGTTACCAGGGCAGATTCCCAGATCCCTGAGGATTTCTGCTTGGAATCTGGAGATGGTCCCCTCTCCACAGGGCCCCAGGCACATCTGCCTTGTGGTGCAGGTTTCAAGTCTATATGGTTGGGGCTGAGGGATGGTGGTGGGGGTGATGGAAGCAACATACCCAATTCTGTAATTGTTAAAAATCAGGGCCTTGAGGGAAGCTAGTATATAAATTTATTTCTTGAAATTTTCAGGCAAATGGATATGATCATCAAGCCAATGATCTGTGCCTCCCTCCCCCAAGAATAAAGCACTAGGCTAGAGACTGTTTGGGACAATGAGCTATCAGCAGGTAGAGGTGATGTACGCGCAGAGGGAGGGCTCCCTTTCTGGGTGATGGAGCCCAGCCATAGGTCACTTTCATAAACACTGGTCCACTTGTGATTCACTTAACAGACCTGGAAGAGGGGGTTGGTTAGAACCAGAGAGGTTCTCATTGACCCCACATTGAGGTATGCTGGGTAGTTATAAAGCCACTGGGACTTTAGAAGAAGGCATTCTTCTTGGGCACCATGATAAGCAACACGTACATTTCCCACGCGGCTCTCCTCCCTACAACCCTCGGAGGTGGGCGGAGACTAAGAAACCTCCGCCTCTTAAGAAAGCTAATTGCACTTGGAAGTATTTTTAGCATTTTAGAATATAATGCTGTTCTAGGGAGGGTTCGTTCCTTTCTCTTCCTTTGGAATTTAGAATGCTTGTCAGAGTTTCGCTGACGTTAAACCGGATGGCACAAAGGAAGGCAGGCCAGTCCTGGTGGGCTGGGCCAATTGTCCATGATTTTGTGCTTCCTCTCAACTTTCATATAGGCTAATGTTTAGTTTATCACAGAGTACATGTCTAGAAGTGCCAACTTTCTTCCACATTCGATGCTAACAGCAACAAGCAGTATTGAGCCTAGAAACCACAGCAACAAGCAATATTGAGCCTAGAAGTGACAGAACTGTTGAAGCGGATGCATGAATTAATCCTGCCAATTGCTTATGAGAGAGCACAGAGTCAAGTACCTAAGGCCTTTTGGGGTTATGGGTTCCTGGGTGCAAACCTTATTGACTACGTTGATGCTGGAGGCAGCAGGAAGTTGGGGTGTGTGTGCTGGCACAATGCTAGGCTGGTGGAGGATAGGGAAGCAGGAGGCCGAGAGCAGCTTGGGGTAGCGAGTAGGACTGGTGGGAGGACTCTGGTGAGGGGCCCAGAGCACCTGATGCAAAGGATCGTGGGGTGGCAGCCTTGGTCAGTGCCAGTGAGGTCTTGCTACCTACAAGGCTCCCCAGCTCAGTGCACTGCTGGGGCCTTCATCCACCAGGTCCTCTGACCTTGGGCAAGTCCAGTTGGCCAACTGTGTCCCCAGAGGCGTAACCACCAAAGAGCCGCAGCCCAAGAAGCAGCCCTTAGTGTGGGTGCTTTAAATTCAGCTGCTGGAGTCCAGAGGAAGCTAGAGAGAGACAGGAAGCCACCTCGCAGCAGCAAGCATTGAAAGAAGGGCCCAGATTGTCTGGCCTCCAGGCTGCCCCAGTAATGTGTTTTTCCTGTTTCTATCCAGGGGAGAGCACGGGAACCCTCTCCCGCCCAGGGGGACTTCATTTGCATAACACATTTACATTTGAAGAGAGCGCAAGGATTGGCACCTCCCGAAGTTGGGCGAGGCGAGGATTTCCACAATAGCAATTAGCAGCAGAAATAGAACGACGGAGCAGCAGAAGAATAGTTGCTGAGCTGTGGGGAGAGGCCGCAGAAGAATCTTGGGACTGAGCTTTGAGTTCTTGCGGGGAGCCCGCCTGACCCTTGTTCTTTGTGCCGCAGCACTGAGGCCTGGAAGGGATCCGGCCAACGCGGTGCTGGCGCCGGAAGGAACTGGGCACCGGACAGCCAGGAAGAGGGAGCCAGCTGGGGGAGAGGGCCTGCAGGAAGGGACCCTCCGGGATGCAAGAGGGGTTACTCAGCCCCTCTCCCCCAGCTTTGCTAATGCAATCATCACACAAGCAGGTTGAATTAGAAGGAAGGCCATGTCCACAGACAGGGTAAGAAAGGACGAGGTTTCTAGAAGTATTGAAATATTAGGCACAGTCTATTTCTCTACCATGATAAAATGCTGTGGAAAGTAAGAACCCGTAATATGCTTAATGGATAGATGAATTAAGTTCTGTTTAAAAAGTGGAACAAGAGTAATTCTTTAATAGTGTTCTGAAAATTCTGGTTAATGCAGCGAGACGTGGAATGAAGAGGTACTATGGGTAATGGGAAGACAGAATGACAATTATTTGTAGTTAATGGAAAACCAGAATCAGCTAAAATGGTCATATTTAATAGAATGATTCAGTAACATAACCAGATTTAAAACAAATATAGCTCAATAGAAAGTTTTGCTGGTGATCAGCAATCAGCAGCCAGTATGATTAGAATATAGATCCTGATCACTCCACTGACCCTGCCCCTAATTTAAAACAAAACAAAACAAAATCACCTTTGGAGATAGTTCATATCCCCCATACTCACATAAAAAGCTGGGCACAAACTGCATGTGTCTACACAGGGAAGGTAAACATGGGACTCGGGGCACAGCTGGGCTGAGTCACATTGTGCCTCAAAAAATGAGGTGGAGAGTGACTGGGGCCCACATACACACCTGTACCTTCCCTCATTTACATATATTTTACAGATATATAAAAATACACACAGACATACACCCAGATACACACACACATACAGAATGGAAAGGAGAAACATCTTTAAAAGAGAAAAAGATTTGCTATGCCAATGTAAGTCTATTCATCTGCCTTGCCGTTCATAAGCTTAAGAATACATTCTTGAATGCACAGGCAAAATAATGCCTTTTGAATATGACCAGATTTCTTTATTCCAACCTGGGAGTGGAAGAAAGGGGGGATTTCATCTGTCAGATCTGAACAGACACAGAGAGAGGGACCAAGGGACCAGGCAGATTGGTGCTTGTCACAAAGCAAGGGAAAGGGACAGTCAGGTCTCCTCTGTGCTGACTTCTGCTTGGTAACTGTGCAGGACCACGGGTGGCATGTGACTTCCCATCCTTTCCATGCATGACTATGCTGCGCTGAGTCATATCCACTCCAGTCACCCTGGCAGTTCCACCTCTGTCTCACCGCTTTCTTTCCCAGAGGTGCCTTTTCTGCTCTTGTCCATTTTAAATCTAGATTCCATACACGAGAGAAAACATGTTGTTTGTCTGAGTCTGGTTTAGTGGCTTATTACTCTTAACATGATGATATCCAGTTCCATTCATTTTCTTGTAAATGATAAGGTTTTGATTTTGGCTAATACATGTGTGAGTGTGTGTGTGCGCATTCGCACAGATGTGCATGTGTGTGTGTGTGTGCTTGTGTGTGTACGTCTCACATTTCCCCTTTGCCATCCACTGACGGCACCTGGCTGATCCCGTAACTTGATTCTCCCGAGGAAATGGCAGCTTGTGTTTTTTGGGGTCATACTCGTCCCGTGCTGGGCGGTGAGGCTGGGTGGCGTGGTTGGCCTGTTAATGTCTCCACGCTGTTTCCACGGAGGTCTTGCAAGTTCATTCCGCAGTGTTTGAGGTCTGGCTGTCAGTCATTCTGACGAGGATGGCAGAAAATCTGGGAGTGCTCGTGGTCTGCATTTCCCTGGGGTGAAGGGTGCTGAGTGTTTTTTCCTATCAGGTGTGAATATTACTTCTCTCCCTTACACAGCCATCGCTGGTCCTGTTGCCGTGTGACCAGCCAGTCTTCACCTCTCAGGACAGTTTCCAAATAGGTCCCTGCTTCTCCCCTGAGCCTCCTCTCCAAGTCCATGGATTTCCTGAGGACAGACTGTGGGCACTGGTGTCCATCATAGTTTCCCACTGGGACAGGCTGAGTAGAAGTGGGGTGCGCAGTGGAAGGGACTTTCTTTGGAAAGAGGTCTCTGAAACCTGGGCGTAGTGATGTGAGCCTGAGAGGCAGGGATCTTGCCATGAAATTCATCCTGAATTTGGGGTGTGCCTAAACTCAAGGACCTGCACCCTAACATGTGCAGATGAGGAAGAGGTACCTAGAGATTTATACAAGGGTAGGCCTCATGAAGATGGGGCAGAGCTTAGAGCCCCAAGTCTGCAGCCCAGGATGTATATCCTGTGACCACAGGATGCAAGTACTTGTGGGGGGGGGCAGAGGGAGCATTGATGGGGCTGGTGCTTTATGTTGAATAACTGGCTCTGTAGAAGCCACTGAGCTGGGATTTGTATGGCTTTTCTCAGCATCCATGTTA
This sequence comes from Typhlomys cinereus, assembly GCA_023101885.1. Taxonomy (NCBI): domain Eukaryota; kingdom Metazoa; phylum Chordata; class Mammalia; order Rodentia; family Platacanthomyidae; genus Typhlomys; species Typhlomys cinereus. The sequence goes on along the minus strand of JALPQD010000024.1, from coordinate 10,576,678 downwards.
GTAACTTGCCGGCCACCTCTCATCGCCTCTGACTGGCCTCCAAACAGACAGGCTGCTTCCTCCGGGCCTTTGCACACATGGTGTACTCAGCATCTTGCCGGCCATTTCTTCCCAAGCCCTCTGCTTCAGACTGCCCCTCACTGGCTCTGTGTGGGTTCTTGGTTCACTTTCTGTTTTCTTCATGTATTTTATCAACACGTAGGAGGCAAGTACCTGTGTCTTCCTTCCTCCTGTCTCCCCCTTATCCAAATGGCTCTGCACGTGTGGGGCTGTTCTCTGCAGCTCTCCAGCATCCAGACTCATCTGGTAGAAAGGGAAGACTCAGACTGTTCGTTGAACGAATGCAAAGAGATTGAATTAGGAGTCGGGCTTTATTAGGTAATAAAACAGACATTTCTAATCAACAGGGAGGATTAATTGATACTTGATTTTGTGGTACAGCACATTAGAGAGAAATTTATTTTGGATACTCATCCTCCCAGTGTACTAAGTGGAGACTAGTCAAATATGTTTAAAAATCCTCAGAAAAACTGATAAGGAAAAATAATAAGTGCGTTAGCGTTGGAATGTGTAGCTTTTGGAGACTGGAGGCAGGCAGGCAAATTTTAAGACCAACAGTGATCAATCCCACTATTCAAAAAACTAAGCCTTTGCTGGGGACCCAGCATTCCCGGTTTCTTGCCCCTACAGCCCGGTCATCCCCAGTCCCCGGCTGACCTTGTGTTGACCTGGTGCATGGCGCTCATACTGCTAGGCAGCCCGGCTTCCTGCCCTGTGTCCAGGCCTCCTCTTGACCTGGGGAACCACTGCAGTGGTCTCCACGCAAAGACTTGAGTAGCCACTGCCCATCAGCCACCTTTAGGCATGGATGGACGGTACCTGGGTTGGAGTCACCCGCCTGTCTGGTGGCTTTTGCCACGCCCTCTGACACCACACCTCACTAGGCAGGTTTCCCCAAACCTGGCTGTGTCCTGGTGTGTGGGGTGACAGCCTGTCTGCCTCCCCACGCGGGTCTCCTTTCCTGGGCCTCTGGAGGCCACAGAATGAGTGGCCTCGGGGAGAGAGGCCCACGCAGGTGGCACATTGGCATGGATGCGCCTGGGAGCTGATGGGTGGAAGTCCAGGTAACTATTAACCTCTCGGTGCGAGAGATTCTTTAGTCTGCACCGCAGAAGCCCAGGGTGAAGTTCAGGCTTCAGCCCTGGACGGGATCCGGAGAAAGGCTACCACTGGTGTAATTACAGAGCTGATTAGAAAAGAAGTGGGGGAGGGTCACGAGGCTTCTCCGCTGTGATGGCTTCCAAAGCACCCCGAGAGGTGGTGGGGCACCAGGTGCTGTGGGTAGAACTCCCCTTCCTCCTGGGAGTCCTTCCCGCTTTGGTGGAGGCCTGCAGAGGGGGGCGGCACACCGAGGGGCAGAGGCCTGCAGGATTCTCAGCATCCACATCACGCTCTGCTCTCCCCAGCTCTCTCAGGTCCCGACGGTGACCGATCCCGACTCCAGGCTCACTTGTGACCAGTGTTCCCATCCCCTTCTGTTGGACAGTGACCTTGCGTGAGAGGGGTCCGTTCAGCCTTAGAACTCCGACTATGTGTTGATCGCATGGCTCCGTCACAGCTACTTTGTTCCCTCATGACTGCTGGCCGGCATTCATCTGCAGGGTGGCCTCAGAGTCTCCTTGAATGAGGGGCTCCTGTGTCAGTTTCCTCAAGTGACAAGCAGGGAGCCGGTTCCTCCTGAGCCCCTCCTTCTCATCTCTTTCGGGCCTGTCTCCTTGCCAAGGGTCACAAATGGTGTTCCAAGCAGCCTCCCAGGAAGTCAGATGCCGGCGTCGGGGTATGAGATGAGGGAGGCCACCCCAGCTTAGGGAGGAAACCCAGTGCCCAGAGGCTGGGCTGGAGCTCCACTCCTGCCCTCTGCACGCCCCCCACCTTTCTTCTGGGCTGCTCCTCAGCACTCCCCCCTCCTCCCAGGCTGTCACCCCGGATCTGCAGGCTCTCCTGCCCAGGACAGCCCCTGTCTCTACAGCTCTCTCATGGGCCGCTCGCTTTTCCACTGGAGAGGCCGAAAACACACGAACTAAAGAACGATGGTCTGATAGTGGAGTTTGTGGCTCAGGAAGGGGCACGGCGGGGGGGGGTATAGCTTTGTGTGGCTCAGTGTCTCATGTGAGGTTGGCCCTGACACCCGTGTCACACTGACAAACAGATGACACAGTGAAGGAGACTGGGCTTGACTTGGGAAACAGTGTTCTTCCCTGGATTCGCTACTCTTTTGTAGGGTTCTACGACAAGACTCATGAACTTATTGGCATATCTTTCCCGTTCTGTAAAACAGGCCTGGGAGACATTATGTCTAATGTCCCTTACACCCCTTAGTAGACAATGTTCAGATAAAACTTTAAACCTATGTTCTGTAACCCTAAAAATGAATATGAATTCCAACCAGCCCTCTCTTACTAATAGAATGATGTTTCTTAGAAATATCCCATGACTTACTTTTTACCTTTTTGATTCTAATTACTTTGAAGGTCTTGAAATCTAAATTGGCCAGACCAGCAATAGAAAAGAGAGACACACACATACAAACACACATACATACATAAACACACACACACACACACACACACACACACACACTTGACTACACATGGGAACACACTAATCCACTCCCCAATCATGCATGCACACAGACACACAGACAATCACAGATAGGTCTCTGCATCACGGGCATACACATGTGCACATACTAACTTGCCTCCCCCCCTGCACACACATCACTGAACATGTCTCTTGATGATCACTTGCTCTGAGGCCCACAGGTCACCCACCTCTTCCTCTGTGACACCAACGTTAAGAAGCTACCCTGACTCTAACGTCCATCAGCAGCTGGACCTTATCCCAAGTCACGTGCTTGCTGACAGGTTCCATGCATCTGTGTGCAGATTCAGGAAAGCCCCAGCAAGTTCCCTCGGGAGCAACCAGGGACAACCACGGCTAGGGCATCCCAATGGAAATAAAGACAGTGTGGGGCTCTTCAGGTTGAAGGTGTGGGGGATTCTTCAAGGAGGGGCTTCTGGCTATACCACATACATAGGCACTTGGCACCTCCCACCTGCTTCCTTCTTATGTTACTAGCTTCAGAGACTTGGTTGTTTTCTCCTAATTCTCATGCACAGTACATTCTGGAACATTCTGGAACATTTGCTACTACTTTGCTACACCACTCCGAGTCCAGTGGCTTTTTTTTGTAACTAAAAAATAAACACATGAGGAAAAGATGAAGAGGGGACTTCTTATAGAGAGTGAGTTTAGGAGCTCTGGAAGTTGTGGATATCATTGACATGGTCATTATGTATAGTATAGTGGCTCCAACAAGAAAAAAATAAAACAACTGTTAGAGTGCAGCGAATCTCTCTTCATGAAGACATACAGACCCCCCCATTCCATTTACCCAGTACTGTCCCCAATAATAACATCAACCATGTGTCCACTCATGGAGGAGTGGAAATAGACAGTCTTGTTTGAGAACAAAGGAAGTCGGGACGGGATTCTGCCACTTGTCAAACACAGAGCTGAGAGGAGCCAGCCATAGAAAGACCAGCATTACAGGATCTCACTTACATGAGGAATTGTTAAAAATAAAAAAATCTACAGACAGAACACTAACTACAGCTACCATGGGTGGGAGGTGGAGAGGGGTGAATGAATACAGGAGACAGGATACAGAGGGGTGGGCTTAAGGGAAGGAGCTGGGGATCTCTGTGGGGACCCCCTCATCTGCTCCTCATCTCTTAGTCTGTCCAGCCTGCAGGAGATTCTGCCCTCCCCTCAAGCCTCTGCTTCCAGCCTCCCCCAATTCCCAGCCTACCTTCCTCATGCGCCCCCCACCCCATCATGCTTCAGCCAAACGGAGGGCGTCCTGCTCGCTCTCCAGGTGACCAAGCTGCTCTGTGGCCTTTCTCTGTGGTCCCCCCTTCCTGGAATCCTCCTGCCTGTGGGTCCCCAAGGACGAGTCTTGCCCCTCCCCAGGCTCACCTCCAGCGAGGCCTCCTTGGTCCTTGCTCATTGCTCAGAGGTCCATCCCCCCCTCTGATCTCACTGAAGCCCCTTCCTGTATGTCACTGTCTCCTTGGTGGTTGCTTCTCTCTGGAGTTGACCTCAGGGATTCATGTCTCTGCTCACTAAGGGAGCTGATGCTTCTGCCTCCTTCAGAGATGGGTGCCCTGGGCTAGGAGTGAGTACATGACTGCGGGTAACGTGCTTCCGGGAGATGATCTGCCGATGGGAGGTTTGCTTATAACACCGGTGTTGTGGGTCTTCTAGAAGCAAGACCGGAGTCATGCCGAAGTGGCCGTCCTCTGAGCTCCTGTTCTGCCAGGGGAGATGGAGCCTGTCTCCTGGGGTCAATGGGAGGTGCCTCGTGGGCGGACGGCGTGTGAGCTGCAGTGATCTTTGGGTGGCCTTTATCATGAACACAGTTACTCAGTCGCTACACCTGGTTTCAGCAGGTCTTCCTCCATGGGCTCAGAACAGCATGGGTGGAGCTCATGCCCACGCTTGCTACCACATTTTAAGATGTGCCCAAAGTCACCCAGCACCCACCTAGAAGCGTCTACAGTGTCCAGGGCAACTGTCGCCACCTGCAAGAGTAACTAACCGTGACTGTAGGTGATTGCACCTCAGTCGTCCTGGAAGCTGAGGAGTACTGAGTAGCTACACACCACTCAGCCGTGGGCAACATCATCGTGCGCACACGCTGTGGTGCACACACCCAAAGACGGCCAAAAGCAGCAGAGGTGCGACCTTTGAGGACCACCGCTGGACATGCACCTTGGACGTGAGCCACTGGGCGTGCAGCCCACCCTTGACTGAAATCTTCAGCACGTGACTGTCTTTGTCTTTTATTTGGGATGTTGAGAAGCGGCTGCTGCCAGTGTCTAGAAGACTGACTTCTGACACAGAAGTCCATGGACGGGGTGGGCAGAAACGGGCAGGGATTCAACGCACTCATTCCTTCTGTAGCTGACCTGGTCAACTGTGACCAAGAGGCAGATGGCTGGGAGGCAGCTGACACATGCTGAGAATGTGCCCGAGACCCTGGCCAGGGATGAACCTAGGCTGCTGCGGTCTACACGGACTGTCAGGTGGAGAAGGCCGAGGACACTGATGCTTTCTCAGTGGGCTGTGGGCGAGGTACAGAGCAGTTTCACAGGTTCCCGACACGGGCTCCATGGTCCCGGTTCTTTTCCGAGACGCGGAGTTTACAGAGGTGGTCAATGCAGTGCAGCCTCCACTCCCTGCCGAGTGGAGAGGAGCACACCCCAGGGAGGAGTCTGAGCATCTCCTTCTTGAGCAGCACACAGGAGAGGACACATGCACCAGCAGTGAGCAGGGCTCGTTCCAAGCGCCAGCGGGCAGAACACCTCCTGTTTCCTAAGTAGCAGTGGCTCTGACGGCCTTCCAGTCTTGGGGTGCATTCTGGGGGGCCATCGGGTGGGCAGCCTGCTGTTCTTCTGTCTTTCTTCTTACGAACTGGAATTGTGCGCTGCTTCATCAGCTGTCATTTCATAGACAAGACAGACGCGTAGGTCATAACTGAACAAACGTTCTGCAATTGTCATTTTCTGAGCTGGGCAACTGGAAACGTGTATCCACAGCCTTCTGTCTAGTTGGAAGTTTATGGATTTTAGTGAGTAAAGGTCATGAATTTTAAGAAATGGACGCTTTCTGTATCTAAAAAAATGATTGTTTTCTGATATTCTGAAACTATTAGAGCTTCTGTTTCCTGGACGCACTGTGAAGTTTGTTTGAGGCCAAAACTTCCACTGACTCCAGGTGAGTCAGAGGCCGCGAGAACAAGTGCTCGGGACACAGCCATGTCATCATGAGCAACACATTCTCCTTCTCCTACGGCTGGAAGGAAGCACTGAAATTAATAGAGGATGACTTGTCTTCGCTTGCAGTCTCTTTGTGAACAAGGCATCCCTTGGGGTTGTCGTGTGCTGCTAGATGGCCGTGTACTTGCCCTAGACGAGCATGGGCCAAGACCCTTAGGCAATCTGGCAGCTGTCAGGTATCAAGAAGGGCTTCCGATCAGGTCTGGATGCCTCTCAGAATCTGGGGATCCCCACTGGGTGATGGCCACAGGGCACAGCATTCAGATAAAGCACCGGATGGCAGATGCCCAGGCAGGCAACTATTTCTAGGCATAGTGGTCCCAGTGTGAGAGACTAGACACACTGGGGGGCCCAGCACACCAGTGCCTGATGCTGATGCGATTCAGACGAAAGCTGGCACTGCTAGCATCTGCTGGCTGTGAACTGCATGCGCGGTACCAGTCACCAGTCCTTCCTTTGATTCACAATGACAGCTGAGCGAATCACAAAAAAGAATATTTTTCTCGTGGGGCACATGATGAGGGCAGTTTCCCCGACCCATGGAGGTGATACCAGATGCCCTCTCTGCCTGGCACCCCATGCCTCTGTCTTGTCATGATCACTCTGTCCCCTGCAGAGCTGCGAGGAGTGAGAACTGAGGTTGCCATCCTGTGGAGTGTGGCACTGTGAGAACTTGGCTAGGGTTTGGGGCGGGGGATCAGCAGTCTGTGGCTCAGCTGTGCAGTCTGTGGATTGGTGGAGGAGATGGTGATCCTCATCGGCACTCAGAGGATCTTCCACCCGGGCCGGGCCGGCAGCAAGACGCAACGCATCTCTAAGGAGCTTGCTTGCAACACCGAAACCACCTGGATGACCGACGAAACCAACTTCCCGGGGAATAAAGCACCAGAACGTGTCTCCCTCTGGCACTGGGGAAAGGGGGCAACTGCACAGGGATAGGGGTGAGATGAAGGATGATTGTGTACAGCTGTCACGGAGGGTCGGATACAGGCTGGGGGATCGAACAGGAAGAACTTGCTCCCAGGGCCTGGTCAGCTCTCGGCCAGAGGAAGACTCAGGGTTGACAGCTCTGGATCTGCCTGCGTAACCCCCAAATCCCACACTGTGTTTATGATGGGATAGGCACAAGGAGGACAGTTTAGTGCTGGATACAGCACATACAGTATACGAAGCAAGCCCCCTTGAAGTTCCTGATGCTTAATACTTTTTGCAATAAGATTATTTTTGTGTGGTGTGTGGAGCAAACTAAATCTAGAGACCATCATGAACAACAAGCAGAAATGGAGGATTCTGTGAGAACAAGTGTACCAGGGTTGAGCTGTAATGGAACAGACACAATGGAAGCACATTCTCTGGACGCAGATGCTAGGTACTCCTCTGGGACAGGTCTCATGGAAGCCCAGGATGGGAGAAGAGGCCTTGTCCAGTGCCGTCCAATTAGACGCAAGTTTATACTGGCATTTCCCTAATGGCCACAGAATGACTGAAATCACCTTAATTCTTCAGCAGTAAACAAACCGACTGTGTTACAAAGTGAATCTTCCAGAATGGAAGTCATTTCCTGGCTGGGGGCAGGACGCCGGAACACGGCACTCCTGAGCACGTTAGCTCGGCCCTGGGAGATGCCCCTCATTGCGCTGCACTTAAATTTGGCCCTCTGCTGTTATCAAAGGAACAGGCATCTGAGAAGGGCCAGGGCACCTGTGCACAGTGTTGCCAACAACTTTGCCCTCTGCCATGTGGAGCTTGCACTTTGGATTTATTTTCTTTCCCTTAGCCCTCTTTAGCTGGCATCTTTATTCCACCTGTATTTTTTTCCTGTTAGTGAGGTTTCTGCTCTTTAAACTTATTATACATTTCCTGCTAAATTTCTTTCCAAACCTCCGTAGGGAGTAAACAAGGTGGAAAAATAAGTGGGTTCACAGCACATGGGGGCCGGGAAAGGTCCCCCTGCCCCCGTGGGAGTCGCTTACCCTGAAGTACCCAGAGTCACACGGGGGCTGCAGCGTCTGACACCAGAGCTCCTGCTCCCCTGGGGTGCCTCCATGTTCTGACTGTGATAGCTGGCTGGATGTTGTGTGTTCCACATGGGTAGAAGTATTATCAGAAGAAGGGGACGCGGTGTGCTCCAGCCTAGAGCTGTCCATGAGTTTCAGAGTGGGTGGTCAGAGAAAGCTTAGGAAGAGCAAGCGTCTGAGCATAGTCTGAGGGAAGCGGAGGAAAGAACTACGTTCAGCAAGGGCCAGAGTATATGGGCAGAGAGAGGGAGAGTGCAAAGGCCCTGAGGCAGGAGCAAAGTGAGTAGGCCTGCATACAGAGGGGCACCGAAGGCAGGAGAAGGGGAAAGATCCAGGCGCGGGTCAGATGGAGAAGTGGCATCTCGTGTGCAACGGCGAGGACACAGACGTGTGCTCTGTGTGCAGCAAGAGGTCACTGGCTGCCACCTGGATTGAACTACAGAGCTGGGCACCACTCCAGCGTGAGTCTTAGGGAGATGCTGGGGGTCTCTGCTTTCCTTCTGCAGGAAAGGAGGGGAAGGGGAAAGGACCCTTTCACGTCACATCTCAGTCGGCCAATGGGTAGCCATCCCTCTCCATGAGGCAAGAAGGCTGTGGTGGAGGCAGAAAACACTCAGTGACTGATGTAGTCATGAGCTGCCTTGAGCATCTTTAAAAGGCCTGAAGGCCCTGAGCATAGCTGCAGGTCTGTAGCTCAGCAGAGAGTAGAGGTGTTTTGTGTGTGTGTGTGTGTGTGCATGTAGTGTGTATGTATTCTGTGTATGGTATGCTATATAGGCATGTGTTGTTTGTGCATCCATGTGTGTATATGCCTGTATCTCTGTGTTATGTGGATGTGCACATGTATGTGGACGTGTGTGATGTATATGCATGTGATGTGTGTGTATATACACACGTGCATTTGTGGAATGTGTCTGTGTATATATATATTTATACCTGTGTACATACATGTGCAAATATGTTGTGTGTATATACATGTGTCACGTGTGCATATGCATGTATATATGTGGTGCTTGTGTGTGTGTTGTATGTCTATATATGTGCATCATTGCATATGTGACACGTGTATATGTGCGTATATACATGTATGTGGCGTGAATGGCATGGCAGCATTAGTGTAGAGTTGGGAAGCTATACTGAATTCGACATGGGGAGAGTGGATGTGGGGCTCTTATAGCCTGCAATCCTCTTGACCTTCCCTCACCTCAGAACTAGCAGTACCCATGATCTTCTTGGCCTTCCCTCACCTCCAAACCAGCTCTCCCCACCTGCAAACCTGTGAAGGGGGCTGGTCTGGGCTGGCTGCTTTCTGAATGAATGAAGTTATGCTTAAGAGGGTCTTTTCTGATTAATATCAAAGTACCCAAATCTGATAACTTGCTAAATTATATTTAGCTCCAGGCAGTAATTATAACGCAGACAGAATTGCATATTTTTGAAAAAGCCGTGGTTCCCAGAACTGACGTGAACAGAAACAGTTTATGAAGCTGACTGGAGATAGAGAGCGCCTGTGAAACTGACATTCAAAGTCACAGTCACGATGGTCTGTCCTCAGCATCCTTAGGCAAAGTGACACAACTCCTGCTTTACATAGCTTAAAAGTAATTATAAATGATGAAATGTATGAAATTGACACTGTTTGTGGGAAACTTTAGTCTGGGAAGCAAGAATCAACTGAGAGATCAGATTTTCAGAAGCACTGACTATAGAAAACAGTGAAATGCAAGCTGCCCGCTTACCTCCCTCCGTGACATGGGGCAATTAGCCTCTTCTTAGGCGGGTTTCTAAAAAGAGTCACATAATGTGGAATTTACTTCCTCTATTAAAGCCTCAGCAGTTTTTTATAGCTCTGTGATTTCGTAGTGGCTGAAATACTTTGTTTGCCAACATTAAAGTCTTGCGTTCTGGCATCATTATTGTTTGAAAAACACTTTCATTTCAGCACTATTCACTTTTATCCTCCCCAAAGATTGCATCAAAATGAAGAATTAGTTTGGCAGCCGGATGAGCTGGAACCTTTGAGGATAGATGGAGGAGAAATGAAGCAATATTTCATGTGGTCCCAAATTGGACTCTTAAAACTAAAATAGTCTGTTGGACTTCTAATTTCCGGGGCTTGCTTTCAGCCTCCGGGGTCGTGGGTGGATCGGTGCACACCTGCGGGATGGAAGGTAGCTGGAGCCTGGCATTTTCCACAGCAGACAGTGAACGATGAGGTTTCTCCTTTGCACGTGGAAATGCAGGCACCTTGCCTGAAGGACAGAGGGGTCTTTCACAAGTTATACAATTGCCAAGCGTCACATGCATTTTCAATGTTTAAATGTGCATCTAAAGTGCACACCTTAGATCCCTGTGGTCTAACATGGCAGAGAGTGCCGACGAGTCCAAGGTGGGTACTGGGTTCCACTCATGCAGGAAACTATCGCAAACTTGCTTTACCCAAACCAAATATAGCCAGAAATTTAAAAAACAAACAAACAAACAAACAAAGATGCAATTTAAGGAAGAAATTGTTCCTCAGAGAAGAGAAACCCTTCCAGAGACGACATAAATGAACAGCCCTGGCTGGCTCCATGCGATGACATGGAGGGCACATTCCAGATGGATGCTGGGGTCCGTCGGAAATCACAAGGGGCATTGCGTAGGTAACCATGCCAAGTGGCCAAGGGCACTACGGGCGCCCAAGGGCCCAGATTAAAGACTGTGCTTTGTAGAGAAGGTGCTCATTGACCCCAGAACACTGTTTGCGTTTCCCATCTTGTTTCTGTTGGAGCATCGCCGATCATTAAGCCTGGCCCTGCTTCTCTAACTGTAGTGAGGCAGGTTCTGTTCCCCTTTCACCCAAAAGCTGGATCTGAACGTCTGAGACTAACAAGAATAAGAAAACAAAACAAAACAAAAAAGAAAAACAAAACAAAAAAGAAAAACAAAAACAAGGGGTTGGGGAAATGGCTGAGTCAGTAAAGTGCTTGCAGCACAAGTGTGAGGACCCAGCACTAGGTTTTAAAAGCTGAATGTGGGGGTCTGAGCCTGCAGTCCTAGGTCGTGGTGGGCTAGGCAGGAAGATCGGTGACACTTGCTGGAGAACCAGTCTAGCTAATTGATGGAGCTCAGGTTCTGTGAGAGATCCTGTCTCAAAAAGGAAGACAGAGTGAGCGAGAAGATGCCTGATGCTGAGTCCTGGCCTTGACATGCACGCCATGTGTACACATAGGCACATAGACTTCAACATGCACACCATGTGTACACACAGGCACATAGACTTCAACATGCACAGCATGTGTACATACAGGCACACAGACCTCAGCATGCACAGCATGTGTACATACAGGCACACAGACCTCAACATGCACACCATGTGTTCACACAGGCACACAGACCTCAACATGCACACCATGTGTACACACAGGCACACAGACCTCAACATGCACACCATGTGTACACACAGGCACACAGACCTCGACATGCACACCATGTGTACACACAGGCACACAGACCTCGACATGCACACCATGTGTACACACAGGCACACAGACCTCAGCATGCACACCATGTGTACACACAGGCACACAGTTGTTGACTTGCACACCATGTGTACACACAGGCACACAGACCTCGACATGCACACCACGTGTACACACAGGCATACAGACCTCAACATGCACACCATGTGTACACACAGGCACACAGACCTCGACATGCACACCATGTGTACACACAGGCACACAGACCTCGACATGCACACCATGTGTACACACAGGCACACAGACCTCGACATGCACACCATGTGTACACACAGGCATACAGACCTCAACATGCACACCATGTGTACACACAGGCACACAGACCTCGACATGCACACCATGTGTACACACAGGCACACAGCCCTCGACAGGCACATAGACCTCGACATGCACACCATGTGTACACACAGGCACACAGTCCTCGACATGCACACCATGTGTACACACAGGCACACAGTCCTCGACATGCACACCATGTGTACATACATAGGCACACAGTTGTTGACTTGCACACCATGTGCATACATATACAGGCACACAGTCCTCGACATGCATACTATGTGTATACATGCACACATAGTCCTCAACATGCACACCATATGACATATGCATACTATGATACACATGCACACCGATGTATACATAGGCACACCACATGTATACGTGCACACCCATGCATATATACACAGTCCTCAACATTCACACCAGGTGTACACACATCCATGTGTACACAGGCACCCAGTCCTGAACATGCATACTATGTGTACACACATGCACACACATGTATACATGCACACACATGCATACACACAGTCCTCAACATTCACACCATGTGTACACACATCCATGTATATACAGACACCCAGTCCTCAACATGTATACCATGTGTACATATGCACACCCACACACAGTCTTCAACATGCACACATGTACACGTGCGCACAGTCCTTGACATGCACACCATGTGTACACATGCACATATCAAAAAGAATCGGTAATTAAGACAGACTTGACTGTATAGAAGATTCGATAACCTGCAACCCCATGCAAGTTAGTTTCAGAGTTTGACTCTTCAGTTATTGATGGGAGGCAGCATCAGGGTTGGCCTCTGAGGACACCATGAGTCACCTTGGTTAGGTCAGATGGTGACTGAGGTTCACCGCCTTGCCATCCTAGCAAATGTGGACACTCAGCCGAGGGTACGGCCTGGGAAATGCAAACCTGCTCCTGACAAACAGAAAGAGACTTGATACTTTGGCACATATGTAGGGGAACCTGGGAGAGCTGGGGAGGTGCAGGCCGGACCGTGGGTGTCTCTGAACAGGACGAGTGCAAAGGCTGCAGGGAAAGCGCCTCTTCTGGCAGGAGTGGCTTGGTGCCGGGCGTGTGCCAATCGCTCCCCCTCCTTCCTGTGGACAGTCTGTCCTCACAGGGGCCGTGTGTGGCAGTGCCAGCAGCAGGCAGCTGGGGAGAGTGGCGTGAGACATAGGTTCAAGGAACATTTGTTTAGGATAGAGCCACAGTGTCAAAAACTTGGATGTAATCAGTCTGGAAACATTCAGGAACAGGGGGAAAGACCACAACTCCCGGGCCACGCTGGTTACTGACAAATCACAATGTGTCTTAGCAGGTCTCACTGGGTTAGTTCATTTATTTGAGCAAACACTGACCTGTTCTGAAACAACAAGCAATGCCGACCTACTTAATAAGTATTAAACATTTTTCTTGATAGGGAAAAAAGATACTTTCTTTCAGATTAAACTATCAGCAAAGCGATGTCCATTTCGACTGCTATAAGTAATACCCCGCTGAAGATAAGTTAATGTGCTTTAGATTTGAGCTCATCTGAAGTCAAGAGAAAAGAGTTTCCTGTAATGCTTTGAGAGAGCATCTTCTCAAGTAGAATGAATATCTATTCTATCTATCTATCTATCTATCTATCTATCTATCTATCTATCTATCTATCTATGTCTATCTGTCTGTCTTCATCAATCTCCTCATTGTTTATTTCTCAATCATAAGCATATCTATCTTCTTCTTCATCATCATCATGATCTGTCTTTTAATCAATCGATCTATCATAAATGTATGTATGTATCTATCTATCATATGTCATCCATCTATCATCTATCTATCAATCTATTACCTGTTTTGCTTGCAGCTTGGAAACAGTCATTGTTCCAAGTGACACAACTCAATAATCTGTGGTGTACTATAAAGATGCTGTAGCTTATACACACTTAATTTTTCCATGGCGACTTTAGTTGAATCTATGGAGGCCAGACACACCGGCTGAGCAATTCTAATTTTCCCCTATTTGTGCATATTTGCTAAACCGCAGGAAAATGTAAAGGTATCACATTACCCTTCTGTGCTGATGTGTGATGCGCTGTTGCTCCTTGACCTTGTATGAGGAAAGACCTTTCCTACAATGGAGGAAAGATAACAGCCCTACAAATCAAGAGGAGAATATAGGGGGGTTGTAGTCTACAATCAGCAATGGTACTTTCTGACATGCATTTGAATTACACAAAGGATTGTGTATGTGTACACACACACACACACACACACACACACACACACACACACACGTCATATTCTGTTCTCTAATTTGGAAAACCACATTCCTCATGCACATAACCCACAGAGGCGTTGATGAATGGAGCTAATGGTGCAGATAAATCTGCCAGTGATTAGCTTTGGGCACAACTCAACATGAGTATCATTTACCTAAAAATGCTGCCAGGGCAGAATTTCTGCTCCACAGACAGGGCAAGGGGCCAGCTATGGTCAGGAATGGACACAATCTAATTTTCTGGCTTCTGATCTCATACTTTCTGTTATGTGGATGAAAATGGCCACAAATCCGAAGTCAATGATAAAGCTGCTCTTGGCTCATGTCATCAGAATCACATAAACAGCAGGCAAACAAACGAAGAAAGAAATAAATGCTTTTGACTTGGCTGAGACCCCTTGGGCAGTGAGTGGCCCTCGGTTCTGAGTCAGAACGGACCCTTATTTCTTCCCTTCAGCTTCGTCTGACCACGTTTATTTGCAGTGAAGGCCAGTCGGGAGTTCTGTGGGAAGAGGGGACTGGCTTTGCCTTGAGAGGAGATGCTTCTGCTCTTCTGTACCCCCCAACCTTCAGGGCCTCTCTTTCTTTCAAGCCCATGTGCAGGCTCTAATTCCCCTGCCGGTCTCTCCAGCCTGGGAGGTACGCATTCTACCTAGGGCCACAGCTCTGGCTGGTTGCAGAATTCAGATCCTTAACTTGCCCTGACTCCACACTGAAAGGCATGCTTGTCTTCTGACAGATATGCTTGACATCTGGCAGATAAGACCATATCTGGCAGACCAAACCTCACTCTTTCCCTGACCCCCCTCGGGATGCCCTGAAGGGCGGGAGCCTAGCTAGGGGCCTCCTAGTTCCCCAGTCTCTGCCCCAAGTGGAGCCAAGTGTTGGCTGTGCAGAACAGGTCAAATGATTATAAATAGATACCCCATCCCTACACTGGTTGAAAGTTGAAATAATTGTGGATTTGTGTGTGTGTGTACGTGTGTGTGTGTATGTGTGTGTGCGCATGCGAGGAGCCCAAGGCTGACACTAGGAATCATTCTGGATTGTTCTATCTCCTTATTGCTTTGCTCTGGGGTTTTCAGACTCTGCCTTCTAGGACTGGAATTGCAGTCATCCGCCATTTCTGCTTGGCATTTTTACTTGGGTTTGGGATCCTGACTCACGCCTTTCTGCTTACAAGGCAAAGGCTTTAACCTCTGAGCCTCTCTCTAGCCCAATAATCATAAATTTTAAGACTTTACTTATTTATTCTACTCTGTCATCCTTTCTGATGTTATTGATGTGCAAGTCTAATAAAGGCTTAAGAAGAAAAAGTAAGAATTTTGTCAACAATATGTTAAGTGAGCAGCTGGTTATTCTACTGACTTTTACCACATCAAGAAGATAAATTAAATTCCTGCTGTGCACTGGTTCAACAGTCACTTTCACCCTTTTCTCCCTCTGAGTTAATGAAATTTACATGGTATACAAAATCTTATCTTTCACTAGGAAACATGCTTAAAATACCAGACATCAATTTTCTATATAATTTATGTTAAGAATTGAAGAAAGACTGGCAGATAAATATATCAAGTAGACAGACTTAAGCTGCCTTGTGAGGGGATTTAGAAAACACTGAGAGAAATCCAATGCTTTTCTTTTCCTTTCTTTAAAAATGAAATTTCAATAAGATGTCATGGGAGATCTTTCTGCAACAGGAACACTTCTGAGAAGCGGGAAGGAAAGAGAAGGGTGGGTGGGACTTTGAGGTGGCAGGAAAGCTCCCTAGTATCAGCTGCCCCAAGGCCAACTCTTCCCACCACTCCCCAGGTGGGCTCCATGCTGGGCTCTGAGGCTGAGATTCTGCACAGCCAGTGTCTTCCCACGAGGACTCCCCCAGGAGGACTGTACAGCAAAGGTTCAACAGAAGGAGCACAGAACTCTTAGTTTAATGATGTTTACAACCAAGGAAGCTCCGTCTCCTACACGCCTAGAAGCAAAGCTGCAGGGAAGCTAAGAAGGAGAGTTTGGAATCCACCAAGGACGTCACATAGGAGAGTGGGAACATTGCTGAGCAACCCAGGATGTGACGTAAGAGTTGAGAGCACTACTGAGCAACCGAGGGTGCAATGCGGGAGGCCAGAAACACTACTGAGCAATCGAGGATGCTATACAGGCGCTCCGGAGCATTGTCTGAGCACAGTGGTTATCGAGGATGAGGGGGCTGAAGGAGAGACTGTCACAGATGGTCCTCTAGCATGTCACAGTCAGCATCAATTGCAAGGTGATAAGCATCTTGAACCCCTGACCCCACTGTGTACTCACAGAGTCCCAAGTTCAACACTGAAAGCAGCAATGAATAGCACAATCCCAACCTGTGCTTTCTGGAGGACAGAAGCAGCAGGTTGTAACTGGTGCATCTTCAAATTTGTCTCCACTGCAGCTTCCTTCTCCCATGGGTCTGATTCTCATTGTCTACTCCATGCCACGGTCCCTTGTACATCTCCTGTCTCCTCTGAGACATTACTCTCCAATTCCATCCCCGGCACCTCACCAAGCAGAAGTGTGGTACACATTTAAACTTTGAGCTGGGCTACCCCCAGCCTCACAAGCTGGTGGCCTAGAAGTGTAGGTGTGGGTGTGAGAGGGCACGGGTGGGTGTGCATGTGGGGTTGTACAACGATTCAGGAGGGGCGATGAGCAGTGAGCTCTCCCACATCTGGTCATGCTGAGATGGGAAGATGGTAGGAGCCATACTGAATTTCAGGGTTGCTCTAGCCCCTCTTCTGGTTGCTGCGACCAGATAAGTAAACGCTGGGGAAAAAGGTTTTACTGACTCACAGTTCTAATGTACAGTCCAGGAAGTCACAGAGGCAGGAACTCAAAGCAGCTGTCATAACCTATCCATAGTCAGATGGGGGAGGGGGTAAATGCATTCTTGATATCACATCCACAGTCATATAGAGGGGGGATGAACGATGTGTGCTTGATAATCACATCCATAGTCAGAGGGGGGAATGAATGACTGCGTACTTGACATCACATCTGCAGTCAGACAGGGTGGTGAATGCTTGCTCGCTAGTACTCAGCTCAGCCATCTTTCATGTACCCTGAGACTTCGGGTCCAGGGAAGGGCGCCACGCACTTTTAAGTATGGTTTTCATACAACACTTAATGTGATGAAGACAACCTCACCCTGGATACCCCAGAGGCTGACTTTAATCTAAAGAATCCTTAAGAGGGCCTGGTAGCCGCCTTCTCGGCATCAGCTAGTACTGACCACCACCAGTATGAAGGATGAAGCCAGGGATCCAAGGATGATCCAATTTAGCATGATTCTGGAAGAGCTCTGTACTCCATGTATGACTCCAGGGAGATATTTGTGGTCAGTATCTGCAGTCCAGGCCTTGGGAGCCCCCTGAAGCGATTGTGACGGCTAAAACTGATCTAGCAGGGTATAGAATCACCCAGGAAACAAACTTCTGAGGTGTCTGTGAAGAACCTTCTGTGTGGTGATAACCGAGTGAGAAGACCCTCCTCAAGGAGGGCAGGACCATCCCACCCTGGGGTCCTGCACCGAATGCAAAGGAGAAAGTGAGCTGACACCAGTACCCATCGGCTCTCCTTCCTGACGTGGGGGGCAGTGTGACCAGATGCCTTGCATGCTTGCCACTGTGACGTCCCCATTATGACGGACTGTACCCCTGACCTGTGCACCAGAGAAGACCCTTCTTGTCTCCTGGTGCTTCTATTGGGCATTCTGTCATAGCAACAAGCAAAAGAACTAAGACGTTGAGATTCCAGGTAGGACACCCATAAAAGATGTGATAATGGTGGGAGACCCTCTTGGGGAGCAGCCACCATCTTCGGAGGGGCTGCCAGCTGGACATGCAAAACACTGTGCGACCACTAGAGAAAGACCACGTCTTACATGTTTGCCACAAAAATCCGAAGACGAGATATCATGGCCTTGTTCCACAAATGGGGAAAACACATGGAAAGGATAAACGTTTTGTTTAAAAACGATTTATCTGGATGATGAGATTTGGAACTAACGTTTCCAAAGCTTTCCTTCACCTCATTTGATAAGCGTTTACTGACCAACCACATGCTAAGTGCTGACCACGGGGTCAGCTTGCGGGGTACCGACACAAAGACCATTTGTTTCTAGAGGGTTGTTATTTTCTGGGAGAGATTAAAATGACAGCTGCAACAACAAGAGCTACAAACAAACAAACAACAGTGGCAGAAAGAAACCAGGACAGGGATCACACAGGGAAAGTGGCGTTGAAGGATGGGATGGATCCATTGGGCGCAGGAGAAAGGTGCAGCCCGTCACCGGGAGACATGGCTGTTTTGGGAGCGCCTCACATGGGGGAAGCCTCTTTCATCCTATCGTATAATGCCGAGAAAAATTAAGACACCAGCCTGTAGAATTCAAGGAGGGCTGACTTGTAGTGAAGCGATCAAGGCTGTGCACATGTGTAGGCAGCATGTGTTGCCTGGGGTGGTCCCTGGCAGGAGATGGCTTCCTAGGCTTCGACAGCAGAGAGCCCCTGTTAGATCGCCCTTCCCCTCCCTTACACACATCCATACTGTGTCCTGACTTGGCATTCAATTCTCCTGCTTCCTAAACGACACTGAGCAAATTATAGATTCCATCAGAGCAGGAACCCACATTTGCTATAGATCCAATCAAACTAAATCAAAGCACTATTAGTCTCCATACAAGAAGTAAGTTGTGAGTCCTGGAATTGGCTGGATCTGATGACTTGCCACGTATATAAAATTCATCTGTGAAACCAACCTCTCCAGTGCTCATTTTAATCTACTACAAACAAACATTTGTGCTTTGCAAGGTGCTTCATTTATGATACAATACATCCTTAACAACAGGGATATGGAATGTCGACATGATTAGTTGTAGAATAAAATTAATTTTGATGCTACTGAGTATTGTGAATCATTTTCTTTATCAGTTAGCTAAGAATGAAATGCAATTTCACCTGAGGAAGAAGTTTGGGCCAGATCATTTTAGGCAGACCCTCGAGGTATGTTCTTTACTTAGGTGATCAACGGAACGCCTCAGGGATTTTAGCTGAATGCCAGATGCATATGCTTTGACAATAAATAAATAAGAAAATATAAATAAGGATCTTCTCAGGATAATGTGAACTGGTGGCTGATGGCTTAGAATTCTGAGCAAAACCTGGAGTCATAGTCTTTTAGAGTATGCCATTTCATGGTGGCACTTCTATAAAAGAAGAGTTTTTAAGAGAAAATGGGGGATAAAGTGATTAATTTGTGACCCCCCCCACACTAGCGTTACTTACATGACATTACAATTTCTGTTTATAAGATCGCTTACAAAAGCAGAAATGTGGTTTCAGAGCCAGTCATGGATAATGAAGAGGACAAACCACTGTGTTTTCTTAAACAGGAATTACCATGTTTTGCATAATGCTCCTGTTAGCTTTTCATTCCCAGTGCAAGTAGAACATACTTGTTTTGCTCAAGAAAAATTAAAAAACTACAATTAATTTTTCTTTCCATTTAATATCCACTTGACAAAACTATGCTGGCAAAAATGTCTATACAGAAAATACTGATGGAAATCATTTATGAAAGCTCTTATCTGTCAACAAAATGAAGCCAAGGCAAGCCAGGGTGTAAGTAATCCTAGAGTGGTTTTATGGGACGATCATATGGACAAAAAAGTACAGTGTCAGATTGAAGAGATGGAGGTTAACTCCTACAACCATCCATCCATCCATGCTTCTGCGCATGCATGCACGTATGCACGCATCTATCCAAATGTGTATTTAGGGTTGATGAAATTAACCATGCTAACTAATTAAAGGGAAAGCCTATATGTGTACTTCAAAAAACTTTTGTATACAGCTCATCAGGACTAGACAGATGCTCAGGGGTTGAGGGTCTGCCTTGCAATCCATCAGCGGTTGGGGCTCTCTGCGGATGGATAGCAAATGCTCGTCAGCTTCCCGGCCCTCTGCTCTTCCACCTCCACATCCCGCTTCCTTCTCTGGAGGAGATGTTTTGAATTGATCATGACTCTTCCTTTCTCTGAGGGTGGACCGAGACGCAGACTCGTGATCACGTCCACCGTGCCAACCACACGGCCACATGCTGTGGTGCATGCTCTGGACTCTTCCCGTTATAGATGGGGTGCTCCAGATGCCTGTGCTCAGGAATTGGGGGTCAGGGGAGAATAAGGCTCAGTGTCTGATCACAAAGATGAATCTCCAAAGGGACAGAAGCCAGAGAAGCATGAATGTGCACAGGTAGGTCACGGTCCTAGGAAAATCAAAGTGTGGGCAGAAGAGGATCAAGTCAATATCGTGGGAGAGGGATGGGGAAAGGCAGGTTGCTCTGGAAACCCCCCTGGAGATAAAATCAGTTTGGTCTGAGGGAAGATGGGAGTGTTCTGACTGACAGGAGAATGGCCACTGTTTGAATGATGCTAAGCCCTGGTGTTTGCATTGCATGCGGCATGTTGTGCGTCACTGAAACTCTGGAGTTGCTTACTGGTCTGGATGGCCTGGTATACATAGACCCACAGTTATTCTTGGGTGAGTAAGTGCTTGGAGATCACCATACAGCACAGGACCTCTGGAAAAGCAGGTTTCCCCAAAGTCTCTCTCTTACAAATGGCATTTGACACCAATAAAACACAAAACCCAAGTATAAAGTGGCTTCGCTGGGGCCAGAATGTAAAAAGGAAGCTCTACACTTTAATGATTCCTTTAGAGAATACCGGGGAAATTTTGAAAAAATTAAAGTTTAAGTGTATGATACAGATGTGGAAACCTTTTGAAAATGAGAATGTCTTCTACAGAGATAGTCATGCGACCCTGGCATGCTTTTGTATTCTAGGCATATCTTTGGTTTATCGATACCAGGACAGGACATTTGCAGTGATGGCAATGGAACAAGCCTTTCTCCAGGGTGGACCTTGAGGACTTCGGGGACAGACATTTCACACTTTAGAAGCAAAAGAGAATTGCAGGCTTCAGAGGGAAATTCCCTGATCACAGAACGCTTCCTCACAATGGACTGCTTCGAGCCATCCTGAGCACCGGTGAAAAGCAGGTCCTTCTGCAGTGAAGCCACCATATCTAACATGCTGCCTGACCCTTTCCTCTGTGGGAGCAGATGGACCAGTGTCCCCCGCTTCCAGCTCCCGGTTACATTTAAGCCAATCGAGGGTCTCCTTTTCCTCTGGCTTTTCAGTGTCACGGAGTGAGATCTTTCTTCATGTTAATACGGTCATGGGCTTTCATCTGAAGACAAACAACAAACAGAGCCACGCCTCGGTGCCAAGCCACACTGTGACCTGCCCCTCGTTTTTCTTCACAGTTTAATTTCTCCGACGAGCTCCTGACCAGCCTTCTTCAGCTCTTGTGTGCTGCTCTCTCTGCTGTATGTAGCTGGACTTCTGCGTAACTAACTGTGTAACAAAGCTGCTCTTCCAAAGGCAAGGACTGATGGTCAGCTCAAAGATCAGTGGTCAGATCAAGGTGAGGACTGATGGTCAGTTCAGGGTGAAGATCAATGATTGGCTCAGGGTGAGGCTCAATGGTCAGCTAAGGCCAGCTTAAGGGTCAAATCTGAGGACTGATGGTCAGCCCAAGGGACACTTCACAGCCTTTGTCTTACTCT
This sequence comes from Typhlomys cinereus, assembly GCA_023101885.1. NCBI lineage: Eukaryota > Metazoa > Chordata > Mammalia > Rodentia > Platacanthomyidae > Typhlomys > Typhlomys cinereus. The sequence continues at coordinate 10,554,999 of JALPQD010000024.1, read as the reverse complement.
GCCTTTCAAAGACACTCTTTCTTCAATACCTTCTTCTTTTGGTGCCTATCATGGCTTGAGGGTGGGTTGCCATTTACAAGCTCATGTGTTTGCATTCTTAGCTGAAGTTAGTGTTTCGAAAGGTTGTGGCTCCTTTAGGAGGTGGAGCCTTGCTGGAGGAAGGGGCGTCACAGGGGGTGGGCCTTGAGGTTTGGTGGTCCAGCCGTTTCCTCTTGGTTTGCTCTTGTTCTCTCTGCCTCCATGAAGACTGGTGACCTGAACCAGCCTCTGCTTTTTAATTCCTATTTTCCTCTTATTAATACTTCTTTCTTTGGCCTACTGCGCAAGTCATTTGGCCTATACCGAGTGAGCTAGAAAACAGTACATGACATCATCCACCTCTTCATGCAGTGCTGCTGCTGCTGCTGCTGCTGCTGCTGCTGCCGTTGTTGTGTCCTTGGCATGGAACCCAGGGCTGAGTGCAGACCAGGACCATGCTGGACGCTATACCATGGAGCCAACCCCCCAGCCCTCCCCACGCCCTCTCTCTACTTAGCATCCTGGTGAGCCATGGTTCGCCTCTTCCAGTCCCTTCCTTCTCCATTTCTCCATTTTATTCGATGAGTGAACTTTTCATCCCCCCAGCAGTCTTTGTGTCTCATCGTCCACATTCCTCAGCTTTGACCCTCTGCTATGTGAATCTCCTCACGAGTGTGTCTGCCACATAGAAGCAGGTGAGCAAGACACAAGAGATGGTGAGTTGGGGGTTCCTATCACAAGCTGAGGGGAGAAGGATGGAGCACGCATCACTGACGGCATCACTTGGCATCACCACATGCCGTCACATGCGACAGACAAGTGCCCCCCAAGTTTCTTCTGAGATGTCCTGACTCTGCACTTGCCAATCAGAGGACACCAGGTAGGGAAGGTGGGCTTGGGCCCCTTTACCACAGCAGCTGAGGAGTCTCTCCAGCTTGCCAGATGCTAGCAGAATATCATGCTGGGATCAGGTAGCTGCTTTCCAGTAAGGAAATGTGACTGTAATCTTCTATTATTGTGTGATCTCTCAGCACAGGTCTTTCTGGAATGAATGCAGCTGTGTAGCAGGAAGGGACCAATGGAATTCGGAGGGGTGGCAGGGAGGCCTGTCAGCTCTGCCTCTACAGCAGCCACGGCCACCTGAGAGCTTGCTGGTCCCCAAGGTCTGTGTCCAGTGGGAAGACACTCTTCACAGCGGTGCCCGAGTGTCACGGTGTGCCTGGCTTCTCCCTGGCCACCTTGCTGTCATCCCGACCACAGCTTTCCTGACTCTAGTACCCATGACCTTCTCTCCCCCAGGAAGCCCACTGACCTTGCTGTCCAAACACTGCGGTGTCATTCAGAGAAAATTATGGGCTTAGTTCCTCTCGGAAGTCTTCCTGGGAAACTTCTGGCCTCTTCTCCAACTCTCGCTACTACCCTGCCTGTCCTTCTTGCTGCCTGATTGAAGGATGGTGAGGTTGATGTCTACCCTTGCGTGTCCAGCGGGGACAAGCAGACATGGGGACACACAGAAAGTGCTCCACAAGCGCTGGGTGATCCATCGAGGGGATTCTAAGAGCGAGTGTCCTCTGCGAAGGACACAGCTACTGTGGCCATGCAGAGAGAAGCAGAAGCTGATTATTAAATGCTTTTTCCTGAAGGAGTGCTGTAAAGTCCATACAGCAAAGTCCCGATGAATGTGGCAAATGACAGGAACATTACAGATGAAGACAGAAGCTCCTTGCCGGGAGATTTAGCGCAGTACGCTCTGAGCTTAGAGAAGAAGCTGGGGTTACCTCCTTGGGCATTTCTACTGCTGGGGTCACCTCCTTGGCCGTTTCTACTGCTGGGGTCACCTCCTTGGGCGTTTCTACTGCTGGGGTCATCTCCTTGGCCGTTTCTGCTGCTTAGCCTCATCTCAGTGGCAAATGGTCAAGTGTCGCCATCCAGTTGGAGGTGGAGTTGGATAAGGTTGAAACTACAGGTTCTGAGATTGACCTCTCGTGTCACCTGGTGAAGGTTCTGGGAGTTTTATTGAAGCCCAGAGCCATGGAGCCTTCTGGAAAGAAGCACCGTCCTTTCCTCTCCCATTTTCCTCTCCCTTCCTCCTCTCCCTTCCTAGCATACATGACAGAGAAGTTTTCTCCTAGGTCTATGTAAACGCCTCTCCCAACTCTACTTAGTAGCTGTGAGATTACTGTTAAGAAGCTATAAATTTGGCAAGAAGGGGTGAGTCTCCTAAACTCACAGCCTGACTGTCTGAAGCTCAGATTATCTGCTGGGGCAACATTGGGTGATCATGCTTGGGGCAACTTGTGAACCAGGAAAGGGGATTCAGTAAGCAAGCCCTGGGGCCCTAGGCTGGGACTGCAAGACGCAGCCAGGGGCTTGGGATGGGACCTTACCGCAGGGCAGGCTGAAGCTCAGCCCTTTGCAGGGCAGAGAACACTGTGGCTGCAAAGCAGACAGACTACAGGGCAGGCAGTTTCCTCCAGACAGGGAGCTCCTGGGTTGGGAGGCAGGAGCTTGCCTCCCACCCCATCCCACCTCCTCTTCTCAGCACTAGGCTTCTGGGGAAAGTGAACTATTCATTTGGAAAATTTAAATTCTACAATTCTGACTTCTTTGTTTTGAGATAGAGTCTCAAATCTCTTAGGGGTAGCCTGGAAGAAATCAGGGCACAGAAACCGTGGCCTTCTGGTTCTTCTGCTTACATCTCCTGTGTTGATATTATAGGCATGCATCCGGTAGTTTTGGATTTTTGAACAGAGTAAATTTCAAGCCTGAATGTGGGCCACGTTACTAGAACATTATTCCAATCTATGTTTAACGTAAGGATTTCTTAAGTTTACAATGACATTTTACTTTGAGAACTTTTTATAAAAATGATTGTCTGTTCATTTACTTCTCTAATCTCACCAAGACTTTCAAAAACATGACTGTACTTTTTTTCTATTAAAAAAGATCTTTTAGGGGGGAGTATTAAATACCACACTGTAATTTCAGCAGGTGGATGTACCTTTTGACCCATTTATCCTGGGCCGGCTGCCAACCTGACTTTGAGTCAACTGATGACGTAATACTGAGAATGTGCTTCCACTCTACCCAGGACTGGTCTCTTACTTCCCCTTTTCTTTGCTCTGGCTTGAGAGACCAGCTGCTTAAGGAAGGAGTCTTCCAGAAGGTTTCTGCCACACACCACCACCATTCTTGGGGGGGCGGAGGTGACTTCGACAACACTTCTGGATTCCGGATCCTTCGGCTTGCTCTCAGGAAAAGGATTCATTGCCTGAAAGCTAGTCAGACCCTCAGGGCAGGCAGATGAGGTGCTAGCACAAGACGCCTGCCAACCATTTCCTCACTAACTGCCATTTGTCCCCGAATTTAAAAAACAACAGGCCCTTTGGTTATGTGTCCTGATTCTGACCCATGCTTGTTATGATTAATAAGTTTATTTGTTGGCAGTTGCTATCTCTCTGTATGATTTTTAATCACAAATTAAATCTTTAAAGTTTATTGGTCTGTGTTTTTCTATGATAAAATTATTTTTTCCCAACTTAGATATACTTAGTTGCTTAGCATTACCTGCTCTTTTTTTTTTTTTTTTTTTTTTTGGATTACTGTAATCAAGGCTGGCCTGTTGATCTGGGGGGTGGGCTGTGTGAACGTTGCTGAGGCTGTGGGTGGGCAGCTCATGGCTACGGCTGGGGATTGGCTGGCTCGTCTCACATTCAACCCTCTGTGTCTAAGGAGCTGGGTGTCAAAGCTTCGTGGTTTCAGCTGGGGTACAGTTGTTCCTGCTGCGCCTGTGCACCTGAACCATCCTGGGATGACGGGGGTAGGGGGTGGAGGGTGGGGAGGGGGGAGACAAGATCTGCTCCCTTGGGAAGAATGACACACCAGCAGGAGTGACTTCCTGTCCTCTCCTTATCCGCATGCTTCACACACTCGGTGCACCTCCAACTTCCAGCCTATCAGAAGAGCAGGAAGCCCTGCTTTTACATGCTGTACAAGTTAGCATGGAGTCTTGCATGTCTTGCCGTGATTTAATATCCAAGAGGCTCTTTCAGTTAAAGTCGATGTAAATGCTGGGAACACTTTTTCAGTTGCAGTTCCTCACTTCCTGACACCGTGTGCTCCCAAGAAGGCTGCTGGCAGGCACTGCCCAGATCCCTTGAAGAACTGCAAAGGAGCCTGTGACGGCTGACTGTCTTTGAGGGGCGCTCTCAGGTCACCCCATTCCTCAGGCAGCGATGCTGAAGTACAGGCACAAGACCAGCTTCCAGGCCTGAAACATTAGCTGTAGGGCCCTGAAAGGCAACTCAGCCTCTCCTACCAGGTTCTGCTGCCTTCCCTCTGTCGTTCCCGATAACTTTATCAACAGTAAGAACTGCACATTAGTGCTGTGCAGAGAGACATTCTGATAAAGGCTGATTTGTGAAGTTAGGAACTAAATAATTAGCAGACACAGCACCTCACACATGGCACATATTTCTGGGTGAGCAAGTTTAAGGTCCACTCTTCTAGAAACAGCCAAGCACACATCAGTGTTAACCATGGTTGCCGGGCACCAGAACTTATCCATAACACCTAGTTGAAAGTTGGTGCCCTAAGACCAGCAACCCCCGTCCCCCAGCCAAGTCTCGGCCTTGGGAAGCTCTGTCTGTGATCCTGATTTTAACTTCTAATTCTGCACATGCGTGAGACTGTGCACCACTGGTCGTGTCGCTCTGTGCCTTGATTTCTCTTCACGTTACGTCTTCCTAGTTTATCTGTGTTGTTGCAAACGGTAGAATTTCCTTCTTATTATGGCCATATAGTTTTCCTTTGTGTGTATTCCACATTTTTTTCTATCTATTTCTCCATGGGCATGTTGACTCCATGTCTAGAGTATTGTGAGCAATGCTGTAATGAACGCAGGAGCGCAGGTGTGTCTTAAGACGCGTTGATTTAATGTCCTCTGGACACATACAAGGCAGACCCGTGTACCTGGATCACACAGTGGCTCTATCTCATCTTCTTTAAATAACAGCCATAGTCATCACATCCTCCGCCCAAACAGTCACTCTGCGTTTTACTTTCCTTTGACTGTGTAGAAAAAGAATTCAACCGGACAGGCGCAGGCCTCCCATGCGCATGGCTCTGACTGACTCCAGCCGCCCCCCTTCCTCCTGACCAGTCCCTTTCTCAGTCACGTGAGGCCACGCCATCAACTGGAGCCAGCTGAGCACTTGCAGGCCTTTTCTGACCCCCTGCTCCTTCCCCTGATCCCTCATGCAGAGGAGATTCCTTCCAGCACTAGTCCCCCCTTCACTGCCCTGGAGCCCCCCGGGACAGGTCTGACTGAGGGCTGGACTGAGTGCATAGCCTGGACATCCTTTTCAATGGGGCACTTGCATTCTTATCTTAATATTTCATGTATTCTGAATATTATTGTGATCTATCTCTTCTTGTCTATGCATAATGCACCATGCACTACCACGCATACTACATTTTTAATAGAAGTTAGTTGGTAATGGTTTAAGGAAGGAATTGTTCTACATGCAAATCAAGTAATAGTTTAGTCTCACTTACTTTTTTCTTTTAAGCTCAATAACTGTTGTTTTTATGACATTCTGATGTTATTTCAGTCTGTGTGATATTTTAGAAGTAAAATTTAATGTTGCAATTTTCTTAATTTTACTTGAGTTACATTCAGTTTGAACCTAATAATTTATAAATATCTTCTCCCTTCTTCCCTCCCTCTCTCCCTCTCTTCTTCCCTCTCTCCTTCCCTCCCCATCCTTCCTTTCAATCCTTCTTCCTTCCTTCTTCCCTCCTTCCTCCCTTCCTCCCTCTCTTCCTCTCTCCCTCTCTTCTTCCCTCCCTCCTTCCCTCCCCCATCCTTCCTTTCAATCCTTCTTCCTTCTTTCCTCTTTCTCTCTTTTCCTCTTTCCCTCTTTTCCTCCTTCCCTTCTTCCTCCCTTCCTCCCTTCCTCCCTTCCTCCCTTCCTCCCTTCTCCCTTCCTCCCTTCCTTCTGTTTCTGCCCCCTGAGTCCCATCAGGTTCAGCTCTGGAAGAACTTTCTTATCTTTCCATTCTGCAGAATTCGTGTGGTTTCCTAGGGGTTCAGATTTCATAATCTCTGTCCTAAGATGAACTGGAGAAAGGCTACAGCTCCCTGTTTGAGACTTGTACACACAGTGTAGAGCAGCATTTTCCGTGCAGTGCATCCTTGGATACACACCCCCAGCTCTCTACCCCTGAGCACACTCAGCGATGTGGTTGATTAGGGGGTGTCTGGAAGCAGTCCCTGAGAGAATCCTGGCCTTTCCTTTTAGTGCACGCGCCTTCTTGCTAAAATGCTTTTTAGTTTTACTGGTTTTGACTTTTCAATTAACACTTCATTCTGCAACAGAAGTTAAAACTTAACAGTTCGCTGTCATTGTTTCATCCGAGCAATGACTCGCTTTATCCTTCAGCCACTCAGTGTTCCCCGAACTGTATGTGACTATGGTCTCATCTTGGGGATGCAACAGACCTGCTCAGACTCCAGAGCCGTCTGTCAGAATCTATGCTTCCAGCCTCCTGGGGCAGAGTCCCAAGCCAGGTCCTCCACCTTTCTCTTTGGCGATCACCACGCCTGGAGGTGAAGCCTGCAGTGTGCCACTAGCATGGAAATGGTGCTCTACCTCAGATCATCACCCCATACATAGCCCATATCCTTCCTGAGACATCTATGAAGGATCATCAATATTCATGTCTACAGATATTCTCTTAAGAAGCATAATTTAAGATAACAAAGTTCCCATCTCAAAATTATACATCCAGATTTGAAGGCTTGTTTTGTACTAAGTTGGCTCGTTTAAGATACAGTTAGAAAAACCTGTGGCTGCTTGTGAGTTTTCATGGATACTACCTTTCCTGTCATTTTCTCCATCTTCGGATAAGGTTCATTTTCCCATTTCCCACCCCTGTTTTCATCCATTGTGGGGAGGAGAGGTGGGGCTTGAGACTTAGCCCCATGTATACAGTTCAGCAGAGTCCTCGAATCACCTACCCCAGGATGCCCCGGCTGCAGGGCTGGTCACCCAGGACATAGCCCTGGATGAGTGACAGTGCACGGTGAGCTCACGCAGATAGCTGTGTGGGAAGTGGGTGTGCTTACCACACGGGGGAGCATCCCCTCTCTTGCCCGCACTCCTACCCAGAGTCCCTCAGCAGCAGATGATGACCGTTCATCCCAGTTTAACTTAAGCGAGTCCCTTCTCTGTGCAGTTCTGGGCTTCCGAGAGTCAAGGAAAGGAGGATCCTGACACTGTGCTGGGAGAGACGCAAGGACCCTTCAGTAGATGCTTTCATTTTAGTTACGAGTTTTTGAAGCAACATAAATGAGCAAAAGACAGTACGTGCTGAGGAGGGCGTGGCTCTGGTGGTGCTGAGGCCTTAGGGCCAGGCAGTGTGGGCAGAGACCCTGGTGATGCTATGTGCCTGGCGAGGATGCTACATTGCAGAGAAGAGATCTTGTGGCTGCCTTGACAGGAAGTTACTGTGGTGGTTCTCAGCTGCAGCCAGAGCCAATGGATGGGTGGCAGGGAGTGAGGCTCAGAGCAGAGGCCCCGGGGTTGGAATCAATGTGTGGAGGCAAAGCAGTGAGATGCCACTAGAGGTGTGCAGGGAGGGAATGGCAAAAGGTGCTTTCTACACTGACAAGGTAAGTGGGGGCACTGCACAGAGAATTCTTTCTGAGGAAGTAAGAGCAGAAGCAAGGGCAAGACTGAGGGACAGTACAAACATCCAATCAGGAGAGGAGGGGAGGGGCGAAGAGATGTTTCCTGGATACAGTGAGACATGAGCAGCCTCTGGACATCTAGACCTGCTGCTGGCTGGGCTGTGCCCCGCAAGACTGGATGGAGATGGGAGTCAACCTTAGACATCTGGCCTGAACATCTGGTGGTACTGCCCATGCTGGAAAGGGTCAGAGAAAACTGAACTTCAGGAGTAATGGAAGTCTGTGTACAGGTCATTTTTGAATCACTTGATTCTATGTAGAGAATCAAATGGGCACTAGGAGACTGAGGGATTTGGAAATCAGAAGGCTGCTAGGGACTGGGCCCATGGTTCTGGGGTTAAAGCCTCTGCCTTACAAGCAAAAGGACCTGAGTTCAGATCCCCAGATCCCACATAAAATTGTCGGGTAGATATGGCAGTTGTCTGCGTTTCTCATCCTGGAAGGTGGAGCCTGGGAAATCCCAGAGCAAAGCAGGAGGGAGGTAGAGTCACCTAGGATGATTCCTGATGCCACCCTTGACCTCTGCAGGCATGCACACTCGAGGGCCCTCTTCTACACAAACCTGCACACATGTGTGCACGTACACACTCCCCCCCCAAAAAAAAATGAAAGGAAGGAAGGAAAGAAGAAGGAAGGAAAGAAGAAGGAAGGAAGGAAGAAGGAAGGAAGGAAGAAGGAAGGAAGGAAGAAGGAAGGAAGGAAGGAAGGAAGGAAGGAAGGAAGGAAGGAAGGAAGGAAGGAAGGAAGGAAGGAAGGAAGGAAGGAATTTACTGTAAAGAGGAGAAAAGCAGCAAAGTGGAATAATCCCAGAAATAAAGCTCTTGGGTAGGGGGAGGGGGAGGAAGTGGGCTCAGGGAGCCCAGACCCAAGGCATCGTGCAGAGCCTCTTGACTGACTGGATGCCTGCCGACCTGCAGGTGGACAGTGCTCTTTTTTGGTTCATTTCTTTATTTGGGGTGGGAAGACAGGACAATCTTCATGAACTGTTCTCCACGCTCTTAGGAAAAGAGGAAACACATTTGTTGACAGAGACTGGGGAATGACATTCCATTGATAGCTGTCTATCTGAGAACCATAATGAAAGGATTGAAATGAGCAAAGCCAGGAGATGGCTCAGTCGAAGGCAAAACTGACGTCCTCTGATGCCCACCTGCACACTACGGCAGTGTCCTGTCTCCCCTCCCCCCAAATATGGCCGGGCGTGTGGCTGTGGGGACTGTGACACCCCGTCTCTGAAAAGGCTTGCCTCTGAGCACAGGTTCTCTTGCATAGGAGCTCTGACATGGACTAGACTTGCCCAGGCCCAGGGTCCTGTTCTCTGCTGGTAGAGCGGGGAGCCTGTGGAAGTGGGTGTGCGTCTGAGCATGGGGGACACCCCGGCTCTTGCTCACCACAGCTTTCTGGCCTTTCCCTGCTTCTTGAGCTCTGGTGGGGGTGGGGGGTCTCCTCCCACTCTGCTAGGTGCTGGGTTCTCTGGGTTACATCACTGCCATGTCTCCTCATTGGCTGACACTTTCCTTGGATGAGCTCGGTGATCAACATGAGCACCCGGGTGGCCGTCCTCCCAATCCAGACTTATCCCTATGACAAACTGCACCCAAGACATCTTCTCTTCCTCATCGCCTGTCTTCTCTTTCATGTTCTGTGAGCATCTTAAGCCTGGCAAATCTAAAAGTGAAGACACTACATTTCCTTAAAACATCGTCTTCTGGAACTTAGCACTGGGCTAATGACTTCAGCATGTCAGGGGAATGGACCGTACTCGCTGACTGCAGAAGCTGCGGCAGTAAGTTATTAAGGCCACTGGTGGAGTGACTTAAAACATCCTAAGATACTTCAGAAGTGAATTAGCTTAACTTTCCATGGGACCCTCTGTCCTGTTTAGCCCTCTTCAGTCCTTTTAGGGAAGGAGACCCTTTGCCTTCCTTTTAGGGAAGGAGACCCTTTGCCTTTCTTCATGGTGATGGTATACCACTGACCACAAGGGCAGTTCTGAAAGAGACGATTCTCTTGAATATTACAACATCTTTAGGTAATTGCTAAAAGGATTTTGCAGCCGACGATGAGAAAAATATACCAAGTTAAAAAAAAGAGACCCTAAATATACAGATAGGTCAAAGAAAAAAATGTACCAACAAGCCAAATGAAGTCATAGTGATAAGTTAAGGGAGATAAAGAGCACAACCTCTATGGGAGGAGGAGCAGAGGGGCACTTTATGAAGACCAACATTCACGTTGATGTGAAAGAGGCAGGGGCTGGGGAGGTAGCCCAGCAGCGAAAGGTGCTTGCTGACGGAGCTCACAGCTGACTCTGACCCCCACAATCCACGTGGCAGAAAGAGTTGTTGTCCTCTGACCTCCATGAGCACATCATGACACACGCCCACCCTCTTCTGATGGAATATAAATAAATGAATGTTAAAGAATTAAAAAATACTATTGGTAAGAATTCCTATTTTTTGGGCTGGAGAGGTGGCTCAGGGATTAAGCCTCTGCCTTGCAGGCAGAAGGTCCTGAGTTCGGTAGAAGCGGGGGTGGCAATGCGTTTCTGGTCCTGGTAGGGCGGAGCCTGTGAATCCCAGGGGCAGAGTAAATAAGGAGGAGGTCAGTAAATAAGGAGGAGGTGGAGGCGATTCATTGTGGTTCCCAAATTCGCCCATGGTTCTGCACACACACACATACATACACACATGCGCGCGCGCGCGCGCGCACACACACACACACACACACATGCACACACGCACAATTGAATAAAAAAAAAAGAATTCCTAATTTTTTAAGCCATAATTAGGGATAGTGATAAAATACCCAAACCTTCCTGTTCAAATATGGAACAAGTCAAGGACTGTAAAGCTATTGATGAAGCTACTTAAAATTACTATTAACATGGGCTTCAGAGCAGCTGCTACATTATGGACCGAGAAGGGCGTGAATGTGGCGTGGGCATTTGGTGGAAGCAGTTGGAAGGTGTGGGTCAGAGGACACAAAGTTTCAGCTAGTCAGGATAAGCTGAAGGGATTTAGAGTAGCACGTAGGCAGAGGTTGTAGTTGATGGTGTGCTACAAGTTTGAAAATGTTAGCGGGGGCGAGGCAGGGGGCATGTGTTCTCATCGGAAAAAGGACAGCTAAGGGAGGTAACACATGCTGATTACTAGAGGTGTCATTACTTCACACACACACACACACACACACACACTCAAAATGTCAGCTCATGTATGGCAAATACGTAACATTTTATCTGTTGAAACAGTAGCCAATATTATTAAAAATGAGAGATACAAAGTATATATACTAAAAGGAACTAATTTCCTGCTTATAGATTTTATTATTAAAAGCCTGAACATGCAAAGACAAAAATATTGTAAAGGAGAAAATGTGATATACAATACACATGGCATAGCTGCACTATATATGAGTAATCAACAGCGGGAGTGGGGTGCGGATGGGGGAAACAGTAAAAGAAATGGACACATAAGCAGCAAAACACATAAAATAAAAATTATAAGGTGTAATGGCTAAGTGAACTTAACAGGAAATGCAGAAAGTTGTGCATGAAAAACTTTAAAACCCTACCAAGGGACTTAGTGAGGCATAATACTGTAAGTAAAACAATTTCATCTTAAATGTCTTGTAAATTCAATGCAAGTTCTTCTAGGAAAGCACGAAAAACAAAAACAAAAACCTAGCTTCTAAAAGAAGAGAAGAAAAAAAAAAAAGGGAAAAGTAAATGTGAAACTAGAAAGTTTTAGAAGAATGTCCGCCCTCAGGGACTACCCTAGACACATGATGGTTGATATTTAAGTTGAAATGAGTGGAAAACCATTTTAAAAATAAAAATAAAAAGTAAAAGGAAAACCTCACACCCACAGGTTTCCAGGCAATTCTATTGGAGCAGGAAGCAAGCAGCTGGCCACTTCAGGGGCTTCTTTGGATGGTGTCGAATTAGAACATCTTTTTACTTCAGCAACTTTGTCAGTTCCTTGAGCATTTCATACATGTACATAATGACTTTAAGTCATGCTCCCCCCATGTCATCTGATCCCACCCCCTCCTTCACCCACTGAAAACCTTCATCTGCCCAGTCACGCCCATGTTACCTTCATGAGTGGGTGTGTGGGTCACACTGAGCGCAGTTCACACGGTTGCCTGCATTAGCATGTACCTGGGCCTTCGCCAGAGCCCAACACTGTTGACGGACACGCTGTCCCCCCTCATCTCCCCCACAACCAGCATGAGCCAGTCATCAGGACACTAGTAAATGCTAATAATAAAAATCTGTTACTGGAGAAAAATCATTTAACAACACAACCGAGTTCAGACTTAGATCCAGAGAATGTGAGATTTGGCCCGAGATAGAAGTCGTTTGGAAGGCAAAGAGGAGAAAGGATTTCAGTTTTCACGTGGTATTGGAGGCTGTTGACTCATGAAATACACAGCTCATTATTGTGTCTTATTGCCCATACTGATACAAATTCCAGATAGAATGAGGATTTCCGATGTAACGACAAAATTCAGCAAAAGCCCTGAATGTCCTCCAGGAATGAGTTCATGGATTTATAAACCTCGAGCTGGGAAGATCGCAGTAATGTAACTTGTAACTGACAAAAGGCTAATATCCTAAATTTTCACAGAGCCCTTACAAATCAATAGTGAAAAAGAGGAACAAAATGGGGAAGGGTGGGGGACATACAAAGAATGTAAGCAGGGATCAATGATCCTATGAAAACACTCAACCTCACTAAGTACCCAAGACACACCCCAATGGGAAGTGGATGCCCCGCCTTGCACTCCATGAAAACACAACACAAGCCAGACATCAGGCAGATGACAGTCAGACTGTCCCCAGGCACATCCTGCTTGCTATCCCAGTCACATCCTTTGTAGCCAAAGGACCAGCCCAGAACCACCCACTGTACTGTCTGTGGCATCTTCTTTCCTGCCTGCGACATTTCTTCACGGTTGCCCTGGCTTTAATGTCTTTGGCATTTGGAAAGGTCACCAGCCAGACCAGTTACTTGGTGGAGCACTCCTTGACCTGGGCTTGTCTGGCATTTCCCTGGTGTTTGCATTCAGGATTTGTGTCTCCAGCAGAAATACCACACCAGGTCGCGCTTATCAGGTGGTGTGCAATTTTGATGTGTTCCCCCTTTGCAACTGTGTTAACCCCTAATTTTTTTTCTTTTATAATTCCAGGGTTGCTAGTCTCTCTAGAAAAGCCACTCTTCTGTCCTTTGCAGCTAATGACTACTTGTTTAGAGGATACTGTGAAACTATGGGAGAGACAGCTTCTTGTTTGCATATTAGCACGGGTGCATTAATTCCTCGTGTGCGTGTGAGGGAGCGCACGTCATTCCGTCATACTGCTTATGCTGATACTCATCTCAGTCTCTGCTGGCAGTGGGGAGCTCTTTGTGTGCCTCACACACGTCCCCTGCTTTCCTTCTTCCCAGCATGCCTTGTTGCAGGCTCCCCAGGGGTTTTTCCTGCTTGGCTTCACGGGCATCCACTTCTCTAAGGATCACTGTTCTCTTTGTGGGGAGAACAGTGTCTAGAGTCCAAGATGCTGGTCCCAGCATGGGTTCGTTGCTTTGGGTCCCTGCTGCTCTGCCCCAGGCCGTCTCAGCGGGCAGAGGTATAGACAGACACACACACGCTCATTTCTAGAGCTGCCCAGCCGTTGGTTCATATCGACATCGCCACTTCTTAGCCACTACAGCTGGGTTCCCCCCTTCCTGCCTTCCCGTATCTGCACTCCGTGGCTCCTGCCATCCCTGTCAGTTGCTTACTTGGCGCTCTACTCAGCTCTCTGGTGCTGCTGCCCACAGGCCCTGCTTCCCCATCACGCTGGTGCCCCCCCTTATTGCCAGGGCCCCTCTCCACAGCAGACCCTTCCCTACAGGTGGAGACTAACTGTTCAGGCCTCTTGGTGACACTTTGGACTGAGTGATAGAGGCAGAAGAGTATTACAGTACCCTTCCCCCAGGCCCATGGCACCGTCTCCTGATTTTTGTATTTTTGGGCCAAGCATGGGAAGATGCCTCACACAGTGCTGCCCAGAGGAGAAGAACGAGGAGGCCCGGACACTGCTGCAAGACACGCCTTCAGGAGCCACAGATGCATGATCGAATCAAACATGGGTGATCATGGCAAATTTGCCCTTTTCACAAAAGTTAACCATCATTTGGACAGACCTCAGGGTCTACGCCCTTGCTCTGTGGGATCGAGACTTTGCCATGTGAGGACATGTGTGAAACCAGGACGGATGGATGTCTCTGCTGGAACTGTGGAGAACTGAGCAGAGGCTTCTGGAATGTTCCCGAGAACACATGGCAGTTGGTAATTTGCACAGTGAGCATTAAAGCATCACCACGTTGCCTGGAGGAGAATTTCCAGCTCTGGGAGAAGAAGGTCAGCCTTAAGTGTGGCTGTCGAGGTGGCAGTGCTGATCGAGGGAACTCACAGGGGAGGGGGTTTCCCTGATTAGAAGCTCTCCCATAAGCCTAGGAGGGAAAATTCAGGTTGCTGGGCAGGGCTCCAGTGGCAGATGGAGACTTTTATTAAGTCAATCTTCCTTGAAGGAAGACATTTTTTACATTTTAAGAATCTTTGGGTCTTTTAAGGTCTGATTAAATGGGACTTAAAACCCATAAAACTGACCAGGCTTGCGGCAGGATGCCCTGAAAGACACAGACACCCCAACCTCCAACGTGACTGTTATGATTGGTGCAGCTTGCTGATCACTCAGCACGTCCTGCATTTGTCACTGCGCCAAGGAGGAGATTCCTGGTTTTAAAAATTCAAGGTTGGATCCTTCTCCCACCCAGCACAAGATAGGGACAGCATAGAGCTGGTGTTATTTTACTTTCAGTGTAAGCAAGAGGAACACACACATACACATACACACACACACGTGAACACACACGCATGCGAACACATGCACACACGCACAACACTCGCACATGCATGTACACATGAACTCATGCAAGCATGCACATGCATGCACACATGAGCACATACATACACACAAGCATGCACACACGTACATGCACACATGCACATGCATGCATGCACACACATATGCACATGCATGCATGCACACTTGCACATTTGCACACGTGCACATGCAAGCATGCATGTATCCATCTAACTGACACCTCTGCTCAGATCTGCATATGCGGCATGCAGTCTCACCCCTCAACAAGCCCCTGCACCTTCCATCACATATGTAAAAAGGATGCTCCTGGACGTGGTCCTCGCTGATCAGATCAGCATCTCTCCATCCATGCCTGATGCTCTGCCTCCCTGTTGAGTCTGCCCTGTTTCCATGCACATTTGCAGTCTCTCTGGTGGACTGCCTTCATGTGCCGGGCTCTAGATTATAGTCCCAAAGGATGCTGTGCATTATGGCATGGATAAAACATTGGTGTATTTCTTCGGTGGTTCCTCTACAAGTCCTTTGAGAGGAATACATTTGCTTGCAGGTCAAAGTCTCTTAAAGAGCAGCAGATTCTATATTGTGTCGGGCTCTGCAGCTCTCAGTATACAGGGCACACTCCTGCTATTTCCAGTAAGACAGAGAAACTGCAGGGAAGAACAGGCCGTGACTCCCCTGGGCATTGCGAGCACGTGTCACCAAGACCGCAGTCTCAGTGGGGACGTTAGCCAACAATTCAATGGACTCCGTCTTCACTTGGTACTGAGGTACTGCAAGGGGCTCCGGGGCAAAATGCCCACAGAAACCTTTCAGAAGGCCTGGTTCAAGGCCTTCATGTGTTCTTCATGGAACGGTAAGTCGATTTTTAATAGGCTGCCTCAGCCTCGCTTACTGCTCAGTAGCAACTTTTCTACTTAATAATGCAAAGGTACATTAGAAGGGAGGAACAAGGGAGGATTTTTGAGCTGGTCAATTTTCAATACAGTATTTCCTTTGTGTTAGATGCTTCATATCAAATTATGCTTCGAATGTGCTGAGGCCTTGTTCAAACACTTATCTCCCACAATATGAAAAAAATCAATATGAAGCAAATTAGAAAACTCAGCCGGGTCATAATGTCCTTTTAGAATAAACATTGTGGAGAAGCTGTCTCATCGTGTGCTAGTTTCATCTGTGAAATTAGGTAATCCCAGCAGCATTGCCTGTTGATACGAGCAATTACCTGTTGCTGGTTCCATCCACTCTCTAGCTCATGCTCAATCACTGCTGTAGGTTTTTTTTATATCTTATTATAGATTTAGGAATTGATTAATGAAATATAAAACTTACAGCTACTTGTAACCTTCCCCTCCCAAATCCATCCTCTGACCTCTCTGCTGAGTTCTCCTGTCTCGCTGTCACGTCCGGTGCGGGCTGGAGTCACTCTAGCTACTCCATTCAGCCCACTGAGGAGTTGGATAAGAGGCTCTATTTCAGGACCACTCATCGAGGCTCCTGATAAGCGCTAACAATAGCCCACCATGGACATCCTTTGCTCTATTCTCCTGACCCTTGTCAACAGGGAAGGGCATCAGAGAAGGGCACCTGACATTGCCCATCTCCTTATTTAGTCAGGGAGCCCAACTGCCCAGCTGTAGATGACTTCACTTGTGCTTCTATTTGTGGCTACACGTAGCTATAACTCGCCTACCCCAGCCTGGTGGATCTCTTTTTAAAAAAGCGAGCAATTACCAAAGGGGGGGCGTGGAAGGAGGAAGACCTCCTCAGGCTGGTGTGCCCTCTGCTTGACAAGTTGACATTAGGCAGCACACGGATGTTTGTGGGTGGGAGGCGCGAGCTCTTTATCTTCCTTTGGCTGGTTGTAAGGAGACCAATTCGAGAGGTCACATGGTCACAGGGTCCAAGGTGGTAATTTGCATGGTGCATATTATATGTGCACATAGTGTGTGGAGAACTGCACTGTTCTCCAAGCGAGGTGGCACTTCTTCCACATGAAGAAGACATGATTTGGGGGTTTCTAAGCAACATTTTAGAATGATCTTTTTGGGAACCTCTACACTACAATCCAAGGTAGTAATCCTGCAAACACAGAAATACAAAATTATGCTCAACTCATTCACCTCAAAGCTGACAGCATTTGAAACAGTAGCTGAATAAAACACACACTTGCTCCTAGTTTCAGATTTCTTTTGTTTGCAAAACTGATGAACTAACATGGAGAAGATGCTAACTTTCAGCAAGATAACCCACACTCATTTTTCCACATTTAGCTTCTCTCTCTCTCTCTCTCTCTTTCTCTCATGCGCACACACACACACACACACACACACACACACACACACACACACACTGCTGTTAAATGTTTCTATCCTGCTTTGAAAGACTACACAAATAATGTCATAGGAAGAGAAGAGAATAGCAATAACAGGAAAACTCAGAAACAATCTGAGAAAATAAACAACCTAATTCTTCATGGGGTATTTACTTTGTGTAGAAAAGAAGCAGAATTAATCTTTGGACTGGTTTGTGGTTTGCTAGCAGGATAACTCTGGTTTAACTACAATGGATTCAAATAGGCTATTAAGCTCGTGTAGACACCGGCAATATGTTAGACAACTGAGAGGTGGAAAGGAAGCCGCGCCGATGGTCTGTGGCCCCAAACAGGCCACTTCCATATGCTCTTGAGCGCCTGACAGCTTCTGCAGCCCAAGTCCCAGCTCCTTCCTGGCGCCATCCATATGGTGCCCACAGATTGACGCTTGCCTTTCCGAGACACGCGCAGATTCCCTTGATCTTCTGTTGTGCTTGTGAACAAGCAATTCTTCCATTCATTGCAAGAATGAGATTGCAGATGCGAACTCGTCCGCTTTCTCCAAACAGACAACGCGGCGTCCTGACCATCTTGCAGTTTACTCTTCCAGGAGGGAAAGAGCAACTTGCATTTCATGCTGAGGCTGGGCTGGCCTCCGTTTTCGCGCCTGAGTTCTTGGTGCTTCTCGTAGTTGGAGTCTGAGTGAGAGAGGACAGCATCCTAAAGCACTCATCATGTGTGGGGGGGGATGCGGGCTGGAGTGGGAGTGCTTCGGTGTGCTGAATGGAAGGGCTGAATTGAAGGCAATCCTCCTGGCTATGTGATGGGCAGAGGTGTGAGCAGAGGCGGGGGCAAAGCATTTGTCGGGGGGACGCCAGCTACCAGGGTCCTGAGGTATGCGTACAGGTGTGGAGTTCAGGGTTTCTTCCTTTCTTTCTTTGCTTGCTGTGTACAGACTCAAGTGCCGTGTGTCACCTGTTCACTTGATGGCCATTGCCGTCAGGGTGGAGGGAAGGAATGGGAAGGGTGATGCATGGGCAGGAAAGGCAAAGCTACCAATGCAGGACACCCACTGCAGGAAACTTGCACTCTTCCAAGGAGCCACGGCCCAGTAGGTTCTGAAGAACGTGCCCTTCTCTTGTTTAAAAACATCCATGAAAGAAATGCCTAGCTCAACAAAGCCTTCCAAAGGAAGACAAAATCCAGAACACGGATGCAATGAATATTTGCATATTATGAAAGACAAGAGATGGAATGCTGGAGAAATTCTCACAACAACTTTGGGGAAGGAAAAGAAGAAAGACTAAGAGAAAAGTGAGCCATACGATGAAGTCTCCAGGAGGAAGAAAGGAAATGAACATTGTTATCGTCTCTTAGCTCAGCCTCCCTGGTTAACAAGCGCCTTGAGGATCTCGTGGGTCTGACTCTGACATTCCTTGTGACATAGTGTCTTTTGGGAAGGGGGTGGAGAAGCAGTCTCCAGGAGGGTAAGGAACCTCTCCTCTACTCCAGAGCCCCCCATGGGGTATGCTTCCAGCCCGTGCTTTCTCATAGCTCCTGACACCCCTTAGGAGCGTCCAGCCATGGGGAGCAGCCCTTCATTCTGGCCACCATCTCCCAGGTAAAGACACACACATGCAGAAAACTCTGATTTTGAGGTAAAAGGTGAGCCACTTTGTCTTGCTTCATGTCATCTTAGAGAAGACTGAGTATGCCAATACATTAATGGTAGATAGGAATTCATGGTGAAAGGCTCAGTTGCCTATTAAAACATTAAAAATTATCTTGAGGCCAAGCTAACGTCATAATCCCACCTTCCTGCTATGTCTGTAAACATTTTGCTGTGCTTGTGGGTGCCTAAGAGGGAAGTGACAGAGATCTCTCCCTTTCGGGGTGAAAATGATCCAGAATGGAGCACAGAGCTCAAGTTAGATATCACCCCATGTTTTTGGTTTACTTCAAACTTAACCATGGTTTTCTTAGAAATCACTAGATTTCATGAAAAGATACAACTTGTCCTGACTTTGCATGTACCATGCACTTTTACCTTATGTGTGACTAATTAAAATACTGTCTGCCAAGAAGATCTCATGTGCATGTCCTCGGCGACAGACAACTTCCCTTTTCTAAAGGTAATTAATCTTGGGAAACCACACGACCAGTGCCACTTTCTGGGGCCCAGCTGATGAGCGGGTGACACCAGGCTTTTTTTTTCTAATAAGCCCAGAACTGCCATTACTGTCCTACTGACTCAGAAAGAGTGGGATCATCTTCGCCCTTTGGGCTCTTGCAAGTGTGAGGCACAGCAAGACAGTTGTTCTGTGAGCTAATGAGACAAGAGAGGAAAAACAGCAGCAGTCAAAGCCCCCAGGGTAAACTGACTTTCTCCCTTCTACAAAGTGCATCTTCAGGAAAGACCACCACACACACTGCCACCCCTCCTTCATCTCTGATTGCGGAAGCAAACAGCTTTTGGGGAGAACGAATAGCAGCAGAGGTGTGTCTGTCCCTGAACCCCTGGCTGAGGCAACTGGGTAGCAGAAGGCCCTCCTAAGACTCTGGGGTTCCCCGATATTCTCCTTGGGAGATGCTCCCACAAAGGGCCTACACAGATAGAACTCTCAAGCCTGCCCTGGGGTCCTGGCTCAGAATTTGCTGTCACGCTAAGAGAAAGGTTTAATGCAGGGATGCCAGATCCCTGTTCTTGCCTCAGCTTGCGAGAGATTCAGAAGCACACGTTTTATTTCATTCTGTGGGATGACTGCTTAGGTGAACTGCAAGAAGGTGTCAGTCCGAGATCCACTTGCTGGAGGTCTCTCTGAGCTCCCTTAGCTGTTTCTCCTTTTAATGTGAAAACCGACATTGCAACTACTTCTTTCTGAACTCTGAGACTGGAGAATCCTGAGAATTTGACAGTTGGTGGCAATTTATGGAACTTGCTCTGTTATTGTTGGCAGAATGTAGGAAAATATGAGGATGGAAATCTAAATCTAACACACATGCATGCGTTCACACACACATACACATATACATACGTGCACACACATGCACATACACTCATACACATATGCACACACACTCAGACACACGTGCATGCACATGCTCACACATGTGTACACGTGCATACATGCATATTTGCGTGCATATTTATATCTCTACATAATTAACATCATTGAAGGACAGAATGGCGGAGCATGAGTTAGGAGGAGCTCAGTGACCACTCCCAGCTTGAGACCTGCCTCTTTGATTGGATCTGGAGCATCTACCTCAGCCAATGAGGCGTGAAGCACTTGTCTCCCTCTCTGCTTCCCCTCGGCTTCTTTTACCTTTGCCCCTGGCAGTGCTGTCAGAGGAAGATTCTCCTCTCCCCCTCCCTTCCCCATCTCCTTCTCTTACTCCTTTCTTCTTCTTCTTCCTCCTCTCCCCTGTTTCTCCTTCTCCTCTTCTTCCTTATTCTTCCTCTGTCCCCTCCTTCTTCCCCTCTCCCTCTCTCTCCTCCTTTCCTTTCCCCTCTTTATGAACAGGAAACCCTGGCCAAAGGAGGATCAGAAGGGAAGTGGGAACTTGCCTCCAGACCCCTCAGAGGCCCTGTTCTGACTCTGCCCAGTGCATGGCTTTGGGAGGGCCGCACAGCCTTCATCAGGAG
Organism: Typhlomys cinereus; assembly: GCA_023101885.1. Lineage (NCBI taxonomy): Eukaryota > Metazoa > Chordata > Mammalia > Rodentia > Platacanthomyidae > Typhlomys > Typhlomys cinereus. Next base: position 10,534,337 of record JALPQD010000024.1, on the reverse strand, counting down.
CTGCCCAGCAGTGCAGTGGAGTCGTGACTCCTCCATCGAGCTCCAGGACAGATAACACTAGGGTGACCCGCTGTCCCAGATTAGCACGGAGACTTCTCTACTCTGGGAAATGTCACAGCCTCTAGCAAACTGGAGCGGCCAGCCACTGTGCTGAAGAGATCTCCTGAGCCAGGACTGTGCAGTGATGCTCAATATTGGCAGCTCCTCCCCCCACCACCAGCATCTCGTGTCCTGGCCCTGAAAATGAAGGGGTTAAAGTTTGACTTTAGAGGAAGGACGCCGTGTTAGTTCCATCAATCCGTCTGGAATGCCGCTCATGAAACCCAACCCCTTCCCGGCTCTCTTCATGGCTGTGTGCTGTTCGGAAAGTATGTGCGAACCGAGAAGCATGCGACACGTGCCCATGGTCATGCCCTTGGTGTCCAGAATCCAAGGTTAGTGCCATTTGCCTTAGAGAGGGGTCATGCAAACACCAGAGACGCCAGGACAGACGTGCGCGCGTGAATGCGCTACATGTGGGCCTGGCTCCCAGCAGCCACCCATGTCCCTGCTCCTGATTTCTGTGGAGCCGAGGCTCAAAAGACCCCACAGGCCTAAGACTTCTGCTTTTCAGATGTGAAATTGCGACCTATCTCCTTTTCTATTTTTTAAAATAAATATTCGCAAACTAAGAATGACAGCAATACACAGTCTCTGTCCGTCAGAGCTATTCCTGCGCTTCTTGCCTCCCAAAGTCCCTCTCCCTTTGCCCCCAGCACCTGCCCTCCGACCTCACCCTACAGCAGCCACCATCCCACATTCCAGAGTAGGGAGGACAGGAGTATACATATGTGTGTATCTATAGACACACACACACAGAGGAATATGCTTAAGCTAAGTCCGGTGAAATACATGCAATATCACTATAATGCCTTGAACATTTTAAAAGTTGTCAAGTGATGTAATATGTGCACAATTTCAGAAGGATTTGCCCAAGGATGTGAAAGCACTTGACTGTTAAAGAACAAAAAGGGAAAGTGTTCTCAGCCCCACTGTAAGGAAGGCAAAGGCTCTTGGGAAAGCGAGACACAGGGGTTGCTCTGATGAACAGGCAGGGACACTTTGGGGGGCTTCATCTTCTCTAGCACCCCTCCCTCTTCTTCAGGAAGAGAGCTGGTCGCTCATTAGTGTCGAAGGTCGTGACCTTTGGGCTACACTATTTGGGTAGAGTCTCCAATCGGCCCTTTGTGCCAGTGGGGTGAGACACAGGCCCAAGCTGTCTGCCTAGCTGCCTCACTGGTCACACGGAGTAGCGATACCTGCTTCACAGACTGTCATGAGACCCCACAGGAGGCCGTGTGCCCACTGCTGGCTTTAGGAAACACTGAATTGGAACTCAGAGTCTTGAGGGTTAGACTGTGGGAGGTCTGAGTCTAGCTGTGGGCAGAACCTAGTCTTAACCTTTGTGCTCAAAACCTCGCTGGGGCAGTTGACATTATTGGTGCTTTATTTATTCTCCATCAAGCGCTACTGCACCCTTGTTTTCATGAAACATGGCCTCAGATGCTCTTTCTGCCTCATAGGGCAACACTCACTGTGTGGCCTTGGGCAAGGTGCTCAACATCTCTGAGCCCTGCCTTTATTGCATGTGAAGTGAGACCTACGGTAAACCATGGGGAAGCGTGAGACACGCTCAAGCCTGTGCCCAATGCTACCAAATTCTCAGGCGACGGAGCCACAGGATTTCTCAGTCTGGGAGTTTGATGCTGTTGCTCTCACTAAATGATGAATGGCCTCCTTAGTAACAATCTGAACTTGCTATGTGCCCAAAGACTCATTTCTCATAATCAAAACAGATGATGTGAATTATATTAAAATTCTGAAATTCATTTTTAGTGAACACTCATTTGGTTACAACATGTCCAAGACTGGATTATAATGTCTATTTCAAAAAGGGAAGTATATTATTAAATAAAAGTTGTATATTAACCCCAACTATCCGTAGCACATTAACACATGTTAGTTAGCATGCAGTAGGGAATGGCAGAATCCTGACAATCTAGAAAGGTCTTGGTGTAGTAAGGTCATGAAGTTGAAAGGTCATGAAGTCAAGACACAGTGCCTGATTTCAAGTGCTTCTATGGCATCACTTTGTTTTTTTCCCCCGTTTTATGCTTCTGATGAATTATAAAGCTATTCTTCAAGTCTTTTTTTCTCTGTGACTAGTGGATGTTCATTAGGAAGATAAGGGGTCCTTCCCCTTATCAATTCCCCTGAAAGAGAAGGTGGAGAGAGAAAATTTAAAGAGTAGAAAACAGCCACAGTTCCTCAGGAGAGGAGGTGACCAAGACTCTGCTGATGCTCCTTTGAGGCAAAAGCTGGTACGCCTGATAATCTTTTCTTTTATAGCTAACAGTGATTTCATAATAAGATTTAGGCTCCTGGAACGGCCTAAAGTATGAAATACATCCATAGAGTTGAAAATGATTAATACCAATGGAACCAGCTATAGTTGTAGCACAAGGAAAAATTTCTGACTTCAGAAAAATCAGGGATTTGCTAACCAAATACATTTTTTTCCCTAGTGAAACGGCAATATTATTGAAGATTTTTAGTTTCAAATTTTTAATAATCTTTTTATTTATGTTTCTATCGTTTTCATTTTTTTTGGGACAGGGTCTCCTGAGCACAGGCTGTCTGTCCTCAAACGCAAGATTGACCTTGAGTACTCCACCCTCCTGCAAGGATGACCTCGAGTGCCCCACCCTCCTGCAAGGATGACCTTGAGTGCTCCACCCTCCTGGCTCCGCCCCTGCAGAGCTGATCTGACAGGCAGCACCAGCGCCTGGCTGGGCGGTGCCTCTGACATATCTTCTCCCGGGCCTTGGCCGTGCACAGACAGACTTGCTCCTGTCTATTTTCAGCTTCTTTCCCCGATTTGACTGTGGAATACGGAGCCCCATCACCCATCACTAAGTGCTGCTGTGGTCTCAAAGGTGATGTGGTGGCAACAGTTGTGAGCAGGCCCCGGGGTGATGTTTAGAGAGCTGTCACAGAGCAGCATGTGTTATTTATTCACTCAGTCACCATACATGCAGGTGAGCTGTGTCTCCCTGTTTCATGTGTGGATAGGCGGAGCCTGAGCCAGTGGGCAGTGAGGCTCATCACAGCTCCCTAGACCCAGTAATCCAAGGTGAGGGAGGAAAAGGGAGGTGAGCGCAGAAGGTGTGCATAAGATCAGAGCAGGGCAGCATGAGACAGCAAAGGTGTGGGGTGTGAGCAAGGATTATAACTGCTGGTGTCCTTCAGTAGAGCACCTTAAAGTATTCTTGGGCTCTGAACTCTGGCTGACAAGTGAGCACACGACTTTAAACCCTACATCTTCAGCCTCGTGAGGACAATGCTGATTTGGAGATTGGATGTAACCCTGAGACGCGCTAGCAGCTCTGGAGATGGGGTCTGTGTGGAAATCAAAATGGGAAAGCTTCAAATCCTTACTGCCTCAGACAGAAGAGGAGAGGAAGAGAAGATGGGAGAAGAACGAGGGTGAGGGGAGGTGGTGGGCTTCGAGGGGTGTCCAGGGACCAGGGTCAGAAGACCAAGAGACAGATCATGACTCTCTCCCAGATGGTAATAACTAGAATCAGAGCAAGGACTTACATGGTGTGGCCATGCAGGTAAGCACTGGGTCTGAGACGCAGGACCTGCATCCAGGGTCCGGGGCGAGAGAAAGAAGAGGAAGGTGGGTGTCCCTGCCTGCTGTCCTCTCAGCACAGAGGTTCTGCGGGATTCTTCCTGCCTGCTTCCTGACCATGACATGTCTCCTTGGTCCATTTCTGGGAAATATGGACCTATCTTGTGCCTGCAAGGGGAGGTCCATGGAATGGCAAACCCTGAGTCCCAAGGACCTGAGGAGAGGGCAGAGGGACGGCTGCCTAGGGCTCATTCTCATTGGACATAAGCATTAAGAGACTTGGGGTCAAGTGGATGATATACACAAAACCCAGACCAACACAACCTCTTGGAAATGTGGCCAGGAAGGCATGGGTAGATAGGTACTTCTTTGGAACATTCTCTTTGGATTCATTTTCTTCAAGATTAGATTGGGATTTGAGGAATTATAAAGGAAATAAATAATCAGCCAATGCAATTAGTAGCTCATTGTAATAAAGCTAGGAAACAATCAAATGGCAGACACCTCTGCATACTGAGAAAACCTACATGTCCCAATGCTTCCCAGGTGCATACAGATAAGAGCAATCTTTATACGGTTCCTTTGAAAAAGACCCTCATTTTCAATCGCAGTAAGAGCTGAGGATTTTCCCTGGAATCCAACTCCAAGACAAAGTTGAAGTCCACGAGGACCAGTCCCCGGGGGTGAGCAAGCAAAAGGTTTCTGTTCTGCCAGCCTGTGGGCATCGAGGTAGAGGGGAAACACACAGAGGAGCCCCAAATGTCTGATCCCTGCAGGGCAGACTGATGGCCCTGGAGACAGGTGAGGCGAAGGGGGTGAGGGAGGGAGGAGCAGAGGGAGGCCCAAGGGCAGAGAGTCAAGTGGGGTTTGCTTGAACCACAGCCTAATAATGCCCCTGGCCACCAGGCCAGTACATTCTCGGTCTAGGACTAATTTTAGTGCCTCAAATACTTGGACACTGAGGTCTGAACAAATAGGCTATTTGGATACACGAAGCAACAGCGGCCTCAAAGAGTCAGCACCACCCATGCAGCCTCCCCACCCTGACTACCAAACGTGTGAGCCACAGCCTGCCTGCAGCCCTTCCAGGCCGAAGGGCAAGGAACTCTGAGACCCAGCCTGGAGGTGCCCCAGAGCTTCCTGTTCTAGGAAGGGCGGGTGTAAGAGATTCACGCCTGATCCCAAGTGAAGGAAGGAGGCAGAGAGCAGAAGGCAGAGGGGAGGGGAGGAGCGAGGAAGAGAAGAAGGGAGAAAGACACCAGGAAAGGAAGTGGGAGAGGGAGATGTAATGATCAGAGATGGTTCCAACTGAGTTTTGGGAGACAAAGCGGAGCCCATGGGGGACAGCAGGTTGGACACGCCCACACCAAGAACAGCTGCCTGTGAATTGCAAGGGGACTTGAGTTTGGACACGGAATCTACACCACAGATGGCCTTGTCTGTTGTCAAACCTGACCCACAGCCAGAAGCGGTCTCTTCCATCCAGCATGGGCAGAAAGTCTCTGAGAGCGTCTTTGCTGCCCGACATGTTTAAAACACGTGCTGCATTTAAAATGTGTTTTCCCTTGTAGTCCTGCTGATAGGGATACTTCAGAATAAAAACCCTAGAAATAACTTTTAAGGAAAAGTCATCAGATTTAAACAGAAGTGACACTCTCAGACCAAAGCGTAGGTCCCTTATCTTTGCTGAGCGATTTCCTCCCCATTAGCAGGAAGGCCGTCCATGAGGCGGCCCTGGCTTCCTGCTTGGTATCCAGCTCCCTCAGAAAGGGCCTGGCACGAGCTGCTTTGTCGGTGACTTGCAGAAGATAGGCCCTCACCTAACTTCACCAACAGTGGAGAGACCAACCCTACCCCTAACTCTGAGGAAGTTTAAACCCGCTTCACTGCTCCAATTCCAGGGAAGACTCTGGGGAAGCAATGAGACCCACACATTATCTACTCTGTCATTTGTATTCATAAAACCCATAAAAACTTTCTGCAAACTTCATCAGCAACCTAGAACAGTGGTGCTTTAGGATTGCCCTCAAATTGCACACCGATGTTGAGATTTATGTTATTTCTTTTTATAAATATTCATGTCAATTAAAGTCTGCCAATGCTTGCTATCCGGCAACATGTTGCCATGTTTAGACCAGGGAAATGGCACTATTGATTATGTTCTTTCTTTTTCAAGGCGGCTGTGTCCCACGGGCTTTGGGACCTTATGAATTACAGAACACAAGTTCTCGGCCACTTGGAGAAATGGAGATCTCAGGAGCGGGACCTGTGTCAGATCTTTTCTATTCTGGAGGCGGGGGGTGGGGGGGCATGCAGAATCACAGGTACCCGGCTAACCCCTCACGACCACTCTGGCACCATGCCTTGAGCCAGGAGGCCTCCATCTCTAGAAAGGACAAACATTCTAGATAAAACACAACTTTTCCCAGTCTGAAAACCACTCTGCCAGGGGCATACATGTTAGGGAAATCAAGCCTCTTATCCTACAATAAAAAAAGTATTTAAAATAGAGCAAACGTTTTAATTCACGCTTGTCTTGAGATACGCATCCTACAGTTTAAATGCTTAAAAACAAGGCAATAGACATTTTTATTGTCGGTAACAAACTACAAATTTGTCTGGGGGAAATGTTTGACAAAAGGACTGCGAGAAGATAAAGAACACAGCGTTCACTGTCTGAAGACCCAGAGGGGGGGACACAGCCTTCCAGGCCCACGGTCCCAGTTATGCGTGCAATGATTCCAGCTATAAACAATGGGCCTGTGTCGGGTGGAGAAAAACAAACAATAAGTCTTTCTCTGAAAGTATCTGTAGGAAGAAGGCGCGAATCGGTCAACAGGGGACTGAAACGGTCCTTGTGTTCTTTGCAAAAATAACACTTTAAGGCTGCTTTACAAGAATGTCGGTATTCTTCCCTACTGGGCCTCTTGTTTTCCTTCATTCACCATAGAATGCTTCCCGGCCCGCACCTGGTTTCACCAGCAGTCAGCTGGTCTCTGGGTCCGCTCCCTACTTGATCCCTCTCGTACCCCAGATCCACGGGACAGTCGTGCAGTTGTGCTGCCTTCAGTTATACAAGCGAGCTTGTGGCATCTTTGCGAGGTCCTGTTAAAAATGGAAGTCGTTAGCAGGAATCCAGAGACTCCTCAGTGCTTGTCCTCGGAAGCCATCGTGTGGGGAGAGCGAGGGGCGTAAGATGGCCGCCGTGAAGAGGGGCGCAACACACGTTAACAAGCCAAGTGGGCACGCACGCTCCCCAAGACAGCCTGCTTGCCACCAAGTGTGATGTCCAGTAAGAAAGAGCAAGAGAGAAAGAGAGAGAGAGAGAGAGAGAGAGAGAGAGAGAGAGAGAGAGAATGAGATTCATGGAAACACCGCAGAAAATTGTGGACGACCTTGAAGTACAGGGCTTTTGTGGCTGCAGCCAAGAGTAGAGGACAAGGCGGCACTTCAGCTGGCAGGCAGCACAAGAGCCAGGCACAGATGGCAGCACGGAATGGCCGCCCATAAGTCACCTTGACTGAGTGGTGTCCAAAGTGCCATCTAAGCGCAGTGGAAGGCACGGTGAAGATGGACAAAGCGTTCTCACAGCTGAAACACGGGCTCAATGAAACGCTAGGCCAAAGTGGACGCCGGGGATCGCCACCCCCACAGACGGGCAGGGACCTCCACAGATGGCAGCACAGGGAGTGGGCAGCAGGGGGCTGAGGGGCAATGCATGCCTATGCTTAGGAGGTCTGCAGAGAAGACCCCCACAGCAGGGAGGGACTTGAAGCTGTTGGTGGGCAGCTCCCAGGTTTAGACACCCTAGCACATGAAGATGATGACGACAGAGAAAGTGAGTTTAGATGACTCCGAGAGTGGAACCCCACAGAGGGACTGGGTGGACTCACTCTCAGAAATGCGATCCACTGACCGAGAAGGCATTCAGATGGAAGGTGGGAAGGACTGGCGGTCAGTTTCCCCCTTGACTGTTTAGTGCTGGTGTGTGAAAGAGTTTTAGAAATGACACTTCTGTCTTATGCTACTGCCCAGCACTTAATTAATAAGAACTAAGCCATCAAAATGATAATATGTAGATGGGCTGAAGAGGTGGCTCAGGAGTTAAGCCTCTGCCTTGCAGGCCGAGGGTCCTGAGTTCGGATCTCAGATCCCACATATAGACGCCAAGCGGAAGTGGGGGCGGCCTGCGCTTCTGGTCTTGGTAGGGCGGTAGCCTGTGAATCCCCGGGCAGAGTAAACAAGGAGGTGGAGGCGTCCATGGTGGTTCCAGAATTCGTCCGTGGTTCTACACACACAGAGACACACACACATATGCACGCACACACACATACATACACACACACACACAAAATTGAATAAATAATAATAAAAAATGATAATATGTAGATGATCTTATAAGCTCCAATTTGCAAGAAACAAGTCAGGGTTTCTGACCCAGGCTGGCTTGGGTCACAAGCAGTTTGCGTGAACAAACGGCCCTGCAATTTGGAGAAGGTGGACCGTAGTGACTGCTGTGGGCGTTGCCAACCATGGGCATAGCAAGATGAGTGGCAGATGACTTCATTTCTGGGTGTGTCTCTTTGGAGGCTAGGGAAGCAGTGAGTAGGCCTTCAGTATCTCGGAAAGTGCGCACACCTTTGTGCCTTTCATGTTCTGGGGCACAGAAGAGCAACTTTCTCAAGGTTAGAAACTGAGGTTCCATTGTTCTCATCGGCTTTTCTTCTTCCAAATGGGTTTGACCAATGATGCCCAATCAGAAGAAAAGTACACAGTACATCGTTTGTGTCTTTTCGAAGAAAGAATCCCAGCATGGAACTAAGAAAATGGCTCAGAGGTCAGAGGTCAAAACACTTGTTGCACAAGCACATGCACCTGTGTGGATCCCCAGATCCCACTTAAAAAAACTGGGTGGGTACACTGACCCACCTGTAATTTCAGCCTCAGAAGGCAGAGACTGAAATCTCTAGAGCAAGTTGGCTCATCAGACTGGCCTTATCAGTAAGCTATGGGTTTGATTAGAAATCCTGTAGTAAAAGAATAAGGTGAAAGAACAATCAAGGATGATTCTCAATATCCATCCCGAACTTCCACACACATGCAACAGTACACACAAGTTGACCCACGCACATACAAATATATGCATGAAAATAGAAAAAAAAAAAAAAAAAAGAGCTCTTGTCTCATGAAGAGCTGTTGGAAGTCCCTTGGGCTCACTAGCAGGCCTTCAGGTATGTTCCACGTGGACCTTCAACCTACCCAGTGACCTCGGTGCGTGGGGATGGAGAGCTCGGTCTTGTCCTACAGGGTCTGTCTGCTCCCCCCCATCTGATACAAATCTCCCTAATGCTCCAGCCTTTGACTCAAAGCTAACGTTGCTTTGAGTTCCCCTTTACAGAAGACACATATGCATGGACATGTTTGGGGACTTCACGTTTAAGTAAGTTTATACCTTCATTTGAGCCGCTATGCACATTTGGACATATTTCTCTGGCTACTAGTGGCTACTAGTGTGTCCCTGAGGAAGGCTTGCGATTCAAACCTTTCTGGCAATGAATAACCCGTTTGCCAGCTATTGGGAAGCGTGATGGAACAGAGATGCAACTGCATCATTAGAACCTCATTAGAGACTGATTTCCTCCTCCTTTACTGACTTGTCCTTTTCTTACTTTAAGGTTCTCTTACTTCTGTTTTGCACAGATGAATTATACTGCTGTGTGGTGTTGCCGGATCTACCTACAGAGATAAAAGACTCGGGAGTCTGACCGTGCAAGCGTGAACTGAGAAGCAGAGAGGAGCAGGGCCGGGTGACCAGGCCTCAGCATTTACATGGACAGGGACGGTGAATGGGGCCTTGTCAGTCATGGCCAGTGGGCTGGTGGCACTGGGAGCAGCTGACTGACATCTGATGCCAAAGTCTTGCTGGCTGCAAATAAACACAACACCCTCCCATCTCCCCAAAGAAGCCCAAATGGGGGGGAGGGGCATTTGTTGTAAAATTTCCCAACTGGAAACAAAGTAGAATATGTATTGTTTCATGTAAAAGAGGGAATGGAAGACATTGGCAATCCGTAAAGCTAAAAGTCAATGCAAAGATTTGCTACAGTAATAATTGGTAATGACATCCAGCCTTTGAAGGTATTGGAAGCATCTAATTCATTTCCATTATCCTCCAATATGTGGTGTAACAACACCCAGTCATGGGCTCTAGATGGTTCTGTTTCTTACATTGTTCTGAAAGTGATTCTTGAAAGGCTGTGGTAACAAACTGGCTAAGTGTCCGTTTGCAGTGCGCTGCTTACAACTAGCATCAGTCAATGCAGCTATTATGCGCCTGTACGTCAGCCTCTTATCAGCTTGTCTCATGCCTGACTTCTCTTCAGCAAAATCAGGTTAGACACGGAACTCGGCAGCACGCGCGATGCTTCCTTTGATGGTACAAAGAAGCTTTGTACATGCATTATAAATCTCCACTCGAATTGGTTTTGGCAAGATATTTTCTGAAGTATCATTTCATTCCCCAACCATCTCTGATGTCCCACCCTCCACCCCCCATGTTTTGTTAGGCTGAAAGGTAGCTGCTCTTTCAAAGGAGATGATATCGATCACTTATGAGATAGATCACAAAGGTCAAAGACATTGTCCAGGTTCTGGCATGCATTCCTTGCCAGCCCTTAGTCAATAACTACAAAGGAAGGGCACGGCCCTAAGGCCATGTTTACATCAGAGGCTCATTCTCACAATGTCTAGATGGACCACGAGGGTCCTTCTCAGACCTCGGCATCAACACAAGAATGGACACATGGGCCAAGCTAAGCCGCTAACAGCAACAGCAGCTACTGAGGGGAATTCAGTGCGGATCTTGCAACAAAAAGGAAAGCAAGAGAGAAAAGACCCTTAAAGAAACTGCCAGGCTCCTTCCCAAGCACAGAACCAAGGATTCTACACATCTCTCAGCTGGAGAAGGCTCTCTCAGCACAGGCTTGGCTCTCGCCGGGGCTTCCTGGGCTTCTAGAAGAACAGCCCTGGGGATCAGTGGCCTGACTCTGTAGAGGAGGGCAGCCTTCCAAATGTCACCAGAGCTACTTCCAGAACAGCACCCTGGATTTCCACTGCAGCTTTATTTAGGGGCTTAAATATGAATAGATACTCCTTTGCATGTGCGTTATAAATCTCCACTTAAACTGCTTTTGGCAAAACATTTGGATGAGGGACAGGTTTTAGGCACAAACTGTTGTCGAAGCAATTTATGTGCTAGCAAATAATTTCAGTAGATACTAAACATTTGGTAAATGCCCACTGTCTGCAAACAGTAGAAAATTATCGGGGAGAGCTTTTTTTTCTATACACGGAACAGCGTCCTTATCTCTGTGCTAGCATGGCATGGGCATGACTGACTTAGGTGCTCTGTCTGCACGGAATGCACAGTTTTCAGTTAGGAAATGCAATCAGACAAATGCCCACGACCAAGACAGTTAGAATAAACTGCAGCACAGTCAGCAATCTTCCGAAGAGACACGATCTTCCCAGGACTTTTACCTACTCGTCACTTGTTTGCTACCTTACTTGGGAGTGAGCATTTATTTAGTGCCTATTGTGTGTGTGTGTGAATGAGGCAGGCACCCGGCTCTGGGGATGTGCAGGCGATCACAGGAGATAGGAGGAGAATGAGAGAACATTCCCGTGGTGGCATGGCTGCCCTGGACCCCATGTGTGAAGAGACACCGTGCTGTATTGGGATGGGGAAGTGGGTGATGAATTCGATTCCAGCCATGTGGAGCTTCAGGTGTCCAAAATGTAGCTGAAAATGTGAGCTTGGTGCTTGAGAGAGTGGAGCTTTGGAAAAGCAGAGTTGGGAGGACTGCACAGAGCAAATATAGATGAGTGTGGCGGACAGCTACTGGGGAGCATCAGACAGAGCACGTCGGGGGAGATGAGGCAGGAGACACACGTGAGGAGGAGGGTGGGCACAGGTAGAGAGAGTCCACAGTGAGTGTCTCACGTATGTGCTGAGGTCATGGAGAAGGAGCTGGAACGGAACGGAACCTTCAGGAAAGGATGGGCGGGCCCTCTCGCGGAGGCCCTTTCAACAGCCGGGGATGGGGATGACTTGAAAAACTACATGACTGAACGCACGCAAGGGCATCTGTCCAGTCTGCGTCCAGCAGCTGGGGCTGGGCAAAACCTGCCTTCCAGCAGTAGCTACAAATGTGGGTCCACTTGTGGCTGCCTCCACCAGGCCAGGAGACATGACATGCCCAGGTGAAGGCTGCTGGAAGTGGATGCATGGATTCCATATTCCAAATTCTTAGCAAGGGCATGAAACACAGTGATTGGACTGGGGCTCCAACTGGAAAATGGGTTCTCACCATACTAATTCTAGCTGCATACTACACAGAGAGGGGTTTTGGATTATAAGGTGTGTGTGCGTGTGTGTGTGTGTGTGCGGTGTGTGTGTGTGTGTGTAGGGGCAAGGGACGTTAGGAGTTTCCTTAGCAGTGGATATGCATCAGAGGAGAGAGACAGCTTGTGAAAGAGCTCGCCCTTGCTTTTCCAGTGTCCCAGAGTCAGTACAGCTCGTCCTTGGGGAGTGGAAGAGGGGGGTCTGAAAGCTTGCTGAAGAAGGACGCCACTGTACAAACCCACTTGAGGCACCAAGTGCATGAAGCTAGAGGCATGTGTGTGGCCAGAGGTGTCGGCGCAGCTCAGTTTAAAGGGGAGGTGCGTGGATATGGCTTGATTCTTAGAGGTGGCTGGAGAGAACCAACTGCACACAGTTGTCCTTTGACCGCCACGTGTATGCTGGTTACATGTGCATCACACACACACACCAACATTTCACCACTAATTTATCCACATGACCTACATTGAGGCATGGAATTGTGTATAAATAGCGTCAGTATAACCCAGGGCATTTGAGAAACAGTTTACATGCAGGACTTAGCAGAAGCTTAAATAGACTCATATTAAATAAGAAATGCTACTTAAAGCTTCCATTACTCTGTGCTCCATTATCTACGAGACCTGTGTATTAACAGCAGGACATGTTTCTTAAGGAGCTAAGTGCTAGGAGGTACATTTGCACATCGATTTGTCTTTTGTCTGCAGTTTAAGGCCAATTTAGAAGGCCTACCAGGCGATTCTATTTTCAACTGGCTGAAGTTCAGCAAGAATAGAACAAAACCCTGTTAGAGGAAGCTCTCTCTCAGTAAAAGTCTGGCAAAGTTGCAGCTAATTCCTTTCAGTACCTTCCAGAACGGCCGGAATTTTGCGCGTGAAACGCCTTCTGGGCAGCGAGCTTCCGGCAGTATACAGCTTTTGCCCCCATATTTTATTTTCAACCACATCAGCATTTCCTTGCTTTGGATTAAGAATGCAAAAGGAAATATTTTATAATAAAATCAATAAAGGACGTATAATTTCATTACAGCTACAGGTTTTTTTAATCACAAACCTCCATTTCCCCAATTTCAGAATATTTAATCATTTTAGGAATAGGAAATTACTTTACTCAATTATCATTGTAATGAAAGCTTTGAGATTCTTTCATAAAATCTTCTGATTGGCTTAACAACTTTAATGAAAAGAGAGGCCACATGAACATTCTCTGGCCTCGAGTCAAGGGTGGAAAGCTTGAAAAGGCTCTTTCTCTTTCTCTCTTGCCCAAACCCTGCTCTCCGCTGATGAGATGTCCTGGCAGGAGTTTTCTGAGAGGCCCGAAGTGAGGTTTTAAACACCGTCAGTTCACTACACACTCCCCTGTTCACCTTCCTGAAACCCTGGATTGGTCATACAGTGTCCTACCTGTAGCCAGAGGTTCCCATTGTCTTTGGTTCAGGATCAACTTTCTTGTCAAAACTATGAAGCCCTAAGCTCACCCTAAAGACCCCATTAGACCCCCTCCTTGGTCTCTGGGGTCCCTCCAAGTCTTGGTGTGCACACAGCACACTTCCTGGACTGTCCAGTTCTATTCATCCAGTGGACACACTCTTGGGCTAGCATGTGTTGCTCACAGTTTCCAGAACCGGGAGCTGCCCTCACTCCTTTGTGGCCTATCTGTCCCACCCGCAGGGCTTCCATCTTTGTCCATTCATTCTTCATGGGTTCAACCAATATTTATTGGGAACCCCTTAGGGACGAACCACATGGCTTCTGGCTGTGTCTTCTATGCTGTGCCAAGTCATCCATTCTTCTACACTTCCTTAACTACTGAGCAAAATCTCTCCTGTGCTGGCTACACAATACTTATTGCTATTCTTCTAAGTACCAGCAAAGTGATTTCTACTGGGAGTCAAGTAGAAGACAAGCACTATACCCTGTTCATTATAATCCCTGTGCTTGGAAAATGGTTTGGCTAACATCTATCAGTCTCAGTTTGTCTATGAAATAGAGGAACATTTTATCACACAGTTAGTTGTGAAATTTCAAGGCAGCCAGAGTGCTGTGTTTACCCAAGGAACTACAATTTCAAATCTGTCTATATTGAAATAATTTATTTCCTTTATTTTGTTACCTGGGTACTTTGAAATTCTTCCTTCCAATGAAACCTGTTGAATACACAAACCGTGTACGCTAAACACAAGACACTATGTTAAGTACTTTGTTTCTGTATGGTGTGCCCTGACTTAGAGAATTTTCCAGAATCTCAGAAAACAGAGGCAAGGCTGCTATATGGCAGAAAGTGGTGAGCCTCACGGGGAGTCTGTGTGGGCTGATTCTGCACATGGAGGAGCGTTGTAAAGGGGGATCCTTGTTTATCTTACTGAGAACTAGAATAAAGGAAACTGTGGCAGAACTTCATGTAGCAGAACTTCACCCACCTGCTGCTTTTGTGGTCACCATTTTCAGAAATGGGTGAATGCAACTGCCTGCCCTATTGGTCCCCAAGCCCACTATGGACCCCACAGGGGTGTCATTGTCTCCCACTTTCGGTGGAAGCTATGAGAAACATTCAGTCGGCAAGGCCCTATGACTGTTCCTCAGTAGCTTTTCCGAGTTGGACATTGGACCTTGACCTGGAGAATTCTAGCTCCCTTTCAGCAGAAGCAGAAGTGCTTCAAAGCTCCAGGCTGTTTCCAGTTGGCTGCTCTGGGCAGTCTATGCAGCTCCTGAACCAACAAGCTGGCAGTGTGAGCACCCCAGTCTTGGAGACCCTCCCTACAGGCTGAAAGGGGGACTTGTAGCATTATGGGATGCCAGGACTTTGACTCCGTGAATTAAAATTTATTTTTATTCATTTTGTGTGTGTGTGTGTGTGTGTGTGTGTGTGTGTGTGTGTGTGTGTCCCTGTGGAGGGCCAAGGGTGACTTCGGGAATCATCCTGGATTGCTTCTACCTTCTCCTTGCTTCACTCTGGGATTTCCTAGGTTCTTCCCACCAGGGCTGGAAGGAAGTGCAGGTGGCTGCCGTTTCTGCCTGGGTTTTTATGTGGGACCTGGAATCTGAACTCAGGACTTTCTGCTTTTGAGACAAAGTTTTAACCCCTGAGCCATCTCTCCAGCCTAACTCAGTGAGTTAAAAACACATTTATTAATAATGAACAGCTCGAGAAGAGAGAAAACAAAAATGAAAGCCAAATTGTAGATTACTGTACCAATAATGAAGCTCCTCTGTCTAGTGGAAAAGAAGTCTACCCAAAGCATTGGCTGGAGATGTCTAGTCTTGGCTCTCTCCTCCCGCACACAGGACACATTTCCAGAGACAAGTCGGGGGGGGGGGGTGGAGTGTTCCCAGAGGGAGGAGGGAGGACAGCTGGCTGGAGGCTGGAAACAAGGTCACAGTGTTCGCCTCTGGGATCATAGAAGAATGGAGAATTGGCTCTTTCATCCTGGGCTTCTGTTCAGCCTTTTGCTGCCCTGGGTCTCTGCTGTCCCCAAGTGGTCAGTTGGGCCATGGGGGCGACTCTGAGATGCAGCGGGGTAGGTAAAAGTTCCCTGAGCCTTCCTGTTTACCAGGGCAGCGGCTGAGGTCTTTAGCCCTTGATTTACAGGAGGCCTGTGGGCGTGGCCAGTGAGCAGCTTGGGGTCAGCTGTGTGCAAGGCCCTGGTTTAGCAGGGACAGGAATGGGGTCCACTGGAATCTCAGAGCCCATGGACTCCCTCATGTGGGTCTCACTGGTGCCTTCCACAGTGACTAAATGACTGCTTTGACTTTGGGGAAGGCAAGGCTGCCAACCTCTACTTAAGGTTTCACTTTGCCCTACACAGGGACACACCCAGGCCCTGCTATTTGTAATCCGAGCACCCTTGGGTGAACAGATGTTACAGCCACAGCAATATATGAAGCAATATATGAAGTGAAATTAAAATAGCAACCCAGTAAAATACACTTAGCTCTCATGCACAACCTCTATGTGCGACAAACATTGCTAAGAATATGTGTCATTTCTGTTAGTGATTAGTGAATAAAATTTCTGAGAAAAAAGGCAAAAAAATGTGTTTTTTTACACATTTTCAACTTAAAGAGACAGTTTCTATCCTGCAAAGACCAAGTAACTAATTCACAAACATGAAGAGATGAAATTGTTTTTTGGCACCACACGTAAAAGCCCTCTTACAAACTCATGAGATTTGCTGACTATAGTCTCCCACGATGTATTTATTAGACTCTTGTCATTACCCATGATGCATTTATTAGCCTGTGTGACAGTGGGTACAGATTCATTACTCAACATGGAAAATGAATGTTATATGGCTAGACTTGCAGAAAACTTCGAGAAGTCACCGAGCTTATGTCATCGACACACTTCCTGCTACACCCAAGCACAGTGCTGCCAAGACGGAGAGATGTATGTATCTCCGCTGTCAATCAAGTCATTGATCTCTTCCACTGGAGAAACAAACGTTCCAAGGAAATATACAATGATGAGCTAATCTTGAGCAAGATGTTTAATTGCTTAGAGTTCTAGGTCAGAAGGAAGATCAGAGGAAGAAGATGAGAAAACAGGATACAAACATCGTATGTGGCACGGAAATGGCCATGCTCATCAGAGCCAAGACTGGGAGGACATGAAACAAGATGAGGAAGGAAACAAGACAGGGAACTCGATGTCACGTTTGGGACCGCATCTTGAAGGTCCAGTTGACCAGAGTGGCAAACCTAGCAGTGGAGGAAAAAGGCAGGCTGTGGGCAGCCCATGCTGGGTGGTTCCTGTCTGTGTAACCTTGGGGGATTAGCCTTCAGCCTTCAGCCATGCCTTTTATAAGTGTTAGGAGCAGACTCGGTGCTGAACCTCACAGGAACTACCACATGACCCCGTACGGTCAGAGTAGGATGAGAGCCAGCCAGAAACACAGGCTATACAACAGCTGCATTGCAACAGATTACTTTTAAAAGGAGGGGATGAATGGCTGACCCCCCCCCCCCCCGGTGGAGGAACCTATGCCTGGTCTTTTGAGGAGTGATCAGCAAGGCCGAAAAGTTGGGGCAAGAAAGGTAGAGAGCCATCCGCATCAGTTCCCTTCCCACCCAGCTCACCACAGGGAACTTGCAATGTCTGAACCTGTTGCAGGATTTCAACACAAGCCCAGCCACAAGTTATTTAAAAAAAAAAAAAAACTACAAAAATCTCTTTTCATTTCGAAAAGAGAAACCTGCCACTTAAACCTGAAGTTTTTATTCATTAAGTCCTGAGTGGCAAATCTTTGTGACTTACATAACTAACCTGAAAATTCAACTTGTAATACCAAGTAAAAGCTTTAATTCTATTGGAATGGCTTTTTTAAAAGAAAGCTCCATCAACTCAAATAGGAATTGTCATGTGTAATTTTATCGAAATTTTCTTGCATTATTCGAGTACTTCGTTTTTCAATGGCAGCTTGAAATTCAATAGACAGAGCTCCTAAGATCGCCAGTAAGGTTGAGTCTCCTGGGCTTGGTGGATCCCGCTGCCTGTGGAGGTGTGTCTGTGGGTAGACGTGGGGGGATGGGGAGACTGGCCCTCCCCATCCTGACCCCTGTGTCTGAGACCAGGAAAGGCAGTTTACTGTACAGCACAATACTTTTATTAGCGTGCCCAGCAGGAAAGACAAAGTTTGGCTATAGGGAACAGAAAATGCCACATGGCACTGACTTAGGAAAGACAGGTGTCTTTCTTCTGTCCAGAGACATGCTGGAGGAAGGGGATGAAATCCATAAAGTCCCACAGCAGGAACTCCTCTTGCCTTTTGATGTATATTTCCTTCTTGAGTCTTCCATCTCCAAGTCGCTTCCAGCCTTCAGCTGCCCATGTAAACAGGGGGCTGCGCTTGGTGCATTGTGCTTTATCTTTAATCATTTTGTTCAGTCTGGTGTTTTTGGCTATAGGCTTGCCGTGGCCACTGTGGTCTCTCCTGGAGTTACCCATAGCTAAGTAGTTTGCGGCTCTGGGATATGGAGTCAGGCTTCGGCATGGTCTCCTCAGTTTCTCCTGCCGCCGTCCCAGCTCAGTCTCTTGCTTTATGTCCTGGATAGAACAGTGGTCTCCAGACTGGCCCGCCCAACCCCAGCTCTGTGTCCCTGAGCACCTTGCAGGTGGCTGCTGCTCTTCCAGCCTCAAGCACACATAGGATGAAATGATGGATCGATCTGCTGGCATGTAGTGCAACTCCTGGGCGTGTCACTGAACACCTGCTGGATTCCTTCTCTCCTCCGGTCTCTTCCATGCAGCTCTGACCTGCAGATGTGTCACTCAGGTTCAAAGACTCACATGGATTAGAATATGTTTTTCCCATCTGCTCAGTGTTTGAAGACCAGGTCCATTGTTTTATGAATCTCTCTAATCTTTTTTTTTTAATTTTTTATAAAATTTATTCAATTGTGTGTGTGTGTGTGTGTGTGTGTGTGTGTGTGTGTGTGTATGTATGTAAGTGTGTGCAGAACCACGGACAAATTTGGGAACCATCATGGACCACCTCCGCCTCCTCCTTGTTTACTCTGCCCCGGGATTCACAGGCTCCGCCCTACTAGGACCAGAAATGCAGGCCGCCCCCGCTTCCACCCGGTGTCTATACATGGGGTCTAGGATCCGAACTCAGGACCTTCTGCCTGCAAGGCAGAGGCTTAACCCCTGAGCCACCTCTCCAGCCCCAATCTCTCTAATTTTAAGTCCAAGCTCCAAGAATGTTCTAGTCAGGTCACTTTCTTGATACTTATAGGTGTACCTCAGGCTCTTTAAGAATGGCAATTTCCTCTGAATCCCTCCCTCTGTCCCTCCCTCCCTCCCTTCCTCCCTCCTTCCCTCCCTCCCTTTCTCCCTCCCTTCCTCCTTCCTTCCTTCCTCTTTCCCTCCCTCTGTCCTTCCTTTTCTACGTTCCTCCTTCATTTCCCTCCCTTCCTTTATTCCTTCCTTCTCTGTGCATAGCACCTTTTAACCTGGTGACTGTTCAACAAACATTTACTAAACTAGAAAAGGAATTGTAATGAAAACAAAATGAATCAGAAGACTTCTTTTAGCTTTCTCCTGTGCATGAGCACTGGGAGGGGGGAGGGGAGCAGTGTCCAGGGGTGGGGGAGCACTGTCCCAGGGGTGAGCACTACTTAGGGGTAAATACTGTCCTTTTGCCTGCTTCTTAGTCCCTGCTTTTTTCCATTACTGGGGCAGAATGCCACTGACTTAAAAATAGGAAAGTTTTACCTTTGGTGATTTCTAACAAGGATTGCACAACCTTTGGTAAAGAAACTGCAAGCAACGGGAAATGAAAATCAGAGAAGTGTTGGCGTGGTGTTCTGAGTGCCTGAGTGAGATAGGGCTGCGCAGAGACACCAAGGAGCTGTCTGGGGAAGCCGAGGACTGTGTGGATGCAGAGGGAGCACGGGAACCCAACACGTAGAGAAACTGACACGCAGCCAACGGTTTACCACCTCTCTTGACTGATCCAATTGCGTTTTGCTAGTTATTTGAATAAGGCTATTTTGACTTCAAAGCGTAAACCTCTGAATTAAATAATTATTCGGAATAAAGAAAATAGATCTTGTTCTTGGGCTGTGCACCAGAGAACAGGAACACACAGTGCATGTGTGAAGTCAGAGAAGATTCTGGCATCTGCAGATGGAAGTTCAAAGATGAAAAGGTCCGTTCATCTTCTGGTTCACTGGGACTCAGAAGTAAAGTGCTGGGTTGTACGTGAGAAAGTGCTGGATGCATCTGTGAGGAAGCAGAGGTTCCTCTTCCTCCTGCAGTATGTGTGTCTCAGCTTGCGAGGGCTCTACGCTCCTTCACGGACTCCGGAAGCCCTGGCTTGACTGGGATCAATAGGCTGTCCAAGCTGCCGTCCTCTCTCAGCCCGTGCCTGACACTGAGGGTCACGTGACCTCTGGTTCCAGGAAACCACAGCGCATCCCACCATGATGACTCTCTCTACAGTGGCTGGGGGGTCTTCAGTTCCTTCCTCCCACTCTTCAGAGCAACACCTCCCTGAAGGTCAACTCAAATAGATACCTCCCTGACACGGAAACTGTGGGCTTGCTCTAGGGCACAACTTTGAGAGAAGCCTCTTTGGCTCTGTCCAACCAGATGACTCCCCCAAATAAAGATCTCTGGGAGTTCACATGACACTTGGGCTTTCTCCCCCCACAGCGCAAACCTTAGAATGCAGTTTTCTACTTTCCTCCAAACATGCCTGCATCCATGCCCGAGGACTGGAATTAGCAAGCACGAGAAAGACCATGGTACTTTCACCAACAAAGATGAAGAAAGGACTTGCCATTCAAGCAAAAGGACCAGAGTTCTGATCCCCGGATTCCAGGTAAAATGTCTGGCAGATGTGTTGGCACACCTGTATTTCTGGCCTCAGAAGACAGAGACTGGGAATCCCCAGAGCAAGCTGGTTAGCTAGACTAGCCCTGCTGGCACACTCTGAAAACCCTGTGGCAGATGAATAAGTTGGAAGAGTGATGCAAGATGAATCACAATATCAACCTGGCCTCCACACACACAGGCACGTATACCCCTTTCACACATAGACCCACATGCACACACATGCACATATACCTCTCATACATGTAGGCCCACATATATACATGCAAACACATATGTACCCATGTAGGCAACCCTCCCCCCCATGAAAATGTGAAAAAAGAAAAGATGAAGAAAGGAGGTCGTGTGTGAGAAACATATTTTAACTATGCAGCACAAATAATTTAGTGATATAGTATTGTAGGAAGAGGTGGACAGGCCAGGGTTGCTAACTCGCTGGACTTGGGACAATTGTTTCCATCTTGATGATCAAGAGATAAGAGGGCTTTCCCTCCTGTGTGCGCTGTGAGGCTCAGACCAGGCAACTAGGGAGTGGCTGCACAGAAGGTACCCCATGTGGGTACCCCAGTAGGGCTGGCTGCACAATCCTCAGCAGTGAAGGGGAACAACAGCGAAAGTCTGACAAGTTCTTGTTTAATTCCTCAGAGCGATGATTGACAAGCTCAGGAGGCGTCTGAGAATGGTCCTGGAATGGTCCCTCACACAGAGACCCTTTTTACTGGTGAGGCCCCGCGTTCTCTGGTTCTGTTATTCTACTCACTCTCTGGATGGAAAAAATGATGCTATTCGAAACACATGTATGATCCTAGGACCAGGCAGTGGTAAGCATCCCATTCAGAAATTCAGACTTTCTGCTTTCTCTCTTCTGGCTCAGAATACAAGCCCCTGCTATGGTTAGGAAGGAAGGGTACTTGGCATAAGAATTCACTTCATGTGAATAGTTGCTTGAAAGAGCAGCTGTGGAGACTTTCCTGAGTGCCGCATTTTCTTGCTACACTAGTCTGGTTCACCTGAGATGTGGGCGGTGAGCGGGGCAGATCCCTAGGAACATCACACACAGCCAGATAGTGACCAGCAGTGTTCTTGCCCTCTGACAGGCCATGAAGGACAAGGAAAGCTGCTGGTCCAGGGAAAGGCGAGTATTTTCAATTGAGAGAAGCCATGGTTTGAACCCTCATCCCCGACCTCATTCACTTGCATTCTTAGCCGGTGCTAATGTTTGGGAAGGCTGTGGCACCTTTAAGAGGCGGAGCCTTGCTGGAGGAGGGGATGTCATAGAGGTGGGCCTTGAGGTTTGGAAGCTGACTCTGCTTCCTCCGGCTGGCTGGCTTTCTCTGCTGTTCAGATGGCTGCTTTGACCAGAACCGGCCTCCCACTTCTGCCTCCAACCACACCTCCTGCTATGTGCTTCCTGCCACGAATGGACTATACTCCCTCTGAAACTGTCAGTCAAAGAAGTACCCCTTCCTCCCGCTCTGCCTGGGTCTGAGCGTTGTCTCACAGCAAGAAAAAGAGTAGCCCTAAGCAAAGGGAAGCAGCCCCTGACTTTCTTCTGCAGATTCTGGGGGTTCCCATGCAGCATTCACTCACAGCTGAGTAAACGTGCCCTGGAGAGTAAGTTCAGGGCCTCGGGGACTTGAGGCTTGACATTCCCAGGGGTTAACAAACAGGATCAGTGTACAGCATTGTGAAGGAATTTAGAGGTGATCTGGACTGAGTCAGTGTTTTTATTTTTAGACTACCAATTCTGATTCTCTGATTCATTATGAAAGAGACAGTTAACAAAGAGGACAGAAGGTCAGGGGTGTTTGTCCCCACAAACATGTAAGTGCATTCCCTAGCTTATGTGTGTGTACTTAAAACACATATCGGCCCATAGTTAAAATTATATTATATACAGTTCTATACTTTTTAAACTTAATTTTACATCACGATGGTTTTATTAATTATAATCTTCCAGCGTAAGAATAAAACAATTTTTTGCCTAACCATTTCCATATTGGTAGATATTTAACTTATATCATGTTTTCATTATCATTAAAAACAGATTAAAAATTCTGAGTGCATGAGTTTCCATCTATCTTTTTTCCTAAGTTCTTTTTCTAAAGTTAAAATGATGACATCAAGTTTATGAATATGTTCGGCCTAGTTGAGATACAAATCTGTTTTACAAATTAGGAGTTGAGGTCAAAGAGGTTTGGAATCTCCTAGAGATCATGCAGTTCAGGGCCAGAGATGCCTCCTGCTCCCTGCTCCCTTTTCCCATGTTCAGGACTCTTTGGATTTCCACAGAAAGCCTGATGTGCATGTCGGGATCCAGCCAAAGTGAGGGACCCACATGCAGAATCCACCCAGTAAGGAGGCGCATTAATCAACTGTGTTGCATCTATCTTCCCAGGATACACAAGTCTGCAGAAGCACTGGGTGTTCTCAGACTGCGCGCGCATGTGCGCAGTGTATGTGTGTGCATGTGTATGTGTGTGTGGGGGGGGGGTGCGGATGTTCAATTGCAAATCTCCAAAGTTGGCTATAAACTTCTGACACATTGAAAAGTAATTTGTAAATTCTCAATGTATGCCAAAACCAAATGCCTTGTTTTTAAATAATGAATGATTGCAGTTTAATAAAATGTAGAGGCCGAGGGTTTCCTGGGATTCTAATGAAAGGCATCTCATCTTCACTCTTGGAAGACAGTTGTAGGATTTGCATATTTATTGGGGCCCTGACTATGAGAAGTCCAAGGGCAGGCAGGGCTCTGCCTTGGGGCAGGTCCATTAACTTCATGCACCAGGCCAAAGGGCTTCTCGCATATTCTGTGTGATGGACCAGGCTCCTGGCACCCGCCTGCTCACACCAGGAGGACGACTAGCTTCCTCCCTGTGAGGCGCATGTGCTTAGAGAAGGAGGCTGCTGAGAGCTGACCGCAGTCTAGGATCAGCCGGGAACTCCACCCATGGACTCGGACTGCATCAAGAAGAAACCTCCATCATTCTTCTTTGTGTCCCTTGCTTTATACCTACAAGCCGGTCACAGCTAGTCTAAACAGGCTTAGTCTTGTGAGCCATGCTGAGGGGAAAATGTGTTTAATTTTTTGATTATCTTTGGACCTTTTTGCATCTGAGAAAGAGCTATAGTTGAGTGGTTGCTGGAACATTGCTGGGAGTTACAAGGTCTCTGCTTTTGGGCTGGGGAGGCTGTGTGACCATGGAAAATGGCTTAACTTCTCTGGGCTTCGAGGTCTAGCTCTGCAAAATGGGAGCAGAAACTCCTTGGAGCTTGGAGAAGATTGGAGACAAGAGGGACAAGCAGACTGTTCCTCACGTGCCCGGAGTCAGTGCCCACTGCATACTGGCTACTATGGGCATTCTCATGGGACCCTCTGTGATTAGGGTGAAGCTTCTTCGTTTGTCTTGGAAATTCCTTCCTGCCAACCTTGCAGGCTAATGACATCATCAATCAGATCATCCTGTCACTGAGGGTTTCTTACCCACCCACATGTTCTGCTTCCTTTGACAAGTTACGGTTGATCCTGAAAACATCAAAACTAAATCAAATTAGCTGTTCCTGATGTAAAAGTCTATATGCTTGTGCTTCACAGAAAGGCTGGTCTACTAAGTTCTGAGAATTTTGCAGGAATCTGGAGCAAGATGAGATGCTTCAGCGTCTACAGTTCATCTGATGAGCTGCCCTGCAAGAGCTGTGAAAGTAATGCTGGCTTTCTCCTGAGTCAGGAATGGAAAGGAACAGGCGGTGAGGGGAGAGCCGAGAAGCTCATGCATGGGCAGCTTGCAGCCTGTGTGTGGGTCACAGGGGGCCCAAGATAGCCACAAGTGAGCGCAGCCAACACATCGATAATGTCGCACGGCATTATCAAAGGTCCCGGGGCATCCCCAGAAGTGGTAAGAGAGATGAGAGATTGGGGCGAACCTCAAAAGAAGATCAGGGAGGAGGCTTAGCTTACTCAGACTAGACCGGAAGCGCAGGCTGTATGTAGGAGACGTAACTGGAGCTGGTCATTAAGTCCAAGGTGGGGGAGGTGGGGACAGGCAAAAGGCAATCTGTGTCCCCAAGAGGGATGCTTTATATCTAAATGATGCCAGGCACAAGCTCAGTTATTAGAATTTAGGATGAGCTCATCTCTGGCCCTGAGTTTTGTAGCACAAGAAGATAAACTCTATCCTTGAGACAAGGGTGAGGTCATATGCAGATCCGAGCGGGTCAACCTACTAGGGATGGAAGGTCGCCACCTAATGGCATTTACAGCAAACTGCAGGCACGTGACCCTTGGTTTGCAGACAAAGACAAGTCCTCTCCAAGCTGCCCCTGGAAGCTGGTGGCTGGAAGCAGATATGCAGAATGGCCTTCTGCCCTAGAGGCTTTTACAGTGTGAGAGTGGTGTGGGACAGACAGATCATTTCGATTCACACTCTGGTACCTGCTCGCTGGAAGAGCTGGGGGAACCTGTAGGAGGACTTTGAGTATGCAGCCCCCCCCATCCTGTCCTCAAGCCTGCTTGTTCTCAAGTCTCAAGACCTGCAGGGCCACTTATCACCAGATCCCATTTGACATATGTCATGCTGGCCCTTGCTGGCCCTTGTGCTAAGTGAGCCTACAGTGAGGCCCGTGTGTCTGCCGTCTCACAGGCTGTCCTTCTCCTCTCACCCGTGACTCCTCACAGGCGAGCTGCCTGCCTTCCTGCTGCAGGAGGAACCATGTCCCTTGTCTTCTCACTCAGTGAAATCCTAAGCCCTGGTTCCCCATGCTGCGACCACACTGGGGGATGCGAGTTCAGTGAGGGAATTAAGGTAAGATGAGGCCCAGGGTAGGCCCAGGTTCCTATAAAAAGGCAAGAACACAGATTGGAGGACAAAGGACAGACGTGTGA
The DNA here is from genome assembly GCA_023101885.1 of Typhlomys cinereus. NCBI lineage: Eukaryota > Metazoa > Chordata > Mammalia > Rodentia > Platacanthomyidae > Typhlomys > Typhlomys cinereus. Next base: position 10,509,044 of record JALPQD010000024.1, on the reverse strand, counting down.
AGACATAGAAGGCCAAGGATCATCTGAAGAAGCCACGGCACACCCCTTGATCCTGGCCTTTGGGACGATGGACCTGTTGGGAAGTGCGTTTCTATTGCTCGTTTGTCCAGCCTGTCTGCAGTGTTCCATTCTGCACAGCCTTCCAAACACACAGTCCCCATGGCTGTTATTTAAGACTTCCTTCAGCCCAGCCTGCCCAATCACTGTCTACTCTGAGCGCCTTGCCAGCGCCCCTGAAACATTCTAGACACGTCCTTCTACCATGTCCTTTCTCTAATCCCTAGTCTGGGGTGATCAAACAGGATGATCTCATGGTGATTTCTGTTTCCACAGTTGGTGCCAGGTCTCAGTCCTGTCTCGGTCAGCTCCCTGGCTACACAAGACCTGCGGGGATCACTGGTACCCATTCGTCTTGGCTGCTCTGTTCAACATCTAACTCTGGCTATCTGGAGAATTAGACATTGACTTCTTCACTCACAAAGGTGGTCTCTGCAGCCACAGACAGTCCATTTTTACTGGGCTAGATTTGCCTAATCATCTTCAGTACCAGAAAAAAGGAAAGAAGGAAGGAAGGAAGGAAGGAAGGAAGGAAGGAAGGAAGGAAGGAAGGAAGGAAGGAAGGAAGGAAGGAAGGAAGAAGAAAAAGAAAGAAAGAAAGAAAGAAAGAAGGAAAGAGGAAGAAAACCCATAGAGTATAGTTAACTTTATTACAATACATATTGGGCTGAAGAATCACATTTATCATTAATGAAAAAAATAACTGGAATTAACATCTCAGTCAAAACAATGCTACTTCCTGTTTTGGGGGCTTTTATGCTATGTGGTCAAGAGAAGGTTCAGCAGAGCATGAAAGGGGAAATTAATAGCTAATAACAAAATTAGGCATATAGGGACTCTTCCATGCTTTTGAGTTACAAAGGAAAGGAAATTACTGCATTCTGGCAACCTTTAGTTGAATATTGACATTTTTTTTCCAGCTGATAAAATGAGTGCATTAACTTCCTAACTTTAAGGCCGAAAGTTAATCCATATTTTGTGCAGGAATAGCCGAACCACAACCTGTAGCACACCATGTGCATAGGAGAGGAAAATAGACACAGAGAAGCAATGCTTCAGAAGTACCCAGGGTCCATGACCCCATCAATGACCCCATCAATGACGATCCCCCTCTCTGTAGGATGTGTCCAGCACTGTGACCGCACCAAGGCATAGGCTAAAGCCCCCAAAGTAAGGGAGAACTTCGGAGTGGGTACATCTCTGCTTTTGGAATGGGTAGTTTCTTGATCATTCGACTGCCAGGTCCATCTTGGCCCTTGGAGCACTGTAATGACCAGGCATGAATGAAGTTAGGCCCTGTGAAAGCGATAGGCTAAGTCAACTGTGGTCGAAGTTACTTTAAAAACCAGCTGAAGGGTTTAAAGCCGAATCCACTCTATAATGTTTCTTGGGGTTCCTGTTCTGATTCTCTACGTCACATGTCACCATCAATAATGCTTGTTGAAATGCCTCTTCTGCTTCGCCACCTCCCCCTTCAAGAACCTGCAGGCTCCGCCCTGCAGCCACAGAGGGAAAAGCCAGGGGCAGAAAGCATTTAGGATCAAGACAGGACCAGACAGTCACCGAGGGAAACTAATGTCACAACAGTAAGCATTGCGATCTGTTGAGAACCAGGGATCAGCACCGGAAGAGTAAGACGCTGTGATGACATTGTTTGTGACAGCAACTAGGTTTTATAGTCTCCTGAACCCTACAGCAAAGCAATAGGGAGGTAGAGCAATCCAAGGTGATTCCTGATGTCACCTTTGGGTCTCCACAGGCACACACAGACACAGGTGACCTTTGGTATACACACACATACATACAACACACACACATACACACACGCACGCACGCACGCACATAAAAAAGGAAAAAAAAACACCCTCAAATGGCCAAGAGAATTATGAAAAAACATTCCATATCCCTAATCATTAGGAAAACGCAACTAAAGATCACAAGATGAGATCGCTGTACAGCGGGCAGGACGACTATTGCCAACCAGAGCAAGTGATGGTGAGATGTGGAGAGAAGGGAACCTGTCACTGTTGGTGGCGATGTACACCTGCATGACCACTGCACAACCAGTACAGAGGCGCCTCAGAAAAGTCAAAATGGGAAACAGCACAGTTCAGTGGTCCCACTCCCGGACAGTCACCCAACGGAGCAGGCAGGACATAGAGGAGACAGCTGTACACCTCCCCCCGCCCCCGTCATGTTCACTGCAACATTGTTCACGCTGTCACAGAAGGAGGAGCACGTTAAGAAAACACACACACACACACACACATACACACTCGAACACATACATGCACACATGCACATGCACACACACATTTACAAACACTGATGAAATGCAGTCATTTGTGACAACAGAGCTGGACCTGGAAGACATCATGTTACATGAATAACAAATGTCACGTGATTGTACTTACACGTGAAAGTTTATGCAGGAATCTCATGGGAACTGAGAAAAGAGCAGTGGTTACCAAAGGCTGGGAAAAAATGGGGGGGGGATGGGAAAGGTGACAATTGGGGAGAAATAATTGCTGGAGTTTTACTGTGTGCTAAGTAACTATGCAGATAGTGGTAACGCATCATATATTTTAAAAACAACCACAAGAAAGGATTGCTTTGTCATGTGCAGCTTGGGGGAATATATAAATAAAGAATTTTGAACATTTTCGCCAGGAAGAAATGGCGACTGGAAGAAAGAAATGCTGAGCCTGCACTGAAAGTACGTGGTGCATAGACATCAAAACGTCACCCCCACCCCACGAGCCACATCCTCATGTGGCAATTACAAAACAAAAAGAAAGGACAGTCTAAAACCTAAGCAAATGGGTAGACTTGAGAGTTTCATGAAACTTTGATTTTTTTTTTTCAGATTTTTTTAGTAGAATTGAGACAGTTTATAAAGTGCATGTAGCCCTTGACTTTGTGGAAAATGACATATTTATAGTTTCTCCCCTTTAGAAAATTTCTGTATTGTCATTATTGAAATGGTGCAATTTTGTGTTAAGTGACTTTTGTGTGAGTCTTGCTTGCTTGTGTTCGGAGGTTTGAAAACTGAAAATTGTACCTGAACATTGCTACCGTGGAAAGACGTGCAATTTGAAGGAGAGCGAGATACTTTCCACTGGCAGCTCTGCCATTCAGCTATCGACATTGGGAAGGGGTGTCTGCAAATGACATCATGATGCGTGTCGGCTTGGGGGACCTCTCAGGGCCTCGGGACCTCAGGATACTTCCTGAGCCACCTGGAACTTTCCCCAGTTGGTCACATGACCTGTGCAGACTGGATCTGCACTCCTACCAGGAAGTCATAGAAAGGCCCCATTGAGCAGCATGCAAAATTCCTCCACATGCTTCGTCTGTCGGGAGGGCAGCTATGGGAAGGGAAAGAGCTCGGAGTGGACATGTGTAGACAATTGCGCTCCTGAGCAAGAAATCGGGGTGTGGAGGCCCACTCAGCACCAGTGCCCAAGTTGTCTTGCATACATATCCTCTGCTGAGGAGAAACTCCCCAATTTGGAAAAGATAAGCTGAATTTTCTTTTTCAAATGAAAAAGCATGGGGATTTGAATGTGAACATAAATTTTAGCTACTCTCTTTGGTTGCTCTGCAGAATCAGTAAAGACACTATAGTGGACTAGCTTTGCAGTAAAATAAAAGAGAAGGAGAGAGAGAGAGAGAGAGATTGTGTCCTAGATGGAATTTTGTCTGATTCTATGCTCACTCAGCCAGACACTAGATAGTAGCACATAGACTGTGTTTAATTCAAAATGGAGTATTTTGCAGGGACAGGCTTGGAGAACACATCCCCCACCAACACAGATGGCAGAAAAATGCTTAGCGATGCTTTTTTCAGACTTCGTGTCATGCTGGGGGAAGACAGGGCTGAAATAAATACATTTTATTTTGCTCGGTGACATTTTTCCATATGATTTAATTATCGAGAGGGATGCACGAGGGGGCTCCACCATTAAGTGGGATCCATTATATGCTTAAGAGAAAATTCAAATCTTTTGTGGAGAGCACATTTTTAGAAAATAAATTGAGCATGCCGTGTAAATAATGTGACATTTGGTTGCAGTCAATTTGGTTTATGGGTTTTGCCCAAAGGAACAGGTGATTCAAAGTTTAATCTGCCCCTTTTTTGCTTATTCTTAATAACTTGACACAGTAAGCAGTTCTTGGGGTATCAATATACCAATTAACAAAATAATTCTTTCAGTGCTGGTGAAATAAAGGGTTGGTTCTAATCTACATTTGCTTTTTCTCTTGTGGCTGTGCGGAGCCAATGGAACAAACAAAGCAGTGAGAGAGGCCGGCGGAGGGAAGACAGAGCCAGTGTTGCTCAGGCAGATGTGCAGGAAGCGGCACAGAGCGCTCTCACAGGCACCGGGCGCCAAGTGGCACCGCTGGGCACAGCCTCCAGCCGCCATGATCCAGCAGCTCCAGTGGCTGGGTGACTCATCCCGACATTTGTCTTACATTCAGTTTGTGCTCGGACTGCATCAAAGAAGTTCATTAACAAAGCCAGCAAGAGAGAAAAATTGCATCGCGTTTGCGTAATACTGTCCCTGCACCTCAGGGGGACATTCTGCACTTACTCAGGCTCGTGGAAATTAGCCAAGGAGGCTGCAGATGCACGAAGGCCTTCCACCATCCTCCCTGCGGTCTTGCCTCTGCTGTCCTAAACCCCGTTCCTGACTGCACCTCTGCCCACTCCCATGATCTCAGCCCCCATCCTTTCTGCTTACTGGGCTCTGGGCTGGCAGCCATCTTTGCCAGGCTGCTAGGGTAAGCCTGAGGCATCACCCGGGCTGGACCCTTCCTCGGCGGGTGCTAATGCTAGCATGGTCTCCACGCCACGCGTGTTTTTCTCTAGGATGCAGCTCTTCGGAGCACTGGCATGCTTCCCCCACAAGACAGCAGCCTCCTCGGGGTTGATACCCTCTTTAGGACAGATCCCCAGAACTGGTACAGCTAAGCCAAACTCGAAGGTGGTGGGGGGCTAAATGCTGCTTTTCCCTGCCAGCTGTTCTTCGGGGCTCCATCAAGATCCCCTTCATGGCTCCATCAAGATCCCCTCCATGGCTCCTTGCAGCCGTACCTCTGCCTCTCCCCAGTGCTCTGGTACCTGCCGCATGTCACATGTAGGGTGTATGTACTCAACTACATGAAAGTGAAGCCACATTCTACCTGCGTGATGCTCTTAAGTGCAGGCCTGGACCACATTTGATGTGTGTCTCTAGAAGAAGTCCAGACCTCACTGTGGGACTTTCCTTGCCCAGATTTCCTGTAGACTCTCTGAATTCTACCCGTGCCTGCAAAGCAATTGTGGTGCAGTTTTTCCAGAGGCTGGTGGCCTTGGGGTGAGGGATGAGGGCCCCTTTCCTTGGAAACAATTGCTGGCCCTAGCATATGCATCTGGCATCCAAGAGAGATTCAGTGCATGCTTTCTAGAGTCAAACTTCTTGCCACAACTGTGAACGCTTGTGTGTCACTCCAGGTTCACATCTCCGCAGTACGGTGGGGTTGATATCATGAGCCAAAGTGGATCTGGGGCTTTTTTGAGCCATTTAGCTAGTGTTTCTAAGGGGGGATCTCTCTACGCTTCTGCCTCTCCAGCAATGTGGTTCATTTACTTCCCCATGTTTTTCTTTTTTTACATGCATGTGCTCGCATGTATATGTGTGTGTGCGAGTGTGTGCCTGTGTGTGTTCCAGAGGACACTTGAGTGTGTGTGCCTGGGAGGCCCAAGGATGACATCAGGAATCACCCTGGATTGCTCTACCTCCTTACTGCTTTGCTCTGGGGTTTCCCAGGCTCTGCCTTCCAGAGCATTAATTGCAGGTTGCTTCCATATCTACCTGACATTTTTATGTGGAATCTGAACTCAGGTCCTTTTGCCTGTGAAGCAGACACTCTAAGTCCCAAGTCATCTCCCCAGTCCTTCCTGGTGGTTTTATAATCTATCAAGACAGGAGTCCCAGTGTGACTAAAGCCAGCGCACCTGGGTCCTGGAGTATTTGTCAAACGTAGGTTTTGTGGTGCGGCCACGGGCTCCCCTGGGGATGCAGATTCCAAGAGCTGCCAGGGCAGCCTTACCCTTTGTGGCCCTCTCACCCAGACACGCAGCTGAGACCCTGGTTATCACCTCGGGCTAGGGATTGGACACGGGGAAGGACTCTGTCCTGAACCAGCAGAAAAGTCATATTGGGCAGTAAGATGTGGGGGTCCTTCAGCAGCAGACGCTGTTTGTGGGGGTTCTATATCCTGGGCTGCAGCAGGCCCTACAAATGGATCTCAGCCTCTTGTGACTCATGCACGTGAAGAGACCCAGGAGGATTAAGTCCCTGCCAAGAGCATGACCCAGCGTTCACCTTCCAATCACCTTCTTCCAGGGTGACCTTAAGTGTTTTCACAGTACATAGTGTACAACTTTTTCATAAAGCCAAACTTTTTTTAAAAATATGGAACTTGAGAACAAGAAGACAAGAAGGGAAAACCTCAAGTAGCTTTTACTTCACTCAGGAAGGCTGGCCTTTAAATCATGGCAATTTGTAAAACAACTTACAAAAACTACTTAAAGCTAAAAATATTGTACGTATAGGGTTAAAAGAATGATCCACATCTATAAATCATTTTCTCCCTTGAAAATTTATTTTTGTAATTATTTACCAAACTTTGTATTTTACAATAAAAGCTGCAGTTCACACCAAAGGGAATTCAGGCTGAAGGTTCACATCTATTTTGGTATAAACTCACTTATAAATTTTAATGTCTACTATGCTACTGGAAACTTTCCTGAGCTAGTCATAGACATTTCTAAATTTATAAAATGCAAAAATAAATTTCAATGTAAGAATGGAATAGAAAGCACGAAGAGTAATGTTTTTAAGCTATTAAATCTCTCAGACTTTAAATGCAGCTCCAAAATGGGGCTAATGGGGAAGCCACGGGACGGGAGGAGTGTGGACGGCTAAGATTTCCTGCGTGGGCACTGCCAAGCATGCCATGTGCCCAGAATGCATCCAGCCACTTGCAGAGAAGGTAATCAGTCCTCGCCCTTGGAGTCCTGGATTTTTACTGAGGTGCTGCACCTGCACCCAGAGGTGCGTCTCCTGGGGAAACCTTGGTCAGGGCACAGTTCTGCTGTGTTGGGAGCTGCAGAATCTGGAGTGGGTCTTACTGGGGTCTCTGGCTGTGGACAGCCCTGCCTCCCACGCTATGCAGCCCCTGACCCCCTGCAGCTTCCCAGGTCTTTGCCCGTCACTGTCTCCAGTTTCAGTGTGAGGCTTCAAGAGTCTCCTGCAGCACTTTGCTCTGTCCAGTGGTGGGACTGGCCCCTCCCAGGACCTTCTTATGAGGCAAAGGTCCCTGAGCCCCATCCCATGGCTTTATAGTGAGGTGAGACCGGGCATTTCCAGTGTATCAGGTCCAAAGCCAATGGGCCAGTGCAGGGACCCTGGCTGTGGTCTTGCTGGCCTTGGTGTTAGCTCAGCATCTGCCGTCACCTCTGGACAGCAAAAGTAGTGACTGTAGGCCCAGCAGTGGGAGGACATTGCTCCTGACGGCATGGCCTGGTGACTCTCTCAGGTAGGCACTGGCCACTCTAGTGACTGAGAGAGCTGGGGAGGAGGAGCTGGCAGAAAACAAAAGAGAACTCGAAATGGACGTGTCATGAACACGTGGGACTCTGATTACTGGGAGGCATTTGAGGTGGAGTTGAGGCTGCTGTACAAGTTGGAACAGAGATTACTCAGCATGTGATTCCAACATGTGGCCAAGACTGAGAACCAAGGTCCTTCCTGCCGGGGCTCAGTACTGTCTAGAAGCCAGCTGATGACTATATTTGGCTTCTGAGATCAGTTGCATCTTCTCCCTGGCTACATTTTCCCTGGGAGGGGGGTGGATGAGGGTCTTCTTTGTTAAGTCACTACCTGGCTTCCTGGGCTGTCCTGGCTCCAGGAGCTGGACCAAGTACCCCAAAATTCCCTTCAGTGTGACACAAGCAGAGGGGACTCTATCAGGCTTCCCACATAGGGCTTTATGAGTTTACAGTGGATGGAGTTTTGCATTTCTCCCAGGACCCTGCACTTGGCCCTTGGTGGAAGTCCAGTCTGCTACACTCAAAGATCTGGACTTGGAATTCAGGAGAATTTATCAGAGGTGCAGCTCTTAGCAGCCAAAGCAAACATGTGTCTGTGGTTTTAATCCCTTTCTGAGTTCCCAAACGGGATGTTGAGAGTTCTGTGCAGTCCTTGGTTCAGCTATTGGATGCCAGGTATCAAAAAATTTTTATTAGTCACAGAGCTAAGAGACAAGCTCACTCCCACTTGGTGTCAGAAGAAATCAGAGGCAAGAACAGAGTAAGATGTACACCTTGCCAGACTATCTCTTTCCTTCTGAGGGACTGGCGGGGACAAGCTGGATATCTAACTAGACACTAGGTGCATCTTATTCTCAGGACTGTGTTATTCAGCTGTGTTCACACAAACTACAAGGTATAGAATTATTTTGCTACCCCAAATCCTCGAGGTACTCTACATGGTCATCAAAAATGAACTGGTTACACCTATATACAGAGCCACAGGACAGAGTCTGTTCCGTCTCAGAGCATGAGCGCAGGTGAGAATCCCAGGCACTGTCCTGCAGTAACTGAAAACAAACGAGCAACCAGCCAAAGAAAACCAGAGACAGCCCAGCTGCTTCATGAAATGCAAAGGCGATCAACCTAAAGAATCAACCTAAAGACTCTTCAGGAAGAATGTTAGGGCACGCCATGTGCAAGAGAGTGAAGGCTTGTCTTCAATGACAGGTAGATTTCAGTTCTCGCCAATGGGGGAAGATTCTAGCTCTCACCAATGGGGTAGATTCCAGCTGTCATCAACTAGTAGATTCCAAACTTCAACTACAGGTAGATCCCAACCTTCCACCACAGGGAGATCCAAACCTTCAATCACAGGTAGATCCTAACCCTTACCTATAGGTAGATTCCAACCTTCACCAACTGGTAGATCCTAACCCTTATACCACCTGGTAGATTCCAACCCTCACAGATGGGGAGAGATTCCAGCCCTCACTGATAGATAGGGGGACAGGTGAATTCTAACCCTCACTGACTGGGATAGAGTCTAACTCTCACCAATGCAACAGCAAGGGTGAAGGAAGTGAGATCAGGAAATCCAGAACCCAATTCGAAAGGACCTTGAGCTCTAAGCTCTGAGATTTCATCTAGGACAACATGATGCACACACAGTGCTGGCGACAAGACTTGGAAGGCCACAGAAGAGATGCTGCTTTCCAGTGGGGCTGGCAGGGAGGGCTGCTGACATACTGATGAGAATTCTGATTTTGTCACTTTGTAAGGGCAAAGCTGTCTGTGGACTTCAGTGACTTCATCTACACATAAAGCCCAGTAGAGAAAAAAGATAATATTTAGGAAGAGCTTGGCAGAAGACTCAAGACACTGAATGCTTAATATGGTAGCCGAGGAGGGAAGGAAATACAACAGCAATGGTGGTAGGAATTTCTCCAAGAAGGACGCGTTGTTCCCAAAAGCATTTAGGGGGAAATTAAGCTGAGCACATATATTCCTCTCAGCAACTTTCAGGTTCAGTGATTCTGAATTGGGGTTGGAAAATTGGAAGGAAAATTGAGTTGTGGGGGCAAAACAATTGCTTAGCTTAATTACTAAAATCCTAAGTTGCCCATCTTGATGTCGATACTGTGTACACTGCAATTTGGAGCTTCTATAAAATAGCTACTTGTTAAAATTTAGCACAAAGTGTTGCCGCTTATTAATTCATCGGTGTGTGCTAGTGAGTACAGTACATGAAAGGGAAAAAAGAAATTATTCACCTACCGATGGAAACCTTCATTACTTCAAGTCCTGGTAATGGAGCTCTGCGTGAAAACGAATACAAGCACATTCGTGCTCACTCTGTGGCAAATGAAATATCTTGGACATTAAACACACTTGACAAGATATCTTGGATGCTGAGTGGGGACATTATGATTTAGTCTGTGGATGGCTTTGAAGGGGACGGATTCTTATTACCCAGAGATACATTTTCATGAATAGGTTACTACTATTAAAACAAATGCAGAATCTTTAATAACTTTCCTGGCAGCTTCAGCTCTGTTGGTATCAGAAACATTGTCACACTACAGTATCCCCCAAACACAAAGAAACAGAGGATCCATCCCCTGGACAGCCAGAGGACAGATACATGCATGGTGGTCTCTTCGGCTGGGTCTCTTAACCTAAGGATTCTTAGATACGTAACAAAGTTAACTGAAGGGAGAAAGAAAGAAAAATAAAAGCTTTGCCAACTCTGTCAGGACAAAGCAGGACTATATTGAAAGATGGGCCCCCAGAATGGGAGTGGGGGCTCTGAAAGTCACAAAAGCCTTAGGATCATCTCTGGAATTCTTCAGAGGGAAAACAGAAAGCAACTTGCTGGAACATTCTTTTCAAACATTCCTAGTGAGGTGACCAGCGAGCGAGCATTCAGTGCTCTATCTTGCAGAAGAACCGAGGGGTGGGGGCGCTACATAATTTGATCAGTGTTGATCTTATAAAAGCAAATGTTCTCATATGCAGAAAGAACTCAGCAGAATGCTTCATGCATTAGATGCATTAGCTGAGGGAAGAGAAAAAAAATGAGGTGCAGAGGTAGGGCTGGGGCCTTTCCTGAGGGCTCAGTCCAGTGCCCTGTCCACTGGACATTCAACGCTCCGTGTTTTAAAACTGCAGAAGTCTAATTACAGTAAGGATAAGTTAAGTTACTCCTCCTCTAAATTAGCTCCGGTTCTCTCACTTTAGATAAAAATAACGACAGGTCAAAACGCCACTCAAATATCACAGAAATGTAAAGTTAAACCCTTAAAAGTATTATATTATGGGCTGGGGGGGAGCTGCTCAGTACTTTAAGCACTTGCCACACAAACTTGAGGCGTTTAATCCCAGCATGCCTTTGGTGAGATGGGAAGAGGAGCCGGGAGCCCCTAGCCTGCTGTGGTAAGGAAGAGACCCTGTTTCGAAATGGAAGGTGAAAATCAGCACCCAAAGGTGTTCTCTGATTTCCACGTGTGCGCCATGGCATGTACATGCCTGCAGTCTTGAACACACAGAAACATACCATGCACATACTATATAACACAAAGAGAAAGAGGAAGATGTATCATGTGACCCTCGCAACAACATTCGCTAACACGTAGGTTCAGAAGCACGGACTGACCACTCGCAGTCAAGCCAACAGTGTGACTGGTGCCCAGCTCTGGCTCCTGGGCGCACACTCAGGGCGCACACTTAAAGCTTCTTTGCTCCAGGGAGGAGCAGGATGTGGTTTCTTTTGGAGACCCACAATTTAATACAGCAGGACAAGAGTTTCCTGGCTCTGTTGCGATTATAAAACGGGTTTCAGAAACTGCAGAAGGCACATTACTTTGCGAATGAGACACAAGTCAGCTTCCGCATTTGCTGCAGGGGAGCAGGCGCCCACACATCCCGCACTGTCATTCAGAAGTGTGTGTTTAAGCCATCTTAATACTGAGGTGCACTAAGAAGGCAATGAAATCCAGGGTTACATTTTTGCCCTTACCACTCCTCCTTTAAAAACAATTTGAAACACAATTTTAAGAAGTTCTCATTGCTAGGAATTTAATTCTGAATGACAAATCAGCTTCCTGTGCCTATCAGTGATCCCCATGCAGGGGTAATTGATATTCCTGACTTCTTCTCGGTTTTATGGCTTGGCTATTTGCATAAAAATGGACACTTTGATAAGAGCTTCTCAGCTGGGCAGCCCACTGGAGCAGCAAGGCACCTGTGATGGCCTTGAAAGGGCTGGTCAACCCCCCCCAACACACACACACACCTCCCTCCGCTGGCTTCGCCTGTCTCTGTAATTCTCCACTCGAGGGCTCCCAGGCTGGCCTGCCCCTGCATGAATTCAGGTGGGCGCACCCTGTAGCAATAGGCCCAATGCAGCAGTGCACATATCTGTATAGAGGAACACCGCCAAGTCCAGTCCTGCCTGCTTTGGGCCTGACTCAAGGATATTATCCACATGTGTGAGCATGCAAATGTCAGTGTTCCAGCCTTTGCCAGGAACTATTCTTTTTCATTTTTAAACTTTATTTATTTATTCATTTAGAGAGAGAGTGTGTAAGAGAGAGAGAGAGAGCGAGTACTATGTGTCCTTGTGGGGGATCAAGGGTTACTTTGGGAATCATCCTGGATTGCTTCCACTTCCTTTTTGCTTTGCTGCGGGATGTCTCATGCTCCACCCACCAGGGCCAGAAGTGCAGGTGGTGGCCGGTGGCCGTTTCTCCCTGGTGTTTTTTACAGGTATCTGGGATCTGAACTCAGGGCTTTCTGCTTGCAAGGCAGAGTCTTAGCTAGCCCCTGATCCATCTCTCCAGCCTCCTTTTCAGGATCTATAATGTCTCCATGGGCTCGTTGGTCCAGGGACCGATGGCCAAGATTGTGCTCCCTGTTATCCACTCGCTGCCAGCTGAGGACCACAGCTCTTCAAAGGTGCTTCCAGGAAAGTCATCTCCTTAGCACCTCTTGGGCATTGCAAAGAGGTGAGGTCCCAACCTTTCCAGAGGATCTTTCCAGAGACGTGTGGGCCTGAACTGCAGATTGGGTTGTCTATATTGAAGCGAAGTATCTGGAGCTGGTCAGTCCCGCCTCTGTTCGGTGGTGGTGCTGCGAGGGATGACCACAGGGAAGCTCTGAATGCCTTCTGCAGGGACACACATGCCTATCCCGTTACCCTCTGGCCTTCATCGCTCTGGACCAGGGGCCACTCAGCATCACCAGCTGTCCTCACAGCTGCTTCCAGGGGCCAAGCCACAGCTGGTTGCTAAGGGAGCTACTGGTTAGTTGTCTAACTGAGGGCTGAAGTGAGCTAGGATGCTCTTTTTGTGCACTCTCATCTATATATACCTTCTCTGGGGACACATCGTTGGTACACAATTGTCACTGGTCTGCTGCATAGGCCTCCCGTCCCTTATCTTCTGACAGCTGCTTGGAACTGTTGACTTCATCTTTGGAGCCCATGATGGGCTGAGAAGTCACTGTTGAAGTGGAATTACTTTGTGCACTTTATACTCAACAGCCACAGTGTTGATATGCCACAAAATGTCTGGATATATTCACAACTGTACTCAGTTTTCACTCACCAAAACCTCTCTATCTACTCTCTGTGCTACATCTAATCGGCTTTCTTTCATATCTTGTATTTATAGGATTATTACTGTTCACAACAGTGGCCTGCATTTATCTTTATTGACTTCCAGTGCATGTAATTGGGCCATCCATCCAGCTTGCCTGCCTCATTTTGGACGCCTCAAATTGTCAAGTGATGTGAGATCCAAACCAATCTAAAAGATTCCCCTTTAGAAACTCCATGAATTCACACGATTACATTGGAAGCAATGACAAAATTCATTATTTTTGCATTTTAAAACGTATTACCTAAAATTGTCTGGGGAATAGATTAGAAAGCAATTCTAAAAGTAGCATTTCAGTAAAAATAAATGCAAGATAAAAAAAAAAAACCTCCCAATTGATAGATAGACGAATGAAGGAAACAGTAGAAACACGTAGGTGGGAATCCAATCCAAGGTGGGAATACCTGTCAGTGTATCTGTCCATCAGAAACACAAAACTGTCAAGGACACCTGTGTTGATCACAAGGACTAAAGCTTTCTGACTCCACTTTTGTGCTTAACAGCCAAATCCCAATCTGAAGATTGAAAACTGCAGGCCTGACACATGACAAACATTTAAGCACATGCAAAAATTGCTCTACATGGAATTCTGTCCATGCACATTAGCAATCACATCTTTCCCTGATGATCTGCTAACAGTCTTGCAAGGGTGTGTGATGAGTTCCTCAGACGGGCAGAACGCTGGCTTCACCTGCTGAGGCTGACCCCCGCCCCCACTTGGACCTGTGCATGGTTAGTCAGAGGAGGCACACCCAGGGACAAGCTGGCACGTCCTGGGGCGAGTTGGCACACCATGGGACGCCACGCTGTGGGACCAGCTGTCATGAACACAGCCGTGGCCTCTTCTGGAAGCGGCTCGTAATGACATAACAGTCTCAGTTGCCAACAGTGCTGGACGCCCTCAGTGCGGCTGGGAGCTGCCAGGTGGACGGCTCTGTGGTTGTGCCCATCCCTCCTGTGAGGAGAAGGGTGTCTGCTTGTCCTCAGAACAGTGGTGGGGGCTTCAGAGTAGAGCAGAGGGGGCCAGTAGCTGCAGCTGGGTCCTTACAGTTACTCTCTCTGTTGCTGTGAAATGACACTCAAGTGCAGCTGAAGAGGAGGAAAGGGAGATTCACCTGCCTCAAGAGTCCGGAGGGCACATACGGACCATTCCCAGAGGACAGAGTGTGGAAGGCACCAGAATCTGGAGGTGGCTTAGGTCAGTCACTGCAGACATCATGGAGGTGAGAGAGCAAACAGCAGTTGCAAGAGGAGAGTGCCAGAGGAAGTGGGGTGGGGCTAATCGACCTCAAGCCCACACCCTGCACGCCTTCCTCCATCAAGGCTCCACCTCCTGAAGGCGCCACGACTTTCCCAAACAACAACAGCTAAGAATGCAAGCACATGAACCTGTGGGGAACAACTCACATTCACGCCGGGACAGGGGTCTGTTCCTAAATGTGGGTCTACTTCGGGGAGCATGCAAGAGAAAGAGACCTTTCCGGAGCAACGAGGAAAGGCCTGGATGCGCAGATGCTGAGCGTCTTGCAGTTCATAAGCATGTTACATCACGGCGAGACCTGATACTGGGTCCAGACTGTATCATATGCCATAAAGCCTATAGGTGACAGGACTTCAGCAGGATTTTCACCTCTTCCCTTAAATTGAGGCCTTGACACCACGGAAAAGGAATTTCACTCTATAAATGGTCATGTGGGCTCCCAAATATTATTTCCTTTTTTCTTGCTAATTAGTTAAAGATGAAATAATGCTTATACACTTCATAATCTTAAATTCACAATATTTCAGTTAATTAAAATGGGCAATTTAGGAAAATAATTGGCAATTGCTAAAGCCTCTAATGGTGATGAGAACTGAGCTGGAAGCCTTCTTTCATCACAAATTGGTACTTAAAATATAAAGTTCCCCACACAGCTGGAAAGTGCCATCGTCACTTGGCATTTATGTTCAGTAGCTATCATTAAGCCAAACAAACTGACATTAGGGAAAGAGAAAGACAGTGGGCTCCAGAGACATGGCGGGGTGGCTTCTATGGACTCGCGAGTATAAACACGGCTTTGGAAGCATTCATTAGGAAGTATCTTGTTGTATCGCAGCCTTTTGAACACCTCACGCATTGACTTCAATTCACACTTCCTTCTGGACCTACAGCTTTGGTCATAAGTTCGGTGGCAAAATGAAGGCAATGCAAGCGGCTGTCCTTGGACCGAAGGCGGAGTGTTCTCGTGGTTGGTTTTCAAAGTCAGCCTTTGATGGGCTTCATTCCCAAACATGGGCTTACATGAAGGCGGAGGAATTACAGCTGGAAAAGCAAACCAGGCTCTTAACATATTTTCTTCTTGAGGACAAATAAGAAGAAAAGCGCCTGTGAAATTCCATAGGCCACAGCACAGATCCGGGCTCATTTACAGGCACAGCAAAGCAACACATCTTTGGGAGAGCTTGCTCGTTCAGTGGCAGGCTGTCTCTTTCAGTTTGGGAACAAAAGTGTGTTGAAAAGGACGCGTATATATGCAGACATCATTATGTGTGTGTCGCTGGGGAGGAGAGGGGAGGGCTCACCGTCCACACTGTGAGCTTTACCGAGGAAGGAGAGGGGAGCAAGCACCAACCACACTCTAGAACTTGCCATCCCTTTTCTCCCTGGTAACACATTAAAAAACATAAGATTTCAAACAAGAGTCTAAAGAGCAAGAAATTCACAAAAATCCAGTGCAACAAATGTTCCATTCTAGTGGAGTTCAATGGAGGTATTTCAGCTCTACCAAAGGAGACTATAAAATAAAGGCTCTTTATATTCTTTTGCAAAGAGAAGTCCAAAATATTTATTGGATTGTAGCCATGTTAAAGCAAATCGAGCATTTTTCAGCTTTCATGCATTTTTTGAGACATAGAAACTTAAAAAAATTCATATATTACTGTTTACTTGAGATACTCATAGAAAGTAAAGCAATTTGAAATATTTAAATCTTAAAAGATTTACTTTTAAAATCATTGATTTGTAAGAAAAGTTTGAAATTGGTTTTTAAAGTTTTAGGCCAGAACAAATGTTTCACAGCTATTGAAAAGACAGCATAATGAGTATTTTCTTTGGCCTTGATTCTCATTATATTTATAATGGAAAATATTAATGCAGCCAGCATGCTTGTTATCTGCTCTGTACTGACCACTAAAACAGGGCCCAGCTAGGCAGAGGATTCCACTATCAAGTTCACTGCCACACGGGAGAAACAACAATGGATTTTTAGAAAGTCAGGTTGAAATCACAGTCCAAGCACTTATAGGAACCTGAGAGGGGCAAATAATCCTGATTTTTTTGGAGGAAAGGGGTGAGAGGAGAGCAACTGGAGCCCAGAAAAAATTCATCAAGACAGTGGTGCTGAGTCAACCTGGAGTCCAGCTGGTGGGCTGCAGGTGGACCTGGAGTCCGGCTGGTGGGCTGCAGGTGGACCCGGAATCCAGCTGATTGGATTGGTGGATGATGACCTGGAGTCTCACTGGGTGATGCCAGATGTTGGGCATGTTTGGCAAAGAAGACATGGAACCAAGGGTCTCACATTCAAAGGGCCAGAAGTGACCCAGTGGGACACAGGCCAGGGCACAGGGCACAGAGGAACAGTTTGAGGAGATGGACATCAGGCAAAGCTTGGCCCAAGCAGCCCATTGAGAAACAGTCTCTCTCTCTCTCTCTCTCTCTCTCTCTCTCTCTCTCTGCACGACCTGGCTCAGGACACATCTTCACACATAACTCATGTTGACGTACGGAAGCCTCACAGTCCTCGGAGGTAGCAGCTATTGTTAGGCTCCTTCAAGGGACGACAGACTCACGGTGCTGGGGTCAGGCCGTGTCCACTGAGCTTCACTTCTAACGATTCAGAACAGTATTACTGCAGGGCTCCTCACCCAGACCAGCCCCATCTTATAAAGCAGCAGTTCGCTGTTTTGACTGGAAAGCCAGAGGCACACCGCTCTTCCTTTTGTTTACATCAGTAAACAACCCTCTATCCAGCACAAACCATGATAAACAATTTCCTTAGGCAAATAAGAAGATTCTAACATCTATGAATTTATCAGATTAAATTGAGGCCACATGGACACATGGGTGTGTCAAAACCATATGAGAAAAACCAGGCAGGTGAGCTTATTGAACACAGCAGATCCAAGAATGACACAACCCTTGATGTAGATCACACCAAAGGAGGCTCCTAACACGAGCCGGTGCACACACCTGTCTGTCCAGCACTAGGCCGGCACCTTCGGGTCACTTGGTGAATACATACAGTGGACAGCAATGACCTCGTGCCCTTGTCTCTGGGCTGCAGCTCAGCGTGGCCCGACGTTGACTCCGCCCACTCACACATTCTTGCACCTTAAGCTCTGCTCTGTGTTTTGAAGCAGCCCTGTACCTGGTCGGCCCTGTGAGTCCTTCAGACAGTGAAGATCTAACTACCCGCAGTACACTCTCTCTGACTACATCAGCTCTCTGTTCTTGCCTTCGCGGAGACCCCTTTGAGCCCCTCTGCTTTAATCTTTTCTTAGCCGTCCTGTAACCTGTACCATCATTGTCAAAAGGAGTGTGTCATGTGGGAGCTATTAATACAATTAGGCATTTAGGATGGAAATAAAAGAACCCATGTTTGCCAATGGCCCGAGTATTGCATGAAATCCTAAGCACTTGGTCAACTTTGTGAATTCTGATACAAACATAATAAGGCACGTCGCCTTATATTTGTGACATAGTCCGCTCATGGCCAATGCAGTGACGTATCTAGAGTTACAAAGACATGCTGGGCCTTCATTGCCCTCAAGATGGTAAGTGTAACTGGGAGAGAGTGTGGCTTTGGGGACATGGTCTGTCTGAGGTTAAGCCAGGAAGCAGCAGGGGCGTGGGGTTCTGAGGTGCACCTAGGAGGATGCGCAGGGCAGATTTACAAACATGGAACGAAGATTTAGTCAAATCTGGAAGAGATGAGTCTGAATATTCCCTGAGGCCAAAGAAAACGAGAAGACCCAGAGGACAGAGAGACTGTGGGGGCTGTGAGGTCAGTGCCCCGTGTTGGCCCGAGTCAGCACACGCAGGGTCTGTCTGGGACTGCGAAGCTGGCAGTAGCTGATGGAGAGCAAGCGGCCCAGAGATCAGAGGCTGAGCGAGGATACCTGGATCTGGCTCAAGATGTGGAGAGAAGAGAAAGAACTTCAGGAGGGGCGCAGCGGGCAAGCCCAGGGACCTACCAGGCCACTGGCTGCTCTGTGAGAGATACTTCAGGAACATGCTTAGCTTACAATAGGTGGGAAATAAAAAGAACTGAGGTTTCCCGACCAGATGGTATTTTCTAGATGCTTACAGGGTGAGGGCGAGGCCAAATAGACACAGAAAGGCCTTCTGGCTTCTTACTTTTAAATGTCGCAGAGGCCCAGTGAGTTAGAGGAGGATGGAAGGATTGGCAGAAGAAGCTGCCCGGAGGGAAAAGAGGCCTGGGAAGGGCTGTCCCCTCTCTGGAAGAAGGAGGTCCTGCTTCCTCTGGGACAGAAGGAGCCAGTCAGGAGGGACATGAGACCCCAGCAGAGGCAGGGACAAAGGCCAAGGGGGACAGTGGCCGAGGGGGACAGGAGCCTTCCAGATGGACAAGGTGCCAACTGAGGCCTGGAGGAGGCAGAACATCACCTCTTCCTGCAGAGTCAGCCAGCAGCTCCAGCTTCTGCCCGCAAGGCTGGGAGCAGGGAGGGAGGGAACTTCGCAGCATCATCAGGAACATTTTTTTTTTCCTGCCACAGAGATTTCAAAAGACATTCGCTTGCTTCTGCGGGGTTGGTGGGTGTGGAGCACCCTCTGGCTGTGAAGCAGCCAGCCGTGGTCTGGGCTCGATAAGTCACCAGTGGCCGCAGAATCTCTAATTAGAACGCACAGCCAGAGCAGACCCACAGAGAATAAAATGTCTCAGTTCACACCCGCTGAGGGGTGCGTGTGCTGTGTGGTTCTGGGCTCCGTCTGGAAGCCTGGCAGAAAGGAGAGTGGGAGTGAATGCTTCCCACGGTCACTCAGCCATGCTGCTAATGTTGTTGGGTTGCTGCCTCTGGAGTCTGGGGGGTGGGGGGTGAATGTTGCGCACTGCTGCTGGCGCCCTGATCTTCCAGAAGGCAGCGTGTTTTCCAGAGGAGGGTGAGAATGATCAGCTCTGCAGCTAGAAAAGTTTTTTTGTGTGTAACATACCAAGCAGTGCAGGAAAGACTGACTATACTGTGTGAGATGCCAACCAGTCCAGGATGGACTGACTGCACTGTGTGAGATGCCAACTAGTGTAGGATGGACTGATTGACTATGTGAGATGCCAACCGGATGACCTACCTTTCTTCTTCCCTCTCTTCTTTCCTTCTTTCTTTCTATCATTCCTCTCTCCCCACTCTCCTTCCTTCCTCCTTTTCTTCCCTTCCTCTCTCCTTCTCTTCCTTCCTCTTTTGTCCCCTCCCTCCCTTTCCTACCCCTGTGTGTATGTAAATATGTATATGTGTGTGCATGTGTGTGTGCATGTTCTCACAAGTGTGGACACACATGCACATGTGGGTGTAAACACAGCATGTAGGTCCTTCTGCATATGGTGGCCCAAAGTTGACGTCCAGTGTCTTCTTCTCTTGCTGTCCACTTTTATGATTAAGGTTCTCTCAGCTGAATCCAGAGCTCACCTATTGGCTAGGCTAGTACCAGGTTTGCCCTGGGCAGTCCCTGTCTTTGTCCCCCAAGTGCTAGGCTTGTAGGTCTCCACACCTGCCTGGCTTTCATGTGTGTTCCAGGGATCTGCTTCTGGTCCTCATGCTTGAAGCGTCCACTGAGCTACCACGCTGTCTCCAGGATGATGCTCTCTGATAGAAACTGGCCCTGGACTTGTGCCTTCCTATGTCAAATGAAACAAGCTGCACAATAAAAGAAACCGTAATGACATTCACAGAGCACGAGCTGTCTACGGACCACCATCCTAGACCTGCTGGAAAGGTAAATGAGAAGCCCTCAGGCGCTTACTTCTAATGTCCACATGCTCCTGGAATGCGCAGCACGAGGAAGAGAAAGAAGCCTGGCATGGCAGCTCATGCCCGCCGTCCCTGCACTTGAGGCTGAGGTGGTGTCTATATCTGGAGCTCTGGGCTTCACAGTGAGTCCAGGCTGGCCTCAGCTGCAGAGAACGATTGTTTCAGTTTTTCAGCAAGAGAAAACATACAACCCGGGACATATAAACCCTCACGCTGCAGCGGTTGGCGACAGCTAATTTCTGGCAGTCCTGCAGATGGACTATGGTTGGTGGACCCGCTTGATTGCCCAGCCTGCTTTCTGCTTGATTCTAACTTACAAGGACGTCGAGGAAGCCTCAAGATGAACAAGTCTCGTCATGTAGAAGACCCTGTGTTAGGCATCCTGGGGACTGGAGGGGGCTTCTGAATGGTTTCGAGGTGGGCAGTCACTGTGCCTTAGAGAAAGGACAGAGTCCACTGACATGTTGGTTGTTGAAAGACATGGCAGAGGCAGGCTCTGGACGAGGCTCTCAGGACACAGGGGACGTTCTTGGAGCTGTCGTGGATGGGGCTTCCCTGGGCCTGGAAGCACGGGTCCACAGATCTGTGCTGGAGGGCAGAAGGTGACTGTGATGGGAACAGGAGGGGAACACAATTCTGAGTATCATTGAGATTTTTCACTGACACACTAAATAGTCCTCCTTTCCTTTTGAGGGATAAAGGGTCGCTGCTTGTACCAGTTACTCTCTCCCTGTTGCTGTGAGACAACATCCAAAGTCAAGCAGCTTAATGAAGAAAGGGAGATTTATTTAGCTTATGTCCCAGAGGAGAGAGACAGTCCACTATGGCGGGAAAGGCGGGGCTGGCTGGCAGAAGCTGGAGGCGGCCTAAGTCACTGCAGACATTGTGGAGGCTGAGAGCCGCCGCTGCAAGCTCCAGAGCAGATCTCCAGAAGCCCCATCCCCTGTGATTGCCTTCCTAGCAAGACTCCACCTCTTAAAGGTGGCATGACCTTCTGAACAACCGAGCCTGTGGGGGACGCTGACATTTCAAACCATGACACTATTGATGTTCAGGGGCGGGGGTGGGGGGACGTAATAAAACTTAGTTTAAGGGAACTCAGATTTCTTAGACATGGAAGGTGGACACAGCAGCAAGACTGGCTGGAAGAAGTCCAGAGAAACAGAAAGAATGTCTACAAGACAAGCTCTCTGCTCCTACGAGACCCAAGGTGCAGGGCAGAAAGAGGGCTTCTCAGAGACGCAGGTGACCTGTCTTTAACTTCCTGGGCTGCCCTTTGTTTTTCTATATTCAAGACGGCAGTTATCAGGTGTGCTTACAGGAAACCATCAACCACGTGTCTGCTGATAAAGTCCCTGTGTGTCCTACGCAATGGCGGGTCAGAGGTCAAGTGCAAGCCCACATATCACAGTGTGCTGGCCTTGGTGTGCTGGGGTCAGAGGTCAAGCAGACCAGCTTGGTCAACTTGAAGGTGACTCTCCTGGGAGCTAAGACCCAGGAGCTTCCCGAGGGATACTTCTGAGGGTTGGGGAGAGGCGACCGCATTCCTTGGGTTCACAGAATGGAATCAGGATAAGCGGTTTGTAAGCGCGGTGGGAGAGAAGTAAAGCAATTCCCACATGCCGCAACTTGACCAAGAACAAGGAAGCATAATATTGCCTACATTTTCAGAGGAATGTTGTCAAAACGAATGGGGTATTATCTCCAAAATAATTGGAGGAGTTTGGATGGAAGCCACTAGGAGGAAAACTCCAGTACATTATTTCTGAAGAGACATTTTGGAAACATGTTAGTTAGTAAGGCGAAATGCAAGAACAGATTGGATGCAAAAGATGTAATGGGCTCCTTTGTAGAACGTGGCTTAACACTCCTGCAAACAGAAAGCATTCGGAGTCACAGCTACAAAAAACTAGCAGAGATACATGGGAAGCGGCTGTTGGATTCACCTGTGGTGAGAAGAAAGGGGTGTCTCCCATGAAGGAGTAAAGCATTGTATGCAATGCTGGTGCTTCCCAGAGAAGAGCAGAGCCTTTCCTTCAGACAATATGTTGGGCATATGGCGAGTTTCTTAGCTTGATAAACATCCCTGAGAAGATGACTTAGAGATACGTGGTGGTTCCAAGACTTTGTCTCATGAATTCCCAGGCCTTCAGACTGAATGATCACCATTTGGGTCACTGGATGAGCCACTAGGCACAGACTTTTGGAAATCAACAGAAGGCACCAGGGTAAGTGACCCAGGGTAGGAATGAGACTTTCCCAGCTGATCCTGGTAATGGACTGAGTGACATGGCCAAGGCCTGTCAGAGGCTCTGACAGTGGATGTCATGGTGCCGCATACACAAATTGGTAGGAAGACGGAGGAGGAAGGGGAGAGGGAGGAGAGGGAGAGAGAGGAGAGGGAGGGGGAAAAGAAAGGAGAGGGATGGAGAGGGAGAGGGGGAGAAGAGAAAGGGAGGAGGGGGAGGGAGAGGAGGAGAGTGAGAGGGAGAAGGAGGGGGAGAGGGAGAAGGAGGGGGAGGGGAGAAGGAGGGGAGGGGGAGAAGGAGGGGGAGGGGGAAAAGGAGGGGGAGGGGGAGAAGGAGGGGAGGGGGAGAAGGAGGGGGAAGGAGAGAAGGAGGGGGAGGGAGAGAAGGAGGGGGAGGAGAAGGAGGGCTTCCAGAATGGTGCTCAAGGTTCTGGGATTTCCTGGAATGCCAGATCATGTGGCTGTGGTCAGTCAGAACTGAAGAGAAGGGAAAGGGAAATTGGTGCAAACCCCCTGCTGTGCATCTGAAACAGATTGGTACCCCATGCAAAGGGACTCAAAGGGATTCCCAAGGGCAAACTGCCCTTCCATCTTCCCCTGTAGGACGCCTCCTCTGCGACCAATTCCAGAAGGTGTCCTGTCTCCTCTGCTCAGCATCAAGGCAGGCCAGGGACTCTGGTAACATGGGTCAGCGTCCTCCATCAGAACACGGAGCTCACCATAGCAGGGCCTGGTACATGGCCCAAGTGTCTATGCCCCTTACACCAGCCAATGTCCGTATCTCACATAGACATTTTTGGACGCTCTTAGGTTAAAAAGATGGATTAGCAGGCAGGTCAGGGGAGAGTCTCACCTCCGACCCCCCCAGATACTTCATACTCATGGGGCTCCATCCACTAGATGCCATCACTGTCTCTGGCTGCAGACAGAAATGTCTGCAGACATTGCTAAATATTCCACGGGGAGGAAAGAATCATTCCTTGTAGAGATAGTGCTATGAACAGGCCGGGAAGGGAAACCCAAATGTTAGTGCCACTCCTGTCCCTGGGGGGAGTGAGGCACATTATATTTATAGCCGGTGGAAGATGGATGCAGAGGTGGGACTATATGCGCAATATCTATCCTACTGAGCAGCGGCAAATGCTGGAGTAGCTGCGGATGACACGGGGTACTAATTTTAACTCACGGATCATTCTTATCTAAACAGTCTCGGGTGAAACGCATGCAGTCTCTCATTTATGGGTGAGAACATCAAGGCTTAGAGAGGTCATGGGGCTTGGCTGCAGTCTACGAACTCACTGTGGATACCCTGAAATAGCCGAGACTCATTCAAGGTGGCCCAGCCTTAGATTCTGGGCTCTTTGCACAGGCTGTCTCTAGTGGGAGGGGGAGGGTAGAAATCTCTCAGCATGAGGCCACTGACCTGCCACCGCAGTAGCTGGGCTGTTCAGAGTTGAAATATGACAATCAGTTAGTCTTCAACTTCAACAGGATGAGAAGAAGAGAGAGGAGGGTCGCCATAGGCACTCCCTCCCCTCCCCCCCCCAGTTTCAGACCACATGACTGAACCTGATGTGCCTTCACTGTGCTAAACTGCATTTACAACCTTTCTCTCAAACTTTTCTGCCTTTTTTATACAAACATGGCTACAGCTATGTATTGTTTATGTATTACAGCAACACAATATATATTATGTGTATATTTGTGTTGGTTTTCTACATTTTTTAAGTAGGTGGAGTGCATGGTCAACACAAAGGTTTTAAAATCTGCTTTTTAAAAGAGATGCGCGGCTACTTCTGGAAACATGAGTCAAGCCGAGAGGTCTGCAGGCTCAGCTCCTGGCTTGGGCACCCCGTACCCTTGCAGAATCTCTTTGCCACACACAGCCCCAACTCCAGGAGTGGATTCTTGTGTGTTCCTCACCTTCCACTTGTTGAGGTCCCTCAAGTCTGGGGATTCCTCTGGTCTCTTGGGTCGTGTCTCCTTGTTGGTCCTCACCAGACTACCCTGGTCAGTGCCTGTCCATCCATCTGTCCATCTATCTATCTGTCTGTCCGTCCGTCTGTCTCTATTTATCTCTCATCTATATACCTATTTATTTCTGTGACCAATGCCACTGAGGATCTTGGATCTCTGAGCACACAGGAGCTGTGGTCAGCAATCTCTCTAATCTGTTTCTGACGTGGTTCTGATATGGTTCTGATGTGGTTTCTTATGTGGTCCTTTCTGGTTATTCCTCACCAACTTTGGTTCTGCTTTATGTTCTCTGAAATGAACAGAAGTTTCTATAAGGAAAAAATAATTCAACCTTTGAAGATTTAGAGAAAATTTGCATGTAAGATGACCTGGGTTTCCTATTTTTTTTTTTTTGCGGGGGGGAAGAGGCAGTTTCTGATTATTCAATTTATCCACTGTTTCACTGGCTTATTGGTTTATGAATAATTTTGGTGTTTTTGAAGATCTTGTTTCAGCTAGACTCCAAGTTCACAAGCATGTAACATGTTTCTGATGAGATCTCTGTCACCCTCCGTCATTCTTATTCCTATTTTCTCATGTTCTCAATCTTGGTGAATGTTTTCTTTTCATTTGCATTTTGTAGAAGGGGTGTGGCTTGCAGGTTCTCCTTCTCTTTGACATCATTGTGTTAGTTTTCGCCCTTTTGTTTTACTTCATTTTCTCTGTTTTGGCCACGTCTGTGTTGCTGTGCATGAGACAACGCTCATATTCAGCAACTTAAGGGGAGAAAGAGAGATTTATTTGGCTTACGGTTCCAGCAGGGAGATGGAATCCATTATAGCAGGAAAGGCAGAAGCTGCAGGCACGCGAGGTGGCAGCCACCATCATGATGACAGAGAGGCCAAGCTGCAAACTGGTAGCAGAAGCAGGGCGGGGCTAGCCTTCCTCAAGCCGTGCCTTTGTGGCACGCCTTCCTCCAACTCCCAGAGTTGCCACGACCCCTCCAGACATCAAACACATGAGCCTGGGGGGACAACTCACACTCAAAGTATGACAAGGTACTTGATCTTTGCCTGACTCTTTAATCACAAGGGTTACATGTATTTTCTGAGCGTTTTAGCTCATGAAATACACATTTTCATTGAAGCATAGTCTTTAGTTGTATTATTCCTGAGGAATATCATGTCTACAGTATTGATTTTTTTGTTTGTTTGTTGAGATTTTTAACCTCCGTTGTGGTCAATTTTGTAAATGTTCGGGCAGGGCAGAAGGGAACTCCTGATCAAATTCACCTGCTATTCTTGGTGCTGAAAAGACGACGGTTTTCATTTTGATTCTTCTTAACATATGACATCGTGGTTCAAAAATGATTCAGTAGTTTGACCTTTTCCCCAAAGTAGATAAAGTTTTACTTGATGATTGAAAATTATCTAATACTTTGCCATTGCTATCTGGAGATTCAGTGTGACCTTTTAAAAAATCTATTTACAAAAGCATGGGGACTGGCGAGATGGCTCAGGGATTCAGGCACTTGCAACCAAGCCTGACCATTTGAGTTTGATTCCTTGGACCCATAGACTGTGGAAGGAGAAAACTGACTCCTGCAAGTTGTCCTCCAACCTCCACACGGGGATCATGTCACGCCCCCAGAAATGAACAAAAATTTTAACAAACAAACAAACAGGAAACCTGGGCTGGAGAGATGGCTCGGTTGGTACCGTGCTTGTGCAGAGGCAAGGATGGCACAAGCTGCAATCTGAGCACTGGAGGCAGAGATAAGGAGATCTCTGGAATTTTCTGGACAGAGCACAGATTCCAAGGTAATGAACTTCAGTGAGAAAATCTGTCTCCAAACTAAGCTAGAGAACAATTAAGGCAGTCAGTCCATGCTGACCCGTGGCCTCCAAACACATACATGTGCATGTGCACACATGTACACACAATATGACCATGCACACCCGCATACCTGCACATGTACAAAGAACCAGCTAATAGTTAACCAATTTTACCTACATGCTATCAGTTTGAGGAATTGTCTTTTTTTTCTTTTTACTGAATGTCATGGTTAGCTTTGGGTTCATTGTTAGTGCTGCTATGCTTTCTTCAAGAGCAGTTCTTAGAGCTGAATAGAGCTGATAAACTCTTCTCCATGTGTCATTTTGCTCTTACTCTTTTGCTTTCAGAATACTATTTTGCTTAAGACGAGTAGGATGATCTATTGCTAAGTGACTTCAAGCATATTTCAGTCACATTATATATATGTATATGATATACATATATATGATATACATATGATACACACACACACACACACACACACACACACACACACACACACATATGCTTATTTCCTCTTTCCCACTTGGGAATACCTTTCCTGTCACAGGACTAGTTCCCAACCCACCCAACCCATCAATCTCTCTTTTAATATTCATTTAAAGTTCATCCTTGCTTCTCAGTCTCTTTTTTTGCCAAAATTCATAATTTGCATTTCCTGAAATCCCCCTGGTATAATATTTTAATATTATCTCTCCTTCCTTAAACGTGACTTCTTCTTTATTTTTAAGGGACTATCTTGTTTATTCCTTTTCATGTCCAGAATATACTTATCCTATCTTCCCTCATGCTGTTCTACAAATTTAGTTTAAATCAGAACAGATGTATGCTCCATTTTCCTATATTTTGTTAGCTGTGCTTTTGGTAGGTGGTCTTTTTTGTGTTTTGCTTTATTGAGACAGGGTCTCATGTACCTCAGGCTGGCCTTAAACTTGCCAGAGACTGGCCTTCAATGCTGATCCTCCTGCCCATGCCCTAAATGGGTCCTTTTAGGGTCTTTTCTGGTCTAAGCAGGTAAGATGTGAATCTATGTTTCAAGTCCCAATTGACTTGCTTAGATTTTCCTTCTCTGTGGTTTATGCATCACTGCTGTGAGCTTGTACACAACATGCATGTATGCACACAGCCTTGGTGATAGGAGCTGATGAAATATCCAAGACTGATTCTGAGAGCATCTAGTGTGGGCTGGGCTGGCTAGGGAAATGTTCGAGGTCTTTGGGTTGGCAAAGAGACAGAGGACAAAGGAAGAAAGCAAGACAAGGCGAAACAGGAAGACTAAACTAAGGGAAGACTTGGCAGAAAAACCTATGTCAAATGGGAAGGTTTGTGAAGAAAGTCTGCAACAGTCAAGGTTGGAGAAAGTCACTAGACAATGCACAAGCTGATTTCTAGACTAAGGGATTGGGACTGAACAGAGTGGAAAGATACTGCAAGAAAGCAGACAGCAGGGAGCTATCATTTATGGAAGCCTTATTTTTTCCACCAAGACTTTAATTGAGGGCTTCATATGAATGATGTCATTTGTGTTCAAGCAAGCCTGTGAGATATATACTGTAATTATATCCACTGGGTAGATGAAACAGTTAAGCTTAGTGAAATGAAATAATTCTCCCAAAATCACATAGGCTGACTAGTGATCAGAAAATCAGGTTCCAATGCCCAGAATCCATAAATGCTACCAAGAGATTTTGTAAGGTGATGAAATCTTGGATTGGGGCACTAGGAGACCAGTGATGTCTAAAGCCAATGGTAAAGGTCCTCGCAGAGAGAAGCAGAGAGAGGTGCTTCACATAAAGAGGGGGACATGTGAGTACAGAAGTAGAGACTGCAGAGATGTGGCCTCAAGCCAAGCATCAAGGAGCCACCGGCAGCTAGGAAACAAGTAAGAGCAGCGTGAGATGGACGGCAGGTCAACATGACTCATGCTCACATCCTGAAAATACTCTAGGAATCACAGACTTGGGATGATTATTCTGGAAAGACATAGAAACACAGAGCTATATCAAGTTACATAATTCAGGGGTCGTCAGTTCGTGTTCTTTGAGTTCACATGAATCATAATTTATATTTAAGCTATTTTTATTCGCTGATAGGGTTTGCGAAGAGTGCTGTGGTGTTAACTGTCTTCCCAGGACATGGACTGTCCAGGTGGTAAACTGTCCATTTGGGGGCAGGTTGCCAGACGCTCTCCCGTGGCTGTAAAGTACTTCCTACTAGTTCCTTTGGGAGTCCGACTATGATTCTCGCCAGTTCTTAAGTTAGAAAACCTTCCCAGTCCAAAATGAAGTGCTGAACAAGACATGAACTGAACTGCTTCATGATTCAGGTACGTGCTGTGCAGGCTCCGCAGTGCCTCACTAGGACACATTACCTACCATCAGCCCAGGAGCGGCGGCGTAGCTGTCTCTCTTCTACAAGACCTGGACTCTCTGGCCGGCCTTCTCCCCATCCCTGTAGCACAGTGCCCCCCTCAGGTGTGCAGGCTCCTCTGGGGTCCAAGGCTGAGGAAGCTGCCTTGCCCTGCTAGGAAGCTGATGCCCTGACTCTGTGGTATGCAGGACACGGTGCCCCTGGGGAGCTCTTCACCCGCAAACTGGGCTCGAGGCTTGTGAGCACTGGTGAGTTCGGTCTGCACAGCCTCCAGCTCTCTGTGAGCACTTTAGGAGAGAGGGTGAATGGGTGGGGGACAGAGCAGAGGAACCCAGATGTCATTCCGATTCAGGAGCTTCGGTTCTACAATCTCATGCAAAGAATCTTGGCACTGCCTCTTGACTGGGAGGGATTTTTTTCCCTGAGGATTTCGGCAGGTTAATCCTGCAGTCTTTGAAATATGACTCAATCTTGCTATGTTTAAGATTGTGGAAGGGGTCGTGTGACTCTGAGGATTGACCAACAAACTGTAAAGTTAAACAGGGAGGTTCGGTGGTTCGGAACGTGTTTGAAAGGGGAAGGATGGGCTGTAGTCACCACATACATTGTAAGTCAAAGATAATGATGACATTTAAATTCATCTCCAAAGTGTGTGTGGTGTTGCAGAGAATGAAGAGGTTTACAAATAAGGCATAAACAGGAACCACAGACAGCTTGTTAGGTGAGCGTGACTCAGACACGGGCTACCTTTTCAGACAGGCATCCCCACCTAGACCTCTTGTTTCAAGATATTGTCACTTTCAAAGTTATCACAGTATCTTCCTGCTTATTTTTAAATCTGAGAATACTTCAGGTAAGAAATACATTTGAAAGTATGGCTATGGGCTCAAGAACTTTATTCATTTTTTTTTTTGAAACAGCAATATAGTTCAAGGAATCTAACAGTTACAACCCAGAATCTTTCTAGTGGAGAACATATTTACTATCCAGCTGAAATGAAAACAAAGTAAGAATATTTCCTATCTATCAAAGAGACTTTAACTCATTGCATAAAATTTCATGCAAAAGTATTTAGCAAAATGAATTATTCAAATTCAACTGTATAGATTTGTTTAAATATATTTTGAGCTAGTTCATCCAGTAATTCCCAAATTGGCAAAAAATCAAAGTGTAGTACAATTTCAGTTACAGTTGTGAATAAATCTAGGAGATTACATTATATAGGAAACGGAAGGATTAGGGTAAGCAGCAAAGTCAACCCTGAAATCAACAAAAGCTATGAAGATCTTTATGAGAAAAAAGAAAAAAAAGAATGAAGTACAAAATGACAGAGATATGTGATTTATGAATGAATGGGAAAATTTGATCTGTTAACATATTAACTTCTTGCAAGTTAATTTGTGATTCACAATATTTCCAGAAATAACCCAAGCTAGGTTTTTCCTGAGAAGTACATTTTCACGCTCAGATAGAAGCATAATAAATGGATAAACGGTTTAGAGCAGGTTAAGCCAGATGTTGCTGGGGAAGGAGGATTCGAGTTGCTGGTGGTTAAAACAAGAGTGTCATAGATCGTGCACACATGCATGCACGTGCGAAGGGAATCTTTTGTGGTGGAGGCGCCTCAGCGGGTGATGAGCAGAACTGGGAGGATGCTGTATCCAGGGATGGAAGTTTGTCTTAACCAGATGCAAAAGCTGGGGGCTGAAAATGGAAGAAGGACAAATCTGATTATAGTAAAATGATGATTCTATTTTTGAAAAAGACCCAGAAATAGGGATGAAAGTTAAAACACTGCCTGGAACCCAAGGAGTAGGTCTCATGATGAGTGAAACACCAGTAAGCCGACAAGAAACACATGAAGAACGAATGAAGAACTTAATTCTCAGAAGAGAAGTGTGAACAACCAATGTGAGAAAAGATGCTCAACTTTGTTAGTCATCAGAGAAATGTAAACTGCAAGGTAACAGCTCACAATCATTTGCTAAGACCCTCGAAGTTGCCAAGGGTCTATATCTACAAGGAGGGATGTTACCTCGCAGACCACTCGAGGGCATACAAATTGGATAGTCATTTGTCACTAGGTAGAAAAATTAAAGGTGTGATGTCACTTAGAAGTGTGCATTTAAAGAAATTTCTAGTTCACACATAGCTAGAGAAATGTGTATGTTTTCTGCATCATTGCTTAGAGTCGAGAAAAGCTTAAAATATTTAAGTGACAGTCTATGAAACTTTGTGACTTGGGCTCCAGTTGTGCACAGCATCAATCTAGACCTCCAAAGAAGGACCCATAGAGCATGTGTAGAACTCTTCCACATTACAAATCAAGTTCAATAGCATGAAAAACATATTGTTTATGGTTATAGATATGTATATGGACAGTTATAAAGAACATCTCTCTACCTATCAGCTACCTGCCTGCCTACCTGCCTATCTATCTCTGTCTGTCTGTCTATCTGTCTGTCTGTCTGTCTGTCTGTCTGTCTGTCTGTCTGTTTGCTTGCCTGCCTGTCTATCTCAGGTACCCTGACTGCTTTAATGCTTTACTTTCTCATCCCTGAAGCAGTGGAGGAGAATCTACTGGTAGCCTAGCTTTACAGGTGTACAGCTGTGTAGGGCTCAAATTAATATTTGGCTGCAATCATCTGGAATCAGAATCATTTGACATGTGCACCTGTGCTCTGAAGTCAACATGCGGGGACACGTGCACAGGACACAAGTACAGAAGTGTGTCCTTAGAGCTTCTCTTTGAGGCCCGTTGCCACAGAAAGCTCACTGTGCCTGTGGAGACCGGATTCCTGTGGGCTTGTGTGCCAGTCAAGGTCGAGTTTGCTAGGTTTACTTACTACTAGGTCGACGGGCATGGCCAGAAGACAGAACTGGCTTTGAGGACAGAGAGAATGCAAGTGACCAGTAGTAGATCTTTTGGTATGCCTGTGCCATTGCTACCATTCCCAGTATGCACATACTACAAGGTATGAATGAAAACTACTGTTTCATTTCACATGTGAGTTAGATGGTCTTACTCATGCACTTACAATGGGAATTGTAGACTTCAAAACTGAAGGCTACTAGTTTAAAAGTTTAGCTACTTAGAGAGCAGTAAAAGATCAACTAACACTGTGATAACCCGAAAGACCACAGAGATGCGGTGATACTTGTATTTTAATTAATGATGATACCTGTATTTTAATTAATGAATGCTTTTCCTGCTTTGGAATAAGAATCCCATGCTTCTGATTTTTATCCAGCTGCACACACTGTTGATCCCACTTCACTACATGGGCACGATGCACAGAATCTGTGCCTGTGGCAGACTGCTGTGGGGTCAGAGACTGTCACCCACCAGCAGAAAGCTGTGGAGCCCTCAAATAGGTTTCATGGCTGTTCCCAGCAATGTGTTCTTCACAGAGACCCACTTGTGCTCAGGAGCGATCAAGTAGGCTTGTTCTTCTGTGATGAACATGAGGTGCACCTTGTTCTTATTGGGCAGATTTGTGTCTAATGATCAAGTTGCGTTTGCTTTTATTGGAAGTTCAAAGTCAATCTCATCTATGCAGCAAGTTGGAAACCAGAAGAGGACTTATCAGAGCATCTCAAAAGAAAAAAAATCACTCCCAAGAGGAATGTATTTGAATGTTTAATGGACTATGTTCCCCACATACCTGAGCAGTAAGGTCTGGTCATGTGACTGAGTTCTAATCAAAGGACTTCCTCCACCCTCTCCCTTCTTCCTGACACCTTCTTCATCCATCTTAGGGAGCAACTCATTCGATTGCATTTGCCTAGTGCACATATAACCAGTGGTCTTTCAGATTTGCCTGCGAGGTAAGGAAAGCCTTTGTTCCCCTCTAGGAATCCAAAGCCATAGCAGGCAACCAAGACTTTCCCAGGTGTGGAGCTAAACACTGTTAAAAGCAGGTGGTTATGGGGTGTTCGAGTGTTGGTATGTATGAAGGCATGGGAGCACCTGGTATGTTCCCTGCTCAGGGGAGCCCTGGCTTGTAGCTGACACACATCGCTTCTGCGCTGTAAGTGGCCTGGTTGACATTATCACAATGTTACCAAGACTCTGCTCGCCCCGGGGCACATGAAGCTGGATTCTGAGAGCAGTGATACAGGAGAGCAGCATTCCAGGATCCTCTTTTAACTGCACACTGGGTATCAGAAGGGAGATTTGTTCTTATTGGCTTCTAAGTAATGCTCCCAGGTATTTAGACCCATCTTTTTTCCTTGCAAGAGAACACTTTGCCACACGAGGACCTGGAAAGCTTGTTCTGCTACTCAAATAGGCAATTGATTAAATTTATTGATGAGCATATTCAAAGGAATGCTATTAAAATAGCCATTTTTATAAAATATGCATTTATTAGATTCTATTAAGTAGCATAAATAAAACCAGCCACACAGGCGAAAATAAACTAGACCTTTCTTCACCTTTAAAAAATAAATCTTATTTTCAAGTCCACGGAGATTAAACTTCATTAGTATATTAAAAATTAATATATAACAGACTAATATTATGATGTTATGTATTATTTATATTCAGCTATACAAATCAAATCATGTCCTTCTCAAATAACATCACATACAGTAAAAGCTACACATAAAAGGCAAGACAGTATTTTGAATATGAGCTTTGCAACTAGGCTTTGGCCTTCTAAAGAAAAAGTCAGAGCAACTTACTAAGTGAATGAACTAAAACAAGTCATTTAACAAGTGTTTGTTGAGCATCTGGTCTGGACGAGGCACCATGACAGGGCTATGGAAGGGAATTAGGTTTTTTTGGAAAATAAGAATTCTATAGCTTCCTAGTGTAGAAGTTTTGGCTGCTTTGTTTGTTTGTTTTAGACGGGGTTCTTGCTACAGTCCAGACTGGCCTGGGTCC
Source organism: Typhlomys cinereus (assembly GCA_023101885.1). Lineage (NCBI taxonomy): Eukaryota > Metazoa > Chordata > Mammalia > Rodentia > Platacanthomyidae > Typhlomys > Typhlomys cinereus. The sequence continues at coordinate 10,475,430 of JALPQD010000024.1, read as the reverse complement.
TCCGACCTACCCTTGACTGTGGTGTGCTGGGATCATACATGTGCACCACCATGCCTGGCTCACATTTGCACAGAACTTTTCACATCTAATAACACCTGTCTCATTCCACTTGGTCCCCGAGACACTCTGAAGAGCTATGGAAAGCTATTAACTGGCCTGTTTCATAGATGAGGGCAGCGGACATTCCACAGCCACCATGTACATCCACAAGGCCGGCTATAGAAACCAGGAGCTGGGGGACTTCAAAGGACAGAAAATGACTGTCACAGTCTAAAGTCAAGTGAGTTGGCTGGGCTCTCTCTGAAAGTGCTGACAGAGTACGTTTTTGCATCTGTGCTCATCAGACTTTCACTGCTCTGGCAAACAACAACAACAACAACAACAACAACAACAACAACAACAAAACCCAAGGAACGTCTCAGATGCCAGATCCCACATAAAAACTCCAGCAGGAAATGGCAGTAGCCTGTGCTTCTGCTCTGGAAGACAGAGTCTGGGAAATCCCAGGAAGAAGCAAAAAGGAGGTAGAAGCAGTCCAGGATAATTCCCAAAGTCACCCTTAGACCCCCCCCCCACACACACACGAAAGAAAGAGAGAGAAAGAGAAAGAAAGAAAAAGAAAGAAAGAAAGAAAGAAAAAGAAAGAAAGAAAAGAAAGAAAGAAGTCTCAATTCACACAGAAACACAAAGGTCCAGATTAACAAAAATAATCTTGAGCAATAAAAACACTGTTGGAGGTATCACCATGCTGGATTTGAAGCTACCTTACACACAGCAATAGAAGCAGCACAGTGCTGGCACAAAAACAGATACCTTGACAATGGATTAGAACAGAAGACCCAGATAAAAGCTTACAGCTCACACACCTATAGCCACTTGATTTTTGACAAAGGGGCCAAATATACACATTGTAGAAAGAACAACATCTTCAACAAATGGTGCTGAAAAAACTGGAAATATAGAAAAATGAAAATTGACCATTACCTTTCAACTTGTGCAAAAATTAATTCCAAATGGATTGAAGATCTTGGTGCTAAATCTGAAGATCTAAAACTTTTAGAAGCAAGAGTAGGGAGCACATTTGAATTGATAGGCCTACTAAAGACTTTCTGAACCGGCCCCCATCACACATGAAATACAACCAACACCAACACGTGGAATCTCATGAAATTAAAGTTTCCGAACTGCAAAACAAACAAACAAAAACAAACCAACAAACAAACAAATAAACCTGCTAATTGAGCAAAAAGGCAACCCACAAAATGGGAATCTTTGTGAGCCATGATTTTGACAGGGGACTGACTGCTCTCCAGAATATAAAAAGAATTCAAAAAAGTCAACGTCAAGAACATAAACAACCCGATTTTAAAAATGGGCTTTGGAATTAAAAAGATATTTTTTATAAAAAAATCTAGATGTCAAACAATACATTAAAAAGTGTTCAGCTTTCTTGGCCATCAGGGAAATGCATATTAAAACTATTCTGAGCTGAGATAGCATCTTACCCCAATCAGAATGGCTAAGAGCAAGAACAGCAATGAGTGGTATAGAGGATGTGGAGAAAAGTGAACATTTATCTGTTATTGGTGGAAGTGTAAACAGTACAACCACTTTGGAAATCAGTATGGTGGGTCTTCAGAAATCTAAAAATGGAACTACTACATATCTCTTCTAGGATAATCCCAAAGGACTCTACATATTATTATGAAGACACTTGTATATCCATGTTCATTGCAGCTCTATTCATAATAGTAAGAAAATGGAATCAGCCAAGATGCCCATAGACAGAATAGATAATGAAAATGTGGTACATATATATATATTGAAATAGTGTTCATAAAAATGAAATTATGGAATTGGTTGGTAAATAGAGAACTGGAGAATATCATATCGAGTGAGGAATCTCAGACATGGAAAGACAAATGCCACGTGTTCTCTCTTATATGTGGATGCTGGCATTTAACTTCTAATTGATACACTTAATTATGAATTCCTGTAATAACCAGAAAACTTGAAGGGGTCCATTAAGTGGGGTATGTATGGGGAGAGGGGAGGGATGGAGTGAAGACCTCAAAAAAGGAAATACAGGAAGACCACAGGTGATAAGATGGAAAGGTAATAATGGGAGGATTCCTAAGAGGGATGGAGATGAGAAGACAGGGCACGGAAGGACTGAGGGGGCAATGGACACTCTAAGGCTGTAAGTTATAATCAGATACAGCCTCTATCAGTATATCGAAAAACAACTTTGTCAAAAAACAAAACTGAAGACAAACATACTCTATACAGGTAAAATAGAGAGAAGGGCAAAAATAAAAATGCTCTGTGATGATGCTCCAAGCAGAACCACAGGCAATTAGACTGTTTGCCAAGTCCCGGGTATGTGACACCCCCTATTAAGCTGTTTGTCAGAAGGTCTCAAAGGATGCCCCCAAACAGTACAGTCTTTAATCATCACTCTTGGTTGCCTTCCAGAAACTGATAGAAAGACCCTGTTGCTAAAGATGCAACACACATATATCACAAGACATGGATAACAAAGACCAGGTGAACTGGTTGGGAGACTTTCCCTTACTAGGACAGCTTTCAAAGAACCAGAAAGGCTATGTAAGCCGCTGGAGGAAAAAAGCAATCGACAGTCTATAAATCTGTGGAAGCTACAAACTGCAATGTAACAACCACCCTGGCAAGAGGTGAGCATCTGTGTAATAGGACGCGAAAGTCAAAGGGGCGACAACAGCTTTCTGATTAGATCTAAGGTCCACTTGTCAGCAGGAATCACATTTCTGATACTGTAAACCAGAACAAGAACTTATGGGGGGGGGCACAGGCTCTTGAGCTTTAAAAATACTATCAAGCAGCATTTTAACTATTTCTAATTATACCCATAGACTAACTGCATTTTAAATTATTTGTAATTATGTCCGTAGACTGCAGGAGTACTGAGCTTCTAGTGCAGAAGAACATTTCAGGAGAGGGAGCAATGAGATGGCTAAGAGCCTGAAGGGCGGAAGGGAGGCGGCCAGACATTATCTCCTCCTCCATGAATTCATTGCAGCTGTGCATATTTCTAAAGACCTACATGATTAGTGATATCAACAGTTGGCCATGAAAGAGTAAAGGACTCAAGAGGCCCACAACTCTCTGAGGGAGTCACGAGGGTGGGTGGGTGGGGGGTGGGATTCATGCTCCGGCAAGTGCTTAGGCACATCGGTCAACCCAGATGGACTTCAGTGGACCGACCACTCATGCAAAAAGGCAAGAAAACAAAACGGAATCCAGTAGGGAAGAAGGGACGGGACTGGGACTAAGGTGTGAAAATATCATAAAGTCACTGTATTCATCCATGAAACACTAAAAGAAAAGCAAAATTAGGAAAAAGAAATTCAAAAAATTTGCTAATGTAAAAAAAGTTCAGTTAAAAAAAGAAAACTGTGAAAATAAATTTTGCTTGGCACACACACACACACACACACACACACACACACACACACACACACAAAATGTAAACTCTAGAATTTTCCTTCGCCTTGCTCCAGATTCTCTTTCAAGGATTGGGATGGTCCTAGGACACCCCATTTGTAGCTACGTACAGTGATTCTGATGCAATCCAGGGAAACCTTTGTAGGAACATGGTGTCTGGGTTATCACCAACACCTGTGAATTTTAGGTGCTTTCCTCAATATTTCAGATCATTCTAAGAATATAGTATTTAACATTTAATACATATCACCCAGGTTTCTACAAAAACAACAGATGGCATGAGCACATCTATCAGATTCTATCCTGCTAATCCTTATTCTGAGCTCCTTAATATGCTCACAGGAGTGACTGCTTGTGTAAAACAACATGGGCCCAAAATGGTATTCCTTGAAGACAATGTGCCCGGCGTCTCTGTTCAGCTGGACATTTCCCATCAGTGTTCTGTGTGTCACAGGGATGCAGCTCTGCTGAGTAGTCCGTGGGGTCCTGTGCATGGTCACTTTGGTGCAGCATTCTGCTTGATGGCTCGCTTAGTCGCCTCAGAGGCGAGCCCCACTTTATATTCCATTTGGCAGCAGATCAAATCAGCAGCATGCGTGAATATGACTCAGTGTTTTAAAAAGCTGGGCGTAGAGACGAGAGGAATGACGAGGGCACCCTAAATCCACTTTCTCCCTGATGGATAGCCGCGCCATAGCTCATCGGCTCTCGTCAGAGCAGCGGGTCTTGGTGGCTGAACACAGTGGCTGCTTCCGCTCAAGTATTTGTCTCCTTTTCCTAATGTACTTAGTGCCTCTCAGTAATCGGGTTTTCTCTCCTAAATTATCATTCTTTAGGACCACGTGTAACTCCTTCTCCATTTACATCAGGGATAGTTCCTGGATCTGCTTCTTGTGCCGCAGGAAGTCAGTGCTAATGTTTGGACAGTGCAGCCTTTCTTTGCAAGTTTTTCCTCCATCCTATCCTTCAGTGGCTTTCCCGAGCGGAGGGAATTGCTATCTTTAGATAATTTTGGTATTTTAAAAAACAATTACACTTAAAAATCTGCTGGAAATGGGAAATTTCAAAGCCCTTTGGAAGCCAAAGACCTACCACCAAGATACCTAGATATTTAAAAAGTCCACATGTTACAGCTAATATTTGTATCAGAAATGGATTGTAAAGCAGGTGAAACAAACACAAGTATGTACGCTGAACTTCTGTCCAAACAAGGTTCATCACATGTCAGAGGGATCAAGGAATTCCAAGATCATCGGCACGGCAGGCTGGCTGCGGGCTGTGCCATGCACTCTAATGTGCGTGTACTTCACCAGGACCCATATACCAGAACCACTGTGGTGTCTGTCAGCTCTGGACAGGCCCTGTGTGTATCTCCCTTGCTTTTCTGTGCATGGACTGGCCTTTAGCTACTTAAATGCCGACACTAACAAATTCCATAGCCAGAGAAATAAAAACCGATTCCAATGAATACAGTGGATGTACAGTACAACAATTTACAAAAGAGCAACCCATCTTGAGGACCCACTGTGTGCAAGTGGTCCTGGGGACGAGCTGTGGATGGACAAGCAAGTCTAACTCAGGGTCATGAAGTATTAGTAGAATGACAGTTGCATTCTTTCTGTCGAGATTAACTGACAGATGTGCCCACTAAAAGCTCAGGTTAAGTTTTTGCGAGTCGTATTAAAGGCCCAAGGGGTAGAGGGCTGAGATGATCTCGAAACTTTGCAATGTGATCAAGTATTGGCACTGGAAAACATGGCTGCACTCTAATGAGCTCGGGAGAAAGCTTCTGCTTTTCCTCCGGAGCCCTGGGAAGAGGTCAGCCAGCGCCTTGGGGTCAAAGCTGAAGGTGCTTCACCATTCGACCTCAAGGGTCCAGGGGTCCCATGATGGATGGGAAGTACCAGTGGTGCATGTGTCTGAGCACCTCTCAGCCAGTGAGAGACTAAGGGTTGGGGTGAGGGGGACAGCGCCCCAGCATGTGATGTGTGTGCGCACAATCCAGGAGGGGCGCTGGCTTGTGTCCCTGCAGCAGGATTTGTGGGTATCTGGCCAGCAGCCCTGAGCCCAGGAAAACCACTAGCACCACACTCTTTTCCCTTCTGTCCTTTTGATGGGGTGATTATCCTGTTTTGTTTTTAATCTCAAAAAAAATCTAAACATACTTGCCCACATGGGCATGGTTCCTACGATATTTTTATTTTTCCCTCTGCAGTGCCCTTTCGGGCTCTTTTGCTATGGCTTTCTACACCATATTTTAATTTAATTGAGAGTGTGTGGAAGGAAGGTGAAGCTTGCGACACTTGGTGTCACAGGCACCGGGAAAATTATTGTGACTGTTGAAGCCGCGTTCGCTCTGTTCCCTTCATAAACACCCTCGTAAATACTGGAGACATTCTTAGTTTCGGGCTGCGTGAAAATAGAACGTCACAGAAATTAGTTCTGTAAAATGAACAGAAGAGGACGAGCCATCTAGAGGGACAGAGTTGAATCAGCGGGATCCCTTTGGCGGATCTGGGACGCCATGGTAAGGCCATCTAGCCAGAGCTGCCAGGCCGATCTAGCAGATTGGAGGGAACTAGATGCCACTAGACTTGGTAGCCTACTCCAAATGAAGGCGTCATTGACAGAAAGCTACAATTTTTTACTTTAGTTATTCCTAAAAAATTATACATATTTATGGGCTACTATGTGATGTTTCCCTATATGTACACATTGTATAATGTTTGGTTGGAAATAAAGCTCTCTCATCCTGGAATTCCTTGCCCCCAAAAAATTTTCTTTACATTGAGGAACCCATTCATGCAGTGCCAGATAAAATAGTATCATGAACTGATTTCATTCTGCTGTGTGTATAGGTCTGTGTGTATGTGATATGTGAGTATATGTGTGTGAGACTCTCTGTTTGAGGGGGATGTGATGTGTTAGGTGTGTGTGTAAGTATATGAGTGTATATACACATAATCGTGCATGTGCATGATGTGTATGTGATGTGATATGTGTGTATGAGCTACAAGGTGTGTGAGTGTGTATGTGTATGATGTGTGTGTATATGAGATGTGATGTGTGCGATGGGATGTATGTGTGTGATATGTGAGTGTGGTATGCATGGCTTGTGTATGCATGTGTGTGCAGGAGCATTCAGGTTTGATGTTGCAGTACACTGTGGTTCAGCTTTTCCAAAGTGGATGGCTGTTATTTTATCAAAATGCTGCGGAGCTGTCATTCTCCAATGGGTGGTCGTCTGGACTACCCAGGGATCCCTGTGTTTATTTCTTAGGACATCTTAGAAGTAGAGCTGAGGGGTTGAATGGAGCCTATGCTTCTTAGGAAGTGTCTGTCTTAAACACCTGCGCCATATGCCTCCTGGAGACTCTTGGTGAGAACGCCCATCTCCTCAGAATCCCACATACAATGGACGCCATGTGTTCTCAAGTTTAGGTACCGTAACTATTAATGAGGTTGATGTCTTCTCGTTTTATGAAGCATGGTTGGAAGTTGGTAACAGTTGTAGCACAGGTTTGGTGGGTGCCAGCGGACAAAGGGGCAATGAGAAGGGGGCGTGCACTTCTCAGGACAGCGCGGCTTATCTTCGCTGCCATGACTGTGCTTCTGCGCTGAGAATCTGTCCCACTGCACCTGCCGTCTAACTTTCTTTGTCGCATGGTGTTCTGGTGCTTTCTGTACGGCAGGGTCATTAGTTCAGAACCACTGTTGTCTCAACAAGTTATTTTTCCCTACTTTCCATTGTTTCCAGTTCTATGTTACAGTTTCTCAGTGTCCGTATTTCATTTTGTGTTGTTAGATTCATAGGTGTTTCCTTGATATCACCAAGATTTTGTGTTGTGATCCATGTTGACATTCTTCAATAAAATTACCTTATATTTTCTTGGAGTGCTTCGCAGTGTACATATTTTACATTTACATCTTTAAACCACTTGAAAAGCATTGGAAGCACAGGAGTACATCTCTGGCTACGTTTCCTTCCAACAGAGTGACGACTAACTCAATTGCTTCTACCAAACATTTGAATCTCTTGTGAAATAAGAAAATCACCTTTATTAAATCTCCAGATTCTTATGTATGCTTAGATTTGTTCTGGACTTCCTGCTGCTTCCTGCTGACTTATTTCTCAGTGCCTGCACTTTGATTCCTGGTGAGGACAAACACTTTCTTCTGCACCTTTACCTCTTCTTTATAGATAATTCTAAATGTTTCTTTAATGCTCTTATGTGACCCATGCCTGAGAGTGTGCACCTAGGAGGCAAGCCATGACACCTACATATAAGGGGATTGCTTTTGAGGGTCGAATGAGAGCTTTGAAAATGTGTAACTTGTACCATGAATTAGAGTATGCCTTGGGCAGGCAGGGTGCCTGCAGTTGTATAAGCGTTGGGAGGCTCATCATGCAAGAATCCTGGTCCTCCAGCAGTACAAGCTGAAGTCTCTGGGCTCTATCTATAGTGTCCCCATTCCTGCATAGGGTCTTGTCCCCGGAGACACGCTGGGTATGCTTCAGGGAACCAGGGTCTCTCCTGAGGGCCTTCAAGACTTCCCCAAGGAGCTCTTTTCAATTGCATATCCATCTAATTCCATTTCAGTTTGTTTTTGAGCTGTACCAAAGAGTTCTAAGTAAAATAAAGCAAAATACCTTAGAGTTGCTTATACCAAGAAATATTCTATAAAGGCTTGACTATCTAGTCAATTTGAAGATCTAATAGAAGTGATATTTGCAGTCGTTTCCACATCAGGCTGAGCATTTAACTTTGCTATCACATGCTCTGCTTTAATAGCATAAATTCAGTTTATCTATCTATCTATCTATCTATCTATCTATCTATCTATCTATCTATCTATGTATCTATCTATCTATCTACCTATCTATCTACCTACCTACCTACTTACCTATCAATCATCTATCTATCTTCCTTCCATCTATCTATTTATCATCAGTCTATGACATTTTACATTATGAAATTAATTGCTATTCACATGTCCTATGCCACCTGGTTGGATCTAGACCAAAAATTTCGAAGCCCAGAAGATATGAGTTGAGATGACATTATTCCTCCTTAAGTCATCTTTTACATTGTACATTCTTCCCAACTTGAAGATAGTAAGAAAAGGTTGACTTTTAAGCAAGCATGTTAGAGCTCCTGCTGAGTGTTAAGGCACACACACACACACACACACACACACACACACACACACACACACATACATACACATACACAAACCTTTTGGAGAAAGTGGTTGTTTATTTCTTTGATTTTGGTTGTAATATGCACAGAGCTCACCAAATTATGGGAAAGTTGGCTTTTCTCCTTGCTTCTTTCACCTTATCAGCTTGTATGGCAAAGGAGAGAATAAGGCAGAGTGATAAGCAGCCTGGGGCCTGGGGAGGATATTTATGTTGATAACAATATAGTCCCTGTATGTGTTCATATAAATGTAGATGTACTAATTCCTATATTGTGACAGTAAATATTTACAAACTAACTAAAATATGGGCTCAGACAAACATGTATGAATGTCTGTATGTATGAATGCCCAGCAGTGTAGACAGTAAGGTATCCGGTCCAATGGCCATCAGGGAAATGTGAACCTGAAACCACAGTGAATTATCACATCTATCAGCATGGCTATTATTTTTTAAAAAGAAGAATTAACAAATGTTAGAGAATTTGTATGGAACATGGAGCCCCTGCAAACTATGCATGGGAATGTAACTGGGGGTGGGCAAGAGATACAGTATGAAGGTTCCCAAGCCACCGAACTGGAATCAGGACCTTGAAGAGTCTGTTGCATTGCACTGTTCAACGAAGCTCTGCACGCAGGGGCCAAGATATGCAAACAACTTAAATGTCTACTGACAGGTGTATGGGTAAGAAAATGGGGTCTGCAAGCAACACAGTTTTATTCCTTAAAAGAAAGGGGGAATCCTCTCATTTTTTGACATATGGATGCATCTAGAAGGCACTATGCCAGAGAAATTACTGCATGGATTTGCTTCTATGATAAAAACTTCTAAAGGTTGTCAAACACGTAGAAGAGAATGGTGGTTTTCAGCAGATGGGCAGATGGGCTTGTAGAGTATTGTTGCTTAATGAGTTGTAGTGATTCAAGATGAATGAGTTCCAGAGAGCGTCCATGTAACATAGAGTCTACAGTTAGCAACAAGGCATTGTGCACTCGACATTTGTTAAGACCTAACAAATGCTTAACTCATGCTGAGTGTTAAGACACACAGAGAACTTTTGGAAGTGTGGTGGCCTATTATTACCTTGAGGTTGGTGATGATAATATGTACACATAACTCATCAAAGTGTACACATTAGCACTGTTAAATTTTTGTGTACCAATTATATTTAATTAAAGTTGAAAAAATTAAAGAGTCAGGGCGGGTTTTAAAAGTAGTATTGGTTGGGGCTGGAGAGATGGCTCAGGGGTTGTGACTCTGTCTCACAAGCAGAAGGTTCTGAGTTCAGATCCCAGGTCCCACGTAAAAAAAAAAAAAAAAAAGTAGTATTGGTATGACAATGAAGAATAAACACATGTCAGAAATCAAAAAGTATATCATGAAGTCACAGAACACTTATGAGCTTTTCTAACCTTTTCTCTGGCGGTATATCAAAATATTCTTACCAGAAACATTTTGTTCTTCTTATTCAAGTGGAGGCCACTTTAAATGTTGATAGTAGAAATTCAAAGACATGAAAAGCTCTATCAGAGGAGTGGCCAGTAATAAAGTCCCTTCGTCCCCATCCCATTATCTCTGCTATTATAGATCAGCAACACAAACACCAAGAAGGATGAAATGATGCTCTAAGCACTGAACACAAACACAAGTACAAATGAACTTAGAAACGAGTTCCTCATTGGTCCTTCTGTGATGGAGACATGTCACAAACATTGTAGACTTGACAGTAAAAGCAAAAAGACCCCAATGATCCTGGATCATCATGACACAAGAATTATAGGACAGAACCCAACTGTGGGGTGCCTCATTGGAGAACTGTCAGGGCGCGCATGCCAGTTACCTATGAGACAGATGTAACAGCCGATGATTTTTAAGTAAAAGGATGTGTAATGTTATCAAGGATGTAAGAGCACTCATGGCTATTACTCTATGTGACAGAGTTTCACCCAAAGAATGGAAAGGAAGAATGAAAAGAATAAGCTAAGTGTAATGCTTCACATTTCCAAAATTCCTTATCAGGCTATGCATAGTGCTTCACATTTCACAAAACTCTTCATCAATCTACATGGTGCTTTATATTCTACACAGTTCTTTATCGATCAATACATAGTGCTTTATATTTCAGAAAGCACTTTGTTATATGTGGGCTTTAAAACGAAATCATTTCGATTTTTGGTTTTCAATCAATAAACTGAGGTTTGGTGAGTTTAAGTATATGAACCAAGTCCTGAATTACAACTCTTCAGTTGCCCTGAACAAATTAGCTAGTTGTTGGTTATATAGTCATGTCCTAGATTTGTAGTCAGTGGGGAGGCTTTTATTTTTTATTTTAAACTCAAACATAGGAGACTGCTCCCATAGTTCTTGAGTTTGGAGGTGCCTATGTTTCCATTCTGTTTTTTAACCAACACTTTTGAAGACCAGTGGACCATGTGACAGGGTCTGGTGGGGTGACATGTGGTTGCCATGGCACAGGGTACAGTCTGCATGGGAGGCTCTGGGTCTAGCTCTTCCTCCTGTAGGATGGGGTTCTCTGAGCTCCTTCATCATCAGAACTCAAAGAAATGCCCCAAAGGTCACTCCTGAGCACTTCAGTTGCAGAGATGTTCATTCAAAAGCAGCACCATGCAGAAGATGCCCAAGACATGCTGCAAAATCAGAGCTAGTTGGGTCTAAGAGGAGAGAATAGAGGCAGAAACCCTCTCTGCACGGCATAGGGGCTTGGACTGTGCAGTGTCTGTGTCTGACCCACCCTCCCAGCCACGTACACCCTTCTTCACGTTCTATGAGCCTGGGGACAGGTATTCTTATGACATGCCATGGTCTGTCCTGTGGGAGCCCAGGTGCCGCTCCCCGGTGAGTCACTAAGCAGATGATCATGGTGAGGGGATGGGTGTGGTCACAGGGCCCCATGCACACTGGCAAAGGAGACGTCACATGTTGGTGCTACTCAGCAAAACTTCTGCAAGGCCACGGACAGGCCCACCATAGCACATCTTTCCAAAAGCAATTGACCACCATTCGGACATGTGTTCATTCTTCATCTTCATCCCAACACTACACAAATTGGTCCAATGAAAGCTTTGCTTCTGACCCGATTCAGAGCTATAGGAAATACAGCTTCCCCCCCAAACTCTTCCTGTCCCCTGATTTCCCTCCTCTCGTTACACCCCTTTGACGGGCCATATACTCCTGGAACTGTAAACCTAACCAAATGCATGTGGAGGGGAGACCATAGGTCCTGGGTGGGATCAAATTTCTTAGCATGAACTCTAAGGACTCAATGGTAAACCAACATCTAAAGTTATTATTATACCCATAGATGAGATAAGCTGTTGATATTCGACTAAGAAGTGTTCTCTTGTGATGGAAGATGTGCATTGTAGACAGCCCAAATGGCCAAACTGGAGAAGTTGGGTGACTGTGGAGTTTTGAATCCTAAACAGAACATCAAAATCACCACCCCCAATTCTTCCCCCTCCCCGTGCTTTCCCAAAACTCAGGGAGCCTTGCAGAAGAGGGGGCAAGAGTATAAAAGGCTGAGGGTGGGATAGGGCACTGCCAAACAGCATCTACTGGTCAGGACAGGGTTGCTACACCCCAAAACTCACTGCATCACTGTCTACCTCCACTAGACCTGCACAGTAGATGGCCGATCAACATTTCACCATGGATGAAGGAAGATCTTAAGAAATACTACACCATCTGGAGAGACTATTGAAGGCTAAAAAAAAGCTTCATTGTTCTGGCTTCCGTGTTCCTCAGAATCTCTTTGCAAGCCTGGCCCTCCCTATCTGCAAGGAGCGGGAAGGGGAAGGAATCCAGCTCCACGCATAGGAATTAGGCGCTCTTGGAAGCATTAATTAAGATCGCTAAGACAGTGCAACCCTCAGAGGCAGATTTAACATGGAACTTCTGTTACCTTATTAAGTCAAACGAGTTAGAAACCATATGTCTCCCAAAAACTGGAACATATTTGTTTACAAACATACATAGTAAGTGACAAGATGTATAGAAAATAAATATGACACCCTCTGAATTTTTAAAACTAGTTCTTTACTAGTTAGCAAAATTAAATAGGTAATCTGGGGCGGGATTAAGGTAGGGAACAGTTTCTCTAAAGAACCCAGAAAGAGCCTCCACAGATGGCCTGCTGTGGGCTGGGTGGTAGCCTTGGGCTTTAATTTTTGGTGGGTGTTTTAGGTGTTGTTAACATGTAACAGTAGCATCCAATCAAACAGTGAGAAGTGGACTCTGGCTTACCACAGCCTTTCGCTAGGCCCTGACTGAGGCCAGTAGTCAGCGATTCAGAAGACACAGAAAGGCACAGTGCAACAGTGAGTTTCTGCAAAGACGGTGTGGACTTGCTGTTCCCGTACCTTCCATTCCAGAGCCCTGCACACGTCACTCCTAATGGGTAGGTAGGTGGCAAGTATTGTTTTTCTCCCTGATGTGCAGTGTATAAATGCCGTGCAGTGGGTGTGCTCTGAGTAAATAATCACCGTTGTCAACTCTGTTTTCTCCTAATGCGCAGAGACTATATATAATGCTGTGTAATGAATTACTGACAAAGTCAATAACAGACCCAAGGTTTCCTGTGGCCCAGGCTTTGTCACGCTGAAGGGCTGGCGTCTTTCAAACCTCACTCTAATTTTGAGATCATACCTTGGCCATTGTCTGCCTGGGGATCAAACAAATTAAATGGCGGGAATGTCAGCACGTCGCGGGACCCATGTCTTGCTGTCCTCTGTGCAGCTGAACAGGGTTGAGGTCCCATCAAGATCTGTGACTGCCAGCTGACCTTGACCCCCTTTCACCACTGACCTTGATCCCCCTATCACCGGCAACCTTGCTTGGCAGCCTGCAAACTCTCTTTCACCTCCTTCCTGCTTGGCAGGGTGACCTTGCTTGTGTCTGAGTAGGCAAGCTTTCTCTAGGGGTCTCTCTGAGCCAGACCCCTGCCCTGGCTAGTGCCTAAGCCCAGGCACAGGGGCTGCTCAGTGGCCCCTCACCTGTCCTTGCTCTGGGGACAGCCACACTCTTACCAGCTAGCTCCCAGATGAGGCAGGAGGGAAGGTGCAGCCTGTCAGGTGACCGGTGTAGAGCGTTGCCCTGCCAACCAGCAACCTCTGAGTGCATTGTTTGGGGGTCCTGGCAGCAACCCCAGCCTTCCATACATGACACCTGGCTCCGCCATCTGCTCCCCCATGGTCCCTTTTCTGAAATTGACATGGCTATCTTAAATCCCAAGCTTGGGAGTCCTGGCTCTCCCTTCCTTCTCCCTCTCTTCTTGAGGATGAACTCCAAGATCTCCCTGGATGCTGGGTAAGTGTTTCACCACTGAACTATGCCTCCAGTTAGTTGCCTTCTATTTTTTAAAAAAAATGTTGACACAGGTCTCCATAAGTTGACCTTCAACTTGTGATCCTCCTGCCTTTCCTCCAAGTAGCTGGGGACACAGGTGTGAGTGGTCACACCCCACTTCCAGTCAGCTTTGAGGCATCTTTTTCTCCATGCCACACCTACTTACTTAAGTTTGCTGATTTTTCATGTGATGTCTTTCAAGCCTTCGTTCTCCCTTTATTCTCCTGGTACGAACTCTAGTTCGGGCTCTCAAGCTCTGACCTAAATCCCAGGAATAGCTCACGGGCGGACATCCATTCTCGCCTGGTTCTTTCCAAAGGCCTGTGCAGTGCACAGCTGGTATCTGTATTTACTTCATAGCTGGGCTTCTGTTCTTGGTCTCGGCTTTAGCATATCCCACAGCATCATGTACAATCCTGCCTTACGACTCTGATTGCTTGTCATCCCGAACATAAAAGAGGAGAGACTTCCGCCCAGCGTTAAAGCTCCCCTTCCAAGTCTGCCTGTCCCAGGGAGCATGCTTGTAGCATAGCCTGGGGGATGGGAGAGCCCTGCCTGCCTACAATACAGAAAGAATGTTCTCCCAATGCTGGTATAAACTGCCAGGTCTTGGGGAGATGCAAATCAAAGCAGGTGGTTTGCATTTGGGGTGTGGGTAGACTGAGAGGCTGTGATGTCTCAGCTGTTACACCTAGACACCTAGAAGGTAGATTTTTGGGTTCAGCCCGCTGTAGGAGATTGTCTTGATTGCTATAATCGAGGTATGAAGACCCTCTCTTTGTGCGTGGACCCATTCCCTAGAGTCAAGGCTGAGTAAAGAGGAAAACTAGCTCAGCCCTAGCAAACAAGCAAGCAAGCAAGCGAGCGAGTATCTATCGGTTGCTTTTCTGCTTTCGACTCTGGCTATACTGTGGCTGGTTCTCTGCAGCTCCTACTGCCTTGGCCACCCCGAAGGACTGTGAGCTGGAATAGACCTTCATGTTGTTAGGTCACTTTTGCCAGTGAATGCATCATAACAACAGGGAAAGAAACCAAGACAGGAGTCACACATGTCACTATCAAGTCTCTCCTGAGGAGCAGCTGAAAGAGATGGACGGCACCAGACTCTCCTTTGTGGCTCCTCTGTCTCCCCAGAATAGAACAGAAGGTGGAGAGGCCTTGCCCGCTGTCTGCACCTGGCTGAATGTGAGTGACAGATGCGACCAGGTGATTTCCCTGCACAGCCCCCTCGTCCTGCTCGGTTTCACCCACGGCAAGGTGCCTCCTTCTATCCTGGCCTTGTGATGCTCTCTGCCATGCACCTTTGTATCAAGCTACTCTGTGGTTAGGGGGCGATGGAGGCAGATCCCATCCCCTCCCTGTTCAGGTCACATGCATCTAGTATACCGTCTGTCTAGAACCCATCATCATTAGAATGCTTTGCCACCTGGGAAATATTTGCTATTTAAGGGGACCCAAAGCTGCAGACGCTTAGGTATGCAATGTGACATTTGTACATATGTATATTGTGAAATGGATTATCATAATCAAGTTAATTACTGCATCTATCGCCTCATATAATTATTGTGAGAAAGTGTGTGTATTGTGAGAATATCTGGCACTTACTTTTAGCGAGCTTCAAACCTGCAACACACAATTATCATGCTGTACACTAGACCTCTAGAGATTATCCATTCTACAGGAGAAATTTTATACTGTGAATTTCTCCTACTTATCCTGTTGGCAACCAATATGGTAACCAATGTGCCTATCAACCTGAATAATTTTGGTTTATCATAGAAGCAAGATCACACAGTATTCAACTTCTGGTGCCTGTGTCTTTGTATTGGAGATTTTTATCCATTTACATTTAAAGTAGTTCCTGACCAGGAAGACGGACTTCTGTCTCTTTGTTATTTGTTTTCTGTATGCTTTGCAGCTTCTCTGTCTCTTAACCCTTGCACCATCTTGTTTGTAGCTGATTTCTGTACATTATTCATTCTTTTGTCATTTAGAGATTCATTTTTTGGTCAATTCCAACCTGTCTTTTTTATGTAGTTACTATGGGACTTATACTTAGCATCCTACTTAAAACACTCTGATTCGATGTACACAACCTGACTTTATCAGCATATAAAAATAATGCTCCCATATCCTTTATCACTACACTTTTCACTTGCTGATGTCCCAACTTTACATACATGGCATGTTCAAAAATGTTAGCTCATTTAATACAGTGATTTCTTGATAGTGCAGCAAAAAGACTCCAATTACAAAAATTAAAAACCTTGCTAACCTTTTATAATTTCTGTCTTCTTATGGAGATTTGTATTTCTGCCCATTTATTATATAGCACTCTTTACTGTAACTTATAAGGCTCCCTAGGCATTTCCTGTGGGTGGACTTAATTCAACCTTTGTTTATTTGAGAATATCTTAATTTGCCTTTCACTTTTGAAGCACAGCTGTCAAAGTCCTGCTTGGCAGTTGTTTCCTTCAGCAAACTGATGTATCTTCCCAGTGCCTTGTCAACTCCGAAATTTCTTGAAAATCTTTGTACACGAGAAAGTGTTTCTCTCTTGTGGCTTGTATTGCTCTCTGTCTCTGAACATTCTACTTAGAGGACACTGATTTTCTGGGTTGTTTATACCTATGTCTTTCATTGAACTTTGAAAAAGCATGAGCTCTTATCTTTTAGAATAATTTCTTTGCTCAGCATGTTAACTCCTAGTATGTCCATGTCAGTCCACTTTGTGGTGCCTCACAGTTCTGCCTGCTTCTCTTTAGTCATCTTGTTCCTGTTCCATGGATCCCGTGACTTAAAATGTTATATGTCAAAATTTGTTACTTTGGGGCTGGAGAGATGGTTAAAAACCTCTGCCTAAGAAACAGAAGGAACGGAGTTTGGATCCCAAATCCCATGTAAGTAAATGTCAGGTAGAAATGGTGGCGACCTGCACTTCTGGTTCTGGAAGATGGCGCTTGGGAAATCCCAGAGCAAAGCAAAAAGGAGTAGAGCAATCCAGGATGACTTCCAAAGTTACTGTTGGATCTTCATAGGTATACAAACACAGGAAGATGGGCAGACAGACAACTGATACCCAAACACACACACACATACTCTCATGCACACACAAACACACACACACACACACAACACACTCACTAAAAGCCTTTAAAAATTCGTACTTTTTATTGATGCTTCCTTTTGCTCAGCTACTATTTTCTTGAAGTTTTCCACATCTTCCTCCTTGAGCGTCTTTAAGACGCTTTAAAAATTTTTTTTTATTATTTATTCAATTGTGCGTGTGTACGTGTGTGTGTGTGTGTGTATGTACATGTGTATGTAGAACCATGGACAAATTTGGGAGCCACCATGGATGCCTTCATCTCCTCCTTGTTTACTCTGCCCTGGGATTCACAGGTTCCGCTCTACCAGGACCAGAAACACAGGCCGCCCCCGCTTCCACCGGGCATCTATACATGGGGTCTAGGATCTGAACTCAGGACCTTCCGCCTGCAAGGCAGAGGCTTAACCCCTGAGCCACCTCTCCAGCCCCGAGACACTTTTGAAGAGTACTTATCCACCAAGTTTCCTGGGACTGTTTCTGTTGCGCACGCGCCCTCTGCATGGCAATCCTGTCTTGTTTCTCTGCCTGCTTCATGATTTATTTGTTGAAAATGGACATTGAGATGAATATAATTTATTAATATTAATTAATTATTACTAACATCAATTTATTAATATTAATTATTATTAATAATATCAATTAATTAATGCAGCAACAGGTGCATCTGCCTCCTTGGGGGCTGATTTTGATTTCTGTTTCTGTAATTGCTGCAGCTGTCTGGGCTGGTGGCCAACTGAGGTGTAGACATAGGGTCTTCTCAGGTTGTTGCAAAGCTGTTTTCGTTTTCTCTTTGGGCTTAGATACCAGCTTTCTAGATGACCCCTGTCCCCTTCAACCCTCAAATATGTATTTTAAATATTCTGGACTTTAAATTCTGGCTTCTGAAAGAAAAAAGAGAGAGGGAAAGTGAGGAAGAGGAAGATGGAGAGGGGGAGGAAGAGAAGGAGAAGAGGAGGAAGAGAAAGGCGCGAGAAAGAGAAAAGAGAAAGGAAGAGGAGAAGAAAAGAGGAAGGAAGAGGAGAGAGAGGAAATGAAGGGAAAGAAAGAGGAGGAAGAGAAGAGGAGGAGAAGGGATAGGAGAGAGAGAAATAGAAAGGTGGGGGTGGAGGAGAGACAGAAAGCGAGGCTTTGTCAGTACCCAGAGAGTGCTTCAGGTAGAGGAAAGGCTGCCCGTGGTTAGACAGATGCCCTCTTTGGAAGCAGCAAGCAGGGTCTGGGAGGCAGAGTCTCTGTGCCCACAACATGTGTCAAGCTGCTCCATCAGTGGTGCCCAGCTGCCTGCCACAGGGCAGTGAGATGGACACTTGCTATCCTGCCGCCCTTGAAAGTGACCCACATGCCCACGTTTAACCTCTCAACCATGTGAACCTTTCCCTTCAGGCTGCGATCCTTAGAGAGACTCCAGAGACTGCAAGCAGCAGTGAGGCATTTCGACTGTTCACTTGTGTCCAGGGGGAGAATCAGGTTCTTGTCTTTTCTGTTCTGCATCTACCCAGAATCCTTGCTTCAAAAACATTCTTCAATGCGTTTAATAATGTGATATAAGTACTTAAAAAAAACACAGCAAACCAAGCAAGAAGCTAGATTGTTAGAAAAGAAATATGAGGAGCTCAAGATTCACTTAAAACTCAGAAAGTGATTCATTCCCTGAAACGAATGCCCCTCAGGTATTTATATATGATTCAATTTGTGGAAATCTGATTTATACACTATGTGTCAGAACCGCGTTTGTTAGCGAAAGTAAGATGCGCGGACCTTGCAAGCACATTCCCCAAAGAGAAATGCTAATGCACTTAGAATGAGACCAGAAAAGATCAAGGGCAAGACTCGGCTTGAAATTTATACTTAAAAAAACACGGGTGTGGCCATAAGGAATAGCAAAGCATAGCAGGGTTCTGGGATGATTCAGCATTGGGCAATAATCCGTTTTCTCACATTGACGATGGATGGACTTCACGAAGAGGGTCAAATATGGTAAACAAGATAGTTCCTGAAACACATGTGCAAACCCAGAGTGGAAAGCTTTGGACAGCTGCTAATGTATATAATCGTCAAGCTCGAAGGTGGAATATTACTTTGCTGCAGGCAGGTCCACTGGGCGTGTGAGTGCCGCTTGTGTGGGTGCCTCATTATGCATCATGCACCGAGCGCCACGTACTTGCCTGACGTTTCTGTACAGAACACGTTATCAGCGTTTCTTTCGCTGCGCCTTCCCCTCCGCTATGGAAATCACATTGATTTTGCCAGTGTTTACAAGAGGGTCGTACAAAGCAGAAACAATAGATTTCAGCAGCTCGGGGAGGAGCTAGCCTGGAAGGTTGGGATCATTATGGGGGGGGGGCGTGAGGGGGGTGCTGTGGGGGTGCTGTGGGGACTGTGAGTGAGGCCTTTCTCTTTCTGCGTCCCGGTAGGTTCTGGAATGAAAGGCTCTCCAAAAGCAGGACACCAAAAGCAAGTGACTCAACCTGCTTGGCTGCAAACGACACGTGCTCTGAGCGCAAAGAAAGGAAGACCAGGCTGAGACCTGGCAAGGGCACGCATGACACCCAGGGTTCTGCCAGATGAGGGAGGAGCTACACGGGTTTGATATATTTGAGGAAGTGAGAACATTTGCTGCTACCAGCCAAAGAAACACACAGGCAGAAACATGGTCAGTCCGCCCTGTGGCCATGTGAGCCCTAAGCAGGGCAGAAGCTCAGGCCAGTTCCGATGGGCACTAGTGTCTGTGTGGAGGACCTGCAGCTCAGTGCTCTGGGGTCACTGTGGTGCCCACATAGCATGTCGAGGGACTGTCAATCAGGATGCTGCAGGAATTCACTACACCACCCAAGGAAGACATGGAAGTCTTAAGTTTACAGCAGCCCCCACCTCTGGTTGCCCAGCACACACCCCAGGCCTTTTGCCTTGTAAGGAACCTTGACCTGCGCAAGATTTGGTCAGTCAACATTCAATATGGGAGAGGTAAGATCTCTGGAGACTCTCCACTTGCTGAGTGACTGCTAAGGGTTATTGCTGGATTGGGATGGGATTTTTTCTGTGTCCACTGATTTATCATCCTTGTCCAGAACGTGCTCAGGCACGTGTCAGTACAGGCCTCCCAGAAGGAGCTCAGTGGGCCATACATGTATAAAAGGAAGAGGGAGACTGTTGAGAAGAAGGTTTGCAGCAGAAAAAGAAGGGGGGTAAGAGCTGGTAGTAATGGGGGGGGGGGTGAGGTAAATTCGTTGTACTCATGCATGAAGCTCCAAAAGCATAAAGATAGACTTAAAGAAAAGAAGCCTTGGGCTGGAGAGATGGCTCAGAGTTAAGACTCTGCGTCACAAGCAGAAGGTCCTGAGTTCAGATCCCAGATCCCACGTAAAGACGCCAGGCAGAAACGCTGCGGGCTGCATTTCCAGCCTTAGTGGGAGGAGCCTGGGAAATCCCAGAGCAAAGCAACAAGGTAGAAGTGATCCAGGATGCTTCTCAAAGTCACCCTTTGTCTTCCACAGGGACATACAGTGTCCTCCAATACACACACACACAGAGTAAGTAAATAAAACATTTTAAAAAATGAAAAAAGAACAGAAGCCTTGTGGCGAGGGAGCCTGTGAGCAGCAGGACCGTCAGTGGGGACTGAGCAAGCAGCTGCGCTCTCCAGCTCAGCTCCAGCTTTTGGGGTCATATAATGGGCTGCACCCCCTTCGTCGTCCCATCACCACAGCTCTGAGCCTAGGAGCGCATGTCATGATGTATCTGAGCTTCTATTTGCCCCTTGGCTACTCCACACTTGTCAGCACAGTACTGGCGAATATGGTGCCCAGTAAGAATGTATGAATGGTGACTGAATGAATGAATGGAGGGCTTTCTGTGGCACGGCTATTAGAGTAAGAAGGGGCAGTGCCCGCTGCAGCAGATACCCACAGCCCAGTGTTCCCAGGCCTTCATGATGCTCCTCAAAAGGCAGACACAACGGTCCCTGCACACGCAGCTGCACTACTGGGCGGCTCGCCCCTTTGTATTTTCAGGCCTCAGCACCCAAGACTTCTTTGTCCCCTGGGTTTCTTCCCATGGATGGACCTTCTCTCAGCTACGGTCTCCAAGGCAAGTCTCGATGGAGATGTCTGTTCTGAAGCCATCTCATCTTGTCTTTCTAAACAGATAGTTGTACACTCTGTATATTGTCTTTTGGCTCCAACTGCTTCCTGGGCCCACTGTGGGCTCACACCCCCTCCCCCTAATGCTTCTTCATGAATAGATTTCATGGAACCTCAGACATGGCGATTATGTAAGCTGTTAGCTGAGACAAGATTTTTTTTTCCAATTAAACACAGCTTTGTGTTTCCCTCTCGATGCTCTGTCGACTGGTAGGTTGAGCATTTCTGCTTATACCACAGGATCATCAGCCCCATGCAGGAATGAAGCTGATGCTCCAAAGCATTGACTAGCAGAATGCGGACATCATGCAGTTATAAAGATGGCAAGACTTGAAAGCAAAAAGTGGAGAGCCAAAAAGTAGTGCTCACTCTCATCCAGCCAATCCCTACGCTGGGGATCACACCCCCCTCCATGCGGGACATCAGTTGTGACTTCTTCTTTATGAAGAACGAGAATTCACCCTCACGGAGGAGGTGTGATGGAAATGGTCAAATCCAGGGTGCAATATGGAAGAGGGCAGGGCAGACGGAAATAAAGTTACAACGAAAAAGCAGCAAGATAGGGAGGGGATTGAACTGTGGGGTGCAAGGGAAAGAAAATGCTGAAAGATGATGCCCTCAGATTCTTTCAGAAAGTTGGCTGGCACGGAAAGGCTGCACGCAGTCACAGATTTTCTTTGGCATTATGAAACATGACACTGAAGCCAGCCAGCTGCGGTATATCCTGTCCCATAAGATGATGGTATGCAACAGGGCAGAGATAATCAAGATGTCAGCATGTCGACTTACGTGGCAACAGGGTTCTGTCAAGGTGACACTTTGCTCTCGGGCCAGAGCAGTGATCTATGATTTCATCCTGGGGAGACAACGGACCTACGTTCACTTTAATTCGTAGGGACAGCTTTGGCCTCAAACAGTATCACTTACACCAAGCCTAAAACTCAGACAACAGAGGTCCGCAATCCTGTCTATGCATCCTGAGGTGAGAAGGGTTTCTACAAACCTAGGATATGACTGTAATTCAAAATCTACACTTATGTAAGAGGAAACAACCAAATTTCAAATAATGTGTTATTTGTGGAGAAATTCAAAGATTAAGCAACAGAAAGGGGAGAAGTAAATAAATAAATAGTCTCCTGAAAGGTCACCACGAAGCCATGATTATGACTGAGTCTCAGTGTGTGCAGAGTCCAGCTAAGAAAAGGTAGGCTGCTCAAAATCAAAAGCCAGACAGGTCTTGGCTGTGGAAGAATGGCTGCAGGCCAGAGCACCACACAAAGGCCTCTAAGGAAAAGTGACAGGAAAACAGATACATTTGGTTAAATAGAAGCAAAGAATTCATCACGCAGGCTGCTGAGAAACGCATTGGTTATGATGTGATGTACAGAGTACCACATGGATGGCAGATGCCACTAGCTAAAGACTGCCAGGGACAGGTAAGACTCCTCCTCTGTGACTTGAGCTGCTGCATCTTCATCACATGCCAAGTGTCCCATTCGTTTTTGTGGAGCAGTCTTTACCCCCATTCTCTTTACCCAGGCATGGAATTGATAGTTCATTGGATTTTTAACTTCAAAAAAAAAAAAAAAGAGCATTTACAGTTTTAGGTTTTAATCTTCCTGTGAACTAAAGTTGTCTGTGATTCCAGTCTCATTCATTTTCCCCCTCCTCGCGCTTCTCTTCCCTGACCTCTTCCTCTCTTTTCTTTTCTCTTTTTTTCCCTCTTTCCCTCTCTTCCTAACTGAATATTCAGGCTAAGGTTATTATGGTATAATCGAGAGAGTGTAATTTGTTTCTTCATTATTGTTAGCAATGATCTTCCTTAAACTCACAAAAGCTCAACTAAAGTTCTTTCCTCTTTTTATAATTATAAATTTGCTCTGACAATTTTGTCAGGTACCTAACTATGCTTACTTTTATCCCTCTCTTTCTTGTCTCCCTCCACCCGTGACCACCTCTCCTTCCTCTAGGACCCTTTCCCACCTTTAAGCTTTTCTGTTCTGCTTATCACCTATGGAGTTGAACCGGGTCCTTTTTAATTTCCCAGTTATGACTAGTTCCTATCTTTCTGCGGGCAAATCTTGTAGACTTTTCTCTCTAAAGCACTCTTCCTGCAATTGTCCTGCATCATCTCAAGTGAAGTCCTGCTGACCAAGAGGCCTTCTGCACAGAAATGAACACTGTCAGCAAAATCGTCTTTTCACACTGAGGGCTGAGAGCGCTGCACGGAAGAGCTCTGGGCAGCAGGGACATCTCTGTGCAGCGGCCTGCATGATGTGCAAGAGTATTTTGGGTAGGATTTATTAGCTCAGCAAAACCTCATGCATGCTCTATTAACTATATCGCACATACTGTGTATTTACTGAAGCACTTTTCTAGGCTAAAGCCAATAGGAAATTTATGCAATTGTATACATGCTGAATCTTTTTGGTCTAGCTTCCATCCATAATCAATTACCCATGATACTTTAAAAAGCAGATTATAGTTAACAATTAGTATTGGATGCTACTTCTTATGCTTTTGGGTATGTGTGTCTGTGTGTGGTGTGGTATGTATATGTGTTTATGTGTGTGGATGCACATGTACAGGCATGCGCATGTACACGTGTACACATGCATGTGGAGCTTGATATCAGTGTCTTCCTCAACAGCTTGGAACCATAGTCATTGAGGAGGTCTCTTGATGAACTCAGAGCTCACTGCCCATGGCTAGTTGAATGAGCCAGCGTGTTCCAGGGATCCCCTGGTCTCTGCCTTCTGAGTGCTGAGTTCACAGGTATTTACTTAGGATCTGGGATTCTAAACTTCTGCTTTTATACAGCAAATGCTTTACCTACCCTACAAGCCATCTGACCAGCATCTCTTCAGCCTACGTCTTATTCCTGCCGACCATTACCCAGCCTTCTCCCCCAACGAGTTCATGTCTTTTCACGGGGAAGTCTCATAAACTCTTCTTTCTAAAGTGCATTTCTTGGGATTCTCTTGAGTCCGCTCAAATTAATAAAGACAATAAAGAGATTAATAAGCAACAACCTTGGAGAAACAAAGTTTAGGAGTGTTACACAGTTGGTTTAAGCACTAAAGAATGAAATCAGTATCGAAATGATTGTCTAATATGTGGTAATGAGATACCTAATTAGGTGCAGTTGAAACACTGTGTATTCATGAGAGGGGGGAACTATAGAAGCCCTCACTGTTTATTTCTCTCTGCATTTGAATAATGCCATCAGGGCCTTTTATGAACGGATTGTCAATGTGTAAATTACTTAATCTCTCTGCATTCATTTTCTCCTCTGTTAAATTGGATGAAGAGTATTTTCTCTCTCCTGGGTTTACAGATTAAATGAGATGATTTGTGAAAGAGTTTATCCCAGAATCTGGTCCCCAGAAAGCACAAATGATTGTCTGTCATTGTTAACACAAATCGATATCCCTTCAAAAAATTTAAAAAGAGGAATATCTACCCTGCGAGTATCATTGGTAGAACAATTCCTTGGTATTTATGTTATGAGAAAACATAGTTTAGGCAAGAGAGAATCGATTCAAAGAACTTGCTGATGCCCAGGGGAGCTTTCTAAGTTTCCATAAAGTGTTTGACTAAAGAATCCTGGCACAATATTTCACATTAACTCATGGTCTAAATAACAAAATTCTTAAAGAAAAAAGTTTATCTCCCTGACCTAAAATAACCCCAAACAACTTATTTTCTGTAGAAATCACAATTATTTCAATGATCCAATGTTGTACCTGTTAGTCTAGACATAGCTAATCGCAGACTATCTGAACAGCTACTTTTTAAACCTCCTAAATTTAAGCATATTTTTCCAGTTGAATCTTCTCATAAGCTAAATAAATTAAGCCATTGCATCTTCTAAAGGAATAGCTAAGTGCTAATATTAATTGCATAAATTTGGAGTCAATTTTGTATTATAAATGCCAAAGATTCTCAACCAAGAAATTAAGTAGTAATTAGGATTTATCTTCCCATTGCAATCTAATAGTGTTAATTCTTTAAATGTGTTAAATTGTATCTTGCAGGTTTTTATAATAGAAATTCTCACATGGCAAAACTATCTTTCAAGAGGCATACTTGGAACAGTATGTGTTGGGGATAGAAGTTATTTATTTAGAGAAAGCTATGTCAATACAAAAATCATTTATACATTAAGTGATTATTACTCTGGAAAGGTTTTGTTTGGAAAGAATTATGCTTTCATTTTAAAACATGGGAATTTAGAAAAATCTAATAGGACAATTAGATTTCGGATAAAAAAATTAGGGAAATTCTAAGGTTTCCAGAAGTCTAAAGATACTTTGCTCCACAACGTACCGATAAATGCAGGCAAATGCACACCTTATGTTACTTTGTAGATAATGTAAGAATGTTTGTTCCGTGAGTTATTACCAAGACCAAAAGAGCATTGCTATTTGTAGAAACTACAACTACGCTTATCTCAAAATACTGATTTGTGAAGAAGAAATGGAAGAGGAAAATTTTTATAATCCACAGCATCTGTTGTATTCTGGAAGCTTGTTTCTGGGGACTAGGTAGTGAGGATAAGGAAACCCAACTATTTCACCCAAAACAAATGAACTTTTAGAAAGAATTGTATCTGAAAAAAGAAACATTTTACAAATCAAGGTACTTATAAGAGTAAACTTAATCTTATTCTGTATCTTAAAGAATGATTTAAACAATACTGTTTTCTATTTTTACTTTAACTTTTTCTCTGTGGCAACTCAGAGGTAATCATTCAGTACTGTAACAATAATAAATAATTAATTCATCAAACAATGAAACGATTCAATTATGAGTTAAAAACTTATTAGGTTTCAATTGTAAAACAATTACAATATACCCAACAGGCAACTGTGAACACTGAATCATGTTGCTTTGTTTCATAATAAATTTAGCTAAAATGTTTTAAAATGTCTATTTTATTATATGTTTCTAATTTCTTTACCATATTCTCTTTTTTTTTAATTTGCAAAGACTAACTAAAATTAGGTTGTTTACTTAGGATCATAACTTCAAGCTTATTATTCAAGAGCAGTTTTTCTGAAATAAAAGTAAATACATGCATAAAAGCTGAGATCTACCTACCTTCCCAGTAAGAATTGCTTGATAATTAGTGCTGCATTCAGAAGTGGGGACACACCTATTTCAGCATCCAACATTTTCTTTAAAATAACTTCTAGTTAAGCCTAGTTGTCTATTTAGGAATATGTTCTGGGTGGGTGTTTGTCAGATAGTGTACGAGGTGCACTGAGCCTGACTTGGGAACCAAATGGGCAGGTTTACTGGTAAAGAAACCACAAACAGGAACGGATGTGATTATATTCCTTTAAAAAAAAATGAGGGGCTGAAGAGATGGCTCAGAGGTTAAGACTCTTCCTTGAAAGCAGAAAGTCCTGAGTTTGGATCCCAGGTACCACATAAAAATGCAAGGGGGGAATGGCTGTGGCCTCTACTTCTAGTTGGAAGCAATCCAGAGTGATTCCTGAAGTCACCCTTGGTCTTTTACAGGGACACACAGTGCCCCTTGACACACACACACACACACACACACATACCACATACACACACACACACACAAAGAATACATCCTGGATCAGTCAGATTCAGCTTTGCATAGTATCCTCTTTAGGAAAGCACTAAAAGACTCATGGTTGAGCTTCCTGGCTGAAACTGGTTTCAGAACTCACCTTAAGTGGTGCCCAGAGGATTGAGTGAAGGGGAGCAAGGCCCTCCCCATGAGGTCATTTCCCATTTTTGAGAGGCTCAGACAGTGTAATTCATTGTCACATGTTTTACATTGGTGCATTTTTGGCTTTGATTTGCTTTCTTCAGTTGGCTTATGAGACTCCTCTGTGGCCTTCCAGTGTGAACGAAGACAGTGTGTCATGGTTTAGAATGCAACACTTTGCACTTCCTCAGCAGGACATGAAAGATGAAACATCTGGACACTTGATCACATCTTAGGTTTGATGACATACAGTAAAATGTTTTCAAACAGGTTTTCTCAACTGTCTGCCAGAGAGGCATTTCCTTCCAGTAGACCTGGTTTATAGTAGATGCCGATTTTATATCCATTTAAAAAAAGAAGAAATTGGGCTGGAGAGGTGGCTCAGGGGTTAAGCTTCCGCCTTGCAGGCGGAAGGTCCTGAGTTCGGATCCCAGATCCCACGTATAGTTGCCAGGCAGAAGCGGGGGCGGCCTGCACTTCTGGTCCTGGTAGGGCGGGAGCCTGTGAATCCCAGGGCAGAAGGATGTGGAGGCGTCCAGGGTGGTTCGCGAATTCGTCCGTGGTTCTACACATACACAGACACACAGACACACAGACACACACACACACACACACACACACACACACACACATACATGCGCACAGTTGAATAAATAATAATAATAATAATAATAAAAAGAAATTTGGCTAGGATTGAAAAAAAGGTTCCTTGGACAGCTCCAGGATCTGCACATGACTCTGCATTCCACAGGGTTCTAAGCACAGCACATGGCTCCATGACCCCTTGTCGCTCCATGATCTGCACATGGCTCTATGCATTCCACACGGCTCTGAGCACACGACGTGGCTCCATGACTTCACGTGGCTTTATGACTTCATGTGGCTCCATGATCTGCACACGGCTCCATGACTCCATGTAGCTCCATGATCTGCACATGGCTCTGCATTCCACATGGTTCTGAGCACAGCATGTGGCTCCATGTACTCCATAGGACTCCTTGCTTTCCACATAACTGTGCACTTCATGGGGCTCCACGCAACTTCATGTGCCCCTGTGTCCTCCAGCGGCTGTGTGCCTTCCAGCAGGTGGAATCCAGAAGAGTGGATTCTCTGCTGGATGTTTAAGTAAGGTGAACTTGTTGCTAGTTTCCCATGTGCACAGTTTTCTTCAAGCTATTATTATTCACTACGGTAGAAATGATGCTGTGAGAACAAGCTTTTGTGCACAATGCATAAGGATTTGTGAAGAGGATGAGCAGTGTTGGTCTGCCAACACATGTCTGCTGCCAAGAGACGCCCATGAGAATCCACTCTCCAAGACAGTAAGCCACCTGTTGATTGGAGTAGCCAGAGAGAGTGAGAGAGAGAGAGAGCTTTTCTGGAAACTAGTATCAGTTTCTGAGCCCCCACGGATTGGCTTTGGGTTGGGATCTATTATGTTGTAGGTGCTGACTCTGGGCTGGGATCTAACCACCAGTGAGTCATTTGATCCAATTCTCAGCTTGCTCCTCTGTAAGGTAAGACCACTTTCAGATCCATAGTCCCCTGGCCTTCACGCTTCTGACCTGCAGGACTGGAAGGAATCTCGAGGAAATCCCGCAGAGGTGATGTGGTAACTCGTGCTACCCAGGATGGGATCTGGCCAGATAGACAGCATCGCCGGGTCACTCATGGGGGACGGCACATGCCGGCATTATGCTGGCCTTTCCAAAGGCCCTGAACTAGCTGACTTTATCCTGACTTTATGATGTATCTATGATTCGATCATTCAATTCTGTTCCCTTTGCTTCTTCTCAGTCTCAGACCGCCGAGCTTTGCCCATGAGTACAGTTAGCCTAGCTCAGTGATGGAGATTAAGTCTGTGTCCTCTTGAGTTTGAACTTCAAGGTCCTAGTCACGGCTACCCAGGAACCAAGGCCTCATGAAGGAACCATCTCCCTGACTCCCCCAAGCCCCACCTTCTACCAGACCCCTGTCTCCCTAGCATACAAACACTAATCACATCATCGCCATGAAAAGACTTTGCCGATGAATTAGGGCTATTGAATTTAAAGTAGTCAGATTATTCTCAATATGTGAGCAGATCCCGTATAATCACAGGAGTCTTTCAAAACAGCAGCCAAAGGCAGACTGGATGTGGTAGGAGATTTCCACCAATGGGAAGAACTGGACCTGCCCTGCTATGCGAAGGGGACTTGGGCAGCGTGGAACTGGGACAAACCCTTGCTAGAGCAGCTCACAGATGGGCATCCGTCCTTGTCTTAACTTCTGTCTGCTAAGGGGATGAAATATGCTGACAAGAACATCTTAAGGGAGAAAGCGTTTATTCTGGCTCACCGTTCACAGTGGGAAGGCAAGGCAGCCGGACCCTGAAGCAACTGGTCACACTGTGTTTCAGTCCACCAGAACACAGCTTAAGGGAACAAGGAGTTTACTTTCTTACGATTCCTGGGAGAGCATGCACCAACACCAGGGCCGAGGGAACTGGCCACTATAATGGCTGAGAGATGGACAATCCTTACTTGCCAGACCAGCATATCTGGCCAAGTATACAGAAGGATGCCAACTCTCTCAACCAGGTTTCTGTGATTTATCCAGGGCCTAATCCCACCTACCATGGGCTGGGTCTTCCCCAGCAGCTAGACAATCTCCTTCAGGTTTGCCGTGGGCTTACTTAACTCAACCATCAACTCTCTACAACTGTGCCCAGAGCTCAAACCCTCAAGAGTCAAGTTGACACCTGTGCTTAACTATGACACACTGTGTCCACATCCGAGAGGCAAAGAGCAGTGGACACATGCCTGCTAGCAAGGGCTAAGCTCTTTATCCCTTTCACGAAGTCCACCATCATGTTTCTAGGCAACGGATCCACCCACAGTTAGGATGGTCTCTTCACATCAATGAACATAATCCAGATAATCTCACCATCTGCCCAGAGGTCTGTGTCTCAGGGGAGTCTACATGAACATACCACAGCCCTGTAGTCCTCAGAACTGATTTCTGCTTGCAACTGGAATAAAACTTGGAGAAGTTACCCTCTCCAAACCTCCAGAAGGAACCTGGCACCTTGACTCTGCCCTTACTGCGCTCTACCGGGGCACGCAGCTGGCCCTCTCTGGGTTTCTTTCTACAGAACCAGTGGATGGTCTGGGGGAATGGTCTTCAGAGGCTGTGTTTGTGGTAGTTTGCAGCAGCAGCAACAGAAAACTAGCAAGTAGGCTTGTACCCTCTCATCCACAAATGCCTAGCAGTCTCTGTCAGGAACGTCCTGGACTGGTAACTGGACAGTGAAAAAAACAGCAACCCCCCTGTGGAATCCCCCTGGAGCAGCCCCCACAGCAGGGGTTTACATTCTAGTGATGGAGGCAGATAACACCAAGCACAGAGCTCCTAGCTTATGAGCTCACAGGCCTATTACACTACAGAAGACTAATTGGATCATTAGATTGGATCAAAACCTGAGGACAAGGCTTTTCATGGACAGTGTTTTTTTCCCCCGACCACACACTATGCATTCAGGTAAGCTCTCAAATCTAGGTGGGTGGTTGTCTCGGGGCTATTGGCTTCAAATACTCCTTGGGTAGGTTTACAAATAACACACACACACACACACACACACACACACACACACACACACACAAGATAATTTGTCAAACATACACAGTAGCACCCTTAGGAGAATCCTTAAACTGGCACTATTTGAAGGCAGTCTACAAAAGGAGACTGCTCTCAATTTTCCCAGGGTGCACAGCATATAGGAAGAATGACAGGAAATGCCCTTGTCTTTCTTTATGAGATACAGTGCTTGTGGCCCACTTGCAACTTTACTGCATTTCGTGACAATTTCATTTGCTAGAGAAATGCATGAAGCCCAAACAGCACATTGCCTCCTTCTGCACAGTCCCAACTCAAGTCTCATCAACTGGGGAGTTTGCCCAGCACTGGGGTGACAGACGCACTCTGGCTTTTGTGTGGGTGTTGGGGACCTGGAGCCGAGTCCTCATGGCAGCCGTGTTGCGATAGCACCATCTCCAACACTTCATTATTACTTATTTCTTTACTAGTCCTGCTGAGGACGGGGTGGGCCTCCACTTCAGTAAGATTGCCAGGCCTTGGACTACAGCAACTCAGGAAGGACAATTTCTCCTCGAAAGTCATTATTCTACATCCAAAATTATGAGAGATTTTGAAAAGGCAACACATTTTCACAGTTTCCAAACAGAGCCACATCCAAGCCCTGTGGTTAGGTCATTACGTATTACACATGTGATACATGAATAGACAAAATACAGCATTGAAATATTTCCATCAGGATAACCACAAGCTCCCTTTAATCCTTTGTGTATATAAATAAATATGCAACTTGCCTTCAGGTCAACAAAAAGTTTAAGATGGTTGGAGAATCTCCAAGTGATAATGACCCAATTACATTCTTGTTTTTTAAAAATTAATAGGGTATCAGTAAGAAGCTTTTCGGTTTGTGATGCAAATGATTTGAAGGTTTGAGAAATAAATTCTGAGATAAATTGTAGGGATAAAATCTGTATGCAAAAATGTAAGTCAAAGGTCACGGGCAATTGTTTTTCATTCTGCGGTCATTCAGGATAGACACAAAGAGGCTTGGGAAGAGCAGATTAACAATGTGTGGTGTTTAAGAGGAAAAAGAGAACTGATCTTAGAAGTCGGGAGCAGGACTGAGCATCCCAACATCACTTGTGCTGAATTAATTACTGGGTGCATTCACTCAAGATGTACGAGCTAAGGCAGAAGCAAGCAAGCCGGGAAAAGTCAGTCTCGGGCCCCGGTGTTCTGGGGAGATGCCATCCTGCTTCTCAATGCCGGCCGTGGTGGTAGCTATGCTCAGGCCCAGCTATTTCTACTGCATCCTGCCAAGGTGGAAAACCGGGGTCTTTCAGGAAGACAGTGAACGGAAAGCTGATTTCAGCTGAGGACAAGACACAGTGCCATGCTGTGTGGCTGCAGCAGACAAGAGTAAGTGTGGTGGGAGCGGAAGCGCGGCTCAGACTTTCAGGACCCTCCTTCTAATGCGCAGCGAAGGATTCCGAGACCCAGCTGAACACAGTCTAGGCAGGGACGCCTGGACCCTGCTCTGAATCCTCCCTGCCTGTGGATCTCTCTGGAGAGTCAAAGGAATGGTCCCAGCAGTTGGTGACAGACGACAGAACTGCAGGCCTGACGCCTACAGGGCACAGGATGGGGGTGGGCAGAAAGGCATATTTTTGACATTACAGGCTTTTGATTATTACAGGTCACAACAAGCACAGGTAGCTGAGGAGCAGGTGGGTTGTGGTGGGTGGAGGGGCTGAGACTGGAGAATACACGTGGGGGGAGGCAAGGGTCAGGGTAACAGAAGGGTTCTGAACATCTGACCCTGGGGGTCAGTCAGTAAGGGTGTTCTCTCCTCCTTTGCATCCCCAGTCACAACACCCTAAAATAGAGTCCCTAGTCCATCCAGCTGGACGATGGGTGGGTAGGGGTGAATGCCCATGAAGGCTGCACCCTGTTTTACCCTCATGCGGTACATACATGTGAATGAGAAGGGGGCCAAGATACATGCAACATGGCATCAGAGAAGAGATGGGGAGATGGAGAGGTGGAGGTTACAAGGTGGGAGGGACACAGGAGTAGAGGAGAGGGAAGGAGAATCTATTAAAACACTTCAAGTGCCATCATGGTATCTAATACTTTGTTTTCCAATTTGTAAAAATTTTTATTATTTTTATGTGTGTGTGTGTGTGTGTGTGTGTGTGTGTGTGTGTGTATCAGAGGGCACTGTGTATCCCTGTGGAGGACCAAGGGTGACTTTGGGAATCATCCTGGACTGCTTCTACCTTCTTCTTGCTTCACTCTGGGATTTTCCAGGCTATATCCATCAGTGCCAGAAGTGCAGGCCACAGCTATTTCTGCCTGGTGTTTATTACTGGGACCTGGGATCTAAACTTAAGACCTTCTGCTTGAGAAGCACAGCTTTACCTTGAGCCATCTCTGCAGCCCACGTACCCAACACCTTGTGTGTCAAGTTAAAATAAAAGTTAATAAAGACTCAGAGAAAGAGAGTGAGGCCCACCACAGCCCCTTTTCCAGGCAAGGAAAGGGCTTAAAGGGCGGCACTCAGGGTCTGTGGGAATCTTGAGCTTCAGTCTTGGCTCACGTCCTGCAGAGCTGGGAGTGAGGGGAACAAACCCAGACTTTGCTGGGCATCTCTCAGTCCTCCTGGTGGCTAGGGCAGTCTTCCTCGTGGTGTCTGCTCCACCCTTCGAATTTGCCTTAATTATCACATGAATAGATAGATTATTCAACATAACAATTACACTTGGCGACATTCTTATTTTCTCTGCAGTGTCCACACAGAAACCTTTAAAATGTCATTTTGTCGCTGCTCAGAAAGGATTTGCATATTAAGGAAAATGAGAAAGAGACTTTAATTACCAGCAGATCGAGACTAGGTGATATTTTAGGGGACGCGAAAAGTACAAATTGTGAGCTGACTGAATGTAGATGCCTCTTTCAATTACAGCTGCAGAATCCCTGTTTGCTTTCTTCACCAGATTAAGTAAAACTTTCCAAGGCATAATAGCCAAGCTCGGGCTTTTCTCTTGGGTGCGAATCTGGGTTCGGGCTCATCTTGGAGGCCATTTGTGGTGTTAAATACACCAGAGCTTATCATGCAGATTTCTCCAGGCACACCTTACAGGCCTGAGCCATCTCCAGCTAGTTGGAGAGATGATGCAGGCCCAGGCCTGGGAACCCAGTGGAATTGGATAATTCCCTTGGTAGAACCTTGCTGGGTGGTATCAGGCAAGGGTGGGATAAGACACATGCTTTGACTATGGCTTTGCAAATTAAATTGAGCAAACGGCCAGCTCTCTACACCCTCTCCTCGGATGGGACCCTGGAGAAGAGGCAGATGCAAGAGACAGGTCCTGGAGATGTGGGATGTGGCTCAGTCAGTAGAGTGGCTGCCTGACATGCATGAGACCCTGGGCTCAACCCCAGACTGGCTGAGCCAGATGTGGTGCACACCTATCATGCCTGCATCTGGAGGTGAGGTAGGAAGATCATTCATGGCAACCCATGGAGTTAAGAGTTCAGCCTGGGCTATATGAGCAGGAGCGGAGGGGATGTGGCCTTGGATCTGGATCTAGACGAAAAACAGGACTGTGCTATGAAGGTCCATGGATCGGGCAGTGGAGGTGGGTGTCAGCGCACACAATCTGTCTCCACAGCACCTGGTTCAGGCTGGAACGGTGTTGAGCCTGTTGGCTGCTCCCGCCCTTTAGTGCCAGAAGCAATGGGTGGGGCCTTCCTGTGTAAGTCATCATAGACAATCAACTTGCCCTGGTCCAGGGAAACCTGAGGCATGCTGGGGCCTGAAGATTTAATTACAGCTTGGAATTCCTGATTCTGTATTAGGGGCCACTTCTTTGTGAGTGGTCCCTCTGTAGGGATTATGCCCTTTCCCTTTGTCTTGTATTTTAAAAACAGAGAGAAATCTGCCCTGTCTCCCCAGTGTTAGTTAACTGCTAAATATTCTTTTCCTTAAATGTTCCAGAACCCAGGATATCTGGTAGCCATCACATGGCATCAGAACATGGAGCACTGTCATTATCTGTGGGTTCTTCACCCCAACTAACATGTGCATGAAGCCCCAATGAAGCTAGCTTGCAGAAAAAGCAAAAATGGCTGTTTACAAAAAACATGACCCCGGGGAAGTGGAGGCCAATTGCAAACTTCCTGGGAGAGTCTGACAGGAGACAATGAATGAGAAAGCCCCTCCTCAGCATCCCCTTAACATACTGCCCTCTTGCTTATGGTCTCGCTACACCTCCTTTTCCTTCCTATAAATGTCACATGGCCCCGAGAATCCCAAGATGGATGGAGCTTGAAGACGTCGACGCTGGCCTTTGAATAAACCTAGTTCCCTGCTGGTCAGTCTCATTTCCAGGGACTCACTGCCGAGCAGTGAGCAGGTTCCAGGAACAGTTCTTGCAAAGGCAGGGGTGAAAAGAATGACAAAGATACTGCAGACCAAATCAGGAGAAACATGGATGCCACGGTGGGAAAGGTTCAGACACAAGTCGGCACTGAGAAGTCCTGGGCAGGCCGAAAGCTGTGTCTCTCTTGGGAAAAGGTCGGGGCTTCCATAGTTCATTAGGGCAGTGATTCTTGGTGGACCTGGTCCATCCAGCCTCTGATTCAACACAGCAGAGTCCAAGGGATGACTGCAAGGACCAGGAAGTCCGTGTTGACTGTTTGCACAAGGAGTGATGATATGACCACAAAAAGAATTGTTGCATTGTACACGCTGATTCTCAACATTTATTGCAGCAGGTCACTGTATTAAATATATCAATTCTTATGGCTTACACATAATACCCTTGGAAGATCCAGAACACTCTGAGAAGAGCAACACAGACAACATTTACCAAACCTGCGATTCCAACCAGAGATCACAATCCCACCAGATGTCTGTCCTTACGGTTCTCTGAAGGTTAATAAGCTTCTATAATCCTTCCAATATGTCACTCCTTAAGTTAAGGAGATGGAGGGAGAGCGATCATGCCACCTATCAAAGGCCACACACTTCAGAGCTGTGCTTAGCTATGACCAATTCTGTACTGTTTATCTACCCCCACCCCACCCACATAGGGCATGTACACTTATTATTTGGTTTATCCAAAGCATCTTCCCTTCTTGTCTGCCAGGTAGACAGTACTTAAAGTCCTAACTCCCAGGTTCTGTGACTCTGGCAGTGACTCATGCAATGTTCTACTTCAGGTGATGGGGGTCACTGGCAGGCTTGGAGCAGCAGTGCCAGGGGTGTCTCTGGGATGCCCAAGGCTCCCCTCTGTCCATTGTTTGCAACATTTCAGAAGAATACAGAAATTAACCCACTGCCATGGTTCTCTATTCAAAACTCAGTGTCCATTCAAGACCCAGCGAATCCTTCCTGCTGATAAGAAAAGGAATGGACTTGTGGTTGTTGTAAGGGAGCTCTGACTGGGCATCTCCCTGAGCAAGACCCCGTGGGGGCTAGGCCAGCTTGGGCTACAGAGAGACACTGTCAATAGGAGGACAGAAAGATGAGATTTTTATCTCCATCTACCAAAAGATGGAGGAGTATAGACCACTTCCTTTCAGGACCAGTGGTCTAAGCAGCATGCAAGGCAGCTGGAAATGTATGTGATAATTCCAGATCTAACGCTGAGAAACTGCAGTGGAAATAGCCCCAATCATGTCCTCAATGAATCAGGACAATTCAAGATGCTCATATGTAATGAGCCCAATGATTTCTAAGAAACTTTGAAGCAAAATTTCCAAAAATGCAAATCAAAGACTAAAAATGGGTCAAAAATCCATGGGGGGAAAATCCTTAATTCTAAAATTAAACTCAAATCTCTGAGAAGAGAAATAGTTTCATGTAAGTTAATTTTAAGAAACACACACACACACACACACACACACACACACACACACACACACACACACACATTTAACAACCAGGTCTTAAAGTTCACCACCATTTCAAGGACCATGAGACAGTGTCACAGAACTCACAGGAGCATCCAGAAGGCCTGGGACTCAGTGGCTAGACAATGCTCAGATTCTCAACATAGGTTCTTTAGGAAACTATCCCCATAAAAAGTTGTTCCTGGGGCTGGAGAGGTGGCTCAGTGGTTAAGCCTCCGCCTTGCAGGCGGAAGGTCCCGAGTTCGGATCCCAGATCCCACGTATAGACGCCAGGCAGAAGCGGGGGCGACCTGCGTTTCTGGTCCTGGTAGGGCGGAGCCTGTGAATTCCGGGGCAGAAGGAGGTGGAGGCGTCCATGGTGGTTCGCGAATTCGTCCGTGGTTCTACACATACACAGACACACACACACAGACACACGCGCGTGCGCACATACACACGCATATGCACACAGTTGAATAAATAATAATAATAATAAAAATTAAAAAAAAAAAGTTGTTCCTGTGTTTGCAGAACCCACTTTCATTCCAGGGACAAAAACCTGTCATAAACACCCTAACACTTTGCAAATATAATGCATTCTCTTTACATCTATATATTGCTATGTCTTGATTTGAACTCAGAGTCTTAATTCTTTTTAATGGACTTTCATTAGTCTGTAGTTATGGACAAGAGAGATGCATTTTTAGTAGTTTCTGAGTTTGATTTCTACCAGCATGGGAACTAGGTATTTGGTGGTTTCTTGTAGTTTGCACATTCTGTGGATGAAATGACAACACCGTCAACATTGCAGGGGCCCTAAGTCACAACATTTGGAGTGGGCACTGTTGCACGACTGCTAGTGTAGTTAGAAACTAAGAACACAAAGTAAGGAGACATACAGACAGTCCTGCTCTGCCACATCCCGCAGCGTGGCTGGGACGTCTCCTGCCATTCTCGGTTCACGCCTCTCAAATGTTATCAGACGCCACATCATTAATTCTGTAGTTCCATCTAGGAAAGCTATAAATTGAACATTGCTATTGCCTTAAGTTTCTGAAACCTTTAGTAATGTTAATGAAAGAATATAGGAGAGCCAAAATTGCTATTGGCTATATGACAGATGCACTCAGGAACATTTTATAGATATTGCTCTCTCACTATAAATTAGCCCCTGGAAAGCCAACATGTTTTAGACATTTCAAATTCGTGATTGCATTCTGGAGAAATTGCAAGTGCTCAGACACTAGTTTGGAACTTCTAACATGGACCTCGACTCAGGCTTCCTTCCCTGGCCCTGTGCAGGGCTGTCTTTTAAAAATATGATGCTCCCCCAAGTACCAGTCACATATTTGAGTCTTAACATTAAGCAAGGAAAGGTGGATTTGGAAACCATTTAACCTTGACGCTCACCTGGTAGGCAGCCACCAAGATGCTTGATGTGGTGGAGAAGGGGATTTGGAAGAAGTTATGATCCCACACAGTCCTTCTGCCAACCTGGCTGCTACGTGATAGTTCATGCAGCATTACTTTATTCTTACATGATTGTACTATGAATTTGTAATACATTTATCAGTGACTATCTTACTTAATCCAGTTAAGGCTGGGCTCTCTTTGGCTGGGTTGTGAATTCATTGTCTGTGCAATCATGAAAACACTTAGTAAGCGCTGTTGTTGATTGGTAGGGTTTGGATATGAAGAGTTCCTTCAAAAAGCTCATGCTCTGAAGGGCTGGTTCCCAGCTGATGATACTCTCTTGGGAACTTATGGAAGCTTCAGGATAACTCCTTAGGGGTTATCCCTTTCCCTAGGCTCTTTGTCCTCTCTCCCTGAGGCCCCCATCCCATCCCTCCTTTCTCCCTGTCCACTAAGACGCTTTCAGCCCTGATGCCTTGGGACTGGTCAGGATTTTTACCCCCTGTAACAGGCAGTCCACCATAGTTATTTCTGCTTTATTCGCCATGGATCTCCGGAACCTGTGAGTCTGGTGCCCCCCAGGTGGGTGATTGCTGAAAGACTGGTCCACCTCCCTGACTGTTCGGGCCCCCTCTGCCTGTCTCAGAGAGTTCATTTTAACATTAAACAGGACGGACATTGTAGAAAAGATCAGACAGTAGAACTAAGCTAGCTTGTGCTTCAAGGGGACAGACAGACGGGCAAGGTTATTATATTTGAAAGGCTATCTTCTCTCATTCTTTCTTTCCTTCTATCATTGATATCTGGTCTCATTCTAAAAGGATTTTGTGGTGAGACTTGAAAGAGAAATGTTTGAATCTGAATTTAACAAGACACTGATTTACATAAGAGACAGTGGGGGGAGCAGAACTGCAGAAATGTGTGAAATTGTTCTCAGATATGCTGAAATTTAGGTTAAGACTTTTTTCCTAAGGCACATATTGAAGATTTCAAATATAATTTTAATGATAAATAATGACATGTTATGAAAGCTATCTACACAAATAAAAGAAAAATTGTGATTCCGTGAGTATGAGCACAATGTTTGCAATCGCAAAGTAGGGTGTGCTAAGATGCTACTTAGCAAAGCCTTTTCCTAGTGAAAATATGGATGTGACCGTAAATCCTGGAGTGAGATTCCGAAGAACAGAATCAGGGACAACAGAATCACTTTGAAGAACTTAAGTTCCTAAGACCCATTTCATAACACCTTCTGAAGACACAGTAGCCTCCCTTCAGCACTGTAATAAAAATTTCAAATACAAAGGGAAGAGGAATCTAATATGCTCCCGATGTCTGAAAAATATTTGGCAAAAAAACTAGTTTGAGCAGGGAATTACCGACGCATGCACTGAGAGATGTTGGTGACTATAGCATCACTACCAATTTCTCACTGTGACCAGCTCCCAGGAAGATGCATTCCCATAGTCAACCATGCCCATTGTGAGGCCGAAGAGCATTTGCTAGCTAGAGTTAAAGTAAAGACAAACTCGAGTGAAGAAGCAGTAAGAAACCAGTGACTCTGTAACACCCCCTAGAAACGAGTCTGGGAGCAACATCAGCTCTTAACTTGCAGGCTGGGCAGCGAGATTTTGCTTGTGCTTCCAAAGCCACTGATTGCCATCTTTCATGCAAGGATATGGCACGATGCTTAGATCTAAGTTCTGAATTTTGCTAAGGGACAATAGTATGCCTATACAGTTGAAGCAGCCGCCATCCCTGGATAATTAAGCAAGAGAAAAGAGATGTGGGACAACCCAACCTTCATGCTAAATTCAGGAATGGGGATTTAGCATGGGAGAAACATTTCAAGATAGAAGCTTTATACACTGGTGAACCACGAGCATCGGAGATGGTCACTAAGACTCTAGAGCGGGAGGGTCTCTGATCTTCCATTCTCTCTTTCTATCTCTCTCAGATACACATCTCTCTCTCTCTCAGACACACACCTATCTCTCTATACCTATAGCATATGCGGTCCTGTCTCTAGCTCTCTCAAGATGGACTAGGATCTAAATATAACAGATGACTCAAGAGTTCCTTAGTTGAACCATATGCATGTATAGTCCTTCTATAACTACATGGCAGACATATGAATTGTGAACAGATGTGACTTAGGTATTTTTTGTAAAGTAGGACTGCTGTAAGCAAAA
The DNA here is from genome assembly GCA_023101885.1 of Typhlomys cinereus. Lineage (NCBI taxonomy): Eukaryota > Metazoa > Chordata > Mammalia > Rodentia > Platacanthomyidae > Typhlomys > Typhlomys cinereus. Next base: position 10,435,316 of record JALPQD010000024.1, on the reverse strand, counting down.
CACCAAGTTTAGGCACTAAGAGATAGAAGCACTCAAACCTAGATTTCAATTTCCTCGAAGAATAATCAACTCACTTAAATGTCTACACAGACTCTTCAGATGATAGGAGATAGACCATGCCGCTTCCGTTGAATTTTTCATTAAATGTGCATAATATGAAATGTATAACTGGGTCCTCCTCTTATTAAAAGATAGATAAAGAGCTCCTGAGAATTCCATGACTTCCTGAATAGTCATTGAATGAAGCCAACTCAACAGTGATTTAGTGATACTACATATCTAAAAATAAAACAAAACAGTTTTCCAAGCACACAGTTCCAGTGTGATGAGGGCTGCCACACGTTCTGCTTGACACTGGTTCCTGTATGTACAATGAGCACATCAGGTTTCACAGTTTTCAGGCTGTGCTCCACTCAATTACCGACTTATTTATGTCTGTCAGGAACTAACTTCAAATGTTGACATAGCCCCGTGCATGTGAGAAGTGAGGAATTTTAAAGTTAGCAACAAAAAAGAGAATCAGATCCATGTACTTTCAGAGAAACCACACGGCCATTGAGCAAACTCGCATCCTCTGGCTGCTGCCAGATCTCCAAGGACTTGCTCTACGATTCTGCAGGGCGAACGGCTGCCAATATGAGCAAGGTCTTATACTCTACGGAGGAAATTTTTTTAAAAACCAAACAAACCAGCATATCTGTTTTGAATCAGTACTCACCATCCATAAGTAAATGAAAATTGTTAATTAACAATAAAACATTCGATATTAGTAACTAAAAAAACAGGAAAATTTATTTTTCTATTTTCTTTTCTGAAATGAGAGTGCCCCAAACCACCTACCATATTTTGATAGTACTTTAAAGAAATTCATCTTTAATCAGGTTACAAATAGCTGATTCTAAAATTGTATAGGGAGTATTTTAGGTAGAAATACCATGAAGAAAAAGAACAAACTCAAGACCTACCAATTAAAGAACCCTTCACAATTTAATTACTGGAAGCATGCAGCGTGCTTCAGCGCTCCTGTACTGGGTAAACGAGCTGGACGTGTGAAGAGAACTAAATGCAATTGGTTGTTTTTGTTCTTCTATAAGAGCGCTAGAGGAAGGATGGGAGCTTTAACTTTCCATGTGGACAGTGTTCATTTGCAATGATAGGTCCTAATGGCGGCTCATTACCTTTTCTGCGACCCACTCCCTTGTTTTAAGGGATCACTCACCATTCATATTCTTAAAGATGTTCAGGATGGGAAGGATTTGACGGTAGTAGGGCACCAAAGCCTCGCCCACCATCTCAGCCGACACAACCAGATGCTGGAGGACTTTGAGTGTGACACAGATGACCTGTCGGTTTCGGAGGTTCAAGGCATCTACACAGCAGAAAAAAAAAAGTGAACAAGTAGAAAATACCGGGTGTGAGTTCTACCACATTAAGGCAAAGTGGTCTCATGGATGTATTGAGTTAAAACCGCGCTCTCCTGAGATCACCAGTGGGCCCTTAACACTGAGGCCCTGATCGAGGCTCACAGCCATTGGGCTGGGAACAGCATCTTGCCCTGAGAGTGTTTGCTCATGTTTCCATCCAGAGAAGACGCTGGTGGGCCTAGGGGGACAGAGAGACAAGGTATGTAGGAGTCAAGGCAATCTAGTGTTGCTCCTTCTACATGATGCTGTGTAGGGTGAGGAGAGATACATTTTCATGCAATGAATCCTTCCGGCTATTTAAGTGGTGTGTGTGTATGCACCTGTGTTATGTATATATGCCTGTGCATATACACGCTTCTGTGTGCCTCTGTGTGTGTGTGTGTGTGTGTGTGTGTGTGTGTGTGTGTGTGTGTGTGTATGCTTTTGAGTATATGGTATGTTTATGTGTGTGTGTGCCTGTATATGTGTGCATCTGTGTTTGTGCGTATGTCTGTATGTGTGTGTTTATGTGCCTATATGAGTGTGTGTCTGTGTGTGTGTCTGTCTGTCTGTCTGTGCACCAGCATGTGGAATCCAGAGACTGACATCAGTATCTCTCAACTGCAATCCACTTTACTACTTGAGACACCTTAACCTGGAGCTTATCTACTTGGGTAGCCTGAACTAGTCAGCATGTGCCAGGGATCCTTGAGTCTTTGCCCTCCAGTGTGGAGCACACAGGTGTATCCAGCCATGCTCACACTTGTTGACTAGGAGCTAGGGATCTGAACTCATTCCTCATGTTTGTGCAGCAAGCCTTTGTTGATTGGACCATTTGTCCAGCCAGAGACACCACTAACTCAGTCATCAACATAGAGCTCATCTTCTCTTGGGAAGGAGACCAAGGCCTGGCATGCACATGGAGGAACTCTGGGTTGGTTACCAACTCTGATTGTAGGGAAGCTTTTCAAAAAGTAGGAAAGAAAAATGAAAGACAACCCATAGGCATTCAGTTGGAAAGACTCAACAACAATGAGCCAAGAAACCAAAGGAATACGATAATCGTAAAGACAGTTGTGAGCGCAAAGCAGCGAGCTTGACTGTAGAAAGGACGCAAGACAGAAGTGCCTGGCAGGTCCATCTCTGCAGGGCTGAAAGGCGCTGGTGGACCCAGTGTGGTTTCAGGACATTGAAACCGACTGGGTCAACCTGACCGGCTCCTTGATACTCTTGGGTCCCGCTTTTCTTAATCCCAGGAATGTGTTACTTGTTTTCCAAGATCACTACATTGAAATGGTTTAAATGGAAGAGCTATACAAAACATCCGTGACAGAAGGTCAGAGGGTTGGTAGAATGCGAAGCCACTATTCAAAAAAAAAAAAAAAAAAGCCAAAAGCTCTTATTTCTAAGACGCTTTACTTCCTAATGAAATGATTGATTGCCTCCTTAAAGCGTGCACTGCCTGGGGAGAGACAAAAGCAACCAGGTTGTCAGAGGGGCACAGCTGTGGTCAACAGCCTTGCAAGCGTTTCTGGCCCTGCTCTTGACCTCCAGCTCTTATGGTCTTGCCAACACATGTGTATCAAAGACAAATTTCCCTCTATGAATTTTCTTTTTATTCCATGCTCCCTGTATTTTTGTTATGCCAAAACCTGACTGGTTAGTTTAACCATCATTGAAGGTCAGAAGCTGGTCTTGATCTTGTATTCCCTGTGCTGGAAAACCATCTGATTCTGCACTGGAACATTCTTGAATTTGTGTCTTCCTTTCCATCCACACCTGTACTCCTCCATCCTGCATCTGCACCCTCATCTCTCCTCCGTCCTACATCTCCACCCTCATCTCTCCTCTGGCCTGGGTCCTTACTTCTCTCCTCTAGCCTCCCCATCCTCATGTTCCTCTGGCCCTGCATCTCCACCTTTCTTCTCTGCTTTGGTCCTCTGTCTTTGCTTTTAGTTCTCCTTTCCTGGTCCTTGGTATCCATTGCTACATTTTCTTCTCTGGTCCTGTTGTCCATGGTCACTTCCATGGAAGCACCAGGAAGGTTTTTTGTTGTTGTTGTTCTTGTTTTTAAATGCACTTTCCAGCAGCAAACTGGAGGTTGGAGAGGAAGCATCTTTCAGGGCAGCCTCACGCTTCTGGTCCAGTCAAGGCTGCATCCTGTTTGGTTGGCAAGTAAATACTGAAGTAATGAACAGAGATGCTGAGCCTTAACTCCGGGAGTCCACCTAAATATAACCACAGGATTCGATAGCATGATGGCTCGTTATTACAGCTTTCAGACACTTTGCAGGCCATACTGCATCTTCTCAAAAACAACTAAAAATAGAATGCTATAATTTCATCGACAAGCTGTGGTAACAAGACAGTCGAGAGCAGAGCCTCAGAGAACGGGTGGAGGGAGGCAGGGAGTGCGGGGGTGTGTGCGTGGTCAGTGGTTGAGCCGCTGTGCTGGTCTTATCAAACCGAAGAGGTGCTTTGGGTTTCCAAGTCCAAGGTTACAGAACCATGTGTACTGACGCTGCTCGGTTTAGGAGGAGAGAGCTAGGAACCTGCAGAAAGACTACGGGCAACAGACATTCAGCCTGTAATGAAGTCCGCTGTGCTTAGGTCTCAGGAGGGCATATCTGTGTGACAAGCCACACGAGGGGCTGCCATGCCGGCTAGGAATTCCCCACAGGAATTAGGAACTGCAACAATGGAAATGAGCAGGACACATTTGGTAGGACCCCACTGGGGTTTCTGACACAGTGTAGAAAAAGATGTGACGCACATACTACTAATATGGTGGCCCCTCCTGAGAAGACCCAGCCTGCTGTGAGAACTGGACGGGGCTCCTGGATGCAAAGAACTGAGCCCAGGAACGATGACGTCATTCAGGTGAAGCATTTCCAGGGAAGGTTCGAGGTACTGACCCCTCTGTGTAGATGAGGTTCCATCAAGGGTCTTAGCGTCACAACCACAGATAGCAAGGAGATAAATTAACTGACAATGAGAAATAAAAGTTCTGTTGTTTACAGATTTTTAAAACCCCACTGGCTTTATCATTGTGAATGTATCTTTTTGTGAAATTGCTGCAATTTGTTAGGAAGTATTGCTGAATCCCTGCCGGGCCAGCTGGGGGGAAAAGGAGGGGGAAACAGCCAGGCCTTGGGGCTCGAGGCGAGGGTGCGAGCCGGCGACAGGGTCACCAACCAGACCCCGGGAATCAGCTGAGGAGCAAGCAGTGGATGAGTTGCTGCAGATTCATTTATTAAAGGTGTTTGGGCTTATATAGGGTCAGAGTCCAATCAGATGTTGCCATCCTTCTGCTCAGGGGAGAGAGGGGAGGACAACCACGAATCATTTAACTGTTACTAGGTGTCCGTTGCGGGGGCAGGTTAGATGGCCGCTTCCCATTTGGTTGCTCATCCTTCTGCCTGCATGGTTCTCTATTGGAACATGTCTGGGCATGTCTGTCGGTGTCCAGGCTTGTCCGTAGCCGGGAGCTGGGCTTAGGCCTCCCTGAATCGGTAGTGCCACAAGAAGTTTTTCAGGCAAGTATTTTTTTATCCAGATATTGGATAGATTTCTTATGTTAGGGTCATAGGACTGTGTATAGTTGTGTGATGTCATGTGATGGCTCAAGGGTTATATCACTGGTCTCCCTCAATAATAGGTGATAATTGCACTATAATCTTTATTGAATTAACATGCTTGTGATGAAAGTTATTGCAGTTTCTGACAATGACTGACAACCACAATTCCTGAACTGTGATCTGAACATCATTCGGAATAGTGCTATGTCCTATAGTATCTGTGAGATAAAGCACCCTCAGTTCATTAAGAGGGAATGCTTTACTTGTGTGTGTGTGTGTGTGTGTGTGTGTATGTGTGTATGTGTGTGTGCGTGTGTGTGTGTGTAATGATTACTCTTAACTGTTGCTGTGAGAGAGCATTCCAAGTCAAGCGACTTAAGGGATACATGGAGATTATTCAGTTTATGGTTCCAGAGGGGAGAAACAATCTTTCATGGCAAAAATAACATGGTTGGTGGCTGAAGCTAATGGCAGGCTAAGTCACTACAAACATCCTGGAGACTCAGAACTGCTCAGTCCATTAGGCCAGTGGGCTACGGCTGAAGGCTGGGGGATTCTGGAGTTTTTAGTCACGTTGAAGACTTGGAGGGCTGGAGGGCTAGAGGGTTGAAGAAGCCAGGCGGCAGGAGGGAAGTACGTTTTCTAGCACAGCTTCAGAGAGTCTCTCTTCAAAGTCTTCTGTTCTATGGTTTCTTTTATCTGTTCTGCTACTGGGAGGTTCCAATCATATCTAGGGCTGATCTTTGCAATGTAAATGGATTGATCTGGATAATGTCTTCAGGTCTTCAGACAGCTGATCTTAGTTAATGCCAGGTGTGGTCAAGTTGACCCCCAGGATTAACTATCACAGTGTGTTTGTGTAGATGGTACATGCACACATATGCATGTTGTGTGTGTGTGTATGTGTGTGTGTGTGTGTGTGTGTGTGTGTGTGCATATGTCTACTAGAGGCAGCCTCGAGTGTTCTTCAGGAGCGATCCACTTTTTGCTTCAGCGAGGCCTCTCCCTGGTCTACAGCCTGCTGAGTGGGCTGCTGGCCTATCTGACCAGGAAGCCTCAGGGACCGCCCCGTCTCCTCCTTCACCACACTGGCACTCATCTCCGTGCCCAATTTCTTTCATGAGCTCTGGGAATCCAGCTCAGGTCCTCGCATTGCGCAGCAAACACTTGACCGCACGCCCGGACAGCTCCCTGGCCCAGAGGAACCTTTACCGTCCGGCTCACTTCGGTTTGTGTGTTTTTCTCTTCATTCTTGAGTGACCGAGCACAACATCAAGTCAGAAGGCCTTTTTTTCTCATGTCCCATGGAACTGAAGGAAGATAGTTTTGAGAGTGGGGGTGGTAGTAAAGGCAACAACTCTGCCCTCTGAAAATGCATGCCAATTGATACGAAGACAGGACAAGCCGAAGCTTCCAAAGGGACAGGTGTGCTTATTCTTCCACAAGCTATTGTCAAGCCCTAAGCTAGGACCCTGAACTCAGGACCGAAGGTCTCGAAAATGGTCTAACATGAAGAGCTTGTTGGCATTGTGGATCCTCCCTATTCAGAAAATTGGATTTCCATTGTACTGCATTACTTCAAGTAGAATCAACAAGTCAGGGCTTACGGATATGGAAAAATTGCTGAAGAATGAGAAAGAAATAATCCGAAGTCAAAGTGAGAATATTTATTCATTTTAGATGGGTTTTTGGCTCTATGAATGATTTTCTGAGGCCTAAAATCCATTATTGTGGTGGGTTTTTGCAAAGTGAGAACATTTTCCACTATTAGGTATGATTTGCTACGTTAGAGTCACAAAACACAGAAACATTTTCAACAAATCTGTTTTATTTAAAACCAAAAACACTCAACAAAATGAAAACCAAACTTGAATTCTAAAAAGTGTTTTTGCCATAACTTATGTTAATATCCTGAATATAAAGATAGCTGACATAATCCAATAAAAATGAATTTTCTTATTAAAATGGGCTAAGGATATAAACAGATAAATGCAGAATTTAATAAATATTAATGAGCAATTAATATTGTGGGGTATTCAAATGTATTGATTATTAACATGAACCTGGCATATCACACTAGCACAAAAGTGATTATCACCCAAAGTGGAAACAGTTTTGGAAGAGAGACACCTGACAGATACCCTGCTAGGTATTTAACTCAGTGTCATGACAAAGTACCTGATAAACAGCACATTTAGGGGGCAAAGGCTTTGTTCTAGCTGGTGATTCTAGGGAACAGTCCATCATGGAGAGAAGTCACAGCAGCAGGAGGCAAGGCACCGGTCAAGAGCAGAAAGCAACAGATGACTCTGTGCATGCTTGGGGCTACTCAGTTTGCTTTCACTGCTTATAAAGTCTGGGACCGCAAGCCCAGGGACCCCAGCCACCCACAGTGGTCTGGATCTTCCCACATCATAGGCAGGCCAGAGGCTGACCTATTGTGTGTCAGGTTGCCAGTGAATGCAGACCGTCATATGCCATGTTATAAGTCATCCCAGACTCTCCACAGGGCCATGTGGCAGCCTGGATCTAAAGGCACACAGATACATATGGTATTTGACCCTAGCAATTTCACTTGTGGCACTGCAGCCTGAGGATACATGCTGATGTGCAGAGCCATGTGAAAGAATGCTAATATTATTTATGGTGGAAACAACCTATATGCTCCAAAAGCAATAGACATTTTAAATAAGAGACAGTGGCTCTCCATAAAGTGGAAAATTACAAAACTACTAGTCATGTAATAGACACAATATCAAAATAAGCAATGCTCATGAGATATATTAGTAGACTGTTAAGTATATCTGATTATTATAGAATGGACCATAAATGGGAAAACACTGGAAATTTACAGTTAGATGTTAACTGGTCATGTTAGTGTTTTGTTTAACATTTATTTATTGTGTGTGTGTGTGTGTGTGTGTGTGTATGTGCGCGTGCATGTGCACATGTACATACATGAGTGGGTGTGTGTGCATGTGTACATGTCATAGGACATGTGGAGATCAGAGGACATTTTGCAGGAGTTCTCTCCTTGTACTATGTGGATTCTGGAGATTGGACTCAAGTTGTTAGACTTGACAGCAAGCGCCTTTACATGCTCAGCCATCCCACTGGCCTCATTAGATTTTGAGTTAATACTCTGTGTTCACTAAGTAGTAACATTCTCAAGAACACTGATAAGTTTGCCTGTGCTGTCTAGTGCTCCTACTTTTAACCATATGATAGAACTTGACTTTCTCAGAAATCACCCAGTATTACAATGCTCAGAGCAAGCGATTTAGTTTTTCAGCATGCACATATATTAATATCTTCTAGGATTTATTATTTTAGAGTGTTAACATAACTATGATATTTACTATCTTCAAGTGTACAATCTAGTGATAGTCAGTACATGCACAGTGACTTGCAACTCCGAACAGAAATTATGCCCCTGCAGTAAAGACTTGCCAGTCCTTCCCCTTCAGCCCCAGTAACCTCTGCTGACCCTTTTGTCTGCATGGACTTGCCTACCAGAACTGTTTTTAACTATCTTAAGTATTACTTTTCCTAAAAAATGGAAAGAACTATCATTTGAGGTGCCTGGGCCCAATTTCCTATTTCTTCTGTTAGATTAAAATGAACATGAATTTTGTCAGTTGCAGGGCATTAGTCAATTTACTCTCATGCAGTACTGATCATTTTCTCTCCCTCATAGAACTCAGTTGTTACTTGAATGCTCACATCCTGGTTAGTCAGAGCGTCATAGACTAAGCACAGGTGGTGCGCACATGAGTCAAAGAAAGAGTCAAAGAATGCTTTTACTTCAGTTTATCCTTGTTAAAAGTCTAGATTATTCTATTTTTTAAAAAAATCATCATTTTTTCTTTATCCACATAGAAAGGAGCACATTGGTGCAAAATTCAGACTTCTCTATCAGAATTTTATTTATAAGTAAGTTGCTTTCTCACCACCCAATTTTCATTAGACAAGAATATATTCTAAATGTATTGAGAACCAATAAAATTAGCACTAGGTGAAAATGATTGGTCTTCCTTGGATTTCAATCCTTCATCTTGCTACAGTTGATTACTGTTTGTTTAAATACATGAATGCACTCAGGTCCTGAAGTGTTCAGCGTGAGGCAGTCACTGACATAGGCTCCTTCATGCTTGCAAAGGCTGTAGACAAGGATGAGCCCTGGAGATAGACACAGTTAATCTGCTCCTTCACCTGCTGCCAAAGTTGGGCCTGGGTGTCCCGCACCCTGAGTATGAGCGTAGGTCAGGGTAAGTTTACCCGTTCACTTCTGAGCGGCTGTGGGGCCCTCGCGGACACAACCTGGCCTCTCTCTAGACTGCTGGCTTAGTTCCTCTCCAGAGGACTGAGCTAGCCCTGCCGCCATTTGCAGAGCAAAACCAAATGAGGCCCTTCTTTCTGTTCCAGGTGAGTACTACTTCTAAGTGGCACCCTCTCTTCCCTCCTGTGGTTGAGGAAGGGTCTCGAAGCTTGTCACGACTTGCAGACAGTAGAAGTGGAGACCACAAAGAGGGAAGTTTTTCCAGGCTTTACACAAAGCATGAAATTGACGGACGTGCATGTGTAAAATAGAAGATAGTAGAACAATTTCCAAGATGCGGGAGCCTTTCCCTCCCCAGAGGAGAGGAGTGAAAATATACACTTCTAATACTGGTATCAATGTGTGCTATCAACTCGTTATTTGAAAGCATAGAAAGAAAGCAGTGGTTATGGCAGAAGTCAGGCCAAGGGAAACGCATCTATTCCTCTACACTGATTCATGAAAGGCATCCGTCAGACTGCTCTGGCTATTTTTGTAGGTTATACAGAGATGACAGGTGGGGATGTAGTTCACATGGTAGAGCGCTTGCCTAGCATGCAGGCCCTAGTTTCTATCCCCGGTACCACATAAACTGGCTGTAGTGGTATATTCCAGTAATCCCAGGACTTGGGAGCAAGATGCAGGGGGATCAAAAGTTTAAGGTCAGCCTCTAGTTGGAGGCAACATCAATCATATCTGAGAACTCATCTTAAAAGGAAAACAAACAAACTTCAACAATCACCCTGAACACCAGAGGTTTCAGAGATGGACTATGAGTTAGGATTTTTCTTTCATTTCTCTCCTGTGAATAACTGAATTCATCTAATATACACTGATGTTTGGTACCAAGCTCTGCAGTCCTTAGGGGGATGCTGTGGAGAGAGGCCTGCATTTGACTTACTCAGGCTCCAGCTAACATTTCTAGTGCATTTTTGAAGACAGATTACAGGCTCAAAAAAATTGGGCGGGGGGAGGTGTGGCTCAAATTTGAGAAATCCTCGAAGGTATGTATGGCCTTTAAGGAGATGAAGGGAGTACAAACAGTTATTCTTATCGTCACTTGGTTTTGGCAAAGTGTTGCATACTCTGCTTGTATAATATCACATATTCTGATGTCTCTAAGCAATGCGTTTTATATCCCCCTGGGGAGTAGAATTAACTGGCCTAAGTCTGCAGGGCTAGTTAATGGCAAACTGATATCTACTTTGCGTGAGTCAAAGTCTTCACTCCTAATAAGTGTGCACCTCTTCTTCCCAGCATGCAGCAGTCATGGGACTGCACCATGCCTGAGTACATAATGGGGATGAACCTAAAGTGGGGTGAACCTGGGCCAAAATATCCAAAGACTCACAGTGAACAGAGTTCAGCCTGGCTTTAGAGCAGGGAGACTCCACCCTGCTGGGTCCTGAGCATCACTGGCTTGTTATAAAGCACATCGCAGTGATGGGGTTGCATCTCTCAGCATCTTCTCGGAAGCAGGGCATGTGGTCCTGGCTGCGGTGTGCCAGAAACATGCAAATGAGTCTGTCTTCCCGCAATGCCAGGATTTACTGAATAGCAATAAGTTGATTTCATTGAATGCACTATCAAGAGGCACATGACACATCACACAGTAATCAGCCGCAGTGTGTGTATATACAAGGCCATGTGTAGCCTTCAGAATGGTTTCAGAGGTTACAGAGGCTGCAGCAGAGTTCCAGAAGCTCTGGAGGCCTGAGAGACAGCAGGGGAATGGTGGCAAGGATGCTTGAAGAATCTCTATAGCAATCAGACCAAAGGCCATGCTGGGGGCTTGTGGGCGACGCTGCTGCACGTCAAGCGGTGGGATACAGCAGCGAGAGAGGAGGCGCAGAGTGGTGTCTCGTCCAGGTAAACAGATGGATAACAGGTGAAGACGGGCGGGTGGGCGGCCCGACAGAAGGCCCTTCAAGCGGGTTGCACCAACAGTGGGAACCAAGTAGAGCGGAGGCCCAGGGTTGGCAATTTTCAGCCTGTTGGTCCCCTGAGGCACATGTTGGGTGGCCAGGAGATGGTCTGTGCTTGTGGGGTCCAGGGAAAAGCGTTACACCTTTCCTCACTCTGTGTGTCTAGTAAGTTTTCAGCTCATATTCAGTCCCAATTCACTTTGATAAATCCATACTTTTAGGAACGTTTCTTTTAGTCACACCTTGCAGTGGTGTCAGATGGATGTGACATCTATATGCTCACCAAGGCATGGAGTCATCCGGGTTCTGCATCTGTACTCGGGATAACTCAAAGGTTGCCTGTGATATGGAGTTTCTCAGGGAAAGGTGCGACCTGAAAAACCACTGCTTTGCACAATGCGGAGTGGCCAGGTTCCTTGGCTATTGTGTTGGTGTGGCTCTCCTGCCAAGCTGGACAAGGAACTGCAACCAGCCGACCGTAGATCAGCACTAAACCCCTTGTTTCCTTAAGCCCTTTGGTCATAGATTTATCCGTAACAGAGTAAGTGCAACGTGCAGTGACTTTGAGCTGGGTACAGTACGATCTTAGCATACGCGCTGTCTTAGCCCTCTTGGGGGAGGGACAGATATCATCGTGATGAGATCACATTTTCCATGCCCCCCCATGCGTGCAGAAGGTTGAGCTGCCTCAGCTCAGACACCGCAGGGTGACACCGTTCATCGGGCGCCTTTACTGTCCCCACTGTGTAAATGAAGACATTAAATCTTGACTTGATATCGAACACTGGCAGCTGTTCTTTGAGAGCGGGAAAGGGACAGTCCATGTGTGGTGGATTCTGCTGGTGTTTTCAGCTCTTTCTTCTCGGCTCTCCTGTCTTCATGAGTTGGACAGCTGCACTTTCCACTTCTGCCATCTCTGCTCTTGGTACTGTTTTTATGCTGCATGCTCCTGTCTGATTTCACTCATTCCTGCAGGGTTGGGCCTGACTTTGATTCCTCCATGCAGGTCAGGAAGGATCCTGGGCTCTGGTGAGTGACCGGGTCTGTGCTCAGCACTCCTGGGGTCACCTCCTGGCCTCTTCCTGTTGCCATCACGCCTCGCTGTCACGCTGCACCTCCTTGTGATGTGAGTTTCTATACTATGACCGTGTTCAGATAGCATGGCAAAGGACAGGATAGGATGAGAGAAATGGGTGGAGAGGAAGAAGGAGTGATGAGTGTCAGACACTGAGATTTCAACAGTCTATCTGTCCAAGAGTGCTCCCCTGTGAGGGCAGCTCATAACGGCTCTTTGGAGGTGGAAACTCACTTCCCTCCCCTAGAAAGATGAGACCTCCTGTCCTGACTCCAATCACTGGCATAGAGAGGTGGGGCCAGAACCAGAACTCAGGTCTAAAGCCACGGCTTTTCTAATGTGCTGCCTCTGCTCTCAAAATGGCAGCAGATGAGAACAGGGAGATGGCTTGCTGGATGGAGCACTTGTAACACAAATGCGAGGACCAGAGTTCAAATCCCCAGAGCCCACAAAAGCTGGGCAGGTGTGGTGATCACCTGTGATCCTGGCACTGAGGAGACAGAGACAGGGGATCCCTGGAACAAGACTGCCAGCTGGACGAGCCAAAGCGGGGAGCTGTGGGCTCACTGATCAACAGTTAAATGGAGAGCAATAGAGGAAGACATCCACTGTCAATCTCTGGACTGATATGCATGCATGAGCACGTGCAAACACATCTGTAATAAACACATGCTCCTGCACACATGCACACACACATCAAAATGTTAAAAATGAAATCTCAATATCATGTTGCTGAAGGCTCACAGGATGGAGAGGTCTCCTTAGAAAATGTTTGCTCTAAACTCTACGACTTCACTCTCCCCTCAATGCAAGTGGATGTTCGTTCATGCATTCCAATTGGTCAATACTAGTTATGTTCGTTGCAGTTACAGATAGACCCGCGCAGTCTCAGATTAGCCACTTCTCAGTCATGGCCCATTTGTAGCTCTACGCCCCTGGCTCTGTGGATTGGATAACTGAGAAAAGGTGAGGAGCATAGAGTTTAGAAAGCTAACTTTTGCTCGGAGAGTGACGTCATCCCAGCTGCCCGAGCCAGGGGTCCCTCTTCTTTGCCCATGACTCTTTGAAATTTCCAGCATGTGCCCTAGGCTTGTGCAAACAGAACAAATGTGTCTTTTACCATTTCTCTTAAAATACAGAGGCAATGGGATTTTATTTTTTTTCAGACGTGAAGTAAAAGAAGCATAAAGTCCCAGGAGTATCAGAGGCCAAAAGGAGCCAACTTTAAGATGAGCTTCACATGGCAGAACAGCCTGTCACAGCATTAAGCCACCAGATCAAAGCATTCCTGGAATCATTTCTTAGCCATGTGAGTTACTAAGCAAACTTTACTAAGAGGATTTGAATTGGTTTTCTTTTTTGTATCTTGCAATTAAAATCATCCTAAGTAATATATCTCTTCTCCATATTTTCAGAAAAAAATGTTTGCTTTTCTTAAATTAAAACCCATTACTGTTTTAAACAGTTTATTACCACTTTCGAAATAATGTACCTGGGAAATTTCAATACATAAGTGAAATTATTAGATCATAAAGAAAGAATAATGTGTCAGAGTGTACCTACCTGCTCCTTTCTAATTAGAAAGTATTCTCAAACAAGGTTTGTACTGTCAACTGGATTCTCATATCTTAACCTTGTTTGGTGGCTTTTTCTCCCCTCCCCCTCTTTTCCAGCAACCATTCCATGAGAAGAGTGGTTTGCTTTTCAAACGCTGTTGTTCAGGTTTCATTGTCTGAGAGTCAGGGTGTCCTGGCTCTGGTAGCCCCATCTCTTTGAAAGAGTCTTGCGTGCATTTGCCCCTGGCTGGTGCAATCAGTCAAGTGGCCTCAACTATTAGCGCTCTGGTAATGAGGCCGCTGCTCCGGCCCCTCCCACGTGAGGCTCCTGCAGGTGCTGTTATTTCAACACCTCCCTGGCGGCTGGGGTCTGCCTAGCCCTCCAGCAGGTCATCTGACAGCTGTGTGCTGCTGCCTGTGAACCAAAGAACCTCACCGGGAATTCAATGAAGGCAGAAATTTACTCTCACCACTTCTCGACAGATAGGATGCATTGTATAATTCCAGCCTTTATTTGTGGACACGGATTAGTCATCCCTATAGAACAGCTTTGTGCCAGACCTAGTGTGGCGCGTGCAAATGGCCACTCACGCCTAGGAAAATGGCACCTATACAAAGTTCAGTATGGAGAGCAGCTAAGCACTTCATTAAACTAATTTCATGAATATCCTGACATGTTTCTTGCTCACTAGTGAGTCCACTGGAGGCTGTGACACGTTAGCTCCCATATTCTAAGGGACGTAAGGGCAGACGCTACGAAGCTCTGTGGGTGGATGAGAGTGTGTAGGGGGAGGTGGAGCTGAATTGGGATACGAGTGGAGAAGAGAATCTGAAGAGCTCTTTAATGTTGAAGCATCGAGGCTTGGTGGGGACGGTGGGCAATCCTGAAGGACAGCAAAGGCCCAGGGTAAAAGCAGGGCAGGCAAGTTCTGTGGCACAGTCAGTTTTGCTAAGACCGAGGCCAACGAAGAGAGCTGGTGAAGCAGAGGGGACAGATAGCACCTAGTAGTCGCTTTGTGGAACCGTGGATGTCGGCCGTCAAGGTGGGCTGGCCCTGACAAGGTGAGCCCTTGAAGGATGGAAGTGTTCGTGGTTATGCTTGGGAGTGGAAAGCCCTGGCCCTTAGGTTGAGGTGTGAGGATTGGGGCAGGGGACAGCAGCGGGAAAAGTGGTTTGGGGAATCGGAAGGAACCGGGGAGGAGGGTGTTAGGTGGGACCTGCAGGGGGTTACGCTGGAGATCAGATGCAGGGAAGAGGGGTCTTAGGAGGAACCTGAAGCAGGGTGTGCTGGAGAGGAGCAACCCCCCACCCTCCGTGACTCCTAACAAGCAGGAGATCTCGTGGGCCAGGTGATGAGCAAGAGCCAGAAGATCAAAGAGCGAAAATGAAAGGTGCTGCGCTGTGTGCATCCCAGGGGAGGCCAAGCTCAGAGCCCGTGTCCAACACTGGAAGTGACAGTTCCTTGGGACATGACAGGATGCGGCGGGAGCTCTAGAAGATGCTACGCGTGATGTCTGGGTGTGTGTGGGGAGTACTTTGTGGTCCTGCTGAGGTTGGAAAAGTCCTGGACTAAAGTGAGGTGAGCCAAAGCATGGGGTATCATGTCCGGGCTGCAGAGACCCCATGAGCTGCTGCTTCTGAGGGTACCACGGTCAGCAGTGCCCACTAGGCAGGGTCCCTGAGCCTTTCCAATGGTCTGAGCTCCCCAGACAGCCTGCAGTAGGCAGCCTGCACTTTCTGGCTTTATGTCATTCATTGCTTTAAGTCCCCTGAGGCTTGGGGAATTGTCTGTTGTTACTTTACTCCGATGGATGATAGAACTTCCACTATAAGAATCAAAGGTGATTCTTCTGAAAGCAGCCTGGGATGATTTGAGAGTGAACCTCCACAGAACATGCAAATCCATAAATTTAAATCCTTGCACTTATGGGAAGGACACAGAACACATGGCCAAGAGCGTGCATGCTTGAAGCTGCTATATATCTGAAAGAGGTCACTGTATAAGAGGCAACACACCTCACCCAGGGGTCCAGGGAAGATGGGTTGTGACCCCCTTAGCAAGCCTGTCTGAGCTAAGGGCAGGAGAACAGGCAGATCAGAAACCAATCAGGTGTGGAAGACCTGCAGAGTCATCTGGGCATGCACTGGCTCTGCAGCCGCATGAACGAGCATCAGCTTACTTCTAAATCCCTGTGGGTGGAAGGCTATTGAAGTCCACCTGGGAAATGGACCCTGGAGTTACTACTGAGGGGCCCTTGGTCAGAAAGCCTATGGAGACAAGCTGTGGTTAGTCTGATGGGTCATCCACCAACATCACAGTTGGCAACCACGGCGATGGCGAGGTCTCCCCAGGGCCGATTCTTCCTGCTTCTACCTGTCAGGCCTCAAGTGTCCAGCGCTGGTTTTGTGATGGACAGTGAGGGATGGAGCTGCTGAGCTGGGGTCTAACTGCTCCCACAGTGATGGTGACCTACCTCAGCCTAGACGGCAGACTTGAGGGAGCAGACTTCAACAGGCAGCAGGCCCGCGGGTCCCCTCAATCATAGTCACACTGGCCTCGGGCCACTGGGCGCTTCTGGGGACGGAGTGCTACAATTCTGGGCACAGACTTTAGAGCAGAGTACTGTGTGAGCAAGGGTTTGGATATAGCCTGGCCGCTCCCTAAGTACACCCAGGTGACCCAAGTCCCCAGGACGGGACATGCGTCTCACTGAACTCACGGTCATATTAACCCTTACCCAAGCCTTCTGTAAGGATAGCATGATCCTCCTTGAACAGGAACACAGCCCAAAGCAGAGGAGGCTGTGCAGACAAAAGGGAAATTCCAGAAGAAGCAGAACAAGAATGACCAGTACAAAATAAAGTGAGCAAATAAATAAATAAATAAATAAAGTAAATGAATGTTGGGTTTTGCTAAAAGCTTTTGGAACCTTTATTATATTGACACAATTTTTACTCTTTTAGTGGTAAATTTCCTTGATTAATTTCTGTAAGAAGTTTAAGTCAATCTTGTATTCTTACAATAAAGCTAATATTATCATAAAGTACTATTTTTTACACTTTGATAATTCCATTTCTTGGTAGTATTCTCAGGAACTTTTCCTGGGTGCTTGCACGTCAGATTGACCTACAAGTTTCTTTTCTTACAATGGCCAGGGGCTTGGGAATCAAGGTTATTCCAGATTTATAAAGTGAATTGAAATGCATATTCTCTGATTTTCTTTTCTAAGAAATTTTGATTTTTTTTCTTTGAAATGTTTAGCATAAGGAGAGAAGCAGGGGGGTCTCAAGTTAGCTTCATGTGTGTGGGGTGCTAATCACCAATTAAAGGCTTTCATTTGCTTGATTTTAGCATATTTTCTATTTTATGGTATCAGTCATTTTTCCAAGAACTTGATAATTTCATTGAAATGCAAATGTTAGGGCTAAAGTCATTCACAACACCCTGTTGGGAATATTTAATGACTGTAAGGTTTGTTATTCCATTTTTCATTCTGATATTAAATATTTTTAACCTTCCCTCATTTTTATTTCTAAGTTTTTAGATATTTGTCCAATAATTCAAGACGTGGATTTTTCATCTTTCAGTTACATTTATTTCCATAGTTGTTTTTTATTTGATTTTATCTTGGTCTATCTACTCTTGCCTTCATTTTTTTCTGTTTTGAAACCACGTATCAGGGGATGTATTTCCTCTGAGGAAAGTTTTGCCACATTATATGTGTAGCAAACATTTGAATCTAATTTTGGGCAATATTCTTACACTTTTTTAGGAAAATTATGCATTATTTTCATCATTGTGCAGCTAGCATACATTCTAATATAATCATGATTTCTTACTTGGCTCACGGCTATTTAGAAACATATATCTTAGTTTCAAAATAGGAAATTTACAGTTACTGCTTTGAACATTGATTTCTGGCACAAATTGCATTTTGATTATTATATTATTTTTCAACTGGCGCATTCGGTGTGTGCGTGTTGTGTGTTGTGTATGGTAAACACGGACGAGCGAACCCCAGGACTCGCCACTCCTCGCCCCGGATTCAAGCTCGCCTCAGGCCAAAGCGAGCCGCCCGCTCGGCCTGGCGTAGACGTGGATCTATCCAATCAGGTCGCGCAGGGAGGCTACCCTGAGCACTCTCGCCCTACAATTCATTTTTATTTTTAGTGTTGGTGATTTCATGTGACATGTATGGTGTGTGCTACAGTCGTGTGTCTATCTGTGTGTGGTGTATGTGCATGTGTATGTGTGTGTGTGTGTGTGTGTGTGTATGTGTGTGTGTGTGCTGTGTATGTGGTGTGTGTGTGGTGTGTAGTGTATGTGTGTGTGTGTATGTGTGTGCATGTGTATGTGCGTGTGTATGTGTGTGTGTCTGTGTACGTGTGTGTGTCTGTGTATGTGTGTGTGTGCATGTGTATGTGTGTGTGCGTGTGTATGTGTGTGTGTGTGTGCGTGTGTATGTGTGTGTGTGTGCGTGTGTATGTGTGTGTGTGCGTGTGTATGTGTGTGTGTGTGTCTGTGTGTGTGTGTGTGTGTGTATGTGTGTGTGTATGTGTATGTGTGTGGTGTACCCATGTGTGTGGGAGGTTGCAGGCACTCCTTCAAACATTTGGAAGTCAGAAGAGGATGTCATGTGTTTTTCTCAGCCTTATCCCTTGAGAAAGATTCACACACATACCTTGTTCACAGTTTTGTGCAGTTTGCCTGGCAGCAAACTCCTGGGATCCACCTGGCTCTGTCCCTCAATGCTGGGGTTATAGTCATAGTTACTCCTAGTTTTATGTGGGTGCTGAGGACTTGAATAGGATCATCATAGCAAACACTCTTAACCCACCGAGCCATCTCTCCTGTCCATATTTGACAGGTTTTAGTTTTGTCTTATGGCCCAGGGTGCAGGTAGTGGTTGTCCTTTTGTGACTGGGAAGAGCTGATTTACAGCTGTAGAAGTGACTCTGTGTTTTGGCAAACAGCAGAGGCAGCTTGGGAGACCCAAGGGTGTTTCAAATTCTAACTACTCTCAGGGAACTATGTGACACAGAAATGTCTCAAGCTTGTATGCCTTGTTTGGTGGTACCCGAGGTACGGGGATACGGAGAGCCTTGTTCTTCAAAGCTGCTGGGAAGGCTGACTGATACCGTTGTAGAAAAGTCAGCAGCAAAAGCTTCCAGACTATGGTCAGCAATGGTGGTGTAATTGTAAATAGTGCAAAACCTTGGCAACCTTTTCTCAATACTTTGCTGGTCATGGAAGAGAAAATAATATGGAAATATTGTTAACATCAATAGATTTGGAGGAATTAATAGATATTGAAGTTCATCTTGTGTAGAAGTGTATTTTCTGTGTGCCTTCTAGGGAATGATGACAATACCAAGTGATTCTTTGGTATGTCTACATTGTGTTCTCATGAGATGGGGTCTCATGGAACCCCCGGCCTCAACCTGAACTCTGGATCCTCCTGCTCCTGCCTACTGAGTTCTGGGCTTACAGGAGCTGCCACCAGGCCTGACTATGACGGAAGAGGCAGTGTGCTCCTCAAAAAGGAACAATTACAGGCAAAGTCATACTCTCTTTGTACAAAGCAGTAAATTAATTATAATTTAAATAACAACAAAAAGCAAAATCCTAGAATATTCATAAATGTTAACTTTAGAACTTTGGAACAAAAATTGAATCAAAAACAAAAAAAATAGATGCTGATGATAGTTGGTGTCAAGGAAAAACATTCGGATGGAGTGGTATCATGAGCGTCCACAGAACCAAAGTCACAGCAGTTATCAAATGGGGGAGGGATGACCAGGAAGTACATTCTTCATTCTTTTCTGCAGGGCTCAGACGGCAACCTGGGCCTTACATGTTTCACAGGTGCTTTACCTGTGACCGGCATACTTAGCTCAGATGTGCATATTTAAATCAAGAGACGAAGAAGGGAAAGCACAAGGAGAAAGGATCAGAACGCACCCATGTCAGTTCACTCATGAAAAACAAAATGGCGTGAATGATGGGATTAAATCAAGCAGAGGAACAAGAGAAAGCTTTAAAAGTAACCTTCGTAAAGTATAGAAGTTGCAGTAAGTTAGAAAGAAAATATAAATGTGCTCACTGCCACCAGTTTACAGATGAAGGGATGTGTCTCATAGAATAACGTAACTTGCTCCAAGCCATATGGCAACTAAATTGGTGCAGCCAGTATTCAGGTCTCTGCTCTTAACTAACAAATTATCCCACTTAGCTATATAAAGGATGAAGAAAGTCTTAAATGTTGGCAAATGGAAAATTCATTTCCACTGATAGAGCACAGGAATAAAGGCAGAGAGCTCACAGCCCCTCAAGTGCTACAAAATTCCCTTTGAACGCATGAAAAGCTATAATAAGTATGTACAGAAAAATGGGAGGCTAAACATGAATTCATAAAGAAACAAAATAATAATTAAAAGGAATAATCAAAGCAGGGAAAGTTAGGAATAACCAGAATAAAGTATTATTTTTGGAAAGTTAAGACCAGAACATTTCTAGAGTATAGGACTAAGAGACAGAGATAGAAAATATGAATGAGGGGAAGACCTGAATTGTTATTAAGAATAAATCTTAACCAAAGATGTGAAAGATCTATACAGTGAAAACTTTAAAATCCTAAAAAAAGTGATTACAGAAGATGGAAAGACCTCCAATGTTCCTGATCTGTAGAGTTAACATTAAAATGACCATTCTACCAAAATCATTATGTAGAGTCAATGCAATACCAATCAAAATTCCAACCCAATTCTTCACAGAAATTGGTAAAACAATCTCAAATTTCATATGGAAGCATAAAAGACCCAAGACAGCAAAAACAATCCTGAGTAATAAAAACTACACTGGAGGTATCTGACCTTAAACTATACTATAAAGCCATAGTAATAAAAACAGCATGGTACTGGCTCCACAACAGAAATAGAGACTAGCAGATTAGAATTGAAAACTCAAATGCAAGTGCACTCACCTTTAGTCAACCAATATTTGACATAGGTTCAAAAAAATCCATTGGAGAAAGGATAGCATCTTCAACATGGTGTTGGCAAAATTGGGTATCTACGTATAGTAGAATGAAACTAGAGCCTTATTTGTCTCTTTACATGAAAATAAACTCCAATTGTATCCAAGACCTCAATGTTAGACCAGAGACTATAAAATTCCTAGAAGAAAAAATAGGGAACACTCTCAAATTGATTGGCCTTGGCCGGCATTTCTTCAATAGGAATCCAAAGGCACAGAGAAAAAGTCCACTCTAAGCAAGTGGGATTATATGAAATTATTTGCTTAGCAAAAGAGCCTGTTAATTGAGCAAAAAAGGCAGCCTATGGAATCAGAGAGCATCTTCACTGACCACACATCTAATAGAGGATTACTATCCAGAGTACACAAAGAACTTCAAAAATTAAATACCAAGGAAGCAAATGGGCTTTAGAACTGAAAAGAAACTTCTCGCAAGATGAAATTCAAATGTCTAATAATCATCTTTAAAATATTCTACCTCTTTAGTCATTAGGGAAATGCAAATTAAAACCATCCTGAGATAGCATCCTATGCCAGTCAAAATGGCTATGATCCAAAGTACAAACAACGGCAAGTGTTGGCATGGATGTTGGAAGAAGGGGACTCTTGTACTTTGCTGGTGGGATTGTTAACTCATATAACCCCTTTGGAGACCAATTTGGATATACCTAAAAAGTTAAAAATCAAATTTACATATGATCCAACCATACTACTCCTGGGAATATTCCGGAAGAACACTGCATCTTGCATCAAAGACACATACGTAACCATGTGCATAGCAGCCCTTTTCAAAATTGCAAAGAAGTGGAAACAACCTAGGTGTCCAACAGTGGATGAATGGTTAATGAAAATGTGGCGCATATACAACGGCATACTGGTCAGCTATCAGGAAAGAGGAACTAATAAAATTTGCGAGTAAATGGATAGAACTGGAAGAAATCATACCGAGTGAAATAAGTATCCCAGAAGCAGAGAGACAGATGCTGTGAGTTCTCCCTTATAAGTGGATCCTAGCACTAAACCATTGATCTAGTAGAACCAAACAAAAACCCTTACAATACCTACAAACACAAAGGAACACAAGTGGGGGTGAGAGGTGGGGAGGAGGTGCAAGAAGATCCTGAAAAACAGAAACAAAAAAAAAAAATGGGTAAATTGCTAGAAAAAAAGGCTTCTGTAAAGAAGAGAGAGAAGAATAGGATTAGGACACAGTAGAGAGTGGGGTTAGCCTTTAAGTAATCAACAACTTACATAGTAACCCTAACTCCCTCCCCACGACAGGGAGCACACGTGCCCCAGCACTGAAAACCAGCTGAACAGCAGTGGAAGGGGAATAAACTGACAGTGGACAGGATCGGATGTCTCACACTAACCACAAACACAAAAATAAACTTCCATCTAAACACCTCGTAGTTTATCTTTGGATAGGAGAGGTTCTCAACACCCACACAGGACACAGCCTAGTGCAATGGAAGAGCAGCGAAATAGACAACAACAGCCAATCAGAATGAAGAGTACCGGTGACTCTGCGATGCTCACCCAGAATCAGGCCAACCTAATCTCTGCCCATGCTAAGGTTCAGGGAACCTTGCAGAAGAGGGGGTGATAAGATTGTAAAAGTCTAAAGATGGGAAAGTCCACTGTTGGACAAGACATTCCATTCAAGGCAGGGTTGCTGCATCCAGGAACTCATTGCTTTGAGACTTGTCCTCACCAGACCTGCACAATGACTGACATACCAACATGTCCCCATAGACTAGCAAGGGAAAGAATTTAATGCAGTGGAAACCTCAGGGCTAGGGGTTAGGGCTAGACTGGTGAGGGGAGGGCCCCTGTCAGTGAGTCTACCCAAAAAGGGGCCAGTTGGTCTGCAACAGAGGCCTGAAACTCCACTGATGCTGATGATCCGGAGGGAACCCTAGGGCCCACAGAAGCAGACAGAAGGGTGGGAAAGAATGGGATGGATTGATGAAAGGAAGGGAGTAAATGGGAAGGTAGGTGGAGAAAATTACTCAATATGCTTGTAAAACTAGAAAAAATAAATATGAAAAAAGAATGACATGAAAAACTTAAGAGAATCAGTCCACGGAGCACAAATTTTTTCTCATAGGAACCACAGGGAAGTAAAAGAAGACAGAAAGAAGTCATTAAAGAAATAATGCACGAGAGGTATGCAGTGTTGAAAGACACGTGTCTCTAACTCAATTATTTGGGGAAGTTAATGGGAAAAATAATCTGAAATCCTTTATCACAGCAAAATCAGAAAGAGTGCAATCATACTGAAAGAATAAGGAAACAGATTGCAAGCAGATGAGTCGGAATTGAAGTACATCAACATTTTAAAAGAAACACAACTTGGCAAGTAACAGAGAGGTGACCTCAAGATTCTGAATGCAAATGATTTCTAACACAGAAAAATGAATAATCAAAATTGACAGAATTCTCAGATATGCAAGGTCCACAAAACATACTTTTAAGGTGTTTTCAGGAAATTAGTTGAAAGTGTACACCTTCAAGAAAATGATGAAGAAAATACGTGACTAAGGAAAATATGTGGAAACAAGGAAAGAGAAGTAGAGAGCGCTGCTCTATCAAGTGATATCAATGGGAAGGATGTGGCAGGTGCAATGTGGCTATTACACATTTTTTTTAAGGCAAAGCTGGGGACTTAAATGGGGAAAACAGAAGACAAAGAAAATGATATGTTTCCTTTTTCCTCACTATGATGACCTGAGTCTCTGGAGGAATCCATGTCACACCCCAGGATTCTCAGCTTCTTAATTTGTTGAAATCGATCCCAGAGTCTGGGTATACAGAGGCAGCTAGTACAGCTCTCTGCCTGGTGGTGTGGTAATCTATTTTGCTTTGCCTCCACAGATATTAATTAGAACTGCTGGCTGCTTATGGTGAGGTTAATTTTTGCCCCTGGATAAAGTCAAAATTATACTAATAGTATGGTTTGAAAATAAGGTATACACAGCTGTTACATGCTATGCCAATTACGTACATCAGCCTGCTTCTAGATCAATTAGCTTCATTCCAGAATGTCAACTGTAATGTTTAGTTTATGCACATGACATTTTATTCTGAGTGTGCTGGGATCGCACAGGATACTGCATGGCTAAACTGACATTTCTTCCTGAGGAAACTTTGGCTTTTCATGGGACAGACTGAGAAGAGAGAAACAGAGTTAGGGTGCGTGTAGGACGTAAAGCTGGGCAGCCACACAGTGACATGTCATGATAAATCATCCTGGGTTATCAAATCCATATTTAGATAACTTTCCCTGACAAATCGTGTTCATGGATAGCCGATAATGCTTCCACTCCGTAGTAAATGACCTGCAGTATGCGTGCACCATCGATTTTGGCTTCATCATACACTGCTTCGCTCTTAATTCATTTATGTGTCTTCAAATGTGGATCAAATAACACTGAAGGGCATTTCACTTGGCCGCCACTCTCTGAGTTGGTGTTTCCACTGTAAAAAGTGATCACAATGTAACTTGGCAACTCTCTTTCTGCCCACCAGTGTCTTCATCAGGAAAATGTGAGGAGGCTCCTGAGGACAAAGCAATCTGGGCGTAGAGTGTTTGTTTTGAAGAAAAGCACAGAGGTCTGGGTATCCTTGTTCATCTGATGAGTGGAGGGGAAAGGATGGATAGTTCCTAGAGAGAATGTTCCAGGTCTTTTGTGCTTATCTGTGAAACATGCATGCCATCACTTAGACATATAATATTGCTGCTAGAGTTTAATGTCTTTAAACGATATGGAGGGATCAGTTGCAGCTAGAAAAAGCGTGAATGATCTCGCCCCCCTCTCCTCTACTCCTTTCTGAAGGCCCTTGAAGGATGCATCCTTACTCAGCTGCATGGGGGGAAGCTTCCTTTTGAGGGGCCCTGCTTTTTGCATGATGCAGTTGTGTTCTTGCTTTGGTAGAGATATCCTGTAGTCATTCCCTGACAAAACTTGGGAAGAGCTCAGAGAATGCGAGACTGGGGGCGACGCAGCTTGAGCAGCGCTGAAGGATGAAGGGTGCAGACTCAGAATGGCAAGGACGGTGACCACGAGCATGATTGCGTAGCCCAGACTCTGGAAATGAGCCCAAGTTAAGCTCACTTGTTCTCCTTTTGGTCAAGCCATGACAAAATGTGACAGCAAGGGTGGGTTCTGCAGACCCCAGAAGCTCAGAGAGGCTCTGGTACATCTTTGGGAAGCAGTGTGCTTGGGTGGGAGGCTGAAGCAGGAAATCCTGTCCCCTCTTGGAAGCCACAGGGGACACATGTCAGGAGGCTGAGGTGCCGAAGGCAGCGCCAGCAGGAGACAATGAGACCCCAACCCCGCAGAGTGATCACAGATGCCAATCTGACACCTCCCTTCAGCTAACAGTGGCAATAGAGGGCACAGCAGTCATGTTTCAGGGGGCATCAGGCTGTTTGGGCAAGTAGCTGAACCTCACGTGTGGGTTAAGGATGTTGCACATGGGCTGAGGATGTTTCACCCTGGCTGATGACCTCACACCTGGGTGGATGACGTCACACTCTGGCTGATGACCTCACACCTGGGTGGATGACGTCACACTCCGACTGACGACCTCACACCTGGGCTGAGTTCAGGCAGTCCTTAAGTACTCATGGCTGGTGCCCAGGTGGCCTTCAGTGGCTCTAACTCCACAGCCATCACCTGTGACCTGGGCTAGAAAGGAAGACAAATGGCCAGAAGGCAACTGAGGAGCCAGTCTTGGAAAAGCCCAGGAAGCTGCAGCTGCTTCCAGATTAACAGGAGCCAGTCCTGCCTGAGCAAATGGGGAGGAAGGACAGAGATCTGAAGCCGCAGAAAGAACGAAGTGGCCCTGGGCCCCTAGCATAGCTGTGGAAACTTCTGTAGGGCGAACATTCCCTGTGCTGAGAAGACAGAGTTTTCTCTGTTCCATTCTTCACATGAAACCTACTACCTAATAATAGTCACTCGATAAAGTGTGTTTCTCTCATTGGAAATGTGGGGGTCCATTTATCAGGAGCTTGAGGCTTAGCTGCAGAGCACATACAAGGTCACGCTTGACTTCCGAATGGACAGGCAGCATGTGGACACTGTCATTAGCAAGACGTGTCTTGAGTTAGCATGAGTCTCGTGTGGTTACGGCAGAAGGAGGTCTCCATTGTGTGTGTGTGTGTGTGTGTGTGTGTGTGTGAGGGGGGAAGTTCTCAGACATTCCAGTTGTCTGGCTTCCTAAGTCAGTTTATAAAGATTCCCACAAAACCTGGGGCTCGCCTCCGTCTGCTGTGTTTTATTGCTTAATTAGCAAGTTGTCAAAGCACGGCGCTTCGCACCCTGAAAGATGCTTTTTTTCACCTGCTCACTTACTTTTTATCGGGATAATGAGCTGTGGAATGACAGGTAGAATCTTGTTCCCTCCGTGTTCCAGCATGTCGTGGATTCCTTGTCGGGCAAAAAACTCATAGGGAAACGTCATCTCACAAAGACCGTCAAAGAACAGAGGCAGGTAATGGTGGTAATCCAGCTTCTCGATTTCCACCTGGAAGCAGAGAGAGAAGATACGTGTGTCATTACTACTCGAGGCCAATGTGGCTGCCTGGCTCTGCAGGCCGGGCCCTGCATGGGGGACCCCGCGGCGCATCCAGCCACTTGGAGAAGGCCAGAAGCCTTTCTGCTCTTAGCAGTGAGGGTAAAATGGTCGACCTTCAGATATTCCTGCTTAAGTCTCTTATTTGCCTGTCACCTATGTTGGGAGCATAGTAATAATTTCGTTTGTTAATGAATTCATTAATTTTACCATCTGACACAATTGTGACAGGAAGCCTGTGATATGCAGCCTGAAAATACCCAAGCAAGACTGGTGGAAATAGATATGCGGAATCTAACCAGAATGTAGCAGTGACCTGGACAAGAAGATCGTGGGGTCACTCTGACACTGTGGAGCTTGAGTAGCATCAAGAATGAAAAGGCAACAGCCAAGAGCGGGCGATTCTGAATGGCTGCCTGACACCCCAAATCAGATGGTGCCCACTCCTCCTTTCTCTGCTTCTTTGAGGAGCAGACACACGTGTCACACCCGTGGCGACCATCACTGCCCGCCTCATTGCGGGGTCTCTTGCTGCCCCTTCCCAGTAACCTCCAGCACTGTGAGGGGAGGGGCCGCACCCTGAGGCAGAGAACTGGTGATCTGGGAATCACACGCATCTAGATTTCCCCTGGCCCAGGTTCCTCCACTGTGTGGAAAGCAGCCAGCCACCCTGTCTGATGGCCAGCAGGAAGACAGATTAATTTTGGCGCCGCAGGTGGCCGGGACCATCACACTCGCAACGCAGATGTGCATGCACATAAGCAGGGCTACAGAGCGAGGATCTAGTGAGATGACGAACTCAGGCTCACAATCGGCTACGTTAGCAGCCCATCTGGACCCTTGAGAAACAGCCCTGAACCTGTCGAAATCTGCTTGCTGGCTCTGGGCAGCTATCACCAACAAGGGGGCAGCTGTCACCAACAAGGGGGCAGCTGTCACCAACAAGGGGGCAGCTGTCACCAACAAGGGGGCAGCTGTCACCAACAAGCAGCTTTTTGGGTGCTCTCAAGAAAGAGGTCTGTCTCCAGTCCACGGTGCTTCACTCGTGAACGTCCCCCGCACAAAGCGTGACAAAGGAAGCCCCACTGTCCCAGGAAGTCAGCCAGCCAGAGTGGACATTCAGACCCTCTGGTGGCACCACAGCTTAAGAAGATGGTCCCATTTATGTGTGGAGGATACCTAAGCCTTCGGTTTGTTTACATTCCTTGTAAATTTATAAGATTTATTTCATTCTAGTAAAAATTTATGGAATATGTACTCAATATTAACTTTCTTAAGGACTTTTGCATATTTGGAAGTGTTTTAGAATGTTATTTTGTACACTGCCGAAAATCTACTGCTCTATCAGTCATATCCTAATGGTAAAATGCTGTCTCTAAATTTACCTTGTAACCTATTTCATAATAAAAGTGTCATAGGTACTATATTTTCCACTTAGACTTTTTTATATATTTTGTTTTTCCTCTTTTTTAGCACATTGTTATACTTTTATGTGCATCCCTGATAATTAGCAAATTTCATACTTTAATGTGACCACAGACTCTGTATTTTCATATGTTAACTCTAGTCATTTACATGTACAGCTATGCCTAGTTTAGTATCTGTCATTTTATGCTCTCTGGCTGTTACTTTTTATTTCTTTGTCCTTTCT
Organism: Typhlomys cinereus; assembly: GCA_023101885.1. Lineage (NCBI taxonomy): Eukaryota > Metazoa > Chordata > Mammalia > Rodentia > Platacanthomyidae > Typhlomys > Typhlomys cinereus. The sequence goes on along the minus strand of JALPQD010000024.1, from coordinate 10,407,191 downwards.
ATTTTTCAGTTTTGTTAGGTAGGTTGCATTTTATTTATGTTGCGTTTATTTATCCTTTTTGCAAAGATTTTAAAGATAAGACAGCCCGTTTAAATACTTTATTGCAATGCTTTTTTCTTCCCCAAACATTTTCAAACTTGTATTTATGTTGGTGAGACAGCAAACTAAAAATCACCTAAGAAGAATGCTGACACACCAGTTTTTGTTGGAATTCTTTCTACTTTTTCTTCATGCAACAATATCAAGGACAATGGCAGTTATAACAATACCTATGTTTATGACCCCAGGTGCTGTAAACACTACTAGGACCATGATCATTTTGGTTTTGCTTTTTTGCCTATGTACCGCACGGCACGAAAGTTTGTGTGTGTGTGTGTGTGTGTGTGTGTGTGTGTGTGTGTGTGTGTGTATAGAAGAAGGTGCTTGAGTGTGTTGAGTCTGTGTGCCTGTGGAGATCCAAGGGTGACATCAGGAGTCTTCCTGGATTGTTCTACCTTCTTACTGCTTTGCTCTGGGATTTTTCTAGTCCCTGCCTTCCAGGGTCTGAAGTACAGGCTGCCACCATTTGCATGAAACATTTTTTACGTGGGATCTAGGGATCTGAACTCAGGTTCTTTTGCTTGTGAGACTCCTCCTGAGCCCCCTCTCCCCTACCCAACCCTTTTGACATGATCTTGAGGGCTCTTAAGAGTCCCCCAGTCTGCAGAGCATGGAAACTGAGGCACAGGGTGGTTTAACAATCTGCCTGAGGTGAAGCTGACGCATGCTGCAGCCACCGTGGGCACAGTGGGCTCAGCGCGCCCACGGCCGCTGGGGCATCACTCTGCTTATCCCTGTTTTCTTTGTCAGCATTGATCCAGCTTCAGACTGATCTGATGCTCACGTGGACACAACTGATTAGCATAAAGCGTGCTTTGTTCTTATTTTACTCTCTTCTTATACCTTGTTATATATTGTGAGTCTCTGCCCCGTTTAGCTGATAGATGGATTTTTTTTTTTTTTTGCTTCATTTACAGTGTTTGTTCAAATGAGAACTACTGAGGGTCTGTGAGATTCTTACTGTCAAAAATTTTGTAAGGAAAATCCATGAGAAAGAAGGAACAACTGAGAGATAAGAAAACTGAAAGAAAGACAGAGAGAGGCAAGAAGTAATTACCCCTGGGCTCTGCGGCCCCCGTTCACCGACCACCAATATTCTCTCCTCGGAAGTCTCCTGATCTCTCCATGGAAGTCTCCTAGTCTCTCCTCCAGATCTTAGCCTTTCCTCTATCCTTGAGCTCAGTGAAGCCTCTACCATGGCCTCTGCCCACTTGGGTTTCCTCTGTACCCTCACCATTTCATCATTGTTTCTTGAGTTCATTGGCTCTGGGCGCTTCCCTCTGCCAAGAGCCTATCTCGGTAGGAGAGTACTTAAAAAGCATGTGCTGGATTTACATGATGACCTTTTGCATCTGCACTGTTTCACCAGCCCGAGAAGCATGCTCAGTGAGAAAAAAATGGTTCTGTACGAGGGTCACATGCATTTGAAGTGGATGTAGCCCTGGGATGCACGGGGGGGTGGGGCCTCACGCTGTCCCTGTAGCAGCAAGCAGCATGCGAATTCTGCAGGTTAGATCTTCTGCAACTTATGTGTTCATGGAAGAAAATGTTTCTGTCCTTTTGTTGAGAATGTAGTTCTTGCTCACACTTCAGAGCTGTTATAGGTATTTTAAGGACAATTAAGATGGACTTTGTTTATCCTTGACTCACTAGAAAGCATATAAGATTTGAAACTTTAGAAGAAAAAACTTCTCTTTTTCATAGTCTCATCTTGCAGTTTGCCTGCATGGTTGCTGATAAATGACCATCAAATGGCTTAAAGGAACAAGAGTTTATTGTCTCTTACGATTCCTGGTTACAGTTCTCAATCCAGCTTGACAGGAGAGTTCACGCCAACACCAGAGCTGAGGGAACTGGCCACACCATCGCCACATAACAGCTGAGAGAGGGACAATCCTTACTTGTCAGACCAGCATGTCTGGCCAAGTATACAGAAGGATGCCAACTCTCTCAACCAAGTCTCTGTGATTTATTCCAGAGCTTAATTCCACCCACCATAGGCTGGGCCTTCCCCATCAGCTAGACAATCTCCTTTAGGTTCGCTCTGGATTCAACTTCAACTACTATTTCTCCACAAATATGCCCAGAGCTTAAACCCACAACCATCAAGTTGACACCTGTGCCCAACTATGACACTCGTCAAATGCAAGCATCATAAAGTCTCAACATTGTCATTCACAAGAGATCTTTGTTTTCAAAATGGCAATGTTGAGAATCTTTATGACCAAGTCAAAGTACTAGGAGGCACCTCATTTACCATCTGTATTTGATGCCCTGAGGCTATCATTTCTTAGAGTACGTCCAAGTTGCTGGCATCTTTGGTTCATTAAGCTTTGTAAAAAAAAAAAAGTCATTTTAAGGTTTAGGAATAAATATCTTTTCAGTTATATAAAGTTTCTCATTATAAGGTAAGTAGTTTAATGACTAATGTTACAATTTATATTCTTTAAGCATCACCATAAAATGTTAGTTTTCAAGTTTGGCAATCTTTGTCAAAAAATCAAATTCTAAATCAGAAGGATACTCTTTGGAATCGACCAAGGGCCACTTGGGATGTTTCTGTTAAAATCACATGGTGCTCTACTGATTAAACAACTCCTTGATACTAAGTCCAGAAATTTGAAGTGTTTTTATGCACAGAATCTTCTTTTGAATTTAGTTTTACAACTTTTTAAAGATCACAGTACTTACACAACCAGATCTCTAAATCTTTCAATGACCTTTGGCCAAAAGCAATAAAAATCCTACCTTGACTCCACCTACCAAACACAGCTTTTTATTCCTGTGGCTAAGTGTCAGACAGCAATGCTTCCTGTAAGGTCAGGAGTACATGAGGTTAGTGACTTCCATTAGAAAACTCAAGTCAGAGGCTATTGCATGTTCCTCATCATTGCATCAACTAGTAAAGCAAATACTGAAAGATCTACTGCAGTAATTCATGAAGATACTGTTTAGAATTATAAATTAGGGCTGAAGAGATGGCTCAGGGTTTAAATCTCTGCCTTGCAAGCAGAAGGTCCTCAGTTCAGATCCTGGATCCCATGTAAAAATGCCAGGCGAAAATGGAAGACAGAGTCTGGGAAGCTCTAGAGGAAAGCAAATAGGAGGTAGAGGCAATCCAGGGTGATTCCTGAAGTTGCCTGTGGGCTTCCACAGGCGCACACAGGACTTTCTGATATACACAGACACATGCTAAATAATAAAAATTAAAAAAGAATTATAAGCTAATCCGGAAAAGCACAATTACCTATGAATATCACACAGACTTTTAAGGACTTTGTCATTTCGAAAATAAAGTTTCAGCAGCATTTTCAACCCTGAAGCAGCCATTAAGTAGCTGCGAGAGACCTAACAAATTCCATGGGTGTCAGGCACTATCTGCAGATCCTATATACAAAATGTACTTCACACATAGATGCACTATTTTTAAATGTGTGTGGATGCGATGGTGGTGAATACTGACTATAACTTAGGTCATTCTATGTTTCCACTAGCTTGAATATACATCTGAAATTATGCAATAGTACATAAGATTTTTTGATGTTGAAAACAGACTTTTTTTAAACAAAGAAAACACTTTTTAGTATAAATAATAAGCAGACTGCAGGCAAGGTGATGGGCAGGACTGATATGAATTCATAAACTGCTACAGAGTCTTACAAATGATTAAGTGTGTGAAATGCACAGCTGGAGCAGCAACTCCTCAGAGACAAAGACGAAATTCGGTCACTGCAGTGACCACTGGAGCCTGTGATGCCCAGTGACCTCAGGAACCACCACCCGCCCAGACTGGACCATGTGACCAGAGCCAAGGTACTCAGGAAAACAGCATGCAGCAAGACAACAGAACGGAACTGGAATTCCCACTCGCAGCCAGGACACGTGAAGAAGGCTGGCTGCCTCCCTGTGCAAAGGGGATGGGGAGGGGGTGGCTCCTTCCACACGTTGTGAAACAGGAAGAAAACCTGATGCTTGATAATATTCTCAAAAGGGAAAACCTCAGAGACATAAAGAACCCAAAGACTCTAAAGGGAAGAAATACGTCTCACGAAGGCAAAGATAGTCACTGGGCGTAATGTGGGCACGGGGCTGCCACATAGCAAATGCCAGCTACTATGGATATGCTCAGTGTCCAGCATTTTACCAGTCACCATGGTAACAGAGTCACCCTAACAATGACTCACTAGACCAGTGAGCATGGGATGAGCTTAGGGTAGCAGCTGGAGGGGATAGAATGGGACATGGAAGGGAATATTTAATTTTTTAAAGAAACCAATGATGTAGATTCCTTAACTTAAATATTCAGTGTCTGGATTGAATGCTAGGCTGGCCACAGATGGAGAGAGAACTGGGATTCTGGACCCCAGACCCACAGGACTAACTTGAAGACTCAAAGGGAAGTGACATCCCAGAGGAGACACGACCGAGCCTCGCTTACAACTCACTAGATCTGCAGACAAAGACACAGAGGACGAGCATGCACAGAGGAAATAGCAGCCCGGAGGCTTTTGTAATTGGGCAAAGACCTGATTGTCCAGATGAAAGATGAAGACCTAGACTGTTTAATGAAGAATGCAAACCTCCAAAGTCAAGGAAAAATAGAAAGGGTTGAAACTAGACTGCAGTTACATTCCTCAATGATGGAATAAATACCAAGAGACAGTAAAATTTCTTCAGCATGCTAGAAGAACAAGTCACCCACGTTGTAACCCAGCCAAATCACCACTCGGGAGCAAAGAGAAGTTCAAGCACATGCCAATGCTAAGGGGCATTTTTCTAACCTGGAATCATCATTTTAACTGAAGGAGAATATTTTTTAAGTCAATTGAACATAGGGCAATGGAATGCGATGTAGGAGATAATGTTAAGCACATGGTTAAGCAATTAACAAAGGTCAACAATCATTGACTGTAAGACTTCCAGAACTCATCAGTACGGTGCATGGCCCAGCATGCTGAGCAGCAGGAAGAGGAGAGGCAGGCGATGTGAGGCACCCCAAAGCCCCAGTGTTGCCGAGGATGAGGACGGTTACTGTTGACCTTTGGATTAGGCAATCACATTACAATGTAAGTATTTCTTGAAAAATAAAAATTAACTTCCAACAGAACACTGAAGCAGAGTAGAGGAAATGACTACAACTCCACACATCCAACTGAAGGCTCATTAAGCATCTTCCAGCACACAGGGAAAAATAACAGAACAGAAAGATGTAGGGTGAGTCCACATATGTGAGCCAAGTGTGAGTGGATCAAGACAAAGTATCAAAAGAGGGAGTTCTACTCCAGTTACCTATTAGTCTATACCGGACACATGCAGAGAGACAGGTAGGAGATAAAGGCACAAATCTGAGGCGGGATAAAATCCCAGGAGAAGAATTGTTGTATCAAAGGGTGTGCATATTTGCTGGCTTGGCAGATTTTACCAATTTCGCAGAGGTGGAACACAGTTACATTCCCATAAATGATAAGTGAATGTTGTGCTCCTATTGCCTTTCCACAGAGAATGTTATCAAAGGTTGATTCTTAACAGTATAACAGGCAAAAATGGCATTTCAGTGTGGTTTTAGCTTGCATTTCTTTTACTGTGAGAATAGTCGCCTTTGTGTTAGAATAGTCACCTTTCAAAGACACTTCTGAAAGCTATTTGTGTATCCTCTCCTGTGAATTGCATTTTCATATCCTTTGCCACTTTTCTCTATGAAGAATTGACTTTCTTTGTATTTTTCCTTCTTTTTATGGGTGTGCATATGTGTGTATACATGTGCATATGTGTGTGCATGCATGTGCGCATGTGTGTGAATACTTGCATGTACGTGCATTGCACACATACATCCCCATACTTGGATGCAGAGACCAGAGGAGGACATTGGGAATCCTAATCTATCTCTTTCCCTTCTGCTCTCTGGAGGCGGGCCTCTTACTGAACTGGAGTTTGCTGCTTTTCAGCTGGGCTGACTGGCCCTGATGAGCCTCCTCCCTCTTTTCCTCAGTTTGAGGGTTAGACTTGACTTTTATGTGGGCGCTGGGGATCAGAACATGTTCGCACACAAGTGCTCTTACTCACTGAGTCGCATGTGTTGATGTGAATTTGTAACTTTCTTCTCTAAACGTGTCCCTCTCCTCCTGACTTTCGATATGATTTCAACAACTTTCCTTCAATAAAATAGAGTTTTGGCTATGGTGGTACACACCTGTACATGGAGGTGGATGCAGAAGGGTATGGGTTGAAAGTCAGCCTCTACTCCATAGAGAATCAAGGTCAATCTGGGCTATGCATCTTGAAATAGCATAAAATAATAAAATAAAATCTTAGGGAAATCCTTAAGTAAATATCACAGTCTGAGGTGAAACTTCGAGAACATTCTGTGACAGCAGGGAGAAAGGCAGCCAGCCATGTCATGTTATTCATGAAGTGGCGAGATGGGCAAAACAAGAAAAATACGTTTAAAGGCAGGAAAGAGAGAAAGCAAACTGCTCACATTGCAGTACATCCAGGGGATCTACAGACCTGTCCAGTGAGTGATGAGTTCAGAAAATTCACTGTATAAAAACCAGTGCACAGAAAAAGCAGGGCATTTGGACACGTGATGAAAACGTGTCTGGAAATTTTTTTTCAAAAATTCACAGTACACAAGAAATGAAACAAACCTAACACTTTCAGAAAGTAAAATTAACAATCCATAGGTAAAACTTTGTGGAGAAAATTACAAATGATTATTTGTAGGAATAAATGCAACACAGGACCAGGCTTCTGTGGACTGATGGATTTATAGCCCATAAGCAGATGGAAACTTACAAAGATGGCGACTCTGTCCAGATTTCTCAGCATTTGGATGACGACCACATTATATAAATACTGGTGGCTTTGTCTTGTTGGGAGATATTATTTACCAAGTCATAAATCTGGACTTGGGATAGAAAATCAAATTACTTTGTAGAATAACCTTATTTTAAGCTTCTGTCAAAAATGCAACCAAGACAGCTAAAGGTCAGTTGTAAGGAGATCTCGAATTTATTCACACTTAACCTTTATTATCCAGAAGTTTTATGTTCGTAGCTGTAGCAGTCAATGAGTGATACTTCAGGTGTAATAAATAAGAAAGAAAGAGTCCTGTGTTCTTTTGCGTTGAACATCCTGCTCTCTATCACTTGTCAAAAAGTTAAAGGAGTCTTTAAAAATTTAAAATCAGCATTTATCTTAGCCAGAGAGGGACACAGAGGAGCCAGATATGCATTAAAAAATCTGCAAAGTTTCTCTTTCCTTTATTCCATTTCTGAATAATGCTAAAATACTACAATTTGGAGATGCACAGAGGGAACATATTTTGGGACAGTGAATGTTCATAAAACAAAGCAATTTGAAAGGTTTGTTAGGCTTGGAGCATCTCAAACAGCATTTCAGGAACTTAGAAACAGGCTATTTACAGGTTTTGTTAGTGGTATTAATTGGGAAACACATTGGTACTTTACAAAATGGCCCCTGAATTCGATCATGTGCAGTCAATTTTAATACACCCAACAGTCAATTTTAATACACTGGACCAAATCAGAAGAGTCACGGAGGTCAGGATGGGATTAATTCAGCCGAAAAATACCACGAAGCAGTTTCAAGAACCATTTGTGGCGACAGCAGGACTTGTCTGCATCTCACGTCAGCACACAATTGACTGCGTATATATTTTACAGATTTGTTCCAATTTATTAAAGTCAATTATACTCGAGAGTTCTTACGTTATCAAATTTCTCTTTAGGAAATGAAAGCAAGAGAGATCCACTGAATGAATACCTGTGGAAATGGCGAAGGCTTGCTGCATATTAGAAAGGGGGTGGTGGAGAGGTAGCATCTGAGCTCAAAAGGACCATTTCCTAAAGTTGAACAGCAAGTCTGCAGAGAAGATGAATCATGGTCACCGTTCTGTGGAGAGCAGCATGTTGGGCCATCAGACCACACCTGGGTTTAAGCGTGTTCCTCGTAGGTAGCGAGCGCCACCAGTTTTAAACTCTGACTGGCGGGAACTTGCTGAGCCTCTCAGGACATGAGTTCATCACTTGTTAGTTCTTGCTTCTGGGGCAATCATAGGAATGAGGCAAGGTGGCACATGTCACACGATGCTAATTTGCTCTCCAATCTCCAAAGCAAAAATTCTGCAACTATAGAGAATGAAGAGACATTTCCAATTTGAGTCCTCAAGCAGGGACACACGAGCTGCCCAGGGATCCTACGCCCTGAGCCTCAGAAAGGAGAGGTATTATGGGCTGGAGAGAATAGAAAAAAACCAGCCTTGGTAAATGAGAAGTGGTCAGTGCTCTGGGAAGAGGAGACCCCTGAGCAAAAGCCTGGTGAAGCATGGCTACGGCTGCTCCAGGAGACAGTTGCTGGTTGGGGTTGATGCAGCTGGAACTGGGGTGACCTGGCAGGTGGTATTGGGGAGGCCAGAGGGTCTGTGTCAGACAGAGTCTAGACGGGATGCTCTAAACAGTGTGAAGCACAGAGGTGATGCCATAATCATAAAAGGAAGAATGTTCTAGAAAAGGATCCAGGAACAACCTTGATAGATCAGAATACAGGAGTGAATGCCGGAGGGTACAACCAATGCATAGACCATAGGAGGAGTTTGAATGTGAAGTCACAGGGCCTGACTCATGGTGCTTTTCCATCAGGGCAGAAATGAACAAGGTGTTCTTGTAAGGAGGAAATGGAGAAATGCTGTCCAGGCTGGGCGATAACCTGGGCACAGGAGAAGCAAGGCCAGCTGTAGTGGACATGACAGCCACTGATATCATCCGAATCAGGAAGTTGTACAGGGGCTGGCGTTGCTGGCAGAACATCCAGGTTGAGGCTCAGATAGAGACCTCTGGGTTTTCATGATCGAAGTTTGAAGAACCACATTTGGGTAGCATGGCGGGCTGCAGAGTGCAGGGTCACAGAGCGCTGGGGAGATCCTTGGCAGAAGCTCAAGACCATCCTTATTCAGAAGAGGAAGAGGTGGGACCCAGCAACTGGGAGGTGAAAGAATTCAAGACCACGGCATCATGGGAAACCAAGGGGTGCATGCTTGACTACTTATCATTAGTAATTAATAATTATTGGAGGTAGGGAAACCAGAGAGAGTAGATGCAGTGGGATGCTCAGGTGGGAGCAAGAAGTCTTGGTAACAGGCGATCTGGGGGGATATAGAAGCTTTTGTTCCAATCAAGAGGGAGAAGCTTAAAGTGACTTGCGCTGTCTCACACGTAAAGTCGATCAGCACCTGCAAAACCCTGTTCCTTCCTCCCAGTCTTTCAGGGCTAGCAGCCTTGGCATGAAGTCTCCAGGTCTATGAATGGGGCTCCTGTGCTGGGAACACTGCAACGCCTGGGGGTGCAGGAGCAGGTGAGGAGCCCTGGGAAGGCCCCACAGTGACCTGGGAAGGCCCTACAGCTAAGAAGTCTTCATAAATCTATCAATTAAAGTTTCTTTCATTTCCTTTCAGAAACAAACCACCTTTTGGCATCTTTTCAAAGGACAGGCTGCTTCTATCTTATGGGATAATTATAATGGGATGATCAAACTGCTCCCCTCTCAGTGCCAGAAGAATGAAACTGTCTAGCTGGGTGTGGAGGAAAAGAAGGGCCATTTTGGTGCGAGGGACACCTTGAAGAGGTAGTGCGGCCAAAGGAGCACGGAGGGGACCTTGTGAGCACGTGCCAGCCACGCACTAGGAAGGCATGCCAGGTGCCACGACCACGCTTCGGCACGTTGGGGCAAGCTGCTGATGCGTGCCCCGAATCCTCCAGCATGAAAGGTGGAGCGGACGCCCACCCGCACGGGATCAGTTCCTGGACGCCAGTGACGACCATGGCAAGCCATCCCTCGGTTTCCTTCCAGGTCAGCCACAGTGCCTGCCCCACAGGGGCTGCTGAGAGCCAATGTCACGAAAGCATCTGTGGACGAAGGCTGTGATGTCACCACCAGAATGCCAAACCGAAAGCATCAGTTTAGCTCTCTGAGTCTGACTCTATTCCTTAAATTCTTTAAATGCCAACATTATCTCAAACTCTTCAGGCTTCTGGTCTTTGAAGATGAGTGACAACCAGGGAGCCCACGGGGTCAGGGGGGTCAGGTGAGCAGGCACCAAGGTCTGCCGACCACTAGGGTGCCTTCAAAATAAGTTATAGTAATCCTACAGCAGCCGATGCCTTCCCCGTGTATGTGAGTGGACAACAATAAAGCTAGAGAATGAGAACAGGAAACAAGGACAATTTCAACTCTACTGTGATGGCCCTGTAAGTCCTAAGGTGTATTTTGACTACAAACAAACTTGTGTTTATTGAAATACCACACACACACACACACACACACACACACACACACACAATATCTGGTATCAATTGATAGATGCCTCATGTATTAATCAAGACATCTGATGATATTTAAAACGAGAACATGTTTTCCATTTAGTGGAACTTCTCCTTTACCTGGGCCCACACTGAGGGTGCTTTTTGACAGCACTGTATTTACAATCAAGTTATCTGCCTGCTTTAGGATCATGTACCAGTGCCACATGGAAAATGGAATTAGTACAAGAGGTTTCAATGTTGGAAACAGAATCTTAAGTTATGATCTCAAAGCAGAATTTGAAAAATATTGCCATATTTCCTCCATCTGCCAGGAGAAAGGCTGAACTTCTAAGTCTGTAAGTATAAAGTATTTCCTTGAACAGTAGAGTCTGTGGGAAGAGCCCAACCCATGTGGAGAAAACACCCCATGGGCAGTCAGGAGCCAAAGAAGGTCTTTGCTGTTTGCTTGTCTAACCTCAGAATTTCCTTCAACAATTCTCATTGCCAGCGGGTTCTCTAGACCCCAGGCATCACACCTTTGGTTAATAATTTTCCTTTACTTTTGGGATAAATCAGACTTGCCATCATGGTCTCTAGTGGACACTCATGTGCCCAGCAAGGACGGGGCAGGGCTGGCTCCCTCCTGTTACCTGACTTCACAGTGGTCATCACTGAACTTTACTGAAGAACGGCTATTCCATCTTCTGTTGAGAATAACTAATGTCCTCTTGTTTGTTGAATGCCAATTTCCCTGCACAACTGAGATAGCACCACGCAGACCCACAAACTGTTTTGACTTCCTTAAGGCTTTGCAGAGCCACGAGCACCTGAAATCCACACCAGTCTGATTTTCACATGTGAGGTTATCCGCATGTGTCTAATATTCCCAGTCCACACGAGTGTGCCTTGGTGCTGGCCTGGCGAGGCGTCCATGTCCCCTGTGGGGCAGTGCAACTCTGCGGCTCACCAGTGCGTGCTGCATGCGTCTCTATGGGGTCAAGTGCTGTGGTTACAGATTTGCTGGGCTGTGTGCCCCAGGGGCATAGTCCACCCCTTTCCTGATCTGTGTCTTTTCGCATGAACCTACAGCACAGGTGCCCTTGTATGTGGTTAAGGACTTCACGAGATGCTCCAACGACCTTCCTAAGCAGGCCTGCTCCTCCCCCATTCATCCCCAGCATGCGACATAGTGTCCCTTCCAAAAATACCAGGTCCGGGTCACTAGGCTGTGAGCGGTTTGTCACTAGTTGTGTGCGGAGTGGCTGTAGACCACTACAGGACAGGTTTAGTCCCAACACATTTTTTCCTCATGTCCTAAGTTCCACGTGCACCAAATATTGCCTCGCCCTTTGCTGAATACGTGCTATATTCTTGGGCTCGGAGTACAGCACAGTAGTCCAGAGCATAGAGTAAGAGAAGAACAGGTCTAAGTTCTCTTCCCATCACTGTTGCCAGCAGTTATACCTCCTAGGCAAAGGCACATCAGGCTCCTATGAAAGGGACATTGGCCATCCACGGTCCTACCATCAAGGGAAAACAGCTGATAAATTCGCATGTGCCACCTACAACCCATCGTGGTGCATGCCACTACTTCGCGGCCACAGCGCAAGATATTATAATGACACAAGTAATTACTGTATACCCAAGTATTTACCAAGCCTCTAAAAGGAGTGAAGGTGGAGTAGGGGGACCACCCCCCCAGGGATGAAGGGACCTTGTAGAAGGAAGTGATAGGGAATAGAAAACAGGTGGCCAGCATCACACGCCCACATCTTACAATGGGGTGGATGCTGTTTACATGTGATGCCTCTGTCTTTGCATGCATGCATGGGTGCACATCAGCATGTTGCAGACACACAGAGGGGCCTGAGCATTATGGTGGAGCGCAGTAGTTGGCTGTGGTATTTTGTTTGCCCTTGCATGGACCAAGATGGTTCGAAGCTGCGACAGAGACTAGATAGAGGTGAGTGTGCCAAGGCAGGGCATGGTGGCACAAGGCCAGGGTTGCAGACTTAGCCACACACTTCTATTCCCTTTCAGTTTCATTCATACATATGGGGTGTGAGGCGGCTTTGGGGACACCCAGGGGCCAAGCTTCAGCCACAACCATCAGACACCACCAATGCTAAGAACAGACCAGGAACCGGTTACATTCATGACAACCTTAGGCATAGACACAGGATGAAGGACCAGAGAAGACAACCTGCAGGCTCAGCTGCACAATGTGCAAGAGAGAAAGACAACATGGCACGATCACACACATTCCACTCTGCCCGGACCAGCAGGCTCCTGCTACATTCAGGTGACAGTAAATGAGACAGAGAAGGCGGCAAAGCTTTGGGAGAGAGAACTGCTCCCTCCCTCCCTCTCTTCCTCCTTCTCTTCCTCCTTCCCTCCCTCTCTCTCTCCCTCCCTCCCCACCTTCTAATTAAATGGCATGGAGCTCTCCAGAGTGACAGGAGGAAGTCAGAGACACCAGGGATGGCCATGTGTAACAGTTGTTCTGTGTTTCTGGGCAATACCATTGAGACTCAACTTGTGGGGAGGAAGGGAGATTTATTCAGCTTACAGTCCAGAGGGGAGATACAGTTGTTCATGGCAGCAAAGGCATGGCTGGCTGGCAGAAGCTGGGGGTGCTTTAGGTCACGTCCATCATGGAGACCAAGAAAAGCTGCAAAAACTACAAACTGCAAGAGCAGTTTGTACTGGATTCTCACTTAGCATGGCTCAGGGTCTGTCATGTAGATCTGAATGTATGAGTTCAATTGTTAGCAAACAAAAAAAAAAAACCTTCTTTCTAATTTACTCCACTTTCTCTGGATGAAATAACTTCTACTTCAATGTCATTTTATTTTTTTCTGGAAATTTCAATAAAATATATCAGGAGGTTTTGTACTGCCTGGATTTAGTCATCTGGGATAACAAGTCATTTTGACTTTAAATCCTTGGTTTCAATCTCCTTCTGATTCACAAGTGAAGAAGCAGAATCCCATTTTGGGTAAAACGACTCCCCCAAAGGCAGTGAGTGATTGAATTGCCTGCACATCAATCCTAACTTATTTAGGCTCATTGCTCTTTCCCAACTGAAAGGGGTTTTTGATTTCATTTAGTTTCCTGCACTTCCAGTTCATGAAATGCACCAAACAAGGCTCCCAATTGGAGTTCTGTCAGCTCCTGCTCATACCGCTCTGTATGACCCACAGACAGCTAAGCATCCCCAGGGCACAGTGCCTAATGGGGTCAGGGCTACGGACAGGCATGGGAAGGATTGGTCTTTCTCCTTCCTTCCTTCCTTCCTTCCTTCCTTCCTTCCTTCCTTCCTTCCTTCCTTCCTTCCTTCCTTCCTTCCTCCTCCTCCCTCCCTCCTCACCCTCCTCCCTCCCTTCTTTCTTTGGTCCCTCCCTCCTCCCTCCATCCTCCTCCTTCCTTCTCTCCCTCCCTCTCTTTGTCCCTCCCTCCCTTTGTCCCTCCCTCCCTTTGTCCCTTCCTTCCTTCTTTCCTTCCTTCCTTCTTCCTTCCTTCCTTCCTTCCTTCCTTCCTTCCTTCCTTCCTTCTTCCTTCCTTCCTTCTTCCTTCCTTCTTTCCCTCCCCTCCCTTCTTTCCTTCCTCCCCCCTCCCTCCTTCTGTCTGTCTTCTTCTCCCTTCTTCCTCCCTCCTCTCCTTCTTCCCTTCTTTCCTCCCTCCCTCTTCCCTCCTTTCCTTCCTCCCTCCTTTATTCTTCCCTCCCTCCTTCCCTTTCAACTTCTTTCCTCCTCTCCTTCCCCTCTTTCTCACGGAGTGTTACAACAGTCATTTCATCTATGTGTGTGATGCACTTTGAGCATCTTCTCCCCAATTCCAGCATATCCTTCCGATTCCCCTTTAATCCCCCCAGGCAGCCTCACTTCTGCTCTTAGGTCACAGGTAAGTGTAAGATTTTATGTGATTTCATGTGTCTATCATGTCCAAGACCTGCCGATGAGAGAAGACTGTTTTTGGAAGCCAGATATGGCGGTCTAGAAACATCAGTGTCACTAGATGTCCAAAGACCTTCCGTGACTTTGACAGAGCAGCTTTTCAGCTAAACATGGGTCAAAGCAAGAACACAACAGCAGCGCGTCCACAGCCCTGCAGTTTCCGCAGCGAACGTACAATCCATGACCATTGTGTGGGATTTCAGTGTTTCTGCTCTGAATGAAGTCTGGCTTGTAACCTTGGGCCATTCACTAGACAGCAGTTTACAAAACATCTCTCCCCTTTATTTGGGGATCACCATCGCACTATCGCCTCCAGGACGTTTGGGGGTTAGAGAGTCTAGTCCCAGGGCTTAATTCTGGAGCAATTCTCTGGCTCTCTTCTCCCTTCCTTAATGTGCTCAGAGGAAGATGAGCGTGGAAGACAGGAGGATGTTAGCCTCGGCAAAGAGGGGGGCTCTGAACCCCAGAGAGTCTCTGGGAGAGTCAGAACAACCCCTGTCACATGCTCGTGGTGGGAGCTAGACGGCGCTCGCTCTGTGTGTGTGGAGGGCTCGCAGCTGGGCAGCCTGCTTCTCTCCCAGCTTCACGTTATCATTCGACAGTTGTGAAGGCCAAGCGGGAATGTTGTGGAAGCTGCTCCTGGGATGCTCCCTGTGGAATCCACCAATTCCTCCCAGGGGGAGGGCTAGGCAGAGGTGGGGCCCAACTTGGTAAAGGCTACATGAAGGGTGCAAGACACCGACGCACCACAACCACAATCTTACGGAGGCTAAAAAGGGCAAATGTTCCCTCGCCTGAAAAAAGCTCTCAGGCCAAAAACAAAGGAGCACTGAGATGGATTTCAGAAGCTCAGTGATTTTGAAACTACAATTTCAAGAGAGAAATGCTTTCAGATTTTAGCCAGCACTTTCCAATTTCTTTGCCTCATTAAATAGAGTACAATTTTGGGTGTAATGAACGTGATATTGTACAGAAATTAAGTCTGCTTGGTATTAGGAGATGTAAAAATGCAAGAGGAGTCAGATGAACCTTGAGGAAAAATGTCCTGCCAACCCCAGGACTGTCCGCAAGCAGCTCACATGAGAGACGCACATTCCAGTCCTGAGAAAAAGTGTGCATCTCGGCCTCCAGCCGTGTGCACTTCCCATTCCTTCCCACTCTAGCTGCTGGAAGATACCAGACCCACCCACTGGACCTGCCCGTGGCCTCGGTGGGCCCCTTTGTAGCAAGAAAGCTCTTGCTCATTCTGCCACATCATCTGCAGCATGTTAACACTGTTCATGTGTGATGTGCCCACGCCAGGACTTGCTCTGCGTGACATCCTGCCGCAGGCCTTCTTTCTGCACACTTCTCTTCCCTGATGTTTCTGCCATGCCAGACTATTTAGACATTCAGCAAACATTTCCTGATGATCCCATGGAGCTGAAAATTAGTTATTCATGGTACAAGAGCCTTCCCTGCGCTCCTAGCCCAGAGCTGAAGGCGAACAGACAGAACAACTGAATAGGTTCTTTTAGGTTATAGGAGGGGGATCTGGGGTCCACGTGTCCTCAGATCCCATAGTGGTGATGGTGATGTCAGGTTTGAGGATATTTTCTAACAGTCTTGACTTCTGTTACCACAAATATTACTAATCAATCTGCAAAACTGTTCTTTGTGTGTGTGTGTGTGTGTGTGTGTGTGTGTGTGTGTGTGTGTGTGTGGTGTGTGTGTACATGTTCATGTGGATTAATGTGCATAAGAAGGCTGAAGACTGACGTCAATGTCTCCTGAATTGGTCTCCACATTGTTTGTTTATTCATTTTTGGACAGGGTCTCCTGCCAAACCTGCCACTCTCCGATGGGCTGGGCTAGCCAACCAGCGAGCTGGAAGGATTCTCATGTGTCCAGCCCACCAGATGTTCACTGCCCACCCCTGACACTTAGGTTCTAATGCTTGTGTGGCAAGCAGTTCACCAACAGAACCATTTCCTCGCCACATATTACATGAAGCAGTCTATCAAAGTAATGTGATAACCAGAAAAAAGCCATATATTCAGCAATAACCTGTATTAGAATAAATTTGGGGAAAATATCATTTCCAGTGAAAATCTGTGATTAGACAAATTCCTTTCACTGTGCAAACCGATGCTAATGGTAGTTGAGGTTGTAACTAGTCACTCTTTGAATTTCAGTGTGAAATCTGAACAAAGGAAGCACAACTCAATGACTTTCATCTGAAACAAAGGACATTGGTTGGTTATAGATGCACAATTTTCCCCTCTGGCTTCTCATTTCTGGATTCTTACAGAAGGCCTCCAGTGAGATACACATCTACGTGTTGCCACTTATCAAATTGATTTTTTTTTTGAAGAAACGCAACTATTTTTGGTGTAAATTGTTTAACCTAGACATCTACCAGCCTGGGCCTTGGGACTCTGCAGATTTGCTGTATTTCACAGCTGCAGGAGCCCGACCGTGAACCCTGACAGAGACTGGAGCCCAGCACCTGGGGTTTCTTGTCTCCCGAAGTCAAAGGCAAAGCTTTAACCTTGAATTCAGAAGGAAATAAATCCTAACCATGGGAGTTTGAGACGCTTGCCGAGAACCCTCATCCACAATTTTAGTCTCAAATTGCACAGTTTTGTACTAAGCATTAAGAGTTGCCTAAAAAGGGAGACCCGCTGAGAGAGCTAAATAGACATGTTAACTTTTTCATTTACTTGAGAATAGGATCTAGATGCACTCTGATCCTTCAGTCAGTAATGCTGAAAATAAGAAAAAGAAAACATCAGGAAAGGAAAGACTGTTCAAAATGGTGGTCTTCAGAAGGGGGGTGGATGGACACAGAAATTGCTTTCATTAGAAAGCAAGTCTCAAAAAAAGAAGGAAGAAGCCAGAAATTGTTTCAGCCAATTCGGTCTCAATTTATTATAAATAAATCATGACCCGGGACAAATCTAAGAAAATTTCATTATTCCTAAATTTCTGACTTGCCTCACAGATTTTTAAAATGTTGAATACCGTGAGGAAAATGGCAAGCAATCCACAGAAGTGTGGGTTCAGCGCCACAGTTAATTCCATTACACATAATGATGGATGAACCACTGGAGCAGGTAATTAAAATTGGCGTGCCGCCCACTTGGTTGGGCTTTGCATTTCCTGGGACTCCTGTGTGAGGGTGAGGGGTGGATCTGTGGTCCAGATGCCAGGCCCTGCTTCCCCCACCACACCCAGGAAGCCCAGGCCCCGTTTCTGCTGGCCGTCTCTGCTGACCAGACCCCTGTCTCTGCTGGCCAGGCCTGCGCTTATGCCTGTGGTTTTCACTTTCACTGCAGCGCCCAAGCCACGGGTAGTAAGTCACAAAGGTAAGCTGAGGTGAAGCAAGCGGTGGAGCAGCCGCGGGAGCTGGTCAGGACTATTCTGGGAGTGAAACAGTGTATCGCCTCTTAGCATCTGTTTCCACAACAGACAACAGTTCCAGGAGAGTGGCCCCGTGTCCCATCATGAAATCCCAACTCGAAACACAGGATCAGCTTATCAAACACATTGTAGATGCTCAGTAAATGCTTCTGGAAGTGGAAATGAATCTGTCCATTTGCAGCCCCACCCTCCTTTCAAATGCTTGAGTCCATTTCCTTCCTGTGGTCAGCAACAGGGTGATCCAGCCAGGTCAGGCAGCCTTGAATGGCTTTAAGGTACTAGCTGGGAAGCCTGGCACAGATACAGCCTGGCACATAGTCTAGCAGCACACAGAACCTAACAGTACACACAACCCAGCAGTGCACACAGCCTAACAATAGTCATATTGACTCTACATATTTGGTATTCTTCCTAAAAAGTAAGAATTCCCAAAACAACTCACAACTTTTGACATATCGTCATAAAGTGATGAAACAATTATGAAAGGTGAATTACGCTTTGTGTCACAGGCATGATCCTCCCCTATGAGAGGAGCGGCAGCTCTCCTGGCCAAGTAGGGGTGGGATACAGATGGAACACAGGTGAGCACTGCTTCAGGGTGCAGGAGGAGGCTCAGAACAGCTGAAGCTGAGGCTGACAGTGGGGGAGGTGGTGGTGGTGGTGGCGATGATGATGGTGATGGTGGTGGTGATGGTGGTGGTGGTAATGGTGATGGTGGTGGTGATGGAGGTAGTGGTGGTGATGGTGATGGTGGTGATGGTGATGGTGGTGATGGCGGGGTGATGGTGATGATAGTGATGATGATAGTGGTGATGGTGGTGGTGATGGAGGTAATGATGGTGATGGTGGTGATGGTGGTGATGGTGGTGGTGATGGAGGTAATGATGGTGAGGATGGTGATGGTAGTGGTGATAGTGGTAATGGTGGTGGTGGTGGTAGTGATGGCGGGGAGATGGTGATGGTGGTGATGGTGATGGGGTGGTGGTGGTGGTGGTCAAAAGAAGAGCCTGACAGGTAATGTAAGAGTTTAGAATTTATCCAGAGCAAAATGGAAAGCTGCACCAGTAGACCTGAGAGGCTGGATGTGTTTTCAGAAGAATATTACATTGCCCTGTGAGTTATGGAAAGATATGTCTGGAAGGAGTCAACCATCTCCCACTGACAGTCAAATTAGAAACAGGGTCAGTAGGGATGGGGTGGGGCAGAAATATGGAGGAGACATTTTCAGAGGTTAAAGCAGAAATAAAGAACTGGAAAGTGGAGACGGAGAAGCAACTCTGGCAGGGACAAGTCCAGATGTGGAAAACTGTGCATGTTATTGTCAGTCAACCTAGAAGGGGCTCCACTGGGGGAGGGGTGACTCTGAGAAGCAATGGAGTATGGGTCATGATTTGCATAAGGCACACCTCTGTTCTACAGTGACAACAGTGGATCACTCAAAACTAGAGAGGCCTAGGTTGAGTAGGTGATGCTGGGGAGACTTGAAATCTAGGCAAAGAAACACCTAGCCAGACCAGAAAAACAAGCTCCAGTTGCTGAAGTGGCATAAGCTTGAGGATTTGCATTTGTTTCCCAATACCCCAGCAGTGAGGAAAAAAAGAAAGCTGGGCACAGTGGCACATATCTGGAACCCTGGCACGGCGAGGTGGAGAGATCTTGGGAGCTTACAGACTGACTCACTGGATGGTCAAGCTGAGGTGGTGAGTTCTAGGTCACTGAGAGATGCCATCAAAAAATGACAGAGAAGTGACTGAGGACTGACACTGGACGTCAGTCTGTGCATGCACCTGTGTACATCATGTGCACTTACTTGCATGTGCGCGCGCACACACACACACACACACACACACACACACACACACACACACAGGAACATCTGGGGGGCTTGTCTGCAGACCCTGCAGGAACTGAGGGTGCATTGTGGGGAAGAGAAAAGCAGCAAGACAACCACCACATCATGTAGCCATGAAGGAAGGCCCAGGCGGGAGGTGTTGGAGCCACGTGACAACAGCAAAGCTCTGGAGGCAACAGCGAGAACTAACTCTGACATTGTATTGACAAGGGCAGGACTTGTGGTGTGCTGGGTCATAAGGAGCAGGCTGCTGTGTCCAGATGTGACATTTTAGAACAACTGTAACCCTAAGCATGAACTGCAGAGAATTATTGGTAAGCAATTGATCTTTCAAGGTGAAACATGCTGAAAAGAAACGAGAGAAGGGGAGAGAGAGAGCTAGAGAGAGATAATCAGAAAGAAAGAGACAGAAGAAAGAAAGAGATGAGGGAGAAAGGGAGGGAGGGAGGGAGAGAAGCAGAAAGAGAGGCAGAAAAGAGAGAAAGAGGAGAGAGAGAGATGAGGAGGATGGGAGGGAGGTAGAAGGAGAGGGAGGGAGAGAGGGAGAGAGACAGAAAAGAGAAGGAGAGAGGAGCCTGAAAGAGAGATGGGGAGGGAGAGAGGGAAGGATGGATGGAGCGAGGGAAGGAGGGAGGGAGGGAGGGCAGGAGGGAGGGAGGGAGGGAAGGAGAGATTGGGTGCTTTGTCATTCCTTTGCACATACAAGTGAACACATGGCAGAACTGAGGACGATTACAGAGAGGGCAGGCAGGACAGGGAGAGGACCAAGACACTTACAAGGCCCCTGCATCAGACTGCCACTCTGAGCAGGCTGCTGTGGCCCATCTGGGTGCCCCTCCCTCACCTGACTCATAACTGCATCGCTGACATAAAGCACACCGTGATCTCTTAAATTACACTTGGAAGTCAGATTGGGAGGTTGGTAGCGTCACTTTCATCCTGCAGTTTGTCTGAGGGGCAGAGACAGTGGGGCAGTTCAAGAGCAAT
This sequence comes from Typhlomys cinereus, assembly GCA_023101885.1. Lineage (NCBI taxonomy): Eukaryota > Metazoa > Chordata > Mammalia > Rodentia > Platacanthomyidae > Typhlomys > Typhlomys cinereus. The sequence continues at coordinate 10,386,576 of JALPQD010000024.1, read as the reverse complement.
TCCAAGCTTGCTAATGATCTGTTCTCAGCTCCAGGTGTCCCAGGATTTCCCCTCCCCCACAACTGACAAGGTGACCAGCATGTTCACATAAGAAATCCTTTCACATTCAGAAACAAGTTGTGCTAATTATCAAAACTGTTTTAATTAAATTTTGTAACAGCTGGCAGGAGCTCTTGGCAGTCAGCCGTAAGATCCCACCATTCCCTGACCTGGTTGAGATGGGCAGAACTGCGCTTTCTTGACATTGTTACCCTGATGATTTAAATGAAGGGCAGATCTGTGAGTGGTTATTCTCCATAATCAAGATGACCTAACGAGTCCAGATTTGGACAATACAAAGACCCTTTGTCTGTGGTCCTTAATCTCAGTAGTTGAGCGATGATGGTTCATTTATTATGGAAAAATGGACTTGTTGCTCTTTAGCAGCTGCTATAGAGCATGAGAGTCACTGTTTACACTCAGGAGCGAAGGTGTGGGGCGCGGCCTTCAATCTAGCAGCAGCTGATAGAGCAAACCCCAAGCCTGCATACAAAAGCTGGAACAGAATGGCATGGAGGTGTAGGTCTGTTCAAGGTACCCGGGTACATGGCAGCAGATCACCGAGCCCACATAGTGGGCAATGGACAGGATGCAGGAGCTGCCAACTCCAGGGCAGGCACATCATCCACACGAGCTACAGAGCAAGAGGGCGATGATAGAGCTAGAAGAGGTGTGCACACTCCATACACAGGGAGCAGGAGGGTTCAGGATGTTACCCCAAGGTTCCCCACTTTCTGTCCAACACAAATTCATACACTGGGAGATGCTGTGGGAACACAGTCTAGCTTATGCTGGGCAGTGGCCAGCAGAGGAGAGGGAAGAGTGCTCCACAGGAAGGGAGAAGGCAGAATTCATTTTATAAAACCACACTGTGGAAGCAACAGGAGACCTGAATCTCTAGAGACATGAATCTGGAGAGTTGTCTTGACCTATCTTTGCCTTTGCAAAGTTGAGGGATACAGCAAAGAACTGATGCCACATCTTTCATGAGATTATTGCAGGTACAAAGTAATGTATAACAGGACAGCTATACAGATGATGGATGCATGACAAAGTAGAAGACATTCTGGGCTAGTATTGCAAAATTATGTAAGTCTTAAAAGTTAGAAGACATTTAAAAATATATCAAGCCTCAAAAATAAGATGATGGAACTCACAGAATTTACAATGAAAAAGGAAAGGAAAAAGAAAAGAAATGTAATCTATATTGAAAGAACATCAAGGCTAAATTATCAGGAAACATTAGTTTGTAAGAAAAAATAGATGAAACAAATTTTAATTATCAAAAATTAAGAGTTATAAAAGAGGATTTTATAGTGAGGATCAGACAAAGGTAGGAAGATTCAGCATACATACATCCCCAAAGATTCACAACACAAGCACTAACATATTCAAGAACACAATCCCAAAAAAGATTTAAAGTCACATGTTAAAGGAAAATTTATTCTTTGGTATTTGATCCAGGATTCTCATATTTCAATGGAGTTAATGGATTTTTACTGAAGATAAAACTCAGATAAAACTAAATACTTACTTACAAAGATTGCCACTAGACTTTTTGACAATATAATTTCTACCAAATGGAGAAACACAAAAAATAATTTGAGCCAAAGATTTTTATACCCAGCTAAAACAACCTTATAAAACAAAGTTTCACACTGTTAAACTAACAGCTCAGAGAATGTCAGTCTTATGAATTCTTCTTGAGGACTCTACTAGAAAAAGAGACTCACACAAGCAAAGTATCTGGGCGGCTGTACCAGAGCATACATGCCACCAGAGATGTGGCCAGCTGGAATAGCAGATGCTGGGTTTGGAGATCAAGGGCAAGAGACTGGATGTGACTCTCAGTCACATGCAGGGTAGTATCCTGTGAAACAGAGATAGGCTGAAAAAGAGTTTTATGGGTGGACATCAATGAGTGAATAAGCAAATAAGCTTTTGCTGGTAAGATGTTTGCTAGTTTACAGAGGAAGGAGGCAGCACAACACAAGAGTGGCCAGGGATTCTTAGAGCATTTGTATGGGCTTCTCTCCTTCAACATCCTGTTCTAATGACCCACCTATGTCTGTCTCTACTTTAACCATGGTTCCATCAATATCTACAACTACCCAGACAGAGACTTTACTTTGAAAAGCTTTTATATTCATCTACATCAAAACTTTAAGGTGGAAAGAACATAGTGCACCACTTACTGACAAGACATAAACAAATATTGACACTATCGCTTCTGGAATTCTTACCGCCTATTGGTGGAAAAGAAGAATTAAAGAAGGCTACAAAGAAATCTCTTCAATATTTTGTTGATCCTTTCAAGATAGTGCTACAATGGCTCTGCTTTCAGAATAGTCCTTCAAAAAAAAACTATATGTCTAGGAATGTGGATGTGTGCAGGCACATATGTACTATGATGTGTGTGTGTATAGTGTGTTCATGCTATAGTGTGTGTGTATATTTGTGTGTTCTATGGTGCATGTATGTGTATGTGCTATGGTGTGTATGAATGTATGTGTTCATATATATGTGTATGTTAGGGATGCATGTTAGGGCGTGTGTGAATATGTGTGTTCATGTATGTATATGTGAATGTGTGTTCATGTATGTGTATGTGAATATGTGTGTTCATGTGTGTATGTGCTAGGGTGTGTGTGTCTGTGTAAAGGCCACGTGTGCTATGATGTGTATGTGGAGGTCGGAAGATGACTCTGTTGAGTCAGTTCACTCCCTTCACCTTTAGTCTCAGGAGCCAAACTCAGGTCATCTGACCCACTTGGCAAATGCATTGAGCTATCTCATCAGCCCCAAATTTCTTTTCTATGGAGCTGTAATAGATACATAGCCCTGGTCCATGTCTATTTTTATGTACAGATTTTATATGCACAATTATGTCAAAATAGATTAGTCTTAGTTGTGATTAGCTTATGCTTTCATACAATCATTTGTCTTCATTTACAGTGAATTCAGTTCTTGGGCTCAAAGTAAAGCCAGGGGCAACCAAGCAACATCACCAAAGGAGGGCAGCAGCTCTCAGCCAAGAGTGACTTTCTAGTGACAAAAGAAATTTAATATATTGCAGGATCAAGCACATTTTTGGACTTCAGTCTTATATAAGATGATGCATTATACATGAAATGCATTTTGACCTGATCTCACTGACTTTATGAAACACTCTCCCAATATTTGAGTTTAGTAGATGAGAAAAGACACACCTAAAGAGATCTGAAATTAATTCACTTTATCTAATGTTTATAAAGATACTAGAATTTACAATAGTCTGGAATTTCAATATATTTGAACACCTAAATTTTACATTTGTTGAAGTCAAACTATTGCTAGAGCACAGTGTTCAGTAAAAAAAACAAACAAACATCGATATTCTAGCTCTCTGTGAAGATGGAAATGCTCTGATCTCTAAGTCTCCTGTATCTAGCATATCATAAAAAATACCCTTTAGGGTATTTAATGCTTTATCTAAACCTAATAGTCATGTTTGGAACTATTAATTAAAAGAAGCCAAATCAAAAAGGTTTTTTTCAAGGATGATACACAACTATTATTACAGAAATAGTCTTATAAACAGGTATGTGATGAAGGTTGGTGAATCTAATGGTGAATTTGAGGAACTAAATGCTGGTTTACTGTAACATATTTTTATTTACTTGTGGATGGTGCTGGGAACTGAACTTACAGCCTCAAGCATGCGAGGCGATCGCTACAATGATGAGCTGTAGTCATAGCCTAAGTGACAGGTTTATAATGACATCTCAGTCTTTCAGCACACTCACCCCATTCTCTTTCCTCTTTCCTCCCCTCTCTTCCTCCTCTCTCTTCCTCCCTCCCTCCCTTTTCCCAAATAGCCCTCTGTTTCTGCCTTCTGTTCTTTCTCTCTCTCTCTCTCTCTCTCTCTCTCTCTCTCTCTCTCTCTCTCTCACACACACACACACACACACACATACACGTACACACACACACACAGAGCTTCTCTCATACAAGATCATGTCATACATATAATATTAGGAAAAGCATGCACACATTTGCCATTTACATTCTGGGTTTCCTCTTGGTAGTCTCTCATCAACATTGCTCCAAAGAGACCAGAAATTTTCATTTCCCCAGGAGCCAGTCATCCCCTTTCCCTGCCTCTCACCCCCACTACCATGTAGTTGCTACACCAGGGATTACTCCACCATGTCTAGCCTACCCTTCTTCAAAGATAGTTTTAAAATTCTAGCTCAGGAGCAAGTCCAATATTAACATCAAATTGGAGAAAATCAGACCATAGCAGCTCACTCTGCAGAGAGAACAGTGAGTGACAGGTGGGGTCCCCTGAGATGGGAGCTGACCTGGGGTCCCCTGAGATGGGAACTGACCTGGGGCACTCATTCTTCTCTTAAGACCATCATAGGTTATCTCATAATGCTGTCAATCAAGTGATGCCTGCAATTTTCATCTTACTTATTCAATAGGAGAGGAAAAAAGAAAAGGAGAGGGAAATAACAGAGTGAACAGATCATTCCTCCCCGTTCCCTGCATTATTATGACATAAATAACAATTATACTACAATTGTATTAGAACACTTGACTACAGTGAAGATAGCATTCTTTTAAGTTATCATCTATAGATTTCCTATACTGGGAAGTGGTTCAACTTTGCCTGAGTAGTTTAGAATATATGTCCAGGAACTGTCATAATATAATTCTTAATAATTAGGATGTGACTCAGAAAGTATTGGCTTATTTTGTGACATACAGGTGTTACATTATTACAGGATGTTATGTTAGGAATGTGAGTTTAGAAGGCTGCTCCACTGCATTTTGGGAAAGATAAAGGATAATTATATAAGCTCTTTATTAAAAGATTAGGGGACTGGAGAGATGACTCAGGGTTTAAAGCCTTTGTCTTGCAAGCAAAAGGACCTGATTCAGCTCCCAGATTCCACATAAAAATGTAAGACATAAAAGGCTACAGCCTTCACTTCTAGCTCTGTAACCCCAGAGCAAAGCTGTAAAGGTGGTAGAACAATCCATGATGATTCTCGAAGTCACCCTTGGGCCTCCATAGGCCCACATCAAGTGCCCTCTTCTACACATGCCCACATACACACACGGAAAAATGAAAAAGGCTTGATGGGAGACTGTAAATAAGAATTTAAAAATAATTTTGCAATATATTTCATTATAGTAATTTGAAATTATCTACTAAAGAAATGCTTATTAATAAGCATTACCATAATAAGCATAATTAATAGGTAGCATAATGTACTTTCTAAAGTGTTGTAAAAACTGTGAGGGATGGGGGTCCCTTAAGGAGTATATTGCCATATGTAACCATGACTGTGACTCATTAAAGGCAGGATCAGGAGGCTGGTTTGGGTCACTGCAGCCATCGGGTGGTAGAAAAACAACAACAGCAACAACAAAACAATCTAGAGGAATCAGGGTCTACCAAACCGTGTGACTTGCCTTCCTCCAGCAAGGATCCACCACTATACAATCCTTGCCATCATGGACTGTATCCTGCTAGAACCATAAGTCACATGAATAATCCTTTCTCCCTTAAGCTGTTTGCATCAAAGTATTGTCTCACAGCAGCAGAAGAGTGACTCTTGAGAAGTTCTTCAGTGCGATGATGATGTCACTTTGTGTCATTGTTTTCCATATTGAGTAGACCATTTCAAACTCCTGACTTCGAGAATCATCATGGATTGTTCTACCACCTTACTGCTTTGCTCTGGGGTGTCCTAGCTCCACCTTCCAGAGTTTCCCACTTTCTCCTGGGCCTCTTACTCTGACCTTCTCATTGTGTGCTACCTTAGCTGTACAGACCACTTTCCAAATATGTTCAGTGGGCAGAGCCTTCACTGTTACTGAACAGTAAAAAGTAAGCACTCACTTTTCTAGCTCGTCAGGGCTCCGCCTGAGTGGATCTGAAATGTTATAATGAACAAATGCATTCACAATTTTTGCTATGGTTATGGGAAAATGAAATTGAAAAAATTTCTCTTGGATCTTTGGGCTGAGATAAAAGGCATGTGTTACTTTAGGCAGAAAATCTCGAGCACATATAAACCAAGAAGTCTAAGATTTTGCTCCGTGTCCTCATGAAACCAGTATTTATTTGTGGGTGTCATGATGGGATTCTTTCCCTCTTCTCCATGTGGTGGGATCTCAGTCAGTACTCTGGCCCCTCATCACTCAGCCTCAGAAGCAGTGGCGATTGGCTCCAGAAAGCAATGGGGAGGAGTTAAGTGAACAGCAGGGGCAGCAAAACCATGAAGTGACTTTCTGTGAAGCACAGTGCACCTTCACGCAGGAACCACCGGGCACGGGGCCTCAACAAGAGGCTCAAAGTTTCAGCCATAGCTAAGAGTAGAGTTTAGTGGTGGAGCATTTGCCTCATGTGCATGAGGGTCTGGAGAAGAGGAAGAGGAGGAGAAGGAGAAGGAGGAGGGGGAGGAGGAAGAGGAGAAGGAGGAGGAAGAGAAGAGAGTGTGTGTGGGGGGGGAAGTATCACAGACAGACCATCATGGCTTCTGGAAACAGACAGGAACCCTGCTGGGACAGTGGAAGGAAGATTCCCAGTGCTGGGTCAGGAGGGTCAGGTGGGTCAGGTTCACAGATAGCAGTGCCTGGGCTGGAGGAAGAGCACGGTGGGAAGTAGAGGAGCACGGCCCGATGCCCAGGAGCATGGCAGGATGTGGAGTAACCACGCAAGCACATGTCAGGGAGTCTAGGCTGCTGCCTTACCTCCTGGCAAGGCGATATCACCTACATTTCGGCATCCATAAAAGTCACCATTCTTCCCTCCAGGCTTCCCATGTTCCAGAGGGAATGAGATGCAAAAACAAACAAAACAATATATATCGTCCTTGTAACACTCTAGGTAAATCAGAATACAGTGTTTTGCTTTATATGCTATGTGCAGCAATTAAAAGAGTTTGGTATATCTAGAAGAGTGGAGACTGCTCTCCAGGCTTCCTTTGGTTTTCAATGGACCCCGCACACAATTCCAGGGGAAACTGCTTTCTCTCTCTCTCTCTCTCCCTCCTTCCCTTCCTTTTTCCTTTTCTTTTCCTTCCCTCCCTCCCTTTCTCCCTTCCCTCCCTTCCTTTTTTCCTTCCCTCCCTCCCTCCCTTCCCTCTCTGCCTCCCTCCCTCCCTTTTTCCCTCCCTGCCTCCTTCCTTCTTCCGTCCCTCCTTCCTTCCCCTCCCTCCTTCCCTCCTTCTTTCCCCTCCCTCCCTCCCCTCCCCCCGTCTTTCCCCTCCCTCCCTCTTTCCCCTTCCTCCCTCCCTCCCCCCTCCCTCCCTCCCCTCCCTCCCTCCCTTCCTTCCTTCCTTCCTTCCTTCCCTTCCTCTGTCCTTTCTTTTCTTTCTTCTCTTTCTCTCTCTTTCAAGATTTTGAAATGCTCTGAGGATATGACTTTCAAAATGACTTTGAGTCAGAAATATTAACAAGATCAGAATTGCATCAATTCTCATTTATTTTGAATCTGCACCCCCATAAACACACATGCATCCCTTTGACTGTAGATGATAGGTACATGAAGAGATGAGTGTCTGGTTTTACTTAAGTATTAGTTCATGGTGCATGCCACGGAATACAGCAGCCTGTAACTATTCTATATGCTGAACAGCCTCACACCTCTTCTTGTTCAGATGGTCACTGTCCTTTAAAAAAAATAACAATAACAAACCTTAGACCTGCATTTACTTTTTAAGTTCCATCTGCAGCTTCGGATGTGTGTGATTCTGCAGAACTCCCAGAGAGCGCGTAACATTGTCGTAGCTTGGTTGTGCCTTCTGCCCTAATCAGCAACTTCCTCATTAGCTGCAGGAGGCCAGGGGCTGGCTGTGCTAATCATCTCCATACTTTGGATTGCCAAAGAAATCATGCTTAGGTTAAAAATCTTGGACAAGATCCACCCAGGAAGACTCACAATATCTGCTCCTAGAGATCATAGGAAGAAGACCTAAGATTTCTGGAAAGCTTTTCTCTTTATTTTTATTGAAGTCATTAAATTGTCATGACCATGTTAATGTCATATGAGTTCAGAGATAAAGTATAGAAGATAAAGTATAGAAGGAGAAGGAGAGTTTTATATGTTCAAATACGGGTTCATTTTTCTTTAACATAGCATATTTTATTTTATAGAATAATACATAAAAATGACAGCCCTCCATGGAATAAAAGTCTTTAAGATGTCTTAGACTTTATTCCAACATCTTTCATTGATTCTTTAGTTATAGTCACATGACACCAAATGTTTCAATGAATAAAGTGTCTGTAAATGAACCAGCGTCTCTAACACGGGAAGAGTTAAGCCTACAGTTAGATTTCCCTAACTATTTGGATTTCCTTCTTTCCGTCACATGGACACAGTGTGTTGGCCCCCACACATTATAGTTGTTTCTAGATTCTGTGGAACGAAATCCCATCTTCCCTTGTAGGCATTTAGAGCTGAGAGCTGAGAAAACAGAAAGCAAGCCAACAAGGCACTGGACTCCAGGTGAATTGTGGGCTGATGAACCTCCTTGGACTCCATGATGCAGTCACAGAAGGCCAGCGAGATCCAGGAGTGCAGCAAACATGGCGGGTTCTGTGTAGGGAGCCAGAGCCCTCATTTCCCGCTCACCAACCCTGCCATTCCTCAGGCCCATGGGCAGACTCCAAGGGTCTCCACTCCAAGGAGGGATGCACTGTCCTTCCTCTTCCCTCCCTCCCTCCCTCTCTCCCTCCCTTCTTCCTCCCCTCCTTCCTTCCTCCCTTTCTTCCTTCCTCCTTATTTTTCCGAAACAAAGTTTGATTGTACCCAGGCTGGGTAGAAGTCACTATATAGCCCAAACTGCCTTGAACTGACAGCACATCTTCCATTCAGCCTCCTGAATGTTGTGGTTCAGGTGTGAGACACTAAGTACTGACTCGTGCATGTGCCACGTGTGGAGAGGAAGATGCTTCATGAAACTGTCAGTGAGCATTGTGCCAAGGAGCACTCGTAGGGGGTGTGGGCACATGCCAAGGAGCATGGGGAGTGAGTGTGTGCCGAGGAGCATTCATAGAGAGGGTGGGAACGGTGTCCAAGTAAAGACTTATGAGAGATTTGTAAAATTCCAAGTGGATTCAAGGATGAAAATGTCAGGTAGCTGAACTGACATCTATGTATGTATGTGTATACACACACACACACACACACACACACACACACACACACAGACACATATGTATGTGTCATAGTTAGGCACAGGTGTCAACTTGACTGTTGAGGGTTTGAGTTCTGGGCACATTTGTGGAGAATTAGTGGTTGGCTTAAGCCCAGAGCAAGCCTGCAGAAGATTGTCTAGCTGATGGGGAAGGCCCAGCCCATGGAGGGTGGGACTAGGCCCTGAACAGGTGAATAAAATACTAAGAGCTGATTGAGGCAAGCAGCATCTTTCTGTTCACTTGGCCAGACATGTTGGTCTGGCAAGTAAGGATTGTTCCTCTCTCAGCCGTTATGCAGTGATGGTATGGCCAGTTCCCTCTACCCTGGTGTTGGTGCGTGCTCTCCCTTCAAGCTGGACTGAGAACTGTAACCAGACTGTTGTAAGAAAGTATGTATGTGGGGCTGGAGAGGTGGCTCAGGGGTTAAGCCTCTGCCTTGTAGGCGGAAGGTCCTGAGTTCGGATCCCAGATCCCATGTATAGAAGCCAGGCGGAAGTGGGGGCGGCCTGAACTTCTGGTCCTGGTAGGGCGGAGCCTGTGAATCCCGGGGCAGAAGGAGGTGGAGGCGTCCATGGTGGTTCCCGAATTCGTCTGTGGTTCTACACACACACACACACACACACACACACACATGCGCGCGCACACATACATACGCACACACGCTGAATAAATAATAAAAAAAGTTAAAAAAATTAAAAAAAAGAAAGTATGTATGTATGTATGTATGTAAGTATGTATGTGTATATGTATGTATGTATGTATGTATGTATCTTAGTCTCTTTTGTATATTACCTCTTATACACAATAATATTGTCATTCTGTTTGTTAGATTCATCTGGCATTTTCAATCCTATTTAAGAGCGAGAAGCTGACCTGGGACAAAGCAGGGTGGTGAAATGCTCCCTTCCAAGCATGAAGACCTGAGCTTGATCTAGAGCCCACGGGATGAGCCAAGCCTAGTGACACGCACTTGGGACCCCAGTACTGAGGAGCAGACACAGGTGGACCCCAGTGACTCGCTGGCCGACCGGCCTGCCTACTTAGCAAAAGCCAGACTAGTGAAAGACCTTAGTGTAAAAAAGAAGGTGGCGGCACCTGGAGCTGTTTTCTTCAGATGCAGCACGTGCTTACGTAGGCAACCCCATACACGTGCGCACCCACAAAAGAAAGACAATGGAAATAAAAATTGTTAGGAAAGGAGCAAGCAGCTAGCAAACAGTAAAGATTCCATACCTAATGTTGATCAAACTGTGCACAAATGAACTAATGAATAATCATTTCATTAAGAAAAAGCTTAAATCATGTGGATCTTAATTTTGCAAATATAAGTAAGTACACATATGTAGAATTTTATATGAACTATACGTCATGGCTAACATCCTTACTTACAAGCTATGTATGTACCTGTGCATATTAGAAACCTGTACAAATGAAAAGCTACAACTTTAAAATCTTTTCAAGTGTTAATTTGTGAAAGCCAATGGTAACAGAGGTTTGCATTTTGATAAGAATCTTTTTGTTTGTGAGTTTGTGAACTCTGAAACAGACTGATATGGTTGTTATTTTTCAAGTATGAGTTAACAATCTGGTTGGAATGATTAGCCAACTGCGAAGCGAGTCCAAGTGGAAGGGTAGGCACTGCACAGCCACATGCAGCTAATGCGAGGCTGGGGGTCTGAGTTCATTACCAGAGGAAACTAATTACTCAGTCTGTGCTTCAGTCATGTCACCTTTGAGGATGAGGTGGCTGGGGTATGTCTCAACACCTCAGTGCTGCTTGACACACAACTGGTGCTGCCTTACATACAACTGGGTGCCGCCTGACAACTGGGTGCCATCTTACACACAACTGTGAGGATAACGGCTATGGCATGTCACATCTGACCCAGTGGCAGGGGCGAGAAGGACGGTGAGTGTCAGGCATGATCACTGTTACACTGGCTAGTGCTGGGCTTCGCTTTGTGTCCACAAGCATAGGCAACATCGGTTAGTAAGTAAAATAATTTCCTTTTCTTATGGATACAGCAAAGATGGTATCATCTGAAACCGGAGAGAGGAAAAAGGAACTGCAAAGAGCACAGTGAGGCAGCAGGCACAGAAGGAAGGTGACCTTCCACGAGCTGCTCCTCCTGCTTTCTAGACTTTCCAGAGTTTGCATGCTCATGCTATTTCAGCCTCCAGTCTTGCAACACATATTCAGTTTCTTGTTCTTTTCACCATTAGTAATAGCAAAGCAAAGGTTTAAAGTGCAAATGCGTACAGGACTTATGGAAGTGAAGGGAATTACTGAAGCGGGCAGGATGCTTTCCCCACAGACCTGCTTTATTTGCATATTAATCAGTAAGACATGATTAGTCACCACCACACAACAATTTGCTCTTTCCAGTAGCATGGCTCAGCCAGGCAATCGGGGGCCCACAGAGGTGTTTCTCTACGTTAAGAAGAAGAAGACGAACTAAACAAGACAGTGAATGTACTTGGATTGAGAGAAGTGCTTGCAGTAGCAGCTGGCAAGGGGGGAGGAAGGCAGGAAGCTGTGGCCCTCTAAGGCCTCTGCTTGCTCAGACCTGTCCCGACAGGCAGGAAGGAGTGCCCAGCACTGAGGTCTCTTGGCTTTCCAGGGAAGCCAGGAACTTGGGCATGGAAGCCCTGAAGTCTTAAGCATCTCTAGAAACATTTGCTCCAGCTTGTGATATACATCTGAGGAGTGGATCAGCCTGCAGCCGTCCAGGTGCTATAAACCCGACCGAGGAGGAGTCTAGTGTGTCCACAGACTGAGGGAGGGAGAGAAAAGGAGTGAGAGAACAAAAAGGGAAAAGGAGATGTGAAACTTAATCCTGGGTGTCAACTCGATATACCTGGCAAGATCAACTGGGACCACCTGAAGAGATTATCTGGATAATACAAAGATCAGCCCTAGATCGATTGGAACCTTGGAACCTCCCCAGATCTCATTCGAAGCTCCCAGTAGTGGACCAGACAAAAGGAACCACAGAACAGAAGAGAGATTCCCCAGGAATCCAGCCTCAGCCTCTCTGATGGGTGTGACGTAGCCTGTCTCCAGCGTCCTTCAGTCATGCTACTTCCACCTTGAAAGACTGTTTTCCCCCTCTGGAACTGTAAATTAAATAAATCTGCCTTTCTCCCTTAAGCTGTTTGACTTCTGGTGCTCTCTCATAGCAATAGTTAAGAGTAACCGTTACAGAAGAAATGAGAGAGAGAGAGAGAAGAGAGAGAAAAGACTGCAAATAACTACCAAATAGCTACGTGTAGTCTCTGGCTAACTACAGTAACGTTCGTTCTGTTCATTTGTCAATAAGCAGAACTCAGTCCAAGTACTCAACTACATGTGCAGAGACCTCTCTCAGGGCCAGATGATTGGCTGAGCCCTTCTTTGTCAGAATCGCTTCCTAGTGTGCAATGATCAAGGCATTGTGAATTATGACGATGTCTAAGATGCAACTGCTACTACTTTAGTCATGTCCGCCCTTTATTTTTGAGACTGAACAAAAGACTTAGTGAAATCACTCTTGTTCGGTTCGGATCATTTTTTCTTCACATCCATCCTTTCTTGGCTACATTTGTGCGCCTGGCATTAGAGGGGCTTTGAAGGTGCCCTGCGAGGCAGGCTCCAGGATAACAGAGGCATCCTGACAGTCCATTGAGAATTTCTTCTAGGAAAACCTTGCCTAGCAACTAGCAGATGCCGTGGTGGGCAGCACTGGACTGATTTCCAGGCGTCTACGCTTCTACCCAACGTCCATCCATAACCGTTATTCGCCGTCAGCTAGAGAGGCCTGCAGTATGTAACACAGACCAACGAGGTGAATGTCTAATTAAAGGTTCCTACCTGGCATTCTCATTTCCAAGTGGACACAATATCTTGATGTTGTTCTCAAAAAGCTTCCTGTGTTCAGCTTGGGCCGATTCTGTATAAAATGCTTCGGTATTTTTCACATTGCAATCAGAGCTGTTTCATTTCATTTACAACGTGCTGTGGTGATTAAAGCAGGTTGCCCAACTCTCCTTAAGCACATTATTTTATGCGTAATAGGGTAATTACATTAAATGAGTACACTATCAGTGGACCTCTTGGATGAGTGACTTTTCCAGGGCTAAACAAATGCCAAAGTGTACATTACACTGTTCTGTCTTGGCACATTAGGCTAGAATTTAATTATGTTGAGCAGAAAGTTATAACAAAATCTTACACTGTAACTTTTCTCTGTTCTCCAGTGTAAGTGAAGGTTGTCTTGCCAAGCCACCCATTGACAAGATCCTGTAATGGAATCGAAATCCACCAAGAATCTAATTCATGACAACAACGTCCTAAAATGACAACTGTGCCCTGGGAAGAGCACCCTGCAACCACTCCTGGTGCACAGGGGAAACTGAGTCCTGTTGCAAGTTCTCCACACAGGCCCCTATTCTGGCTCTGGTGGTTCTCCGATTGTCCTGGTAGTTTTCATAAGGATTCTGCCTTATTGGTTAGATTTCACGCCCATTGCATTGCAAAGACTCTCGGCTCTCCTGACTCTTGCTGTGTTCTCTGTGGCGAGGTCTGAGAAGCCCAGGAGCACTGGGCTGTGAGTGCACGGGGGTCGGGAGTGCTGATCTGCAGCCCCGGCCCGGGCCTTGGGGCCTCTTCCCAGGCGCTTCAAGGATTTGGTGCCCTTCGCCCTTCTCGTGAAGATCTGCTTCCTTCGCATTCAGCTTCCTCACACTTTTGCACAATGCATGCAACCAGCTCTTGGACAGCGAGTACCCCATGTATTGAAGAGTCTTCAGCCTGTGCCCTGTGCAGGGCTCAGCTCCCAGGGGCAGGGACTCTCACTTGCCAGCTCTGGGATGTCCCTTTGCCCAGCGGCTCTTCCTGCCTTCCCAGGATGTTTTAGAAATGGAAGTCTGTCAGCTTTTGCTGACTCCTCTGGCTTTGGGAGCTCACAGGCCAAGAGCCCCACCTCACCATGGATAGTGGGAATGTCGTTTCTGTGATTCCTTCCCAAACCAGCATCTCTCCAGGTGGCATCTGAGTGCTGACTGTGTTCTTGGCGTTTACACAAAGCCTTGAGCACAGCTAGATTGTGAAAGTCATAGCCATGCAATCGCCCGAGTGTCTGCTCAGCCGGCCTCACGCCTGCCGTCCCCAGTGCTTGCAAGAACCAGCAGTGCCCCCTCTCCCAGATGAAGAAAGGGAAGACCCATTCCACGCCCCCCACACTGAAGGAACGCCAGGGCCAGACTCCACAAGACGATGATACCCTGCTTCTCCCTCAGAGCTTCCTTCTGGAACAGTGCTAAGGGAAGAAAGGAGAGCCCAATGAAAGGTCTCCATCAGCGCCCTTGAGGGAACAGAAGGGACCCAGAAAGAGTGGGACCCCAAAGACCCCTGAGCAGGACCTGGAAGAGCGTAGACTGTTCCAGCATCTAGGCAGAACCACAGACTGGTGAACCTGGGAATCAGGCCCACAAAGGAAAGAAAATGAATCCTGTCGGGGTGGACTGGATTGAAGTTGTCAGTTACCTCTGGTTTGTAACCCAGGATCTGACTTATCACACTACTTTAAATCAGATCCAGCCTAGGGCCTATTCTTTTGCAGTCCATTGCAAGGAATTCAGCTATCAGATTTACAAGTACATCCGACTGGAGGTTTCTGGTATAATTCTGAGCTGTAAAATTATAACCAATGTAGGCATTTGTGTTTATAATTATGCCTCATAATTAATGCACGCAAGCATTACTTTAGGTTCGCACCTCCATTTGCAGTTCTCTAAATGAAAGATTTCATACTAAAGACTGTGAAATACCAGCGTAGGTCATGAATCACTAGGATTAATAATATTCCACTTAGAAACTTTGAAAGGCTGAGGCTAAAGTAAAACTCACAAGAAAATTACTCGTGTCTGGTGGATAAAACCTTGCATGGGAAGATCAGACTTCAGATAGTAAACACGATCTTTATAATTAAAATGCTAATCCTTGTAAGAATGGAACTCTTGGTTGTCAGTAAAATGCTAGGGAAATATCTAGAAGGCCAAGTCAATTTTATGCTGAATGTTTATTGTGTTTAATTCAATTTAAGTTGGTTGGCAGGTTAAGAGTTGGTGAGTGGTGAATCCCCAACCTTACATGGAGCTTCTGTTGTGAGTTAGGGCTCTGGGCACATGCCTGCTTGGGGTAGGTTGGAGAGATGGTACCTACACCTCACAGGCCAGGACAGCTGGCCCAGAGCACGTGCTGGCTCAAAGCATCTGCCTGACAGGGAAGAGAAGATGGAAAGAACGTAAACTCAAAAGGTGGAGAGGGACTGTGAGGTGCCAATGTCAAAGAAAAACAGGAACATGGTAATCATGGGTAGTCTAGGTTACTGGCGGGAGGGGAGGAGGGGGGAAATACAAAACAGGCCCTGCAGGCAGTCTGCCATGGAAGAGAAGGGTTCCTGGACCCACCACTTACTGCTCAACTGTTTCATACAGGAAGGCAAAATATCCAGTTGTATATACACTGGAAACAACACCACGTTCCACTGGATAATTTTAAACCCAGAGTTACACAGAGGACCTTGGCTACCTCGGGAGGAGGGGCACAAAACAAAGCAAAAGTCATGAATATGGGAAAGATATATGTAGTGAAAAAATGTGGGTCAGCAGGGGCGGGAGAGAGAAGGAAGGGTGACAAGAGGTTTGAATATATTATATGCATGGAATTGCCGACAGAATGTATTTAAAACTGTGAGAGAACTGTCCTTTCACCATCTTGTCAAGCAAAAGGAAAGATCCCAAGGAGCGCCACACCTCTCCAGAGGCTGATGGCAAGAGAAGGGGGATGCTGTCCTCAGTGTGTGCCCACTGATCTAAGACACCCGCTGGAGCATCACGTCAGGCACATGTCATCAAAGGCAAACTAGATGAAACAGTGGGCCACACAAGTGAAAAGATCTGAAAATGGGAGAGAGTCTAGCAGGGGTGATGAAGGGTTGTAAGGGAAAAAGAAGAGGGGTGGGATTGGGGATTAAGAGGTGAAAATATCATAGGTTCACTATATTCATGTATGTAACATAAATATATATATATATTACAAAAATTAATTGAAAAAATATCTGCTGGATGAGTGAAGGCAAAATCACTCGCCCCGGTTAGAGGTTGGGAAAGACTGTGGGTGTCGTCAGCGGTTTCTGTGCCTACGTCTCCCTCTAGGAAGCATCATTTCCAGTGAGAAGCCCTTGTCACACTGTGAGAATCCCTAACTGACTGCATACGCCCAGATCAATTCTAAATCACACGACCATCATAAATGCAGAGGAAATTAGGCTTTTCAAATGCCATTGTGGGGCAAAGAAGATGATCCTATGCAGAAGTTGAAATCACAAAGCAAAGACTGTAGATGTAACTGCTAAGTCTAGCTAAGGAATTCTATCTGCACAATGAGAGAGGAACACTTCAAAGGCTTAACAGATAGTGTATTCTACGCGCTGCGCTCAGCTGGAGAAGGTGTAAGGCCCTGAGTTCAACTTCAGCACTCCAAGAAAAAAAATAAATGAATTCTTACAGAAGAAATGGCACACAACAGAAAAATGGATAACAACTTCTACACCCATCAACATGACAGATCAGACATTTGAAAAAGACTCTGGACAATATTTTAAAGATAGAGAAATGTTACAAAGGAATATAACAGGTGTCAGTCAGCCTTAATAAAGTACAGGAAAGAAGAAAGGGACAGGAGGGGACAGTCAAGTAGGGGTCAGAGCAGGGTTTCCCCGAAGGAACTGTCCTTCTGAGAACTCCATACTGAGTCACATGGAGCCTGTGCCAAAGGTGAAACCTTGTCTCCACCCCAAGTCAGGAGCTGGAATGAGACCCCTTCAAAGACTTCTGAAGGACAGCACCATGGTACTGGGCGGCTGGAGGTCAGGCACCTTGAAGAAGGACATAGAAACGTCAGCAATGACCATAGAGCCTACCAGTCATCAAACACAACTGCAAGCATTCCAATCGGAACTCATTAATCTGCTCAATAACTCTTCCTGGTAGGTTCTGCAAGGGTCTCGATTTTGCTACTGAGAAAAGTAAAGCCAGAGAGGCCAAGTCATTTTCTAAGGACAAATCCTAGTGAGTGGGGATTAGGGTAGTTTGACTTCAAGAAAGGAGAGAAGTTTGACTTTCTGTCAAGAAATCAACATCCAGAATGCATGAAAAACATGTCCAAATCAGCAAGATGAAAACAGAGCCCAAGAGAAACATACAGAAGACAGTACCAGGTCATTCACAAAAGAAAAGGGGCACTGCAAATCACTAAGGATGCCCAGCCTGACAAATTCAGGTTGAGGGTGATCGGACACCAGGGACTGGCCGGTAGGAGACTGGCCTCCTCCTGGCTACTTGGAACCCACATGAAATGACTCCTTGAAACGACCTTACAGTCCAAATGAGCTTCTTCCTAACCCCTCTGCTTGCAAGACTGAGGTCATGCCTGCTAGATCGTGCCCTGCTGCGGTATGTTACAGCTGCTGGGAGACCTGGTGCTGCAGCCTGGGAGAAACCAGACCACAGCCCTGCAGTGTGTCCCTAGGACTAAGGATTGACAGGCTGTGTTGGTTAGAGCACTTAGGACTTCATGGGAAAAGCGAGCCATACCCACCCAGGAGCAAGGCAACTTTGAACTTCTCCAGTGTAGCTTGTCTGCCTCCAGGACCAAACTCCGGCATGCAGGCTGGGTCGCCTGGTGTGAAGCTTGCCCACCCCCTCTGGAATCCTGTGAGTCAGGACCCCCCTGCTTTGTTTTCGGCACTTAAAGGGTCTTTTCTCAGGGTGTTGTCATGCTATACATGTCAGTCCTCACCCTACCAAAGGCATCTTTGGGGGCTCTGGAGGGATCATGTTGCATCTGATCTGATGTGTGAATCTTCCAGAGCTCTTGCTCTTCAAGATCCCATCGGGATCCTGCACGGTGGTTTGGCTGTCTCCTACAAGACTTTCCTGAAAGGCAGCTCCTGCTACCTCCGGTCCTTGCACCTGCATTGTAAGTTATGACAAGCTGTAATCTCTTTTTAAAATTATTTTCTAGTTTTACAAACATATTGAGTACTTATCCCTGCTTCCTTCCATCCCCCCTCCCGTCCATCTCCCTTCCTCAATCCATTCCATTCCCTCCCACCCTCCTATCTGTCTGCTTCTATGGCCTCCAAGGTTCCTTCCCTCTGGCTGGTCTATGCTTGTGGGGGTTCAGGCCTTTATGGCATACCAAGTTGCCTCTCCTTGGACCACCTCACTGATAGGAGCATTTCCCTTCACCCATTCAGCTTTGGTCCCCAAGGCTTCCACTGTATGCTCTTATCTCTCTAGAGTTCCTCGATAGTCTACGGGGGCAGGTTGGGATGTCAATTATAATGCAGGTCTGGTGAGGACCAGTCTCACTACAGAGGGCTCCTGGATGCAAGTTTGTCATCTCTTTAGTGATTTTGGCTCAAATTCACAGGCCCGTGATGCCATTGGCTCCTCAGCTGTGACATCAGACATGTGCGTGCCGTTACTCAAGGGGAGTGCTCATTCCTGACATCCGCGTGGGAGCAAAGTAACTGCTGTTGGCGCCACTGCGAAAAGGACAAATGTAACCAAATAAACCATATTTTGGCTTTCTTGCTGCTTCATTAGCATATGTCAGGCACATCCTGACAATCCAATTATAGTGAACAGAGCATATCTCAGGGCAAACAAATCTTTAGCATTTTTGTCTTCTGCAGACTTGCTGTATGTTTTCTTGAAATTAAAATTGAACATGACATACTTCCTGAGAAAAATAAGAAAATGGATTCTTGAGTACCAATGTCAAGTTTTATCTCTGTCAAATCAGTTTGTAAAATCATGTTCATCCTGCTGAACGGCCCCAAATTACCAAGGCCTCAGACTCCAGTTGACTTTTGATAAACATGGCTGAATCACGAGGACACCGTTGTCTAGTACAGAAAATCTTTGTGACGAGCAGTTATGAAGACAGACAGCACTGTCTCTCTTTGAAACACAAGACCACCCATGACTTCTGTGACCACCTACATGTGGGCGATGCTTAGATCCATGCTTTTTAAGGGAAAAAGATGGTTTATTCTGGAGCCAACTATGAGTACCCTTGACCCGGGAACAAAGATTCAGGCTGCTCCAAATTCTACATGTTCCACTGTGGTAGCAGTTTCTTGAGTTTTATAATCACAGTAAAAACAAATCCATAAATCAAGACCTTTTTCAAAAACGTTGGTAGAAGAGTTACAGAAAAGTGGGGGTATCTCTGTGACAGCTATAGATGCCACCTAACAACATTCTCAGCCTTTTGGTGGCAAAAACCAGGGGTTTGGCTGTACATTCCAGAAAATGTACCTACAAGTTACTGGGGTATTGGGTCACACACACAGGAGGGTGTGAGAGTTAATCCTGGGTGAAACTTGACACACCTGGTATCAACTAAGATCAGCTGAGACCACACCTGGAAAGATCAACTGAGACCACTGAAAGATTATACCCGCCCCAAATCCCATCAGAATCTCCATAGATCTCATAGAAACCTCCCAGTAATGGGCCATATAAAAAGGAACCACCAAAGACAAGAGAAGCTTTTTGTAACTGTGCTAGGAATTGCTCTTCCTTCCGGCTGCCAGGTTTCTTCACTTCTTGGACCCTCTAGCCTTCCAATCCTCCAAGTCTTCAGAGTATAAAGATTCTCTAGAAATCTCCCAGCCTTCAGCCATCACCCACGTGACTACTGGACTGAGCAGCTACTGGCAGCCATCGTCGGACTACCTTCACAATATCTGTAAGCCAACTTAATACATTCCCTATTTATATATTCATTGTGTTGATTCTATGTCTCTAAAGAACCTGACTAATACAGTGGGTAATAAATAGCTATTAAGAGGGATAATAATAGCCCAAGATAAACTGTCTCTGGACTCAAACACCATTCTAACCCCCCTATATCACTGAGACTAATCAGTCAATTAGTCTTGCAGGACAAAGTATGTATTCTTACTAATTACTTTCCTCCTTTTCAAACCTCTGGTCAATGATCAATGTGTACTATTGGTAGACAATATTTTTGTGTGAAAGAGTAGGACTCTCTAAAGTAGCACAACAAAGAGACAATTACTGTTAACACTTTGACATTGATTATTCTGCTCTCACACATTTTACAAGGCTGAAAGTCTTATAGTGCATGCAAAGTTTTAACGTACTGCTTTAAAGATTCAATAGGCATATTTTCTTTTGCCAATGTGTTATTTGAGTGGCTATATAATTTCCTCTTGGATGGATTCATCATAATTTGATCGTTTCTATAGTTTGGAGCTATGTTTTCTTTCTGTACTGTCTTGGTAACAGAAAGTGAATGTCTTTGCAATGAATATCTTTGTGGTTATTGACTTATGGGCATGTTGAATGCTGTGTGCTTAGGTGGAATCACGTGAACATATTTTCACATCATTTCTTTATCTGTCACCTCCAATATGGCCCCAAGTAGAAGTTTTGCTAATTTATTTGTCAGCCTTTACAACTATTTTTGGAAGAATTATTGATATTATTACATAAAGGTTATGTATGTCTGAAAATGCATAGTTTGATGTTTTGACATACATGTAGTGGAACCATTCCCCCATGATCCACCTAATCCACACTTCCATTATCTCATGTGGTTACTATGTTTATGTGTGCACGTGGTGCGAACATTGACCATCTATCCTCTTAATCGACTCCACGTAAACAAATGTGGTTATGTTAACAATGTTAGCTCATTAAGATCAATGTTAGTACATAAGATCTCCAGAAATGTGTATCCTTTGGCCAACTTATAAGCTCTACCATTCCACTTCTGGGTGTGTGCCCAGAGGAAGTAGCAAAAGGATCACAAGGAGTCATTTGATACTGGCGTTGCCTGTGGCATCATTCACAGTAGTCAAGGCGCTGGCAAGTTTATTCTTCGGTAAGTGAATGGTTAAAGGAAATGGGGTCCATACATGCATGCAGTGACATGACTCACCCTTAGAAAATTAAGGCCCCAAAGAATGCTATTTCCTTCTGTTAGGGGTCTCAGGGTCCTTCCAACAGAGCATTCACTAAGGAACTCAGTAGGCTTCTGCTCTGCTCCACCTGCTCCCTGCCTGGCTGGTGTGGCCCAGAGCCCCCGCACCCACACAGTCACGGACTCCTGGCTGAACACTTCTCTCCTTGCCTCTGGGTCCTCATGTCTGTGAGCGTCCTACTTTGCCCACCTGTCCCCTTCTCTGCATTCATATGGTGACTGCTTGGTTTAAGGGCTCTGCTATTCTTGAGTGGGCTATTAAAATACTTATTGATTTTTTTAACTGTATAAGTAATGGGTTCTGAGAGCTTCTTACTGGACAATGTAGCAGAAAGAAAAACTCACCCAGCGTCTGGGTGTTTGGTCGCTCCTGCTTTGCTGTTTTGTTTTTTTTTTTTTCTTCTACATATAACTGTGTTGAAATACTGTGATCAAACCCTACTCACACGATTTTTGTGTTGTTTTTTTCTTTTATGGCATCCTGCTAATTTTCCCACGTTACAAAAACTTCTGCTAACTCTGAAATTTATATTGCTTTCCTGCTATTCTGCTTCAAGCTATTCATTCCATGCTTCACAGTTAAAAGAACCGTTCCCCAGACTGAGGGATCGCTGTGCATGGGAGGCTTGTTCAGTCTCCAGACGATGCACCGCAGAAATGGGACAACTTCCCTTAGGGGAATAGACGTTGAGAAGCCTGCATGTTCTGTCTGTCCTCCAGAAAATGGCTACTGATGACGTGGAGTAGAAGGCAAGCCTCCCCCTGCGGAGAGCTAGCTGCTTGGCAAGTCGCCCCATGAAAGAACTCTCCCTTTAGCGTGCATATGGCAAGATGGCCACATGCACACTCTCCTGTATCTCAGCCTCATGAGATCCCCCCTTCCACAGCTCAAGCAGTCCCCCCTCCACCTTTACTCACCCCCCCGGGGTCTCCAAGTGAGACTTCTGTGCCTAGAACCTTCTGCTGTACCAATGTAGGGATCTTTCCTTTCTTTAATAGTTACTAATTTTGGCTCTGATCACACCCACCTCATTCACAAATCCACACCAGCATCTTCCTCTGTTTTAAACAACGATTTCTCATTCCTGCCTATTACAAGATAAATCTATTTGCTTGTTACAGGCTTCATTCATTATTATATGCTACTGATATTTGGACCAGGCACGAGGAACATTCGTATCAGGGAAATGTTAATGCCCTACACAAAATTGCTTCCAGTTCCACAAATTTAGATCTTTGAGGCACTAATTAGCCTTTTGCATTTAGCTTTTTATCTGTAGATGGAACAAGTATTTCCCCAGTGGAGTTCTATAGGCTTTTTCTAAAATAAAAAGTATTAACATATGACTTTGTATAGAGATTATGAACAAATGAGCAAACAAAGCAATTTGTGGAACCAGGTTATTATTGGAATTCACTAATTCCTTTATGTTTATGATCCAATTCTGAAACCAACTTATTTAGTCCTGATCAACAACGTGGGAGCAATCTAACTGAATGTTCTGGTTAACGTAAGGCAAGGAAGCAATTAGATCTCAATAGCCCCAGCTGAAAACTCAGAGGAGTTAAAACTCTTCATGTTTATTTTTCAGAGTTTGCAGAAAATAATAGAGAATTGATTGGATGATATTAGCATAGATTTATGGCTGAGGCCTAATGATGTGAACTATTTGGATAATTAAAACTGTGTCAGAAATTATATTGGAAATGTGTATGCATGCGTGTGTGTGTATATGCATGTCTATATATATGTTCATGAACCTCTGTATGTCTACATTTGTGCCTATGTGTGAGTCTGTATGTAAACAAATATTGAATGTGCATACCCATATGTGTGTCTGCCTGTGTGTGTGTGTGTGTGTGTGTGTGTGTGTTTCATGTAACTGATTGAAATTCATTTAACAGTATGAACTTGTAGGATGGAGAAAGCTCATATTTGACCATTTATCAAATGCCACTGAACCATATAGATTTCCAAAAGCTTCATATTTATAGATATTTTTAAATATAATTTTGGGACAGTTTTTTAAAATTAATTTCTGTTAATTTTAGTTTTACTTTTCTGCTATGAAGAGTACTTGCCCTAAGTAGGTGGGGGACAGGACTTTAAGAGAATTTATTTCATTAAAATAAGCCTCCTAGATACTGCTAAATAGAGCATTAAATTGGGCATTAAAACTGCTTTAATCTATACTTACTATTCCTTATTCTGACAGGAGACTAAGTGATAAAATGGCATCTCAAAGAGAAGCTAGATAATTCAGGTAAGATATGAAACCATACTAAAAACGTCTAAGAGATGAATTAAATCTAACAATTAAAATAATTTTAAGTTTTCACATCATTTAAAAGGGGACATCTGATCACAAATAAAATAGGAGAACCACTAGGCCTTCATTAAACAGAGGCACAACTTGAAAGCTAGGAGTAAGAGTTACGGGCTATTTTTGTACACTGACTGAGACACATTGGTACAGAAGAAGCAAAATTGAATTATAAAAATCCAAAGCCAGAAAAGGACATTCTGTTCTGTTCGAGGTTGCCACTGAAGTGAGCTCAGAATCAATTTAATTTGGCATTTACTGGGACTCGTGGCCCGAAAGGTTCCGCGCTGGGCGCTGGGACAGGTTTGAAACGATCCAGATGTGAATTATACTTTTTCAAGGCCCTAATAGTCTTGGAGATGAGATAAGACAGCCATACAATTCACCATAATGGTGTACAGAGGGGCTGAGACACATGGTGGAAATAAAGCCAGAGACAATGAGATTCCTCCTGGCCAGTGATCTAAGGCAAGCTTTAAAGAGATGGTGTTGGAACTAGAGCAAGAAGGATAGGTGGGAGTTGCATACAAAGTATGAGAAGTGTGTGTGTGTGTGTGTGTGTGTGTGTGTGTGTGTGTAACAAAGAGCTATATTTCTTCTTTTTCCCAAACAAGCTTTTTTGTTTTCTAAACAAAAACTATACATTGCTCCACACACTGTGACTTAAAAATTTAAATAACGTATCATGGCCATTTCCGTAGTAAGTATGCACATACCTAATTGATTCTTTTAAATAGCTTTCACAGATTGTAGTAATACCCAGTGCTGTAATTCCTTCAGCCATTTGCTAGCTGATAAGCATTCTTGGAGTTTGCATTTGGGGCTATTTAGAGCATGTTGTTATCAAGATCCTTGTATTGATCATATGCTGAGGCTGTTATATGTCTCAGATTAAAATGGAAGTGGAGGCTTGCTGCAGTGGTGCCTGCGTCAATCCCAGCACTTGGGAGGTTAGAAGAGGATTCAGAGGTCACGCCCTGCCTTGGGCACTCAGGTTGAAGGCCATGTTAGGCTATTTCACAAATATTTATTAAAGGGGCTGGGTATTAAAATATAAGCAGTTACTGAATGCCAATAAATAGCTATATAACTTTTTGTAAACAGAATATGGCTGGACATCAAGATATATCATTCTTTTTTAAAACTTATATTCATTTCTTGTGTGTGTGTGTGTGTGTGTAAAAGAGAGAGAGAGAGAGAGTATGGTAGTATGGAGTTGGTTCTCTCTTTTACTTTTATATATGTTCCAGGAATCAAACTCTGGCCTTTAGACTTTTGTACAAACACCTTTACCAGCTGGACTACCTTGTGAGCCCTCATATAACTTTTCCTAACAGCTTCAGACATTTCTTACGCCCACCTACAATTTCAAAAACATACTGTTTTGCAATGACCATGACCTGAGGTAAATATTTAAGAGTGAGTGAGTCAAGGACTTTCAGAGATTTTTAAATGGCATTCATCAGCCTCACTATACCTTGAAAACAGACGAGTCTGTTGGTCATAGAAGTGTGGGATGGGGTGTTGGGAAAAGAAGGGGCTTGGGAGTCATTAGCACAGTTTACAGAGAATGTAGAGTAAAAAGGAAGAATAGAAAAATAATAATAAATATTGAATGGACACAGAGCATTAAGTTATAGCTCCGTCAATTTAATAATAAAAACACAGTTAGCAAAAAGATAAATAGGAAAGTTCTCTAAAACAAAAAGCTACGAAAATAAGTGGAGCCTGAGAAACCCCAGAGCAAGGCAATAAGGTGATAGAGCAATTTAGGACGATTCCCCGTGTCACTCTTGAGCTTCCACCGGCACACACACTCAAGTGCCCTCTTGTACACACACACACACACAAACCCAGACACACATATGTACAGCCACCCACATGCAAACACACACACACACGCACGCACGCATACATGCACCACACCACACCACACCACACATATGTAAAACCAAATGTCAGAATTATCAGTGTGCACACCTCTCTTCTCCTGTCTCTTGGCAGCGCTGTCTCTGAAGTCACTCTGGAAGGATCTAGAAGGATCTGCGACTGCCGGCAGCTCCCGTCTGACCCTCACCCTAGTAATCTGTGCAGCACCTGCAGCTGTGTCCCCAGCTCCTTGCCCTGCCCCACAGGGTGGGACACTTCCTCTGTGGTCCCGCTGAGGTTTGGCTCTCCTCACCTTCCTACATCCTTCCATTCCAGTTCATTTTGCTAAAATTCAGAAACACTTTTCCTGTTCGCCTTAAAACCCGAAAGGCTCTTTTGAATCTTTAAAATGAAGTTTAAGCTCAGGAACAGGGTGACTATGGACAGGGCGGCACGGACAGGGCATGGCATCAACAGGCAGCCATCCTGTTCCCTGTCACATTTCCAAAGCCAGCTCCACCTCGCCTTGTCACCTGCTGCTTGCTGCAATGCAAGCTGGGTTTAGGATGTCTCCAGCACACACCTCCACGAACTTGTGGTCATGCTTTAAAATCTTTCTTCAGGGGTCAGGCATCTGTTTGCAAACCTGGTGATCTGAGTCTGATCTATGGAGCCCACAAGGTGGAAGGAGAAAACTAGCTTCTCAGAGCTGACCTCTGACCTCTGCATGAGTCTCCTCTCTTCTCCCTCCTCATCTCTCTCTCTTTCGGTTCTATGCTTCTTCCTCTCTCCTTCTCCTGCTCTATTTTTCTCTTTTCTTTCCCTCTCCCTCTCCTACTCCCTGTCTCCTCTCTCTCTCCCTCTCTCTCCCTGTCTCTGCTCCTGTCTCCATCCCTCTCTCCTTGTGGCGCTCCTGAGACACAGTGCTCTTCCTCTCTTGGCATCCCCTCCTGGCAGCTTTGTGTCCTCTCGTCTCTGTTTACAGCACACCACTCAACATGGACTGTGGAAATGTTCTTGGGGCTGAATAGCAGCAGGTAGAAAATAAGAGAATGAAATGGGAGGGAGGGAAGAGGAGTATGCCCTCTTAAACATTTTACTTTAGCAAAACTTGTTTAGAACCACTATTCAGAAATAAAACTAAATGGGTTCTAAAAATGTCATGGTGATGATGAAAAGTCATCTGAGCAAAAGCAATTTTAATATTCAAAACTAAAATCATAATGCAGTATCACACAAGTAAAAATCTTGAAGCCAGAAACATTTCCAATGAACAATGGTGCGAGAGATGAAAGAAGAAGCTGAATGAGACCATGAAAAGGGCTTCGTGCTCTATAAACATGTATTGTATTTAACTAAAAGGAAAACACGCAGAGATATCCCATGCAAGGGAACTTCGGTAAAGAGCAAGCGATCATTTTCTTGTAGCTTTCTAGGACTTGCTGTAAGATTACCTTTCACTAAATTTAGCAGGCACAGTAATACACCAATAATAGTCATATCTTAACATATTGACAGGTACAATCTTGGGGGGGGTTGTGCGTTTATGTATGATACGTGCCTATGTGTATATGTGGAGGTTAGAGAAGTCTGTCTGGGGTTCCTCTGTCAGGCTCCACCTTATTCCCTTGAGACACCGTGGCTCGCTGAACCTACAGCTCTGTTTCAGATAGACTGTCTCTGCTCCCCATTCTTGGGGTTATGACCCTCATGGCCATGCTGGAGATTCGCTTGTGTGACAAGTTCTCTTACCCAGGGGAGCTCTCTCTCCAGCCCACAGTCTTGTGCGTTCATGTTACTTAGATAAAGAAGTAGATCATGACAGGAATTTACATGGAATGGCTGGTCCGCTCAGCAGCTAGTTACCATCTTCAGCCTGTCAATCAACATGCTGAGCAGCCTGAATCTCAGTGCGGTGGACGAGCAACAGGAAAAGCACATGAAGGCTGACAGCTGCCCGGGTGCTCTTGATGTTGCATAGGATCTTGTTTTTTTCTCAAGTTTTCAGCCAAAATCAGAAAACAGATCTTGAGTCCTAGAGAGCTTATTTCTGTAAGATTCTCTTGTAGCAAGCCACGGCCAACAGCTATTTCTTCCAAACCCTAGTGGTCAGGAGAGGGACTTGGAACATGGCTGGATTCTGGGGCTGGTTGTCAAGTTCAAGTTGCTGACGTGGTGACTCACGCCCTTCAACTCAGGAACCAGAGACAGTGTTATCTCTCTTGAGATGTTCCCCATGAGATATGAGGATCTTAGGACTAAGCATTATTAAGTGAATTATTTAAAGAAGATGTGTGCCAACAGCAAACAGGAGAGAGGTAGAAAAAAATGCTATGTAGTGGCTCATGTCCGCTTTTGTCACTGTCTCTCATCTACTGTGTATTTCCAATGCTGTTTAGTGGGTATCCACCACATTCCAGAAGAAAGCTGGTCACAAGAGGAATCATGTGTGACCAAGTTGGTGAGAGATCAGAACTTTTAAAACTCCATAAAAACATCAACAGAGAAACTGTCTAGAATGAGACCAACGTGGGCTCTCAAGACCCACATTTTGTACAAAGGACTTCTTCAAGCTGCGTCACCTTGCTACACTGTGAGACTCGAAGAATTTTACTTTGGCATCGTACGCTGACTTCTGTGGGGAAAGCATCCCTTTGGGAGTCTTAAAGAATGGAAACGGCTTGCCATCAATTATGCACTGCAGCACTTATGTGCGCCGTGGTGGTGGCATATGGTGGCAGCTGTCTGACATTCAGCATGAGAAACGGTGGCGCCACGGGGCCCACATACTCAGTCTGCACCCACCTCGCGCAGGCCACGGTCTCCTTAGCTCCAAGTTTGGGCGCAACAGCAGGTCCTTTCCTCTATTTTATCCTAATGATACAATAAATTTTTCTCCGCTGCATTTTGCTAACACTTCAAATGAAAAAGGGTTTCTGATTGGGAGAAACTTGGGGAAACAGTCACTAGGAGGTTTAAATAACCCGGTCCAATTGCAGCTCTGAGGCTTGGTTCCTCGCCCTCTTCCTGCCTGAAATCTGTCCTTCTCCTGACTGGGATAAACACACGGGGCCATTTAACTCCCTCTAAGTAAAGGGACGCCCACAGTTACTTTTGCGTTTCCAAAGAATTATCTTTGTAATTGTGCATGTGCATACATCTCACACACACACAAATCATTCTTAAAATTCTGTGCAAAAGCACAGAATTAGTTTCTACCACCAGATTATATTGGCTCCTCTTTGAAAATGATTAGAAATAAATCTACTGAAGAAAGAAAGTAATGGTGAATTACCTAATTTGGTACATATGGGAGGATTATGAAAGAAAGGATCGAGTGAAGGAAGTCTAACCGTTTTGATGACAAAATGACATGAGATTTCAAATACAAGAATTTCATGGCTTGCTTAAATTTAGCAACAGTGATAGGAAGGGGTTCTGGGGACCCCTAAGAGTGGTCTGCCAATGGGCCGTTCCTTCCTTTTAGTGCAAGCATCACACAGGCACAGGATTTTCAGTCTATAGCCTGTGCTTTGTAGGTTAGCAATGTAAACACATTAGGAAACATCTCAGTTTACTAATTTTACAGCAAAGGGACTAAGGCCAGAAGGATATTGGCCCATCTAGCACCTGCCATCCATGTCGGACTTGAATGTGAGCTCTCCCCCACAGGCTCACGTGTGCACCGTGTGGTTTGAATGTGTGCTGCCCCCCACAGGCTAGTTTGTTTGAATCTTTAGTTGACCTTTGGGAAGGCTGTGGCATTTTTAGGAGGTGGAGCCTTGCTGGAGAAAGACATGCCACAGAGGGGGGCGGGGCTTGAGTTTGGTCAGCCCCGCCCTGCTTCCGCTAGTAGTCCGCTCTTACAGTCTGCTCTAGGAGTCCACAGTCAGCGCTCTCAGCCTCCATGATGGGTAGGACCCACGCTGCCTCTAGTTTCTGCCAGCCAACCATGGCTTTGCCTCCACCGTGAACTCTCTCCCCTCTGCAACTGTAAGCCAAAGAAATCTCCGTTTTTCTCCCCTTAAGTTGCTTGAGTCTGAGCGGTGTCTCAGAGCAGCACAAAGAGCAACTATGGCAATCAGCATTTGTGCCGCTTTGGGGATTAGATTTAGATTATGAGTCCTAGAACAGGATTTGGTTTTTTTTGCAAAGTTCCATTAAAAAAAAAAAAAACCACAGGAAAAAACATCACTTTTACCACTTTACACATCATACTATAGGCAATGCTAACTTGTCTTGTCCTAGACTTTTTACTTATTAATTTTATAGGTTTAAAAGAAAAATTCAAAAGAAGTCCTTTCTAGCCTGTCTCTTATTTCTGAGGTCAAAGTTTCTTCATAAGTATTATATTTAATTATAAAATAATCTCATTTTGAAAAATCTGTGATTAATTACAAACATTGGGGATCTTAAATGTAATAACAAGCATTTAAAACATAAAAGCCATGAGTGCAGCTAATATCGTTTTATGATCATCATGTACCAACACACACTGCTTTCCAGGAGTAAGATACAGAAGACCACTCAGATGGGGCAAATAGCAAATTAAAAAATTAGTTCCTATAGTCACCACTTAGGTTAGAAAGAAGGGAGAGCATGAGGCACCCAGGCTCAGCCAGTGCACTGTGGGACTTTCTGGTCTCATGGCCTGAGATCATGAAATGTGAACTGCAGTGTGTGCTATGCATATGGACTCAGGGATAAGGGTGACTTTGACGGGTGTGATCAATCTTCGGCAAGTACAAGGAATGCACAGAAATTATCTGCTTAAGATTTGCGACAAAGACAGAGCTAGGTGAACGCAGTCGTAAGGAGGTACAGTTCAGTTCTGCTAGTGACCGAGTGGGTGACGGGCCCTCAAGTCACAGTGGATTCTGACAGATTTGGTCAAGTTCAACAGTCCAAGAAAGAAAGAAAACTCTAGAAGGGTTTGAGAGGCAGACTTGACTGGATCACCACAGGGGTAATCTCTAGAGAATCGTCTCTGCGTGTTAGTCGGGGAATAGAGAACCAACTGGCCCTAAAACACCTCACGCCGCGCCTGGCCTTCAGGACACTGTGGACATGCACTCGCTTGGGATCGATCACTCTGGAGGGGGAAATGATCTCAACAATTAATCTAAGCTCTCTTCCTCCCCCACCTTTTCCTCCTCCTCCCCATCTTCTACATGAGAATGACATCTTTAAGACTGACAGGCAGAGTGGAGACTAGATGCAGGTTTCAGGTGGCTGCCAGACTCTCTGTCCTCTCTTGTACTGACCTGTCCATGCTGCGGGGTCAGAGATCACAGCTGACCACAGAGTGAGCAAAGCCTTGGTAAGCTGAAATTCTTGATGTGCCTTTTGAGAAACCTTTAAGCCGGCGTGACAGAGCAGAGGAAGAGAGGGAAAGAGAGCAGATGAGACCAGACATGCAGCTGCCCGTGAGATGCAGGGACATCTGGGGCCTCTACCTCACCCCAGAGAGGACCGGATGGAGCGGAACTCAGCAACAGAGACTTTCCTATGCTGCAGATACTCACAGGCAAATCACAGGGCAAAGAATGTCCTGCCTTTGTTGTTGGAAACACTGAAAACCTGGCCCCTGGGAGGTTTGCTTTGGAGACAGAGTGTTTTCAACTTACACTGTCTAGTGAAATACTTGACCTATTTATGTGCACCTCAGAAACCTGGGGTGCGAGTCCAGAGCACATCTACAGCAGCCATGAATCTGCCATCCACAGACAGGCAGCTGCAGGGAGCCCGGACGCCGCAGCGCTGGCCGTTCCTATTTTATGCTGGATGTAAATCCTTTCTGCTCGATGCTGGCTTCCTCCCAGGGTCTCTGGGAAGCTCTGGAGATGCCGTCATGGGACTTTACAACATTGCTGTGGAAAGCACATTGATCGGTGCTGTATCTACAGCTAGTGGCTTCCAGAATTGGGAACACTGACCATGTGGGCCACAATTGGGCCACAATCTCCGCTTGGTAAATGGCCACACCGCAGCCCAGACCTGGAAAAGCGATGTTCAGAAGCTGCCCTTCCACGCGCCCTCTTGTCAAGAACTCTAAACTCATGTCAAGAACAACTCCTGTGCTCACAGATGGTGAAGAAAGCTGAAGTTTGGGTTCAGGGAAAATGGTCTCTACAGAAAAAGTGCAAAAGGGTCACAGCAGCTGGATCGAAACTGTCTTGGTCTGAGAAATGAGTGAGAATCATGCCCGCAACACTGTGCACCTTGTTTCACACAGGCGTGGGGGAAGCAGTCCATGCCAGGGCCTCAAAGAGCTGTTGAGTTACGGCACATGCACACCCCTGGCTGATTACTTCAGTCAAGAATATACAGCGCAGGTGACGGGGCGATGCCACTATTAAATTTTGTTTTATGTTGTAATTTTTGCCTGTTTGGGATCTGAATTGTGATGAGCAGTATTTCATCCCTTTGATTTACAATGCCAAGAACAAAGATTAATGGCAGGCAACTTTAATTTAGCTCTTTCAACAACTTTCAAGAGATAAAGGGCTGAGAACAGATATCCCAGGCTGCTCAGGATTGCGCCCGAAGTGCTCAGCGGAGGGCTGAGGACAGGTCCTTTCCTAGGCTGATGTCTGTGGGTGAGCCAGGGGGTGGGGCTGTGAAGCTCTGTGCACAGTACTGGGCTGTAAACTGTGCACAGCACTGGACTCCGAAGCTGTGTACAGAGTACTGGGTTATGACACTGTGCATATTACTGGGTTGTGAAGTTGTGTGCAGAGTACTAGGGTTGTGAAACTATGTACACAGTACTGGGACTGCAAAACTGTGCACAGCCCTGGATTGTGAAGCTGTGTGCAAAGTACTGGGCTATGAAACCGTGTGCACATTTCAGTGCTTGCCACCACACGGGGAAGCAGCTCCTTCGGCGGCAGCCAGAGCTGCTGCCAAATGAAAGGAGGGGAGTGGGTGACCAGGTAGCCAGCTTGGTACAAGCAGCCTGTCTGAAGAACCTCAGCAGGAGCCCCAAAGGATTGTGAAAGATGAGGATGCCACTCAGACCCTCCATAGCACCTCACTCCTTGGCATGATGGATTCCCGGGCACCTGCTGCATTTTGAGCCACTTTTGGGATGGGTGGTATCTGCTGGGCCTGGGGTCATGTCCAAACAGATCCATGGCTGAAGAGATGTCATGTGCTCTTGCTTCTCCTCAGGCCCATTCTACCCACAAATTCACCTAAGAAGGAACTATTAGCACAATGTGGCGCTAAGCAGTGAGGACAACACCTGTCACACCCAATCAAGCCTTTATAAATCTGCCAACATATAACCCTCCACGTGTCTAGACACCAAACACATCTGGCCCTCTATTCACTCATTCATTCCCCAGCCATGTTGTACCACAGGGGGAGACCACCTTGACCTTAACGACACACACCTCCTTTCCTACCCTCGCCAAGACCAACATTCTTCCACACATATGCAAGAAGTAGTCAGGTAAACAACCACTCATGAAGCATGGTAAGAGGTCCGGGCACTGACTTAGGCAGTCAGGAAAGCCCCTTGGAGGTGTGGCCTAGAAGCTGTGTCCTTCACGATGCGGGAGAGAAGGTCATCCCTGGCAGAGAAGGTTTGTAGGGCACTGAGAGAATGCTTACCAGGTGAGTGAGAGAGGCTGGGAGAGGCCAGGCCAAGAGTGGATGTTCTCAATGAAACGGGGAGCTGTGCTAACAAAGCAGTGTGACGTCATGGTTGCATAGTGGATGGTGGGAGAAGCAGATGACATGAGAGAAGCAGGGAGACTGTCAGGGACCAATCACAGTATTCATGGCAAGAGAGAGACGTGCTATGTGGAGATAGGAAGGCCAGAGGTTCTCAGGAATGGCGAGGGGAGGCAGGGGGAGGGGATTTGCTGAGGATGCCTCTCGTTTTCCATGGTGAGGCCCTTCACCAGTAACTAGTGATTGCTAACAAATGACTTTACTTGGAGGTTCGCAGGATGGAGGAACATAAAGATATTATCTGAGTGAAGAATAAATGTACATTAGTGATGAACTTAAAATGAGGGGAAAAGGTCACATAGAGATGAGTTTGTAAGTTTTTGGTGTGTTACCTGAACTCTGGCTCTCTCTTCTACTAGCACTGAGCATCCACCTCTCTCTCAGATGATTGAAAGCTGGGCAGCCATCTTTCTGTCTACTTGTTCCTTCATTACTAGGCTTCTGTCACATGGGAACATGAGTAACTTGACATGTCCGTGAAAGCGGGAAGTCGACTCAGAATGCACACCATGATCTGCGTGTTCAGTCTGGGCTGACAGTGAACTGTGTGCCTTTCAAAAGGAAGCACTATGCTATTCCTGCTTGAGAATTCTGGAACAGTGCGCAAGCTAAGGACCAGTGTGTCATTAATCCCCCAGTATTCCTGAGGATGGAAGGAATAGGTTTCTTTTGTTTAACTTAAAGACTGTTTTAAATCTTCCTGGTGAAGGAGACTAGATCACAAGTTCGCATGACTTCACAAAACGGAATTCAGGCTAATGTATACAAGAGTATCTTTAATTTTGGATACTTTGTGCTAGTTTATGAAAAGCACATTCAAATAAAGAGTAACTGAGCCCCAATTTGTCTGGATTCATGGCATAGTGAAGGAGAGAAACATTGGGTGGAACGTAGAAGCAGATAGACAGAGCCACAGACAGCGGCTCATCGGCTCCTTTGTAACAGCCTAGGATCCAGGTATGATGGGGAAAGAAAAGGTGGCAAGTAATGTATTCTACGAGAACTCCACAGAATAATGCCAGTGGTTGGAAATATTTTACAGTAATGCTTGTGGATAATATACTGCTTTTATAGTAAAGAAACAAAAAATTCTAATCTATACAAACAGAATTTATAAACCTACTTTGCAAAATAAGCATTTGTATTTCATTACGACTTTAATTAGAGTGCTTTTATCTGATAGACTCAGTACTGAATATATTTATGGTTTGCCGAAGTGACATTTCAAAATGTAGAAGATAACTGTTTCACAGAAATATATTGTTCAAAACTCTAGAAGTAACTAAAGTATGAAGACCATGCAGTAGATGTGACATGAGTTTCGTATCTATTAAAATAACTCTATGGATCTAGACAGCAGCTCACATTTTAATAATGTGCTTTCAGATTTCAATAGAAGATGCTGGCATCAGAATGCAGAATTCAGCTACTCTGCAGACCATACATATTTGATATCTGAAGTTATTCCTCTTCTCCTAGTTTTAGCAATAACTCGACTCCCAGAGGTATTCCAGCAAAATACCTTCCTCCTTTTCCAACTCCCCAAGAGGAAGTGCCCCTCTAAGCCAAACGTTGGTTCTACAGTAAGACACACTACAAGCTACCTTCCAACATTACTTATTTAAAACGCTGCTTTAGTAAGATTGCCAACAGGTAAATGCAGTGAGTAGCTGCTATGTGTCACCATTCAGAGCAGCAAACAGAGGCACCTGACCAGCAGGAATGATGGACGCTGTACAGATAACCCAGGTATTCATTATAAACAGACAGGTCTGATGAGGGGAGAACGCCAGTGTCTCTGAGAATGCAAGGTGACAGCAAGTTCCCTTGGAGCACCAAGTCCCCTCTCATCAAGAACTTCTTGGGAACGATGGTCACTGACACATGCCCAAGGTTTGCTTCTTGCACAATATTCCTCATACACTCATTTTAGAGGTGCTCAGGTGTGAAGCTGTTCAACCACTAAGAACTGCAGAGCCAGGTTCTCTCTCTCTCTCTTTCTCTCTCTCTCTCTCTCTCTCTCTCTCTCGTCCTCTGCCAATCCTCAAGCCTGGATCACTTTACTCTTCATTTTCTTCACCTCTAGACCCAGAGAGCAAGAGAAATCACAAATGCATGTGTGAGACTGCATGACAATCCCTACACTTGATTTGGATGTCTACCCACCCCCTCCCATCAAGAACCTTCCCACAGCCGCCAGCCCTCTGGCCATCTTTCATTCTATTATCAGCAGCTGCCTTTTCTTTCTCCTTCAAAATAAACCCTCCTCATCTCCTCCCACCAAATGTGTACCTTTATCAGAATCTGCACTGACATTGGCTGATGGTTTCCATGGTGTCCACCTCCAAAAGCAACGCTAGACTCTACTCCATGTACATCTGTTCCTTACTACAGGTGTGATGGTCTGAATGCTGTGTCCCCTTAAAACTCAGATGTTTAGATCCTAACGTTTTAAGGCACAGTATGAGGGAGGAGATTGGGTTATGGGGAACAGTCTTTTGAATGGGGCTAGTGCCCTTTACGACAGTTACCTGTTCTCTCTTTTGTGGAAGGCTAACCAAAGTCCTACTGTGCCAAAGAGTGGTCCTCAGTAGACATGAGTCAGTTGGCACATTGATATTGGGCTTTTCAGCCTCAAGCATGGTGTTTCCCTATTGTGTCCCAAATAGACCAAGATCCAAAGATGGAGCCTGTTCTGGAGTGTATCCTACCCACACTCTCCCACATGAGGGTCAAAAGGCAGATGACATCTGACCTTAGTTTATTTCAAAACTTGACTTCTCTTAGCTAACTCTTGGCTGCTCGTTAACAAATGACCTTCCTCCCTCTTCCAAGAGCTCAACAGTGACCTTCTAGCACATGCAAATGAGTTACAAGTTCTCTTGTAGCATGTCTTGAAAAATTTTAAAGTCCAGAAAAATGCATCCGTTGCCACAAGCCTCTCTGTACATGTCCCTGGCATGTCCGTCCCATGGCCCAAGCCTTCCTTTCCTTCCTGAGACAGTCCTGAAGTTACGTCTCTTTGGTGAAAATGTGATAATTAACAAGAAAGGAAGCCTGTATAATTTCATTAACTTAATATTTTTGTGATTATTACTTTTCATAACAGCTAAGAAATTAATCAGAGTAACTCGAGCTAAATTTTGCAAAGACTGATCTCATTTCACCTTCAGAGAAAGCCATTTGTTTTGCAGATATGAAAACTGAGTTTTAATAAGATTAAACATTTTGCCCAAAGTTATTTAGTTTGTAAATGGTAGAGCTGGGATGTGAAGTCATCTTTGCTCTATGGATTTTAACCACTGTGGTGCATCTTCTGCTTTGCTTTTTACTGTTTCATAGTCTAACATCACTACTATACTAGTCAACATCGGTTTTATCTATTTGTCCATTTTCAAATCAGTTCATTAGATAAATATGTATGGAATCTCAGCTCTCCCCTGTCAGGCTTCTATCAGTCTTCATAGGCTGACAAAGACACATGTAGGCGAGAGTCTCCTCAAGAAAATAATAAAACTGAGCTACCCATAAATGTGACTTTTTCCAAACTTCAGCCAAGGATGTAACTGACATTATTATGATTGTAGGAGATGTAGAAGAAAAGTAACAATGACCAAAAAAAAAAAAAGACCAAAAATTTAGGTTTGCATGAAGTTCTCTAATATTCCGAATATTAGTGAGTTTCTAGACCAGTAAGCATTATTATGTAGAACTCATATTTATTTGTATATGTCTATCTATACAGAGTTACGCTTAAGTGTTAATTTTTTGAAGAATTTTGCTTTATTCATTGTTACTATACACATATGATTTTGAGCTGAAAATTCATATGATCATTTTGTGATACACGAGTGTGTTATTGGTAACTTATAATTACATGAATCGAGAGTTTTATTGGCACCTTATAATTACATGTATCACATGATGAGTGATTCGAAGTTCCAGCTTTGATATTTCCACACGGGAGACATAGCATTTTTTAACATCTAATGTAATCATTTCTTGGAGAATCTTTTGCTACAAAGAATGTCATTAAAAACTTCATCCCCTGAACAAAGGAAATCTTCCATACTTCAAATTCTTGTCTTCACCTGCCTAAATCACTGTCTTTGGTCGTTTTCAGAAGCAATTCACTACAGGAAGCTTTGCCTCCCTTTTCCATGAGGCAACTCTCTCTGGTGGAACATCTTACCCTTCCCAAGATGGCTTTGTGTTACTGTTGCAAAACCAGTGTCATTAAAGCCAAAATGACTCTCACACACCATGTCAGCACTTCAAGAAACCTGGGGATCTTATCAGAGTTCCCTAATTCCAAGGTGAGGAGAATGGGTTATCTTCATGACCATGTGAGTGTGACATGTTCAATGTCAGGAACTCAGCAAGCATGAACTGCTGTAATCCTCGTTCCCTAGACACTCACAATCTTGTATGTCCCTCATTGTTCATATGCAGCATACGCCTGGTGTAGCTGGAATAGCACTGACGAGGTGTGCTTGTTACTTTTGGGTCTCTGTAGTTAAAACATATGACAGAAACAACCCAAGGGAATCAGAGTTCACGTTGGTTCACAGTTTCAGTCCATCGTGGTAGGGAAGGTACTGTGGAGCACAAGGTGACAGATGTGACAGACACTCTTCACATGATAATTGACCAGGAAGCAGAGAGCAATTGGAACGAAGGCAAAGCCTCTGTAACCTTCAAAGTGCCAGCCCCCAATGACTTCCTTTCTCCAGCTACGACCCCACCTCAAGAAGCTCCTCAGCCTGCCAGAACAGTACTACTAGCTGGTGACAAACACTCAGAGTATGAGCCTGTGGGGAACAGTTCAGATTCAAACCCAACACTCAGGTATGGTAATACCACAGTTAGAGTGACTTTAATAAAGACACTGAGTGTCCCCAGATCTGGAGGCTAGGAAGTCCAACCTTGAGGTGCTGGTAGATTTGGTCTCTGGTGATGATGTGATCTCTGGCCTTCTTAACTGGCTGAAACTGGCCTTCTGTATGTTCTCAGATGACAGAGGGATAATTATATTCTCATTTCTACTATGATGAGGATGCTAATACCAATGTGGTAGATATTCTCATGATCCAATGTGGACCTGATTCCTTTCCAAAGGACATTCCTTTAAGAGCCATTACATGAATTTGGGCCTCAACCAGCAATGCTGATGTGTCATGTGTCAATTCCTAGCACTGCTCAAGCATCTTAAGTATCAAAGGAGACCACACTGTCAACACAGGGCAAACAGGCTTAGCAAAGACAGTCTTTGGCGATGCAATGGAAATAATATCCATAAGTTGTCATGTGCTGTTTGTGCTTGTTGGGATAGCTGGCTCTGAGAATCTATCCCAAGTGTCCTCTGGGACCTGCTTCTTTTTTTTTTTAACATTTTTTTATTATTATTATTTCCGCTTATACAAACTTAACAGGTACACTGGTCCCCTCCCTCCCTCCACCACCTCCGGACCCCCCTGCTTCCCCCTTCCCTCTCTCCTCCCTCCCCATCCCCTAGTGTCTCCCCCCCCCAATCCCCGGAGCATCCTTTAATGTGCATGCCAAACTCTCCTCTGGGTCCTCTTGTCCGATGAAGTGCAAGGACCCAAGGGCATTTCCCAGAACCTTTTCCTGTGTTCCCCTTAAGCTTAGGAACACTACTATGACTGTCAGTTCCTAGCCTCCAAGGATCCTAGTGCCTTTAGTCCATGCTAGACTTTGTGGGGTCAATAATGTGTTGGACATTGTGCAGGTCATGCAAAGTCCTATCATGATTGCTTCGGCCCTAACTTGTGTGGAGTATCTTGCATATCATTACTCTTCCCATCCTTGTGCCCTTACACTCTTACCGCCCCCTCTTCCGCAAATTTCCCTGAGCTTCAGGATGGGGAGAGATTAGGCTGGCCCAGTTCCAGGTGGTTGGTATAGAGTCTCTGATGTTCTGAATTATGGTTTGTTGATTTTTTTTCGGTTTTGCTGCTCCTGCAATGCCCTTGGCTCCATCCTGATGGGTATTGTATGTCCCCCTTGGCCAGAGATAAAAACCTGTTAAATTAGAATCTTGTTATAAGAGTATATTCAAAGTAGATGGAATAAAAGTAGGAGACTGCGGTGAGAGAGGGGTCAATCATCCATTTGTAAAATGGTTACTTTTTTTTTAATTTTTTTATTTATTCAATTGTGCATGTGTGTGTATGTGTATGTGTAGCAGGCTGCCCCCG
Source organism: Typhlomys cinereus (assembly GCA_023101885.1). NCBI lineage: Eukaryota > Metazoa > Chordata > Mammalia > Rodentia > Platacanthomyidae > Typhlomys > Typhlomys cinereus. The sequence goes on along the minus strand of JALPQD010000024.1, from coordinate 10,347,124 downwards.
CTTTCACTTGGCGTCTATACGTGGGGTCTAGGATCCGAACTCAGGACCTTCCACCTGCAAGGCAGAGGCTTAACCCTTGAGCCATCTCTCCAGCCCCCGAAATGGTTACTTTCTATCAGGCAGCCTATATGCCCTCCCCTTCTGGTGAGATCATACCCCATCAGTTGCAAATGATCAGGAAGGAAAGTCTGTGAACTTAACTGGGACCCGCTTCTGAGGCAGGTTGCCTCCTCCCAATCCTGACCCCACTTCTGTGGCAGGGAGCCCCAAAGAAAAACATTAAAACATCCCAAGAAGACAAACACTGTGTCTTAGACCAGAGAGAAGGCAGATAGATCACTTATATTAGATGCTAATACTATTAATCCCACGAAATGCCTGTGGTGGGGCTAGGCAGATGGCCCAGGGGTCTTTGTCTAGCAAGCAAAAGAATTTGAGTTCAGATCCCCAGATCCCACATAAAAATGCTGAGCGTGAAATGGCAGTGCCCTGCAGTTCTGGTCCTGGAAGGTGGAGCTTTGGAAGCCCTGAAGCAAAGTGCTAAGGAGGGAGAGCAATCTAGAATGGAGTCCCGAAGTCACACATACCTAGGTGTCCTCCATATGCATGCCTCCACCCTCATGCAAAACACATATATCATACATGTGCAAAAAACCCACACATGCTTATAGTGGGAATAAGCCCTGGCAGCACATTCATGGAGGAGCCGCCCACAGAGGTGTCCTCTTTCCTGCCAGGACTTTCTTTTTTTTTTTATTAAAAATTTAATTATACATTTTAAAATTTTTTACCAGTTCCCTCCCTCCCCCCTCCTCCCCCTTCCCTTCCCCCAGTGCCTCCCCCCAAGGACTCTCTCTCTCTCTCCTGCCAGGACTTTCAATTGGAATCTCTAGCATGCCATTTTGCTTCCACTTCTCTCTCTCTCTCTCTCTCTCTCTCTCTCTCTCTCTCTCTCTGCTCTAGTTGTCCCCTGCTGAATATTGTGAGCACCTTATTTGATCATGTTAGGTATCTATCTGCTTATTCTTGCTACCTATGGCTGATGGATGACGTATTCTTTTACTTTTGTTTGCTCTATACTTAATAATCTCCCTCACTGGAAACTGAAAGTATGGCTGTCGTAGACCATCTTTCACATGGAACAAATGGATGATGGCTGGTGGAGGAGGTGCACAAAGTGATGGATAAGGGGACCAGGGGAAAGAAAGTGCAGGCCCACACAGGAAGGGCATCAAACAGAGCAGGCTACAAAAACCTTCATCGAAGGGACTAGCAGTGTGGAGATGTTTAACTTGAACATAGGACAGGCATGCTTGCATCATGCTAAAGGAGAAGAAAGAATTCTAAGAAGGCCAGATGTATAAGCAGAGACGTAAACATCACAGTTGGTTCAGGGCCTCAAACGTGCTGGACTGTAGCACTGAATGCATACAAAGGAGATACAGAAAAGAAAAAAAACGAGAAGCAGGCAGAATTCAGCTCACAGAGACCCTTCTGAGAGGGAAGTGCTAAGACATAAAGGCACGGCCCTACACAGTGGGATATGATGCTCCTGCTCATAGCTCTGGCTCTGGGTGCAGGTCTGGCTGGAACAACATCAGATTAAAGACAAGAAAGAGTGGGGTGGGGGTGCTGTGAGAGAGGGTCACCTGCCAATCAGAGTCCAGGCATGGGCGCTGAGATGAAGTTGCATGGCCAACTATGGAGAAGATCAGAAGGTGACTGGGGTGTGGCAGTGCCAACCACTGAGAAGGTCAGAGATGGGGTGGAGGACAGTAGAGTTGGGGCAGTAAAAAGAGCCTCCAGTTTGAGACTGAATGAGTTGAATTTGAGGTACTTGTCTAATTGCTGGATTAAAATGGCCCAATGCAGAAGAAATATAGGTCTACAGCTCTGGCTGAAATCTAGGTTGTGTTTAATAATTCAACCCCATTTACTTTGGGGGGGGGAGGCAGCTTTGGGGGATCATCATCCTTCCTCTGCAGGGTTACTGCACAACACTCGCAGTCTCCCCCTCCCCCCATGAAAGCCTGGAAGCCCAGGACAGCGTGGACAACTTGCCCAGAGACTGGGGGAACTTCCAGCAGCTTCCTTCTTGCCCTGGTCGTGAGCGTCTGAGGTGCTGCTGTGGGTCAGGAGGGCAGCAGGGAGCGGAAGGTGCCTTTCCCAGGTGACCGTCACGCTGTCTTCCTTGCCATGACAAACAACTGGTGTGGCTAGTGACCTAAAGCAGGTTAATGTGACGTAGCATAAAATTTGTCTTTAACTAGTAGGAAAGAGAATATGTCTCCCCATGGTGTTGCTAAGCTACCAAGAAGGAGCCCAACATCAAGGAGAGATACTTGACCAATGAGAAAGAGTGTTCGGGGCACTGCTCTGTCTCTGGATCCAGCTGTGCCCGCAGCACTTCTTCTCTGCACTTCTAGCAAATTCTCTTTTTCTGCTTAAGAACATTTGAGCTGAGTCTCTGTCACTCGTGGCTAACCTAATCCTGAAGAAAGGTCAGAGGGGAACTGGACACTAAACCCGAAGCTGTGTGCACTGTTGGTAGTAGTGTGCCTGTGGTCAGCCCTCGTTTCTGCCAGGCCTTTGCCCTCAGCCGGCCTTCCCCTGGCCACTGCACACATGCAAGGTTCCCCCACAGCCCGCCTCCCAACCCCCTCTCCAGGCTTGATTCACCCTTGGTAACCCCAGATTTGCAGCAACCCCATGATACACACACATGCACAGATGGCATTTGTCGCTTGCCTCCCCGTCCCTGAATGAAAGCCCCAAGACTCTAACAGTGCTGTTTATTGCCCTATCCTCAGAATCGACATATTGTAGCTACTGTTGAGTTATTTGTCAAATGAAAAAATTAATGCTAAAAGCCAAATGATACTTTTAGCCACACATGAAAGGGACAGATGCCACAACAAAAAGGAGCAGCCATGGTCAGGTCAGAGGACATGCCAAACACAGTTCATTTTAAAATAAAATCACACAAACACGTGTGTGGAATGCTTGGAAATTTCAGTTTGCATTTGGAGAATTCACATGAGCTACTGAAGGTGACAGTCTATGATGTGTTGTAAAAAATCTGCATCTGAGCTATCTTAAAAATGAGCTTTTAGATGAATATTTAAATATTAATGCAGAATATTAATATTTGAAATTCATTCTTTTTCATAAAAAAGAGTTAATCTTGCAGACAGCATACTTTTGGGGAACTTTTGCTAGCTAGATTTGTGAGGAACCTTTCCCAAAACATGCCGGGGATTGTAAGAGCCTAATGAATGGTTGTTTGCTTTTATTAATTATTTTCTTTTGCTTAAACTCCGAGTGATGGTGAGATGACTTATTTAGTTAGAATTATGAGACAAAAATGGTTTTATCTTATCCATAAGGAAGGGTATGTGTTATATCATTAGTGAAAGAACTTTTGATATCCTTAATCATGAAATTAAAAGAAAATCTATAGAAATAGCGACTAAATTTCAACATGGGAAGTTCCCCTGCAGCCCGCCTCTCTTTTTGAGAACATCTGACCAGTGCCTTAGGTTTTACTGAAATGCACTCAGTTTGACTCTCCATGTCTTTTGTGTATATCTCTTAGCTTGGGGCCTCCATACACCACGGTCTACTAACTGGTTCTGGTGTGTGATCCCACTTGGGATTCCTGACCTCTTGTCTCCCTAAAGGCTGAGGCTCTTGCTATACTCCTACACTTAGGTCTCTTTCTCACCACACCCTCTTGCTTCCAATACTGTTTTTTTAGGTATTTGTACAACTGCGGTCATGCCTTGCACAGGATCAGTTCTATTACCACACAGACACACACATATATATACATATTCAGAGACACAGAGAGACCACACAAAGTCAGAAAGATACACAAGACGGTCATGCACAGAAACACACACAGAGATAAAGTAGAGTCTATGTCACCTATGGGACAGTGACAAGTTTGTTTATTCACACCTTAAGTGTGGGGTGGTCACACCTTAAGTGTGGGGTGTTCACACCTTATGTGCCCCATACTCACAAAGGAGTGGATATTAAGAGTATATTTACACACTATGTTTTATGTTTTGGAGATAACATCTTATGAAAGCCACTGTGGTCTCAAACTCTCTATGTAGCTAAAGATCAAACTCCTGGTCCCCCTGCCCCCACATCCTGAGTGCTTGCCTGGTTTTCCACAGTGTTGGAGATCGAACTCGGGGCTGTCTGCGTGCAAGGCAAGCACTCTCCAGTGCGCCATTCCTCATCCTCACACTGTATTTTCACATTTTGCTAAAAGCAATTCGATTTCACTAGAAAGGGAACAGTTTTCAGTAGTGGCATCACTTGCTAGGGCACTGACTACGTGCCAGGCTGACTACACGCCAGGCCTGTGGGATGTGTTTTACTTGGATGGAACAATTTAGCCACCACAGTTGTTGCAGTCAGCCTGCATGGTTGCTGATAAATGACATCAAATGGCTTAAGAGAACAAGGGGTTTATTTTCTCTTATGATTACTGGTTATGGTTCTCAGTCCAGCTTGACGGGAGAGCATGTACCAACACCAGGGCTGAGGGAACTGGCCACACCATCTCTACATAATGGCTGAGAAAGGGACGATCTTTACTTGCCAGACCAGCATGTCTAGCCAAGTATACACAAGGATGCCAACTTTCTCAATCAGTTCTCTGTATTTTATTCCAGGACCTAGTCCCACTCACCAGGGCCTTCCCCATCAGCTAGACAATCTCCTGCAGGTTTGCTCTGGGCTTAACTCAACCATTAATTCTCTACAAATGTGCCCGGAGCTCAAACCCTCAAATGTCAAAGTTGACAATTGTGTCTAACTAAGGCATCAGTTTTATGTGGCAGAGACCATGGTCAGTCACTTCATAGATGAGGACGCTGAGATCAGAGAAGCTAAACTCAAGGTCACATTACTAGAGAGCAGTGAGAAGTAAGACTGAACCCATGTTTGTCTGACCTTGGGGCTCTCCCTAGACTTACTGCTTTCTAGCTTTGCTTATATTTTCACCTTCCACCATACAAAGTGTTGTGTTGTATTTATAACGCCCCATCCCAGACTGAGCTGCTACCACATCAGAAAATAGGAGCAACCTCCTTAGAAAATACGAAGAAACAAGTCCTAACTTGAACCACTTGGGTTGTGATGGGGTAAGCCATCCTGCCCCAACGCTCCGAAGGATGACAGGACTCCCAGCCCCACAATGGGAGCTTTTATGCAGATGTGCTCAAATTAGGTAGGTTAGTCAATATGGCCGACATCTTAAAAAATTAAAGATAGGTTCACCTGGAGGGCAGACCTTGTGGGAGGATTACAGAACAGGCAGACTCAACGGAGGGAGGACTACAAGAACAGACACTGGGAAGGCATGGGATGAGAGGAGTGACCAGGAGTTAGGAATACCGTGGACCACTAGAAGGTGGAAGACTCTAAGAAGCAACTGCTGCCCGAGGGCTTCTGAGGGAGCCGGTGGTCTTTGGTTTCGCACGGTTGGAGTGTTACTGTCAGTACCACGGGAGCCAACACAGAGTCCCTGACCGCCTGGCACAGTGTGCAGTGACCTGCTCAAAGAGTGGAATGCTGTTTTCTGTGGACAAGTCAATCAAGAGCAACTGAACTGTTTAAACTGTGCAAAGGGAAACTCACAAATATCAACAAGAAGCCCTGTGATAAAAGAAAACCATCGCTGCCTTCTAATTCTCTCATCCCCCAAAAGCACCAGGGGACAACTATGTAACTGTTCTCCAGAGTTCCACACTTTTAGAAAGCCACATGCTACTGTTTTCTTTGTCCTGGGTTTTGTGCCAGGCATATATTCCATTCAGACAGAAGTGCCTCTCTCACCGAGGAATAAGACATGGCAGCATGATGAGGCATGTACTGTGGCCTGGGCTCAGGAGCAAGAACACACACATGTGTGTGGCGAGGTGGGAGGCCAGGAGAGAGACCCCAGACTTCTCTCTGCCCCCTACTGTGTCCCCAGCCCTCTCCCCCACAATGTGTTCCCAGGCCTCTCCCCTTCCCTTTGTCCTCAAGCCTCTTTCCCCTGCCCCCATGTCCCCCTGGCCTCTACCCCCCTCCCTTGTTCTCTGGCCTCTCTCTGCCCTGCACTGAGCCCATGTGCCCAAACTGGGTGAGTACATACATATAGGGTGAACACACACACACATACAAGGTGAGTACACACATACAGGGCGAATGCACACAGGGTGAGCACCCACAGACAGTACACACTCAGGGTGAGTAACCACAGACAGTACTACAGCTGGCCTCCTGGGACAAAGTCAAGGTCGGGAAAGGAGCAGCAGAAGACAAGGATTGGAACATTATTCTGTCTGGGTCCAGTATGTATCTCCAGGGTTTGGGTGGGCATCTCACTGCTAGGATCCATCCTTGAGTGGACCAGAGTCAAAGGTGCTTGGCTCCCCCCCCAAAAAAAAGGAGACTCTTGAAGGTTTTTGAAAGATCAATATTACAGATAGATCATATCTGTATATCTTCAGAACATACGAATGGAGCATTAAAACAGGTTTCTAGATCCTCAAGTGTATTTAATATACTTTTCCTTGATCTTGTTCATAAATCACACCCATATCAATCTCTACTTTTGCTTTTCTACTTTCCTTTACTTTTCTCTCAATCCTATTCGTCTGTAGCTTTCCTCACTGTGTGAACACAAACAGGCAGTATAAAGACAATTTATTTTTGAATCCAGTTACATTAACATGTGATCTCTGGATCTGTTTACATAGTATCTTATAAATTTCCAGTAATTACTAGGAGTAGCAGTTGTGACTGCTAGACCAATAAGTCACAATGAGTCAATTACCATCCTAAGTATATTTTCCCAGGATTCTCAATTACCGACTTAGGTTAATCCTTAATTTATGAGAAAGTAAAAGAAGCTGTGACATGATTAATCAACAATTATCTTTACAAAATACTATACAAGCCAATTTATAGGATTAAGAAAAAAAAATACACTTGCCAAACAGTGCATTGACTGGACTGTCTCACCTCCACATAAGCATCTGTGAAACACTTGACACATGAGCTTCATCCAGCAGCACAAAGCTGAGCTCACAGTAGGTCTTAAAAGATGTTCAATTAATGGGAGATGAAGCCACTCTGTGTGAACGAGTGGGAGGTAGTTTGAAGTATTGGGCACCAGAAATATTTGCAGAATGATGTAGCTCTTACAGCAAAATGTGTGCCATTATGAAAATAAGGTTTAAATATTTGAACTTATCAATTTAAATTGAGAAGCTTAAGGTTAATAAAAAGTAAGGAGAATTTAGTAGTTGTTATTTTCCATGTGAAAGTATAAGAGAGGGTGGCAAAGGTGCAGTATTACTCATGTTTCTATGTGAACATAAAGGTTAGGGATTTCAGAACACCTGCCTTGTTACTTGACAACTAAATAATCAAATCATTGTGTTTTCTAATGCAGCTGAAAAATTAATTTAAAATACATTAAACCAGACTCTTGCTTTGAGCTCTTTAGTACCAACACATATTAAGTGAAACACTTAATCAGCTTAGCTTGTTAGATTATACCATACAATGCAGTAAGAATGGATGCTTTGTAAAGATGAATACTGTTTAATACTCCTATATCCACAGGGAAAACACTGATTGTTTTAAGCTATTTTATTCACTGCTCAATTCATAAATAAAAACTATGCAAGAATACTGAGAATATAACTGTTAAGCTTTCCTATATTCAATTTAAAAAAGAGTTGGTGTTCTATTGTAAGATTTTACCTTATTATTTATTATTTACCTATTCAATTATTTACCTATTAATTAATTAATATAATTTAAGGGCCATATCAGTAAATTGTACACTAGTTTCCATTTCTGCTTTTATGCCTTGAGTGTTGGGCAAAGAGAGGTGCACAGGTTTAGTGAAGAAGTTAGTGATATTGAGAATGAAATATGTCATCATTCCTTCCTGTTTAATCATAGGTGACTGACATCTGCCAATGGAACAATAGTGGGGAAAGGGAAGGAGGGAGCAAGGGAAGAAGGAAGAGCTAGAGAGAGGAGGCAGTACCCCAAGCTGTCAGTCAACTGCTATTGCTGTTCTAGACAATTCCAAAGACATATCACCTCTATCTGATACGTTAGCTTCACAGTCAGTCAGAGAAGGAGTTCAAGGTCATTTAAACCCTAACAATCATGGGAACGATTCACCTAAATGTTCTATTTTCATTAGATAAAACTGGTCACTTTATTCATGTTGTCTTTTAGGAAGGAAAGGGTCAACTTTTATTTAACAATTATTTTTTCAATATTATCATCGAAGCTTTTTTTCTCGTACTGCTGAATTTACACGTGCATTCAAAAGAAACTTTCTTTGTTATTAAAGAATGGAGTTAAGTCTGCAACTAACAAGAAGACATTGCTCAGGGGAAGCTTGACAAATCAAAGGTATTACGTCACGCTCATTGTTACAACTGCACCTTTTTTGTATGTCTGCTTCTGGCTTCTCCTCAGGTACTGTGACTATACAGCCCTGCATGCAATGCAGCATGTGGGTGAAGGTGCCTGCTGCAAGATCATGAGGACCTGAATTCAGATCCCCAGCCCCCACCTAGAAGCTAAGTGCAGCGATATGTACCTATAGCCCAGGGGGGTAGTGGGAAGAGAGCTGGGGTCTCTCTGGTCAGCCATTCTAACCAACTGGTGAGCACCAGGCCCAGTGAGAGACCCTGTCTCAAAAGACAAAGTCCATAGAGACCTATGGGGACACCTGGCATCAACCTCTGGCCTCTGTCTACATGTGCATACATGTGCATGTGCACTTGAATGCACGCATGCACACACATGCATGCATACACACGCACACAGACAATATTCATGATGATTGAGCACAGTGCACAAGGCAAGTAAAACTAAATTGCAGTTATGACATCCATACTTTTCTAAAATTGAAGCAATAAGTTACATTGAATTCCCATGCTCCCCCATTTTAATACATAGCAGGTGGAAAATGCAACAGATTTCTAGATGCCATAGGCTGCCATAGGACACCACAGGATGCCATAGGAGGCCCTACGCTGCCTACAGACTATAGTCACAGGAATATTTTCATGGATTGGAAACACAGATACCTCTTATCATTGCTATAGACAAATTACTTAGCAAGAAAAATTCACGTTTATCAGTAGATACAATATCATACACACAAAAAAAACTCAAAGCTACAAGAAGCCCAAGAGAGGGAAATAAATCATGAGGTACATTTGAACTGCAAAACCTGGTTCTGAGCCGAGCGGAGCCGGGAGCCACCGTGCGCGAGTCACAGCTGAAGATGATACATGCTGCTTACCACGGCCGTTTCGTGTACCGAGCCCTCACTAAACAGGGCTATCTCCCTTAAAGATGCGATACAATTTAGTGTGGTTGTTAGTTCAATTCCGGAACTCTCTCAAGCCAAGACTATCAATCATGCCGAGCGGTGGAATTATTCATACGGTTCAGTCCTCTGGACTTCTATTCACAAGAGACTGAAGAGATACGATCAAGCTCATTTAATTTAGACTTGAGGCTGGACAGAAACTCACTCCCAGCGGAGCAGCACTATTTATCTAGTGAACCACCCAATTCCTTAGGTTTTGTGGAAGTGGTTTCTGATGGAAGATTCTTTCACAATACTTTGCATTCAAGAGGAAGGGGTAATAGTATGAAATTTAAAAATCCATGAAGCAACAAGGGATTCCCAAGTTTGAATACAGGGCTGCTGAAAGCTGAAAAATTGGATATAAATAGGTTCAAACTATTGCGTGACCTACAAAGGAGTGCATCGTGAGAATTGTTAGCTACTATTTTTCTTTTAGTGCTGCCTAATAATAACAGAACAGGTTAGCAACTAAATAGATGGCATCTTCAGAAATACAGAGAAGAACTAATTTATTAGAAAGCGCGGCTCGTTTTCAGTGACTCTAGAAGTGTAGAGAAAACGGATCGCCACCCCAGTCCTACAAGGTTCAGCTGCGTGGGAGCTGCTGGTGCATCTGCTTAATCACAGATCTAATTCGACACTGGAGAAATGCACAGGGTGTTTCTTGCCTAACTTGAAGGGGAAAAGTCGAGGAGAATTCTTACAGGCCCTGAGCCACGGATCCAGGAGGCTTGGGGGGGCGGCTGTGGGAGGACGCGCCTTGCTCCAGCATTGCTGTTAACTTTCCTGCCGAGAAAGACCAAGACCCCAAAAGTCTGAATGCACCTGCCTTTTAAAATCTAGCAGCTGAAAGACATGCTGAACTGCTTTCTCTGGAGGATTTCAACTCTACAGTCTATGAATTGGCTTTAAAAAAAAATCAACATATGGAAAGTATTTCCTGACGTTTAGAGGAGATGCTCGTTATGAACTGGCAGGGTTCATGCAAGAAGCGAAGCCGCTTTGAAGCACACGAGGTCCTTCATCTCCTCTCCTCACAGAAACCCATCATTCCATCTGGGCCTGCGTGATTTTTCTCTCAGATCAACTGCGAGCCATACTGTGTGGGTCTTCAACTGCTGTTCACTTGTTCTCCTTAAGTACCAGGTCAAGTTTATCTTCTTTGGGCTGTTGTATTCAGTTTAGATTTTTCAGTCTTCCTTTTAACATTATTATCGTTAGTAGCAGTGGTAGTTCTAGAACTTGAACTCAGGGCCCTGTAATGGCCCCTTAAAAACACCTGACGTGAGGATGCTGGAGGAGAGGCGTGGAGTACCCGAAGACTCAGTCTCATGCACACACTAGAAAAGATCTGAGGGGACCCAGCCAGGCAGCAGGTGCCGATTTCTACATGCAATTTGATTTGGAATGAAATTCACAGTTCTGAAAACACCCATCACCTCCTGCGTTGTAGTTTCTGGAAGTCTAGTGGCTGGTTTTTCTCAGGCTGTGACTGTGCCAAGGTCCTGCACAGGATCCTCTGTGACGTGTGACAAGCCACGGCTGCTGTCACAGGCTCCAAGCAATGCAGAGCCCCCTGGGGACAACACCGGCAGACTCAAACTACAGGCAGAAGGAACAGCTGCTTGAGGATGCCAACTGAGGTCACGAGGTGTTTAGCACCCACCTGGCAGGGTGGGGCGGGGCAGGGTCTCAGCGGTCAGTGCCCACCGGCAAGGTGGGGCAGGGCCTTGGAAGGCACACTGTCAGGCTAATACAAGGGAAATAGTCCTTGTTACAATGCTTGCTTAGTTCTATCTACACTCAAATAGGATGAAGGGAAGAAGGGGGAGGAGGAAGAGCACTGTGGGAAAGTGTAGAGAGTCAACTAGCAAAAAGTGGGCTTTCCAAATGCCTTTTGCTAGAAGGAAATCTCATTCTTTGATTAAAAAAGAAACATGGAAGGCTGAGAGGAGCTGAGGTCATGAGCCGCCCACGGACAGCAGAAGCCTAGAAACCCACCACCATCTCACTTGCTGGTGCTTTCTGGAGGTCCTCACGGCATAAGGCCACAGCCTGAGACCTTAGGGACTTCCGCTTACTGCTGGAAGTGTCTCGTGCATGGACTGCCCACTTGGACATCAGGAATGTTGATTCTCTGGCTGTCAAGCTGGCCATCCAAGCAGGCACCAGAAACTAGAACTCCCATCTTCCTATATATACCCCTTTTCCAACAAACAGGAGTCTCACACTCAGATTTATCCTGTGTGGAGAAACAAAATCTGGCAGGGCTGGGCAGAGGATACTCACGGTTCTCCTTTCAGAAGGGAGGCGGATTTCCCACCTGCTCTGACCAACTTTTGTGTCTATTTCCGTCTCTGTGTATTTCCCTTTCTGCCTATTTATATTTCTCAGCCTGGGACGATTTTATAGGTCACCATGCTTAGACAGGGTGCACTTGGAGAGTTCGTAATATGGGATAATGACCAGGAAAGAGCTGCCCCCAAAGTGGAGGGGGGGCTTAAAGGAGAGAAAGGGAGAAACTAGGGAGCCGCCTGCTAATGTCAACCAGGAAAAGAAAAGGGAATAAAGTGGCATGCGAAAGTTAGAGACCAGAGTAGAGATTCCCAGTCCCCGCGCTGCTGGAACGAGGCACATGTCCACTCACTCCAGCTTAATTTGTAGCGGACTTTGCTTTCATGTGCTGGCTGACCTGGAGTGCCCCACGGACCCTTTTGAGTTTTAGCCTAAGACTGTGCAAAGTGAGACTCCCGAAGGTCCTGCCTGCTCTGTGGTACCAACAGGTGCAGGTCCATGAGCGGGCAGAGCAGAAACCTGCAGCACAGAATGTTTGCTTGCAATTAGAATCAGTAACAAACTTAAATTATGGGTTTGGCTCCCTTTCACTTGAGAAAATACCTTGACATTCTGGTTTTGATTGGCTTCAACAATCTTAGAAAATATAATTATCAGTATGAACTAATTTATTGCGTGGTTCTTCATTTCAAAAAAAAGACTTGACAGCAGGCACTAAATAAGTTTTGCAAATTAGCAACTTAAATACAATTATGAAGTGAAAAATAACGTTTAAATAGAAATTGAAACTAAGTACAAAAGATGCCGTTCAGTAACAGAGTGGCTTAGGAAGCACCACCACATGGCCAGCTCAGAGTTGCCTACGTGAATATACCTCTCTAAAAAGCAAAGAAAGTGTGACTATTTTATTATGCCAATAACTGTAAAAGTGAACACTCCATCTGAGACTTTCAGTTATTTACTCATTTGAGAGAGAGGAAAGAAGAGAGAGAGAGAGAACACATTTATGCCATGGTACATGGGTAGAGGTCAGAGGTCAACCTCCAGAAGTCAGTCCTCACCATGTGGGCTTCAGTGATACAGCTCAGGTTTCGAGGTGCACCACGTGTTCTTCTGGGGATCGAACTCAGATCGCCATGCTTCCCACCCACTGAGCTATCTCGTTGCCCCACACCCCAGACATGGTTTAAATGAGCTCTGTACACATTAAAAAATAAAGTCAAGTAGGGGAGATGGAAAATGAATCGAAAAGAGCAGAGAACAAAGAATCAGAAATGAAACAGATTAAGGAAGAAAATATGACAGATGATGAGGCAAAACAAGAAAAGTAGAAAAAATAAGAAACCTGGAAAATAGCGAGATAATAGTCAACATTTGCCTGCGTTCTGCGCTGGTGGCTGTGGGCCTAAGAAGGATGGGTGTGAGCAGTATTGTGACTTTACACCTCTGTGATGTTCCCTTGCTAGGCGTGATGCGTTCTCTAGCTGAAATGACAGCATTACTTTCCAAGCCTGTAATACTCTGTCGCAGGGAAACACGGCCCTGAGCTGCTGCAATAGACAGCAGGATGGTGGATTATGCCTGCAAGGCATGTGGCCTCAGACTCCCAAGACTAAACGACCTTTCACAGGATGGAAACCAGTTTAGGAGACAAGGCTTAGATCACCAACAGAACGAGACTCTGGGATATACCTAGAATGTAAAGTGGAGTTAAAAAGCTACTCTGTACTCATGGACAACTTTTGATCTGAAGAGATTTCTCTGCTCACTCGTGAGGGGTCTCTGCCCTGCTTCACCTTCTAAATGCCAGGCTCCCCCTGCATGTGTCCACCCTGTCTTTTCCATATGATATCTAGTAACTGCATGGGCTGTACATGATTAAAGCGTGGCCAGTATTGCATGTCCAGATACAGAGATAAACAGATAGATATCCATAATGTCCCAAAGGAATCTGTGAGAGAGGAACATGCGCGCGCGCGCGCGCGCGCGTGTGTGTGTGTGTGTGTGTGTGTGTGTGTGTGTGTGTGTGTGTGTCTACTAGAGGAATCTGAAATTGCATGTGTGCTTGGTATTCCAGTACAATCTTCCGAAATGGTCTCACCTCTCCATTCCTTACTACTCTCTTGGGCAGATAACAACAGCGTGGAACTTCTGAGCTTCAAACCAGTACATTCCTTTGCTGCTCCAACTCAGTACCTTCCAAGTGAAATGCACATATTTCACTCATCATGAAACTGTCCTTTATCCTATTCCAGTCACCTAGTTATTTAAGTCAGAAGCGTACATGATGACACTGATTTATCAGTATACAGAGACCACCTGAGGCTGGGCGCAAGCCACCCAGAAGGAGCAAGGAAACCAGACCACGTTCTCCCCAGAGCGGAGAGCAGCATAGTTCCCGGGAGAAAGCAGTCAGGTGGTATCACCCCACTGAGAAGTTAGCTCCTACCGGAGCCAGGCTCGGAGCCCGGAGATTCCAGGGAAGCCCCAGAAGACCGAGACATCCAGGTAACTTAACCTCACCCACAAGTGGCACTCAGGAACATTAACAGGCATCCAAAAGCATCGGGTGCCATTGCAAAGGTCATATTTGGCATTTAAGAAATAATGACAGAGTAGGCAAAATTCTGAAAAAAATGTCATAATGAGAAGAATAATTAATCCATCTAAAGTCTGATACAGCTGGTAGAACTCAGGCCCACGTCATTGACGGAGCCATGTTTTAGCACCTTGTCCATCTAAGAAGGCAGAGCAAAGATGGAGAATGTTACTAGGAGCTTCAGAGGCATGATGCTGTGCACCCTGCAGAGGGTCGACTCAGACACGGGTGAGCCCGGAACCCGCCAGGAAAGAAGACTGGCAGCACGAGGAACTCCAGGGCCACAACTCAAGCCCCAGCGGCTCAGAACCAGATTTCCAGGAGACAGGAGGGATGGGGCTGTGACAGCAGAATCATCTTAAGGAAATGACCAAAATTTCTCCCAAAGGAATAAACTTATAAAACTCTCACCCAGGGGCTGGAGAGGTGGCTCAGGGGTTAAGCCTCTGCCTTGCAGGTGGAAGGTCCTGAGTTCGGATCCTAGACCCCATGTATAGATGCCGGGAGGAAGCGAGGGCAGCCTGCATTTCTGGTCCTGGTAGGGTGGAGCCTATGAACCCCGGGACAGAGTAAACAAGGAGGAGGTGGAGGTGGCCCATGGTGGTTCCCGAATTTGCTCGTGGTTCTACACACACACACACACACACACACACACACACACACACACACACATACGCACACACGCACAATTGAATAATAAAAAAAAACCTCTAACCCAAAAGAAGCTCCATGAACCCCAAAGGAAAGCTAGACCAAGGTAAAGCACAAACACAGTGCATAATGCCAAGGAGCACAAGACGTAAGAAACTAGGGTCGGGTGACAACAGAGGTGTCAGCAGAAATAACCTGGGAGCACCTTCTTGAAGGAACTGAGGGCCCAGAACCACCTAGAATTCTGAGCCCATTGAAATATCTCTGGGAAAAAAAAATGAAAGATGTTTAGAAACAGAAAAGCTAATTCTTCTAAGCAGACGTGAACTGCAGGAAGTATTACAGAAATTCATTACGACAAAAGAAGCGGCGCCTGAGACCACCTACATGTACACAGAAGGATGAAGAGACACCTCAGTCAGCCATTTTTTTTTTTTTTTTTTTTTTTTTTGCAGTGCTCAGGACTGAATGTGTTCTAGGCAAGTTCAGTAACTGAACTAGTCTCCTAAGGGCTTTGAAATTGCTTTTCTTTTAAAAGCTTATTTAAAGATACGGGATACTTAGAACAAAATAATAAGTATTATGGGATTTCCAATATACATGGAAGTAATACTAGACAACATTAGGCCAAGAAGTTTCCTATACTGTAAACAAATCTGCATAATATCACTTGAAAGAACATTGTGTGGTAAGTTAAAAATGTCTGGTGCAAACCCTAAAGCAATAATGCAAATAACAAAATAAAATGTTATAGCCCATAAATCAATAGAGATAAAATAGCCATAAAATATGCAGTTTTCTAACAGGAGGCAGGAGGGGTGAAAGAGGGAACATACAGTGAGGTGATAGAGTATAACTCAATTTTATGAATGACGACACTAAATATGAGAAGATAGGATGCGCAATTAAATGGTCCAACGATGTAGAATGGTTAGAAAAGCAAGACCTGGTAATGTGCTTCCTACACTTTAAATATAAATATACAAAGGGGTTTAACTGTAAAAGAAGGAAAAACATATACAATATAGCCAGTATTTTAAGAAAAGTGGCACGTGCCTCTTAATAACAACAGAACTGATTTTATAACTAAGAGTCATGCAATTGGTATGAGGAGTCACCTCCACGGGGACACAGGATACGTGCTTGACTCTGTCAACAGACTTGACCTATTATCTTGCACAAGGCGGGGCCTGTCTGGTAGAAGTGAGTCAAATCCTTATGCACTTGCTGGCTTCTGTCGGGTGTTTTGTTATAGCCATGAGAAAAGCAAGCAACACATCTCTTGTCATTGACAAGACCTCATTTCTTATGGCATTGTTATAGGCGTTCCTCCTCAACCATCCGGGGTCGTTTCAAGGAAAAAAGAAGACAGTCATTTTGCTATTGTTGGGAATGGCTATAATAGTTCTGAACTGCCTGGAATTTTAAAAAAAAAAAATAACAAACATTTTTCATGTTGGTAAAATGGGTTAACTTCAAATTAGGATCTTAACCCAGTGTTCTATTGAGTAAAGTACATTGATACCACTGTGTAAACCATCTCCAGGCTTCCTCGTTGGAAAACCAAAGCCTCGCCTCGGAGACAACAGTTCCCTTCTCCTGGCCCTTCTAGAAGCGGGTAGCTGCTTCCCTGTGTGTTGGCAGGCTCTGGGTGCCTCACTGCGTGGGACTGTAATACGTTGTCTTTGCAGCTTCACCCAGTGTGGCCACTACAGGAACTTTGCCTTCCCCAGGGGGTTGCTGAGAGGTACAGGCACCTGGGTTTCACCCGCTCCACCTGTAAGAGGGGCACAGGCATCTTTGTGTCCTAAAGATCCATAGATCATGGTGTGAATGCAAGGAGCCCTGAGAAAACAGACTCTCCAAGTGAAAAGGGGAGAACCAAGGAACCCTCCAGGGGAGCCCAAGATGGGCAGGGATTAATGCAGCTGGGCTTCCTTGTCAAACGTGTGACCTTGGAAAACAATGGAAGGATTTTTCTTTCACTACATCGCTAGGGAAGGTCAAGACCTATCCATGCAGACACCGTCTCCATTCATGCCTGCCCTCTGCCTTCTGGGTCTACCGATAGCACTGCCTAATTTTAGGTGTTATTTTTTTTTAAGTTTCACGAACAGTCTTTTGTAGCAAGAACTTGTTTATATGAGGACACATTAGCATTCAAGTTTGGCTTCATAGTTCAGCTAATGATTGCAGTTTGTGCCGCTGCTTAGTTCAAACGTCCCTGAGCAGAAATATATGTTTCAAATTATCCTCACAAACATAAAATATAATAGATACATTATTTTGGAAATTAAATGTGTTCTTATGAAAGCCTGAGGCGGATACAATATGAATAGCATTTATTTTCACATTTTCATAGAATTAAAAGTAATAGCTTTTGTTCTCCCCATTATCTAGGCTGAAAACAAACTCTAATTTAAATATGGACTAATGAACTTCACCTTCTGTTCCACTACCTAAAAGTACTAATTTTGGTAGCCAAATGGGTTTCCCTGAAACAGCTGCACCCTGCTAGAAGGGGTGGGACCCTGGTGTGTGGGGATGACCTGCTCCCAGCTGCTCCGTTACAGAACCACACTGAGAAATCAGGAAAACATCTTCACACTCTGAGCATGACCTGCTCTGCCACACCACTCAGTAGGTTAAAAATACTTTCCTACAGTTATAAAATAGGTTCAGTAAGGGAACATGGATGAATAAAAATCCATGAAGACATTAATGAACATTAAGCACAAATCCTGGGAATACGCAGTAACTACTGACCGATTTCAGCACTTGCTCATGCATTCGTAACTGTCACACTCCACGGGAATCAGTACCATCCCAGCATCTAGAGATGGACCCTAGAAAGAGGAGACCGTGGCACACAGACGACAAACTATGATGTCACAGGAGGGATGTGATCGTCCTTGAGTAGATGACATGGTCAGTCCGCCATTCTTGCCAGATAACAATAATATATCTTATTCTCATAATAATTCATCGCTTCCTTTAGAGCAGATAAAAGTGTCAAACTTCAGAGAGATTGCTTTGTGTGAGGTCAAAAATCTGCAAAATGGAAAGGGTTCCTGTCTTCTTTTACTTAACTTCCTCCCTTTTCCCTTCATTCCACTGTTCCCCCCTCCTTTGGCACGCAGAAAGGATATCTCTTGAGCATACAGACATAAATATCAATCCATGTATATAGTTATAGGTTCTAAATGCATGATGTGTTGACTTATTAGGTAGTTATCTGTACTACTTATATCATTTAATAGACATTTAAAATTTTAAATGCTAAATGATTCTCAATGAATCATATGTGTACTAGAATAATATAGATGCCCAAGGGCACATGTTTGTATAAATACTGCTTTTAATAAAATTCAGTGTAATTGTTCTGCTTGTGTTGACTCACTTAACTCCAATGGGATGCTGGAAGGGCTCATTTTGAACACATGGCCTGAAAACATCACAGACAATAACTATTGTACCCATGTCTTCTTCCTCCCAAGGTCACTGGCTGCCTCTAACAACTCTCGTGGCCCGGGACCGGGAAGTCCATTGGTTTGGATTCTTGGATGCAGTCTTTCTGCGTGGAATGGTGTGTGTGTGGGGGGGGTTCCTCTGGAGCCTGGCTCAGATCCCTCTTGGCTCACGGGGCGTTTACTTTTCTTGGACATTCAACACTGCCTTCACTTATACAGAACTACCCCCCTAAGCCTTGGGTACCTAGGGCTACACACCCCTTCTCTGAGAACTGACAAACCTGAAAAGTCCTTGTCTTCCAGAAACATACGGCTTTGCTTTGCCTTCATGCGTTTGTGCTGGGTTCTTAGGGAAGCCCTGTGCCCTTCTGCTTCTTCCTGAGTAATTTTCCATATAGTTCATCTCAAATGTCACCTCTTTAATTCAGGTTACGACTAGCTCCTCACCTTCTCTTGACCATGCTGATCTGGCTACTGGCTCTATCACCCTTCTCTGCAATGTCAGCCTCGTTTCCCAAATTGTGACAATATTATTATATCGAAAATTAACTTGAAGCTAATAAACAATTTTTAAACTTTAATGAATCTATTTTTGTGTGTAGAGTATGAATACGATCATGTTCATATCACTCTATGGCGTGAAGGTTAGTGTGTGCAGAGTGTGTGTGTGAAGGTCAGTGTGTGTGTGTATGTATTCATTATATGGATACTTGCATGAGTATGCCCTAATGCTTATGTAAAGGTCAATACATGTGTGTGAATTCACATGTATGAATGTCTGTATGTGAATGCCACATGGTGCACATTCAGGAAAGTCAGCGTGTGTGCACATTCATGTGCACAAATAGTTGCATGTATAAGCCACAGTTTGCAGGTGAAGTGCACACATATGTGTATGAATATTTGTATGTGCATTCAAGTGTAAGTGTGAAGATGTGTGTGGATGTTCACATTCACGTGCATGAATAGTTGCATGTGCATGCCACAATGTGCCTGTGAAGATGACTGTGTGTGCATTCATGTGTGGGACTATTTGCACATGTATGTTGCAGTGTGTATGTAAAGGTGAGGGCATATATACATGTGCATGAATGCTTACATGTGCATGTGGTAAGTATATGTGTATACATCCATGTGCATATACATTTGCATGAACATGCCACAGTGTATGTGTGAAGATGAGTGTGTGCACATTCATGTGTGGGAATATATATGTTGCAGTATGTGTGTAAAGGAGAGTGTATGTGCATGTATGCATTCATGTATATGTACATTTGCATGAGCATGTCACAGTGAGTGTGTGTGAAAGTCCAAGGACACCTTGACTTTCCATTCTCTTCCTCTGCCTTTTACATGGGTTCTGGGGATTTGAACTCAGGTCCTTGTGCTTGTGCAGAAAGTGCGGTTACTCATGAGTCATCTTTCCACCTAAAATGATTCTTCAATAAGAGCAAAGAGGATCGTATGAATGTGTTTATATTGGAAATAAAGTAAAATCATTTATCTGCTAAGTAGATGTCCAAGCCCACTGGTCTATATCTTCCCATGTTACTTCATTGCACATTTTTAATTATATTCATAATGGATTAATACTTGTGTGTGGCAATCTTGCTTACAATGTGCTCACTTTATTCTGTCCTGTAAACAGTCTCTCATCATTGCATCTACAGTGCAAACCCTCTGTTGAACATATATGCACCTGCCTTCCACAATGTTGCCACGTTTTTCACTTTTGAAAATCACCTTGCTGAAACAGGAGAAACGCAACGCACCCGGGGGCTCAGCCAAGCTCAGTGAAGGAAGGAAAATACTCTAAGAAATGGTATTCATGGCACGTCCTTAAAACTGATGAGAACATAAAATTTCAGAAGTACTTTAAGGGTTTCATTATAAATTGGTTTGATATTCATTATTATAGTATAGATAATTATGAGTTCATTTGGTATTCATGTGGACATGACACATGCTTCCAGGGGCTTTAGCATATAATTTAGCATGAGGTAATGGTCACTAAAAATAAAATGTTATCAAATGTTCTAGCAGAACACATTTTAAGTGAATTTAACCCAGGAAGATTAACAGATGATCCTCTGCCAATTAGCATCCTTTACAATGAGGAGAAAGTTGATTTTCAGTTTATGGAATATTACTATTTTGCACAATCTGGTGGTCTGAAAATGTTATGTAGAATTTGCTGATGAGAGCAAAAAGAGAAAGTTATACACTGTCTATGTCTTAAGAGTTTGATCATTCTGAGTAATTTCAGCAACTGGGTAAGATGTGCACATAGTTTACAGGGTGTAGGAATATTTACTCTATATGGAATACCACTCCAGTCTAAGGATCATAAGCAAAATATGAGGTCATGGTGAAAATATGTAAATAAAACCATCTTTTTTCCCCACAGCTTTCAGAAAATGTCATCCTCTCCATATTTTTTCAATGAATAAAAGACAAGGAGGGAAGGGTGTGAGAGAGAGAAGTGAGAGGTGGGTGGGGAGGTAGAACCGTGTCATAGTTGGGCACAGGTGTCAACTTGACAGTTGAGGGTTTGAGCTCTGGACACATTTGTGGAGAATTAGTAGTTGAGTTGAGCCCAGAGCAAACTTGAAGGAGATTGTCTGGTTGATGGGAAGGGCCAGCCTCTGGTGGGTGGGATTAGGCCCTAGAATAAATCATGGAGAGCTGGTTAACAGAGTCGGTATCCTTGTGTACACTTGGCTAGATAGTTGGTCTGGCAAGTAAAGATAGTCCCTCTCTCAGCCCTAGAGATGGTGTGGCCAGTTCCCTCGGCCCTGGTGTTGGTGCGTGCTCTCCTGTCAGGCTAGACTACAGACTGTAACCGGACTGTCAGGAAGAAAATAAACTCCTTGTTCCCTTAAGCCGTCTAATGGTCATTTTTCAGCAACCATGCAGGTAAACTGCAACAATCAGTCAGGTCAAAAAGGGCTCGTTTTGCAAGAGTGAACAGCAAGGATGTGGGAATCAGAGCTTTAACAATCCCCCCCTGCCTTTTTTTTTTTTGAAAGAAAGATAGTGACTTGGATTTTCTTTTATTTGGAAAAAATCTCAGATTTCCATTCAATATTCAGACAACAGCTTATTCTCTAAACTGGAGGAAGGAAATGTCCTCTTGATTTGAGTTTAACCACAGAGAGACCAAAGATAGAAAATAGATAAGACTGCTTTTCTAACTCAAAACTTTGGCAGCAGCGGTGTGATTTAAATCAAATCTAAACACCGGAAGACACATATGCCTTTTGTAACTTTGTTCTCTGAGGTGGACATGGAGATGCTGTCTCCTGACCCAGAGGCAAAGGCCCAGATTGCTGACTCATTCACCTTGGCCTTGAAGAAGGGTAGTGCTTTGCATTCCAGATGCAAGACCCTCTGTTGACATTGCAAATCTGCTGAAATTCCAGGCAGGCGAGAGTGACTGACCATGGTCTTGTGGGCTGACAAATGATTGTCTGGAAGTCACAGAGGCCACACCAGCATCACTGACTGTGTGTCTCAGCATGTGCATTACCCGCAGGATATGTGCAGAGAACCCAACTGTGCAGGTGAAACCGCTAACATGACACTTCACACCATGGGGAGGCAGACAAAGTGTGTCAAAACATGGTCGACTCAAAGCTGTCCCTTGCCCCAGGCATATATGCAACACCAGAAATAATAGTTACCAAAATCAAAACATTCCACAGAAGAGATTAATAAAGAGTGGGGCGAATTCTCACAATTGTACTGTTTGGAAAATCAGAAGGCAGAGAAGGATGAGTAGCAAAAATGCACAACCTAGAGACAGCCGAGTTGCGAAAAGGATCCTGGCAGTTCTATCTGTGTGTATGAGGGGAGCAAGTGCAGGCCCACTAGCTGAGTATATCCCTGGGTTATGGAACCTTGCTATGTGAGAGGAACAATTAGAACAGCCAGAAGACTACACAACTTAACTGCACAGCAGCAGAAAAAGGCATCTGGAACAGACTCAGAAAAGAGAGGTTCACAAAAACCATTTACTTGTGTGACACAGCAGAAACCTTAGGCCAACTATTTGCTCTCTGGAACGAGGCACACCAGAACGTGGTCGACATGAAGCACAAGGAAGGCAGATGGAAGGGGAAAAAAAAAACAGAACAAAATACAAAAGTTATTGGATGATCCAAGAAATGTGGGGGTTTTGACAATATGAAAAAGTAAAAGAGAGAGGAGATAGTATCTGAAGAAGTAACAGACAAGAATTCCCCACATTTGGTGGATGTCCTAAGCAGAGATTCTTTGAATCTCGATATAGCAAACAGAATAACTGCAAAGGAGCTGTGCCTGGACATATCCTCATATAACTGCAAGACGACAAGGAGAAGGAAAATATTCTTTAAAAGGCCGGAAAAAACCCATTACATTAGAAAGAATGATTTCAGTACCTACAGCTTTCCCATCAGAAATGGTAGAGGGTAGAGTCACATCTTTGCAGCACTCAAAGAAAAGACTATCACCTCAGAATTCTCTACTTGGTGAAAATATTCTTCAGAGATGGAGGGTAAATATGATATCCTTAGATGAAATAAGATCATTTACCATCAGTACCTCGCTCTAACAGAAATAGGAGAGAAAATCTCCCAGACTAAAGAGAACCTGGAACTTCAGGGTTAAGGAAGAACAACAGGATTTTTTTTCTTAAGTTCTTTACATATCTATGGTTAATTAGCACTAAAATTACATCACAGTCTTTTGACATTTTCTGTGTTTTAATATTTAAACACATCACAACTAACAATGTAAAGGTAGGAAAGAGACTTGCTGTGTGGAGGTTTCTGTATTAGATATCCAGCGCTGTGGTGTTTACACAAGCAGTTGGTGAAGGGTTAGACATGTTTGCTGTAATCCATAAAACAACCACAAAAATATGGAAGATTAGCTTGTAGCTAAAAAATGCATTAAGTCCTAAAATATTCAAACAGTACCCCCAAAAGACAAGAAGGGAGGAGGTAGAGAAAGGAGGACTACAGTAACAAAAATAGGCAGTGAAAGAAGAAAAACTACAAATCTAAGCTAACGACACCAAGAATCAGGCTAAATGCACACAGAATGGAGCAGACAAGCAAACATCAGCCCACAGACCAAATATGGCCAGTCTCTGATCTCCAGGTTGTGTGTATGTATGTGTGTGTGCGTGTGTGCATGCGTGTGTGTGTGTGTGTGTGTGTGTGTGTGTGTGTATCTGTGTATATCAGTATATATCTGTGTGTATATGCCTGGGTCTATGGTCTCCTTGTCTCTATGTGTGTCTGTGTGTCTATGTGTCTGTGTGTTTATGTGTGTGTCTGTGTGTATGTATCTATATGCTTGTGTGTGTGAGTCTGTGTGTGTCTGTGTGTATCTGTGTGCATGTGTCTGTATATATCTGTGTGTGTATGCCTGTATGTCTGTGTTTGTGTCATCCTGTCTCTATGTGTGTGTCTGTGTGTATTCTTTTTAATACCTACAATCTAAGAATACAAGTTAATTTCAAAATGGTTAAATTTTAAACTGTCATTTGCTACAAAATTCACAGCGTTGCCTCATGTGCTGCCATGCCTTGTGTATTTACTCTGTAGATCTTAAGAAAAAGGTTTTCTGCTCCTCTAAAACAACAGTCATTTCAGAAGCTGGGAAGTGGCTTTCGGATAAAGGGCTTTGCTATGTGAGCATAAGGACCGAGTCTGATCCCCAGAACCCACATGAAAAGCTGGGTGTATCCTAGTAACACCCCCCACCCCCCACAATGGTGAGGGGGAGACAGGAAGATCCAGGATGCTTGGTGGCTGTCCTGCCTACTTGGCATGGTCCAGGCCAGAGAGAGGCATCATCTCAAGGAAAACAAGGAAGGTGGGTGGTATGCAGGGAAGACACTACACTTGACCAGCCTCCACAAGCACACTCACAAGTTCAGTTGGATTTTCTTTGTTTATTTGTTTTAAAAACATATCTGTGCACATATATTTAACTAAATCCCCCCTTTGTGTGTTTTGTTCTTTCTTAGTTGCTGGTGGGGAAGAAGAGGAATTCTAGAAACGACCCTGAGATGTTCCTCCCACAAGCCACAAGCAACTAAAATGCTCATGGCATATGCTGTCTCAAAAACATCACAAAGAAAATAGATTTTTAATGTTGCTCTTGGTGTCCCACCAGAACCCGACGGTAAGACTTCATGGCTGAAGCCACCGCACACTGGTTACAGAGCATGGAAGAGATGAGCTACACCTAACCTGGAAGCTTCCTCCCCGCTTTGCAGAACCACAAACTATCCTGCAGGCTGCTGGGGAGAAGCAGTCTTATCCAGCTGTGAACTCTGGGAGCTGCGCCTTGGCTAGATATGCCCATTGGCGCAATGGTGGTATGAATGTGATGGGGGTAACCAGCTGCTTTCCAGCTGGATCGAAGGCCCTTCACAAAGAGGGAACTCATACCTGGCACGTGAAACCTGGTTGAGAGCCTGTGGGCGGGGAGGTCAAGAGATCCAGAGGAGAAGCTAATTGTCCTAAAGGGACATGGCAACAAGCCCCTGCTAAGCCTTCATCTTCAAATCCATAAATTAGCAGAGCTCTCGGTCTTCCAAGAAGCTTCTTTTCTTAATGGATGTAGTTAACACAGAGAATCCCGACTGGTCCAAGCACAGAGAATAAGGGACTGTGGGGTAATCAAGTGAAAACCAGATACCCAATTCTCTGCCACATTGTGAACGTAAGATGCACCTCGAACTCATCTCCACTGTGTTTTCATGTAAGGCACCTACACAAGCCTGGGCCCCACATCACATTCTGACTGCTGGAGGAGCCCACGTGGCCCCATCTCTCTGAGGAAACTTGGATGGTTAAATGGCCGGGGCAGCAACCCACTTGCTTCAGTAATGCAGCCACAGAGACACTGTCTAACTGTAGCAAGGGTGAACTTTTAAAAAAGCCAACGGGTCACATGCATGAGAGAAAACAATAGGAGGAGGGCTTCTTGTGAATATCAGGGACAAGACATTCTGGGGAGAAAATGAAAAAATATTCAGTCTATATATTCATTAGACTGTCAAGGAAGGAGGAAAAGGAAGAGGAAGAGTAGGAAGAGGAAGAGGAGAAACAGAAGAAAGAGGAGGAAGAAGAGAAGAAACAAAAAAAAATGTGAAAAGAGCAACTTTTTCTACCTAGCTTCCAAGGTCAAGGAACTTTCCCTAGGTTCATCCTCTGGGGCTCCTACGTCATCAGACTTGACTTTTCTCTATGCTTCTGAAAATCTTTGCAAATGATCCTTCCTTGAACTACCTTGAAATCAAGTGGAACAGAATTTGGCAGTAAAGATGAAAATGGCCATTTTTCTATGACACAGATACTTCACTTCTGCTGATAACCTAGAAAAATAGTATGCATCCGTGCATGTGTGCCAGGAAAAATCAACAGTTATTCTATGTGTGTGTGTGTGTGTGTGTGTGTGTGTGTGTGTGTGTGTGAGTGTGTGTAGTCTGTAAATATCTTAAATGCAGAACAATTTCAGCCAATTTACTTTTTCAAAAACATTAGAAGACTTATTATCAACTAAGTAACTCAATTAAATAACTTCAGATCACTGGCCAAGAACATTTCATTTATTTTTATGAACAGGAGAAGGAAAATCCATAATTTCTAAAGCTTGAGTAAGAGTTGATTTTGGTAAAGAATAAAATATCACTCCCTTGTTTTTGCAAAACTCTTATGGTAAAATTGTGTGTCTATCTGAAAGGCATGATGCCTCCATCTACGAACAACAGAGCAGTTTGCTGTGCCTGATCACAGCATAATGTGCTGCGCTTTGTGCAAAGCAGAAATAAATGAATGTCAAATGAAGCTGTTTGCTGAAAATAGCTTAGCTCTTGATTTTAATTGTTCAAGTTAATGATAACAAACAGATCTTGACACAGATGTATATCACAGCCCAGGACATGTATCAACTGCCCTGCTTGAAACACTGTACAGCTTGCTCAGTCAGCAAAGAGCCTGCCTTGAGACCCCAGGACCTAAGTTTGGATCCCCGGCACCCAGATAAAAAGTGAGGCGCAGAAGCACCCTCCTGTAATTGCAGGACTGTGAGGAGGAGACAGGAGCCTCCTTGGCTGTTGTTGGGCAGACAGGCTAGCTGAACAGGTAAATTCTGAGTTCATTGAGACAACCTGCCTCAAAACGATGAAAGGCAACAGAGGAAGACAACCAAAGTGATTTCTGTGTTTGTCCTGTATGTGCACACATATGTGCACACAGGCACACTTGTGCCAATGTGCACAAAACAAAACACACCAAAAAAGTCAACTAGTGTTTTCCTGTGGCTGCTGAGTTTGATGTGTGGTTCTTCAGTGAGGGAGCACCTTCCTAAATATGGGGTGGCACAAATGCACACGTGCAATCCTCATGTTGATGTCTGTTGGTCTCTGAGACAGCAATTCATTTCCAAAAAGAGAACAAAATATTTTGAAAAGTAGATGCGAAGAGCTCTTCACAAAAAAGCATATATGGCTCCAAATGTCACTCAGCATGCATTGGTTCGGGGTGCAGCTAGACTGGGCTTCCCTGCCCCGGTGCCATGTGTCAGGATACCTAGGCAGCTGGGTGACTTGGAACCTGGTCCACGGCTTCCTCGTAGATGTGCTCTGAAAACCCACTCCAAAATGAGGAGAAATAAGTCAGTTCCAAGGCTAAAGAAAGTGTCTCAGATTCTGCATCCCTCCACCCCCGACTGTGACAGCCATCAGCCAGCTCCCGTGATTCTGAGAGAACACCACCATGTTCAGTGTGTCCCCTAGGAGGCCGATTCAGTGCTGTGGACACTCCTGTCCTTCCCTGAAGACAGTGTGGCCCCGGGGTGATGGCTGGGGATTGTTCCAAACAACTCCTCCTTATTCCCCCAGCTTTCATTCTCTTCACGTGCATCCATGGGGGGCTCTTCCTGTGACAGACAGACCCCATCTCCACTGCCATAGTCAAAATCCTGTGGAGATCCCCTGACCATGGTGACTGGATGCTGCGAGGTTCATGTGACCCCCCCCCCCCAACTAAACAAAACAGAGCATCTCGTTGGCCTGGAAGCCAGTGAGCAGGGCTGGGATGGCTGGCCAGTGAACCCCTGAAATCCTCTGCCACCCGCCTGCCACCCATGGATTATTTGCCATTGTTTTCTCTCCTGATGCAGCAGGTTCTGGGAACCCCGTTCAAATCCTCATACCTGCATGGTAAGCGCTTTTCTGACTGAGATAACCCCAGCCCTGAGCCTCACATTTCATCTGCATAAATTCAGCCCACCAGTGTACCAACAAAACAGACACAAGGAGACATCAGAACTTGTTTTTGAAATGTGTTCTTCAGCTCCAACTGCCAATATAATTTTTAGGAAAGGTAGATGTAAAAAAAATAATATTAACTCTTCAACACCCCTCAAAAGAGCCATATATCAAACATTCATAGGTTTTTATCTGAGGTCACGGACTGAAACAAAGCACAACATTCTTCTTCATGCCATGCCAGGCTTGGTGACGTCACACCAGAACCACTCCAATTACTGACGCCGTCAGCTGGCAGGCACACCTGTGGGAAACAGTCTTCTAATTTTCTCCTTCTTTCTGACTTAAATCAGTCTTATTCACTGAACCTCAAGGATTATTTTTAGACTCCATAAACATATTAAAAATATCTAATTGGAATAAGGGAAAATTATCTAATTTTAAACCCATTTTATGAATGCTCCCAGTTAGTTACTTAAGAGTACATGAAAGTGGGCATGTATTAATAATATTTGCAAATAACTTCGCTGAATCTAAACCACTCCAAAATTATAGATCAGAGAGCAGCCATGTTTAAAAGCTGCAGGACTTAAAGGGCAAAATTTGCATAAACAAATGCATATTTTCCAGGACAAAATGTCTTGAATAAAAAAAAATCTGATAAATGCAAATAATTCAAATAAAGAACTCACGGTATATGAGCAAAGTGGTTTTTGATAATGAGACTTAGTTTTATTTGGAAAGAGTTTTTAGCTAAGGTGCCTGCTTAAGAAGCATTTCATAGAATATTAACTTCCACTACCCTAATACCCTTGGCTTTTGACACTGGTGTGATGCTCACATTTTAGCATAATTTACATTTCTCTGCACTTATAACTCTTCCCACAACTCATTGGTTTTCAATGCTGTAATGCACTGGATTCTAGAACCTACTCTGCATTTCCCATAACATGGACATTTTTCTGATGTGCAAGGGATATTATTTTCACTGAAATTTGCACCGAGATTCACAGACTTGGGGAAAACAAGGAATGGACATCATCTCTATGCTTTAGCAATATACTGGTTGGCTCTTGAAGTCAATGGCAGAGGCGTGTGGGTCTTCAATAATTGCAGCTCCTTTGGAAATGGCTAGAGGAATTTCTGTGGGATTGCTGTGTGGAGGGCACGAGGGAAGGACGCACCCATCATAGGCATGCTGAAAGCATTGTGCCCGCCAACATCGCCAGCGTAGCACAGTGATAAATGTACTTCCTAAATGCACCTAACGCTAATGAGATGGTCTTTTCAAATATGACCTGGAATTCTAAGTTATTTGAGAAGCATTACTTTGCCTACTCATCACTTTTACTGAATAAAGAAAACTTCCCTATGTCAGAGTTCTTTCTAGAATGCTACAAAAATGTCCCTTAAAATAGAAGAATACCATGGCTTTGTTTCAGAGAAAGAGGGATTGATTCAGAAGGCAAAAAGAAAGACTTTGGATCACACAAGCATCTATTCATTCCTTTTGGCATGGTTCTTTTTGAATTAAGGTATGGTGAGTAAGTTTATTTTAATTAGATTTTAGTAATAAGAAGTTCTGTACAATAAATATGAATGCTTAATAAATCTCTATGAAGAAGACAATATTGAAATGCCAAAACTTGCTTCTGGAAACCTTTTTTTCTTTCCCCTAGAGTTTTCCTCTTTCATCTCTTTCAAAATGTGTAGCTCAATTGGTGCTTGTGCTTCCTTCTGCTGAATGTGCATAGCTGATCACCCACCTCGTGTTAGTCTCCTTTGAGAGCAGCCCTGGCATAAGACGAATACCCTCTGCCTACTGGGCATCAAAAAGTCATGTGGTTTTGGATGTGGTAATGTAGGAAGCACCCACCAATCAATCACATCTGTAACCCAAGCTAAAATTGGGTGACTGGATAACCTCCCTCCTCACAAAAAGAAAGGAAGGTGGAATACTTGCCACATTGTCACCTCCCCCCTTCCTTGATCCTTATGCTTCTTCCCAAGCTGTAGTGGAAAAAGCAACATTCCAGCTGTCTGAAGCAGTTCTAACTGTGTACCTGGTGCTGACGGGTCATGAACTATAGGGCTTTGTCCATATACAGCTGGTCTATTTATTTTACTGGCACAGTAGGGTCCACCTTATTATATTTCCATCTGTATACTTCACTGTCCTCAGAAGGAATCCTACTCATTTTTAGTCCCCTTAGCCCATTCCCACAGGTGACAGACAAGCGCACACCTGTCACTCCTGCGCTCCAGACATCTGCGACGCTTTGCAGACACCTCACCTCAAGCTGTCCCAGCTGAATGGTGGGGAACCTTCTGCAAACGTCCGCCCAGCTCGCACCATAGACCCAGCACTACTGTCTCAGACACAGGTCCCACAACGCTCCTTGGGGCCAGGGGCACAGACTTGGCCAATGCCCAATCCCATGAGCCTCTCTGCCAATCTGCTTCCACTGTCCTGCCCTGTCAGTGCTGGGTGTGATCCTCGTTTATTTATTCTGGTACATCCCATACATCCATCTCTCTCAGCTAATTAATCCTTTGCTCCTGGGTCTCACTCACGCCAGCCACTCAAGGAAGCCTAATTCCTTACCCCAAAGGTCACGGATCTTTCCTCAGCCTCATGTGGGCTTTGGCTCACTTGCCTTTCATTGCATATTGAGTATGGCCTACCCTTCTGGTTGGGTCAGATGCTGCTTTTATTTATTTACCTATCTTGCACAGTGCTGCGACCCCAACACCAAGCATGTCTATGAAAGTCAAAGTTCAGGTGCGAAACACAACAGAAAATGACTATGAATGGCTGACCAGCTCTCAGCACCACCCCCGCCCTCCCCCATCCCCCCAGCATCATGACCTCAAGCACCAGGAGGTTGGGGAATCCTTTTCATTTGTTAAGATTCTTCATTCCCCAATGACAGATGGGTTCCAGGGCGGAGACAGAATGAACACAGGTGAATCTAGGGGTTTCATGACATGGTCACCAGGGCACCCCCTGACCCTCACCCTCTGCCCTTTCCCTCTCCCAGGCTTGTGACCTCCCTAGCAAGCCCCCCCACCTGCAGGGCTCTGGACTCCTCTCCTGACCTGAAGTACAAGACAGGGCTGATAGCTGAGATCTGAGGAAGAAAACATTTCCTTGGCCATCCTCAGAATGCATGCCCCCTAGAAGGACTGAGGTCAGCATGAGAGGCTCACTGCTGCCAATGGCACTTGTCAGTGTGCCAGGGCCACAGTGCCCTTCCATTGCTCAAACCTGGAGCCCTGTGTTTTGTCCCTAGAATCCAGGTGGAAAAAAACTGCTTCCGAAACTATCCTGACCTCCACATGCACATACATCCTGTGGCTTCTCTCTCTCTCTTTCTCTCTTTCTCCTCTCTCTCTCTTTTCTCTCTCTCTCTCTCAGGATGAAAATATCATTTTATACATATATACCTAAAACCCTCATATCGAAGACAAAATTGACTTAAGTATTCTTTATAAGCACATTTTGACTTTCTTTTGATGTACTGTCGAATAACAAGCCCTGAGTGTCTTAATAACATAGGACAATTATATATTAGTTCACTGGGAATAGCTACAAAATGATAAATTAGAACCAGACATGAAAACATTTCTTAAAAAAAGGATCCAATGCAAAATGTACACACCCTGCCCACACATGTGTTTACAAACCAGTCAAGTTACTCAATGGATCTTAAGGTGATGGCTTCATACTTAGACATTTTCTTTGTGACTACAAGGTTGTAATTGCAAATGGAACATTTCTACATATTGATTTGTGCATATGTAAAGTAAAATAAATTTCTAAACATTATGAAAAATCTTTAAAATGCCAGAAAGAAAGCTTGTTACAATTGCAAGTGCCTAAATATGTAGGTGCTCAGTGAATAAGGGATCATCCTGTGAAAACAGGTGAGCGATAACTCAGAAATTGAACAGTGGTTTTTTGCACATCACCAAGAGGCAAGGCATTTGTGTATCACTTTAAAATATCCAGAGTACTACATCTAATGAGCAATCACCTCGGAAGGGATCTTAAGTATTTTAAGGTTCTTGCTGTCATGAAAGATATTTTTTGTGTGTGATCTTTCAGAATTATCTTTTGAACATTGAATGTGTTCTTCAAAATATCCTCAGTGGAAGTACATCATTACATGTCAGGAGTGGTTTGAGGAAAAAAGTAATTTGAATTGAAATCTAATGAATGAAGTGTGACGTAACTGGATAATCCAAGATCTTATAAAAATTCAAGCGAAACTTCACAGGAATGAAACTCTTCCCTTCACATAACTCTGTATTACATTCTAGAACACAAGCTTGAAGACTTACTGGGTGATTCAAATCTGCCAGCCATAACTATGACATTGCCGCTGTTTGATTTCTTTCTACCTCACTTTAAAATTTAACAAAATGTAAGTGCTCCACGTTCCCTTTGATAAAGAGCATCAGGAGACAACGGGAGGTTCCAGTCTATTTCCTCATCAGACAAACCTTTGTCTGGTCACTATCACAGAACAAATTACCCTAGACAATTCTCAAAGACAACCAGGGTTGAAAGGAACCTTCAAAGTCATTTAGAAGAAGAAGCTGAGAATCTCTCTTACAATGTCTTTCCCCAAAGCCTCCTGTCCAGCTGTAAACAGCGACAGTAACAAGGATGGAGTGTTACATCTCTGGATTGTTCTTACATTGTGCCAACAAATGTGCTCTTCACTTTCCGGTTCTCATTCTGTTGCATCTCTAGGAGGAGATGGACCACCAGGTAGAAGTCTGACTTCGTGTGACAGTTCTTTAAATATTGGAAGACAGACGTCTTGTCTCTTCCCGTCTGTTTTTTTCTATGCTAAGTGATCCATCTACATCTCATATGTGTATCAACATATTCATATAGTAATAATGAGCCCATCCTATGCACCACACCCATGATCCAGTCATAGAGATACTGAAGCAAATGAGATAGATATGCAGTGTGCAAATTGTTGGGGAGATGGATTGTAAGTAAGCAAGATACTTTCATCTGTCTTAATCTCATATTCCATTGCTGTCATGAGTACATGACTCAAACCATTTAGGGGACCAAGAGGGTTTTTATTCATGCTCATAATTACAGGGTACAGTTGCGCATGAAGGCGAGAGAGTTACCAGCAGAAGCCAAGGGAACTGGCCGGCACCTAACATATTCCTGGGATGGTGTCCAGAAGCAATTGTAAAATGAGCGGTTTGTAAACTGTGATATAAAGAACAAGGTTCACTCACATTTACACATTTCAGATAGGTCCACTCTACCCCCCAGAGTACTAAGTCTCCAGGAACCGGTATCATGTCGCCTTGTCCAATGACAAGATGTCATGACAGATGTCAAGTATTTGAAGGGAGATGGGACAGAGAGGAGGGATAGGGGAAATCCAAGTTCAGACTCTACAGGTTGAGAGAACACTGGGAGAAAGAGAATACAAGCCTGTGAGGTGGCTCGTGTGCCCTGTGTGATGCCCTCCAAGGTCTTGCCTCTCTCAATCTCTCAAATATTAAAAGGGAATGAGAAGAAAATTATATCTGTTTTTGCAGAAGAGAGAAAAATAATCCAACCTTTCCTTTAGCATAGTTTGCCTAAAAATTTCTGTTCGTTACTGAGAATTTGAAAAAACTGCTTTTAGCTTTCCAGCTTATGAGTCTCACAATACCCATTAAGAACTTCTGATTTTGGAGTGAATCTTGTGCTTCAGATATGACCCCCCCCCAACACACACAAGGCTCATGCAAGGAAGTGTTGGTCTTCTGTGTCGCTGCATTGAGAGGTTGTGTCTTGAGAGGTGACTGGATTTAGAGGGACAAAAAAACCTGAATTGCCTACTAAGAGGGGCCTGACTAGAGGTAACAGTCATTGAGGTTTGCCTTTGAAGGGTGTATCTTGTCCTGTCCTCTCATCTCCTGTCTTCTCTCTTTCTCTCTCTCTCTCTCCCTCCCTCCCTCCCTCTTCTTCTTTCTTATCTCTCTTCTTTCTTCTCTCTTCTCCTCTTTCTTCTTTCTTTTCTCTCTCTTCTCTCTTTCCTCTCCCCCGCTCTCATTCTCTCTCCTTCTTTCTTCCACATCCTCCCATCATGATCCTCCATGAATAGGCGCAGACTCAGTGCAGCTCAGCGACAATGGATGGGACCACCTGCAAGTGCCAGCCAAAAGAAACATTTTCTCCTTTTGTTTTCCCTCAGGCATTTTGATCTGGAGATAGCTTACAAAGAAACTGGAATTTTCTCACATGCACACTGTATAATTTCAGAGTTTATCCAGGTTTCTTGCTCAACAGCCGATCTTGAATATTCTGAATGGCTGACACTCAGCCAGCTCCATGCCACAGCGGCTGGTCAGCACAGAGTTGCATCAAGTTAGATGACAGGACGCCTCCCCGTTTGTCTGCAGGTTTTCTTATTATATTTTCAGTTACCTTTAGTCAAATGCAATCTGGAAATATCACACAGGTTCTAGAGGAAGACACTAATGTTTCATACTATGCCTGCTCTGAGAGGGTAGTGACACTCTGGGACAATGTGTCCTTCCTGCATATGATGCCCACCTATCACGTGCTTAGGTGCCATCCCATTTACCAAAACAGCCATGGTGCTCCTGCAGTGCTTATGTTTGATGAAACATTGTTTTACTTGCTAGCGGCCTCAAGCACAAGGCTGGTGATGCTGGCGATTCAGACTTGCCAGAGAGAAGCTGTAAGGGTCCCTGCCTGTTCAGTGAAAAGGTAAGAATCTGTCCAAGGTGCGCATGGATGGGGCAGGCACGGGGTTTGCTGCTCCCACGAGGTGTCCGTAGGGCATCATGGACAAGCGCGTATCCATTATGCAAGAACCTCATGGCAAAACAGCAAGAAACTAAAATATTTTCCCAGTGAGCTTTTTCTGTTTCACTTCTCTTCATTAATTAAATTACTAAACAATCTGAGAACACATGCATTATTTATGTTTTAAGCTTTTCTGTTTTCCTTAATGAATGACTGGGTTTGCTATGACACATTACTATTTGGAACTGTCAGATTTCTTCAGGAGGCAAAATAATTCAACTTCACACATAAATTACTCATTAAAGTACTACTACAGTGGCTGTCCCATAAAGGAGGAAATTAAGGAATATTGTTTTATGTAATTCATTTTAAAGTCAATATATGAATACATTTATAATACACAGGATACTACACTATTGTGAAACACAATCTCTTGCTTCTAAGTTTCCTATATAGCCAGTACTCTTATAATTCTTACATAGGCAAGAATTCCCAATTTTGTTTCTTCTCTACTGTCAACCCCGTGGAATGAGTTTGAAGACACATCTGACTGGATGCTTAACATCACACTTAACCTCCAGTGAGTGTCCAGCACTACTAAGCAAGAGGGAAATGTCCTGAAAGCGTGTCAGTCTAGAAAGAGACAAGAACATTAGTGAATCATAGTCAATGTATTTCCCATGTGTAAATTTTATGAGAACACATGGCTTCTGTGCCTATGAAGTCCAAGTGCTGAGGAAGGGTGATTCCAGAGAGTTCTATCTGCATGGTAATCTACCTCTGCATTGAAATGATCAAAGACTCTTGGAATCAATCAAGTGCTCATTACCATTCCTTAGTATACCCTAGAAATCTCTCCGTATGTGTAACATTGAAATATTAATCTAATCTACAAGAGAAGGAAAAAGTCTGGTGCAATATTAAGATACTTTCTCAGGGAAATACTACAACAAGGGGCTGCTTGATTTGGGCAGAGGGTGACGAACTCCCTGGGAAGAAGCATGACCGGAGGAGGTGTGATGGAGGGAGGAAGTGTGATGTGAATGAATGCATGTAGACTTCTAGATACAGCACATGCATATGCAGACTTTCTCTTAAGGTTTCAGAAAGGAAGAGACTGTGAGTCATATAGAGGACTGCAGGTTTTATCTTCAGATTCTACAAGGCCCTAGGCCATTCTGTCTGGGAAGCCTAAGCAATGAATCCAAACGCTGCCTTGCTTAGTGTCAGGCATTATTGTCAAGACCAGGCTAGAGGAAGAAGAGCTTTCACGAGAAAGCTTTAACACCTATAAAGAACGTAAGTAATGATCCCATTTGATGCAAAGGAAAGATTAAGGGATATTGGTTCGGGTAGTCAATGCTCCTTATATATCAGTAACCTTGACACCCACAGAATGTAACAGGCCATTAAATCTATGTGAAGGATGTTGGCTGCTGAGACCTGTGTTGAAGAGTTGCAATATGCTTTGCTTTTATTATCAGAAATTATTACTTCAGTAGAGTACATATTCATTTGAAAAGTGTATTTTATAATTAACTAAAAGGTACAGTTTGTTTGATGGTATATTTTGCTTAATTTTAATCTTCAATGTGGTTGGATGAGTCTTTGACATCTTTTGTGAAGGTTATTATCATCTTTGGTGAATTTAATGAACACTTCCATTATGTTTCCTGAATGCCTTTAATAACAATAATATGTGCCAGCAAGAACCATGACAATTTCCACTGAAATTCTTGTTAAAGTTATGATTCTGTTTGAATGAAAATAGTCTCGCTAAAAATACATGCCCTACACCATTGGCATGATTTCTTCTATAAGAGTTTCTCACATAAGTAATGAGCAGAAGGATTTCCAAATCAACAAAAGGAGACTTAATTATAAAACATTCATCTGGAGACTCCACCTTAGGAAAAGCTCATGTAGCACCAGGCAATTCAGATCTCCTGAGAGTATCTGAGGCCGCACATCACAGACATGAGTCCACTGTTCACAGATGGGCCTGTGAGCAGACGGGCCTGGGGTGCTCCGAGCCAAGCTATGTCCCCGTACCTTAGGGAGTCTTTCGTCTGTCCCTGTTTCCCTCATTTTCCCAGTGTTTTCAGTACTTATTTTTCATCCCATGTAATTTTGTTATTAAATCATGATCCAAATAAGTTTTGTATCTAGTCTTAAATCAGTGTGATCCCTTCTGTCCAACAATATTGTAATTTTTAGAAATGAAGACTTGTGTGATGGTCTGTCATAGTTAGGCACAGGTGTCAACTTGACAGTTGAGGGTTTGAGCTCTGGGCACATTTGTAGAGAATTAGTGGTTGAGTTAGACCCAGTGCAAGCCTGCAGGAGATTGTCTAGCTGATGGGGAAGGCCCAGCCCATGGTGGGTGGGGGCTAGGTCCTGAACAGGTGAATAAAATACTGAGAGCTGGTTGAGGAAGGCGGCATCCTTCTGTACACTTGGCCAGACATGCTGGTCTGGCAAGTAAGGATCATCCTTCTCTCAGCTGTTGTGTAAAGATGGTGTGGCCAGTTCCCTCAGCCTTGGCATTGGCGTGAGCTCTCCTGTCAAGCTGGACTGAGAAGTGTAACCAGATACTCGTAAGAGACAATAAACCCCTTGTTCCCTTAAGCCATTTGATGTCATTTGTCAACAACCATGCAGGTGAACTGTAACATGGTCCTTAGCATTTTTCCACCTTCCTAACCTAATCTTAAAATAAATACTGCTGCTTAAGCACATTATTGTTAGTTTGCACATGTATTCCAGAGCATGGTTCTGAGTGAGTACACTATAGAAACATTTCATATGTGTCAATTGTTTTATTAAAAGAAAGAAGTTCACGTCATTCCAATATTGAGTCAGCATTCATCATGGGATTGGGCAATAGCACTTTACAGAAAAATCAGAATCAAAAAGAACCATCATGTACCCACTGGCTCTACTTGCCCTACAATGCTTGTGCTACTGGTCACTAATTTCCTCTTCTCCCAAGGTCTTAATGACCTTATCAATGATAGATTATGCCTCTGAGCATTAAGTCTGGGCAATTCTGTCATGCCACAGCAAGCCTGGTTGGTGAGTAAAGGCTGGTCTGAACGCCTTCCAGGGCAAGGCCATTGATTACTTCCTCCAAAGCCAGGGACAAACTGCATGCCATCTTTCTGGCTAGATGGCTGTATTGCATGGGCAAACTTCATGCTCATCTTTCTGGTTGGGTGGCTGTATCGCATGGACGAGCTGCATGCCCAGCTTTCTGACTGGATGACTGTATCACATGGAAAGATTGTATGCCATGTGTCTGGTTGGGTGGCTGTATTGCATGGGTAAGGTCCCCAGGATTAAGGGTCGTTAAGGGAAGCCTCACTTGGGGAGGGCATCGCAGTCATCAGAGAGCTTCAGAGCTGTTCACTTAGCTGTGCCCAAGAAGGGGAAGCAAGAAGGAAAGCAACTTCCTGCTGGGCATCTTCATGAGCAACTCAGCTCGATCAGCACAATTACAGGCATCTGGGGCCTGTAGACCCCCAAAGATGTGCATATTATGTGCCCGACTATAGTTCCTTCAAGCACTAGACCAACAGCTAGGTGGGCTGCTGGCCACAGCATGAGTCAGACCAGCAAGACGAGGCTTTCTAATGGAAAGGGCTGCAGCCAATGACATCCCAGAGGCCTATAAATGGAGATGTCGTGACTCCCTTGCTTAGAGGGGCCAAATCCCATAGCGGCAGCAATGCCCACTTTAAATCTCAGCCTAGTCATGAGAGAGGCAGGCTTAGGAGCTGAGAGGGGCTTATGTTAATTGTGGGCCCCTTGGGTCCCCATCTTTGCTTCAGGGAGCTGAGTGCAAGATCAGGTCCCTACAGTGGACCACCACTACTTTCTAATGAGAACCAGTGCTACTGGGGCCCAACATGGACCCAAATATATGGCATCCATTGGACAGGCAAGGTTGATTGGGACCTTCCCATTTCTAGTCATGAAGCTTATACTGACCTCTGCAACACTCATCAGGAATCCACAGCCTCCATGGACAGAGCACCCCAACTTGACGAGTCCCTAGGATGCCAGCATCCTAGGCAGTAGACACATGAGGGATGTATTGGTAGCCAAGCCACAAGGAGCAAGACCTTAAGACCTTCTTCTGGCTGTCGCCTGTGGCCCCTTTCTGAGCCCTCAACATCAAATCCATCAGTCACAGAGATGTGCAGTGCCAAGGGGTATGGATTCAAGGGCAGAACATGCGACACCGTCAGCCTGTTGCACAGCTTCTGGTGCCACCTGCTCTTGTGTGTTCTACCCCAAGAATGTTGTATGCACTAAGAGGAATGCGAATGTGGACACATACTGGTGACAGTCAGGGAGAATCAAGCGGCACAAGGCCCGTTTGTGCGCGGTGGGGACAGAGCGGTGCCTGCTCACCTGAGCACGCTGGGACAGGAAGATTGAGGCAGGGCGAAGGACCCAGAATCCTCGGAACCCAGGGGCTCGTTCCCTGCATCACATTCTGCCTCAGACTACAAAAACATTCAACTGGACTGAACATGTCTCAGCACTTGAATATTTCTAGTTTGACATTTTTCCCTGTGGACCAATAGAAAGGCTGTAAGGACCCAGGACAAGCCTTGTCATTTCAGTCTCAAAACTAGACTGGATTTTTTTTTCTCAATGACAAATTGCAATTATGGCCATTGTCTCTGAGATGATATAAGTTGAACTCTTAACGTAGCTGGCACGAGTTCTAATGCCTAGTCACTTCTTTCCAAAATGCCTGCCAATTTTCCAGGTGTCCCAGACTGTCCTAATGGGCTCGGTGTGCTTTATCTCAGGTCACAGAACTCTCTGTCACCATTGTGTTGGCTGCCAATGCATTCCACCTTCACATCCACACTACCACGTGCTGAACGGAGTCATAGCAAACTCCACCTGCGCTTCACACTGGCATCAACGCACGGCCGTGTGCCCATGACTATGAGTACCTATTAGGAGTTCAGGAAGCAGCCGGAAGAGAAAGTAACTAGCCACGAAACTCAGGCCGATATAAGCAGAAGCTACACATGCAGGTTCTACAAGATGTCAAAGTCAGCTAAAGATGGTTATTCATATTCAAGCTCTAACTGGACAGACAACTCCGTACCAGGTTGGATAATCAGAGAAGACAGACTGTGTGAGATGATTCTGACTTTCAAAAGCTGCTGGAGAACATGACTCTAACAAGGCTGATACAGACGGTAAACAGTGATCGCTCACGTTACTGCAGAGAGGGTACGCAGGAGATCTAGGTTAACAAGCAATAAAGCTGCACTTTATTGCTTAAAGCCGCAACTCAGAGAGTCTGAAGGAAAACACTTCTATTTTTAAACAGCTGCAACATTTAGACTGGGTTTTGAACGTGTCAACCTTTCTGAAAGACACCATAATAGCCTGATTAGGGGCCAGCGAATTCAAGGAAGAATTTTTTTTTAATGGATCAATGGTGTAGAAAATTTGGTATCACATGCACAGACTTAAAATAGAAAGTATGTAACAGAACAAAGCAGACGCCATCATTACTGCAGCTATCTTGAGGAATAATAGCTCAGAGTGTACAGGAGCGCCCGAGGGAGAGGCCAGCTGGCTGGGGAGACGGTGCCTCGCTGCGTCCAGTGTTCTGCTTCTCGCACTGTTACTATGACGCTGTGTCAGAGATTGTGCGCTTGGCAGTTTTGCACTTTCCTGGCACAGAGGAGTTGAATCCAATGGCCCACATTGATTTAATGGGAGGGAGGGGGGCTCAAGCTGTGGCCTCCAGGCCCGCACACTCACGTGGTGAAAGTCTGGGGGATCCATGTGTGCTTTCCCGGCCAGGTCCTCTGAGTCCTGCCCTCCTCCTATGCAGGCAGTCGCTAGATGTGCTGCAGAAGTTCTTGCAGCAGAACGCGAGAGAGAAGAGCACTGCCTGCTCCATTCCTGGACACTGGGCTTCCTGAGACCCAGGGGTGCGAAATGGGGACCCAGAGTCTGCTGTGATCGAAAGCAACTGCTTAAAGAAGTACTTTAAGGCTCGCAGAGTGACTGGAACACAGCTGGAATGCCCCGAGGTGCATCCTCAAAGACAGACTCTGCTCTCCCCAAAGCCCACATTGTGACATGGAGGTGATGCTGGCCGGGGAGTGGAGGGGTCCTACGGCTCCCCAGGAGAGGCCAAGAAGAGACCTGCGGGGATTAGAGAAGACATGGCGGCCCCTCCTGCCCAGCCAGATGAGCCCAAGGCTTGCCAGCTAAGGGGGGGGCATGATCCGTGGATGCAAGAGGGATGAGACAGACTGCCGGGGTGGGGTGGGGTTTGCCAGGGCCAGGCAGGGTCGGTACCTGGTGAAGAGGGATGTGGTTGGGGCCACAGAGTACTCCTTTCAAGGACAATAGCACATACTGCTGAGGATGAGAAGAACCCTTCTGGACACTGGGCGTTCTGTTATCAGCACGGACAGAGAATGGACTCTTGCCTGAGTACCTGTCACGAATACTAGGGCTGGACTCTCAGCCAACCCTCGGGACAGGGTTCTCCACCAACATGCACTTGAATGTATTTTCACCAAATTCATGTTGAAACTCAATTCCCAATGCAATAGGGTCAAAACATAAGGCTTTTAAGAATAATTAGAGAACAGGGGGCTCTTCTCTCATTAATTAATTAAGGCATTTGTAAAATTGGTTTCATATGGGTCTGGCCTCTTTCTGCTACAAGAGGACACAGCTCCCCCCCCAGGACACACTGAGGTGCCCCCAGAGAGGCAGAGGGCTGTCACCAGCCACTGCTCTGCCAGCGCCATCTCCTGAGGTGTCTCAGCCCCAGCAAGGAGTAAGTTTCTAAGGTTTATAAATTGTCTGGCCTCAGATCTTTTGTTACAGCAGCACAAATGGATTAATGCAGTCACTGATACAGACAACAGACCCTAATTCTCCCTTGGGGACTGGGCACTCTGTGAATCAAGGCTAATGGGAGAACCTATCTCTCTGGAATATATTCTAGAAGGATGGTGGGGCAAGGGCAGATCTTTCTCTCAACATTCAACTTTATCTTAGATAAGATCAAACTAGCTGTATTCACAACAGGCTATATATGATGCCCTAGGATAAGTTTACTTTGAACATATGTATCTCAGAGCGTGGCAAATACATGTAGGAATACCTTGCCTTCATAATTATAGCTATCACACGCAGTAAAATACCAAATACATCTGCCTTCCCCTGTATGGGAGCAGAGCAGAATCCATGGTCAGTGCTTTCTGCAGAGACTCCAAGGAAACTTCTGTTCCCATCAAGACATCTTCTCTTAATTTTCAATGCCTAACACCCTAGAAGGGACTTGCTTCAGTGTGATCATTGGTAAAGATCATTTCCACAGCACGGAACATGTTTTCCTGATACGACTGGGTTTATGCCACTATTCCAACGCTTTCCTTTCTCTGAGAGATGATTTAAATAACCGGTAATACTGAAGAGTTATCATTTTGGTTCCTGCATACTGACCTCCAGGAAAGAGCAGAGACATAAAATGACTAACAATTGTACAGGAGTAGTTATCGACATGCTTTCTTGTGGATTTCTGAAACTAAAAGAAGACATGAAAACCCATATCCACTGTATGGCACGAGATTCATCAAAATCTGAGAGAACAGCAGACACTGGAAAGCTACTTGTAAATAAGCCTTGAAGTAAAAGTGCCCCAGGGGGCCATAGGCAGGGCCGTCTGACTGTCCTGAGTCTGCAGATTCTACCTCTCCTCTTCCTGCTGCCACAAAATGTCAGTCACTGCTGGGGGTCTAGTGAATCTCAGAGCTTCCTAGGAGTGGACACCAGGCCTCTGATTTGCATTGAGTCCATAAGATTCCATGGGGTTCAGGATGTGCAACAATGGAACGGGTTGTTACAAAAAGACAAACCTGAACGAACAGTGACGCTAGGGCGCGAGAGACTAGGCAGAAGGGAAACTGCTCTGAGCACAAGGAACACAGAGGGCAAGAGTTCCAGACAGAGGGGGTGGGGTGGGGGTGGGGCTTCAGGGAAAAAGAGTGGGTCACAGCATCAAGCTCTGCAGAGCATCAGAAAGCAAGCTTTGAGCATGGCTTTTACCCTGGGCGTTTAGCACAATGTACGAAGAGTAACCTCAAAAAGACATAAAGACCCAAATTAAATTTGGAAAAGCGCGATCCAGGAGGATGGTAGTGCTTCTTAGGCCTGGTGGCATCATTCATATTCAGCCTCCTGCTGAGCCCTCCAGCAAGGGACACAGCAAGTGTGCACAGAGTGACAGAGGCAGAGTAACTGTCTACAAGCCACAGGACTTTGCTGCTATTTCAACTGCACAGGCCAGATTCATGCTCTGTTGTTCCTGGCCCTGTTTTTAGGGCTGAGACATGTTAACCATCAGTTGAGCTGATGAAACACATATTTATCATAATGACCATCCATGGGCACATCCATGGGCACATCCATCCCACTCTACGGGAGAAGCGGGATCTAAGCTGTTACTATTGTAGTCCCCAGCTTGCCATAGAAAATATTTTATAGGTGCCAATATTCCTATATGCCAAATAGTTCATAGTCTCAATTGATATGCCTTTATAATTATGTAAAAGAATATTTTAAAAATCTGGTTAATCTGTGGTTAACTAAGAAATGAGTAGTGATGGAAGCAGCCCAGGACTTTATTAGGTTAGTAAATAGTAACTGTGCAGCTGTTGGTAGGATTTGTCCCGAGACCCAGGATTCGGCAACGAATCTAACATGTCATCACAATGAAGATTGCAGTTCAGCATGCAGTGAGCTTGGTGGAAAATTTTCATCTGAGAAGCATTCAACAAGTGCTGGTCCCCCCCCCCACCCCGCCACTTTTAGTGATTCAGTGAGGATCTCAGGGTTTAGGGAACAGCACTTCCGGGAAAAAAGAGCCAAGATAGAGAGGAGAGGAGAGGAAGTAGCATGGAAATATCACAGATGGGTCACACAGGCTTCTAAGAGTCTGGCAGCTGTGGGGTGGTGGGCAGTGCTAGTCCTGACCAGCTCCACATCGACAGGAGGTGTGTCCTGAGGTCTCAGTGGGGGGGTGATGGGAGGTGTGTCCTGAGGTCTCAGCAGTGGGTGATGAGAGGTGTGTCCTGAGGTCTCAGTGGTGGGTGATGGGAGGTGTGTCCTGAGGCTTCAGTGGGAGATGATGGGAGGTGGGTCCTGAGGTCTCAGTAGTGGGTGATGAGAGGTGTGTCCTGAGGTCTCAGTAGTGGGTGATGGGAGGTGTGTCCTGAGGCCTCAGTGGGGGTGATGGGAGGTGGGTCCTGAGGTCTCAGTGGGGGGGTGTAATGGTTACCCTTAACTATTGCTGTGAGAGAGTACCCAAAGTCAAGAAACTAAAGGGAGAAAAGGAGGTTTATTCAGCTTACGGTTCCAGAGGGAAGGTACAGTCTCTCAAAGCAGAGGTGGCATGGCTGGCTGGCCAAAGCTGGAGGAAGCTAAGTCACCGCAGACATCTTGGAAGCTGAGAGCTGCAGACTGCTTGCAGCAAAGGAAGACTTCTCCTGGAGGTAGGGTGGGACTAATCCACCTCAAGGCCCACCCCTTGTGACTGCCTTCCTCCAGCAAGGCTCCACCTCTCAAGGTGCCATGACCTTGCCAAACACATGAGACTGTGGGGGACACATTTCAAACCATAACATTCCACCCCTGGCCCCCACAGGCTCATTGCCATCTCATTATGCAAACCATACTCAGTCCAACTTTAAAAGTCTTCATAGACTACAATGGTAGTCCCAATAGTCCAAAAATCCAAAGTCCAAAGCCTCTTGTAAAATCAAAATACAAGTTACATACTTCTAACATACAATGGCACAGAATAAACATTCCCATTCCAAAAAGAAGGAATGGGGGCATATCCAGGAAAGATCGGTACATAAGAAGACCGAAAACCAGCAGGACAAACTCCAAATCTTGTAGCTCCAAGTCCAACAGGTGAGCCTCTTGTTGAAATCATCCCAGTTCCAAAGGGCTTTGGTTCCACCCCTCCAATGCAGCTGCCCATAGAATACGTTGGTCTCTTGAGCTGACTCTTCCCAGGGTACACAGCTCTCCTTGGCAGGTGTCCCACGTTGTCTCTGGCATCTCTAACATCTTTACTTCTCAGTGGCAAACCAGGCTTTAACGCCACAGCACAAATTGCCCTTCTTGGGCCTCTAAACTGCAGGCTTCTTGCCTCATGATGCCTGGATTCTGCCAATTTTTGAAATCTTGGAGGAGGACTCCATGATCTCCTCTCTCTTGCATCACTGATGCCTCTAAAACCAGAACCACCTGGACGACTTTGCCAAGACTGGCCCCCTTGAATCACAGCTGATTCTGCTTCTCTATGTTGACCATCTCTTTCACTCCAGGCAGTTGC
This sequence comes from Typhlomys cinereus, assembly GCA_023101885.1. Taxonomy (NCBI): domain Eukaryota; kingdom Metazoa; phylum Chordata; class Mammalia; order Rodentia; family Platacanthomyidae; genus Typhlomys; species Typhlomys cinereus. Next base: position 10,302,219 of record JALPQD010000024.1, on the reverse strand, counting down.
TTGGTAAGAGAAACCAACTCTTGCTTTGGAACTCCACCCTTTAGCTCCAATCTTCTGAAAGGATTTGCATTCTTATGAGTGGAAGCCTTCCCTGAGGATCCTGCCCTCAAGCTAGGGCCTCTTCTATTATTCAAATTTCAAATGGAGCTAATCTCTTCAACAGCTATTTTGTTCTCTGCTTCTTCCTGGTTTGACTCTTTAAGTTTAGCATTGTATTTTTCATCATTGGATCTTACAGTTTTTGCTTCTTCCTGCCTGATTCTTTGCTCTTTTTCCTAACTCTGAAGACAACTAAAAAGTAGCCATATCACATTATCAAAACTACATTGCTTTGAAATTTCCTCCGCCAAGCACTGCAGTTTAATTTCAGGCAAGCTTTCAGGACAAGGGCAAAACTTCACTAAACTCTCGGCCAACACATGGTTCCATGTGTCACTCGTCCAGTTGCAAACACAGTCTCTGTTCCCCTCTGGACCATGACAAGCTGGGCTTCCACTGCTGTGTCTCTCACAGCATTGCTCTCCTCTGAGCTCTTACAAGAAAGGCCCATTTGGCCCCCTTGCTCAGATGCAAAGACTTTCCCAGCACAAAGTCCCAAAGTTCTCCACATTTCTCCCAACAAACAGTTCCAAAGGCACACTAGCCACATCACAGCATTGGCCATACTTTCGGGTACCAACTTCTCTCAGCTTCACAAACAATTTCACATTGTGGTACCAGCTGTTCTTAAGCTCACAGCAATACCCCACTACCCGGTACCAATTTCTGTAACAGTTATTCTTAACTATTGCTATGAGAGAGCACCCAAAGTCAAGCAACTTAAGGGAGAAAGGGAGGTTTATTCAGCTTACGGTTCCAGAGGGAAGGTACAGTCTCTCAAAGCAGAGGTGGCATGGCTGGCTGGCCAAAGCTGGAGGAAGCTAAGTCACCGCAGACATCTTGGAAGCTAAGAGCTGCAGACTGCTTGCAGCAAAGGAAGACTTCTCCTGGAGGTAGGGTGGGACTAATCCACCTCAAGGCCCACCCCTTGTGACTGCCTTCCTCCAGCAAGGCTCCACCTCTCAAGGTGCCATGACCTTGCCAAACACATGAGACTGTGGGGGACACATTTCAAACCATAACAGGGGGTGATGAGAGGTGTGTCCTGAGGCCTCAGTGGGGGGTGATGGGAGGTGGGTCCTGAGGTCTCAGCAGTGGGTGATGAGAGGTGTGTCCTGAGGTCTCAGTAGTGGGTGATGGGAGCTGGGTCCTGAGGCCTCAGTGGGGGTTGATGGGAGGTGGGTCCTGAGGTCTCAGTGGGGGGGTGATGAAAGGTGTGTCCTGAGATCTCAGTGGGGGGCAATGGGAGGCGGGTCCTGAGGCCATGGTGACAAGAGGTGTGTCCTGAGAGAATAGTTTAGGTTGTGATGTTTCTCCTTATGGGGAGATTACAGCTGAATGCTGGTTACAAAATAGCTGGAAGCTAAGAGCCCGAGGGTTGCCTTCTTTCGCTTTCCTTCTGTGTTTCTGACAAGGAATGTGACAGAAGGTCCTCGACAGAGAAGTGGTCTCCACACTCTGGAATTTCCAGGTTCCAGAACTGTAAGAAATAGATGTCTTCTTTTTGGAAGCATTCCAGCCTGTGGTACCCGACTATAGCAAAGCGAAGGAGAATAACACCCACAGATGCTGGGTTTAAGTAATGTAATAAACTGTGGGCACGATTCAGAGAGTAAAGTATCTGCTGCGGAGCTAGCCAGGAATGGGGGTCAATACTTTTCAATCTACTTCTATGTCTGGATACCATTTCGAACATCCGCATGAACAACTACCAACCCCGGACGATGGTATGCACATCCGCACGACAGCCGGCGCTTTCGTGTCTTTGTGTGAGATTTGTGTGGCTCTCCGTGCACATCCACAGCATCTAACAGCCTATCGGTGCACTGCTGAGACTTTCCTACATAACTTAGATCCACCTGCACAAATGCAGCCCTGCTTACACACAGCGACATTAAGATCAAAGTGATTTGTGGCTTGGAACAAGATGCTAGAGAGGCGCAATTTATTTTTTTACTGCAAATTTTTGTAGAATGTCGGAGGCATCCTGGTTTACAGAAATTTAAGATAAGCTTTATTCTAAAATGAATATAAATTTTTCATTTTATCCTTTCCAAAGCCTTCTTGCTTAATAGTCAGAGCTGCCCTTACTGTGTGCAATCTAGTGCTGCCTGAAAGATAGGATGCATTACATTTTGCTATTTTTGTTCACCACACACAGAACCTTGGCTGCCTGCCGCCATCTACTCCACATATTCAGACCCTGCAAGGGACTCATTCTTCTGCAGCATAGCATGTGACAGACCGTGTTCTTTCTTCAATGCACAGATATAAACGCTGGCATTGCAATCTATCCAACAATGGTCTTAAGTAAATTTATCGAAAACCAGTGCAACGTAGGGATAATTCTCTTATGTGGATTTGGGCAATGGACCTGGTCATGTCATTTACATGTTCCCATATGTGTAACAGTCCTTTACAACATGTGAGTAAGGGTTTGCTGAGCTAAATTGAAATCTAGCACTTTCTAGAGTTGCAATATTTTATGCTGGACCAAGACATCATGGGGGGGGGAGCTCTCCCTTCTCCCCTGAACCTGCCTGCTGAGTTAAAAATTCTTTTCTGCAGAGGCTGAGGTAGCCATTTCTTGCTCCATGTGCCCGCCTCTGTGGTCAGCCTCTCTTGGGATGCGCTGTCTTTTGCAGTAGTGAGAAAGCAGACCGAAGGTTCCAAGGCACAGCTGCACCTTGATGCAGAGGGAAGGAGGAGGCAGCCGTGCATCTGGGGTCTGCCCTAGCTGGGTGCTGGGCTGGGCTCTCCAAGAGTCCATCCTTCAGACATCCTGTCACATGTTCTAGAGATGATGGCTTGTATATGCGCTAGGAAGCTGAGACACAGGCATCTTTCCATGCCCCCATCTTTCTCACTGGCCCTAGAGACAGGCTGGCGACGATGTGCCTTATCTCCTAGAGCACTCCCTTGGTTACTGTCTTATCTTCCTTCACACAGTAGGTGCACATATTTGTCAAACAGGTGAGTGGGTGTGGGTGTATAGAGGGGGCATCGGTGGGCTTGGCTACAATGTTGAATTCTGATCACCAGCCACACTGGACCAAGAGCAACGAGGATATCATCAGTTCTGCCCAGCCGAGGGGTGTAAGCGGGAGCGTTTCCGCCCAGTGAGCCCAGTTGGGAAGACCAGCGCTGAGTGTGGGCAGCAGCGTCAGCGAGGCCCAGGCTGGGGCAGAGGAAGAGGGGTGAGGAGGAGTCCCACTGAGTACAGTCACGACTCACTCTGCTTGTGGCCCCACGAGCCATCTCTCAACTCTCCTTGCCCTGCCCACCACAGTGGACTGAGACCTGTGAGATTTCGAGCCAAAATAAATGCTTCCTTCACTTAGTTTTGTCACATATTTTATAAAAACAACAAAAAAGATGGCGAGCACATTTTCCACTTGTCCTAATCACTAACTAGAACCCTTGCTAGATGAACTCGTTACATCCTGCACTGGATTCACTGGAAGTCTGTGCCTTGTGCTTACCACGAGCCAATGCAAATAAACAGCACAGATCAGTTCAGCACGAGCTACAACCTGCTGCTCAGGATGTCTAAGATATGCACGGTGGGGCTTGCAAGGGTTTTATTAGCAAAAATCACATGGTATGGGCGAGGATGCAGTTCAAGGAAGCCCGCGCCCAGCATGTGAGGCTCCTGGATTCCTCCCCATCTCTCCTCCCCTTCCCTCCCCCCTGCTCTCTCTCCCTTCCCTTTCTTCCTCTCCCCTTTCCTCCCCTCCCCTCCCCGTTCCACTCCTCTCCTCCCCTCCCCGTTCCCTCCTCTCCTCTCTTCTCTCTTTCACACCACACTCACATATGCACATACTCTTTCATTCTCTCCTATATACAAAAATATACAAATACACACCCTACCTACACACATCCATACCCACCCACTTCCCCCCTACCTGCAGAGACAAATACACAAATACATACATATACTCCTACACAAAAATAATACTCATACAAACATACACAGCTACAAGAAAGTTTTAAAAACACATGGTGGCACCGTTACTTTTTGGTGCAATCAAATTGGAACCTGGGACTTTCGAGCAGGAAGGGACCATGATTGCCATGCTAGCTCACTATTTCATAAGAACAAGGTCCGTGGAGACCGCACTTGAGACTCTAATGACGTTACAAGGAGGTGATGGCCATTCACAAGTATTTAGTGTATATTTTACCTGAAGCTTGATAATTGTGGGCCATGGACACTTGCGTAGGTTTAAATCTCAAGGACCATTGGGCAAACTAAGAGGCTTTTGAAAGGTGAGGAGGCATCTAGACTGTGTGGAGATTCCTTTGCATGCAATCAAATATACAGGAAAATGATGTTTCAGTGAATAAAATTTTAAGAAGTTCTAAAATTTTAATATGAAGCAGAAAGAATCATTCTATAGTAGTGATAACATTTGTAGAACAAACCAAGAGAAGCAAGATGTCACAGTGGAACTCGCTGTGGGAGACATCCATTCCATGAAGATTTAGAATAATGTGGGGTCTCTGTGTACCCATTAATCTTAGAGCGCTATTAAACGGGACAGGCTATCAGCTATAACAGTACACTGTATGAAGCAAAAGGGTTACTTTTAGCTTTATTTATTTTGCTCTGTGTGTGTGTGTGTGTGTGTGTGTGAGAGAGAGAGAGAGAGAGAGAGAGAGAGAGAGACTTCAGGAATCATCCTGGATTACTTCTACCTCCTTTTTGCTTTGCTCTGGAATTTCCCAGGCTCTGCCCGCTAAGGCCATTAGTGCAAGCCCCCACCCAGTTTCTGCCTGGCGTTTTAAAGTGAGACCTGGAATTCAAACTCAGGACCTTCTGCAGAATCTCAATCCCTGAGCCATCTCTCCAGCCCAAAAGGATTACTTTTTCTTTTTGTATGGCCATGTGTCTGTGGGGGGCCATGCATGCATGCAGTTGTGTTTACATGAATAATAAGTATGGGCCCACGTGTGGGTGGAGGGGTACATGTCCACACATATGTGAAAGATCAAATTTTATTAATAATGATCCTTGATCCATCTCCTATCTTATTCTTCATGAGACTGGGCCTCTAATCAATCCCAGAATACACCAACAGGACCGTCTAGACATGTAGCTTGCTTTGGGGACTTCCAGTATCCCCTAAGCTTGGAATTACAGATGTCGGAATTTATGTTAGGTCTGGGTATCCAAATTCTGGCCCGTTTGTTTGAGTGGTGAGCACTGTAACCACTGAGCATCTCTCCAGCCCGACTAATTTTCAGTCTGCTCCGTATGTGTTAGCTTTGTCTTAAAATTCAGAGACTTTGGAATCTCACTGATAGTACTAAACAACAACAACAAAAAAATCTTCCTTCCTTCCTTCCTTCCTTCCTTCCTTCCTTCCTTCCTTCCTTCCTTCCTTCCTTCCTTCCTTCCTTCCTTCCTTCTTCCCTTTCTCCCTTTCTTCCTTCCCTCCCTCCCTCCCTCCCCCTCCCTCTCTTCCTCCTTCCCTTCTTCCTGTTTCCTCTCTCTCTCTCTCTTTCTCTCCCCTTCTTCTTTTTTTTTTTTTTAGGAAAGCTGAAGATCAAACTAAAGACTCATGTGAAATATCATTTTAATGTCTGGAGTAACTCTTTAATGTTGTAATATGGAATAACTAACTCTTTAATGTTTTAATGTATGGAGTAACTAATGTTTTAATGTATGGAGTAACTCTTTAGTGTTTTAATGCATGGAGTAACTTTAATTTTGTATGAAGACAGCAAAAAGGAAAATATAAGCAAAAAATCATTCTCATATTCTTAAAGTATCAAACACTATAAAAAAGTTCAGTATTTAATGTTTGCTAAGCCAGTCCTTGTTCTCCCTTCATTCAGAAAATAGTTCATCATGATAATTCCATTGATACAGAAGAAGCAAGAGAAATGAAGTCTGCAATTATTCACATGCATGACTTTGAAAGCTGCTGCTGTAATTTACTACCTCTTATCTCAATGTTATAGCATTAAATTTTAATTAAACTACAGAAATGCAAGTATTACATCTTATCCACACCAAAAGCTGACAAAATTCATGTCTGCAATTCCTGCAAAATAAAAATGTCTCACTGTTTTCTTTTTGTTCGTGCTATTTATTACTTAGATGTATATTTAAATTCAGTATTCAGATAGTTAAACTAATTTACTTCCCACCTTAGGTAAAGTTCCAAAAATAACGTCATAAGAAACAATTTATAGCACTCAACTTTGTTGCTATGGTGACTATTGCAATCTAATAGTGCTGGGATAGGAGATTACTATTGGTGACTATAATTCTTAAAGGAAAAGATTACCCATCTTTTTCTTTTTAATGAGAAGCAATGAGTCTTCTGTTAAGGAGAGGGATGAAGCAGGGGAACGTGATCCATGAGCCAAAGAACACAGACGGTGGTTTTCTCTAGAATGAGACTCTAGACATGAAATAGTTCCTATGTTAGTCCAGACAGTCTATGGCTGATGGGCAACTCCCCAACAGTAGAGTGATTTAATACACATCAGAGAGGCCCTCGACGCGTAGGTGCTGCTCACAAACCTGGTGACCTGAGTTCAAGTCCCGGAAGCCCACATGGTAGGAGGAGGAAAGAACAGCTGTTCTCTGACCCTCTGCCTCCCACACCATGCCATGCATGTGTGTTCTTTCTTCCTCTCTCTCTCATAAATTATTAATAAATAAATTAATTAAATTAATGAAAACACAGCAGAGAGCCAGGAGTTCATGAAGTCCAGGCCCTCTGTTGACTGTGGATGTGTCCACTGCGGGCAGCTGGGCGTCTCTTCTCTCCCCTGTGTTGTTGGAGGGAAAGAGAAGAGCAGGCATTCTTTGCTGTGGGCCCCAGAGCCCCGCCTCCCTTACCATGCTCGTTCAAACCCTCGTCATCTGAGGAAGGCTTCCTACCCCTACCTTCTTGGAATCCCCCTATGGCAAGATTCTCCCTGTAGCTGGTTTCTTTTGCAACTGCCTCTGTGGTGACTCTCATAAATACTTGACACCACCCTGGAGTGTTGGTCTTGTATGGCACAATGTCACATGATGGCATGGTCTTGCCTAAGGGGTAGAGAGTATGTCACTCTTGCAAAGAGCTAGACCATTTTGTAAAGCTTGGATTCTATAGGGAAGGGGATTTATAAAAATTTTTTCTTCTCAAAAAAAATAACATCAAACAAGTAGAGAAAAACCAAGGGGCTCCATTTCCAAGAAATGAATAAGAATTATTTCAGTGACTGAGCAGTGAGCAAACACTAAACACATGGTTTGAGAAAGAGAGACCCCCCCCCCAGACATAAAATCGTGGAAGACCTCTGTAAGTAAATTTGGGCTATGGAGATAGCTCAGTGGGTTAAGGTCTTGCTGCATAATATGGGGACCTGAATTTGGCTACCTAGCACCCACAAAAATGTACAGAGGGCAAGCATGGTGGCCTGCCTGCAACCTCAACACTGAGAAGGCAGAGATGGGGAACATACACAAGTCACACACTAGGGGCAAGAAGATGGCTATGGAATCAGTGGCATCTCACTGGCTCGGTGAGAGACTAGTAAATAAAGAGAAATTAAGGAGGAAAGTACCACATGTCATTCTCTGTACCTGTATGTCCAGGTACATGCACACATGTAGGTATCCCCACATGTGATGAACATGAATACACACACACCACACACACATATGCATGAAAACACCATATAAAATTTGAAGAACTGGCATACGCCACACTCCTAATTCCCTGTGTTCAGGACCGAGTGCTGTGAATCAAGAGCACGATGAACAACACCAGATGTAACGAGTGCTCAGCTCTGGGCACGGGCCTCACATGCTCACGCACAGCGGCCCTAAATGTGAAGACTTCGGGGCATTTCCTAGTCCTGCTAACCAGGTGGTCCCTTGTTTCCTACTCATCTATCATCCAGTGTATAAATCCCTTGGTTGAAATGCTAAGAAGAGATGGTGAGTAAAACACCCATCCGCCCAAGCCCCACCCCACAGCCCCACACGATGTAAAAATTGTCCATAATAGCATAATAACACTCCTACAGTGGCAACATGCTAAGTAAATTGGCAGGAAAACTTCAAAAGGGAAGATTAGAATGTTTGATTTGCTAATAAAATTCTTGAAAATATCTGAGTATTTAGGGAAGAAAACGAAATCCACAACATAAACCTCCTAACTAGTCTGACAACCTACTGTTTATCTGAGCATAATTTTTTTCTTTACTTTTTTGCCCAATTGGATTTAGACTACCAAACAATCATAAAGGAGTCCATTCCAATATTGAGTTTATGCAAAATTCTGATATAATCAATGCTGTTAATGTGAGGCCTGACATGGAAGTATGCAGTCAAGAGCTCTGCTCCATCATAAGCTGTAATTTGTAGCTGAGTTTCCTTTATCATAAAGGCAATGGCTAGAATGGCAAGAAACCTAGCAGGAAGGTATATGATTATCCAGTTAGTTCACAGCTGTGCAGTAGGCTGTTGCTTCACTTGACTTTCCTTACATCTAGTGTTAGGGCAGCAAATCCACATGTGTGTGTGAACGTGTGCATGTATACACATGTATGCATGTTCATGTTTCTGTTTGTGCATGTTTGTATGTGCATGTGTACATGTATGTTCTTTATGTATGTGTGTGTGCGTATGCATGTGTGACTCTGTGTGCTTGTATGTGTGTATGAGTATGAGTGTGCTTGCATGTACATGCATGTGTGTATATGTGTGTATGTGTGCTTGTGGGTATGCCTATGTTGTGTGTATGTGTGCAGGTGAGTGTGTGTTGCCCAGTGTGTGTGTATATGGTGAGCATGTGCCACCCAGTGTATATGTGTATGTGCAGGTGAGTGTATGTGTAGGCGAATGTGTGCTGTCCAATGTGTGTGTGTGTGTGTGTGTGTGTGTATTTGTGTGTGTGTGTGTGTGTGTGTGTGCAGGTGAGCATGTGCTGCCCAGTGTGTGCAGGTCAAAGGGCATGGTACGGTGAAGTGCATTTTCTGTATTTTCCACGTAGTTTGAGACAGGGTGTCTTTGCTGATCTTTGCTGGGTTTAGACAAGGATTCTCCTCTTTCTGCTTCCCACATCCCACAAAGCACTGGGATTAAACGTGTTTCCACTACACTTCTGGCTTCTACATGGCCTCTGGGGATTCAAACTCAGATCTCCATGGTTGTGCACAAGCGCTTTCACCCAGTTCCACTTAGGTAGCCATGAGATGTCAGTCATGGAACCTTTGGGTATCAAATAGCCTTTAAGTGATCTTGCTTCTAGATGAGTACTTTATCACATGCACGAGTACCCCTGAGTCTCTCCAGGCTGGTTGGAATTCAATGAAGTACATGTACGTCTCAGTGCATCAAATGATATTTAGGATCTAGTTGAGGTTACCAAGATTTTCCAGTTTGTGTCCTTGCTGATTTTGTACCAAAACAATCACTATGATCACTCAAGGATGGGTTTTGCAACTTCATGCTTACCTGCTGTGATCAGAATTCAAAATTCCATAGCATTATAATCAAGAACAATGTAAAAATGTCTTGCTATTCTCCAGAAACACATGCTTATGGATTGAATGAATAAAGGAGAGGCTTTCATAAAAACCAAAATTTTATAAAATAGGTCATGGGATCTACTGTTCACGAGTCAGTCAGCCTTTTATGATGGACTGACACTGTGTTGAATACCAAGTAACAGCTAGAGCTCAGAAGTGTGTAGATCCCAGAGCCCAGCTTATTAATCTGTTTGGCAATTTTAATTTGCCAGTAATCTGAAAAATACCACTCTTGGAATCCAGTATCTTGACAACCAAATAACACACACTGATCAGTGGAAAAACAGATGGGGTAGACAGTCTTAGTTTAGAATTTATTTCTGGAATCTCAGATGGAGTCAGGTGCATATGAGCTCTACAAGTGACTAAATTACACATGAAACTAGTTTCTCCATGTTTCCCTTCTCAATGAGTAATCACCTTCCTGACTATAGTAGTAGAATCCTGACTTAGTAAGAGTCAGCCTCCAGCCCCAAATGGGTGGAATAACAGATAATAAGGTGCTAACTCCATCTGATGCTCCTTCCTGAGATGAACAGTTTGTCTTTATGCACCCTGCTCTTAGAAATCATTGAGTGCTGCTTAAAGGTCTGAGGGACCTTAGCTGGGTGGGCTCAGGTACAGATGTGGGTCTTTGCTAGGAGGAGGATGCCTAGACCTACAATTTTTCTTAATAAGTTGTACCAAAATAATTCAATTATAAAATGACTGACATTTCTCATTTCTTATGAAAGTTTCCAATAATCTATACAAGCTCCATTGCAATTGCCTCATATGAATACATGTATCACCTGTCCATGTACGTATATGAAAACTTACATAATCGTGTTCTGATTGCTTTGTTTTTGTTTAAAAATGCATTGGTAAAGCTGGGGAGGTAGGCAGAGGGCCAAGTCCTGCTGCCCAAGCATGCGTTCAGATCTCTAGCACCCTTATCCATGTAGCAGCTTGCACAGTAGCACATATCTGTAACCCCAACATTGGAGAGATGAGGAGGTGAGGGGGTTATTATAGCTAAAACAGTGAGTTCCAAGTTTAGTGAGAGAAGGGGCATCAAAAAATAGGGTGGAGAACACTGCAGGAAGACCCCAACATCAAGCTCTCATTCATAGAATAAAATATGTTTTATATATGTATATATATATATATATATATATATATTTCAAAAAATCAAAAAGACTAGTTGAGCATGTAAGAAATATCTGGAAGTGGGCAATTTCTTCACACACAGAAGTGAGGAGTGGAAGCTTAAATATCTTCTTCCTTCCTGATCCTCAAGTCAACCTTGCTAATTTTTGTTTGTTATGGTATGTTTGTAATTGTTTGATATGTTTGTGTTATGAATTGTTAGCAATAGCCAAAGAATTCCAGTACTAAATTATTGGATTACTCAGAATTCTGAATCTATGTCTACAAAATAAAAATTTTTAGACAATATATTTATCAGCTGATCAGCATTTGCCCCTAGAATTTCGCTAATCTCTCAAAAAATTGAACAATCTTACCATCACTGTTTTCAAACACTGTGGGGTTCTAATCAAGGATGTAGGGCAGGTGTAGTTAGAGGTCCAGCATGAGACTTCATCCCTTGGTGCTCCAAGGACTATGGTATAGTTTTGAATCCTCCCCCTCACTAGCCCTGTAATTTTTACAAAATAAAAAAAAAATCATGAAGTTGGCATAGGCTCTGTTAGGACGGAGAATAGTCTTTAAGGTAAGTAGAAATAGCTGGACACAGGACTCCAATCTCTCTCAGCACACCCAATGCTGAGACAGGAGGCCTACAAGTTCAGTTAGTCTGAGCTACATCACAACATCCTGTCTCAAGAAAACAGGGGCTGAGAACATAGCTGGGAGGTAAAGGAATTGGTGGCATGTGCAATCCCTTGGGTTCAGTCCCCACCATGTCTTGGGCTCAATTCCCACCATTGCAAAAAACAAAACAAACAAAAAAATAGCAGAAGTTCTTTCACTCTATTAGATGTATCCATTCTAGTCTACATAGCAGAGGAAAGTTGTTCACACCATCATTAATTTAAAAAATAGATGCCCTGACTTGTCTTGCTTAGAAATTTCACATTTTGCTCTCTACTCAAATTTTTTTTCCTAATGTGTAATTTTATTTTGCTTTATTTATTTGCATGTGTGTGTAGAGGAGTGTGTGTACATACACATATGCATGTTTTGTATGTGGGTAGGTATGTGTGTGTGGGGTGAGTGCACATGCATGTGACTTGTAAGTACTTGTGGAAACCTGAGGGTATATCAAGAATATCCCTAATTGCTCTTCAGTCTTATTGCTTTGAGCCTGGGTCTCTATTAAACCCAGATGCCTTTAGGGCTGGTCATTAGGGATAAGCTGCTTGTTCTGGGGATCCACAGGCTAAAACAACAGGGCTGCCACAACTGCTGATCAGTTTATGTAGGGTCTGGGGATCTGAACTCGGGCCCTTAGCTTGTGCCACAAACACTTTAACTGCTGAGCCATCCCCTAGTCAGCTTAATATAATTTTAAAGTTTCTAAATTTCTTATTTATTGATTACTCTATCTCATATAAATGCTATTAATTGTACTTATTAATTAATTTATCTGTTTATTTTGAGATAAGGTCTCTCCCACGTATGTGGTCCAGGCTGAACCAAAACTTGTTCATTTGTGATTACTAACATTTGAAAATATAGTCATCCCTCCAAATTGGATTTGATAACCTCAGATCAGAAAAAGTTAAAAACCTTGTGCCTATACTCAACAGGAACCAACTTTTTTCCTTGTCTCATTCTCAGGACGATGAAGCATGGCTACTTTCAGCAGATTAGGTATCGTAATCTGGAGGGGTTTAGAGTGTATAGAACATATGCAAACACTAACTAACATCCATCGATTTTTGCTATCTTCAGGGGTCTTAAAACCAATTTCCATGGATATCCAGGGTGAACTGTATATATTTCAGAATTCACAATTTATAGTTAAGGTATTTTCATATTAAAAAGCTATTAAAATGGGAGCACATTCCAAATATGCCCTATCGACAAGACAAATGTGTAGCTGAGGTGACCACCACATGTTTACGGTGAATGTTCAGCTAAGATAACATATAAAAGAATTAGTACATAGTTTACATTCTTGTTCTTAAAGTAGCCCAAGAAAACTGCAGTTTTCAGAAAGTCTTTGCTAAACATTTCCTGAACAATTAATCTGAAGCGAATACCCAGCCCATATCGCTCTGTTCTGATTTTCCTGTAGCAATTACAGGTCTTCAAAATTCTTCTCGAATATGGACTTCTCATCTCTTTTTAGAAACTCAACATTTCAGGAGACTTCAGACGTTGGCTTTGTTCACAGGTATATCCCAGCATCAGATTCAATGGCTGCCACAGAAAGGCACTAATCAATTTTTTTTATGCATCAAAGGAAAAAAAGAGAGAGAAGAGGAAGAGAGGGAGAGACCAGGAAGGAGCTGTCAAAACAGCTTCTGTTTGTGAATCTGAGGGCAAATATGTGGCAACTTTGTTCTTTATGGAAATTTCTACTTTGTAAGAACCAGTCTGAAGGTACGGTGTGGTGGTAGCTTTATTTCTAGAAATATATGGCTGAGCTAGAATAGATTTGGAAGAGAAATTCCTGTGTGTGATAAAGAGATTGCACTGATGCATAAAGAAGGAGGTGTCGTGAAAAGTTGTTGCAGAATCTCTCCAGATGAAATGCATATGAAACAGCTTAGAGGACCACGGTAGTCCAGGCATAGAAACAAATGGCCGCCACTAGGCAGGTTGCTAATTGCTTTGCATGTATTCCCGAGAATTAAACCGGAGAGGTAGACGGTAAGGAAGGCAGGAGCTGTTGCAAGGACCAGCATGACTCTGGATGTTCAGGATGATAAAGCCCAGACTAGACCCCAGAAGGCCTCCTCGCATCCCCAAAAGTCTTTAAAAAAGAGGACAGTTATCTTTTCTAGGGGCAGAAGACCTTTTATGGTACCTTCTACTTGATTAGCCCTAACTTCTAAAACCATACAGACTAGACTGTAATTCCTAATACAGCAATCAAATAAAAAAATAGCATCCAATAATCACACAAAGTTCCAAATAGTCACAAGATGACGACTCATATTTTCAGGGACATTTCTAATGACTTGCAAATTGTGGCATTTAATTAGTTTCAGAATGATAATGAAATGTGATGGAGGCATACTCTTCGCTGAAAATGTAATTTTATTTTGCTGTGGTATTATTGATAATTAATTTATCAGGAATCAGACTTCACATTGTTTTGCTCTCCAATCTTGAAACTATATTAAAAATAAATCTGTAACATCTCACTAACTCCCTGGGAAACATGCGAGGTATTAATTTTCTCAGGGCAAACAAAAGGGACCCTGTAACCCGCCGAGCCTTCTTGTAACTCTAGTGTTTGTCTTCCCAAAGGTAGAGCACACAGTCATTTGTCCCCTGCCTGTCTCCACACTGAACACAAAAATCATTCTCTTTCTTGACAATAGACTGAAGGGGAAAGTAAACTCACAAAAATTAAATCTCATAAAGTAAGGATTAGTAAACTTGAAACTAATAATGCAACATGGGCTCAACGTATTTTTTTTTTTTTTTGCTCTGACTCATTATCGCAAAGAATAAATTCCAGCCTTCTTCGGGAAGGCATTTTACGGGGCTTTTCCCAGAAACCAGGCAGCAAGACGTTAAGGATGGGTTTGAGGCAGCCAATCACAATACCAGGAATATTCTGAGTCTGAAGGAGATCAAAGGGAACTTGGTCCAAACCCTTCCCTTTTCCTGAAGATGACATGCACCCCACCGACTTTGAGGTGGCCTTTGCTGCTGTTTGGTGGCAATTCCACCATCTCCTTCTCTTCCTTCCCTAAGAGCCTGGCGAGTACCACCACCGGAACATGGGAAAACACCCAGCAAAGTATTCTCAAGTCCTCCGCTGTGGTGCTCAAGCCACATAGAACGGAAGGGTAATTAAAGGTGCCAGCCAGTCTAATTTAGGACCTTTCTATGGCTGCTGTGATTTCTCAGCAGCTATCAAGGTTAATTTTGTCTCCCGAAAAGGGATCTAAAAGGAATTTGGTTTTCGGTTCTAGCGCTCAGTTGGAAGAGCCTGTGTCCTTCTTCGCTAATGAATTCAGAGTTAATCTGTGATTGTTTGATAATGCACAGGAGTGCACTCCTGGGTTATAGGGGACAGACTGTCTCCCCCTCAGACTGTATATGCAGGAAGCAGGGCATGGTCCTGGAACCAGAGGCAAGGAGGTGATGAGGGAGGAGGTGAGCGGGTCACACACTAGCCATACAGGTTTGAACCTACTAGAACAGGTTTAATTGCTGTGAGGAAGCTGGGGATGGTAGAACTGGGGTTCTGCCCAGACCAGTGAGAATGGAGAGGGTCCATCCCTTTGGGGGCGCTGTGGGGATCACTCTGCCTTAGCACTGGACTCCAGGGGCTCTCAAAACTAAAATGTGGTTCTCTGTTTTATCTTTTTACTAATGTTCCACTTTCCAAAAGCAAGGTGAGGGAACCTAAAGACCTGGCGAAGACAAGAACATGGAAGGATCCACCAGGGAATGCTGTGCAGACTGAACGAGGACATCAAGGACATCTAGGTGGCTGGGTGATGTGGGTCTCAGACAGAGCACCTGGCAAGAAGGACAGGTGTCTACTTGCTTCCATTTCTCCCTCCCACGGCATTATTGCTTTTCCTCCTGCAAGGATTTTTTACCTGTCGCTCACCTGGTGGCTACTCTTCTGATTAACTAGAAAGCTGGGACTAAAATGAGTTTGGGTTCACTTGGCTTCCTGGTGTCCAGAGTGACAAGGGGGAGCCACTCCTACCTTCCTCTGCCCTGCCGCAACATGCCCCATACCCCTCAGCAAGCCACGTGAAAGTTAATATTTCCTTCATGAGCCAGGAGGCACCATGTGCTCCGGTTCATTATTATAAATGAATCACAACTACATGGCTCTGTAATATAAAACCCTGGCCACTTATTTACTGACCCAGCAAAAACCTTGAAGACTGGTTTTGAAAACAAATAGCTTGCTACCTTGTTTGTTTTTTAGCAACCTCAAGCTCTAAAAGTAGAACAAAAACAAAACAAAAAAATCTAGCTAATTAAAGGATCCATTTAGTTGTGTTCCAGTTAATTTGAGCCTTTCTAAATACTAATTGCATGAGGCAAGTTAAATTTATTCTGTAGAAGATAAGCCCTTTGTGAAATAAATTTCATGAGTTCTGAGTCTTCAAGAAATGTAAAACAAACTTTTAAATAATTTAAATTATGTCCTCAAATGTTTTCAGGCTCATATCAGAAGGTTTAGTTCCTGGAATTACAGATCTGGATAGCTACAATCTAAGTTGCTTTAAAATCTTTTTAGAAATTTGAACATGAATCATTTAGTTGCAACTCGATATAGATTTTTACAAGAATCCTGTTTCACAGTGACTCGCCCAGATCAGTTTATAAGTAATGGCATTATATTAAGATGATACATTTTATAATCATATCCTAATACAGCACACAACAGAAAACCATTTTCATTCAGGGAGTTCTCATTTTCTCAATATGCCCATGCATCTTAAGAAAACTTCATTTTTTCTGGACACTAGGCAGAAGACATACATACCACAAATATTCTGTCTCAGCACTCGGGCTGAGACAACTGTAAGCTCTGGAATATTAATTACCAGTATGTGTCTATTACTACTGAGAATCACAGTCCAAAGTACAAATTTGGCCATTCTCTTAAGTGTCCTGTTATAGATGGATGATGTCACTCATGTATGTAAAAGTTTATGTGACATTTAGTCACCGGCCCACACATTCCTAGTTCTACAAATGCGTAATGGCCACATTTGCTCATATCCTTAACAATAATCACTGTGTGTGTCTAAAAATAGTTCTACTCCTTTTTTTAGGAGAGGAGTAAATACAATTCTCTGGTTAAAAGATAAAATACAATGTACTACAAATACAAAATACGATGTATAAAAAAATACTATGGCTCAGCCAGTACAATGTAAGAACATAACTTGCCTAGAGCCAATGCTCATCCATACATGCAGTAGAGCACAAGTTTGGAGACACACAAGTCTTCTCTTGGTGAAGAAATCTTCATAAAATATGTGGGAGTTGAAAGTCAGTGTACATAGGAACTGAAGGCATATTGTCATGAGAAGTGAATTTCCTAACATATCTAGAGTACAACGGACCAATCTAACCTTGAATGCAAGGATTAAAAGGATATTCTATTGACTCCTTTTGCTTATGAACATTGACAGACAAGCAGACAGGTGGGGGGGGGAAACTGTCTGTTTCATTAGTTAGTTGATGTTTAGACTTTTAGGATCAACAGGGTGTGAAATCCAACCTATCAGTCCCCAGAATAAGAATGATGCTTAGTTAGGCATCAGTAACCAGGTAGCGGATGGAGACAGAGCTACTTGTTTATCTTTGAAGGTATTATTGTTCTCTTCTGTCTCTGTCATGAACTGATTTCTCTTTAGAATATCTGTCACATCAAATTATGATTTCATGATGGAAATCAAGCAGCAAAGATATGGATAATTGGCAACGAAACGAGTTTAGGCTTTTATTTGAGTAGCATGTGTAAATGACTTTGTAATTGTCAAAAGGGAACACAATACACAATTTAGTGGAAGAAGAACACAAAGCTAGGAAAAAAAGATAGTTACGTGAAGGTAAGATTCAGAAAGAAAGAGATTGCCATTGGGGCTTTGGAGTTCTGTATCCTGTCAAGAAGTCAGCCACTAGGGAAAACAGATGTGTCAACAGTTGAG
This sequence comes from Typhlomys cinereus, assembly GCA_023101885.1. Classification (NCBI taxonomy): domain Eukaryota; kingdom Metazoa; phylum Chordata; class Mammalia; order Rodentia; family Platacanthomyidae; genus Typhlomys; species Typhlomys cinereus. Next base: position 10,284,766 of record JALPQD010000024.1, on the reverse strand, counting down.
TTAGAGAGAGTGGTCAAGAAGGAAGGGGGAGGAACAGAAAGTTCTGAAAGTCAAGACTGTGGTGAGCAGAAAAGACTTGGAACTGAGACAGCCCAGGAAGATGGAGCTAGAAAAACTAACTCGCCTCTACATTCAAATAATGATTTATGAATTTATTACCACATACAGTAATCTCTATGAACACGTTTCCTCATTTAATAAATCTACCACATTACTGTTCCATTTTACAGATTTCCTAGGATGACACAAAATAAAGTAGCCGGGAGAGCACAGCACAGACATTCTGTAGATATAAAGGGTTTGCTCATTGCGTCCACGTAGCTCCATGTATTAAACGCGGGCTAACCACTCTCTCAGTAAGTGCCGGCCCGCAGCTGAGCACTTAATATGCAGCACCATTCTTTCTCCTTTGCTTTTGAGAAGTTTAGTTTTTTATTTTTTAGGGGGTAAAGATGCATACAAACTGTTTTACAAATGGAAGTAGGTTGTTCTGTTTAGCTATGTCAGTCATTACCTAAGGCTTGTGTTTACTTCGAAACTCAATGTTGTGGATTGTATTACACACAGATTCTTGGGCTAAAGAGACAAGCAAGTTGTCTAGCTCTCTGATTTAATGAATGGGACTGAGGCCCGGTACACTCAACAATTATCTGATTATTCAGTCAGTAAATATTGGTTGAGCGTATGCCATGTATTTGTCATGACATTAGGAAAGAGGATCATACACTACTGAAACCCAGGGCCGTCCCCCAGGGCCTGCCCACAGGAGCACCCACTCCCCCCCAGCCTGTCCCCAGGGCCATGCCAGCCTTTTGCCTCACCAGCAGTTATCCAGTTACTGTGGAAGCTCAAGCTGCCTGCACCGTATCGAGTATTTTTCCCATGTGCTTTTATCTTATGCCGTAGCTTGAAATAAACAGGACCACCTCCATGGGGTCTGGAACTTTCTGTCAATCTCTGTCCAGCGGAGAATAGTTAAAGTAAATGTTTTCAGATTAATTTTCAACCCAAACCTAAGCCAGGCCAAAGGGCACAGAGGTGTGGGCGGAGTGCCTGGGCAGGCTCAGGGCCCCCGTGGCCACCAGGAAAACTCCATCTGCGCAAGTATCAGGGAGCAAGTGGGACGGTCGGTGCCCCCCAGAAAGCTGTCTTCACCCTAGCACATGCTTTGTGTCCTCCTCTAGTTGCCCTGATTTCACCTCCTGGATGAGGAAACATGTGCAAGAGCAGATAACCGAGCCGTCGCGACTGTCCAGAGTGGTGGAATGTACCAGGCATGGGTTTTTGCTCGCTAAGCATGGCATGAGCAGTCCAGCGACGTTCCTGAGCTGCAGCTTCCTGCTTGCTTCTGGGGCCTCTTCCTAAACGCATTCATTGCCTTTCTGGGATTCCTTTTTCCAGGTGAATGGGGTATGGAGAAAGTAAAGGAAGGTCTGTCTCCACCACCGGCAACAGAGAGGGTCCTAGGAGACCCCTGCCATGCCACTTCCTAGAATCATGCCCTGGGGGCGTCATGCCTCTCTCCTCTCCTTGGGGAGACACTCTGAGGCTGCCTGGCACATGCTTTCCCACCCCTTGAGCTTCCAAGCTCTCAGAGCTCCTCACTACTGCACAGGTGTCCCGGCCTCTGTGTGCCATCCCCCAAACCTAAAGACCCCCATGTGGACAGAAAGTCCCTTCTATTGCAGACTCCCTTCCAGGAAGGAAATGTCCAGTGATTACAGCAGGACTGTAAAAGTGACTTCACGAATGGTGACTGGCATGCTTTGAGAAGATTCACAAGAAGCAGATGTACCCAACACATTATCCATTTCTTTCTACCAGCACTTCTGCCAACCTGTGATGTTGGCAAGCGGCATTTGTGACTAGAGGTGGTGCCCACGGAGGGCACGGTTTGAGTCAGAACGCAGCCGGCTCCACAGTGCATCTCAGCTAACCATTCTAGAACCTCACCTGCTTTCTCTCTAGCTGAAAACACCTGCCTTTTCTGTCCTTTTTTTTTTTAATTGGAAAATTAAAGGTAATAATAAAAATGTGGGAAACCTACAAGGTTTCATATATACACAAAATATTTCTATTTGCCTTAGGTGTGGCACTTAGCTACAGATGTCAACTTGACTAGCAAGGACTGAGTCTGTGGGCACATATGCGCAGAGCTACTCAGTTAAGGTAAGCCCTTAGCAAGCCTGCGGCAGATTACCTCATTGACATGGGGAGCCCAGCCCAACTTGGGACCATTCCCTCGGCAGGTGGGTAAGACCAAGAGTGATCTGCTTTAGTGTTTTGGCAGACTGGCAAGCTACAAGATAGACCCTCTCTCCCAGCAGTTCCTGTGGATGTGGTGTGGTCTGTTCCCTCAGCTCTGTGTTGGTATGAGCTCTCCTACCACACTGATGAACTGTAACTGAGAACTGGAAGAGTAACCTGTGTTCCCCTAAGGTGTTTGGCCACTCGGTCATTCAGCAACGGGAAGAGAAACTGCAACACACCAGCTCTAAGGTGAAATATTTCAGTGTGTTGCATTTCATCATATTCACAGTCTTAGAAAATTGGAAATATTGAAACAACACTTAAGATATTATTTAAGATATTACTTCTCTTATATTTTTACTTTTGGCTTTGAAGATTAAGCCTGATCGGATGCTCTGCTGCTGAGCTACAGAATCCTCAACCTCCAAACAATGTTTATGAACTTTTTAAAGGCTTGGCTACCTGTGAGGGGAAAGTGGGAATATGAATGAACTCACTGAGTAAGACACAAAAGGGTGACATGTTCATTCATTACAGTTACAGAGACACCATTAACCCTTTCCAGTTCCACACTCGGAACTGATTTAATTCACAAAGTGTCTCTGCGTGCGGAGGAAGCCAGGCGCTTCAGTGTTCTTTCCTGCCCACTGGTGAGGTGCAGACAGCAGAGCTAGGAGGGGCAGCTTCCCCTCCGCCCACTGCTTTCCTCCCTCATCTGTGTGCACAGAAGATTTACAAGCAATGGCCTTATCCACACTTGTATTGATGTGTTTGGTGAGCAGGAAAGGAAATCAGCAAATCCCACTGCAATGGGCAGTAGGAGGTGGAAGGGATGGACTTTACATGTTCTCTTAAGCACTGAGTGAATACATCAGATTTAATAAGCAAATTATCACATGCACCATGGAAATGTTTCTCAAGTTCAGCAGCAGAAACAGGACAGAACAATGATCCAGACGCACTTTAAGACTCATTTCTAGAATGCGATCATGGCTTTCTCTCTGTGACACACATATATCCAAGCCTTCCAAATTCACGTCTCCAGATTAAAATTTAAAAATTGGCGACACCATCAATCAAGAACTAGAAATAATCATGAAGTATTAAATCTCAGCTTACTAAGGCAAATACCTTATTCTGTCAAACCTTTAAAAAAATCTGTTTTTTACAAGGTGGAAAGTGGGGACTACAGGGAGGTTGTCCTGTTATCCGTCATGAATTTGTGTCATTGGTGTGCGATGCTTGTGCGTGCACACACGCATGCACACTTGCTTTCAGCAGATAAAAGCAATAACCACAATGATTTGAACACCACATGATACAGGTCAAAGACCCCAGATTACTTGCAAATATAAACAACGAAAAATTAATGTGGTAAGCAGGACTTAATTTTGTAACGCTTCTAGGTGAGCAAGCTGATGAGGTATACCACAGAACCACAGAGGTGCGTTGCTACAGAGGATTAAGATAACTCATTCTTTCCTACAGTGTCATTTTATGCTTTTATTACACAGGAGATTCACGTGGTGCAAATTGCAGATGAGGCTTTCTAGTTATAAATTACAGCATTCTGAGAAATGAAACACAGAGGTCTATAGCAATATAATTATGAGTCTTGAGAGTAAGCCACAGTCAGGCCATTCTGTGAAACTCCTCCACCCTGCCTGGAAGGTGGTGATTCCCTGTCTGACTAACCTCCCAGACCCCTGCTCCCACCCAAGGACATTCTTTCCATCCCTCCCACCCTGCAGGGCCCTATTTCCCTGGCAACTCATTAGCAATGTGTCAAAGCCAGGAAAGACAGATGCCCCCCTTTGTCCTGGGCTTTCTGTAGATCCCCCCATGCTGGTGACTAAAGTTGTATCCTCTGTTCTCTCTGGCTTGAAGCTTCCCTCTTCTGCTCTAATGCTTTCCTACTCTACAGCTCAACTGTGTGTTCCTGACCACCAGTCCTCAGCTCTAATAAGGCTAGGAGTTTTCAAGTCTTTCCCTTGTGCTGCTTCTCTTTACCGGTGAACTTCCACAAGTCCTAGAGTAGTTCTTCATCCCTTTCCCCTGCTGACCTATTAGGGAGATAGGTAAGAGTGCTTTCTTTGAAAGCTAGTGGACCTGAGTTCAAATCCCAGCACTTAAGTAAAAGCTTGGCATTTCTGTACATGCCTATAACTCCAGAACTGGGGAGCAGAGCCAACAGGTCCCAGGAATTCGCTGACCAACCAGCTCCGTCAAAGGACAAGCTTCAGGCTCAGTGAGAGAACCTGTCTAAAAAGTCAAGGTGGGACCACAGAGGAAGATATGTATTAAACCTCCTCTGGCCAATGCACGCCACTCATGTTTTCATGCAATATGTACATACACATGCACACACATGTATGTGCAGCCCTCATGTCTACACGTATTAAGTATATACCTGTGCACACACATGAATATACACATGCATACACACCCCTCATGTCTGCATGTAATAAGTACATACATGTGCATACACATGCGTATACACACATGCATGTGCACCCCTCATGTCTACATGTAATAGGCACCTACACATGTACACACATACATACATGCATGCATGCACACACATATGCATACTCATACACACAAATGCAAAAAAAGCAAAGGAAAAAATAAAGAAATGCATGACATTTCTCTCTAGCATAAGAATATTTTCCTGTTATTGTTATAAAAATTAGTAACTTCAGTCTTACTTCTTTTTTATAGATGAATATGTTGTAAATTAATTAAAATGAAAAGATACCTGTATAAAAATTCATCTTCTATCCTTAATGATTTTATCTTACTTCTCTCCTTTCTTCCCTTTTTCCTTCCTTCCTTTCCTTCTCCTATCTCCCTTCCCTCTCTGACTTTTAGAAACAATAACAACCAAGATTGTAAATTCATTTCTCCAAAGGGAAGAAAAAATAATCTTTTCCTAATCCATCACAAGGGTCATAGCTGAGTGCTCATGAGACAGATCAGCAAGAGTAAAACTCAACAGATGTAGCTGTTTGGTATACCCAGAAATGGTGACCTAAAGAACCAAGGAAAACTATTCTTATGCTTAGCATAGGAAGACTAGAAAATGTTATAAAAATTGGATTGGATAAAGGTGTGTGCACTCAAGGTGATAAAGTGGAGAGAATTTGGTGAGGTTGATGTGTTCAGATTCTTCTTGATTTCTCTGCAGAGAACAATATGTTGCCACAAGAAGACTTGAGGAAAAAGGAAACAAAGTGACCTTCATTCTCTTTGACAAGCTTCAAGAACTTTAACTCCTGTGGCCACATCACAATTTCAATGGGAACTGTTTTCCACTGACTCATGTGGTTGTGCTATTGGGAAGGACATGGCACCTTTAGAAGGTGGAGTTTTGCTGGAGGAAGATGTGTCACTGGATGTGGGCCTTAAGGTTTGATAATCCAGCTCTCTCTCTCTCTCTCTCTCTCTCTGTCTCTCTCTCTCTCTCTCTCTCTCTCTCTCTCGTACTTGAGCATGACTATAGCAGTCTGCCTCCAGCTCCTGTTTGGGACCATGTGTTCCCCACCACATGCTCTATCCCCATCTCTCCTAACTTGCTTGGGTCAGAATGTTTTCTTCACAGCAATAGAAAAGTAACTGGAACAGTTCACCTTAGGGGAGACTGGAAAGCGGGAAGTTCAAGGTTATGGCTTGACTGTGAGCCGCTACCAATAGGCTATGTATTTGCACCTGTAGCTCATATCAATGTTTGGGAAGGTGGTGGTACCTTTAAGAGGTGGAGCCTTGCAGAGGAAGGTCACCACAGAGGGCAGGCCTTGAGGTTTTGTTGTCTGGCTTTGCTTTATCTGGTTTGTTTGCTCTTCCTGCCTCCTGATGGTGTAATGATGTCACTTGACCTCCATCTGGCCACTGATTGCCAGGCCTTCTACTAGGTGATTTCAGCCATAATTGGACTTTATCCCTCTGGAGCTGTGAGCCAAATAAATATGCCTTCCCCCCTTAAAACGGCTGTGCCACCGTATTGTCTCAGCAAGACGAGAGCCCCTGTAGCAGGAGACTGGCTGCCAAGGAGCCACGTTCAGGGGCGGGGCATTCCAAGCATTGTGGCTCATTAAGTCAAAATCCAAACTGACTTCAATTTCTAGCCCTTAATTCAATTAGGGCTAGATAATCCCATTTGGTTCAGATATAGAAACTAAATAAGGCAAAATAAAGAAACCCTCAAATAGTTGGGTGGGGTGCATTCTATGGAACATTTAAAAGACTCAGAAGATTAAGGCATTAAACATGTTAACTAAATTCTTTTATGCCTGTACATTTCTTCAGGCAACTCTGGCCATTTTTAAAGCCCATTATTAGATGAGGAAACAAAGGAGGCTAAAAAAGGGCAAATTGATAAACAGACAGTCAAGAACCCTCAATTTAAGCTTCTGTGATGCTTGGGCTTGCAGACGCCCCTGCACCCTGCTTTTGCTCCCGTGGATGACACACACCATTTAAGGGAGAATAGTGTCAGGGCTCAGCATGAAAGCTACAAAACATGGCGCCTGGCAGTGTCCACTGGAGAGAGAGAAGGAGGCCACACTGCAGGAGGGTCTTTATCCCCAGTAGCCTGGGGGCTGCAGTCCTTTTGCCATCGCCCCCAGGAAGGCCATGGCAAAGGAAGATCCCTCTTTCTTCTGAAGACAGGCAAGCGACCGCTGCCTCAGGCTGCCTCCCAGCTGTCTACCTGCCAGGAGGGTTAGGAACCCACACGGGAGCAAGAGGAAGAGAGTGCGCGATGGAAACCACAACATTCCCTGGCTTATTACCCTCCACATTGTACTTCTCCCAATTGTACTTCTCCGCAACAGGGCATGAAGTTACACAGATGGGCCCATTTCTGTGTGTCTTCAGGTCTGGAAGCTCCCACACTACAAAACATGGGAAGTACGTTTGTGTCCTCTCTTGGTAGTTGGTTTTTACAGTGGCCCCAGTCTTGATCCTTGAAATAGGTAAAGAACAGTATTTTTTTAGTCTATAATATGCAGAAGCATTACATTTCAGCCCAGAAACAGCATCTGCAGAATACTGAAGAGTTAAGATGGTCAGCACAGTGATACTGTCAACCTCAACACTAAACCTATCGTGTTTACAGTAACTTTTCATAAAGCACATTTTGCTGTCAGATAATAATAAGAACATGCACACGTTTATTTTTAAAACCCTTCTGTTGCGCTGTATTAGTAAGTTGCAACGTGATTGGCAGAGCAGCAAACTCCGGGACAGGTGACTGAATTGCATCCCCCAACAAGGTGTTGGCAACAAGAACATATTTTATACTTAGATCTAGTTTATTAAAGGAACCCTAAAAATTTAAAAAAAATAAGAACACTGTAAAGAGATCATCTGGAGAATTCAGAGCCGAAAGTGATTAATTAGACCTTATTTTGTCTTGAGCAGATTTACGGTACTTTTTTCAAATGGCCACATTGTTTGTAATTACCCACATCACACCTCCGTTGGCCGGCCTTGGTTCCTTCATGCATGAACAGCAATCTGAATGAGAGGGCTTCATTCTTCATTGTAATTAGCCATAATCATGGCGTTCTCGGGTGCATGAGAATGTGGGCGCCCCTATTCACTGCCTCGGCCCATTTGAATATGAATCTCCATGAGGCTGGGTAACAGGCAGAACACAACAGTTTCTCTAGGGAATCGGGGCCGCTTCTCTTCTCTGACTCTGCCCTCTTCCAAAGGCTCCGGCTTGGGTCTCTGGATTCTATTTGCTAAAACAAGGGCGGCTTAATGAAGACAATGGCCTATTCTTTCTTAAGTGACAAGGGAGGGCCGGGGTATTACAGGCTCAGTTCTTTCAGCCTTTGCCAAGGACACAAGGAACAAAAGAGCAAGCAATTGTGGTGGAGAGGAGCTGACTGGTCCAGGCTCCACTTGGGGGCCGCTAAGAGCGAGGCGGGGCCTTCCTATTCCGGGCTCCGAGGACTCTGGGGTGCGCTCCTTTCTTCCCCTCTGACCCCCCCTGCAGAGGACTCTGCGCCCCCCCCCCCCGCCCTCCCATTGCAACCCAGCCCTGTGGAGGAGGGGCGACGGTTCAGGTCCCGGGCAGCGCATTCTGAGTGAGCCACCTACTGGCAACTGCGCAGCTCCGCAACCCGAGTCCCCCGACCTGCAAGAGGACCCAGGGCGCCCTGCGACCACCTCTCAGCGCTCTGCCCCTCCAGGAAAGCTCGCAGAGCCATCCAGGATCTTCACGTGACTTTGACCCGAGAAAAAAAGGCCGGGGACATATCAGAGCTGAAGACAAGCTGCTGCAAATGCTACCGGCTCTGTTAGAAAATTTAAAAGACGATTCAACTTGCTTAGTGATAACAATCATGAGACTCGGGACGCCAAATAAACTAACCACTTAAACTAGTCGTATCACACATTGAAAGGGTGGTCTTACACGTGCAAAAATCTAAAAAAGAGAAGTCTCAATGTTTCAAAGCCTTGCTCAGCCTTGTGTAGGATTTCCCCCAACACACCCTGGTAGTCAGGGCACATAAAACACCTGCTGGAATTCCGTTACCAAGCCCTGCAGACAGCACGGGGCTGCAGCACCATGTCTTTCTCTCTGGCCAGCTTGGGATCCTGCATCATCCGGCCAAGGCATTGCTGCCAAAGTACTGGCTTGTACTTCGCCACATAAAAATCATGGCTTTGGAAGAACATTAAGGCTCAGAGAGCTTCCCAGGAAAACATGGCACAAATTTCAAGTTGCGAACAGTGGCAGATGGCACCTTACAGAAGTCTGAGGTAGTCGCTGGACTCCAGGAGCAAGGGGCACCAAGTCACAGTGTCTTCTCTGGAGTCCTGGGTCACTGGCCCCCAGGCTGCCCTGTGCGTGCTCACACGTCTCCCCACATACTGAGGGAATTGTCTGTGCTATGAGGATCTCATGACCCACACCTGCAGTGTGTGTGCCTGCACCTCTCATCACATGCCACGTCACACCAATGTGAGGATTTCTTGGGCATCTCTTCTGCTGGCTTCTCTACTTTCAAATATACTTGATTCTTAAAGATATTTGGAAAGATGAGTCCCTCACCTGCACTTTTCTTTTTTTCCCTTAAAGTAATAATTTAAAACAGACACCTATGATAGCATCACTTTCTTTTACATGGAATACATATGTGATTCAAAAATGTATCCTACTTAAATCCCTCAGAGAAGCAAAAAGAAGAACCCTGAGGCCTTAGAAATAGTCTGAAACAAAGAGTCCATAGACACGTGATTCTTGAATTCACAAATGACGTTATATCGCTTGGGATTCTCACCGTGTGCCAGGTGGATATTGTTATTACGTGTATTGTCTCTCCTGCTCATCAAAACGGCCCTGCTAACTGTGACCCTACAACCCCAAGGACAATGAGAAAACTAAGACCAGGAAAGTTTCAACAGGAGCCTGAGGTCATCCAGCTAACGGGCTGCGCTGGAGGCAACTGAGTGGATCACAACAAGCGCTCATCGGAGAACTGGGGGCCGCCAACTCCCAGCAACCAATCAGAAAGCTACCAGGCCAGCCCATCCCACTGGCTGGCACAGGCGCCATGACTATGCCCGCCGGCCTCCCTCTCTGGGAAGAGTGAGAGACTAAGGTTGACAAGGAGTGCAAACAGGTCACCATACTACAGCTTGTGGCAAGTTCAAAGGCTACCACCCTAAAACCTATAGGGGTGTGGGTCAGCAGCAGGCTGGTGTTGGCAGAGACAGAATCAGATAGAATCCATATCATACCACAGGCAGCGCCAGCTAGAACTGGGAGACAGCTAAAACAACCAACAAGACAGTGGCTTGTATGGCCCTATTTTCATATCTTTATCTACCTACATACACAGAGAGCCTGTCGTCAGCTAGCAGCGCTGCAAGGCGACCCTTGTTTAGCCTCTTCATTCTGCTGTTCCCGTGAGAGTTGGTGGCATTTACCTGGGAGTCATCGAGCCTTCACGCCTAGGGGAAATTAGATATCTACCTGTCCTGCTGCTTACCTGACCACCAGCGCTGTCATTCTTCTTTTGGGAACTAGACAGAAGATTCTGTCACCAACTTAACATGTAGTTGAGTATTTGTGAGCAAAGTACTAGCAAAATCACTGACCTTGTTTTGAAAGCAGAAAGGAAATGGTCCCCTAACTCATATAACTCATAATATAATATATAACAAATAACAAACCAATATAGTTTAATCTAGTTTCATAACATTGGTAGATAATATTGGTAACATGTTTCTTTCAATACTGACCACAATCTAGGTCAGTGAATTTAGATATACTAAATTCCTTGAACTAAAGTTCAAGAATAAGTTATTTTATTTTATCACTATAAGTGACAATCTTGTGAGAGCGGTCTATATACACAAAGAATGGGACTACCTTGGAAGAGGTAGAGTATCAAGGCTTTAGATGCACATTTCTCCATGTTTTGCTAAGGCTGCTGGAAACACAAAATAGAAGAGAGAGAGAGTTGTGGGAAGAGTACGAAGGGTGAGAAAGCAACCCAGGTTGGCTGTCAGCAGGACGCCAAGGCATTACAAAGACCAGAGGTCTGGCCAGCTGGTCAGTAGTTCAAGCAGGTGCTGCACAGAGACAGGAAAGGTACAACTTTCTCCTGGCCCCTGAGAAGACTCAGGATCTTTGCGGTAGACACTATCACAGGCGGCCAGCACACCCAGACCCTTGTGACTTTAGAAGTGGGACACCCAAGTTTAAACGTGCTATGCTCTGTGCACAGAACGCAGGAGGAATTTCCTGAGGCTCAGCAAGCTGCTGCCTCTCCTCTCAGCTCTCTTTTGTTATAGCTTCCTACCAATTAAAAAAAGTCTCTCATCCACAAGGGACAGGGCGCCATGTTTGTAGCTTGACCCCAGGGCCACAGGTGGGCTTGACACTGTGATTGGTTCTGGCTTGCACATTGTGATGGACGGATACTGAATCCAGGAAAACTGATCAGAAACCTAACGATACTTAGCTGTAACGTCACGAAAAGTAACACTTGATTAACGGATTGCTAAGTGATTTTGGCAAAACAGTTAGGAAAGGCTCAAGGAATTGAGCCACTTTGTCCAAAATCGTTCCACTCAAATCTGCTGTTGATACCAGCAGGAATCGCCTGCATTTGCATTTACAAAATAACACACGGGCCTTATTTCACTCTCACAATAAATGAAAATCCACCAGCAAATGATACGGACTAGCTGCAAAGAAAAGGCTGGACTAGTTCATAAGAGATTCATCTCTTGCAAAGTGTAACCTTAATGCTTTAGAATGTGTGTCACATCTGGCTTTTTCCATGCACCTTGGATCGTTGTATGGCTTCTGCTGCACAGCCGTGTGCACAAGCTCCATGTGCAAAGGTCAGCACGGAAGGAAAGGTGGATACACAGGTGCGTGTGCAGCTGCCCTGCTAGGTCAGAAACGATCTGCTCTGGAATGATGACCACAGAAAAGAGGGTACATCCTTTTCCAGAGAGGTCAACCTGAATCCCCGCTCGCTCAGGGCCCATCAGCCCGGAGTGTGTCCACGCGCACTCTACGTTCTCTGCAATACCTCAGCAGATGGTGTGGCCATCCCTGCCACAGAGAGGGAACAACAACCAGGTAATGAGGGGCTTTTCTAGAGAATGAGTCTGGAAGTTTGTCTAGGTAGGGAGGGAGGGCAATGGACCGGAAGGAGTCAGGACAGGATGCTGCAGGCTCCTTAAGTGGACCTTGTAGGCCAGAGTCCCCCTGCAACAGCTGTGGTGGTCACCCTGAGGCCAGGTAAGCAAGAGGAGTTCCTTAGTGTTTCCTCTGTTGCTATAGTGACATGCCTGCCAAAATCAACTTAAGGGGAAAGGGTCACCCTGACTTACAGCCCAAGGCACAGCCCGTCATCCAAAGTAGAGAGAAGACTGCAGGAGCCTGAAGACCCCAGCCATGTTTTACCTACACCAGAAAGCAGAGAGTATCGAATGCAGGCTGCTGCCCAGCCCAACCTCTGCATTTCACATGGTCCCTTACCCCCACCCAAGAAATGGTTCCACTCACAAATAACAAGGGCCTTCCTGTGTTAACTGATCAAAATAAATACAGACATTCTTGGGGGCTAACCTTAATCTACAGAGTCCCTCCCAAGAGTGCCCCATAGGCCTACCTGCTTGGCGTTAGGTTGAGAATTGACACTAACCATCACAAAGGACACATCGAATAGGTCTTATTGCATGCCTACCTGGCCTTAGTCACTGCACAATGACACGTAATTCATTAACATACCTTTTTTTAAAATATGTATATTACATATTAATTGTATGGACTCTTGATGCAAAGGAGTTGCTCAGTACTTATGAGTACTGATTGCTCAGTACTTATGAGTATTGATTTGCTCAGTACTTAAAAGTACTGATTTCACTTGTACACATGGAGAGATTGGAAGATCACAAAAATATACTTGAGTTCAACTGTAAACTTCTTAGATAAAAGAGTAATTAAAAGTTGGAATCAGAAGCATTTCCCCTGAATGTAAGTGTTCGCTCTGCTGTTAACTTCTCAGTTACAATCCCCCTCAGTTCTCCAATGTTTCTCTCCTCTCCTATATTTCCCCAGGACTTGGATGTCTTAGTTTTATTATGAATGTGAACTACCAGTACTATTATTACTACTATACTACTATTACTACTACTACTACTACTACTACTACTACTACTACTACTACTACACACACACACCTACAGGTGCCCTTCCAACTGTGGGTTCCTCACTTCACAACAATCACCGGTACCCTATTATCAAGGCCAGAGTCCGGCAGGCACTGCACCCTCAGATCACTCAGCGATTATTACCCCATTGATCAGGCGTGGAATAAGCCTCAGATCACCTGAGGCAACAGAGCTACCATCCATAAATCCTGAGTAAAGTCACGAAGAGCTGAAATTAGGTACCAAAATTTTACTTTTCATAAAAATTGACTTAGTGGAGTCTTTGAAAGTGTAAAGACAGCTTCCTAATTTAAAACTTGGAAATAGAGAAATCCAAATGTTTTAAAGAGCATTTCATGATATCCTATTACCTAGCAAAGAACTTGTAATATAAGTGTACTTTGTAGACTTCTATGAGAAATTTTATTTGTTCGTCTAACAGGCGTACTGTTACATAGTGGCAGAGTCTCAATCCTGTGCCCGCCATTATCCCTGAATTAGTTTGCATCCTTCTGACTGGCTGGCAGATGGACCTTCTCTTTTTCCTTTCTGAATCTAGATGCTCCCCCAACCCCCGAAAGCTAAGGGGCCCATTGCAGCAAAATGTAAGGAAAGAATTGTGCAAAGTTCATTGGCTGCTCAGCAGAAGCTGAGATTTGAACGCGTGTCAGATCCAGATGCCAGTTACATACTTCTTGTCACCCCCTTTTTCCTGGAGTTGGGGGGGGGTGCTGTCGGCCTCCCTTGGGCAGTAACTGACCTGAGCGGCGTGTCTAGCTCCACACAGGTGGGCTCTCGGTTGGTTCCGTTAGGATCTCCTCATTCACAGTGAGTGCGAGAATCCTCTCTGGGCTGCTTGGCTCCAAATAGACCTCGCCCCCTCCCTTCTTTACCCTTTGGATTCATTTTAGAAAACTTCTTCTATGTCTTCTGACAGACAAATCTACCCAGGTCTTTCCCTCCTCCCAGCCTTCCAGGGCTTCTCACTAGCACAGCGTATTCAATTTGGACATAAAACACTTCACAGCCAGTTCTCTTCCTACTTCTATTCAATCCAAATTATCCCCCTGGGTCAAGGTGCTTGAGATTCTCCCATTCCATGCTGGTATTTCCCCTTTATACCACCTATGAAAGAGAGAGAGATAGAGACAGAGAGAGATAGAGACAGAGAGAGAGAGAGAGAGAGAGAGAGAGAGAGAGAGAGAGAGAGAGAGAGAGAGAGAACTTTCATAAGTAGGTTCTCTCTTTCCACCATATGGGTCCCAAAGTCAAACCGGGCTTGTGTGCAGATGACGTATGAACTGAGCTGTCTCTTGACCATTTCTCCATCATCACAGTGTAACTGTTTCCCTATCTCCACTGTGCCGTGATGTGCTCATCTGCAAATGTGTTGGGCTTCATAGACCTTAGCACAATAAACATTTCTAGAAATTGCTGGTGATGCTGTCCCCTAGCACAAGTGAAGGGGACATTGCAGAGTGCTAGGAAATTGACTTGACATTGATCATTGACTTGAAATTGATCATGACAAGGAAGGGGAAAGAGAACTACAGGGAATGCACAAGATAGAAACACACAGCTTGGGAGCTCCGGGCGGTCAGATCTGACTTCCGGAAAGGACACAGGAAGTGAGTGCTGCACTCACGACTCTAACCATACTGTGAAAGCATGTAAGCAACATGGGTGGAGAGTGTGGAAAGAACTGAGTGGGAGACCAGGACTGGTGTGCCAGCCAAGGGAGGCTGGAGTGGGCAGCCGGCTGTGGGGCTGCCCTGTCTGCCTTTGGAGGGGTGTGCTGTAGATGGAGGGGGTGTCAGCCCAATTCCTTGCCTCCCTCTCTCCTTTGCTGGATGGACCCCCATCCACATCTAGCTGTGACCACCATCTTTGCCTGGCTCCTTTTCCCTTAGCATTTTCCTCACGCACAAATCTTGTCTTGGCTCTGTTCCCCCAAGACACTCATGTGAAAGAGACACTCTTTGGGGTTGCTCAGAAACGATCAGACTGTGATATTTAGCAAAACCTAGAATATAAAACATTGGGTAATGTATGCTAACATGTAAACGAAAATGCAAAGATTGAAAGAAGCAAACTGGCAATTAATTTTAGCAGCTGGAGGTAAATTAACACCTTTCTATTAAACTGTAAACATCTAATTTGAGGAAACAATTTGAATGGAGCTAAGTAAAGCTTATAGGTTAAGCCCTAAGGCAGTGAAAGAACACTGGCTGGAGCTGCCGAGGCTGGACACAGAAATACAAGAGGGAAGGAAAGCTATCGCTCTCCAGAAAACCAAGGAAAAGTCGAGGAGTTACATGATGTTGTTTCACTGGCCGATACATGCAATTTCTAAAGCCAGAATAATTTGAGAGCATATAACATATAGTTTGTGGTTATAGTTAAGAGTAGCTTTTATTTTTTGCGTGAGCGTGCATGTCTTTGTGAATCACTTCGTGTGCCTGTGGAGGTCCAACAATGACCCCAGAATCACCCTGGACTGTTCTGCCTCCTCTTTGCTTTGCTCTGGAGTGTCCCAGGCTCTGCCTTCCAGGGCCAGGAGTGCAGCCCCCCTTGCCATTTCCCACTCAACAGTTTTTTCATAAGATCTGGGATCCAAACCCAGGGCCTTTGGCTGGCATAGCAGAGGCTTAACCCTGGAGCCATTGCTCCGGCCCAAGATTAGCTTTTATATAAGCAATGAACCTCACGTAAGACTATGGAAAGACTGCTCACCTCAAAATGCTCACCATGCAGAACAATGCACTTTTCTTTTCAAAAAATATTTCTGCTTGTTTGAGAGAGAGAGAGAGAGAGAGAGAGAGAGAAAGAGACAGAGAGGGAGAGAGAATACCACAGCTTCTGGGTAGATGCCATAGAACAACTTTTGGAAGTCGGTTCTCTCCCTCGCCATGTGGGTTTCTGGAGCCAGAACTCAGGTCACTAGGTTTGCAAACAGTTGCCTCACGCTGAACCATCTCATTGGCCCCAACAATGAATTTCCTAACCCTGGGGTACTCTTGCCTTTATTCTTTTTGACATATGAATATGAATGTGTTTTACACTGTTTAAATTCTGCATTACATTTTTAATAGCCAGTGTTATTTGTTTTGTTAGCTTAGAATTATTTCCCAAACATGTTTAATACATTTTAGCTGTTAGAATGATAACATAATATCCTACTGAGTGACTATAGTATGCTTTAGCAAAATATTATTCACTACAGTTACTTTTTTGCTTTCAAATATTTGTTATAAAAATGACCAGCTTTCCCATATAGTTTACCTTCACTTGCATCTCATTTTCTGCAGCACAAAACCAGGGAGATTTTCCTAGAGCATGTGGGTTTATAATAAGAAACCTCTCAGGTTGGAGCCATAGAAGCTGCTTACCCTGGCAGGAATCACTAGAACGTAATAGTAAAGGGCCTCTGCTTCAGCTTCCAGCCTGGCTGGAATAGCTGCAACACTGTTCTTCACCTGTAGTATACATGTT
This sequence comes from Typhlomys cinereus, assembly GCA_023101885.1. Lineage (NCBI taxonomy): Eukaryota > Metazoa > Chordata > Mammalia > Rodentia > Platacanthomyidae > Typhlomys > Typhlomys cinereus. Next base: position 10,268,335 of record JALPQD010000024.1, on the reverse strand, counting down.
ACTATGCTGGAGAAATGGAAGAAATGAGTATCTTAAGATGATCTGCAACAGGCAACGAAGAACTGGAATCAATGAAAAATAGAAAATGTTGATTTTTAATGGCTGCAGCCTATAGAAAGATTATATTTGGTTAAAAGGGAGTGGCTATGCAAATGAGAATTTACTTGGGAACACTAAATATTACATGCACTCCAAAGTGATGGGAAGCAGGAGGCTTTGATAGCCTGGGGAGGAACAGGCTGCCCTATGGCCTAAGCCACGTCCCTCTTCTCTCTGGACACGCAGCTGGCCTACATCTCCCACCTTCTTGGAGTGAATCACATGAGTGGCTGATTCTGGCCTATGTAATGGAAGTGTAGGCACAACCACGGTTCTCGAAGTCTGTGCGTTTCTGCTGTCACATTCAAGGGAAAGATCAGGAGAACACCAGGTCCCAGGCCGAAGCACCCTAGCTCCCCACATGACTGCCTAGGACAGAGCCCCTGCCACACACACCCAGGAAAGGTGAGTGACGAGCTAGCCAGGGTTGAGCTACTGAGACCTGGGAGCTAAGGCGTTAGAGCCACCAGCCTCAGTGCCATGGGTCTGCCACTCTTCTGCTGAGTGTAAGAAGCTGTGTGGCACCATTTCCATAAGGACACGAATGAAAGACTCAGAAACAAATACACCAAAATATTAGATAGCCCAGCTCCAATCTGCGTGCCATTCTCTTTGCTCCTCACTTGCATTTTCCTCTACTGTCTTGTACGTTTGTTTCTTAATCAAGGGCCGAGGCTGCAGCTCGTGGTCGCATATATAAAGCTCTGCTGGGACTTGGTCACTAAAGCTTCCTCCTAAAAGCAAGTATCCTATGCAACGCAGACTACACTAATGAAATGGAGGGATTTTTTTCTCTTCACTTCCATTCTTTGTATTCTTAAATTCACCTATAATTGAGAGAGAGAGAAAAAGAGAGAGAGAGAAAGCATGCTGGAGATTTCCTTTTGTTTCCTTCTAAATTGCCAACCCTGCTTCCAGATGCCTCTGAGGACCATTGCCTCTCCTTGCTAGTTTGCAGTTCACTAGCTTCTTTTGGGGGGGGGGGGTCTTCTTTCCCTGCTCAGACATTCTTCCAGATAGTCTGGGGCAATGTTCTATGAAGCTCAGCTACACAGTATGGGACTGTTATTTCGCGACTGCTTAAAAGTAACAAGTAAGTTGTATCTTGTCACCAGTTGGTTTTTGAAGTCACTTTTCGGTCTCTCTCTTTCTTCCACCATCTTTTCATCCCCGCCCCTACTGTGTGGGCCATTGAAACCATGTAGAATCAAACTCCTCAACACGTGCCTATGGCAACCCAAGCAACTTTATCAAGACCTTCTGCACGCCAATCAGTGCCCACAATATGGGCTTTAATAAGCGATAACATCATCATCTCCCCACTACTAGACCAACCATGGACCACAACAACTTAGGGGAGCAGGGCGCTCATTCTTCCAGTTCTCAGTTACAGCTCATAAACATGGCAGGAGAGCTCATACCAACATTAGGGTTAGGGAACTGGACACGCCACAGAGAGGGCTGAGAGAGGGACATGCTTTCTCACTGGGCAGCATGCCCACATGCCAACATGCTGATCCAACTCTCTCCACCTTATCCACCTGCCCAGGGAGTGATTCCACCCACTATGGGCTGGGTCTTCCCATATCAATTAGATAATCTCCTGCAAGTCTACTCAGGGGCTACTTTAATGAACTAATTCCTCACAGATGTGCCTAAAGGCTTAGCCCTCAATTGTCAAGTTGGCACAAGTGTTTAACTTGCACAAATGCAGAATGAGGTCCCAGCTGAGGTTGTCATGTAGAGCCTTCTGTTTGCACTTACACCTATCTAGGCCTTCCACACTAGATCAATACTTAAATCTGTGTATTCTGAAAAAGATCAGCCACGCTAAGAACTATGTAGAACTCTATGATTTGGTCTAGCTGTGCAGAGCTGGTATTAAAACAGAAAAGACAGACTGGGATTCTAGCGCTATTACAGCTCCACATAAGCCTGAAACACATGAACAGCCACCATCCAACTGATGACTAGCTCACACTTTAAGCAGGAAGATGCTGACAGAATTCTCCAGCTTGCTCCCCGGCATCCTGAAATCCTTTGCTCATGATCACCACCTGTGAAGACCTTTACAGCACAGTTTGTAGGAGGAGTGTTTCCATAATCCCTCCCCCCTGTGGTATGAAACATTTTAAAGTCGGATGAAAGGAACAAAAACATGGAGGAATGTGGCTTGAAGTGAAGGCCTGACAGAGACTTAGGATGATGAGGCTTTGCTGACAGGAAGCTCTGCCCCCTCGTCTTGGGTTTAAAGCTGAGAGACCATCTGTAAGCAGAAACGGATATAAGTGGTATAAAGATGATGGTGACCTCAGAGCTGAATACTTTCAGCCTGAATAATACAAAAAGAAGGAAGGAGAAAGAAAGGAGGCATGAGATGTATGCCCCTCCCCCACAGGATGCATGTCCCTCCCCATGGATGCAGGCTCCTCCTCATAGATGCATGCCCTTCCCCATAGACGCATGCCCCTCCCCATGGATGCATGCCCTTCCCCATGGACGCAGGCTCCTCCCCATGGACGCATGCCCCTCCCCATGGATGTAGGCCCCTCCCCATGGATGCAGGCTTCTCCCCATGGATGCAGGCTCCTCCCCATGGATGCATGCCCTTCCCCATAAACGCATGCCCCTCCCCATGGACACATGCCCCTCCCCATGGACGCATGCCCCTCCCCATGGATGCAAGGTCCTTCTCATGAAAGCAGGATCCTCCTCATGGACACATACCCCTCCCCATGGACGCATGCCCCTCCCCATGGACGCAGGCCCCTCCCCATGGACGCATGCCTCCTCCCCATGGACGCATGCCCCTCCCCATGGATGCAGGTCCCTCCCCATGGACGTAGGCCCCTCCCCATGGATGCATGCCCTTCCCCATGGACGCAGGCTCCTCCTCATGGACGCATGCCCCTCCCCATGGACGCAGGCTCCTCCTCATGGACGCATGCCCCTCCCCATGGATGCAGGCTCCTTCTCATGAAAGCAGGATCCTCCTCATGGACACATACCCCTCCCCATGGATGCATGCCCTTCCCCATGGACGCAGGCTCCTTCCCATGGACGCAGGCTCCTCCCCATGGATGCATGCCCCTCCCCATGGATGCAGGCCCCTCCCCATGGACGTAGGCCCCTCCCCATGGATGCAGGCTTCTCCTCATGGATGCATGCTCCTCCCCATGGATGCATGCCCCTCCCCATGGATGTATGCCCCTTCCTTCTGGCTCATGACACAGAGGAGGCAGGGATGCGGACAGAATGTCAGGGAGAGAGGTATTTGTCTCAGGCCACTCCTGAACACTTGTAGAGCAAAGGGGTGAAACATAGCTCAGTGGGAGAAAGCAGGAGAGAAGGCAGTGCTAACAAGATGTACACATTCAGGAAGAATGAAAATTCAAAGTAATTAAAAAGTGATTACATATTTTTTGCCATTCACAATATTGTACAATGTATGTATGTGGCATTGCCAAAAATGGAAAAATGTAAAAATAAATCAGAATTCAAGATTTAGAAGAAGAGTATTTTTTAAAAGTAAAAACATGACAGAAGAGAGAAGTGTGCTATTTTAACCACTTTCTTCACATTTAAAAAAATTTAAGAATTTCATTCAAGTCACATAAAACACTTCAGCAAAATTGGTAACAGAGGAATTTAAAAGGCCAAAAAGTTGCAGTGAATTCTCTTCTGCTGAAATGGGTCCAAGAGAAATGTATAAGACCTGTCCTAATTTTCTTTTCTGCAGTGAGCTCATGTCCATGATAGCACAGAGCTGAAGAGCGAGCAACCCAGACCCCACACAGCTGAACCCGCGGATTTTTCTCTGCTCAGGATAGAACTCTGTAAGACAGTTGTTTTATTCCTTGTCCAGACGCATGTAGGATCACACATTCAATTAAAGACATATAAATAAATACTGATAAAACACATTTTTTGTTTATGAGTTACTTGCAGATATATTTAACTGGTATCCTTTTTACATATTGTGTGACTGGCTTGCTTATGCTGGAAAGCGTGTATCCAAGAATAATTTTGAACTGAAAGCAGTTCTTTCTCTCTTTACTAAGTTACAAGTACCAATGGGAAGAACTGGCAGAAAGACCAAGCTGTGGCAACTTTCAGCTTAGAAATGGGATTTGCTTTATAAACAATTATGAAAGGATGACAAATGGCAGGCAGAATAAAATTGAATGTAAAGATGCTTTTTCCTACTACTTCATGTATATTTTGCATATTTAATCAAATAGGAATGACCGATGAAACAATGTTTTATTAAGTAAGCCATCCTTGGGGACATTCATCATCAGAAAAAAAGAAACTATGATAATGAAAAAGTGAAATGGTTTGGCTAGCGTAATTTATTTCAAGTCTTAAATAATGGAAGGAAATGGAAAAATGAAAAAGTAACCAAATAAGCATCACATAAGCCCTTGAAGCAAAACTACTCAGTGACAAGAATACAGTAAAATATAAATAAGCTGTATGCTTAAGTTACTCTTGTGCTTTCTTACCTTAATTTGCCAAAAGAACAGAGATTTACTATTTAAAGAAAACCTTCATTTCACATTTTATTACTGATTATGTTGGAACCGTTTGTGATTTAAATTCAGCTATGGGGGACCCTTATCACACTTGATTGCATGAAAGGGCAGTTTAAAAAAGTGACCTAAAGGGATGTGCTGAGGCCCAGCTGGGGCCAGCAGCACTCTACGATTCTAAGCAGAACGCAGGCTGCAATGCATTCTGGTGACCGTGGCAGATGGCTGGGCCGAAGACAGGAGACTATCTACATGCTGTTGGAAAAATGAAAATAAACTGTGATGCAGCAAGGACATGAGTCTGTGTCAGTATATGTGTAAACTGATTTTAAACACACACTATACACAGACACATACATGCACACAGACACATACACTACACACAGACATATACATGCACATAGACACATTCGCTAAACACAGATATGCATTCATTAAACATACACAGGCACACAGATACATATATAAACATACGCATGCACTAAACATACACAGGCACACCACACATGCCTAGACACACACATACTATACATACAGCATATATATAAACACACACTATACACACATGCTACACACACAGACACACACTACCTACACATAGACATACATATCTTCATACACAGACATACAATGCACTGAATACATAGAGACATATACACACTGTATGCAATGTATACACACAAACTACGTACACAGACATACAATGCACTGAATACATACATATACACACTGTACTGTACACACACACACCACACACATACATACACACACACACACACACACACACACACACACACACTGGGGTGAGGGATATTAGCTAGGGTGACTCACATGTTCATAGTCAACTGATTTCAAATTTTAAATTCTTAAAGTTCTATTACCTGCCAGAAATGATTTTTTTAAATAATGCATTCCATTTTTAGGCAGGTTTGCAGTTAACTTCTAATTAAATTGCATATATTTTGTATTTTCTAAGAAAGGTTAAATTTTCATATTTCATATTTCAGTGAGTACTAAACAGTATAGATAATGCAATTAATTTAACTGTTCTGAAGTAGAAAAATGTAAACTGAGTTACTTCTAATATAAGTTAAGATGGAAACTCACTAAAATCCCAAAGGCAGTAAAGTCAGGACATTTCAGAGACACCCCTACCTGCAAGGGGCTGCTGCTTCTGCTCTGGCCCTACCTTCTGTCCAGTAACAGTCAAGGCCATGGCCTGTCTGTGTTCATCCACCTGCTAATATTAACCATTGTGTTTCCTTCTCTAAAGTCCCACCTTTGCTGCACCCCTGCCCTGCTTTAGTGTAAAACAGCAGAACAAGCTAAGCTTTGGGGCTAGGGTTTTTCCGAGGATGATCTGGACTCCAGATGCTGGTACTAAATTTGTGTTCTACACACCAATGGGTGTCTGAGAAGTGAGTCCAGAGTAACTCCTGCTACAGTTCTGGCTCGGGATGGTCTAGAGTGTCCTATGTAGCAAGGATGTGCCTGACCACTGGATCCACCAGCCTCTCAAGAGCTGGAGCCATGCAGGCTGTGCCTGGCACACAAGCACCTACTCAGACAGCTACATCCCCAGAGCTGCAGTTTCTGTTTCTCATTACCAAAGCAAAGGAAATGAGAGAACACCAGACCTTAAAAGTAATATCAGCATGTCTTCTCTCCGGAAGAAGCAGATGCTAGTAGACAAGTTGGGAGTCCCTCTTGCTCTTCCTCCAAGACAGTCCAAAATGCCAGTGGCATGGTTCAGCGACAAGGCAATGCCAATTCTGCTTTTGCAAGAGTAACAGGCTGGTGACACGGCTAAGTGGTGAGCAGGGTTTGCTGCCAGGCCTAACCACCTGAGTTCTATCTCTGGAGCCCACAAAGTGGAAGGAGAGAACCGTCATCTGATCTCTTCACAAGTCTCTCTCTCTCTCTCCTTTCTCATTGTCTCTCACCACAATACAATGTAAATAAATAAATGAAAACAAGCATGAAGAAACTGTAACAGGAAGGCAGGTTGCAGAGCAGTTATTTGGGAGTTAGGAGAAACTGGACGTGCTCCCATTAGCCCACAGAGGGATGAATTCATAACCCTGCACTTGAGCCTAAACACGTGAATAAAGTTCTGATAAGAGAAATTCAATAAAAATAAAGATAGCATCTCGGCTTCTTTTAAATGCTAATTAAATCTTCATTTTATAACTTAAATGTTTTTTTAATAGAGAAATTCCATGAAAAGCTATTAGAATTGCAAATTGCTGATTTTGTTGTGCAGAAAGGAACACAACAATAGTTTATTTGTGATCCTCTCTATTTATTTGGGCAAAAAAATTGAAAATAAAAAAGTGAAAAGACTGCTTTTTATGTGCAGAAGCTGGAGGGTTAGTTCCTACGAGAAAAGTATTTTAAATATTAAAAGTAGCACGGGAGGCTTCATCCTGTCTCATGTGCTCCCCCCATTCTGAAGAGAATTATGCAGGAGCTTGTCCTTCGCAGATGTTAATTATCAGAATAATGTGAGCTATGTTGCTCCCACTTTGCTCTGCGCTGCAAATCCCAGCAGAAACTAAGGATGATAATAGACGCTGGGAAAGTTGTTTAGAATTTGTAAATGTCACTAGCAAAAGCTGATCCACAAAACCATTCAAAACCCAATAAAGTAAGAATTCTGTTTCATTTTTTACCTATGAAACAGGTCCGTTAGAAGCCAGCAGTGCAGGTGGATTTGGAATGCTGATATGACTTATTTGGATTTTACAGTTATTAAAAATGATTGTTTAATATTTACTTTCTTTAATGCTTCTTTCTAAAACCCATCTTTTAATTGTGTGGAAAAGAAGTTCAAGCAGAGAAACAGAAAATGAACTCACCAAGCTTTCTAAGGCCCTGGATGAATTATCATTTTAAAACACAGACACCATAGAGGGAAGGATTAGTTAGCAGCTGTGTGCCCAGTACCCAATCACTGCCTGGATATCATAAACGCTCAGTGAGAACTTACTGAGTTACATATTTACTGAATAATGAACGCCAATGAGGTATCATTACCTTTTCCCGATGACCCATCTCAGATGGTAGAGATGTTTGTGGGGTATAAGTTAAAGTCCTCTTGCCTACTTCCTCTGTCTTGCCTCTGCCAAGCACGGTGCCCCAGACACTACTGAAGGGATCAGCTTGAAGGCTACAGCTATCTGGAGTCCTGATTAGCTGCTCACGGGTAACCCTGGTCAGTTTGCTTGCATAGTTCCAGTACACACATATACACATGCACATACAAACACACACATACATGCATGCACATGCATGCGTGCACATACACACGCCACACATGCACATACACACACATATACATGCACCTCACTTACACACGTGCACATGCACACATTTCACACATGCACACACCCACTCATGCATACACATTTCACACATACTCACACACACACAGTCATGCACACATACACACACCACACACGCACACACATATACGCACATCCATGCACACATCACACACACAATGCGTGCACACACACATCCATTCACACACACATATGCTATAGGATATATGGAAATTTCTGATTAGCCCTTGACATGGTCATTGCCAGAACAATGCCTGCTGCTCTTGATAACATCTATGTGAAACCAGATTGGAGCTACTTTTATAAGCCCCTCTCTTCTAACTAAACCATTGGCCTAGTACCCACATAGGAACCCTCCAGTCTTCAGCTGTCCACCCACTTAGCCTACTGGACTAAGCAGCTACTGAAAGCCATCATTGGACCATATCAAATAAGCCAACTCAATTTGTTCTGTTGATTCTGTGACTCTAGACTTATACAAACCATGCTTCTGTCAGCAAGTGCCTTGTCTGAACTCTGTACAGTCTTAGAGTGCTGAACCTCTTTGTTTGGTCTCAGGGCACTTGGAAGGCTAGTTCTTATATGCAGAGACCAGAATCTTCTGGAACAATTACCATTAATGTGGTGTCCTTTTAGGCTTAATGAATAAACAGCATTTACTTTAGAAGAATAACAAGTAGCCCTTTAAGGGCTTAGCAGAGAAAAGATGAGCTTTATTAGCTTGGAGACAAAGACAAAATAAAGCAGATTAAAAATCCGACAGGAGAGATTATTGGAAATAATGACGGTAACAAAGGTGGTCGGTGAATGTTCTTTGGATAAATGAGTAAATTAATGAATGGACTAGGAAGAGTTGAGAACATGTGTGGTAGAAGTGAGAAGGTGCCATGGCTATGGGAAGGGGGGCTGGGTACTTCATTCCCCCCTACCTCCCCTGCATTACTCCTTCTGCCCCCTCCACACACACAACTCTGTGCTTGATGAATAAGAACTACCTTGATACAAGGTGTACATGCCCACCTTGCCCACACACAGCCGGGCTTCTGTTCTCTCATCCTCCCTGTGGACGAGAGACTGGAGCCGCTACTGGATGGCGTACAGAGCCATAGACCAAAGATCTTTGTCCGTAATAGCCATGGAGAAGCAACCCATGAAGACTCTGGAGGGGGGTCAAGGGCACAAGCCACTCAACAGACAGATGCCAAAGCACAGTTTTAAAGCAGGATCTTGGCCGGAGTTAGTGGGGGAACATGTCCAGAGAAAGCCAGGGACACACCACAGCTAAGCTCTTTCAGAATTCAAGGAAGGCCTCCTGCGAGCTCTGAGCTGGTAAATAGTGAGGAACACACTTCGGTTCGGCCTGCTTACTATGTACCCAGCTTAAGCCCACCAAAGATACTTTAGTCAAATCAGAAAACACATTGATGTTACTGTGTAGTAAAGAAAGGGGGCACAGAGCTAGAAGAAAAATAACTATGCAATAGCAAATCAATTGGCTAACAACTACCAGTAGCATTTTGAAAGCACACTATATTTCCAATATCAGCAAGAGATTGGCTCCGGGACCCCCAGGAACTTCCAAACTCATGAATGCTCAAGTTCTTTACATACAGTGATGTCATGTTTGACAGTAACCTCCACACATCTTGGTGGAAATCTTAAACCACTTCTGTGTAAGCTCTACATAAAAAGCTGTAACACACAGGGAATGGTAATAACACACAAAGTCTCTGTGTTCGGTATACACATGGTCTTTACCTTTGCTTCATGTTTGGCTTAATCTGCAAAGGCGGAATCCATGGGTGGAAGGACGACGGCGTGTCTGTCTATCTTTTTCCACAGAAACCAGCCCTTTCGGGTGTCACTGCTCATTTGCAAAGCTACCCTGGTGCTCTGTAAAGGCGCCACTTAAATAAGTAAGAATGAAAAAGAACTGCAAGTCTCGCTTAGGGCTCACAGGTGGTAGGTCAGAATGCATTCTCCCCTGCCCCCCCCCATTACATCTTGGAGAGTATCTTGCAGGGAGAGCCTCTCACACAGTGTCTGGCTGCTCCCCAAAATCCACAAGGATTGCTTTCAAGAGCTGAGCAAAGCAGCTCTGCACATGGTAGGCGTTCTTCCTACACCTCAGTGTGGGATGTGTGCATGTGTGTGACATTCTTGTCTCTAAGATGAAAAGTCACCCCAGCCAGGCCTGGTCAGTTGCTGGTCTGCTATACCATTTAGATACCACCTTCTTGGTTAAAGGTCTTACTCATGACTGATCCCTTCTGGTCAAACCCACCATAAAAAATCATTCAGTATCAATCATCATTTCAGCCACAAAGGCTCCCATGTCCTGCATCACCTGCATTTGTAAGTCTGCATGCCTCGCTCTTGTCAATCTGTCCTTTGTGTTGGGAGCCCTTCCTTTAACCTAGGGTGGGTGATGAGTGAAGTTGTTTTTCCCTGTAGTCAGATTTGCTATTTCATAGCACGATAAGCCACATATGTAAAGATCCTTTAAATATTTGATTACTCTTGCAGTAAAAAAGCAATTTTGATATATTTACACTTTGCTATTAAACTCTCATCAGATTTGCATCAAGGAACAGATGAATAGTTTGTGCTGTTATTTTGAAAAGCAAAATAATGACAAAACACATATTTGAGTTAATTATACAAATTTAGGACACACATTTAAGTTAATTACACAAATTTAGGTTCCTGACACAATACTTTGGATATCCATCTGATTTCTCAGCCACCTTTTCTCCCCTTGGTTACATGCCCAAGAGTGGGGCAGGTAATCAGATCTACAGTGTCTGAAACACAAGATTTCTTATATCATTTTAAGTTACTTGTAATTTCATTCCTCCACTGATGAACTGCACACCCTGCACAGAGTCTAGTTTTGCCAATGATTTCCACTGTACCTGCAAGACTACAAACATCAGTATGTGATAGGGAAATCACCTCAGAACAAACACCCCACTTCATCTCTTACTCAATGGATACATCTCTTGCTCCTGGGTATATCATATTCTATAATGCCACAGAGATGCTTCTATACACTTGTACAAAAAAAACAGTATATAGTTCTGTGAAGCGTTCAGACAGTATCTCCAAGGCACACACATTCCCTGAAGAACAAGCTGCGCTCAGATTGCAACTTGCTTTTGTGTGAGCTATGTGGAGACCACACAGACCAGCACTTCTGAGCCCACAGATGTCCACTCGCAAGGTGGCATCATTCCCTGCTCGCTTTCCTACCTCTGTCTACTAGTGATGATTTTGTTTTTGGAAGAGGAGGGACAGGGGACACACACGTGAACTTGTCAGTTATTTAGGCTTCTTTTAATTTTGAAACGTGGAAAGTACTTTTCACAAAGGAAATATACATTTGCATATGCTCATAAAATATTTATGCTGAAATGTCCAAAACATAGCATTTTTGATTCTTTAATTAGTCTTTCAGTAGAATACGAGCTTAATGGAAATATAATTTGTTAATTCATCAGTGTTGCGTATAACTCTGGTGTTGATTTTCAGTAGTTAATAGCCTGCAGCACACTGTTGGGTTTTCATTGTATTTTCTCTCTCATACTTTCTTCCATTTCATGCCACTACAGTTCAAGAGGTGAAAAGTATCAGCTTACAATGCCCGTTTTAATATAGTAATTTCAACAACATTGTCCCATGTCCTTTACTTTCAAGTCACTTTACTAAAGTGTTATCCTTGGGCCACCCCATGAAACCATGACATTCCCTCTCCTGACTTGCTATCTCATACTGCTTTGCTCTTCTGTATCACAGCACCAGTTGGCAGTTCCACGCTTATGACTTGATTTGTTTTCTTACTGCAATGGATGTGCTGTGTGCATAGAAAACGTGTTTTTTCACTGCTGTGGCACTGCAGGCCCCTCCTCTGGGCCCGGCATTCACAGGGACTCAGGCAAATGTCTACGGAACGAATGGGTGCTGTGTATTAAATTATACAAACATCAACTGGCTTGACACATAGATAAAAATAGCACAACCACAAGAATGCAATTCCAGAATGATCAGGTCACTGGAGTTGAAATAAATGAATTCTGTTTTTCTTAAGTGAGCGATAGTGAGCTACTACTTAAAGGTCATGAAATTACTCCATTCTACAGGAAAGAAAACTACCAGTTACTAGACCTATCATAAGATCTATGCAGACTGAAAATATATTGCACAACCATAATTATTCTTGTTTCCAGAGTAATTAAAAAATTGAATTTCTACTGCATTATATAAATGTATAAAGTATGTACAAATTCAATAGTTTAATGATTAATCTGAGACACAGTCTTTGAATTCTAATGAATTATTTTGAAATAACTTTAAGCCTTTACCCACCATGTATTAGGGAATATGATATGTTAAAATTATAAACCTTCTTCCAGCCCTCCCAGAATCCACCATCATGAGAGAAAAGCCAAACCAGGTTACTGCAATCTTACTCAGACATGAAACTAGTCATACAATGTGCTGCTTTCCCTAAGAGGGGACATCTGGCCTGGTTGGTCAGGGTAATGATTTTCATAGCACTATCACATCTGAGCTGAACCTGAATATTGGAGCAGTTACCTGCCAAAAAGGCTGAGCAGAAGTGTGTGTGCATGTGTACACGTGCGTGCATGTGTGCGTGTGTGCATGTTCATGTGTGTGCATGTTGTCTGTGTGTGTGGAAGTAGAGGTAGTGAGGGTATTTGAGAAGGGACTAATAGGAATGACGGCTGACAAGCAACAGCAGCATGCATGCTTGGAATTTACCTGCTCAAACATTGCTGCTATACAAAGTATAAACCAACAAATGATGAGAGAAACGCAGCAGGTATTTAAGGAGTCAGCAAGTAAGATTTCTTACTGACATTTTTTTCTAAAATACTGGTTGTATTAGCTTCCTTGTTCATTGCTGTGACCAAATGCCTGACGAAAGCAGGTCATGGAAGGAAAGCCTGATCTCGGCTCTGGTTCGTGGGGATTCAGCCCATTGTGGTGGGCGGGGCATGGCAGCCAAGGCATTGGAAGTCTGAGGCTGCTCGTTCACATCTCAGCAGATCCTGAAGCCGAGACACCGGGTGCTCAGAAGGCTTTCTCCTCTTTCTGCACTTATGCAGCGGGGGCTGGCTTAGACTAAAGGGGATCCTGTCTGGAAAAGTACTCACTACCACACCAAAGCACTACACTAGGCATTCTTAGTCCATTCATGACGACAACATCAACTGTCTCTCTGATATGTCCCACAAACAGCACATTTATTCGGCTACAGAGCTCATTAGTTCTGTAATGGGTCTACATTTTAATGTTATTGGCCAGCGAGAACACCGTTAGTAGGATTTGAAGCAGCCAGTGCCTTTCTATTCCACCTTTTTTTTTCACTTCCCAACAGTGCTGTTCAGTCAACAGAACCCACATTTCTTCCTCATGAAATGAACCATCTGCTAAATTGCTGCTTGAGGTTTGAAGCTAGTCCCAATTGTTAGTTTATTAAATGTAATAAGTTACAACAATGAAATGTTAAAATTATAGCCCACACAGGGAGAAAATGCCAGAGATTCTCTAATAGAATTATAAAAATCTTAACTTTTGTATTTTTTTTTGACTTGTGGTTTTAATATTATCAGTCCCGTCACTAACACTTCTCATAGTACATCAACGAAACATAAAGAAAAATGAGCAGATATGAGCAACCCCTTTGGGTGTATACAAATATTTCTTCATTGCCCAAGTGACTCTTCAAAGATGGAACCTAGTAATAAATCTCAAGTGGTTCTCTCTGTGAAGAAAGATTTCTAAAAAGCTAAATTGTCTCCAATTCAATATTATATTTTGCTGGTTTTTGAAAGTGCTCCATAATGTTTAATAAAATATAATATGACTTTTTGCAAATGGAAAACATTTAAAAGATTTTTTTAATTAGTGGGATAATTCTTCAGAATAGATTCAATATTTCTCAGTAAGATACGAGGCAAAGGTCTTAAGGTAGCCGCAGTTGCCTGGTGAAATTGTACACAAATAATTGCATATATAGGATGTAAGAGTTCCTTATAGTGCAGATTCTTCACAAACCTTCATCTTGTGATTTTTTATAAATCTAAAATTGTATCCTGAACAGAGACTTAATTTATATGTGGTGCATAACACACACAATCCTATGATAACATTAGCTGTTATTGGATTACCTTTAATCAAAGCAATTCCATGAGATAAAAGCATATTTTATTTCATCAGCTTTTTAACATGGGGGAGGTTTTAGTATTGGTCTCACACCAGAAAAAGATTGAATTGGAAGATGGTCATTTTTTTCTGGCTCCAAGTCAAGCTATTAAATTGGGAAAAAATGACAAAATTAATGGAAAGACTACTGGTACTAGTTCCCATGATCAAAAAACTACTGGTACCAGATGAACAACTTACAAATGACATAGTCATTCTCCAAGCAAGAAAGGCAAGGTACTGCCTGACAAGGAAATGTGGAGTCTGGACATGAGCTTAGTTCAGAATCTGTGTCCAAAGACACATTGGAAGGCAACCAGAGAGACCCTTTGGCACACTCCAGGGATTCTAAGCAAAATAAATTCAAATTCTCCTCACAGTAGCTAAAGGTAACAGGTGCATGCGAAGGACATTTGAAGGAGTGGACATAAAATATACCATCTGACAAAGACACTGGAAACAGCAGGAAAAGCCATGAAATACATAGATAGGAAATAAAATCAGGCAGCTGTTCTATAGGGACAAACATTAATTCCATTATTGATATTTCTTGAAACTAAATTTCAGAAAATTTCAAGAGATAAGTTAAAAATACACTAAGCCTATATAAAAACAAAAAAACTTGTTAATTTTGAAATATAGTTGAGGAAACGACACAGATGGAAATGACACAGCAGACCAAAGAAATTTAGAGAGGCGGAGACTAGAGGGAGAAGTTGTGGCTGGTGCTGGACTGGAACTCAGGACAGCTTCATGTTCAAGTCATACAGAATCCCAGGCCAAACACAACCTTACAATTCACAACTAAGTAAACACATGCATATTAGAGTTTCAAATTTCAAAACATGGAGTTGAACATTGGAGTTAGTGTCGGAGTTGACTTCCTGAAGATCATCCAAACACAAAGTGCATTTGTTGATGTTCTGCTGAAAAGACTAAAGCAGGAGAAAAGGAGAGTATCAGGAGACTATTCAATGAATAAATTAGGCAAATTAGGAAGTAGCAAAATTACTGTAGCCAGATACTTTGTCTGTGCAAAGCAGATGAGCCAGGTCACTAAAGGAGTAAACATCCAACTCACACACATACAAGACTAAGAGTGTGATGTGTGCAAGCAGAAGCCTTTTTTTTTTTTTTAAAGATTTGATATGTACTCTTTGGACAAACCAGCTTCTTCCTTGAATGCAAATCCACCGCATACAGGAAGCTCTTTAACATCAGAATCTACATTACCAAGGTGTCACCTCTATGATAAAACCCCATTCCTTTCAAAGTAGACAAGTCCCCATTGATGAAGTGTCGATGAGATCACATTACTCCCCTCTAATAGAGAACAGTCTGATGATTCACAAAAGGAAATCAGACCCAATTATTTTAATTTTAACCTTGACATAGGTCTTTGACATGCATCTCCTAATATAACACAAAATTATACCTGAAAACTATCATCAAAATTATGATAGAAAAAAATCAACATGCAGTTGAAACATGGAACACAAAACAAGAGATAAAAGGAATCTCTGCGGAGATTCTACTGTGCAAAATTCGCTTTATTCACACATATAGACACTTCAGAGTGAACTCATGATTTGCAACTGACAAGGCTTCATCTTCATCGCACATTTTCTGCCCCATCTCCCTGTCAGATACACCAGGTCTAGAGTAAACTGGAGTTGAGAGAGTGAGGAGGAGGAAGTGAGAACTGTACCCCAGGCTGCCTCAGCGAAATAAATGTCTTTCAGATAAAGCACTGCCTGCTTCCATCTCAATCCTGATGATCTCACTGTCCTACAGCCTTCTCGCCTCCCCCAGCCAACTCTCAGAGTGGCAGGACAAACACTGAAGCAAGTAGTGTGTGCCATTAGCAAAGGCTTTGGGGAAGAGCAGGGTGACTGGTGAGATGTCCCAGCGGATAAAGCTACTAGCTGTATAAACAAGTCCAACCTAAGTTCAATCTCTGGAATCTACGTGAAAGCAGAAAGAATCAACAAAACAGAATTGTCCTTTAGTGTCTATATGCAGGCCACAACACACCCAACACACACACGCGCGCGCGCGCGCGCACACACACACACACACACACACACACACACACACACACAGAGTTCATTTGGGACATTGCAGGCCACTGTATGGTCTCTCTAACTTTGTGTCCAAAGATACAGAAGATACTTTTTGGGGAAACATGCTTACTCTTAGAACTAGACACTGAATATTGGGCAGGCAGATGCTTTGCAGTCTGCCTGAGTACCACTAAAACTTGGACTTGAGGCAGTAATAATGGACTAATGGTAAAGAGAAATATAAAAGTATGAGGAACCTCCTGCAGGAGTTTAATGAAGAAAGGAAAATGCAGAAGAAAGGGTGACCGCAATGGCCAAATAGGTGGAACTATACAGTCTACATATGTGATTTGTTCTCAGAATGACACAGAAAACCTGGGACAGAAAAAAAAAAAAATCAATAGCGTTGCAAGGGACAAAAGACTTCGAGCAACTGGAAAGCAAGTGTGATATACTAAAGGGAGAATTAGAGAAAAAAATATAGAAAAAATTTCAATTATCCTCCAAGTAGTATGATTACCCAGGCAAACAAGGGCAGATTTCCATATGAGGAATAAAAACTAGACTGACCCAAATCCCCAGCAAACATGTGGAAGCACAATGATGTCAGCGTCTGCTGAGGAACGAAGGATGGTGTTGTGACTTAAGAGTTCATTCCTGTCCTACTGTGCTTTAAGTATATGGAATCTGAAAACAGTACATTTTAAACATATGAGAGAATTCACATATTAAATTATTGTGTTTTTAATAAAATTGCCTAGATAGACATGAACAGAGTGAGGTGCAGAAGAAGAAAAGTCGATGTGGAAATTTATAGCTTAGGAAGTTCTATGAGTTTCCTTCCAACTAAACCCACCTGGAGACTCTACAGAAGCATGTGTTGCAATGGAGATGTCTCAAATTAGGATGTCAAGATTAACTTTACAAGTATTCTCTTAAATGTGCCCATTTGTGGACTTTCCCTAACAACAAGAAAGGTGCTTCATCTATAGTATGCATTTTCTTTTCTTTAAAAGCATCCATGGGGCTGGAGAGGTGGCTCAGGGGTTAAGCCTCCACCTTGCAGGCAGAAAGTCCTGAGTTCGGATCCCAGATCCCATGTATAGACGCCAGGTGGAAGCAGGGGTGGCCTGCGCTTCTGGTCCTGGTAGGGTGGAGCCTGTGAATCCCGGGGCAGAAGGAGGTGGAGGCATCCATGGTGGTTCGTGTATTCATCCGTGGTTCTACACATACACAGACACACACACACACACACACACACACACACACACACAGACATACACACACGCGTGCACATACACATGCACATGTGCACAGTTGAATAAATAACAATAATAAAAAAAATTAAAAAAAAATAAAAGCATCCTGCGAACACACTCACCATGACAAATCCACTGTGGGTTGGCCTCGTGTGGTCCTGTAAAGGTGTCGCTATACATGGACACACGTTATTATACATCTTTTCCAATGGCCTCAGCAATGACTATTGCAAACTTAAAATTGCCTGGCATCTTGGCACACTTTAGTTGAGGCAGAAAGACCTAGAACCTCAGATGCCAGGGCTACAGAAAGATCTGGTCTTTAAAAAAATAGTGTTTTCCTGGTCAAAACACAGAGAAGCATTTTGGTGGCAGCAAGTCTGCTATCACTCTCCTCTCTCAAAGTGGTCCTTGAAAACTTCATGAGCAGCTCAAAAATGTTCATAAAAATGCTGTTTCAAAGAAAGCAAAAAAATGTGCAAGGAAAAGCCTGAATATGAGCCAGAGAAGATAAAGTTTTTCTTCTGCATGCATTTTACCATTTCCAACTTTTATGATAAGTATGCATTACTTTTAAGATAGAAAATTGAAATGCTGAAGAATTAAGTGTAAATGATTTTTATGTACTATATAAAGGAAAATATTGCTTAAATAGTTTTGTCTGTGCTATGATCTCAATGATGCAAAACAGTAAGGTGAGTTGGAAATCCTTCCAGAAATGATCATGGTTATATTTGGTGAGTGCTGTCACAATATCCTCCTATATGGACTTTATTATTCTGTAAGATACACATATGTACAACTCATGGAAGACCAAAATTTTATAAACAATATTAATTATAATTTGTATTTCAGGTATGGGAGTACAACTATACAACCTAACAGTATTGATTCTCACATTAAACTTTCAAGGTCTTTTTGATAAAGGTAAAAACATTTCTAAAATTACTGGCTCGAATATAGATTATTTATTAATATTTTAATTTGAAGTTAGCCTGAAAGCAAAGGTGAAACTGTAATGAATGCTGGATATCGAGAATGTATTGTGTCTCTAGATGTTTAAATCTGGAGAGACATAGACGGCTATAAATAAAAACATCTACCAAACAATAATATGTTTGCTTTCATGACCATGCAATTGGTCTGTAGAAGGGCTGTCGGCCACCCTTGCTTTTCCCTAGGGGTGGCCATTTCTCTGGGGAGGCAGGCATGATTTGTTTTCCTTCTGGTTGTCAGTCTACACCGAGCACTGCTGGTTTCCCAGGGGCCCGGTAATGCGCATTGTCTTTAGCCAATGCCTAACAAATCACTGTCGCAGAGCAGCCCGACCTTTCTTTTCAATCTATGCACTTTCCAGGAGTTATAAATCAGTTGACTTCCAAGCTCGATGAGATGGCATATGCCCTAGTTTGAGGAACAGATGGAGGCTTGGGGGAAAATTGTTTCTGCAGGCTTGCTACAAGCAGCTCCGCTCCATAAAAGCGAACCATTCACACTAATTCCTCACATAAATTATATAGGCAGCAGGGAGCACCAGCCCATTCAGCAGAAAATCTTTCATCTAGCTTCTAGAGGTCAACCAGCCCATCTGAATTAAACTTATTTCTGATACATGGCTGCATCTCTATGCGCACACTTTGAAGGCATCGTAGTGCATATCAAATAAAAGAATGGTATTAATTGCGAATGCAAGAAAACACAAAATCTTCTCTCCCAAGCAGAATCATACCCAACTTCCAGAGGATAACTTTTCTGGCACTTCTACAATGAACTCTGCCTGCTAATTAATCACAGAGGAATTAATAATGGGAATGTTGTAGCTCTCTTGTATGAAAATCAGGTAAACTGTCACTTGTTTTGTGAGATCTGCCTTACAAATTCTAAGGCCTGTGTCCCACCAAGTGTTCACTTTGCTCAGACGAAACAGAAGCCTGGGACACTCCACAGAACCTTCATCCTTCCTCATGTAAAACCAACTGCTCAACTCAAATAAATTTGCCTACACGATTTCAGAAATCAATATTAGCTTTACCTTAAGGGCAACAGGCAGAGCATTAATGCTTTGAATCCTTAAGAAATTGAAACATTTAAGAAATTGAATACCCCGAAGGACTAAATTATAAATCAAGATTGTAAAACCATGTGAATATCCTGATGGCAAATGGATCAGGTATCATCATGTCACAGTATGACTTGCTTTAAAAGGCAATAATATTTACGGGTAATGAGCTACCATGGTTTGGGGCTGATTTTAATTGTAAGAAAATTAGTGCATGCTTTAATAATAATTATATTCAATAACTGTTTTTCCTACTAGGAAATTGTCAGCTATGTCAATGAAAACAGTCACAGCAACAGAGTTTGTTTTTTTTTTTTATGGCTGCTGAGAACTGAGAAGACTTGGGAGAGAGAGGGAGTGGATGGGCTGTCGCTCAGTGGGGAAGGAAAAGAAGTCACGAGGCCATGCCCCTGGTCCTTTGGAAGATGGGACCACCTGTCTTCATTTCCACGCCCAGCATTTACTTAGATCAATGTGGACACATGCTCTAAGTCATTTGCAAAGAGAAACAAATTTGTCTCCATCATTTCCAAAGTCATATATGGGAAAAAGCAGCCACCAGAAAAGCCTTTGTGTATGACCACAGGGCTGTTCTCACGATAAAGCTCAACACTTGCTAAAACTACTGCACATCCCTCTGAACCCCAGGGGCTGTAGACCCAAATGAAGCCTGTTGCTGCTGCTGGTCTTTCCACTGAGCATCCTGAAGTACTGCTCTGTGGGATGCGTCAATGTTTGTGTGCGGGAAGCATCTCACAAAGCTCTCAAAATACAGTAATTGCTGGGCAAAATTGATCTCCCATAATTTAAAAGGATTGGCATGCTGTCATGCAGACAGGGGGTGTGCCTGCGGCCATAACAGAAAGGGCATGGCTGAAAAGGGCGTGGGTGAGTGGCAAACATGTAGTTCCAGGCACTGTGGGGGGCCAGAGATGGTTCTGCACAGAGCAGCAAAGGGGAAGTCTAAGCCAAAATCCTGCAGCAAAGGTTCAGGATGTGCCTGGTGCATGAATGCTGTTGAAGTCCTGATATGCTTTCCCGTTCCTTTCCTAATAAGGTAACCTCAAGTGTTTTTTGCTGTTCTTGTTCTTTATAAGCTAATTTAAAATGGCTTTACATAGTGTGTGATCATACGTAATGTTTTATTTACATAAATACTTATTGGATAAAACTATTAAAAAGAGTAATTATAGTCCTTGACCAATATTAAGAAATACTTCGGTCTTGCGGTACGAGCATTAATCAACCATAGCTGTTTAGTTAATACATTAACCTCCAGGAACTTGTGCACTTCTGCACAAAACTTCAAATATATCCAATATGTCAGTGAAGAGAGACTAAGTTCATTCTAACTCAACACTTGCTTCTGTCCCTCAGGTCTGGCTTATAAGTGACTACCGAAGACCATTCACACATCAAATAAAAAGGGAATATTCTTGAGCTACGCTACTCTTGACAAGAACTATTTGACACTCCCAGCTGAGTGGCACGTAAGGTCCCAAGAAATACAAAGTATAAGTCATGTTTGCACTATTTGGGGACAGGTTTTCTTGCATTATGAGAGGAGTTGTGCTATTTCCTGATTTGCCTAGAAGTTAATAAGGTGTACATTTCTCATTCAAATCCACCTGGTGTGGATATCATTCTTATGCCTGTGTATTAGAAA
The DNA here is from genome assembly GCA_023101885.1 of Typhlomys cinereus. Classification (NCBI taxonomy): domain Eukaryota; kingdom Metazoa; phylum Chordata; class Mammalia; order Rodentia; family Platacanthomyidae; genus Typhlomys; species Typhlomys cinereus. The sequence goes on along the minus strand of JALPQD010000024.1, from coordinate 10,247,085 downwards.
TTTGGTAGGAAATCAAAACTTCTCAGTACATGTCATCACTGCCACACAGCACAGTGCCAGAGACAGATGGAGAAGGTGACTTGAACACTTATCCACTACATCAAAATGCCTATGTAATGAAAGAATTTAGACACTGTATCTACAGTTCCTTTCTTCTCTAATGTGAGTGAATGATTTACAAGTTCAACATAGTATTTTCTAAAACTCTAATAAGCTTATATTTTCCCAACTCTTTGTCCCAAGTGATTATCTAAAAAATTGTATACCTATGTTAATTTAAAACAATGGCTCAGAAATCAAACTCATGAAATGATGATTTCATACAGCTCAAGATGTGTTTGTCTCTAAGCTTGTAAGTGATTTTGATTTTGAGTTCATTCAGGTGAATTCTCCTTGTGACCTCAGATTTTAGACAAACAGCTAAATATTTAGAACAGTCTCCTGACTCCTTCCCACAAAATCAGCTTTGGGAAAACTATAAAGAAGAACTTAAATTCCAGAAAATGAATTACTATAAATAGGAGGAAGAAAAGATAGGGGAAGGGGAGGGAAAAGAAGGGGAAGAAGAGAAGAAAATATAGGAGAATGAAAAGATATGAGGAAAGAGGAAAAGGAGGAAGAAGAGGAAGAGGAGTGAGCTCTAGATCCTCACACTGAGTTTCGGGAAGAAGATAACTTGAGGCAGAAACGAGAGGACAGTGTTCCGGAAAGCCATGTAAACATAGCAGTGTTGCATACCCTACAAATCATGCTTCTTTGTCACAGGGCCGCCTCCCACATGCCCACCTCTCTGCACTCCTTGAAGCAGAATAGGTAGAGGTAACATCTCGCATATTATGACATTGTTCTATCGCACTTGTTTTAAGCAGAGCCCCATCCATCCTTACCCCAGGCATTATCCTTATGGTTCATACTATATGACAAGAGATTGTGCAAGAGATTGAAGTACAAGAGACTGAAGAATGAAAACTTAAGGGGAAAATTAGAATACCGGTTTTGATTTCCTGCTGTTTACTATCTGCATAGCAACTCGTCCAGTATGTCTAGAGGTCTTTTTCATGTCTGTGCCTGTATATTTTGGGACCAGTGAGATGCTTCAGCTGATAAAGACATCTGTGTGTAAACCTGGATATATGAGTTTGATCTACAGAGTCCACATGGTGGAAGGAAAGAATCAGCTGTTGAAAAGCAGTCTTCTGCTCCACATGTGCAATATGGCCTGTGTGCACCCGTCCCAAATAGATCTTTTTAACATTTAAAAAGTACACATTGATGATAGCCACTTCACAATGAAGAGTCATATATCCTTACTGTTAGAAAAGTCAAGAAAACCCAGGAAAAACAACTTGTAAAGTTGGACTAGTGAGATGTCTTGGTGGGTTAAAGGCACCTATAAGCAAACCTGGACCTGAGTTTGATCTTTAGCACCCACCTGGTGGAAGATGAGAGTCAGACTCCGGAAGGTGCCTCTGACCTCCGTGTGCATCCACTGTGACCTGCACCTGCTCGCTCTCCCCCCCCACCAAAATTATGCTTCCATGCTGCTTGACCACTGATAATTACGAATCTCTTAGACATGTTTAGAAATTGCACATTCACAAACTTAATATTCCAGAGATTTTGTATTCAAAATTAGATTTGTTCCTCTTTCGTGCATAGTTAAGTTGGCAATGAACAGGAATATCAAATGTTTTGGAATGTCTATTTTCAAACATTTTTTCACATTAATCAAGAAATTTAAGCAAGAAATTTAAGCATGACAAAAGTCTATACATGTCCTTTCTGAAGGAAGTAGTACAGGTTTATTTTGAGCAAGCAAGTAAGCAAAGGTAAAGTGCACTCTCCCAGGTGGACTAGGCAAAGTGGTAACAGTCAAGACCCACCTGCCTCCAGAATTGGACTTGTCTGGATTTGGGTCATGTTCTGGTCTAATAGTTTCTCATTGTGCTCTGATTCATTCATTTTATTTTTGTAAGAAATATTTAAGAAAAAAAAGCTTTTTTATGCTCTAGCAAGTGCCCAGGCATATGCTAACACAGACCACCTGTGATTCAGTGGGTCACACACAGACACACGATAAAAGAGAAAAATAGGAGGGAGTCAAGAAAAGGGTTTTTAGTGGGAGAAGGAAGGGAATAAGATAGGGTGATATGAAAATGACTTAAATTTATAGTTTTACATGTATGAAACTGTCAATTTTTTACATTTTTATTATTTAATGCATGTGCGTGTGTGTGTGTGTGTCTGTGTACATGTGCCACAGTATGTGTGTGCACATGCATGTGTATACAGGTGCCACTGTGTGTACATGTGTGCGCACGCTTGTGTGTACACAGTATATGTGTGTGTGCATGTGTGCATGCATGTATACATGTGTATATGTCTGCCACAGTGTGTGTGTGGAGGTCAGAGGACAACTCATGAGTCAAATGTCTCCTCCCTTGTGGATCCAGGGAGGGATAGGATGAATTGATGAAAGAGCTGCTTCTTTAAAAAGATAAACAAGACAGACAAACCTTTAGTCACATTAACCAAAACAAAGAGATCACCCAAATCAATAAAATAGGAAACTAAAAGGGGGTAAATTACAACAGATACTGGAGAAATTCAGAATTGTAAGGATAAAATTTATACTCCACTAAATTGGACAATCTAAAAGAAATGGATGAATTGGCAAACATGTATGACTTACCAAAACTGATCGAAGATGAAAAAGATAATTTAAACAGACCAACAACGAGTGACAAAATTAAAACAATAATTACAAATTTCTTAGTTAAAACAAGCCTAGGACTGGACAGATTCAGCATAGACGTCTACCAGACTTTCACAGAAGAGCTAACATCGCTATTCCTCAAATTATTTCATGAAATAGAAAAAGAACAAACACTCCAGAACTCTGTGAATCCAGTATTACTCTGATTCCAAAACGAACAAAAGACATGTCAAAAAGAGCAGTATACCAATCTCATTCATGAACATCAATGTCAAATTCCTCAATAAAATACTTGTCAACCGAATAAAAAAATAAGAAGGATCATAGACCATGCTTAAATTGTGTTCATTTCAGAAATGCAAGGATGGTTTAACAAACTCAAAGACAAAAACTATATGAGTGTCTCAATAGATATAGAAAAGGCTATTGAGAAAATCCAGCCTCCTTTCATTATGAAAGTTCTGGAGAAAACAGGAAAGGAGGGGACATATCTCAACATAATAAAAGATCTATGCAACAAGTCAAAGGAAACATCATTTTAAGTGAGAAAAAACTTGAAACATTCCACGTAGATCAGGAACAAGAGAAGGCTGCCCATTTTCACCACTTCCAGTCAATAAAAGCAATTTTTATAAAGCTTACCACTTTATCTGAATTAAAAAATTCAGGTATTTAGTTTTCCCTTCCACCATTTTAATTCAGACCTCCTCAGTCTAACATGGGGAAAATGTGGCTGTACATTAGTTAAAGTCAAATAAAATTAAAACTTCAATCCTTCGGTCCTGGGGAGCAGTTTCGAGAGCTTAATGACCACAGGTGACCTGTTGTGTTGTAACTCCAAATATGAAAGCATTTCCAGGATTATAGAAAGTTGTGTTGAGCACTGTGTTGATCTTAAGAGAATCCTTAAGAAATAGACTAAGTACATAGACTAAAGCAATCAATCTGCTGTGTTGCTTTGGCATGTGGAACACATGAGCATTTCTATGTACAGGAAAACTGTTATGTCCTAAGCATACATGGGAATTGACCTGTCTCCAATTCCTCTGTTTTCTGACTTCTTTACCAGATTTATAAGGTTGTTCCACAGAGAAAATTTTTTCATTTCAAGAACTCATGGTATCAGGCCAGTTAATCCGAAACAGCTAGAAGGGGAATTCACTGGGCATGCGTGTCACAGGCTGGTTCATGGTTCATGGCTACTGAGTCCTAAACATTTCAAAGTTGGGGGCCTTTTGAAATACTCAGATCAACTAGTAGTGCACACCGTTCCCGACATTCACAGACCACTTGGAGTCCCTGACTGCTCAAGGAATATTGAGAAAGGCCTGTTACCTCCTAGGGAAGTCTATTACTGGGAGATCTGTCATAAGGCAGGGCTATGTCTTACATAAAACATGTCTGCTTACCTACAGGCTGTCTACTGTGTACACGCATAGAGATACTGAACAGGATCATGGGTTTGAGGATATTCCTTCAACATGCAAGGCCCTTTCCAAAGGGGGCCATCTAAATAAGCCCCTACTAAGCCCCCTACTTCATTAGCTCCAGATTGCACCTACCATCAACAGCCAATGAAACAAATGTGAATATACTGAGAGATTGTTCACAAGCCAGTGTTTAATAATGTTGATGTCTTAGGTTTATTTTCAGTGTTGTAATAATGTAATTGAAATACAGTATTAAAAGTCCTGAAGGGCAGAAGTCTACAGGTTCTGGAATAAAGTGCTTCTGAGAATTTATTCTATTATACTGCCAGTATACTATTTCGCCAAACTCATTACCTCCTAAGCATTACTTTTAGCTTGCTAAGTCAGGTCCAGAATCAATAGCAGCACAAACAAATTCATACAACCCAGAAAGGAGAATAAGCTTTTATTCCTACTGGTGGCTGGTTTATCAAACATAAAGACAAGTTGTTCATCATATGTTTATTTTTATACTTGATATAATTTTTAACCTCTTAGCACTTATGAAAGTTACAGCATTATTTGACCAGATGAAAATAAAGTTATAGTAAATCTTCTATTAATGTAACTTATGTGTAGGTTATAATCATTTAAAATGCTAAGTCCATTTATTTCTTATAAGAAATTAGAATATTCTTTTTCTCAACAGAAATTTACTCTAATCTTCTATAAAAAAGTATAGTGAACAGCAAATACAAAACCTATGTAATTAATTGTATTTAAGTGAACCCAAAAATCACAATGAAATTTTGGGTCTGCATTGTGTCAAGGGTACATAATCTTGATTAGTGCACATGTTGTATATTTTTTTCCACAATGCACTCTTCCACATCACATTCCCTCACCTCAAAAAGTTATAGCAAGGCTTAATAATAAAGGGAACACCATGTTTCTTCTGTTAAGCCACTGGTAATAAATCTAAGTTCAATAACTGAATATAAATAACTTGTCAAGATCTAGAAATGCTTGCAAAGAATAGGAAAGTACTTTGTAAAGATATAACAGATACAATGCTAACAGTTCTTTCAGTTTTCATAGAGGAGGGGAAACATAAACTTCACATATCTTTCTGATTTACCTTGATAATGTCTTTCGTCCATTCATCCTTTTTTTTTTAAACATAAAATTTGTTCCTAAGTACCAGCAGTTCTCCTGTTTACCTTCAGAAGCAACCACCTCTGTTAGCTAATGTGTCATTTACTTATTTTTTTGTCTCCTTCACGGCCCAGCATGTCCTTTTTGCACCTGGGTCTCGCTAAGCATCTGTACGTCACTCCAGTTTCAGGACATGCACTCGAAGCCGCACCCATTGCTGAATGAAACTGACGCTCAGCCTGAACTTTTATTTTCCTTGACGTGGCACAAGGCTCCAACCCGCTGTGAGTGACTTAAGGGGAGAAACCTTTCCTGCTGGTAAATATCAATGAAAGTGAAGTCGTTGATAACAAAAATAATGAAATAACAAGTGGTTAGTGATCCGCATTCAGTTTCAAATGCAACGTAAACGCCTTCTCCATTCATGAGATGGGCAAGGTTTTCCTAGTAACAGCGAGCCAGCCTTTGAGAAGAGCACGCTGCACGGGGATGGACGCATTAAGACAACACACTTATGTTGAAGCCAATTACCCTTTGGTTGGGACGTGCCGTGATGGCCAGGTTGGTGAGGTTAGCCCCTAACGGGCCGCGATGACGCCGGACTGCCTGGTTCCCCTGGGAGCCTCCTTGTGCATTCCAGTGCGCATCCAGGAGCGCAGCCCCAACCTATCCATTTAGGTAATTAAAGCTTCCATTTGGAAGCATCCTGCAGGAAGGTGAAGTCTGGGGGAGATAAATGGCTGTTGCTCTCTGCATCCAGCCGCTGGGTCCATCACTTGATGGACTGCCCGGGTGAGGCCGGTCTGCCAGGCCCTCATAAAAACAGAGATGAATTGGGCTGCAGACCGTTCTCTAAGGCAAAGCAACTCTGTCATTTTCTTCTTGGCGGGCTATAATTTAATTGTTAGTCAAGGTGGACGGCTGGGACAGGGGGGCTCATGCAGCTCACCCACCACCTTCCATTTGCTGAGAAATGATGGGGTTTTATTTACTTAGCAGCCAAGTTTGCCTGGCACCAGGAGACGCCACTCCCAGCGGCCGCCTGTCGCAGCCGGGCACTTACCTTCCAGGCGATTTTGTTCCCTTTCGAGTCGTGCTCAAGGGCGATGGGGAAGTCTCCGCGCTCATAAAATTTTCGAAATGCTGTGGGCTTCGTGGGCCTTTCTTTAAATGCCCCGGCAGCTGGAGGGCCTCTCACCTTAGAGGGAAAAAAAAAATGAACAGCTCTTCAGATTTTAAAATACACTGTAACAACAACAACAACAAAATCCCCACATAAAAACTTGGTTTTGTTTTTTTAAGATTGCAATTTGCATAACTTGAAATAAACATCAGATTATCTAGCCAGGGACAATAGAGATTTCATTTTAACACATACATTCTAGGAAGAGAAAATAACTTTATGATTATTATTTCTGGGACGCTTTGTTCGAGGTTGCTTTACAATGCAAACCCTAAATGCCATTTAAAGATATTAGGCAAAGAGGGCTGGAGAGGTGGCTCAGGGGTTAAGTCTATGCCTTGCAGGGGGAAGGTCCTGAGTTCAGATCCTAGACCCCACATATAGACGCCAGGGGGAAGCAGGGGCGGCCTGCGTTTCTGGTCCTGGTAGGGCGGAGCCTGTGAATCCTGGAGCAGAGTAAACGAGGAGGTGGAGGTGGTCCATGGGGGTTCCCAAATTTGCCTGTGGTTCTACACACACACACACACACACACACACACACATGCACGCACGCACAACTGAATAAATAAAAAAAATTTTAAAAAAGGTATTAGGCAAAAAAACCAGACGGTGAATAAGGAAACATTTTCATAATGTTCAGATTGTTAAAAATTGTTCAAATTCTAATCTCAGGTCTAATATATGTTGTGGATTGCTGAAGCAATAAATTTAAAATATTTCCTTTCAATCATTGTATGTATAGATATATATACACACAGAAAACAATTATATATGTTCTTAAAAATATTAATAACATATTCTTATTATATTAATAGCTACAGGATAATATAAAAATGGATGGCAAATTTAGGGAGTTTATAAAGAAGAAAGCTTGCCTATTATGTGTATGTGTAGCACACATTTAAAAATTTCAATGTATAGGACAAGGATAAGAAATTATATGAGAAAATATAATTTCTACAGAATTATTTGCCTTGGACATATCTTTTACATCTTCATTATTTATATCTGAACTAATTTGCTAAAAGTTATAATAATAAAATTCAAAGTGGTAATTTAGCCTACCATTTTATGTTATATTAATTTGTAACATTTTTGCTAACAGCTTCAATTTTAACAAATGCAATAGCTTCTGTAATGAGTCATAGTACAATAGACATGAAAGGGACAGTAAGTACATTATGTCTGACACATGTAAAAGGTAATCTTTTGAACTCTGTAGGGGGATTTAGAAGATTGGCATGATGACTTGTTGTAGTACAACTGGAGCCAGAAAACTCAGGGCCTGTGTTAAAGTCCGGAATCTCCCTGACTACACAGAGCCTCTATGATTACATGAGTAATGATGGGAAGTCTCCTCTGGGAAACAAGGCATCTTGATACTTGGTTTTGGAATTTGTTCTAGTGTGCAAAAAGCTTGCCACCACCTTCAGGCAAAGTCACTCGGTCATTAAGTGACCAGGTATGCTGGCAGGCCCTCGCTCAAGTTCTGGACAGGAGCTCATGTGAGGGACAATTTCTTCGTTCCATTTCTGCCACAGGAACTGTAGAGCTGAAATTCTTGCACTTCTGAATCTCAGGAAGTGTTCAATTCCCAGTCACATTTTTGTGAACAGATAAAAGACTGATGATTTGGTTTGCCAAGAAAATTAAAAAAAAAGATTACCATTGACCAACATGACACCATTTTAATACCTTCAAAAATGGGTAAAATACAATCTAAAGTGGGAAAAATTTGAATGCAAAAATCCATATTTATGGAAACAGTCTCACAATGCACCTGTATACTTGGAATGTATGGGTTGTAAATTGTTACGAGTTGTTCAGACTGAAGGTCAGCAAAAACATTTTATTTTTCTGAATTGTCCTTTTCTTTGGATAAGGGCAGGTTCACACGCAGTTGGAGGAAACATTATTTAAACAGCAAATGCACACTGCCTCCTGTGGCCCCGTGGGACTATTTGAGAACCCATGAGCCTCCCTAACACCCAGAATGCTAACACTACTAGTGGTAAGGGGGGAAACACTCCATCACCACGGGGTCTCACAATCTTCCTCTTTTGTAGCTGCATCCATCAATGCCAGCCTCGCCCCCAGTGCTTTAGTCCCTGGTACTAGTAATGCTTCTCCATTTCTAAAATTTTTTTATTCCAAGAATCATGCAATGCCTGAACCATTGCGATTTTCTCCACTCAACAGGAATCTTAGAAGAGCCATATAAGTTATTCTTACAAAGACTAGTTCATGGGCTAGGAAGATGGCTCAGGGATTAAAGCCTTTGCCTCTCAAGTAAAAGGATCTGAGTTCAAATCTCCAGATCCCAGATGTCTCCCTACCCCATGAACTATTCTTGCAAGAATTGGTCCATTGGGCTGGAGAGGTGGCTCAGGGGTTAAGCCTCTGCCTTGCAGGTGGAAGGTCCTGAGTTCGGATTCCAGATCCCACGTATAGACTCCGGGGGGCGGCCTGCACTTCTGGTCCTGGTAGGGCGGAGCCTGTGAATCCCGGGGGTAGAGTACACAAGAAGGATGTGGAGGTGGTCCATGGTAATTCCCGAATTCGTCTGTGGTTCTACACACACACACAGAGACACACACACATGCGTGCATACACGCACAATTGAATAAATAATAAAAAAAATTTAAAAAAAGAATTGGTCCATTTCATCAAAAACAATATATGTAGAGTCCTTTGCAGGTTTCCCTAAGTGTTTCTGATGTCTGTTGGTTCTATGATGGTAACTGCTACTTATTTCTGCTATTTAGCAATTTGTATCTTTTGTAAGTTTCTCTAGATGTTTGTCAGTTTTATACTCTCTATGTAGACCTATTCTTTGCTTCTTTTTTTCTATAGTTTCTGCTTTCATCTTCATTCATGTTGTTTCTCTACATGATTTGCATTTTTTTAGCTTTTGAAATGGAAGCTTGTTGATTGGAGACCTCGTTTTTTCACATGTTTTTCGTGCCAAAACTTTTCCTCTGTCTTCTTTTATTTGTGTCCCCCACATCTGATGGTCAGAATTTCATTTTCACATCGCCTGATGCATCTTTCAAAATGTCCCATGTTTATGTGGATTATGTCGAAGCATCTGGGTGACTCATATTTGAAAATTTGTTCATGTTTGTTTTATGACCTAGAGCTTAGGTTGTCATGGTGTGTGTTCTCTGGACATTCGCAGCAAATATGTGTTGCTCAGAGGGTGTTTGCATATCATGACTAGGCCTGTTCACTGATGAGGTGATTGAGATTTTCTGTGACCTCACGATTTCCTCATAGTTGTTTTTTAAGTTCTTGAGAGATGAGCATTGATGTCTCCAACTAAAATTGTGCTTTTTGTCTAAGTCCTCTGCAGATCTATCAGTATTTACTTAATATATTGGCCTCACTGTATGGACACTTTATTGTGACTTTTTGTTAGAATAAACCCTGTTTTTATTATGCAATGCTTCTAGACTGATCCTTGTTTCATTATGCAATCTGTCTGTCTCTGGTATTTTTTTCAAAGTTTATCTTACTTGATATTATCAATAGGCATGCCAAAATTTTTTGAAAGCGAGCTGGGTTTCATTAAATTATTCTAATACAGATTTGAAGCATAAGTGATCAGGGAAACATTGTCACTCTGGAGAGGAGTAAGACACACGTGGGCATATGGGTATGAGCGCCCAGTAGGCCTCCAATTTTCTTCCAATTAGTATTCACTTTAATATTATCATTTTCCATTTCCTTTTAACTTTCAACATAACTACAAAACTATTGCATTATATTTGACATTTCTGTAGCCAACATATTATTAGGCTACATGTCTCATTCACCCCATTAATCTTTGCTATTTACTTTGTGTTTTTAGGCCATTTATACTTAGTGTAATTGTTAATATGTCATATTGAACTCTGTTTTTCTTTTTTCTTTATTTAATTTTCTAACCTTTCTGTGTGTTACTTGAATATATTTGGAATTCTATTTTTACTTACTTTTTATAGTTTTAAAGATAAAGCTTTTAAAGCCAATTAATCGGTGTCTTACATATCATATGCATAATTTACTCTAGTTGATAGCTGTTGTTTGCCAGTTCTTATGGAATGTAGAACCCATAGTTACCCACATGCCCTGCTACCTTCTATCTGTAACATAATTGTCCCAAACTATTCTTCTGTATGCAGTCAGGGCCACAGGCTTCTGTCATTTCTGCTTTGACTACCAATCACAATTTTAAAATATCAAGATGGAAAGTCTTTAATATTTACTTGCATTTCATTGTATCCTTTCTTCCTTCCTGAGGTCCCTAAAGTTTCTTCTTTCAATACTTTCTGTTTGCTAACATCTCCCTATGAAAGATCACACAATAGCTATAGCTTTGCCTGATAGCATGGATTTTAAATCTCCCTTTTTAGATGGTTTATGGTAATAATTCTGAGATGGTGTGGGATAGAGTAACAACTCAGTACTGACAAACTGGCATAGAAGTATTAGCACCTGCTTGGCTTCTGCTAAATTCAGATGGTGGACTACCTCGCTCACAAGTGAGGGAGGGGTTCTGGCACCCAATAGGTTTTGTGACAGCCCCCTGTTGAGAGGGGGATGCATGGGTCACTGTGGAGCCATACATGGACTGACTCACTATAGTAATTTCCACCTCTTCCCTGAGGGTGCTTTGATGCCATGGGATAGAAAATGGTATTACTGCTAGGTGAGGTCCAGGTCAATGCTGGCCACAGGGTCTCTGTGGATACTGTAGATGCTGGGCCTTCCACTCTTCTAACAGGGAATCATAAAGCTCCTTCCAAGAGCTTGACTGAAGCACTAGGCACCAATCTATTCACTATCATCTGCTGACTGGTTCTCAATGTTTTTCTATAGGTCAATTATTTTTGCTGTAGGCATCCCTTGTTTAACTGGCCTAAATTTATGTGAGATTTTCTTTATCCTCCTTTGCTTTGACTTCTAAAATCAATTTCTCTTTCTTTCTTATCTCTTCCGTTAAAATGGCTACAATCTCACTGAGTCTGAACTAACTGTTCCAACAGTTGAAGATATGAACACATTTCTCTCTAAGCAAGCCTAGAAGGCATTTTATAAATTAATAGCAACAACTGATGGTTTTTTCTTTTTCATGTGCTTTACATTTTCATGTGTTGTTTCTAGAAATGATTCCAGATCTAAGGAACCATGATAAGCCTACATTTAAAAAGAGGATGTCATAGAATAATCCTTGTTTATGTGCAGTCACACAATAATAAGGAACGGTCTTCTTGATTAGCTCTATCATCTGTCTCCATTTCTTTGAAATTTGGTTATTTTTAAAGCTCACAGCTTAAATTTATTTAAACTTATTTTCAAAGTCATAGTTTTTTGTTTGTACTTGGATTCATTTTGTATTGACCTCTTGAGATGTCTGCAATTTGTAATTTGCAAAAACCAGCCACCCATTTGCAATGCAATCTCATAATGCAGTAACAGTATTATCAAATCTTATAGTGGTTCTTTCCTAGATAACTTAGCTTTATTTCAAACACATATTCATCTACCTAGGTTTTGTAAGGGAACATGGTATATTTTATAACCTACATGTAACTGTCCCAAATAATTCCAAAAACCTATCCATAATAAATCAAGTACAACACAAAGCTAACTCTGGAAAATAGTATAAATAAGATTACCAAAACAAAACAAAAACAATCAAAAAATCCACAGAAGATATAGCTTGACTAAACAACTTTCAAAACTCATAAAATACTGTGAAGAATTTTAGGTAGGTTCTATATTTGTGGAAGAAGACTACCGTAAATTTTATTTCATGTCTTAAGATTTTTTCTCTGATTTATTATAAATAATATAAAGCAAACAAGGAACCATAAATCAAACTAGCTTTGTTGGAAAATGCAATTAAGAGTGCTTGAATGGTGGGGGCAATCCGTAAACCAATTAGGAAGAGTGGATGTTGCAGCAGAATGCTTTTAATAAAAGCTAATGCACTTGGGAGGCAGGATATCGAGTGCAGTTTGAACCGACTTCAGATGACAGAGTACTTTATATGCTTGCATTTATTGAATGTGCTGTAATGGATTTAGGACTTAGATCACCATGTCTGTCACAGGGCCACAAAAGTAATAATAGTAAGTGGGAAGGAACTTAAAGCTCTTCCAAATTCTTCCCCATAAAGTTTGAAATTTGCCTTTTCATTATTTTTATTCTGCCCATAAACTGGGGTTGCAAAGAGAAAAGACCTCCATTTCAAGCAAGAAATCCACAGTGTGTTATTGTAATTAGTCCATGTAGCCGGCATGTTAGCATGCTGAAACAGACAGAGGTAAAGGCATCCATTGCACTTTTTTAAGCAATGAGCTGCAATTCTGATTTCTAGCAGCATTGCCTCTGTGCCTCACGGACGAGCCTTGTGCTAAGTCCAACTTCCTGCCGCACCGTTAGCTCCATGTCTGCTGCCTTGGATATCTCTGCACTTCAGAGTTAGAAGTGGAATGTAGTGTCTAGCCCTTTGCCCATACTAAGTTTTAATCCACCGGGAATTCTGCAATGCCTTAGGTTACTAAATGAAAGAAGAAAAAAAGCTGGAGAAACATGTCAATAGAAACACCACAAGAAGCCGATCTGATTGTGACAGAATGTGGATCATCGCAACAGTAGCAAAAGTGAGGTCATATTAACCAGGGATAGTGATTAGAAGACGCTTTAAAAATGTATCAACTTATTGTGAAATAGCCATGATAATAATGGCTACATAGATACGAGTCCCATATGTGTGTATGTGTTCACATGCATGGATATAAAAATATATAGACCTAATACAGAGTCCTAAAATATCAAATCCTATAGGTAACAATGGGTTCAGACAAAGTTTCCCTAATCTAGAAAGATTATTTTGTGAAGATCTGAAACAGGTTTAACTGTTTTTGATAAAATACAGTGAAATTATTTTGCACACAACAACCTAGAGAGGCTCAACAACATGTTATAAGCCACGCTGTTAGTACACAGCTCAACAGATTCCTTTGGTATTGTAGGACAGCAGCTCAAATGCTGGGTTGAATATTGGATTTAGGCAAAAATATAGAAGAGAATTATCTGGGGCTCTAATTATACAGGACTGAATGAAAGAGGGGAATTCAAGATCGTCAAGTTACAAACATCTATTTGTGTAAATCATGCAAATATGAGCAGACTGCACAGCATTCAAAGGAAAATCTTGCCTAATTGCTTATGATTCCACCATCAACTCAGTAATTTTTTAGTTCCTCTTCTAGAGCATTCAGAAATATGTTGTTAGATGCTAGGCATGTTAAACACAAAATGGCTCAAGCTGCCCCCCTTCTCCCTCCAATGTATGAGTTCAGACAAAGAATCCTTCACAGTTCCTAGTCTACTGAGATAAGGCAGCTCCATCCTCCCAAAGGACGGCTCCACTGCCCCTACCCTGCCTGCACCTTCTCCACAGCCTCAGACCTGAAACTAAGATTAACTGGCACATTCTCCTAAGTGCTTTCACTGCACTCTGGGGTGAGCCCCCCTTTACATCCCAGTACTCCTGGTCATGTGACCTATAAGAGGCCTAAAAACTAGAGTTCTCTCACGTTCTCTTGTTCTGTCTCTGTCTCTCTGCTTCTGAGACAGCCATGATGCACGCTGTTTTCCTTTTTGCCCTCCTGCTTGCTTGACAACAAATCTCCTTTATATATTATGTGTTGGCTTTGATGTGACTTTGCATCCCTGATCATTCTGAGGGGGGTTTTCCCAAGAACCCCAACATACATGTACTGTAAATACCACATTTTTAATTTACCTTCTACTTACTGTACTTTTCTATTAGTGTAATATAGTTTGATGTTACTGGTGATATCAAAATGCTATTTTCATAGCTAAGCAAAATTCCTCCAACTATTTGCAATTATTATTTGGAATTTCTATTCCAATTTTTTTCCATTGCAATTTCATTATTTAAGCACTTGAGGCAAATTACATTTTCTGTATTTTATACCACTTCCTTCAGATAGATTCCCTCATCTGAGGTGATATGGCAGAATTATATTCATGATTCTTGATAGAATTATTTGCTAATTAAACAGGAGAATAGGCAATCTGTTGTTCAATCTACCTTCCTAAAGTTAACAAAAAGAAGGGTACTCTCTCATCTTCATTAAAGTCTATATACGTATATTTGTGGATGTGTGTCCTAGTATTTCCACATTAGTATCTAATTGCACAAGCTCTTATTTTAAAAGATGTTAACTGCTGAATCAGCTGTCAGAACTCTGGCTGCACAAGGACCAGAGTTTGTGTCCCCTGTAAAATTCTGGGCAGATGAGACAACCTGCTGTAATTCCAGCTTCGCAAGCTGAGGTTAGGAATCTCCAGAGCAAGTCAGACAGACCAGCCACGGTGTTCAGCTCTGGGTTTGATTAGAGATCCTGCCTCAAAAAGAATGAGGTGGAAAAAAATTAAGGATGATTTCTTTCATCAAACTAGGGCCTCCACGTACACACACATGCATCAACCACATGTGAACACATAGACCAACATCCACTTCACATACACATGAAAATGGAAATAAAATACATTAACTACTGGTTATGTTGACTGAAATTGGTTATCATCTTTGCTTTCTGTTATTTAGTATCTAAAGGTTTTGGAGTTTCACATGAAAGCTCATCTTTTATTTGCTGTTTTTGCCTCCAGCTTTGCTTTCCCTAGAACATTCCTTTGTGTGTGCTGCCCAATGAATATTCAAACAGACTAATTAAACTATATCTCTCATCTGCTTATAAACCATAAATGATATTCCATTGACATGCCACACAAAGACACTTGCGAGCTGCCTATGAGCTCTATAGTCAGCTTGCTTGATGCTTCAAGCACAAGGTATCACCAGATAACACAGACCATGAGCATCGTCAACCACAACCGCAGGTGTGCCTGACCGCAGGTGTGCCTGACCACAACTGCTCCCACATACAGGCGTGCCTGACAGACAGGGATCACAGGTGCATCCGACCACAGTGCGCCTGAATGTTGATGTGCCCGACTACAGGTGCATCCAAATACAGATGTGCTTGACCACAGGCATACCTGAATGCAGGCATGTCCAACCCCAGGTGTGTCCTGAGCACAGGCCTGCTTGCCCACAGGCACGCCCAACCTCTGGTGTGCCCACCACTCTTCTGCCTGACTGTAGGTATGGTCTTGCTCCTCTTTCGTCTCCAGGGTTTCCTGTCTCCGTGAGCCTACAGGTCTTCCTCGCATCCCATTCCTCCCTCTTTTCCTTCCTTTTCTCCGAATGACTGAGCAGCTGCTTCTTACCTTCAAGACTCAACACAAAGTCCACCTGTCACAAAACGCTTTTCTAGCAAGCCATATTCCTATCTTAGAGGATTAGATACTTCTTAATGTTAGATTTGTGGGATAAACAGCCACCGTTCCAAGTGGACAGTGTCTGACTGTTGGCAGACGAGGAAGTGGAAATCATACACTGTGAGAAAAGGGAGTCCCCAGCTGGGGTTTGAAAGCACAGGAAGATTCTCCAGGAGAGCAGCAATATTGAGGGGGGAACAAGAAAATGGGGGAAAGGACAGCATTAAGAATGCCGGGGAATGGAGTTTTGTTTTTGCTTTTTTAGAAAAAGCTTTATTTGTAGTGTGTGTGTGTGTGTGTGTGTGTGTGTGTGTGTGTGTGTGTGTGTGTGTCAGAAGGCACTGTGCGTCTCCAGGGAATCACCCTGGATTGCTTCTTCCTCCTTTTTCCTTTACTCTGGGATTTACCAGGCTCCGCCCACTAGGGTCAGCAAAGCAGGCTGCCACTGTTTCCACCTGGTATTTTGTTTTTTTCCCCCATGGGACCTGGGATCTGAACTCAGGACCTTCTGCTTGGGAGGCAGAGTCTTAACCCATGAGCCATCTTTCTAGGCCTGTTTTTGCTCTTTTAGTGACACATGAATGTCAGTTCAAAGAGGTGAAAAATTTGTCAGTGATGACTGTTCTTTGTGTCACCTTGACCAGACTGAGAGATTCCAGAGGCTGAATGTGCACACCTCTGCTGTGTGAGGGAAGCTTTGACAGAGGTGCTTGGATCGTGATGACTCAATCAATGGTTCAGTACACGGTGGATTATAATTTGAATAGATTACTCTGATGAGATCAATACATTTTTGTCTTGCCCATGTAATACAACAAAATCTATACTTCCTATCTACATTCATTTGCACCAATGGAGAAGTTTCATTGCAAATCTAAGATTGAGCTGGGGATATGGCTCAGTGGCTGACACCCTTTCATGGAAACAAGAGGACCAGAGTTTGGACTTCAGATTCCAAGTAGTGTCTCATAGGTGTGACAGCCTGCCTGAAATTCCAACTCTGGAAGGTGGAGTCTTAGAATCCCCAGAGCAAGTTGGCTACTAGCCACAGTAGTCTTAGGCCAGCTCCGTGCTTGATTAGAGACTCTATCTCATAAAGAATATCGTAGAAGAGAAATTAAGGCTGATTCAACCTTGGGACTCCACATACATATACACACACATGCATGCATACCCCATCTATCTATCTATCTATCTATCTATCTATCTATCTATCTATCTATCTATCTATCTATCTACCTACCTATCTATCTACCTATCTATCTATAGATAGATATAGATATAAATATATACACACATACATATACAAACACACACATTCCATATATATGTGCAAAAATAGAAAAAGAAAAGGAAAAAAGAAATCTATGACTTTTGGTGTATTAATGAAATAATTTCAGTTGACCAAAAATGCTTGCACAGGCTGATTTGAATATGGTTAGAATAAAACTAATATAATTAGCATAAAACTAAAACTAACATTGCATATTATATATAATATATATATATAAGTTAGCATTAGTATATAATGATCACAGAAAAACAATTATTTTTTTCAGATAGGGTAGAATGAGCAAGATGTAATGTTCCTCGGATAAGATACAAATGCTTAGTAAAATGTCAAATGGTTCAATGAAAACTTTAAGAAGACATTGGTTTTAGACTTGGAGTTTTCTCTTCAACAACATATTATACTGTGTCATATTTCCAAAAATAAATACAGTAGCTAGCGAAGGTCAACACAACACAGAAGATGGCATCAGAATGGTGCCCAGGAGATTCTAGGGCAGACAATAAGACCCATCTCCAGTTCAACCACTCAGGTCAGAACAGGGCATTCACAGACTGGTCTTAGATTCTTTCTAGCTCTCTATACATGTGTGCTTATTAGTTAAATATAGAGGGTGTTGCAGTTAGCCTGCATGGTTGCTGATAAGTGACCATCGAACAGCTTAAGGGAACAAGGGCTTTATTGTCTCTTACAGTGATCTGATACAGTTCTCAGTCTAGCTTGGCAGGAGAACATGCCAACACCAGGGCCGAGGGAACTGACCACACCATCTCTTTGTAATGGCATGTCTGGCCAAGTATACACAAAGATGCTAACTCTTAACCAGCTCTCGGTATTTTATTCCAGAGCCTAGTCCAACCCACCATGGCTGGGCCTTCCCCATCAGCTAGACAATCTCCTGCAGGTTTGCTCTGGGCTTAATTCAACCATTAATTCTCTATGAATGTGCCCAAAGCTCAAACCCTCAACTGCTAAGTTGACACCTGTGCCTAACTATGACAGAGGACATGCAGTATTCTTAGAGAATGAATATGCTTTTAGGGCTAAGAGGGCTGTCGACTACACATGAGTCATGGTTTCACTCTCGATAACCTGAAATCTAAAAGAGCTACAAAAATGTGCTCCAGCTGACATGCTGTGCCTCGGATTTCTCAAAGAAACCAGGTTCCACTGGGCAGAGATCCAGGGACACAGGGTTGACCTGATTTCCTGGTTGCTGCGGTGACCTCCTATAAGAAGGGCCCAAGGACTCAAAGTGAGCGACAGTCCCAAAACCTGTCCCTACACTGGACATACTCAGGGAGAAGATTCTCTTCCAAAATGTTGTCTCTGCATTGTCTGAAATTGTCTTGCTATCCAATGAGACCACACATTTCATTACATTAATTTGTTTACAGCAATTGCCAGTGGCGTTCCTTCCTGCACGGTAGGAGAAAAGGCAGAGTCTGACGGCCCAGGATGACAGGCAATAATCAAATGACAAAAAAGAAATCTCACAGCCTAAGGCCCCAAATGTTTACTTAAAAAGCTACCCTCTTTTGGCAGTTACATAGAGACAAAGGCCATACATTTGAGCCACATGTCCCTGCCTTCCACTTGTCTCCGAAGAGTTATTGGGGTGTCAGTCTAGCCTGGGCTACTCAGCATGTGTCTTGTAGAGCTGATAAGATCCCCGGGTGACTGAGACAGCTCCAGTAATATGCCATTGCACCTAACACCAAAGCCAGAGAAATGAGCAAACTCGGTGTGAATGGAGAATATAAATGGGTAGGATGTTAAATATATTCTATTCTTGTAACACTTTCAATGGTGAGAACACAGCATATATTTCATTTCCAACCAGGGGTCTCCTGTGTCTTGCAAGAGAGTGCCCTTTTTCTGAATAATTAAGGTAAAATGATATTTTTTCTTCTGTGAAAAGACTATTTCCATTTGCATTGTACATAACCTGAATATTTTCATAGAAAAACTGAAAGCATAGTGTCTAATGATGCAAACCGGCATTCTCTAGAAAGAAATGGATGTTTAATAAAAATCAATTTGCAGAACTCTCTACAATAAAATGTTTATATTGGCAAATGTTCTATTTTCCAATCGCTGCAAAAGAAAGTGTTCATGTAATTTATAAAGATATTAACTATCTCAATTAAGAGTTAGAAACTTTAGTGATCTGATAACAAATGTGCAAACACAGCCATCCTCACACAGCACACTTAGTATAATTTAACTGCAAGAGACCATCATGAGCACGAGATTCAAGCCTTGTCCGTCTGGGTGCTTTAGTCTACAGTCCATTTGGCAATCACAGACAATTTTAAGACGTATAAGGTGAAGAAGATGTGTCAAAAAGAGCACACAAGCACCACAGACAGAATTAGACACCCGTCGCTGCTCATGTGCAAACTACATTTATTTTTTGATTTTTATTATTTTCCTAGAAAATAAACTGTTTTTCAAAGCTAAGATCCTTATTTGGGAAGCTGGTTGCGTGTGGTCAAAATAAAACTAACAAATTCACCTGGAGATCAAACTCTTACGCCTTCTCTGTGAGCGCCTGATGCAGCCATTTGTCTAACAGATCTAAACTACCACAAGTCATCAAACCGAAAGCTTTATTTCTACCTTCCTTTACAACTAGAGCTGTTCCTTCTTGTGTAACTATAATTTACTTTGAATACATATGATGGCATGACTTAGCTAGAATTTACAAGCACGGCTTGAAATATGTTAGATATTGGAATTCACATGTATAGTCTACACACGTGTGTTCAGATCATGTGTGCTCATGGGTGCATGTGTACACACACTTATACACATACATACATACATACATATATACATACAAACACACACACAGAGTCTGAGTCTGTGTGGAGTGCTATATATGTCTTTGAAACACTGAACTGTTTGTTTGGTTTTTTTAATTTTTATTTATTTTGCATGTGTGTATATGTCAGAGGGCACTATGTGTCCCTGTGGAGAACCAAGAGTGTCTTCAGGAATCATCCTGGATTGCTTCTACCTCTTTCTTGCTTCACTTGGGAATTTTCCAGGCTCCACCCACTAACACTGGAAGTGGGAGCTGCTACCATTTCTGCCTGGTGGTTTAACATGGGACCTGGGATCCAAACTCAGGACCTTCTGCTTGCAAGGCAGAGTCTCAATCGCTGAGCTATTTCTCCAGCTCTGTACTGTTTGTTTTTAATGCACAATAGCAGATGCATAACCCTAGAAGAGGGTACTTTATTTTAAAAAGAAAACACAAGCGGAGATGAGAACATGCCCTTGTGTCAGATTCTTTCAGTTCCTTGGCAGTTAATATGATTTCCGGTGTACATATTTTCCTTTTATTTCTTCTACTCTGGAATCCATACAAATCCAGTAAGATAAATATAGATAAAAATGAATCATACATTTTATTTGATTATGAGAAACTTTGAGTGCCAGAAATAGCTAATGGAAGGCACAACTTAGGACGAAGGAAGGGCAAAGGTGAGCTAGATTGAAGTAAACAGATCGTGGAGAGATGCTAGAAAAGATCCAAAAGATGATCTCTGGAGACCAAGGGAAGGCACATCTTCTGTCTCTTTGGCAGTGTGAATGTGGGCGGGGCCGAGGGCTTATGTTCTCTCAATTCCTGTTGGGTCTGGGGAGCAAAGGAGGGAGGCCTCCAAGATAACACACAAGCTCCAGCAATATTTTCGACCACTACTCTTTCTAGAAGCGGGGGGGGGGGTTGGGTCATAAAGACATCCAGAATTGTCCACAAATCAAATTCTAGGAAAAGCCAGTTTTTTGTGAATGAGTGTTGAAACAGGACCTAGAACAGGGTCAGGACCAAGTCACTGAAAGAATAACATGCACAAAAAGTTCAACCAAACTGCTCCAGGAAGCAAAGAGCCACCTGGGCTGGGCCTTAACCTGCTGCCATGTGTCTGCGGGAAGGTAAATGGTAGGCGAAGAAACCATGTGTAAGGAAGATCAAGTGAGCAGAAATTTGACCTTTCTGATGGGGAAAAGATGGTGTTGATACAAAAGATAAAACTGGCTGAGTGGTCTCTGAATGCAAGCAGGAATAAAAAACTCAAATATTAGGATCTAAGTGGACAAAGGAAAAGGAACAGAATGAGAATATGAAGGGGACAGATATGAGAGACAGAATACTACGTGGGAAAGAGAGTATTACACAGGCAAGATTAAGGTGGCCAAGGAGGTCTGCTAATCATGATTGAAATTCCTTAAGAAACCACAAACAAAAAAGGGACAAATACCAAAAAAAAAAAAAAAAAATGCTCAAACTTTTTTAAAGCACAAGAGCTATCTACCACAAATGAAGATGAGAATTGCAAGAATTTCTTGCAAATATTTTCTCTGCAGTCCTTAAAGCAAAGATACTCTCCAGGATATGAGAAAGAAGAAGGTTCTATGCAGTTTGTTTACAGTGGAGAAAGAAGGTGTTTCTGCACAGCTTGTTACATACAAGTTCATTTGCAAGGCCCTGTTTTCCTGCTAACTGTTTCTCAAAGAGGGCCAAAGGACAATCTGCAGGAACCAGGAGAAATAATAAGCAAAAAACATTTTCCAGGAAAATTTCTCTTCTAATATACTATTTACAGATAGGTCATTTTAAGAATTTGAAAATTCAAAGAAAATGGTTGTTTAAGAACCAGTGGGGCTGGAGAGATGTCTCAGGAGTTAAGCCTCTTCTTCAGAAGCAAAAGGACCTGAGTTTGGATCCGAGATTCGATGGAAAAATGCCGGGCGGAAATGACTGTGGCCTGCACTTCTGGCCTGGAAGGCAGAGCCTGGGAAACCCCAGAGCAAAGCAAGAGGAGGCAGAGCCATCCAGAATGATTTCTGATGTCACCACTGGGTCTCCACAAGCACACACACTCAATTGTTCTCTCTCTCTCTCTCTCTACACACACACACACACACACACACACACACACACACACACACACATACACACATCATGCAAAACACTTACTAGTGGAAGAAGGTCCTGGAAGATTCACTTGAGATTATCCATAGACTTAAACATAAATATATATTGAAAAATTGTAAATTTTACAGAGTTAACTTATAAAATTAATGCAATTTCAATAAAATATAATCTGGCTCTTGCTTTAGAAATAAGTGATTCTCTGATCTGTATTTATAGAAGCAAACATGAAATCTCCAGAAATGAATCTGTGAATGCAGATTAAAGAGCAGAAAGCCATTGGAATGAACAACTAGCTACTGTCCAAATTATTTTGCTACTTAGTAAGTCACAAAAGTAGGGGACATGCGTATAGCTCCATGTTGGGACACCAGCGCAGCCATCCAGGAAGAGTAAAGATCCATCAATTCCTTCCAATTTACAATAGAATTAGTTCCCAAAGACCAAATGACATAAAAAAGGAAAAGCAAAAACCAGCATCAACCACCAACAAGCATTGTCAAGAATCCACATAGAGGGGCTTGCACTTGTGTACTCCAGGGGCCTCCCATAGGCCTTATGTGTGCCTTACACACGCTCTCACCACTCTGATCTCTCCTCTTTTACAGGAGTTCACTGTGCACTAACCAGGAGGCCTCTTGAGCTGCTAAAGGCATATTTTCTTAGTGTAGCTTCATAAGTCATTGCTGCAACGAACCTTGACCAAAGACACTGAGGAGACTAAGGGGTTTCATTCCAGTTCACACGTCCAGGTGATTGTCTACCCGACCGGGAAGGCACCGTGGCAGAAGCCACTGGACACATACATCCCGGCCAGGAGCAGGAAGACAGAAATGAATGGGCACCTGCCTTTCCCTCGCCTGTCTCCCAGTCAGCCGCAGACCACTTGCCTAGGAAGGTCCCGTTCCCCTGGGCTGGGTCTTCCTGCATATTCTGCAAGGCAGACTGTCTCTCACAGGTGCCTGCATCCCAGAGACCAACAGTCATCTAGAACAGGTCTGGCAAGTAGACCTGGCACCCTGCCTCTGAGGTGCCAGTTGAGAATCAGAACCACCAGCCCACCTGCCCTTGAGAATGTGTTCTGCCTACTGGCTGCTAAGTGCCTGTTGGTCTGACCTGTGTACTCCAGTTAAACTGTGAAGTATGTGAGCAATCTCCTTCCACCAGCGCTATCTAACTGTGCCATGTACAGTCTCCCCCTCTGGGTCCTGTACTCCCTTATCAGGATTCTTCTTTTCACATAGCATCTTCCTTGCTTATCATAGGACAGCTGGGGTTACAATGCTTTTTGCTTGTTACTTTTTTGCCCGAACTAAACCATATACTCCATGGGGACTGCTGGTTATTGAGCTCTTTACTAGAATATTAGTGCCTAGTACAGAATAGGTAGTCAATAAATACTTGCTGATTGAATGTATTGAGCAATTTTATCATATGGTAGAGGAGACCTCACTAATTGTTTAGGTATAAACTCTGTTCCATACACAGTGCCACTGTGACTCACATAAAAGTGCAATTGTATTTCTTCCTTATACCATATGCGAAATTTAGTTATACTGAATTAAAAGACTTCAACATTAGAAGAGACTTGACTCCACAATGTAGTCCTCTGACCTCCACACATGCACCATGACACAGTGCTCCCCATACATAATACACTCAAATAGTAACAATAGGCTTAAACATTAAAGACAAAAGACGCTTTCTTAGCAAAAATGCAGAAAGACATTTTTTCATAATTTTGAGGGCAATAAGGATTCCTAAAGGAAGATAGCTGAAAAGCACTAACTACAAAGGAAACTGATAAATTTGTCTATATCAAAACCAACAATTATTGTCCATCAGGAAATACGAATATTAAATCACAGGGTCTGGGATATATATTTCAGTTGGAAATGTGCCTAGTAAGCATGAAGTCCTGGGTCCAAGTCTCAGCACTGCTTAAAACCAGGTGTGCTAGAGCCTACAATCCCAGTGCTACACAGGTGGAAGAAGGAGATGAGGAATTCAAGGGTTTTTTTTTTTTGTTTTTTTGTTTTTTTGTTTTTTTTTGGCTATGTAGCAAGTTCAAGACCAGCCTGGGCTACATGAAACCCTGTCTCAAAAACAACATCAATAAAAATTAAACATAAAAAGCAAACCACAGGATCCAGCAAGATAGCTCAGGGTGCTAGGCATTTGTTCACAAACCTGGAAACCTTGCGACCTGAGTTCAATTCCTGGAAGTCCACATAGTGGAAGGAGAGAACTGACTTCCAAAGTCATCCTTTGACCTCCACCTGTACACCATCACTCTCATGTGCATCTCTCTCTCTCTCTCTCACACACACACACAGTTCTTATCTCTCTTATAAGTAAATAAATAAAATAAACAAAGAATGGAAAGCAAACCACAAAGTTGGAAGAAATATGTACAGACATAACTGATAAAAGTTGGTACCCAAAATACAGAAATAGTTCATTATAGGAAAAATAAAAATAACCCCAAAGAAAGCAGGTAATATATATAACTTTTAAAAAAAGAATACAATAGACTGTCCAGTAGATTTCAATTTTCTTAATAATCATGGAGTGCATATAGGACATCAATGAAGCATCTTTAGGCTGGCAGAAAGCAAAAGATTCAGATAGTGTGAAACGTCAAGAGAAAACATAAGGAGAAGTCTTTGCACTGGCACACACAAAGCTGGCCACCACCATTGTGAACAGCATGTAGTGTTGCCTGGCAAAGTTATAGCTGTCATGCTGAACCCACTGCAGTCATGGGTGTAGATTCTGGAGAACCTACTGCAGGCATTCTCAGGACCTCTTGACCCATCCATCCCCTGCCCAACCGACCCCTGCTCACATTGTACTTCCCCTCTTTCTAACAGAGACCGACATTTATGGCAGGTCGATCTCTACACTGCGGCCTTGCTGTCTTCCCAAGGCACAGGGACAAAAAGGCCTTGCTGGGTTCCCTCGTCTGTTCAATCAATGTGAGCGCAGATGCATTTTGCATCTTTCTTTCCTCAGACTTCCGCCACCACTTTCCCGTCCTTATTCATTGCCAATGCTCTTTATCTAGTCATGGAACCCAGAAATAACACAGGAGCGCAGCGATAGACTCCTACCATCCGGCCCACTCACCTATCAGCACACGAAGCATGGGAGGAGGCTGGCCTGCCTGTGAGAAGGGATAACCAGGATAACCAGCTCCCGACAACCTGACTAAGCCCCAGGTGTCTCAGAACACATTCCGTCAAAACCTCCCTTGGCTGCTTTGGTCTACAGCTATGCAATGTATGCTGTGCGCCCATCTATCTGCCTTTGTACTACAGAGTGCTGAACAGTAAGACTGAAAACAAAGAGATGCTCCTTGCTTCCAGCACTACACACAGAGGTAGAAAACACACTAGCTTGTGAAAGACAAGGAGATGCATGGGACTTAGTTCATTACACTTCACTTACAGAGCATTAGTTGTTCCAAGTTCCAGGTGTTGAAGAGTAAACAAGATAGATAGCATCCCTATTCTCCTGGAATTTACATTTTAAGAGGATCGACGGGTTCATTAACACACTGCTTAAAACCAGAACATGCCATTGCTCCAACTCATTTGGAACAGGGAGGCAGGAGAAAGAACTTAAAGGTGAGAACAAGACGTTGAGCCTGAGAGACGATCTACACAGAGGGAGGAAAAAAACAACACACAGTGAAGCAAGAGTCAGATTGGGAGAAGAAAGAGCAGATGGATCTGTTGGAACCAAAGATTTCAGTTTAGAAGCCAACTCTTGTGAGCACAACTTATACAACCTGCTAAGCTATAGTTATAAGAGCAACTGAGTCTCAATAGTTCCCACTCACTGTCAAGCACATCTTGAATTCTAGGAAATGATGAGCATTACACAGAAAACGAAACAGCCACCGATGCTACCTACCTATGTGGCATTCTAGAACGAAGGGAAGGTGGATAGAAATATTTTACATTCATTTATCCTAACAAAGTCCTTTCAGTTCTTTAAATATATGTTGCTCTTTTTTGGAAAAATTCCTGAAGGATATATAATAATATAGGGCTGAGGTTTTAAAAACACTGTGGGTCTTGTCAATTTTAATGTGAGATATCTAATCCAATGGGACTCAATATTTTAGAAGAACAAAGTAATTTAAAAGACTTTTTCAGATCTATTCTGGCTTCAAGTCTTCCTTTGATACATACATAAGGAGATCAACAGAGACCTAGATAAGACTGCTCTTAGAGACATTATAATGTTAAAACACCATTCCTACAAAAAAAAAAGGAATTTATATCTTTAGCATACTTAAGGATGTATAATAAATTTTTGTGCAGGAAGAAAATCAGGGATATACACAGTAAGATCTGGAGAGTGCAGTGCAGATGATTAATGAGCTGGAAAGATTGATTTATGAGGAAAGATTAAAATAATTAGCTATGTATGGAATGGCTAAGCCAAAAAATTATAAAGGATGAAATACTTGACTTCCTACAAAACAACAGAACACTACATTAGGATATTTAAAATTGGACTAAAGAAAAAATGCACGCAAAAACCTACAATCCATGAATGTGCCAGTGTGACAGGATCTTAGGGGTGCATATTTTAATGCCCACTTTCCATGGCAACACAGAAGGAACAATCTAGCCATACTTCCTTCTTGCCAACGTGATTTAAAGGAAACAAGAAAAGACTATTTTTCAACATTCCTGATATCCAAAAATATGCAACCCTTAGAATTTGCTAGTGTGTTTAGAAAATCGTATGAGCAGAATGTCTCTCTACATAGATGGAACTGAATGATAGCCTATGACTTAAGTCCCAGTTCTAATATTAGTCCTAGGAAAGGGTAAATCAAACACTTATAAGACTCCCTTAATGCTTAGGTTTGATATTGACTTACATTTGACTTACATTTGACACTGCATATCCACAGACTCACATTTGACTTAACATTTGATACGGCATACCCAGACTTACATTTAATTTACATTTGACACTGCATACACACAGATTTACGATTGATTACATTTGACTTACAATTGACTTATATTTGACAGTGCATACACACAGACTCACATTTGACACTTCATGCACACAGATTCACATGCATTATATCCAATGGCATTTATATTCAGGTCACAAATCACAGAGCCCTTTCCTGCAATGCCATCACATTTTAAGAGTGACCTAACTGAATTTACACTCTCTGTCCATTCATCTTAGCATCATTGTCTGGTCCTGGTTATTTAGAGGGAAATAATTAATGTAAGTTCTTAGGCAATTATTTCTTATTAAAGATGTCTAAGATCGACTTAGAAGAATAGTCTAAATTCATATGACATTTGAAGGTAAAAGGCATAACCATGTAACTAAATGATATTCATATGCTAAGAATTAAACTACTTAATTTTCAAATACCTACCCACAATAGGATATGCAAAAAAACTCATCATCCTTCCATGAAGTTCAAGACTTATTTCAACAAGAAATTATAAACTAGTGTTATAGAAGCTGCATCAGTTTTAAGTAATACATAAACAATTATGGTGAACTTGAAACAATTTTCATTATTCTGAAAACTACCCCAAGTTTCTAAGAGAAGGCCCATTGTCTCTTCACCCAATGATCAAAGAAGGAAGAAATAGCTCTTTGATTATTTTTATATTCACTGAAAACAATTACACATCATAAGTTCATAACAAAACCAAATTTGAGAATCAAATGCTTATTACAATTATTCTTTTTTTTATTCAATTGTGCGTGTGTGCGCATGTATGTATGTGTGTGTGTGTGTGTGTGTGTGTGTGTGTGTGTGTGTGTGTAGAACCACGGGCAAATTCAGGAACCACCATGGACCGCCTCCACCTCCGAGTTTACTCTGCCCCGGGATTCACAGGCTCCTGCCCTATCAGGACCAGAAACGCAGGCCGCCCTCGCTTCCTACCTCCTGCTCCCCAGTGTCTATAAGTGGGGGTCTAGGATCTGAACTCAGGACCTTCCGCCTGCAAGGCAGAGGCTTAACCTCTGAGCCACCTCTCCAGCCCCTACAATTATTCTTGTAACATCCTCACGTCAAGGTTTTGGGGCCCAGGGTTCACACTGCCTTGCTCTCTAACAGTTAGATCCACACTGTCACCACTGCAGCCTATGTTACACATATATTCCCAAAATTACTCTTAAAATTCAAAATGTAACAATGAACAAGTATAACAAAGATTTTAACCAACTAACCAAGGACACAGATGGAAAGTAAAGATATGGAAAGATGTTCCATGTCTCGTGACACCAGCTAAATACAAATTAGGAGATACTTCTATCTGCCTATTAAATGGCTGATATCTGCTACACCAAAGCACCCAAAGCTGGCCAAAATGTGGAATGGAAAGGAATGAAAGCAACAGCATTATCATTTTATAAAACAGTCTGGAAATTTCTTGCAAACTAAATAGACCCTTCTTACCCCATGCAAACTCAAGCATGTTCCATAGACTTTATCTACTGAAAGGAAAACCTAGTCCATACAAAAGATTCACACCCACCCACTTGCAGCAGCTTTGTTCATGATTGCTGGGAAGCATCAAGATGCCCTTTAGAAGTAAATGTGAGTGAAGCACTGTGCATCCAGATAGTGGAGTAACATTTATCACTGTTGCAGCGCACTTGCATTGTGGCTGATAAATTCACCATTAAATGGTCTAAGGGAACAAGGAATTTATTCTCTTAGGATAGTCCAGTTACAATTCTCAGTCCAGCTTGGCAGGACAGCGCATACCAACACCAGGGCCAAAAGAACTGGCCACACCATAATGGCTAAGAGAGGGATGATCCTTACTTGCCAGATTAAGGACGCAAACTTCTTCAACTAGCTCTCTGTATTTTATCCACCTGACCAAGGCCTAGTTCTGCCCACCATGGGCTGGACCCTCCCATGATGGGTGAACTAGGCCCTCGTCAGGTGGATAAAATCTCTAGACAATCTCCTGTAGGTTCACTCTGGGCTTAACTCAACTACTAATTATCTGCAAATGTGCCCAGAGCTCTAACCCTCAACTGTCATGACCATCACTAAAAAAAAAAAAAATGAGTTATCAAGGCAGGAAAAGGCGTGGAAATGAATACATGGAGAAAATGCCACATGAAAGCTGCGTATTGCTCAATTTCAACCAATCAGTGTTCTGCAAAAGTCCTACAGCAACAGTGAAGAAAACGCTGCTACGTGGGAAAGGCACAGTAGATGTTGCACCGAGGCTCTTTAGTGGGCAGAAAGGCCACATAATGCATGGTACACATGTGGATTATGCACCCATTGACATCTGTAGGACAGATGGGATGAAACCCTAATGTGAGCTGCAGACTGGGGGCAGCAGTATTCCAGGTAGGCTCTTCCACTGTAACATCACTCAGGGTGATATGGAGGCTCTTCTGCTGTGACGTCACTCAGGGCGATGTCAGAGGGGAGTCTGTGCACAGCAGGGAGCTGTTATGTCTTTGAGTGCCTAACTTTGCTATAAACCTTAAACTGCTCTAAAAAGGTAAAAGCTCTTAATGGAAGAAGCAATCCAGGGGATTGGCCCAACATTGCCACGAGCGGCCCTGAATATCTTTCAAAAAGACTTTCATAACCCAGTCACACATCCTTCCCACTTTGAGCCCCAGAATGCAACATCTATATTTTCCTTCTTAATCATGTGTTATGCCAAAATAAAATTTGCAAACGTATATACATAGTGTCATGTTTGTTAGTAGTAATCATAGGTAACACTCAATATAAGCTTCATATGGGGGTTTGGCATGCATGTATTAGATTATATACCCGTGGTAAGACATCATCCCAATGTTTCTCATGCATGTTAGAGGAATAAGAACCTTACAAAGAGCTCTATACAATCGCATCAAACAAAAATGGATTATTAATCTGAGAAATTTGCTGACACAAGAAAATATAAAGTGCTCATTATAAAAGACTACCAATATTTTGTAGCTTTTGTAACAGGTAATAAAACCATAAGTACAGGGTACATCATGGCCCTAATAAAACAAGAAGGTCTGTTGAGTCTGACAAGGTAAGAAATAAAACCCAGACAAGCTTCCCATAAGTGAATAACTTAGTATCAATCACGTCTCCCATATGTGAATAACCTAGTATCAATCACTTCTCCATTATCATGCAAAAGCATGGGGCAGATCGCATATTTATTTTTCTTACTAGTATAAACTGTTTGTCATGGCAGAGATTCAGGATGTCTCCTTGTAGAACCGCTACTCTCTTGTGTTATCTAAAGTGTCACTCAGAAATTATGGCCACTCCACAGTGTGTTGTGCTCACATTCAATTCTGAGCCTTGAACCAGCAAGGCACTTGATATTTTTAATGAAGCATAAGCCAAACCTAGGCAGCCCACTGCAGCTAGAAATGTCTAAGACTGTACTGAATGCTGAAAGACTCGCAATGACAACTTCCAAAAGATTTAAAAGCAAAAACTAACAAAATAAAAATTGAGTTAGTTTAAAAAATACTTGTTATTCAACTCATCAGTAACCCCAGTGAACTTTTCTTATTTTAAGCTATTAAAATCATATTTCTTCTGGTTATAATCCACAGCAGATATTCCTGCCTCTCTTGGTTTTTCTAGAAGCCAGCCTCCTGTTTATGTGGCTATTATGCAAGTCTTAGGAGCTTTGACCCTTAAGTCAGGTGACAGAAAAGGAAAACAAGACCCTTCTGAAGGCCCCAGGAGGGGTTTATGGGCTGGAGAAGGGCTGGAAGGCTCTAGTTCCATACACGTCCCTGGGGGCTAACAGCTAAAAATAGATACATCTAATCTCTGGGAGGCTGTGTCATGCGCTCCCCTGAGCCTCAGGAGCAGGAGAAAACAGGTTTAGTGAGATCCTGATGAGTCTTTGCTGCAGCCCAAGAGTAATGTCCACGAGTCTCCACTGCAGACTCCAGCTAGATATGATGAATATTCACATCCACAGCACTGCATAAACCCAGTGTGGTGGCCCAACAGCTACCCCTGTGATCCCAGGATGTGGGGGCAGGAGGCTGAGGAGCCAGGAAGGACACCCTCAGCTCTGCTACAGTCACTTCGAGGCCAGCCTCGGATACAGGAGACCACCACCACAACACACCAAAGAATTCCTGAAGTCTTCATTTCATGCTTTTTACCCACAGACTTCAGTCAGCACCAAGCACAATCCCAAGTGCCACTCACGCTGGACAAAACTCAAGCATGAGGACCTGGGGCTTTGGACCATCATCTTCAGCATGACAGATGCACTCTGCTGACCTATGAGCTCCAAGGACAACTAGCCTGTCCCTCTGCATTCCAACATACAACTGCAAAAACAGAATGACACAACTGTTTCTATTTGGCAAAGGGAGAATTAGATGTACTACAATTTCTGTCAGAAAGGCTCTGTGCAACCTTTCTGTCAGGACTGAGATCAATTCCAGTGTCGTGGAAGGATCCTCCCTCTCTGGCCTCCACCTGTCCCAGCTCCCCCCTGAAGCAGCTTAGCTGCTAGTTATTTCCCATGGGATAGACTCATGTAATCAGAACCAAGGATCTGGATCCCTGGGAGCTGGGCAGTGCTCGCATGGTGTCTTGCTTTTCTAGGTTCGAGGTTCAAGGGTCTGTGCAGGAATTAATAGAGAAAGGCTTCTTCAGGCAGAGCTCACAGTTTCTTGGGTGACATTATATCCCCTAAAGACTTTGGCCTTAGCTAATTGATTCCAGGCACTTTTATCAGTTTTATGTGCTGGTAACAACATCCAAAACTCTTGCCTATACTATTTCTCAGACTGATTTATTTCATTGTGCCCTATGCATCTCTATTCCCTCCTTTCTCTCTCCTCTCATCTTCTTTCTCTCTCTGTCAACATGCCTCCCCACACTCACATATATATACACATAAACATAATTTATGGCTACTCTTAAAACTAGCAGAAAGCTATCAAATAAAGCCACGTATATAATCTGGTTTAGACAGCAAGCCAGAATCAGGTTTTTCAGTTGAGAAACATTTACTGGAACTTTCTGTATAGCTTAGAACTTTCTCTTGTTAGTAGTTGTGTTTCCAAACCTGCAAGGTTTTGAACACCAGAGGCTTTAGACCTGCGTACTTCAGGCAGTTCTTACCTGGTCTCGGTTCTTTCTGTGTCTTACTCAAGAAATCAAGAGTAGCAAGAACCTATATCCATGCCAGCCTCAGAAGGGGGAGACTGGGAATCCCCAGAACAAGATGGCCAGAAATTCAAGCCATGTGGACACCCTTGAGATCTGATAGACTCTGCCACAAAGAACAAGGGAGAATAATGCTCTGGGATGAGTTCTGATATTAGCCTTAGGTTTCTACGTGCACTCACACATAGAGTACACATATTTAAACATATGCGTGCACTCACACACACCAGTGTACACACACACACACACACACACACACACACACACACACACACTAAAAAAAAAAAAAAAAAAAAAAACTAGCAACATGCATGGTTACTCCAAGCACCACCAAGCTCTCCCAGCCAAGGTCTCAGCGTGTCTCTTGCATGTCACGGGTGACATGAGAGGACTATTTGCTCCAAGGATGGCAGTGCTGGTCTTGGTCTCTACTCTCCTCCCGCCCCCTGCCCCCCAGTCCTGTGCTCAGGGCTGTAGGTTCTCCTGTGGCATCACTTCATCCCTTGGCCTGATTTCTGAGTTGCTGTACTGGGAAACACTAGCAAGCAAAATAATGAACCCTACAGCTTGAGACCATCACAGCTCATTTTGGGGTCACGCAACACACGCAAAGCTCTTCCTCAGCAGTGGCCAATGAGGGAAAAGAATAGAAAGGATTGGAAAGGAACAGAAAGGAATAGAAAGGAATGGAAAGGGATGGAAAGGAATGGAAAGGACTAGAAAGAGATGGAAAGGATTGGAAAGGGATGGAAAGGAACGGAAAGGACTGGAAAGAGATAGAAAGAGATGGAAAGGAAAGGCTTCTGCAGCTGTGTCCCTAAGTGCCTTCCATTGGGTTAGGATATGTAGACACAGATATTGTGTGAACAGAAAAGGAAGGGGGTATCCCATGAACAAGACTGGGCTAGTGCTTGTCAGCCAGACTTGCTCCTGATAGGTCATGTGTCTGCAGTGCAGGTGGACCAGGCATAAGGCTGAAGTAAGGAGAGGCTGTTCTAGCTCCTGTTCTAGCTCCTCACACTGGTGAGCAGAACAGGACAATGCAAGCCAGGAAGAAAGATGAAGAAATGAAATCTGATTGCTTTATTCATCAGTGGGGAAGTCAATATTGTTACAAGCAAACTAAAAGAATGTATAACAAATGTGACCAATTGAATTTAAATTTATACTTGAGTGAAATGCATTAACCATAGTGAAATGGCAGAAGTCTCACACTCAATCAACGTGGTGCCTTTTCATTAGCCAATTGTTGAAAAGCACTAAAATGCCAATTGTATGTGTATTTTCTGTATGTGAGGTGTGTGTGTGCACATGACTAGGTATGTGCATGGGTGCATATGCACATGAGTGTTTACTGTGTGGTTTGTATGTGCATATGAATGTGTACGTGTGTGGGTATATGTGTACATGAATGTTTACATGTGTGGGTGAGTGTGTACGTGAGTATGCACCTGTGTGGGTCCATGTGCACCAGTGTTTACGTGTGTGGGTGCATGTGTGTGCAGTTGCATATGCATATATGTGTACATGAATGATCAGGACTGAAGCTGACATGCTGTTTTCTGGAATTTCTCCCCATTTTTATTGTTAAGGCAGAGTCTCTTGGTTGAAATCAGAATCTACCAATCAGGTACTCTAGCTGGTGAGCTTGCCTTGGGGATTTTTTGCCTTTGCCTCCCAAGTGTTGGGACTATAGGAAGCATCAGGTCTGCCTGTCTGTGAGTGGGTTCTGGGAATCTGACCTCTGGTCCTTGCACTTGTGGGGCGAGTGTCTTACTCGGCAAGCTATCTCTCAATTCCAGAAGTACTTAAATTTTGCAAGAGGGACTTTAAGTCCAATACACTCCTTCTAGACAGAAGTTTGATAACAAATTTAAAAACCTTTCATGTTAATATCTCTTCATCTAGCAATTACAGTTTCAGAAAGCCATGCTAATGAGGTAATTAGAAAGTTCATAAAGGTGCAGGTAGAAGAATAATTATCACAGAGCATTTTAAAGTAGGTAAAAACTATTAAATAACTTCTACATAGAGACAGGTCAAATGAACTATGTCTTTAAAAATAAAATTTTTAACATAAAATTATGATGCAAACTAATGTTTGACAAAGAAAATGTATCAATACATAATGATGAACCAAATGTATCAACAATAATGTAAACCAAACTGTATAATATGATTTCATTTCCTAGCAGTATATATGTGTGCCTACGTAAGAGAAAGGAGGGACTAAGAATTAAGAATTTATGAGTGAATGTTTACAAAAAACAAGAGTAAATTTTTGTGTAGCCTAAATAGGTCATTTGTTTTTCAAATATGTCATTTGTCTTCCCAGTCAGTAATTGACTAGAACTTAGATACAGTGTTCCTTAGTGAGATGGTGTTTTCATTAAATTGTGAATTACATTGGTTCATGTGCTCCCATTTTTATTTTTAGCATCTATTTTCTGATAAAATATGCAAATTTCCATTTGCCCTTTCTCTCTAAAATATGTATCTCTTCCTTTCTCCTGTTTATAGACTCAGATTTTCATGCTATCAAACTCTCATTAGCTTGCTTTTAAGTTAAGGCAACATTTTATCTATCATCAAAAAAATGATAAGCTGGTTATTTCTGGGTGTGAATGTAAGTTATTTGTGTTTCACTTGATTTTTAGTAGAATGTTAGTGGTAAAAATACCTGGTGGACACAGTCTAGAAGAACTTTTTCTGCCAGGCTGACCCTCTATAGTTTGGACAGATTATTAAAACATCTAAATTTGAATGTGCTCAACTGTAAAACTGAGATAATAACATCTGTCTTACAAAGTGGTGAGACATACACAGGTAAAATATGTTCACACTTTCACAATTTGCATTGCAATTAATATATATGTTTCTTAAGAGTTTGCTTCTATGAAATCTCTGCAAAATTAACTTCTTTATCCATTTAGTTCTTTAGGCTAAAATATTAGAACAGAAAACTCAAGTAAAGTTGATTGGTTCACATTTCTGGAATACTTTTTCTTGAAATGTTACTTAAATAGATAATTCAGCAAAGTCACCTGGTCAACTGTTCTAAATTAGCCACAGAAGTGCATAAACAGTTCCTGTGAAATTAACTCTTTCTGCAATCACTTTAACTTTGTAAAGCATAGGGCACCAAAAATTGATTTCCGGAAAAATGCTGTTTTGCAGATAGGTATGCATAGAAAATTTGAGTTTCTTGAAAAGTTGTTAGTTCACACTGTTTAAATTTACTTTCTCCAGTGTGGCATTGTGCAGGGCCACTGAAAAAAAAACACAATTCTGATAAAATTGTTTGACTCTACAAATAGTCCAAAGCTTTTGTGGTAGTTAATATTTATCATTCTAATTGGTTTCTGGCAGTCTTTCCTTTATCTATGCATGTTTTGTTCCTAGCTCATCAACATTTGCACTGATAATATTGTTTTTCCATAATTTGTTTATCTATTCACCTGCTGATGAACAAGTGAGCTGGCTTGCAATGTGGCTTATCTTGGTAAATGCTTTATATATGCTCCAAGCATGTGAACATGCTGCTGTCTTCTGGGATGCTCTAGAGATGAGAACTGGTTCAAGTTGGTTTCAAGTACTGCTCAAGCTGCTTACATCTTTGCACATTTTTCCATCTATTAGTTCTATTACTTAGGAGTAGGTGCTTCCATTACTGAAGATGTATCTATGTCTCCATGACATTGTCAGATTTCTTTACTGTTTAGAATTCTTGTAGCATAAACTGGTCTCTTATTACTAGGAAATGATCCTCTTCGATCCTAGAATAGTCTGTTTTGAAATTTACTTTATTTTATATATATATATATATATATATATATATATATATATGTCATTGTAGCATTCTTCTAAGGAGTGTTTATATCCTGTATCTTTTCCATTCACTTAGATTTTCACCTACATGTGATTTTAAATTTTTTTATTATTTATTCAATTGTGCGTGTATATATATGTGTGTGTGTATGTGTGTGTACGTATGTATGTTTGTGTGTGTGTGTAGAACCACAGACAAATTCGGGAACCACTATGGACCGCCTGCACCTCCTCCTTGTTTACTCTGCCCCGGATTCACAGGCTCCGCCCTACCAGGACCAGAAACCCAAGCTGCTCCTGCTCTAGGATTCGAACTCAGGACCTTCTCCCTGCAAGGCAGAGGCTTAACCCCTGAGCCACCTCTCCAGCCCCCTACATGTGATTTTAAAGTGGGTTTACTGTAGGCAGAATATGGATAATTCTTGCCTATAATTCCACTATGGTAATTGCTGTCTTTAAATTGGTGCTTTTAGACTACTTGTATTTACTATGATAGTTGATATTATTGAGTCTAGATATATCCTTTTTTTGTTTTGATATCACTTCTTTTCTCCATTTCCTCCATCCCTTTGGATTAATAACTTTTCCCCCCTGGGGACTGGGGACCCAGATTCAGGTCCTTTTGATTGTGCAACAAAGGCTTTAATCACTGAGCCATCTCCCCAGCCCTGAATTAATAATTTAAAAAGATTTTATGTCTTATTTGGTTAATTAACTATAACTACTTGTTTTTATTGTATTAGTGGCTCTTAGGGTCTAGACTAAGCATTATTAATTTATCACTGTCTAATTTCAAGTACAGCATACCACACTGTATAGCATATGAAGGTGAGCTTCCTTTTGTTTATGCAAGTATAGACATTTCATCGATGCTGTTACATGGCTTTTTCCTCTAACCTAAAATACATGAAATATGTTAATTTTTAAAAAATTAAACAATTAAAACTTTTAGAGACTATCAATAATACTTGGAAAATCGATTGTAGTTCACTTTTGTAATATGAGTTTCTAGACTTTTTTTCTCTATGTAGATCAGGATTTCCTGGGGTTTCTCTTCCTTCTACCTCAGGGCCTCTTTTGACATTTTCTTAATGTTTATCTGCCAGTTGGAAAGTTTCATGACTAATGGAGAACTGAGAACAAACACACATTCATCTTAATTTTAAGAAGTATTTTGGGGGGTAAAGAATAATAGGGCCACACTTCTGTGTATGTGTTGGAGTTTATAGCTCATGCCTACAACAAAATATGCTGGCCCAAGACTACGAGAAAAGAGGGGTTTATTGACTCACAAGCAGATTAGAACCCATCTGGGCAGGAAGCATGCAGCAGTGAGAACCAAGGAAACTGTCCTACCACAGCCACAAAAACAGGGACAAGAACCAATGCGTGCATGCATGCTTGCTTGCTTGCCTGCCAATGGTCAACTGGCTCTCTCCATTTTTATGTATCCGGGTCTACCTGTTCAGGGAATGGTCCCACCCCCAAAGAGCTGGGCCTTCTCACATCATTTAAATAATCAAGTCCATCCGTCACAGGCATGCCCAGATATCCACCTTAATGTAGAGACTTCCTCTCAGGTGGAACCAGAGGCCTGTCTCTTAAGAATTAGATTAACAATAATAGCCATCACACATTACATCATCAAGTGTGTTTCAGAGAGAGAGAAAGAGCGAGATTAAGATGCTGATTTAACTACATTATATTTCCTTCCCACATGAAATCTGGTATTACATGCTTCTCCTTTCCTTTGTTCACATATCACACTTTTCTACACGTTCTTATTTTGTATTCATGTGTGTGACTATGGGTGGACTGTGTATGCATATGTGTGTGGTCTACAGAAGGGTGTGGATGCTTATGTGCATGCAGAGGTTAGCGGAGGTCATCCATTATCCTTCTCTGCCAATCCCCACCTTATTCCTTTGAGACAGGTTCTCTCAGTGAGCCCAGAGCTAGGCTAGCAGTTGGTGATCCCCAGGGATCTTCCTGCCTCCACTTCCTTATGTCACACTTACAGGCATACGTGGTCTCGCCTAGCTTGTTATGTGGCTGCCAAGGAATCAAACACAGGTTCTTGGGCTTGTATAACAAGCACTGTCACCTACTAAGCCATTTTCCCAGCCCCCAACATAGGTTTCAAGACCTTATTTTATTACTTGTTTTATGCAATTTTATTATGGTTCTGAGTCATTTTCTTCTCTTTTCTTGTGCTTCGATATTCCTGAGCCTCTTGGGTTTGTGCTTTGGATACTTTAACTGTTACCTTTCATTTATATCATCCACTGCTCTTATGTAGATCCCACAAATCTTTTGGCACTTCTGCTGGACTCATGGTTCACTAACATTCTTTTCATTTTCTTCTTTTCTCTTTCAGATAATTTCTACTGCTGCCTTCGTCTTGGCTAAATGTTGTCTTTGTAATGCCCAACAGCCTTCAATTATATATGGCATGTTTCTCATATTAGACATTGTACTCTCTATTTTTAAAAAGTGACTGCAATCCTGGGTTTTCTTCAGTACTCCGTCCTGTGGACTGGCTCGCTTCATCCCTGGATTCCATGCGGAACCTTCCAGGCTGTTCCAGGATTCAGTGAAACTTTCTTCAAGCAGTCAGATGAGGTGCTGTGGGATGAGGTCCACAGGATTGAGCACTACTGATCACGTGACTTACCTAACCCTGTCTCAGACAGAAAGGGAAATTGAGCTCTGTTACTCCATCCTGACTAGACATGAACTATATTGCTTGAAGGCACATGGTTAATCTGTATGTGACAGTCAGTACTCCACACTTATCATCAGAGGACTGGCTTTGCTCATGATAATCCTTTTTTTTTCTTCCAGCTTCTAATACTTGTCTACTGTGACGTTATATTAGAAGATTAGAATTTCTAATTAGGGATATATTATTACAGTTTAAAAATGGTCCATCACAAACTGGAGAAGTCAAACTTAGCACTCTCTCTAAAGAAACCATCGTGAACGCTCTTCCCTTTCTACAGTTTGTTAGAGGACAGATACAAAGCTGCTGTAGTGAGGTAACTATTAGCTTGTACTTTCTGGGAAACTCCTTGTTAACAAATAAGCTCAGTACCTTTCTAGTATATTTCACAAACAGGCCGGGAAGTCACCTGAGCCTGGCAGCCCTGAGGGTCCTTTCACTGCTTGGCTGCCAGGCTTTAGCTGCGGCTCCATGTGTCCATTTGCATTAGGAACAAGCAGCTTTCTGAGGAAAGAATCAACAGTCTTGTTGGTTCAGACACTGGGGCAAGAAAACGCTTTCTGTTGAGGAAATTTAATACATTCCAATACTTGACTGTACATTTTCAGCAGGAAATCTGCAGCAGTCATTTCAAATGAGTGATTCTATAAAGGCAAAAACATTTTCCTAGACTTCCAATTTTATTATTTTTTACCCATAAGGTAACAAAGATATTTGCAAATAAAATACCTTCTATACTGCCTGAAAGGTTTAAAGCACTTTAAAGGAATTTTTCAAATGAATAAAAATGAGCAATATAAAAACAAAGTGGATACTCCTACAGCCAAGTCCATACTGCAGTTATCAAGGATAACTATGAATGTAGACAGACAGCAACAGATACCTTCTTAACACAGTTTCCTCTGTGTGTGTGTGTGTGTGTGTGTGTGTGTGTGTAAAAAAGAGGGCACTTGGGCGTGTGTGCCTGCAGGCCCAAGAGAGATATTGGAAAGCATCCTAGATTACTCTACCTCTTCACTGCATTGCTCTGGAGTTTCCCAGGCTCTAGCCTTTGGGGCCAGAATTATAGGCCACCATATGTGCCCGACATTTTTAGATGAGATCTGATCTCAGGTACTTTTGCTTGTGAAGCAAAGGCTTTAACCTCTGGGATATCTCCCCAGCTCGAGACCTGCCATTTTCAAATACAATACGACGTTACGTTTGTAGATGTCAACAGCGTGTTACCCCATCAAAGGTTGGACACATCTGCTAGGCTGGTAACAACACATAGTTACAAGACAAAGTAGATTCCTGGATCCCGGCTAAAAGGAGAAAAGGTAGAAACACTCCTTATTGTCCATCCTTGTAGGACCAGACAGCTGCTCTGCCCACTGAGAAGTCTGTGATTACTGCTTCTCCTGTAGACTAAGCGTCATGTGGCCACCACATACGTATAGAATTCAACCCTCCTACACAGTTTCTCCACTTGAGCCCTCATCACTGGCAGCACAGAGACCCCATAAGCCTACAGTTGTTGGAACGATGAGCTTCATAGAGTCAGAGTGGGCTGCCCCCTGACAGCATGTGCTTCAGAGGATGTGCTCACTCCTTACGTTCAGGGGATAGATGTTAGGGAGAAGAGGTGGGAATGAGGGGTTGGAGAAGGAGGTCCCCTTAATTTTTTTTTTGTTCATGGCAACTTCAGCAAATATGAGTAGATAAGTTACACTTGGATATGACGAGTTTCATTCACGACACCATATCATCAAGACACTGCTTAGAACACGAATATTAAACTCTAGCAATCAGCCAGAAATGAGTTAGCACCACTAATCCACATATATGTTGTTAATATACAGATGAAACTGGATGATATCTTTCCCTACCGTTTTGTAATATGAGTAGGTTTTGAGCTTTGAAAATCAAGCATGATCCCTTGTGAATATCCATAAAAATACTAGGAGAATAGGATGCTCCCTGCTGCCCAGCTAGAATATGCAACTACTGAAATCTCTCTTTTGAGCTGCTCCCTTGAATTTGATGAGACAGTGGCCACGCCCTTGAGGCCTCCATGTAGTGCCAACGCTTTGACCTCTAGGGTCTCTCAAACACCTTCCCTTTAGAACCCTCCGCCCTTCCATCCATCCACCCTGTTTCCAGAAGTGCTCCAGATAATGCCACCTGCCATATCGCTGCCTTCTGTCTATAGGAACCAAGTGTCTCTGTAACACTCCATAATACCTCGACCTGCAGTTCCACAAGAACCTCACATTCAAAGGCTAAAACTTCTATCATCTCTCAACACTGTTACCACACTTACTCCTTCTGTTTTCCTGACACCAATACATTGCTAGTCCCTGGTGGTTTTCCCCGTGGAAGCTTCCAAATCTGTCATGCTGTTTCCAGTTCTGGGCCCTCCACCTTCCCTCTGATCCCTTTCACGACTGACTCTGGTAACATGGCCACGTGGCATCTGGTATTAATGCCTTGCTGCTCCTCGGTGCCTGCAACCAAGGCCCAGGGGAAGACAGATGCTTCTGGCCTTTAAGGACTTCCCTCCAAAGAGCATATGCTCTGCATTCTGATTGTCTTATTTCAAGAGTGGTTCCTTTTTCTTGTTTCTCCATATTTTAGTTTGCTGAGTATATGGTTTTAAAGATTATCTTACTCCTTTTGTTTGTGTTAGAGGTTTCATTTAATTCTCATAACTAAGAATTTGTCAGGAGTTTTTTATATACCTTAGTTTTTTACTTGGAAACCTCATAGCTTCCAAAGTTTTATTATGTTCATTCATTAATTCTCATGTTCTTTCTACTTCTCTCTCTCTCTTTCTCTCTCTCTCTCACCCGCACGTGCGTGTGTGTATGTGTGTTTGATGTGTGTATGATGTGTGTGTGTGTGTATGTGTGTGTGTGTGTGTGTATGTGTGTGTGTGTGTGTGTGTGTGTGTGTGGTCAGAGGACCTAAGGTTTTGTTCCTTAGGTGCCATCTATCCTTTCCTTGTTTGTTTTTGAAACAGGGTCTCTCATGGGCATTGTCTTGAAGATTAGTGTGAGCCAGCTGGTCAGTGAGCCTCAGGGACTCACTGTCTCTGCATCCCCAGAGCTGGGATTACACGTGAAGGTCACACTCCACGTTTTGGGGACCACACTGAGGCCCTCATGCTGATCTGGCAAGTGCTTTATCAATTGAGCCATCTTGCAGTTCCTTTTGTTCTTAAAGCATCTCCTTTCTCCCTACATTGGGGTCTACATAGAAACCCATTGGCTTACATCTGCCCTGTGTGCACAGAGGTCCCATTATTCTGAACAGCCAGCTTAACCAATTCCTCCCTCCTCAGTCACTTGACTCAAGCCTTTCCACCTTCTTGGATCAAAATCAAATGCCACACCAAGCCCTGTCAGAGAGTTTTCCTATTGTCAGCTCACAGAGAAGTGGACTCTCCCTAGTGGTCTGCACACCACTGAGTCATCCTGCTCTGAAGCATGCTTGTTTGTGCAGCTGTCACAGACTTGCCAGAATCCTGACTGAGAGAAGGAGATTCACTCATCTCCATGTAAGATGAAGGATCACACATAGTAATTAGCACTCATTCATCAGCACAGATATGAATCAAGCACACAGTTCCTGCAAGTGTTTGTTTCTACTATGTCCCTGTTAGTTATTTATTCCCAAGATATGAATATATACTGTACTTCTAAAACCAGCACACACTCTATATCTTACAAAGATCCCAGGAGATCTGAGCATTAATCCTATGTATTTCTTTCTCTTGGCAATAATGATCATTAATTTCAAAACGTTTAAGAAAAGCATGCAGCCTAATACAGAACAAACGGTGTCTCTGGGTTTTGTTGACATGATTCACTCTACAGTGGGTGTCTCCACTATGGTCCACGGCTGGAGACGGTGCTGCCGCTGCAGCTTTATTTGGACAACCCGCTCTGGGTAGCAGGGAGAACATGAGACGCGTGGACATAATGGACATGTGAGTTTGCTTTAAAACCATGAAACACAACCAGGCTGCAGGAAGGACAGTGTGCTCTGGACAGAAGCTCTGTCCTCCAGCCCACGAAGAGCTTATGCAGGCTCTTGTTAGTCAGTGTTTCACAGGGAGCTCACGCAGTGTGTTCTGGGGCTACTGCTCAAGTCCATTTAACCCAGTGATTTGAGCCATTATGCTTTAGCAAAGCCAGAAAAGCAAAGTCATTTTAAAAGGATGCTTTGCATCTTAGAGTTTATGCTCTAGTAATAGAAAAAGCTCTGATGTGTTATTTTATTTTGATTTTGAGTTATGAAAGGAACATTGGACAAT
This sequence comes from Typhlomys cinereus, assembly GCA_023101885.1. Lineage (NCBI taxonomy): Eukaryota > Metazoa > Chordata > Mammalia > Rodentia > Platacanthomyidae > Typhlomys > Typhlomys cinereus. The sequence goes on along the minus strand of JALPQD010000024.1, from coordinate 10,203,990 downwards.
GAGCCATGGCTAGAAACGTAAGGGTGAGGCATTCCTGTAGAAGCAGATATATCCTTCATATAAAACTAACTATAGAAATCTCTATATTTTTGTAACAAATCCTTTCATATTTAATCAATATAGCTTTATGAATGCGGACAAAAGTAGGCAAATGTTTACATTATCAATGGAATTCATTTAATATCAAGTTGATCAGTTCACAAATGGTTGCTACACTTAAGAATTAGTTTTTCAGGTTTCTTAAGTCGATTCAAACCATCATGTCTGTTTAGCAAAAGACTACTGTGAGTGACCAAAGCCTGACTCAGAAGAAGACAGTGTCAACAGTGGAACTCTATGTAGACAGAGTAGTCACATGAAGTGGTGGGAACGGTGACCGACGTATCCACTGTCAGAGAGTGCAAGGTCACCAGCAAGCACAGAGGATGAGGAACCACAGGTGAAGAAACAAGTGGAAAAGCAGATTGTAAGTGGCTCAAAACACTCCGGAGCTCACAGGTAGGGGCTTATGATGTCGCCGCTTGCCATAGCTTTGTCACAAGCCATGAGCGGGGCCTCTGGGTAGAGATTCTGTCATATTTGTCACATACGAGGGATAAGAATGAAATTCTGGCTAGTTGAGTCAGGGATACCCAGGTATCACTATGAAAACATTGAGAAGACTGCTGAGGTGAAAAAGTAATTCTTCTGGAAAAAGAATAGGGAATAGTGAGTGTAAATGAGGAAGGATCACATGCATGGAACTCAAGGGTAAAGTCTTTAGAAGCATTTTTCCAGATGCTACAGGAGACACAGAGGTAACAAGAGCAGAAGAGAGCACTGGTAGGGGACACTTAGAACTTCACTTCCTTGTGATACTCCTGGAGCAGCAGCCGGGATTACACGGGGCCCACTAATAACGTTGGAAACGGGGAGTCCGTATTTGCAATGATACCACCTGAGGAATACTAGCAAAGTGATACCATGCTGTTAATCAACAGGTTGATTGCTGATGTTCATGGCAACTGTCACTGTCTGTACCTTCCTTGATCTATCAAGGATATGATGACTTGTACAAAGCCATTTTGTTTTGAAAAACCAATGTTTCTTAAGTAAATTTATATTGAACCCATTTTTCACTTGCGTCCAAATATATCAACATCACTCAAATATCCAAGTAAAATTCAGACATTCAGTGCTAAGGTGAAGATCACTATTAATACTTTTTTATTTATATATGTTATGGTATTTTACTTATTTTCATTTTATTTCTTTTTTATTCTTTGACCTTTTTAAAGAAATTTTCTTAGCACCACCCTCTGGTCATCAGGATCTCTGCTTCTGAGCAGAAAGTACTATTCCCAGAGAGGAGCACGGAACATGTGAAGTTGGGTTGTAAGAGCAAAGCAGGATGCGTGCAAATATTTATGATATTTTACATCATATAGCACCAAGAACCCCCTATGACAAGCATGAAATAAAAGTTTGTTTTTTGACAGAGGAGAAAAAAACAGCCAAGTTTTTTCTTTCTGAGGAAACGGTCTTCTTTGGAAGACTTTAGTCTACTGTACAAGGTGTGCATCCAGGCAGTAGCGTGTCCTGCCTCTGGATGGTTTCCTGCTCTATTACTCTGGTATCATGGTATGATCCAAAAACCTCTTTCTGGATGCTGTCTCCACATTTTTCAGGGCAAGATAGGCAAGCCCTGGGCTTGAAATTTCACATTTGATGAAGAGAGGGAAAAAATGGGCCATCAGAAGGAAGCATAAGCAAAATGTCTAATGTGCGGGGTTCTCAAGAGGAAGAGAACTAGAACACTGAAGAAGACCACAGCTGTCCTCATATGTCCTGCAGTCCTGGGGAGAAAAGTAAAGGTAATTTAAATTTATATCTGACTAGGGAAAATATGCAAAGCGAAGTTCAAAGATATGAGTTAGACAATAGAAACAGGATGACTATGTGCAGAGTACTAGCAAAACAGGAGAGTTCGCAACACCCAGGAATGTTCATCCCAAGAGACTTCCTGCAGAAATTCAAGTTTAGTCTGAGTTAAAAAGCATCAGATGAACCTGAGTGAAAGTGAGCAGTGCCATTCAAATGTGTACATTGAGTCATCATTAGGAAATTGGTTTTAAGAATGATGTTTAAGAAATGGTTTTTAAAAAGATTGAAATGTAAATCGGACAAATAGCAAACTGCATTCATGTTTCTAAATTCAGTGAAAAAATTTGTAAAACCTTTAATAATATTCTTTCAATTTAGTGTTTCTAGGCTGAAGATAGAACTGCTGAAACAGGAAATTTAGCTGAATAATTGATGCTGAAATATTTTAAAAATTAAGAATTAAAGAGCAGAGAACATGGAAATCTAACAAATACCTAATCTCAAGGAACATGTAGAAGATGAAATATTTGAAAATTTAATAGCTAATTTCCTTGGTTCCAGTGTATTGCAACATCATGAGTCTCAAGAAATCAGTATTTAGATAAAACAAACTTTCATGAAAAATACTCAGAGAAAATTACAAGAACATCCCAAGGAAAATGACTGAAGAATAAAAAGTAATTAGATTGGTAGAAGACTACTCAAAGGGAAACAGCAGATTGATACACTTGATGCTTTCTAAGAAAATCACTATTATCCTATAAATATAAAATAAATATATATATATAGTAAAATAAACAAATATAAAAAGTACCCAGAAAATTCCTTTCATGAATCACCATAAAATAAGAATATGTACCTGTACATAGATAATTAGATAATCACAAAACTTTGGTAAAGGCAGCATAAAAATCATATATTTAAGAATGACAGCATCAGAAGTTGTGAACCAAGGCAGCTTGTGGCCACCATACCAGAACTGAAGAAGAAACTTAAAGAAGAAACTTCAGGAGAAGAAAGACTCAATAAAGAGCTAGGACAGAACTTATGATGTCTGACACAACAAGCCATCATACCTCCAATGTTAATAGCAGAAAAATCTAAAAAAGAGAAACTGAGCCAGCCGGAAATATAACCAACAAAATTACAGGAATAAGAATCTGTTTCTTCAAAGTCTTCATAGTCTTAAATACAAATGGCCTCAACAAACAAATATGGAGACACAGGCTAGCTAGAGAATTAAAACTCTGACTTGGTTCCTGTTGGCTCTGTGAAATACACTCCTCTGGCAAAGATATCCATAGACTGAAAGACAATAGACAGAAGATAATATATTAAGCAAAAGAGAACAAAGACCAACCTGAAGTGGCTGTTTTGAAAGCCAAGATGAATGAGGCTACTGGATGTGAATATAGGAAGCACTTTATCAAGAAGACATAACAGTTTTAAATATTCACCAAATGTTGGGTCTCCTAATTTCATAAAACAAACACTAACAGACATAAAATGTCAGATAGGTCTTGACACAATAAAGGTAGGTGATTCTATTATCCCATTCACTTTTCCTCGCTGTTGGTCACCCAAGATCACCGAAGATCAACAAAGAAACCACAGGATTAAGCTACAACACAGATCAAAAGGATATAATAGGTATCTACAAAATATTCTGTCCAACAGAAATATGTAAGTTTTTCTCAGCAACCCATGGAATTTCCTATATATAAATTATGTTACAGTCCATTAATCAGGTGTTACAAATACATATAAATTGAAATAATCTCTTGTTTCTTATCAGATACAAGTGTATTTCACAAAAATAGCTCAATAAGAATCAATAGCAAGAAAAACTACACAAAGATTGACTCATACACTCATGAACTCCCAGTGGTGATCATGAACAAAATATCAAGAAAATTCAAAGTTTTCTAGAATCAAATGAAAGCAAACGAGCAACCTAACAGAACTTATTGAATACTTCGAAGAAAGTTGTAACAGGAAAGTTCACAGCCATGAGTACTTACATTAAAAACTAAAGACATCTCAAGTAAATAACCTAAAAATGAACTTTATCATCCCTGAACAAAAGCTAAGATGGAAAATCAAGCACAATGTGCAGGTGGCAATAAGGCCAGGCCAGAAATTAATGAAATGGAGATTATAAGAACAAAACACAGAAATGGTTAAACAAAGGCTGCTCTTCAAAAGTAGAAATAAGATTGGCAAACCCACAGCCAAAGTAATGAAAAGAAAGGAAGGGAAATCCAAATGAATGAAGTTAAACATGAAAAAGAAGAAGTTACTACAGAATCAAACACAATACAGGGACTCATTAAGCAGTACTGGAGAACTTACAATGACTAATCTAAAAGAAATGAATTAATTCCTACTCATATGCGCTATCTAAATAAAATCAAGCAGATAAAATAACAGATCCATAACAATCCATAAGGTTGAGCCAATAATGAAAAGAATCTCAATGAAAGTGTCCATATTCAGATGCACTTACTTTCAGACTTTACCAGACCTTCAAAGAAATGCTCAATACATGAAGCCTTGTGACCCTAATGTCAAAACTGGATATGAGCATAACAAAGAAAGAAAATTACAGACTAATTTTCCTGATGGAAATAGATGCAAAAATTCTCAGTAATATTCTTAAGAACTGAATTTAAGAACAAATTAAGGAAATCATATGCCATGACTAAGTTGGTTTAAGTCCCAGGATACAGGGTCTGTTCAATGTATGCCAATAATTTAGTGTAATTCAGAGCATAAATAGACTCAGACAGGAACAAACTCTGATGTTCTGTTGTATAACATGCTGCTTAGAGTTAATTATCCTGATAGATGAAGTAAAGACTTTTGACGAAGTTTGACACCCATTATGGATAAAAATCCCTACCAAAACCAGGAATAGAGATAATATAACTTAAAAGGCTCTATATGACAAATCTGTAGCCAGTCTTACAGTACATTAGTAAAAATGATGACCATTTTCTCTAAATTCTCCAAGAGACAAGAGTGCCCATTCTGTCCACTTTTATTCAAAAATAATCTCAAAGTCTTTATTAGAGCAACAATAGAAGAAAAAGAAACAAAAAGGATACATACAATTAGGAAAGGAAGAGGTCAGCCTATTCTTATTTACACACAAATGATTTTCCAACTGAAAGACTCTGAAGATTTCAGCAGAAAACTCTGAGACATAGTAAGCATTTTCATCGAGGTAGTTGGACACAAAATGAACCTAAGAAAATCAGTTGCTTTTCTACATACCAATAACCCACATGTTAAGAAAGAAACCAGGTGAACAATCCCATTCACAAAAACTTCAAATAGCTGTCACAAGAAGAGCTCACAGAATGGGAGGGCTAATATTGCAAAAATGTCCACATTACTGAAAGCAATCTAAAGGTTCAATCCAATCTCCATCAAAATTCAAAAGACAGCCCTCACAGAATGGCTATAATTATAATATTCACAATAGCCTGGAAATGGAACCAGTCTGGATGCCTGGCAATGTAGGAACATCTAAAGGAAATGTGGGAGTTTCACACAATGGAACTTTATGCAGCCATAAAGAAATTGCAATCATGGTCCTGGCAGGAAAATGGTCTCAACTGCGAATCATTATGTGAAATGAAATAAGTCAGTTGGAAAGACAAATACCACATGATTTTCTGATACATGGCATCTAAATTTAAAATTAAATATATGTGGGGCTTCTACGTGTGTGTGTGTGTGTGTGTGTGTGTGTGTGTGTGTGTGTGTGTGTGTAGGTCATAAAAGTGGAAGGGGAGGAGGGAAGTAGAAGAAGAGACTAAATGGAGGCAGGGGAAATTGATTACAACATTGGTTAGTTCACAAAGAAAACCCCAGTGGTGGTAAAATAAATAAATAAATAAATAAATAAATAAATAAATAAATAAATAAATAAAACTAAAAATATCAGATACTTTGGAAAAACTGTCTGAGAAAGTTCTCAGAAGGAAATTTATACATAATTTAACTTAAAATCAACTCAGAAATAGTAGCAGAAATGTAACTTATGAAAATGAAAAATATGTCAAATTATTACAGCTATTTTAGAAAATAGAATGTAATTTCCTTTCAAGTCTATGGCAGAATTGCCACAGGATCAGAAAGTTGTTCTGGGCATGCCTTGGTTGACTGAAGTCAGTTTGCAGAAAGATGTGTGTATCTTGGCTAGTGCCCCATTATTCATTAACAGCCAAGAAGAGGAATCAATCTGAAGAAAATGGGACACATATCCACAAAGGCACACTACTCAGTCTTCCAAACGCAGGGAATTCTATCACTGGCAATGACAGGAATGACCCCAAGGTCATGAGGTTCAGTGGGATAACCAAGGCACAAACATGTGGATAGTTTAATCTTGTACGTTAAGTGCAATCTAGAAAAGCACAACTCACAGGAAGCACCATGTGTGTGTGTGGGGGGGGGTTACCTGAGGATGGGGTAGGCTGAGGATGAGGAAGGATAGACGATGATCAACAGACACAAAGCTTAACTATAACTCAGATGCTCTATTGTACAGCATACTGTCTAGAGTTAGTAATGTACTGCATATTTCAAAACAGCTTAATAGCTGGTTTTTAAATATCCTACCATAAAGAAGTGCTAAGGTGATTGATGCTTATGAGCCTGATTTAACTATTCCACAGATACATATGCATTCAAATATCACATTTTGCTCCATGAACACATACAAAAATTACCTGTCTATTAAAATAGACTAAAACTTACTGCAGATACATTCATATTTTCAAAGCATGTAAAAAATTAAACATTAATTATAGATGTTTATATAAACAAATGTACCAGTAATGTTCCAGATATGTTTTATAAAAATTTGAGAGGAAAGATCACTTAAATCTTACACGAACTATCCCAGAAGACTCTCGAATGCATACTAAATGCAAGTAGTATTCTTACAAAGAACAGTCAAAAAAATAGAACAAGAAGGAAAATAACATATAAATCTCTCATAAATGTAGGTTTTAAATTAATAATATATACAAGTTAGTCAAAAGTAAAGTACTCAAGATGATAAAAATGATAATGATAACAGTTGTGCACATGCCTGTCACAAGCTCGATTTGAGGGGAAAATCCAGCTCTCAGGTGTGAGATTAGCTGGCTAAAATAACAAGGCAAATACAGAAGAGTTAGGACTGTTACCCTTTACCTCAGTCATACAAGCAAGAGATTAAATGGAGAGAAATTTCCAGCAGCTTCCCTCAGCGTACAGGGAAAGGTCAAGGGTCAGGTGACCAGCTGACTTGGGGGGTTTTCTCACTACTGAGGGAACCCTAGGCTGCTACAGATCCATGGGTCCCGGGAGATAGGGAAGACAGAAAGAAGAGAGGAAGAATAAAGTTTCCAGACGAGCTTCTAAGGAAGGTAGAGGGGGGTCTCTCCACGAGTGCCTGAGATTTCATATGGCAGAGATGGACCAGACAGGGAGCCACACTCAAGGGGCATTTTGTCCTCGCTGGGTCACACAAACCTAACATCTTAGTAGTCACAGATATGTGACTGAAAGATAGATGGGAGGTGCATGACAGATAGATGATTGATAGACATCTAGCTAGGCAGCTAGATATAAATATATGAATATAAATGTAAAAGTTTAAGTTCCAGTAATTAGTCTCTTGTTATTCTTACCTCTGTTCTAATTTGTAAATATTCATTTGCATTTAAATATAAAATACTCAGAAAGTTTACCTCAAATAGGAAGTAAACTCAACCTAATCTACTCTTTAAAATTGACATATAATTTAATATATAAGATATTTGCTATGATGTAGTATAATTTATTAGTGAATTTACTCTTTTATGCCTAAATACAGATTTGAGTAATTTAAGGATAAAATTTGTTAAACTATAAGACAAATATTTCAGTATTTTTACTCACAAATTGTTATATCTCAAATTATACTCTAAAGAATTAGCCTATTAAAATAATTAATGCTTTAAGTATTGATTCACTTACAAGAAAATATTAAACCAATGTTAGAAAGATTCAATTGCTTAATCAATAATACTATTAAAATAGTAACTTACCATGGTGAAATGTATTCTGATAGTAGTATGAAGTAAATCTTTAAACAATAAAATCCAAGGTTTTAAAATGATGCATGGAGAGTTTAGTTATATTTCAAGAGAACAGTAGGGTTTAGAAATACATTTGGTCACAAAGCATTCATCAGGAGTGTGTAATAAGTGGAGGGACAGGAATTGAGAGGGAGACAAATTCAGTATTTAAGTTCTATAACAATGTTCTAGTGGATATCTATTTAAGGACATATCAGTGTGGACAACAACACTGTTAATAGTTAATCCATGAGAATATTAACTTTTCAATAGATGGAATATTATAAAACCCACTTTCAGAGAGCCAAACATGAGTATCATTCAACTCTGCTATAATTTTAAGTAATATCCAAAAAGGGTTGAGACTTTATGATACGAAATAGTCCTAGACATTCATAATTCTTAAGCACTTCTTTCATCATTCTGCTGACGTATGCTCTATTCTGCCATCAGAAGGATAATGGATGTGCTTCTTAAACTGTAAATTGGGTTTTATATCAAGCCCCGTCACTGCTGTGACAGGTGACCTGACAGTGGTCCTGCCTCTGCCACCTCCTTCCGGCTGCTTCTCAAGGACAGAGGGTCAGTCGCGAAGAGCATACAGGAGATGGCTGAGCCCCTCAGGAGTCATCTGAGAGCCCTAATAACATTTACTGCAAACCATAATCATTTTACGTTCTCTCCAACAGCTTAAAAGCAGAGCTACGCTTTGCTACCACATGTATTTTTATTAATCAAGGACATTTAAAGTTTGAATGGTAGTATAAATTTAAAAGCCTAGGTACTTCTGATTTGTGTGAAGCAAGTCCTAAAATTTAGAAAAATACAGTAGCCGCCAGGATCCTTAATTGGTTTCATGAAAGCAGAACGCAGATGTGCGTTAGGGGACATTTACAGTTCAATGTATTCTGCAATGTGAATAAAAGAAAACCTGGCACCATAGGTATAGTCCTCAAGATAAAACAGGATCCACATATGGTAAATTGGTATAAATACTTAGCATTGGAATATAAATTAGGCTTACATTTTGCTGTAAAATGACATTATAATCAGGATAATAATAGAACCAAAGCAATGGAAAATCTATCAATGAAAAGCAAAGATTATGTTTGAAAAATGCAAAACTGATTTGCTTCCTAAATTGATTACTGTTCAATGTATAAGAGTGCTCGATGGCAAGTTACAAGTTGCAAATATTCACCTAGTCACAAGGCATAAAATCGCATTTATAACAAAAATTGCATGGAGTTCTCATTCACATGTCCTCTATTATTCTGTCTGGGTTAAGAAATACTTGCTTTTAGTTTTCAAAATCCTAAAAAAGTTTTTACATATACCTTAAGGCAGAATTGCGAGTAAAGCAGTACGAAGAACAGCACCCCCAAGTTCTCCAGTGTGGAAGAAGAATGAAATACAGTTCTCCACACAGGGAGAACAGGTCATGAGTGACATGTCGTACATTAGTTGTGCTGCCCTGGTTCTACGGTTATACCTAACTTTTCTCATTGCTCACTGTGCTTCCTTGTGTGGAAAAACAGGTAACTCTAAACCTGCCGAAAGTCTGTCTGGTTTTAAAGGACCTTGTGATAGCACATCTGCTAGGAACACTCCTCTCTGATCTATGGACTTCTTCTGTGTTTCCAAGTGTCACTTTGACATTACCTCACGAAAATGATTCATTTATTCAATACTTACATAGACATTATTAAATGCCACTTAGAATCTCTCAGGTCAGATACATAATGAATATAAGATCTCAGTAGTGATTTTTACTAGGTTTATTTGTTTCCTTATGTCTTTGAAGATATTAAAGTATATGTACATATTTTTATGTACAGAATATATATGCAAGTATAAAATTAGGATATTATCCCCTAATGCATGGCATTGTTGTATTAAAAGAAATAAATGACTCACACCATGCTAAGCACAGACACTAGAGCAGGGTAAACGCTTTGGTGTATAAAGGGAACAGACACTGCCTGGAGAACAAACCTGCACGCAGTTCCATATGTTCAAAGAAATACTGCTGTGAAGAGAAAAGGAAAGATTTCCTAGAACTTCTGCCAGGTCATCCATGTGCTAGAAGCAGGTAAGGCTAGGCCACCAAGAGAGGCTCAGCCACCAAGAGAGGCTCGGCCACTAAGAAAGGTTCGGCCACCAAGACAGGCTCAGCCACCAACAAGCAGAGGCTCAGTCACCAACAAGCAGGGGCTCAGCCACCAACAAGCAGAGGCTCAGCCACCAACAAGCAGGGGCTCAGCCACCAACAAGCAGGGGCTCAGCCACCAACAAGCAGGGGCTCAGCCACCAACAAGCAGGGGCTCAGCCACCAACAAGCAGGGGCTCAGCCACCAACAAGCAGAAGGCTCAGCCACCAACAAGCAGGGGCTCAGCCACCAACAAGCAGGGGCTCAGCCACCAACAAGCAGGGGCTCAGCCACCAACAAGCAGGGGCTCAGCCACCAACAAGCAGGGGCTCAGCCACCAACAAGCAGGGGCTCAGCCACCAACAAGCAGGGGCTCAGCCACCAACAAGCAGGGGGTCAGCCACCAACAAGCAGGGGCTCAGCCACCAACAAACAGAAGTTCAGTCACCAACAAGCAGGGGCTCAGCCACCAACAAGCAGGGGCTCAGTCACCAACAAGCAGGGGCTCAGCCACCAACAAGCAGGGGCTCAGTCACCAACAAGCAGGGGCTCAGTCACCAACAAGCAGGGGCTCAGCCACCAACAAGCAGGGGCTCAGTCACCAACAAGCAGGGGCTCAGCCACCAACAAACAGAAGTTCAGTCACCAACAAACAGGGGCTCAGCCACCAACAAACAGGGGCTCAGCCACCAACAAACAAAAGATCAGCTGCCAACAGAGGTTCAGCCATCAGCAGAGGCTCTGCCATCAGCAGCACGTGCCAACTCACAACAGAGAACAGGGCTGGGGGAAGCACAGGTGGATCTAGCACTTGGGAGATAAGTGGTTTTGCTTAGCTCGGCAGATAATTCTGAATTTCTAAGGATAAATATGTGTGTGTGGTGGGGCTATATCATGAAGTGGCAAGAGTGAAGATATTGGTCACAGGTGGGACACAGGAGTGGGTGGAGAAGGGACACAAGAATCCATCTCAACTTCTTCCTTCATCCCTCCGACCATGCAGGCCATTAGCAAACACCACCTGTGAGACAGACCATCCGCTGTGCACTGTCTGCAGTTCCTCATCTGGGATGTGATCTCTTGCTACATGGCGCATGTACATCTCTCAAAAAGTCCTAAGGTACACACTAGACACGGTGTGCAGGGTGGTCTTTTACTATGTTATTTCCTTCTTGAGGTCTTTGATGGTCAGACACTCAAGGTGTAAGAGTAAAGGTCTTCTAAAGACCTACGATAAAACTAGTCCCGAGTAGATTACAGCCCATATGTGAAAAGTATTTTTATGCCTCAAAATAGTGAATGATTTCATGACCAAAAAAGGCACTAAATGGGGTTGGAGAGGTGGCTCAGGGGTTAAGCCTCTGCCTTGCAGGAGGAAGGTCCTGATCCTAGACCCCACGTATAGACTATAGAGGCTGGGCAGAAGCAGGGGTAGCCTGCGTTTCTGGTCCTGGTAGAGCGGAGCCTGTGAATCCTGGGGCAGAGTAAACAAGGAGGAGGTAGAGGGGTTCCATGGTGGTTCCCCAATTTGCCCGTGGTGCTACACACACACACACACACACACACACACACACACACACAAGCACAATTGAATAGAAAATTTAAAAAAAATTAAAAGGCACTAATTTTGAAGGAAAAGATTGATGAATTCAGCATTAGCCTGCGTTTCTGGTCCTGGTAGAGCGGAGCCTGTGAATCCTGGGGCAGAGTAAACAAGGAGGAGGTAGAGGGGTTCCATGGTGGTTCCCCAATTTGCCCGTGGTGCTACACACACACACATACACACACACACACACACACACACACACACACACACACACAAGCACAATTGAATAGAAAATTTAAAAAAAATTAAAAGGCACTAATTTTGAAGGAAAAGATTGATGAATTCAGCATTAAAATTATTAAGTTCTATGTAACAGAAATTACTACTAAGTGGTTGAAGATGAAATCCTAAAGGGTGAGAAGATATTTACCATATAAAACTAATAAATTCTCTAATATGTGAAAAGCTCTTATAAAACCAGAGTAAAGGGACAGGGCTGTAGCAGTAACTGGACAGGACAGTGTGATGGACACCTCGCAGAGAAAGTCAGATGGCTGGTAGATGAAGGAAAGGTACATGAGATAGGAAAAGAAGACCATACTATACTATTACATAGCCCTCAGACTTAAGAAGACTAAAAACAGTATATGTGTATGTATATATACATAGATATTTTAAATGCATAAAAATTATTATAAGAAAGACAATAAGACTAGGAAATGCTCAGGGATTAAAGTCTTTGCTTCACAAGCAAAAGGACCTAAGTTTGGGTCCCCAGATTCTACATAAAAATGCCTGGAGGTTATAGTGATTGTAATTCTTGTCCTGGAAGGCAGAGCCTGGGAAACCCCAGTGCAAAGCAATAAGGAAACTCGATATGATTCATGATGCGGCCCTTGGGCCTCCATAAGCACATATACTCAGTTGCCTCCTTTTATATATTATCTGTACACACGCAGAGAGGCAATAACATGCTTGACTCTATAAAGGAGCACAGCACAGACATTCTGCATGTGGCCTCTGATTTTTAAACAAGCATTCATCATTTAGTTTATTACTTATGCAAACATAATAACACAGAGTGTGTGACACAGTCTGTCTTTCTAGACAGGTGTCTCCTTTACTTTCCTAATTGAGGGATAATTTCAGCAAGCACATCAGCACAAGAGAGTGAGCAGTAAATGAAAACGGCGCTTATCTGCTGCCTGTGCAGCTGGAGACAGAACAAGAACTCATTGTTTAAGATGCAACCTCTTTGCCCCTGCCTAGTGTCTCCGAACCTCTCACAATCACTCAGAGATAGAAAGTGACATGGGTAGCAGTATGGTGTCACAAGTGGCCTCTAGCTTCATGCCTCAACCAGAGATCCCATCAGCAACTGATCCAGGAAGGAAGAACCTGACGGGAATCTTGGAACTCAGGAGCAGGGCTGACCCCCCCCATTGACCGCAACACAGAAGGGCTGAGCAGTAAGAGCAGCAAAACAGTTCTCGGTGTGTGCTCCCCTGCCAAGAACAGGCATGGCATGGCTGATGGAGGCTCTCCTGGACCTACAGGTTCTATCCTGGGAAATGGGAGTTGCAGACATGGATCCAGTTTCCTCTCCATCTCACCCTTCCTGCCCCATGCTTGGCACACTGACCGGGCCAAACCATTCAAAGTGAGGAACGGTTCACAGATCTTGGTGAATGCTCTGCATTTCATCCAGGGCAGTGCCACAACAGAGACGCTGGTCAATAGGGTCTCTAGGCTCACTGAGCTTGACTGTCTAGGTAGAGTCAGTGTGCGCGGCACATGCACGTGCACACACATGCATGTACACACACAGCACATACACATGTACACATGCACACACAGATGATTACACCTTCTCCAGGACCAGAGACAACTGTGGTCAGCAATACCCTGAGTGTGGAGCATCCAGCCTCTACCAGGGAACAGGCCATCTAAGTCCCAGTGCTGGGAGACACAACCTCCCTGATTTTGCAACATATCACCAAGAGATTTCCTTCCAAATGGTAGGATGCTGGCATAAAAAGAGACACGTACACCAAAGGATAGTGCAGCATTCCATAAATAAACTCATGCATTTATGGAAAACTGATTCTTGACAAAGATGTCAAGCTTATGGAGTTGATGAAGTACAATCACCTCCATGAAAAGTGCTTGAAAAACTAGCTGTTCACATGTAAAGGAATGAATTAGCCCCCTGTCTTATACCACATAAAATTCTCAAAATGAATTAAAAATTCAGACATGAAAATCATGTCTAAATATCAGACATGAAAAACTATAAGAAACGACATGAACTCCATGACACTGGTTTAAATGATGACTCCAAGGTGCAGGCATGGAAATTAAAAATAGACTGATAGAGTAAATCACACTGAAAAAAAGCAAAGAGAACAACACAAAAAGTGAAAGAGATCAGATCACCACAACAATGGTTTGTAAATACTTGCTCCAACTACTAGGGGTGGTTGGTACCTAAAATATATAAAAAATATATTAAAAAATTAAAAAAAAAGAATAACGTGACCTAAAAAATGGTCAAAGGTGGATTGGGAAGACAGCCCAGTAGGTAAGATGCTCATTGTACAAACATGAGGGCTCGAGTTCAGATCACAGTACCACGGTAATTCTCATGTGTGAAACACATCCATAACCCTAGTGATCAGCAGGCAGTTTTCTGACAAGGCAGTTTAGCTGAAACAGCAAACTCTAGTGTCAGTGAGAGATTCTATTGACTTCTGACTCCCCACTTGCATGCACAGGAATGCACCCCTCATATGCACACATGTATATATATGCACATGCATAAAGCTCAAACATGTGCTCATGTTCATATACCACATACATATGTACATACACACATACATAAATGGTCAAAGGGCCTAACACATTCCTCAGAAGAAATATGAATGGCAAATATGTACATTTTAAAAAGTATCACCAAGATTAATCATTAGAAAATGCTAATTCAAAACACAATGAAATTCTCTCTTCACATTTTTTGGAGTGACTTTTATGGAAATATGAAAGATTCATGTTAAGATGTGGAGGAAAGATAATTTCTAACCTGGTATCTGGGAATGTAAGTAAATACAGCAACAACAATTACGGGAAGTGGTAGGAGTTTCCTAAAATGTAAAGATAGAGCTAACAATCCAGCAATTTAATTTGATTTGGATTTGAAGGAAAGGAAATTTGTATGTATGTCAAAGGAATATTTATTCTACCTTCACATTCATTCCTGTCTCGTTCATAACAGTCAAGATAAGGAAATGATCTAACTGTCCATTAAGGATGAAGGGAAAGAAAATGCGGTATATGCACAACAGAACACCATTCAACTTTAAGCAGGAAGGAAATGCTATCATTTGCAACAAAATGGACCGATCTAAAAGTCATTTTGCTAAGTGAAAAAAGTCAGGACAGACAGATGCCATGTGATCTCACTTGCACACAGGGTCTAGTGACTGAGCTCTGGGGGGCAGAGGAAAGAATGGTGGTGGCTGGAGTTGGGAGTGGGAAGAGAGAATAGAGAGTTGTTGATGAAAAGACACAAGGTTTATGACAACAGGGACAACAAATGTATTCACGGTGTGTGTGTGGAGGGGAGGCAGGTATAAAAGGAATGGAAGGGAGGGAAAAGGAAGGACAAATTCAGTAACCAGCATGCACTGTGCATATGCATGAACTTGTCAAAGAACAAAAGAAAAAGGACGCTAAAGAAAAAGGAAGGGAAAGATAAATTTTGAGATCTATATTGACTACAATTGATAATAATTGAAAGTAAATAAAGCTCATGTATCTCATCATAAAAATCGGTAGGTAAATAAGGTGATGATCATGTTAATTAACTTGATTTAACTATGTCACCCTGTAGACATACATCAGAATATTACAGGCCATTCCACAGTGATAAAATGACATGTCAATCAAAAACAATATTTATTATAAATTTAAAAAATACAAGGTGTTGCAGTTAGTCTGTATGGTTGCTGATAAATAATCATCAAATGACTGAAGAGAACAAGGCATTTATTTTCTCTTATGATTACTGGTTACAATTCTTGGTCCAGCTTAATGGAGAGCTCACACCAACACCAGGGCCGAGGGAACTGGCCACACCATGTCTATGTAACAGCAGAGAGAGGGACTATCCTTACTTGCAAGACTAGCATGTCTGGCCAAGTATACACAAGGATGCCATCTTCCTCAACCAACCCTCAGTATTTTATTCATCTGTTCAGGGCTTATTCCCACCCACCATAGGCTGGGCCTTCCCCATAAGCTAGACAACCTCCTGCAGGTTTGTTCTAGGTTTAACCCAATCACTAATTCTCCACAAATGTGCCCAGAGTTCAAACCCTCAACAGTCAAGTTGACACTTGTGCCTAACCATGACACAAGGCTTATCAACAAATACAAAAGAGTACAGTGTGGAATGAAGAACTCAAGGGTGTGTACCAAAAACCTAAATGCAAACTTTTAGAATGCATTACACATTCAGTAATGTTTGGACTACACAATGCACACTATTACATCTTTTAGCCTTTTTCTGCTAAAGTAGATTCGTTTGCTCAGTGTCTGGTACTATTTTTAAAAACAGCTTGAGTAAGTACATTAATTTCCTTACCTTTGACCCTCCAGAGTAAGAATGCCATGGTGCAGGTCCCCCTCCAGTCAGGGACTACAACACCAGGTGTAGGATCCTGTTCCCTTCTCCACAGATTGATCTCTTTATCGTGACTCTTCAGTTTTCTAAGACATGAAGTGGCTTGGGAACAAGTCTATTAAATTGCAGAAAGTCCATAGCCTTTTCTACATTTATTTGTGTTGGAATTGGGGAAATGAAAGAACTTTCCAGAAAGTTCATGCTTGTCTACCAGAATGAGTACCAATAGCCACTGCTCCTAGTCTCTCACTTCTGCCTCAGCCTCTACCAGAATCAAATCCCTCCTTTTTGTCAGTCTTTACCTCACATATTAAGCTTTTACAGACTGTTTTGTTTTGCTTTTGTATATTAAAAAGCACAATATTGTTTTTGTCCGCTCCTGTGTGTAATATAGACCTTCACTTCTCTTAAGAGATGATAAGGGTTGCTAAAGCTTCTTTGTCCATAAGAATTTTTCTTGAATTTGCTCTGTGCCATCTAGGCCAGCATTGGAAATTGAAATTATAGGTGACTGGCTTTTAAATAATTAATATTATTGTTTTGTGCTTTATACTTTGTCTAACTGTGGCCGAAATAGGAAATAATTTCTCTTTGTTTATAAGACCATTAAAATGGAAACAACCTGAACATGTAACAAAGGCATTGGAGTGAATTCGGGAGGATTAATACTGACCACCCAGCAGAATTCTGGAGAGAACCATTTTGCGATTAGAGTATGAAAATGTTATCAGTGTTCTGCTTAAAATGATGGGCATTTAGGATGGCAGACAATTACGATAACGGTACTTCTTCTACGGTTTTTCTTCAACCAGCAATACACTCCTCTAGTTTCCACAGCAACCCAATCAATTTCTGATTACAAATGCAAGCAGAGCAATTTAGGCTGAGACTAGGGAAAATGAAGAGTGTATTTGTAGAGCTGGAGAAAATTTGAAATTAGCCTTTATCACTCATCTGAGAGGCTCTATTTGATATTCACAATTAAGATCAAGACTAAAAACTTGAAAGGGAAATTTCTAGCTGAAGGTAAACCAAATTTGATAGAAAACTCATTCTTTTTTTTATAATGTCTTGCAAAGATATAAAAGATTTCAGAGCTCCAGTTGCTAGATAACGGGCATTTAATTACAGCAGATGAGTTGCGCTATAGCAGGGACACAGGACAGTTCAGACACTAACATGGGAGCAGCTAATGGGGCACAAATAATCTTGATAAACTGTGTTCGGATTAATGCATTAACTGTCAATCTCAAGCATTGCAATATGATTTTTTCTTCTTAGATTTTTATTGTTTATTTGAAACCTGAGGGGTTCAAGGGTTTATTATCCTCACTAATTGTAACAGAAGGAGAAACACTGTCAGGTTAGATACTATTCCAATTTTCAATTCATTCTTGAAATGCTACAATCACAATCTCACCTACGATTGCTTGAATTGCATGCATGAGCCCAAAGAAAAACACCGCATATGGCTTGGGAACACATTTCAGGGATGCAAGACCTTTAAGAGAAGTCCCATCCTAACAGAATAAAGTGCATTTGTAAACCAAACTAAAGGCCAAAGAAGTCATTAGGCAAACTTGAACAGTGCCTTAGTGAGTTGTAAGCATTGCTATAACTTCCAGAATACGTAACTCACTAGCAACTGAGGCCGAGGCATGAAGGGGGAGGTTAGCATCCTATAAAACCCTAAAGGTCTGTTTTATAAGACAGACTAATTACATGTTAATAGACTTGTAAAAAATAGAAAAAAAAATCCTGTATCTCTGAGTGTGTTGGGCATTTCAAACCCTGTCAGGTTACATAGAATTTGCACTAGCTGATGATACAGCTGAGGTTTGCCAGTTTAAATCCAATGCCAGGGAATAGCAGAGATTGTGCAAAAACCATTAGTTAGTGGGAAGTACAACTTTCAACATGTGAAGAGCACTATAGACACTTTAATAAAGATGTTCCGAGATTTTCACATAATTATCAGAAGATAGACGATCTATTGCAGAGGATAAGTTTATTCCCTTGAAGTCAGGACAAAAATCAAGTAATCATTGAGAAAAACAGAGTAAAGTCTGTGGATTTTTTGCAAATCTTAGGACTACATGGTCTAACATTTGATTTTAGAATAATCTTAATGAGTCAAATAACAGTGTGACTGAGAAATAATTTCTCTGAATGCTGTTAATTTTTTTATTGGTTCATTATTCCAGTTTAATGTGCTATCATTCAAATTTCCCAAATTCACAGACAAAATTGCATGTATGCATCCAGATAAGGATAAAAGCCAGCCCTTGGCCTTGGGCTGAAATAAGTCTATGGTTCCTTATAAAATATGAAGGAATTCTAAGTTATTTTTGAAAGAAAATAAATGAAAGCTGACGTAAATTTAAGTTTATGTGCAAGGAATAAAATAAATCTCAACAAATGAAGCAAAATGTTACAGAACTAATTACCAGTTTCTAATGAGAACCCAGGCATCCGAGCATGCAGGTGACATGCCAGGGAGATGGCATACGCCAACATAAGATTTGGCTTCTGTAATCCCCTTCCTCGACATGCTCCTAGACACCATATTAATACTTCATGTGAGTCGGTGGTAAGAGTTTTTAAGATTAGAAAATTACTATCTGCAATATCATTTATGCCAGTGTGTGTGTGTGTGTGTGTGTGTGTGTGTGTGTGTGTGTGTGTACAAGTGGGCACTTGAGTGTGTGTGGACACTCACACTCTGGAATCACTGTGGGTTGCTCTTCCTCCTTATTGCTTTGCTCTTGGTTTTCCCAGGCTCTGCTTTCAGAATTAGAATTACAGGGTGCCATCATTTCTGTCCAGCATTTTTACAAGGGATTTAGGAATCCCAACTCAAGATCTTTTCCTAGTGAGGCCAAGGCTTTAACCCTGAGTTATCTCCCTCGCCCAATATTTTTAATCTTGTTCAGTAGTCAAAGAAAACAATCCTTAGGCCATAACACAGGTTTATGCATACTCTATGAGACCTTTTGATCTTAGGGGTGAGAGAAATGAATTTGTCTTTGCCACTAATTACTTCAAGTGCCACTTGGGGGAAGGGCTGATTTTGTGGGTTTGGACTGCTCCTTGGCAGCTGATGCACAGGGGCTATTTTTACGTCTTTTACTAAGGCAAAGAAACACATATCCAAACAAGGACTTGCATACCAACGTCAAGGCTGTTTTATATCTGGACACTTGGCACAATGAACCAAACACTCATGGGTAAGAAGTAGAAATGGAGTATGTTTTTAGTAATCTGAGGAATAAACTATGAAACAAAGAGAATGCACCACAAAATAATTATGTTGATAGAAAATAAGTCAGAAAAAAGAGTATATTTTTTTTGTATGAACTATGTAAATTTTTTAAAAAACAATTAAGAAGAAATCAAATCACTAATTAAACAGAAATGGGGGTAGGAGTGTGAGGGATTATAGACACAATGGTGGTACTTGGGTAGAAAGGGATATAATAGTTATATTGAGTGTACTGTGGTTTAAGTTCATAGTTGTATGTGAGTGTCAAGATTTATATCCTATCCTTCAAATGTGTAATATAAGTAACCTATGTGTTATTCATTTGATAAATTAGCGAGTTCTTTTTTTTTAAAAGGAAAGGAACAGTGGAAGAAGAAAACTAATTATAAGATTTAAAGTAGCTGCATTGTAAGGAGCAAGCAACAGCAAAATGGTAGTACCTATTTATATTCTCAGTACTGAGAAGACTGAAGGCAGGAGACCTTGAATCGAGGTATCAGCCTGGGCAAGTGAGATCAGATTCAAAACCAAAACTAAGTCAGAAACTAAGTCAGAACATAGATGAACTACGACTTTCCCTCTTAAATATGTAAATGGAGCCCATTGATACATCTACTCTGTTTCAAGGATGTTTTCCAACTTGACAATGGAAATGAGATTACATGATGCTCCTGCTATAAACTAAATATAAATGCCAAGTTGGTTTTCCAATATTTTAATGCATCTCAGTAGATTTACTCTAGTCAACTTTGCTTAATGACAAAGGTCACTTATTTGGGAGTGACTGGCAAGTGTCAGAGATGGGAGCTAGGACTAGAAAACAATACGGTAAAGTTAAAGAAAGAACTATGCTATCTTACAGAATAAACACATAATGTAGTGAAGACCATCTGCACCAACTTAGTGTGACGTTTTCTTTTTAATCCACTTACTCTCACCCTCCAGAATATTTTCCTCCTCTCCAGAGAACGTGACAATAGATGGGACTTTTCTTACCAAGAGGCTAGAGGTTTTAAGGATCTTTTTAGATTAAGGTAATTCTCTCAACTGTGACAAGAGGCACATTAATATTGCTGTAGTTTGAAGATGCAAGTCACCTGAGGTGACCCCAGAGACTCAGCTGGTACAAAGTCATCACTGCATCAACCACCAGGGTTTCTGACTGTCACTTAAACATCACTTCTGTGGCTCGGCTGTCCATCAGTTCTAGTTAGGTTCAAAGCTACAAAGTCCTGTTTTACTTGTAAAAACAAGAGACCAAATGTCACTTGATTTATAACAAATTAATTCCTCATCTTTTTCCTCTACAAGATGAAAAATGAAAGAGGTGGAATGGATGTAGACGAACATTGACAGATGAATGCCTTTCGCACAATAAACTGGAGTTAATTAATAAACAAGCGGATCAGCGTTTCATCTGTCTATGATGCTATGGTTCTGCCAGTCTGGGAGACCAGAGACATAACAAGACGGTCACCATTTATACTTCAGAATATCCAGTGGATGTAGCATTTGACAAATTCTTCTATAAATTTTCATTCCTAATGACAGAAAATAATTTTGTAAATTATGTATGTAAATCTCATATATGCAAATCTGTACACATGAACATGTACATAATTTAGTGAAATGATCAGCAAATACAATAAATAATTTATGTAATCTCCGTGGGAAAAACATGAGCAGGGCACCTGTCATTACTGTTTAACATGACTGATATTTACCTAGTTGTTCTTGTCCTATGTCTGGGTTTACTGCATCATATGAGATTCTAAACTACATTTCAATAGAATGCAGTATAAAATTCAAGTAATTTTTGTGTTCTTGTGAAAGCATTTTGGAATGTTTCACTTTATTCTCAATCTTAAAAGAAAGTTACAGTTTAATCATGCAAAATAATGCTTTTAAAAATACAAAGTACAGCAGAACATAGATGATTTGGCAAAGGATTTACTGTTTGTCTCAGCAACTATTTATTCATATCGGCTTTCATTTATAGCACACAGTTTGTGAAATATAGTTCTTTGAGGATTTTCTGCTAACTAAAAGCCACAAGAAGAAGGTAGTTAGCCATGATCTATCTTGCATTTATCATTTAATTTGACATTTATTATATAATCATATTTTTTTAGTATTGCTCTGTCTTTGCTATGTTATGTCAATGACTTTAATGTGAATTGGTTTAGAAACATAATTCTAAAATATGAATTTTTGCAGTATAATTATTCTTTACAATATCATCAACTCACATATATTTGTCCAAAATGATAGTAACTTTGGTACATAAACAAATGCATGGATAATAACATCTTAAATTTCTGTTTAGTGTTTAAGATTTCTTCAGGAAATCTTAAAAGTAATTCTCCTGAAACATAATGCCGCTCATTCTTCCAGACTGACTAAAGTACCACACATTGGCTTTGGAAGTTTCCTTTCTTGAACCCAAATCTGCATTTGCTTGCTTTACCTCCAGATCTTACTGAACAAGGCCCGAATCCATAATCATTTGTGCTTCTGGGCTCACTTCTGTCCCCACAATTCCTAGGGAGGCAGATGGCATTTATGCCACTTCTGATCAAGGGAGCAGAAGCAAAAATGAAATGTCTTCCTCGATACTCTTTTTAATGAAATTTCATTTCAATGGCATTACATACAAAAAAATTACATGTTAAACATGCAAATAGTAAAAATGAAATTGAAGTATTTTAGACAAACATCTTACATTTTGAGACTCTCAAGTACATGTGAGCAAATATTGCTACAATGAGTGTTTGATCTCTTTTAGACTCAGCAGGAATTCTATAGGTTGTGATGTGGATCAGGAGAAGCCATTGTAACAGTCTTATTGCTTCTGGTGTGTGTTGGCAATCATTGGCTTTACAGGTTCTACTTACTGATGGCAATCCCATGAGCCATCCACACATGATGATATAAAGTGATTTTTGACAATAAATTTATACATCTTTAAACAATCTGAATAACCTCTTCAAATGACTTTTTCATCCAGAATCCCATCCTCAAACTGTATGCCAAAATAAACAAACAAAAATCCAAACAACCCTTTCTCTTCCTGAAGTTGCTTTTGCCAGATACCTTGTCACAGGAAGAAGAGTAATTATAGTGATGTAGATACTACAGACAGTTTGCTGTAGCACAGACCTGCTTCCTCCATGGCTAGAATTGCTCATCTTGGCCTTGCCAGTTCAATGATGACATAAATTAAGTCTTTGTTGAAAAATATTTACTTTTAATTTTTCTCTAAACTTTCACTAGTGTCAAAGAATAGGAATTTTGCCTATTGGTTAAACATATAATTATTAGGTACAAAAACTTAAGACAATACAAATGAATGGAAGAAATGTTTATTCTTAATAGTAAATGTGAATAAATGTAATGTGTTTATTCTTTTTATTGAAACTATTCTTTTTATTGAAACTGATTTCAGTCTATTCAGATGTAAGTTAACATGATATATGTGTGATTTTACTTTTACTGATAACTTTTAAAGTTATACTAAAAATTGAAAATTTCACATACACTTATATATCTCAGTCTGCCTAGATGTACATGTAAATTATGATAATAAATACATAATGACAAAAAGTTACTTTTAAGGACAGGCATGCAGAGAAGTAACAGGCGATTTTAAAATATTGGTGCCTGCTTCTAAAATGCTAAGACCCACCCAACCTCTCTGGTACGTGACTCACATTGTTAGACAGCACAAAGTGTCAGTCCCTAAAAGCCACATATATTGAAAATTTACAGGATGATTTCTTTGTGACTTTGGGGAGATGGAATGTAGCAAATAACCCAAATCATCTTGGACTATCTTTAAACTTTTTAATAGCCATTTGTCATCAACCTCTATACAGAACATAAACTCCTTCTGACAAAGAGGTCAAACTTTTGGATGTATTAACTTAGCAGATCAATCATTCCATCAACTCACAAGCAAAAGATGTTGTCAGATGGCATATGAAACTGACAAATTTCCCTGCTTTGCTGTAGACCACCTACCACTAGTACATGTGGTAAGTCATTTGATTTATGACTTCCTTCTGTCCAGTAGCTATATAAAAATCAAGTTTAACTATGGTGGAATGTGTTATTCAAAGCAACCTGAACCTATGTTCTGGAACAAGGCCATTCATGTTTGGGTCAGATTAAAATTAGGTCTCATTGTCTTGGGAGTAAGAACTATGTTTTATATTGACAATAGGAACAGTATTTTAAATGGCTATCTTTTGTAATTGTTTGCATGGAAGCAAGATATCTATATTTAACAATCCAGAATAACAGATGACCTATCTGTTTTCAAGTTTTTATAAGGGTTTTCTAGAAATGATCATGTTGGTAAAGCATAATTTTAGTAAACTCTAAGCAGGTTTAACTGTAGAAACCAAATGCATAATCATCAAGAAACAAATATATTTTTAAAAATCTTTGCAAACAGAACTCCACTAGCTCAGGAATCAGCCCAGATAAACGACACTGTGTTATATCAAAACATTCTGTACAACAAAAGAAATAGGCAAAAGCCTTCAGGGCAAGAAAAAAATCTTTGTAAAATATTTATCCAATGGGGATTAATATCTGAAATATATAGAGAACTCAAAATGTCAAAAAATGGCAAATGATTTGATCAATAACATGGAAATAGAACTGAACAGAATTTTTAAAAATACAAATAACCAATAAATACATGAAAAAAAACATTTAATATAGTTACCATTAGGGAAATGAAATCAAGCAGAATGAACTTTCATATGACCTCAGCTAGAATGGCAGCCATCAAAGAAACAAAGAGCAGCACAAGTTGGAACTTAACCACCGCTGATGGTGGTGCAAACTATTGAAATCAGTGTAGCCAGTATGGAGATCAAATGGACACCAAGCAAAAATAAATAAATGAATAAATAAATAAGTAAATAAATAAATAAAATCCATAAACAGGACTGTCAGATGCTTCAGCTGTACTAACTCGGAGTGTATACTTAAAAGAGTCAAAGTCAACTCTGTATAGCATGACTTCTTAAACCCTTCCCACTACCCTTTGAGCTGGAGAAAAGTTCATACAATCCCACTATATGTACATACAAATAAAATAATGAATGCTAGTAAGTTAAAGAAAATCATTTTTTTATTTGTGGTGTGTGTGTGTGTGTGTGTGTGTGTGTGTGTGTGTGTGTGTGTGTATGAATGAGGGCATACATGTGCCACGGTGCATATGCAGTATGAGGACAACTTTCGTGAATTAGATCCTTCCTTCTGCATTGTTTTGAGGCAGGTATTTCTCCTTGTTCCTGTCACACTGAGTACTCAAGACTAGCTGGGTTACCTTGTGCGTGCCTCCTATGTGACCATGTGGAGAGGTGGAGCTAAATGCATGCCAGGGCATCTGGCTTTGCACATAGGCTTTGGGGATCAAACTCAGGTCATTGAGCTTGTGTGGCAAGAATCTGCGCTTTGAGTCATTCCACTGGGCCCAAACAAATTTATTTTAAAATAATTCTTTGGCAAACTATGATTTTATCTTTTATGCAAGACAAAAGTAGATTTGCATACTAATGAGATGAATGTGCTTTCTATGTTATAGAAACAAATAATTTTGGCTGGGTATTTGATACTGGAGGTTGGAGGTAATCTTCAACATTTTTCAAGATGAAATGAGATTTTGATTTTGTAGCTGTCAATGTTGATGATGCCACTTCGTAACAACACTTCCTACAGAGCAGCTGAAGAGCATTAAGACCACTTAAGAAACTATTGTAAATTCTGTCTTCATTCCAAGACAAAATTCACTTATTAAAAATATCTCAAGGCTCTGGGTTTAGTCTGTAGTGAAAACAAAAAAGAATGAATGAATGAAAGATAAAAAGGAAAGAAAAAAGAAAAAGAAAGAAAGGAAAAAGAAAGGGAGAAACCTATAAATTAAAACTATTACTAATAAGGAATTGTGAAATTAAAACACAGTATTATTTTATAATTTTCAGAGTGGTGATTTTTAAGTTGATTTTATGGTTTTCAAAACAACTATAAGGGAATTAAGAGAGCTCACTAGCTGCTAATAAACATAAATGTCAAATGCTTCCAGAAGAACTATGCAAGTGGAGCTGTAACCTATGAGCATACGTTGCACACACCTAACACACACTCGGCAAGAGAAAATAAACTGGTCACATATTGCTGCAGTTGTCTGCATGCTGCTAATAAACTCTGCACCAAACAACTTAGGGGAAGGAGGTTGTATTCTTGCTTACATTCTGCTTATAGTTCATGGTCCAACTTGGCAGGAGAGTCCACACGGACACCAGGAACTGAGGGAACTGGCCACACCATGTCCATCCTGCCAGACTATGAGTCTTCCAACAAACACTGAAGTGTACAGGAGGATTGAACCAACTTTGTCCATTTTACCCCCCTCTCCAGGGAATGATCCCACCCCACTGTGGGCTGGGTTTTCCCACATCAATGAGAGACTTGTGCAAGGCTTCCTTTAACTACGAATTCTTTACAGATATGCTCAGAACCCAGCCTTCAGTTGTCTAACTGGTACGCACATCTGACGTGCACACGTTCACAGTGGAAAAGGATCTAGTGAGCAATAAGCTTTCTTATAAATGCTTCTGCCCTTACGCACATGCATCCTTCTGAATGACCACTCTGCAAGACAACTGGTGAGAAATATCAAAGCACTGGGGGAAATAGGGAGAAAGTAACATTTGAGAAGCCTTAAAAATCTATGCAGCTTTGTAACCAGGGAAGTTAATAATTCTTAATAAAAATGAACTGGAATAGCTTAAATATTGAATTCCTGACCTTTAGAAGTGAAGCACTGGAATAAATACAGTACTGTACCTTTTGAAAAACACGGTGCAAAGAGGCATTATAAAGATGAATACGATAGTCCCTTGCATTACATTAGAAGCTTCTGGAAGCGTGCAGAATGGGACCAGGAGACACCGTGACAGATGGAAGCATCTCCATCACGCTCCAGCACTCTACACTGATCTGCATCCAGCCACGTGAATATTTCTTTCTCCCAGTTGCTATTTCTTTATGTTAGAAAATACTAGTAAAATAAGAAATGACACCTGATTTTTTTTTTATTCTCTCAGCATTCCCCTTCTAATAGGCTGTGGCCTAACAGCCATTACAGAAACCTGTGTTTAAACAGAGAGACCAAGTGTGACAACTCAAGAGGAATTTCTAAATTTCAAATCCAACCTCTTCTATCCATCCATCAATCATCTCTCTCTCTCTCTCTCTCTCTATCTACCGTACCTATCTATCTACTTTATCTATCTATCATCTATCATCTGTCTTTCTATCTATCTATCTATCTATCTATCTATCTATCTATCTATCTATCTATCTATCTATCTATGTCTATCTATCTTTTTGTCTGTCTGTCTGTCTGTCTGTCCGTCCGTCCACCCAAATGCCTATCTTCTATTTTATCTATCATCTATCTATCATCTATCATCTATCTATCTATTATATCTATCTACTGTGTATCTATTATCTAGCTACCTGGTTAGCTACCTATTATATCTATCATTTATTTATCTAGCATACAGATGCATATTTTCATTACATGTACTCGAGGATCGTGATGGTTAGTGTTGTCATCCTAACAGCAAGGAGACAGGTTCCAGGCCACCTGAGAGGAATTCTCAAAATTGCGGCTGGCCTCTGGCACGCCTGTGGGAGATCATCTTGATTGTTCAATTCACATGCCCCGAAGTGGACAGTACCGTCCCAGGGGTTGAGGCTCTGGAAGTGAAGGTGGGCCGAACACTAGCAAGCAAGCGAGTGATTCTTACTCGGAATTTTATAGATTGATATAAGATGATTCAACACTACAAAACATAAGGTTGTAGCAGCAGACAACACCTGAGTCTTTAAAGTCATCCTTGAATCACAGGCAGGAGCACTGCAGGCCCATCAGGACTGCAGGCGACAGAGCTGTAAGACCTCTGTCCTAGTCATTAGACTGTGGGAGGTATATTTCCAGTAATACCTTAAAATACAAAAGCAATGCTTATGCATGCAGCATTATGCATGGTAACAAAAACCTGAGCATAGTTAAAGTTGGTGTACTCAGAAGACAGAATTTGTGGAAGTCTTTGAAATGCTGATGAGCTGGCAGTAATGGGTAGAAAATTAGAATATCAGAACAAACCCACAGACTTTGCTATGTAGCATAATTACACACAATAGAAACCATAAATGCAAGTACCTATATTGAATATATAAAAATCTGTATCTTTTATAAAAATATACAATGTACAGAATGTTATGTGTGTATATTATGAATAGATTTTTGTGACATGTTGATTTTACCAGCCATACACAGCTAATACAGATTGAGATTCAAAGCACTAGGTAGCCTGGTCCCCTGATTTTGTTCTTTGCATTCTGCCCTAAGTCCTCCTCTTGGTTTTCCTCAGTCAGAAAGCTCTTCAGGGAGCCTCTGGGGTCCTCAGCTCTCTGCTCTCACAGCATCATATTTCCTCCTTGCCAATGTATTCAAATGACAGCTACTTTACTCCTACTCTAGCATGAACTGAGAATCACTGACTTAAAAAAAGCACCTATACACTCCTGAGGGAAATATGTATTCTACTTCAGAACCTAATTGGAACAAAAATCTACATAGAGTATTATGTCAATTCCATTTCATGCAAAATCCAACTCACCCAGATACATTTTAATATCATGCATTTGGCCCTCAGTATAATATTTTTGGATAAAATCTGCTGCACAATTTCTTGTGAAAAGTAAAAATGTATGTATGATGTGTTGCATGCATTTAAGACAATAAACGATCAATTTCCAATAGAATTCAGTGCAGAGAAAACTTCAGTTCTCTCTAGAGATTGATGAGCTGCTTCTGTGATCAAGGGAGGTGTAAAATGTTCCTCTTTCAGCATAAGAGGGCAAGAAGCATTGAACTCATTAAACATGATTGTTAGTCAAAAATTACATCGACACCAACTAGCACCAGTGATTGTCTTTAGCTTAGACTTTCTGCTTTAACTACATTTTGTCTCATTATTTCACTATTTGTTCTGTTTTGTTTATAATCATTCCAATTAGTTTTCAAAGCCTTGTCTCTATGACCCTCATTGTGAAACAGTTGAAATTGGTTGAGAAGCACATAAGAAATACATACACATGTTTGTGATGACCAACTTTTCTCCCCATGAAGCATAAACTTTTAAAAAGAAGGTGAAAGTCAGCATACGGAATGAAAAGGAAATTCTCAGAGGGGAAAACTTGCTTGCAACACATGTGTTTGATAAATGCTTCATATCTTTTAGGGTAGATTGTGAAGAAATACTACAAATGGGTAGACCAAGAGAAAAACAAGCCAAAGTATTGAAAAGATACATCACTCAACAGCATGTCCAAATAGATAACAAGCATCTATCTATCTATCTACCTATCTTCTATCTATCTATCTATCTATCTATCTATCTATCTATCTATCTATCTATCTATCTAAATCTGTCTGTCCTAGTGCAGAGATGCTTATAATATAGCACATATCCCAGGAGACCAGTCTGGAATATGTAGTGAGTTCCAGGCTCACCTAGGGAACTTTGTCAAACTCTGTCTCAAAGTAAAAAAAAAAGAATATATAAAGAAATATAGTTTTTAACTTCATAAGTCCCAGTAAATATTAATATTAAATTTACTAATAGATAATATTATATACCAAGTAGAATACATAAAATATCAAATAGATGGGAATTCTTGTTGAGACTACAGAAAAAGTAGCACTCTTGCATGAGTTGACAAAGGCTAAATTTGTAATAGCAGTAGGAACAACAATACTGATATATAATGAGCCCAGCAATTCTACTCTAGAGTATGGGCCTCTGGAAATCTGTTTAAATTCTCAGAACAATGATGAAATTATCCTAAAAATGCTATTTTAACAGTCTTAAATTGAAAGTTATTCACATACTCATCAGGAGAGGAACAGATAAATAAGTCGTGGACTAATCAACACAAATACTATTCACAAACAGGAAGGATTTATCTACCAATACAATTGTATGCAACAAGATAGGGAAATCTCAAAACATAATTTTTACGGAAGTAAATAGACACAAATCAATTATATACTTGATGCAAGTACAAAACCAGGCAAAAACAAGTGCAAAACAGGCAAAACCAGGTTGGGTAAATTCAGTGAAGGGGTGGTAGGATTTGTGGCGCTGACACACCAGTATGCTTGGATTTACCAAGTGATTCACTTAGAATATATGCAGCTTCTGGCTACACGAGCCACACAGATGATACAGAACAAACCTTTTCAGGAGAAAACTGCTCTACAAAGTTGAAAAAACTCTAGAAAACAATATTTCTTTCCTATCTCCCCAATCCCCCCAATCCCAAAAATATACTCAAATTGTCTAAGACTCATATGTTCAGTAGAAAAAATATAGTATTCTATGCTGTCTTTTTAAAGATAGACTGAAAACCTATGGTCATGTGGGGACAAGCCCTGACAGATATTAAATGTGTGACACGGATGAATTACCAGTAAGAAACCTGAGTCAGTGTACATTTCAATTAAAGAAGAAAACATTTGGTGTAACTAACTTGGTTTCACTGTAGAAATTATCAAGGACCAACTTTCTGGTCACTTGAGTCTATCTTACTTTCTAACTAAAATGATTTTGGATGAAAAAACAAACTTTTAAATAAACACTACAATTGCAAGAGGACTAAACAAATAGAAATGAAAAAATTCCCCATAGTTTCAGGAGAAAGTTTTTCTAAGCCAAACCAGGCTGTTTTTTGTTGTTGTTGTTGTTGTTGTTGTTGTTTTTTACAATGAACATGTACCAATTTAGAACAAGCCAATAGAAGTATCAAA
The DNA here is from genome assembly GCA_023101885.1 of Typhlomys cinereus. Classification (NCBI taxonomy): domain Eukaryota; kingdom Metazoa; phylum Chordata; class Mammalia; order Rodentia; family Platacanthomyidae; genus Typhlomys; species Typhlomys cinereus. The sequence continues at coordinate 10,173,475 of JALPQD010000024.1, read as the reverse complement.
TAGCATATCCATAAATTATTTCCATCCTCACACTCAATATTTATTTGTACCATTTTCTTTAAAGATGCTCATTTAAACTTGATTACTTAACTGTATCATGAAGATCAGTCATTCATTAATTCATTTGACAAAAGAAAAAGGAAGAAAGAAGAGAGGAAGAAAGGAGAGAAGAAAAGAAGGAAGTTAGGAAGGAAGGAAGGAAGGAAGGAAGGAAGGAAGGAAGGAAGGAAGGAAGGAAGGAAGGAAGGAAGGAAGGAAGGAAGGAAGGAAGGAAAGGAAGGAAAGGAAGACTGACTGACTTCATACAATGGCACAGAAACTTCCTGAGCCAGAGAGACATGGCAGTACACAGTAATACTCCAGGATTCAACTCCATTCTGGCACATGATGGAGGCTATTAAAAGGCTGGGATTATAAGGAGTTAAGGAAAGTCTCTCTACAAAGGGAACTTTCCAGCAATCACTGGAACCATCAGAGGTGACCTGGGCATTACAGGCGCAAGGAACAGGATGCACAGGTACTAGACACTCCTGCACCTGCTGTATCAGGACCTGCCAAGAGCCCATCCCTGAGGGTGCTGGACAAGTGTGTATGAATAAAAACAACCGTGGTCAGAACACGCAAGGCCAAAGTGGAGGAAACAAGTTTTATTCTGATGGAAATGGGTGCTGAGAGTCTGGAGCAAGGACTTCCAGGAATGACTGAGTTTTAAAGGATCTTTGGGGTTCGTATTGTGTAGATGAATACAAACATTTCCAAACTGGAGGCAAAAATCAATTCCAGTGAAAGAAAGAAAGGGAGAAGACAAGAAGAGGGGAACTGCTTTCCTTCCTTCATTAAATATTTATCGCCTATGCTATTTGGTTCTAATTGAAATTTAAAAATGAGTTAGAAGTAGACTCTGCCATTGCAGGGATTTGCATGAGGAGATAAAATGAGCAGAACTCACCGTATGCAAAGTATAGAACAAAGATTGGAGCTACCTTTCTTTGTTGGGCGGCAGGGAGGGAGAATCAGAGAAGTTTCCTTATAGACACTGGCATTTTGCTAGACACAAAGATACATGCTTCTTCACAGTGTGTCTGTCTTTTACCAACTGCTAAGTCACTGGTGCTTGAAATCACACAGAGCACAGACCGCTGATCACGTATTCTCATGCACCTATGTAGAGGGAGACTCAAATGAACAGCATAAGCTAAATCACGAACATGAAGCATTACACTCGGCTTTCTGTATTTAGATCAAAGCCCATGAGAACAGTAAGATGTGACAGTAAACCTGAACAGGATTAGATTATGGAAGCATGCTGGCCCTGTCAAGAATTTTTCCCTAAGAGCTACAAAACTATTGTATCAGAAGATCTCTGGTACGGTGAAGATTAGTCCAGTGGCACTGGTAAGTGACTGGAAGCACAATACAGAGACCAGTAAAGACATTTTGCAACCTACAGAATGCAAGGTGCAAGAGCGATGGGAGTCCACTAGGTAATGCTTCCCTGGTCCCTTTTCCCTTAGTACTTCCACTGGAGTGAATGAGTGCTTGCAAACCTAACCACACATAAGGTGTTTATTTGTATTTGCAATTTCTTTTACTTGCATCTCTGCCTTCCTTCACTAATAATATAGTGACTTCAGCATTAGCAATAGCATCTTCTGTTATATCCTATTATCCCATCTTTTCTTTACCATAGTATTAATGCTCAAGTGTGATGTTGTTACGTACAATCATATACACATGCAAGACCAAACAACTAAATGTCTGCCCATTAAGACGGCAGTGAAAGAGGTGGGAAGCAGTTGGGTCCTGCCATGATAGGAAGATTTTTTCTTCCCTTTTCATTTTTCTTGAGGGCAGGCATTTGAAGCTCTGCGTCGTGAACACAATGTGGCCCAGGCTGATATCATCCCGTAGGATACAAAACCAGGATACAGAAGGTTTCTATGTCCCTGGCCTATCTCATGGGAAGCCATTACCTAAACTCCTAGGAGTAGTGAGCCAAACATCCTTTTGAGCTATTGTCATTTCGTTTCTGTTGAAATAGCCAAGTTGATACATTAATATATAATTTATAAGTATTGATCAATACTACTGTGCCAGATGAGTATATAATAGATAAGTCTAACACTATCTACATGTGTGAAGTAATAGTGGATAATTATTTCTTTGGTACTCCTTGAATATAAAATATCAACAGAAAAGTATAGTATAAAGCTCAAGTTGAAATGGTTTTCTCTATCACCATAGATTCTGGTTCATAGTCTCTCTCTCTCTCTCTCTCTCTGTGTGTGTGTGTGTGTGTGTGTGTGTGTGACTTACTTTTCAAATAAGGTCTCCATATGTAGCTTAGGCTGCCTTCGAGTTTCCTGTGTAATACAATCAGGCTTTAAACAAGTGATCCTGTTACCTCTGTCTTTGAGTGGTGGCTTACAGGTGTGCTTCCCCACGCCCAGACTTGCTTTCTGACAAGTATATTAGCACACAAGGGACCCAGTCTTTGTTAACATGAAGCAATGCAATTCTGGGTTCCTGGTTTCTGGTCACGGGCCTTATCATCTCTGAGCACAATCTTCAAATGTCAAATAAATTACAAATTCTGCAGACTAGGATCTCTTCTTGCTTTTCTTAGGTAAACACTGCCATCAATCTGAAGTGAATTCTTATTATCTCATTTGGGGTTTTGTGATTAGTTATTTTTATTTAGAATGCAACATTTGTTATTTGCATTTCAAGATTTTTGCTATTTATATTTATCACTATGGTATAATTGTGTGTTTCACAAAGAGATTATGATTCTCTAAGAGTTTCTGCTGGCATAGACCATATAGATCAAGTACGTTTTATGACTGAATTCATCTACTCATATCTCATAGAGCTCTCAAAGAGACATTATTTTTATACTTCTCAGGGTATGTTCCATATATTTCTCTTGGGAAGACTATTGGAATGACATGTTACCTATTTAGCTAGACTTTGACAGAAGGAACTGAAGGTTAGCCTAAAACTGGAGAAGTGATTTGGGGGTTGGCTTTTTGAACTGGGGTTGCAATTAAAAGCTGGAAATTGACATATACATCCTGAATATAAATATGCCTTCAGAATGACATAAGGACTTTTTCCTTTGTAAAGCTGTTAAATTTATATCACAAAAAGCAAATAATACTAAATATTTAAATCCCTTTTTATTCCTTATATCTTGGCACATATTTGTACTATCATTATTATTATTCTTTTATCAAGACTTCATTGCTGTTATGTTAGGTTTATATTGGAATCCTAAGGACAGAAAGTTTGATTTGTTGATCCCAAATCCCTAGCATTGTCCTGAGCAAGTATGGAGAAAGAGAAACAAAAAGAATAAGAGAACCACACAGAAAGAATACAGTGTTCTAGAACTAGGCCAGCTTAGTCCCTCCCCATCTTGAAGCTCAGGGAAATTTGCGGAAGAGGGGGGGGTAAGAGTGTAAGAGCATAAGGATGGGAGGAGCAATGATATGTAAGATACTCTATACTAGTTAGGGCTGAAGCAATCATAATTGGACTTTGCATGCCCTGCGCATTGTCCAACACACTGTTGACCTCACAAAGTCTAGCATCTGCTAAAGACACCAAGATCCTTGGAGGCAAAGGATTGGCAGCCACAGCAGTGTTCCTATACCTAAGGGGAACACGGGAAAGGGTTCGGGAAAGGCCACTGGGTCCTTGTACGTCATCGGAGAGGAGGGCCCAGAGGAAAATCAGACATGCACAAGAAAGGACTCTCTGGGAATTGGGGTGGGAGGCACTGGGGGATGGGGAGGGAGAGGGGTGGGGAGGGGGAGCAGGGGGTATGGGGGGAGGAGGAGGGAGGGAGGGAACTGGTGTACCTAATAAGTTTGTATGAGCTGAAATAAAAAAAAAAAAGAATACAGTGTTGACTGCCTGCCTGAATGTTTAAATAATTTCTACTAAATGAAATTAAAAAGATGAGCTTTCTTGTTTTGAAGATTATCGATGAAGAGCCTAATTTTGCAGGGGTATGACTTAAGGTATAAGGCTATATAAGTGAATTAACAAAATATAAAGAGCGATAAGCATAGTAGATTGAATATAACTTTGAAAAATGACAAAAATATAAGAATAGAAATTGTGTAAAAGTTGAAATATTAACATAAATAGTTATGTTATTCAGCATTGTTGATAAACATGAGTCCATATGAGAATTCAATCACATGAAAACCTATGAGAAATAACCCAGCAATCACAAGTAGGAACTTCAAGTCTATTTCCAAGTATTTTGATTATTGTAAATCAACTTTCATACATCCTGAGAATTTGTGATGCAATTTTTTATAGACACATAGGAATTTGACCTAGAAATCCATCTGTTTCATTTGTGTACTTTAAGGATTTATCTAGGAATTATTATTATTAGATTTGCAATAATAAGGACACTAGAAAACACTGTTTACTCAGCATATTGAATTGCTATTTATAAGTCAACTTCTCTAGGGATCTAAACTATATAGGGGTCAAACTCAGTAGATCTATTTAGTTTAGTATACAGAATCCAAAACTACTTAATGATTAGGAAGTTTTTGTAAAAATAGTCCCACGCATATAACTAAACCATTAGTGCATCTTTTCTAACTTTTTCTCCTTGATAGATTAGGCATATTTTGCTTATATCACCACATAGATGTTAAAATGCTGTTAAAATGACATAAAATTTCCAGTGCTTAAATGTATTTAAAAGGTCTGTCAGGAATTAGGCTTCAAATTAAGTAGCCTTTAAGTACTTTGATATCCTGACTCCTTTTTATAGAAACCAATGCTGTGGAAATTCTAAGGGATTCTGAAAAGATTTAGATGAGATAAACTTATTGTAGATTATTTCATGAGTTTCTGTGTCCCAGCATATATCGGCTTGTGAAAATCTGCAAATCTGTGGTGTCTAAGATCTCTCTCTCTCTCCCTCTCTCCGAAGCCCTTTGCTGTGTGCAGCTAGTCTAGCGGGAAAGGGGATCTGTCTCTTTGAGTAAACAGTAATTTGGGGAAGTGTAGAATGCATGCTCTCTTGGGCAGGAGCTTGTCCCCTGGTTTATGCACCACCTGCGCTAAGGTCTTTCCAACCACCTAGCCTGCCCACAGGCACTGCCGGGCACCGTGGGCCACTGGCCCCCCCCCCCGGAGAGCCTACCAGGAGAGGGGCTTAGAATGCATCCTCGGGCCAGCCATCCTCTACCTCCTCGTGTGCCCTGATTCGGAGCGAGTGCGTTCAATGGAGGGAGATCACTTACGACTGAGTTTTTCATCATGGCTTTGACTGTGAAGCCCTCAGAAACCAGGGAGTGAGGTTGGTGCACCGGGAGCGGCTGTTGTGCCATCAGCTTGGTCCTCTTCGGCATCTTGTCTGGGCATTTGTTTACGGTCAGGGTCTCTTTCTCTGCCACCATCTTCCTAGAAATCGTCTTGTTCTCACAAAAAGTGTAGTAGAAAAATCAGTGGGTTTTACGGATGTGAGCAGGATGTCGGGGAAAAATATAGAAAGGAGCGTTACTGGTAGAAATTCAACCCCTCGTGATGCCCAGGGTGATCCAGATGTTTGGCAGCTCCTAGGTGAAGGGAGTTTAGGGGAGGGGAGGGGCGGGAAGAGGGCAGGACTGTGGCTAGAGCTGCAACAAGCTTCCAAAGGTAGCCTCCTGGTTGCTAAGCGACTGGTCAACACTGCGGGCCGAGGCTCCCGCCTCCCCGTGACGTGCGTTTCCTGGGCCTTCAGCCGGAAAGGGAGACGCCTACGCGTTAAAACTACGACTCCCAGCAAGCCGCGCGCGGGCCAGGGCGAGGGGCGGGGCGCCCCGGAGGACGCGACCCCAGAGAGCCGCGGCGGGAAGGTGCGACCATGCTCGGTACGTGGTGCCCGTCAGGTACAGCCTCTGTGCGCCGCCCCGACCCGCCTCGGCCGCGCGGGACCCGCCTCGGCCGCGCGGGATTCTCGGGGACCGGCCGCTGCCACCTGTCAGCGAGCGCCGGGCTCGGCCGCGCGCTGCGGGCGGTGCGCGCCCCGTCGGGTGCGCGTCCAGCGTGTGCACAGGCGGCGACCCCACGCCCGCCGCAGGCGGCCTGCCGGGGTCCCCGCCGGGCTCCCCGCGCCCTCGCGAGCCGGGTCCCGCCTCTCCTGCAGCCCGCCGCGCTGCCCGGGCGCGCTGCCCGTGGGGCAGGTTTAAGTGCTTCCTGAAGGGCAGTGTTAAGTCCTCCTTCGCCCCAGGGCGGGTCCTAAGGCTGCCCCACTCCCTGCATGCGCCCGGAGGGGCATGTTGAAGTCGTCCTTCACCCTGGGGTGCACCCTAGGTGTCTCTGCCCCCCACCCAACTCACACCTCACGTTCCCTAAGGAGCTGTCTGCACCCCTTTCCCCCACCTCTTGTTCTCTAAGGGACCTGCTTAAGTCGTCCTTCACCCCAGAACCATGCTAGGGCTGCTTCTCCCCCTCCCCCATATTCTGTTGAGTTGCCCTCATCTGAACACGTGTAGGCGCTTGAAGGACCCTTTAAGGAAAGCTCTGGAAGCCCTGGACTTGAGTGAAAGCTGAGATCCAAAGCGATTCCTTCTGATGGACTGAAATTTTACGTGCGCCCCAAGACCGGGGTGAAGGAATAGGAACAAACCAGATAAAGACGAAACCTTTCACATGCTGCACCTGCGTGCAGTTTTGTGAATCAGACTTTGGAAGCGGCCTTTAGGGTTGTTGTAAGCCCTGCGAAGTTGGGGTTAGAAGGGCTCTTCTCTGCCAGAGTTGTAAAGTCAGGTGCTGGGTTCTTGAGAATCTGGCGGTGCACACTAGTACTGGGAAATGCTGCTGCTGGGGCGTTTCCACATTGTAGACTTGCTTAGGAAGGTGTACTGGAGCTTTGCCGAGCTCGTTGGGGACTTAGGCCAGACAGATGTCACAACGAGAACATTTGAAGTTGATTGTAATGTGTCCAGGGAACACATGAGAGATGGTTTTCTAAAACATGATTTTTTTTTTTAACTGAAAAGCAATTTTTAGATCTGTTGTCATTTCTAATATTAAGATGTAGAACATTTTATGCATTGATGAAAGAATCATATATGCCAGATAACTCACATATTTGTGATAAGGCTTAAAGATATCAGCTTTTCTTACCTTCCTAGAATAGTATATATTTGGTGAATGAATTGAAAACTGTCAAATTAAGAGAAAAACACATTTTTAATGAATCCTATTGAGCATTTTAGTTGACATTTACAAAATTCACTTATAAACATTAATCTGAGCTAGTCACTGAACCAAGTACGTAGAAGAGATTTTTTTAAAAAACTAAACTACCAGCATTTTATAGCAAAGAAATAGAATATATTTTGAGGAAAACTACATACAATTACTTTAGTTCAACTTAGTCTAGTTCACAGATAACTGAGAAGCAAGCTTGTTTTAAAGCAGTATTAAAAACAGGAACTTAAGATCTAGGAATTATCATATCGGTGGCCATATTAACCTATGATTATATTAATAACTTTATTGAGGTGAAACTTGCTCAGATAGTCTTTTTATATTTAACCATAAGATAATTGGATTTGAATGTTGGATAAATCATTTACAAATGAGAACCTGGAAAATTCAAAGAGTGTTTTAAATGAATGTTACTTTTCTTACTCTGGGAATTGTGCTCATAAATAAGTGTATTTACATCCGTGCTCCCACCTAAAAGAAAAGTGTCTTCCAGATAAAGCTGACATGAGCAGTGTCAGCAATGTGCTATAAATTGTCTTGTTCAGCTATGTTGGTGACCACATTTCAATAAATATCTGAATTGCCAGTTTGATAGTGTGTATCTTGACAGTGCCTAGGGTAGAAGAAAGTGCCAACGGTTCCCAGGAAAGGCTGCTTGTGTTTTTATCACTGCTCTTTGGTGCCAGGAAGCAAAGGTTATCTGGTTTTAACCTAGTGATCAGCTGCAGATCTAAGTACCCACAGGTCTCCATAAACCGCTTATCTTGTGATAGGAGTGCTGCTTAGATCTGGCACCTTTCGAACCAGTGTTCTAGTAGCTATACCCTTCTCAGCTGGGGGGTACTGTCCTGTTCCATTTAAATCTTGGCTTCCTTTTCTAAAAGTAACTTACTGAATTTTTCTATGAGGATAGATAGCACAGATGTCTACAGTGCATTCTGACAACTGTAACCTCCACCCTTTTCTCTCTCCACCTTTTTTACTACCACCTTCCTTACCAGACCTTTCTCCACATTCATGTCTCTTTGTTTTATTCTGCATGAATGTCAGATTTAGAACTGTTCATTGGTGTTTGGTGGGCCGGCCAGTGGGCCTGGGATAGAAACAAAATCACACAGATAGCTTTCATGGCCAAAGAGGACAGAAGAGGTGAATGTTTCTTTATTACCCATAAACCCATTTTTCCTCTGATTTTCTCAAAGTAGAGGATTCCTTGTTGGCATTGTACTGTTTCGCAAATACCTACGTTTCCCAGTCACATTATGATTGATGTGTTAATGATCTGACCCAGATGGACTCAGATCCATAATTGAATGAAGCTCAGTGGAAAAAAATGTGTCTTTGTGAGGTGTGGAGGATTCAGGGTAATAAAAAGCAAAATTGAAAAGCTTAAGGAAATTCAGCTTAGAAAAATGCAATTTTTGTCACTCTATTAAAACTGCTTTACTTATGTAAAAAAATGGATGCTTATTTTTTTTGAAATTGAATTTTAGTGTTGACATTTTGAAATAGTTCTAAATTTCCTGTATAACTAGGTATTAGGATATAAAAGGGGCATGTATACTAATAGTTTTAAGTTTACACAGTTGGTGCTAGTTGACATTTGAAGGCTGAGGCTTTGGACACATCTGTAAAGAATTAGTAACGATCAGCCCTGAACAAGCCTGTGTGAGGTTGCCTGATTGAAGACCCAGCCCGGAGCTGGTGGTCCCCTTCCCTGAGCAGATGTAACAAATGGAGAGAGATGATTCAGTGTTTGGAGAACTTTGCAGCCTGCAGATGGGCAGGTGAGACTGTCTTCCCTTCTGTCAGGATTCCTGGGATGTGGTGAGGCCTGGTAAGGAAGGTGGGAGTAATAAAGGTGGAGGGAGAAAAGTAAAGGTGGAGGTTACAGTTGTCAGTTGTCCTGCCAAGCTCGACCTGAATTGTAAACAAGAATAAGGCCTCTTGCTCCCTAAGTTGTTCTTCTAAAATGCCTGATTTATAAAAACATTGCCCCTGAAGGTCATATTTGGTAGAGGCGAAGCCTTTCAGTGCACGTGCTACACAGATGTCGCTGGGCACCCTGCCCGTCGGGCAGCCTGAAGGCATGCTAGCAGCGACTTTTTTATTACCACTTTTTTTTGTAGATTAAAAGAAATTGATTTTAATTTAAATTTGGCTTAAGAAGACAAAAAAACAAAACAAAACAAAACAAAACATTTATAATGCCATGTACCCAGGAGGGGCTTGCCATCAGGCATATGCAGTTCAATTTTTATGTCTGCCTCAAATTTACATTTGTGTTTTGAAGCTTGGAGTAGATTTAGAAGTCTTGGAATTTGTATTCATTGTGGGATGTGCTGTTTATTTCTTCTTGCCCCTTCAGTTAATGACTTCAGATGTCAGGACCCCTGTGTAAGTACCGTTTATGGTAGGGTACCGTTGTTTCGTGGAACAGGTTGTAGCAAACATTTGTGTGGGAGACTTAATAGAATTATGCTTTTGAGTTCAAGGCCTCCAAAACAACCTTATGCCTTTTACAATTTTGGTCTTATTTCTAAAGATTTTTTTCAAAGTCTGCATTTTTGGAAATCCATAGCTACATGACTTAAAAATGATACAATGTATTTCCATTGGTATTAAGGCATGCAAATCCATTCTTACCTCCAAAGCTTCTTTGAAAAGTGCCAAAAGAAAGAAAAAGAAAAATGAAAGAAAAAGTTCTCCTTATTTTAAAATGCTTCATATTCATGAAGCATTTTCCAGTTTCAAGGCAGAATACTTTATTCTGTTAGCTTTCAGTTCTTTGATCAATGAAAATTGTTTCTTACCTGCTGCTTCTTCAGCCTTTAATTGTAGACCAGTGCTTATTCAATGTTTCTGTTTTAATTTGCATTTAATAAGCCCGTTTTAAATGTTTCTTTGCACTAATATGAATGGGTCCCTTCTTAAGCTTTGTAATACTAAAGAGATTTCTTTGACAGTTGACTTACTTGTGTTTCAGCATGCCCCTTTGGCTTATTTACTTTATTTACATTAGGGAATCTAGTTAAAAGGATTTCAGTTAACCATACTGTTTCCCTTAGTATTGTTTGGCAATTACCCGGAGTTCTACAGTGATGATCCAAATATCTATGTTTTCACTAAGCAGCAAGTTTTCTTTCTTGAATTAATAGATATTTCAGCTGACTTTTTTTGAGTGGGTATGTATGTTGCGCTCACGTGTGGATGAAGCGAGTGCAGGTACAGGCGCACGTGCTGGAGTGTGTGGAGGGTCTTCTTCCATCACCATCCTCTGTCCAGTCTCGCAGCTGAACCCAGAGCTCATCCAGTGTCCAGGCCAGCTTGCCCCGGGGCTCGCCCTGTGCTTGCTTCTGAGAGCTGCAGGTGCCACCGTCTTACCCCCTGAGCCATCTTCTCAGTCCCTTGGTATCACGTATTTATGAGATACTATTAAGTGGTCCTGGGAACAGTTGTTCCTGGGTAGTGTGTGTGTGTGTGTGTGTGTATGGCTTGTGGGGAAGGAACAGGAATAAAAGCGGCCATTTATGCCCCAGTGATTTAGGGAATTCAGCTTAGAAAAATGCAATTTTTGTCATTCTATTAAAACTGCTTTAAAAGCATCTATTAAAAAAATGGATGCTTATTTTTTTGAAATTGAATTTTAGCTTTCTAAACCCGGCAAGTACCCAGACAGTGAAGGGTATAAACTTAAGCACAAATGAGGCAATGCTTTGTGAGGGGCTTCAGACTACATAAGCCAGCTGGCATTTACCAAGTCTGGGTGATTGAGTGACAGTTTGTAAAGGTGGTGAAGATGCCTGAGTTGATACCATGTATGAATTATGTTTCACTATGTATATCCGTATCATTTATGTCTATCTGTATCTGTATATAATCTGTAGATAACGTCTACCTGTGTCTGTATATAATCTGTATATAATGTCTACTTGTATCTAGTGTCATCTGCAAACAAAAAACAGAGAATAATAGAGGTCTGATATCAACTATGTTCCACTTTTGTTCTTTAGGAATTTAGGAATTGAGCTGCCCCATGGGTAGGCAAGGGGATTTCTTCCTTTCTGTGATGTGTGTGATTCCAGAATTTATTTCTTCATTTTTGTTGGGTTTTATTTTTTTAAATGTATTGTGGATGTATCGGTCATATTTCACTGGAGATTTTCTGTAACAGGTTTTTTTTTTTTTTAAATAGTTGATACCAAGAAGTCACTTAGTAAAATGATTTTCAGTGGTAGGTCTATGTGCTTGCCTCTATATACCTGAATTTCTAGGCATTACAGCATGAACTCTGTTTTGTTTGAGTAATAAGCTTCAAAATAATTTTTACTGTGGCTTTGAGATTCAAGAAACTTCTCTGTCATACGAAGTCAGTTTGGTCATAATTCCTTGTATATAAATTGTTTTAGAAAAACCTCTGGCTTCTACAGTCATTTAAACCAATTTATGACCAATGTAAAACAATACAAGCAAAATTAGAACTGCATTAGTACTGTATTTTTAAAATTTATTTTGTATTCCTTGACAGTTTCATACTTGAAAATATGAATTTGTTACTTTTGCCTCTTACTATCCCATACCAACTTTGTCTGTTGCACCTACTTGTTTCCGACCAGTCTCCCTTGCCTTTTTGTTCTTTGCCTGTTTTGTCGTGTGTGGTCCACTGAGCTCAGTCTGTGTTGCCTGTACTGGATGTGCATGCGCACTTGCTGTAATGTACATGATGTACCCTATCCCTGGATACACATCGAATAATGTAGCTCCTCTTTCCTGTCTGGCATTAGCCTTCAGTAGCCTGTCAGAGGAATGGTGCCTGTGGAGGTCTCCCCTTACAGGGGAAATGCTGCTAGGTCAAATATTGTCCAGGCCTTTTGTGCCCTCCCAGGCTCTTAAGTTCTGCTGTTCCCTTTCCTGTGAGGTTCCTTATAGCTTTGCGTGGGGAGTGATTAGACACTATTTAAAGTCCTGTATCCTACTCGGTCTTGCCACTTGCGATTCTTTGTGTAAAGGGAGCTTCCCCGTGAGACTGAGAAGTGCGCAGGTAGCAGTTGGATGCCCTGTACTTAAGCCTTAGTTGTTTGTTCCTATCGAGGGCTGTGGTCACCCTGGTGTACAGTTCACGCATGTGCCCTCCGTTGAGAAGTGGCCTTCTGCCTGCGCCATTCATGCCACTTTAGTTCCAGAGCGCAACTTTTCCCAGGGTGGCTGTTACTGCAGCTGGCGGATGTTATCACAGCTGGGTGGGACCACTGCTTTTCTCCCCTAGCAGTTTGGATAGTATCTTTTGCTACTGTGAAAGCAGGCTGCAGGGAGGAATTTTCCAGACCATTCTACCTTTTTGTTGTTGTTGTTTCTTTTTATTCCTGTGGTCAATATGTGTGTGTTTTCAGCAATAGGGTCTTACTATCAGGTTCTGGAAGGCAACCAATGGAAAAAGTTTTGAGGGCTCTTGAGTTCTCTCTGACAAACAGCTCATCAGGAGGTAGCTCATGTGTGGTGCAGAGAATTTTGTTTAAACACCTGTGGCTTCTGGTGGGCTCGTTCAGGTGCTGTTATTCCTTTCTTTCCCTGTTGGATATGAAATACATGTATGCAAACCGTATCTTTTTAAGTTATGTTTTTATGAACTTGTAATATTCCAGGTATCCAGCTGTCTATCATTTATCTTTAGTGGTAATTACTTCTTTCCTACCCCTCCTTTATCCTCACCTTGTTTCCCTGTCATAGAAACCATGCCCCAATATTTCCCTTCTTCATCGGTTTCCTGCCTTCTGTTAGCTTGTTACCTCACCCATGTGACGGTTCTTTCCTTGTCCCTGGATCTTACAGGTACTCTTGGTTAAGTTTACAGATCTGGAGGTTCATTGCCTTCTAAGATAAAGTTTTGGAGGTAAAGTGATAAATTATAATGGAATAATAAATAGTGATTTAAGAGGATGAAGATGTGTGAATTCTTAATAATGGAGAGAAGCATTTGTTAAAATATCTTTATATAAGAACTTAGTTTTAATAACTGAAAACTGCATATCTGTGTGTAATTTGTGCTTATAAACTATCTAGAAACCATATTCCAAAGTTAGTATTTTTGTGTTGTAGGAATTTTCAGATCTTCAGTATTAAGCATATAATATCTTGGAAATGTCCAAAGGTAGCATGTTATGAAACACCCTTAAGAGTCAATGTACCATCATTGTAATATACATTGAATTGATTATACCTTTGTGGCAAATAATGCCTGATAAATTTTAAATGATACTACACAAAAATCTTCATTTTCTGATTGTAAATGTAGAGCACTGAGGAAGATAAATGCCATGAGTCTCATTTCACTTTCTTCCACTGTGAAGGTTTTTCCAATAGTCATATGCTTTGAAGTCTAGTTACTGTATGTGTTCTTCCTGGTGCTGTAGCAAACTGCCACATAAATATATTGTGTTTCAGTTCTAGAGAGAATCCAAAATGAATATTAAAGGAATCAAGATGTTAGTAGGTTTAGTTCTTTCTCTAATGTCCAGTGGAGCACACTCTGCCACCTGAAGAAGCTTGGAGCCCCCTTTCTGCCCCTTGTTGATTGCCCTTCCACTGCCTTCACCTTGGTCCTCCTGCCCTTCCCTTCTCAACCCACCTGCCCCTCCCCTCTCAGGCCTCCTGCCCCTCCCCTCTCAGCCTTCCTGCCCCTGTCCTTTCAACTCTTCTCTTTTCCTTCCCAAGATTTCCTTTTTCTCTTTTTTCTTTTCTTCTCTTTTTCTTTCACCTCTCCTCTGTCTTTCTCTTTATCTTCCTTTTTTTCCTTCTCTCATAATTTTCTGAGACAGAATTTCACCATGTAACCAAGACTAGCCTCAATTTGGAGCTTCACCTGCCTGGATGGCCTGTGTGCTAGGGTTGCAGATGTGTGCCACCAAGCTTGGCTACATTTCCTTCCTTGCCTTGGCCATGTTTGCTCCCCCAGCACACACACCGCTTTTTGTTTGTTTCCTGAGGATATTTGCATTACATTTGGAGCCACAGGAAAAACTCCTTGTCTCCAGATCCCTGACTTTAACTTTTTCTCCAGAGGCCCTCTGGTGATGTGTTGTGGATAGATAGCTTTCTCAAGTTGCAGAACTAGGCGTGGGGCAGTGTGAGTGGTGTTTGCTGTTGCAGCAATACCTCAACATTTGAAAGTATGTTGGTCAGTGCATATGATGAAGGGTAACAGGGACAGACCATTAAATTGACAGCGATATGACTTGATTCTCTCCTGTGTTATTGAAAGATACTGCAGTAATGTTGTATGTGAGGATTCTTATGCCTCCCACCCCTTCTCTCCAACCATGAACTAATTGACAAAGGCAGCCAAGGACACAGTAGACTTTGCAAGGTAGTTTTCCCAGGTGATAAAAGAATATGTGGATACACCCTGGACCAAAATAGTGAATTAGAGCTGGGTAATTTGATGTACCAGGTTGCTAATTTGTATCCTACAGAGAAGGAGAAATTTCGTTATGTTTTTGACGAGAAATATGACTTTCCATAACAACAGATAATCAGGCAAAGCAGGAGCAAATAAGCATTTTACATATGTTTTGCTTTCTGATAAAGTTTACTGTGAACATTAGACACTCAGTGCTTTTCTGAAATAGCTTAACATTGTCCTGCCCTTTGTAAATAATAGCTAATCTGGCTTGGTTGAAAATTATATAGTTAGACATTTCAAATAAATTCTAGCAGAAAAGGACAAAGGCACAAAATCTGTGGCTCAGTTTGCTTCATTTAGGGTCTTAAAGATGTTAGTAAAGAGTATGGTTTCAAGGACAAATGTTACCTGAAGCACTTGGAAAATATTTCATTAATTGTTAGTACAGGTAGGAGGAAGTTAGATGAAATACTGAGTAATTTTTTAAAATAGATACAGAAGTCTGAAAAATAAAAAAAAAATAAAAGATTTATTTTTCTTGGAAAAATTTTAAAGAAAGGACTGTCCAACTCAGCATCTCCTGAGACCATTGCAGGATCCGTGGCGGGCACCAGGTTTCTAGCTGGCGGAGGAACCGGACTTTAGTGAGTGTGCTGCATTCTCAAGAAGAATGATCCCTAGTCCAGGCCACGATGGAAGCGTGTTCAAGTACAGACTCCAGCAGAGGCAGAATTTCAGGTGGGCTTTCAGAGCTCAGTGGCCTGAGAAGGACTTGAGAGATGGGTTGGAGCAGGTCAGTGGCTGACCATGGGGAACAGAGGAGAAAATGATGTGTGGAGCTCTCAGGCAGGTCTCCTTGCCACAGTGGCAGGGAAAGGCCTTGCTCTGAGGAACCAGTTGGTCCTGATACAAGGAAGCGTGTGGCAAAAATTGATCTTCAGCATGGTAATGTGGGCGCCATGGTCTTGATGAATCTCATTTACTTTTGATAATGACTCATTTACTTTTGACAGACACACTCTCTATCCTGATTTCTAATATTAATTTATTTTTGTCATGTGAGAAGGTAGGAGACAAGTATGATATAAAGGGTCACATGTGTGCCATGGTGCGTGGATGGAAGTTAGAGAGCAACTTTCAGAAGCCAGTTCTCTTTCTACCATGTGGGTTTCTGGGGATTGAACTCAGGTCACCAGGTTTGCAAGCTGCCTCCTTTGTTCTGATTTATTGAAGAACAGCAGAACAGCATGTCTGCTACAAGTGTGTTTTGTTGAAATCCAGCATTGCTCAGTGGTCAGGCTAAAATAAGTTCATGAATCAGATCTTAGAATTCTAAGACAGTAATAGGAAGCAGCCAGGTCTATGGTTAGAAGAAGGGATAAATTCACATTTAACGTA
The DNA here is from genome assembly GCA_023101885.1 of Typhlomys cinereus. Classification (NCBI taxonomy): domain Eukaryota; kingdom Metazoa; phylum Chordata; class Mammalia; order Rodentia; family Platacanthomyidae; genus Typhlomys; species Typhlomys cinereus. The sequence continues at coordinate 10,157,448 of JALPQD010000024.1, read as the reverse complement.
TAAAACTACCAGTAGTTGGATTATACACTGCAAACCTATTACACTGTTTCCAGTTTAGGACCTTTAAGAAATTAGGGCAATTATTTATGGGGGCACAATGAGAACTAACCAAACCTTCAAAAGGTTTGTGTTCTTCAGACTGTTTTGATGGACTCATTTTCCTGCTTAAGTTTAAAGGCCTTATCTCTTTCTGCTTTGGCATGGTGTTCATTTACTGCCTGGAGGGAAGGAGTGGGTGTGTCTTCTCCAGTGGACCTTGAAGAATCCATTCTCTACTGATGATTTCCTTGGGTGGGTGGGGCATCATCCTGTTTATCTTTGGAACCCCCTAAACCCAGTAGATGGGTAAAAGAATGAATAAACAGGGAAGGACCAATTTTGATAAGTATTTTAAAAATTCCATAATTCTTAATATGGTTCATCAAACTTGGGAGAAGGACTTTGGCCTGTTATAGAAAAATCAGAGCTATTTTTCTCCTGTCTCTTACTGTTTCTTCTTTCTACTGCTTCTTTGGTGCTTATTGGAAAACTGTGAATTATTTTATCATTGCATAAAGCTAGGATTTCAAAGTGATTTCTATGTATGATGTTTACAGTGTAAATCCCACAGATGGCTCATCTCTTTTCCACCATTAACTGTTAACTTCACAACAAAAGGATTTCTGTTCAGTGGAGTCTGTGTTTGTTTCCCCTGTGCATCTTTCCTCCATGGGACACTTTCTGTGGAAACATATGCTCAAAGCTTCAAAGTAATTACAGTATCACTAAAAGCTTCATAATCACATTACTGAAGCTAAATGTTAAAAAAATTTGATTTTCCTTGATTCAATCATTTCAATTTAATTCTAGGCTACTGTGTGATAGAAGAAACATGGCAGGCCAGAGTCAAGGGGTGTTCAAATGCCCGAAGCCTTGCAGAAAAACCTTCAAGGCAATTCAATTTAGAGAGAAATTTATTTTAATTATTCTGAGGTTGTTTTTAAAAGAGAGAGCATTTATTTCACGCTTTGAGTGTTTGCTCTGCTGGCTTCACACTGTTCTTTGTAGGTACGTGTGTTCCCCTGGCAGGACCCCCTGGCACGGCCCACACACAGGCCCAGCAGCAAAGAACAGAACTGACGTCTGACTGTATCACAGTTGTTCTAAGAATGATTCCTTCATGTTATTGGACAGAGAGCTGTAACTTTAATATTTTCATTGAGAATTTTGGGTATTTTAGGGAGATTTATTTCTTCTTACCATAGGCAAACACCCCTCCAGCAGGGTTCCACGTAATTAAATCATGGGACATGCCAGCAGCATTACTCATCTATTTCCCAGGATTCGGAACATTATGAATAAACATAGCTACATGTTTCTCACTGCTCACTGGGGGTGGAGAAATAATCATCCATCAAATTCACTTCTGGTTGTTCTGAAAAGCCATTTATTCTTATTTTTAATGAATGATAGGGACAAATGACTGTCAAATTACTTTCTGAAGCAAGGTGCATTTTCCAAATTTTAGCTCAGTTTTTTAATCATGTATATTATAAAGTAGCAAATTTAGAGCATTTATTGCATTAAATAACAGTATCTTTTGCAAATAATCATATAAAAGCCTTCAATGACACTTAAATCTTTTTATGAAATTTCTGAAGGTGAATTTTGAACCTTCAATGCTATGTTTTTGTAGGATTTTTGGCAAACATAAAATACTTCTCAACTCATTAGTCTATGAATTTTGCATACTTTACCATCTCCTTTTTGACAGATGCCTAATTTTATAAATAATAGTTTTGTCATAGTTCTTTGACTCCAAGGGGATAGGTTTATTGTATTTTTATTTGTTATATTGCTTCATTATACATTAAAATCAAGGTTGGACTACATGCATACATACTTGTAAATATATCACATATGTTTACAATATACACACATATAAACATTAAAGCATACATTACTCCTTTCTGCATCATATGCCAAATCATCCCTCCCACCAAACTATCAGAATATCTCATATACTTAGTATATGAACACGCAGTTCTGTACATGTTTTTGCATAGTTAAGCCTTCAGTAATAATTCCCTTCCTTTAGATGTTATAGAGGAGTTGAAGTTGAAGTGAAACCACTGTTCATGTGGAATTCCTAAACCAATCAAACTCTAGAAGATTGAGAAGTGATCATATTTTTTGATATTCATGTCTAAAAGTTCTACTAAAAAGTAAAGAATCTAGGAAGAATAAGTCAATTTTGTGACATCTGTATAGCTTCATATTTGAGCTTTAGGTTTGAGAGTGGATCCTGAACTGGGGCTTATGTGACTCAAAGTGATTTAAGTAAAAAAAAGTGTGTGTCTGAAGTTTGATTCTACTTACAAACTAGTGAGTTATCCTGCTTAAATGTATCATGGATGCTGCAGAAGACAGATTTACACTTTAGAAATACAGGATTTCATTATCTTCCCAAATTCTACAGAGATGATGTGAGTGTGATGAATTCCGGGCATGCAGTAACTTTGCATTGCAATTGCATACTCAGTTGGAGAGCCCACTACTGTTACAGCAGGTAGTAAGCCATTATTGCACACTCAGTTTGGAGAGCCCACCACTGTTAAAGCAGGCAATAAACCAATCTGCTATCGGGTTCAGGACTGACATGGATTCATTTCCTAAGATTCTCAGATGTACAAACGGTCTTGAGAAGTGGTCAAAGTAGGAGATTAAATTGGTTCACATAGTCTAGGGGTATCAGGCAAGACACATGTATAGCACCACACCCCCAAAGGACGTGTCTCACAGTTCTGTCTCATACCATCTTGGCTCCTTTTAAGCTATCATGTGAATATACCACGACATGGTCACTATGACTACTCAAACCAGCAGAGGCAAGAACCAAATCTGCTCAGTTGTCTTTTACAATGTTTAATTAGTGCTTCAATCAACAGCGTGGTGAGGCCAGCTGAAGTATTGACTTCATTCATTCTCACTATCCATCTTCAGAATACTGTGAATAAATTCCAGAGAAAAGCCAGTGACTATCAAATCAGACAGACCAAGTCACGCCCATTAGCTGATGTGATTTGTATAGGGAAGTTTGGAATGGCTTGCTGGTCTTCACTGCCTTTGCCAGTTGTTATGGTTGCATTTCGATGTCAACTTGACAGTTGCAGACTGTTTGGGAGCAGCTGTGGAAGGTTAAGGGTTAGAATGACTCCTGAACAAGCCTGCAGGTACTTGACTGATTGCTGTGGAGAACCCAGCCCATAGTGAGTGGTACTTTCCAGTGGTGGACCGGATAATAGGAGGTGCAAGGAGGAAGGACTTGTTCTTCCCTTATCAGGTGTTGACTTGCTGTGGAGTCCACTCTGTGTGCACCTTGTTTGCCTTTAGAGGGTTGTGGCCTTCTTCGTTGCTGCTGCTGCTGCCTCCGTCCTTGGCTGACTTGTAGCTTCACCTTTTCCATCACATTGTTGCTGTTCCCACTGCCTTTGGAGCCTGGTCTCTAGGCCTTGCTGCTGTTCGCTGTTCTTTGCCAACATCGGAGCACAGCTGTTCTTCACCAACATCTGGAACCTAGTGTCTTCGACCCTCTGGAGGAGCAAAGGCTTGAGACCTTCTCGGGATCTTTTGGCTTTGTGGAACATTCCAGCCAGGAAAGGGGCTGCTGCAGGTGGCTACCTTAAAGGACACTATTTTTATTATGAGTTATTTTTTAATAAACTTGTCTATATATATATATATATATATATATATATATATATTCTATTCTGGATTTTATTTGGACCAGTTGATAGAGGAAATAGATGTTCTGGAAAGCCACCCTCATTCCCAGTGCAGAGCCACCCTGAGCCTCACTGTCCCCCATGTAGAGAGCGCAAATGATTGGTTTAGAATCTCTTGTTGCACTGACTGGAGGTACCCTTGCTCTTGTTTACCTAAGGCTGTGTAGGAGTTGAAGATTGCTATGGTTTGACAGTTTCACCCTTGGTGAAAACTTAATCCTCCAAATCCTATGCTAATGTTATTTTTAAGAATGGCCAAATGTGGCCAAATGCAAGTGTTTTATTTTGTCTCAGGTTGTGATGTAGGGACTACTGTTTCCCTAAAGAGGCAGCTACCTTTTTTTTTTTTTTTTTTTTTTTTTTCTCGTAGAACTACAGTGGTGGACTGGGAAGGTGCTTCAAGAGTTAAAGCCTTGCCTTGCAAGCAAAAAAATCTGAGTTTGAATCCCAAGAATCAGTGCTAGGAAACCAGATGTGTTGGAAAAAGGACTACTAAGGGAGAGACGTTGTCTCAAAACACCACCTGCAGACCAAAGCAGAACAAAGCGGAATGTTCGGAAAGGCCAGTCAGATTGTTTTCCAGGGAATTGGCTCCCTTTCTGTTTCCCAGATTATTTAAGTGCTTGCTTCTGAGTCATACTTAGGGAGACTTTATGTTTTTGCTAACTTTTCAAATGATAATTTAAAAATAAAGATGTGGTTTCTATTCTTAGTATGTCCCCTTCCAGCCTCTTACCAGTTTATTTTCTGGATTTTATTGGGACGAAAAAAATGCGAAAGTTTCTGACATAGATGTATATAGTTGGCTTTTCACGGTACTTACTGACAACATTTGGTTTACTTGGCACACAGTTAAACTAAGTATAATGACAATTTTTTTTTTTTTATTAAAAATTTAATGACAATTCTTAATATATGTTCTGAATAACTTTAAAATACATGTTTTTCCACTGTATTTGTCTTATTTGGACCACAAATAAATTTTAAACATTAAATCAGTGATTTATTTCTCCATTCACAAAGAGATTATATTTCAAAAAATAGTGATGACTTTTTTAATGTAACAGTGAAATAGAATATTCGTGAAAGTCTCATAATCAAGTCCAAAGTTAACTATGCAGCCTTCTTTGCTTTAGTCTTTTGTGTTGAATAATCCTTCTAAAATGCATGCATTTTTTCCTAGTATGCTAATTAATAGATGAGAATATCTCATATATTTCATTGTTCTAAGAATATCTTTTATTCTTTTAGTTACTATTATATAATATTATTTAAGTTTAAAAAAGAAAAGTGGCTTGTTGCATACCTAATCTCACAACTTAATCGAAATCTTTAGTTTTGGCTTCATTAGTAATATCCACGTGTTGTGTATCTTAAAAACAAAGTGAGTAGCTGTCTTTCTGTAAATTGAACTTGGCATTTAATGAACTTTTTTGTGAATACACAGCTATGTTGCTTGACTAAGTTATTTTGAAGTAGAAATACTTCTGAACATTTTGATACACCAAAGGATAAAATTATGAGTCATATTTTTCAGTGCCAATGAAAGAGATGTTTTCAAGCTTATGAATTCCATCAGTAGATTATAATCAATATCATTGGTGGACTACTCTAACATGTTCTCTTCGCATGCTCTTAGCAATTGTTTATTTAGTGACCTATATCTTTATCTCTGAGGGATTCCCTTTGCATTTTGCAAATGGAAGAGAAAATAAATGTTGAGTGTTCATGCTGTGTTTTAAGCGGTACCTGATTTATATGACTTAATCATAACATCCTCTATGATGATGTTAGGGTCCTTGTCCTTAAAGTAACCAAGCACCTAGAGATCTTGCCGCTTGTCTCAGTTCACAGTGAATCACCCCAGATTGTATGACCCAGAAACTTACTCACATGGGCCACCCAGCTGTCCAAGGTTTTGCTCCTTCTTCGATTGCTTCAGTTCTTTAATTTCTTTCCTAACGAAACCCTCCCTCTGCCTCCGGAGTCAGTATAGAGGCTAAAATAGCAGATGAAGCTAAAAAGTTTCTTTGACTTATAACAATTTCCTCCAGAATTATCTTGTTGAAAGTAAATAGCCCATCTGGCTTCCTCTTTTCAGAGCAAAACTCCTGAGTGAGCTTTGTGAGTGGCGCTGGCCGCCTTCCACGCAGCCGCTTGTTGGCCCTGAGCAAGCGGAACACAATCTGTCTCTTCTGCTTCTAATAAAGGAAGAGAGCGCCTTCATTTGCCTCCTAATTCATGGCTTGAATTTCATGTCCTTCTCTCTCAAACGGCAGCTTTCCTGCAGGTTTTCTTTTCTTTCCTTTTTTTTTTTTTTAAACATTCAGGTAAATTTGAAACTACATAATAAACATTTTCAACACAAGGACATTATAGTGAAATCACATTAAATTTGCTTTTTCAAACCGTAGTATTTATTTAGCTGTGTGCCCTCCATTGATTAGTAGAATCTGGAGGAATGGGAGAAAAAGCTGTGTTTCAACTGCCTGATTCTCCTCCTGACCTCTGAGTAAATGGGGTGTTAGCCTTGTGTGCCAGAATCCACAGGAGCCAGGCAGCCAAGCTCAGCATGGCCTGAGACTTTATCTCTAAGCACCTTCATTAAGCTCCTGAGTTTGCTGCTGAGAAACAGCAGGGCCAGCCAAGGTTATAGAGCGGGAACTTCCAGAATTGAACCTGAGTGCTCCCTGGCCAAGAACATCCTTTGCTTTGTTCTCTGTCACAGAGAAACCTATAGAACTAGGTTTTCTGACGTCATGTGGGACCAAGTTTTCTGAGATCTTCATGCTGTACTTTTAGTTGTTTTTCCGTGACTGACAGCTGGTCTCTCCAGTCTCACGACCTCATTCTTTTGAGAGGAGAGCTGGAGATAGCCATTTCCATGTTTGTTACTGTCTCTAAATGTCCAATTCACAGAGAGATATAGGTTCCATACTTGAGATGTGTATATGTCATGTGTGTAGCTCAGAGTATGAGCTATATCTTGGTGTAGCTTGGCAGGATGCCTGTCTACCATGATTTTTGAAGCATCACACCTCACTGAACCTGGAAGTCACTGATCAGGCTAGATTGACCAAAAAGCCAATCCCAGGGATTCTCTTGCCTTCACCCCCTAGTACTTGTAACCTCAGCTCTGGCTGCCACAATCCAGTGGAGATGCATTCAGATCCTCATGCTCTGTGAGCAGCACCATGCTGACTCCCCACCCCTGAGAATGTGCTGTATTCAGAATTCTGAAGGTTCCTCTTGATAAGGGACACTTAGGCTTAACATGCCAGTTACGAGAAGAGCAGGGAGCCGGCCCAGGATGCGGACCATGCAGCCTTGACTTCACTTCTCGAAGTTACAGCATAGTGATATCCTGTGCAGCGGTTTCTAAAGCAGTATTCCCAGGTGGAAGCAGAGGAACTCTTTGAGGGGGGCATCTTTTGAGGGGGTGAAGAGGAATCTCACCCCTTCATTTCCCCTTATAGTCCAGATGATTCCCACATCTCACTTCAAACATCCTGCTAGAGTTTGTGAGACACGTGGGGCTTATAGGAAGGACATCAGTCTTGCACACTGAGAAAGTGGGAAGAACCAGTTTTGAGGACTCATTACTAATGTCTTCCCATTCTAAAATCCTTGATTATGCTCCGTCTTCTAGCCCAACTCATATGTAATAACCAATACTCTTCAATAAGCAGTTTTTGTATGTCTGACTTACAGATATGCACAAGTTTCATTTTTATGCCTAGAAAACATTTTTATTTATTCACAAATATTTATGAAATACAACATTGATAAATGTTTCAGCTGATTATGCTGTAAGAAATCATGTTAAAGCTACATGTTTGGAACTCAGAATGCTAAAATAATGTTAGGGTGTCACTTTAGCAAGATAGTTCCATGAGTTTTGTCACCTAGCTTAAATATGACTAATAGCTGTAGAAAAAGTCAAGACATTTCGTATTTGTAAAGACAGTAACAAACTAAAGACTGAACGAAGCCCAGAAGTTGTCCCATAGTGCTCTAGTTTAATGTCTGATGCTGTGCTCTGAGAGTCTGGATAGCAAGTGGCCGGATTTGTACACAGGCAGGGAATGTAGGGATGAGATATGGGCTTCCTTTAGGAAAGGCTGTTCGCTCCCTGGAGCACCGTGCTCATAGTGGACATTTGAGTAATACTTTGATGGACCCAGCATGTAGACAGAGGCCATCGTAGATCATGTCATTATTTGTGAGAGGAGGCGGCCATCACCCTCACTCTTTGTCCTTATTGTTTCTGAGACTCCCAGAGTTTCTGATCAAGACCATACTTATAAGGCCCAAGTTTGACTCCCAATTTAATCCATCTCCTGTCCCTGCATGTCTTTTAAATAAGGGTCCCCATTACAGAGGAGCAAATCTTCTTTGACGGAAAGGCAGCAGGAAGAGCCTTATGTGTGAGCTATAGAGGCCCAGAACTTGGAGCTGGCATTTACACAATGAACTGAGAAAGACTAACTGAACACAGCCAACCACGCCATGCTTTATTAACAGCGGAACCAACAGCAGTCCCCGTGGGATAATCTAGATGGAAAAGTATTTTACCACTGTGGTGTCTATGGGCTCCAACCTCTCGTCTGGTAGACCTACCTGTTGGACCAGGGACCCCCAAGAGCACTTTCCTCCTTTGCAAAATGGGGCCATACAAAATCCTTAACCAGGCCATGACAGACACTTCATGAGGCGTGTGCGAAAGACACGGAAAGCAGTCATTCTGAGCATTTTGTGCAGAATGTCCTGCCTAGCTCTACTGCAGAGACAGCCCTCTTCTCCATTCCAGGTGTTCTGATATATGCATGAGTTTGGGGTTTACCCACAGGATTTTAAACAGGATTGAACAACAGAGTTACAAGTTGTTATTGTAAATGTGAGAGGAGAAATGAATATAAAATGCTAATGTTCAGCACAGTAATGATAACCTTTTTGTAATCTTAAGTTCATTAAATGTTTTCTACTAAAGATGTGAGATTTATTTTATTAAAATCATCTTCTTTAGATTCCTGAAGTATAAAGGTCAGAGGTGTACTGCTTGTACGCCTTTTTAAATCTAATAGCTTAGTTTTTAACTCTTTTTAAATAACAGTGAGGTTGATACTAAGTTTTATCACAGCCATATAGGAATGTTGAATATAGTGTTAAATTCTCATAGTAATCAACACCTATAATAGTACTAAAAAGTACAAAAAAGTAAAATCTAAGTATTCTGAATATTTAGTTATGCTTGGTTCATTTAATTTTTGCCTGAATGATTAAAAAACCTGGCTTTTGAAGCATGTCTTTATGATCAGATCAATACCCTTAGATAGCTGCCAATGATACTCATGCAGTGTAGCCTTGTTCTAATGCTGACACATTAGGAAAGCTTATTTAAAGAGTTAAACATCTCTCACTTGTCAACACTGAGGTAGTTATGCATTATTAATTCTCATGTCATTTCAGAAAGTGCTATTTTAAAACTATTCATTTCATAAGTCCTGAGAATTGGGCTAAGGTAGACAGCCTGCTGTAAACCAATTTAAGATATGATTACATTGCTTTAGTCCTTCAATGCAAGAATCAGAAAGTTGATTTAATATGAGTACAGCTTTTGAAATGTTTCTTACCTCATTTTACATGATGAATATGATTAGGTAATCTCCAGAGGACAAAAGAGTTGATGTAGAAGAAAAGAACTTTAATTGTCTGCCATGTGCCAAATCAAGGTGGTAGGTAGCAAAGAACTGAGGGAGCAAATCTGGAAATGGTAGCTTCTTTGTCTGTTTTATCTGAATGAGTCTTTTGTGTGTATCTACTTTGCATATTATTAGCTGAGGATTAGAGGTAGTTAAGCTTCCTCATAATAACCCTCTATGTTGGAACTAGAGTAGGATTTTTTTCCAAAGTAGAATTGATTTCAAAGGTATAATTTTAGTAATCCAGAGGCTCAATATATAGTGATAGACACAATTGGAGATATTGATTTATATATATGGCTAAGTTTGTAGTACTTAAGTTGATCAGTAAAGCAGATTTTGCCCAAATAATTTGTATAAGTTTGATTCTTGAAGCTATTTTCATAATTACTTTGTAGAACAATTGTTGAGACAATTTTTTGCTCAAATTTAAAAAAAAATTTTAAATTTACTCAATTGTGCGTGTATGCGCGTGCGTGTATGGTATATGTGTGTGTGTATGTGTGTGTAGAACCACAGACGAATTCGGGAATCACCATGGACGCCTCCACCTCCTCCTTGTTTACTCTGCCCTGGGATTCACAGGCTCTGCCCTACCAGAAACGCAGGCCGCCCCTGCTTCCGCCCAGCGTCTATACGTGGGGTCTAGGATCCGAACTCAGGACCTTCTGCCTGCAAGGCAAAGGCTTAACCCCTGAGGCACCTCTCCAGCCCCTTTTGGCTCAAATTTTAAAGACACAACGATTTACATGAGGAATCCAGTTGTATAGGTACATTAAATATAGTTCTCATTCGGTTTGATTTGAGTGTGTGTTACATGTGGGTGGGTGTACATGTGTGTGGGCATTTGTACAAGAGGGCACTTGAGTAGCTGTGGAAGCTCAAGAGTGACATTAGGAAGTATGGATTACTCTGTTTCCTTATTGCTTTGCTCTGGGGTTTCCCAGACTATACCTTCCAGTGCTGGAATTCCAGACCGGGCCACTTCACCCAACATTTTTTTTTTTACATTGGTCCTTGCATGGCAGTGGTTAACACTGTATCATTTCCCCGTCCAGTGTTTTAAAAGCAGATCAGTAACCGTTCCTTTATCTTCATCAAATATCTTACATGCTACATAGTTATTAGTGCTGTATTTGCATGACTGGCAATACAAGATTGTTTGAACCAGTTCTAGTACAAAACACACAACTAATTCATTGTAGCTCTGATAACTACAGTATTAATAACCGGTAAGTATAATCTTATGAGACTGCTGTCATAATGTGATCTCACATTGAGTAAAACATTGCTATATGGCACATTACTGTATTAGAATATGTGTTTAAAATTTGATTTCCAAGTGTTAAAACAGATGAGAGAAACTAATGAAATCTGTATTGTTAGGAAAAGATAGGAAATTGAGGGTGTTGGGAAATTTGTATTTAACATAGGTGGACATTTTTGCTGAGACACACATAGTAATATTATTAATATCTAATGACTCAAATTAAATTTGGGTTGGCAGTTTACCATGAGGAAATACTCCCTCTGTGGCTTCTATTTTTTCATATTTTTATTAAGTAGGTTTATTTTTTGATGATGTCATGATGTGTTCTGATTGTTCATACCTTCCACTCTCTTACCTTCCTCTTCCCTATTACCATCCCTCCATCCCTCCTCCTTCAAGTCCCATTTCAGTGTTCAGACTTTTTTGTTTTGTTTTCTGACCCAATGAGTTTAACCAGTTGAATGCCAATGAGTTTAACAGTGTGACTGTGAGTGTGACACTCATTAGAGCTTGGCAGGCTCACCAGGATGCACAAGTACAGACAAATGACTTCCTTCCAATAGCTAGTAACTCACCAAGAAGTGGGCAGGGACCCACAGCACAGGCCCTCCTTAGCCATGCTCGATTGTCCACAGGCCTAGTTCTGTGCAGGCCCAGCACAGTGAACCTCCGCACTCTTGAGTTCATAGTCATCATGCTTTGTCCTGCTCAGAAGGTGGCCTTTCACAACCCTTCCCCTGTCGTCTGGCTCTGGTGTTGTTTCCATCTCTTCTTCCCTGTGTTCCCTGAGCCTTAGAAAAACTCGAAGCATTCCCATTTTTTTTTAATTAATTAATTTTTTCCCCACTCATACAAGTCAATAAGTACTCTGGTCCTCTCCCTCCCTCCTCCCCTCCCCAGTCCCCCCTTGCACTCTCTCTCCCTTTTCCCCTTCCTTTCACACCCCTCCCTCCCCTTCTTCCAGTGTCCCCCTTTCCCCCCATCCCCTAGAGCATCCTTTTGTTGAATGCCAAACCTTCATCTGAGTCCTTCACCCTACTGAGGTGTAAGGGCTCAGTTGCATAGCCCGGAGCCTTTTCTTGGGCTCCCCAAGGCTCCCCGTTAGTATGGGAACACTACCATGACTGTTAATCCCTTGCCTCTAAGGATCCCACTCCCTATGATCTATGCTAGACTTTGGGGGGTCATTAACATGTCAGTTATTGTGCAGGTCATGCAAACTCTGATTATGGCTTACTGAAGCCTTAACTCGTGTGGAGTATCTTATATAACATTAGTCCTCTCATCTTTAGACTCTAACAATCTTGCTGCCCCCTCTTCTGCAAGGTTCCCTGAGCTTTAGGATGGGGAGAGATTTGGCTGGTCTGGTTCCAGTTGATTAGTGTAGGGTCTTTGGTGTTCTGAATTATGGTTTGTTGTTGATTTCAGTTTTGCTTTTTCTGCACTCCCCTTGGCTTCATCCTGATTGATATTGAAGGTCACCTCCTAACCAGAGATAGATGTTGTTTAAATGAAGATCTTACTAGAAGAGGAGACTCAAAGGTAGATGGAATAGGATAGGACGTCACAGTGAGGGGGGGTTCAGTGTCTCATTTGCAGGATGGTTACCATCTAGCTGCCAGTCCCTATACCCTCCCTCCCTGATCAGTGAGATCAAACCTCTTCAGTCACAGGTAACGAGGAAAGGAAGTGAGACTGAGCCTCACCAGATGTCTCACTACTTACATGCAGTACTTGACAGTGACCTATTTTATCTACTGAAGCATGATCCCCTCTCTCCTTTTTTCTCTGGAGGAGGGGGGGTGGAGGGGGGGTCCTTCTCTTGCCTTTCTATTCACAATCTCCTCGATTATAGTAGGTATTACAGAGATTCATTTCCAAATATGTCCTTAAGTAGGTTTGGTACTAGGATCCACTTCTTTCTGTGTCTGAGATACTTCACTCAATATAATTTTTTTCTAATTCCATCCATTTCCTGGCAAATTACATTAATTCATCTTTTTTGATGGCTGAGTAGTATTCCATTGTATAAATGTACCACATTTTCCTTATCCACTCGTCAACTGATTCCGTGACTTTGCTATTGTAAATAGTGCTTCTATGGATATGATTGTGCTGTAGTGAATTTTGAAGCTTTCCCATTAAAGTCAGAAAATAAACAGGGCTGTACACTTGCTGTTCTCTTAGTGCAGTGCTCAAACTCAGAGCAATAAGAGAAGAGGGTATAGTAAAGGAATATAAGTAGAAAAAGAAGCCAAAATATTCCTATTCTTGGATGTACGATTCTGTGTGGAAGATACTAAAATCTTTAAATTATAAACACTTTTAGCAAAGTGATAGGGTGCAGAATTAATATTCAATAACCAGTAGCCTTCCTTTATACCAATTGTAGGCATATAGTTAAACAGTTCTATCCATAATAGCCTTAAAAATACCTTGGAATAATACTAGCCAAAGAGGTAATAGATTTCTGTAATGAAAAAATTTAAAACTTTGACAAAATAAATCTAGGAAGACACTAAAATTTGAAAAGGGTGCACATTTATTGAAAGAATTACTATGAAGATGACTGTCCTACTTTTAACTAATCTACTGATTTAATCCAATCTCAATAAAAAGACCTGTACATTCTACACAAAACAGAAAAAAATCATAAAATAAGGAAGCTCCAAAGACCCCCTCAAAACCAAAATAATTCTGAGCAAAAAGAACAATACAGGAAGCATTACCATATCTAAGTTCAACTTGTAATATAGATACATATTAATTAAAAACAGTATGGTATTGGCACAACAACAGACATGTAACCCAATGGGCTAGAATACCAGTAATAGCTTTTTTGTACTGTAGTCATTTTTTTAAAACAAAAATGGCAAGTTCACAAACTTGAAAAAAAAAATCTTCAGCAAATGGTGCTGGGAGACCTAGATGTCTACATGTAGAAAAATTAGGCTAGATCTCTGTCACTTACCCTGCACAAAAATTAACACCAAATGTATCAAGGATGCCAGTGTAAGAGCTAAAATTCCATAATTACTAAAAGAAAAAAATTGGGTGCACATGGTGGATATAGGAATAGATATAAGCTTTGTGAATAGGATTCTGGTTGATGAGGAAATAAGGACAACCTTTGAGCAAATGGTACCTTATGAAAATGAAAAAGTTTTCATGCATCAAAGGAAAGTTGAACTGAGAATCTACAAAATGGAGAAAACCTTTGCCAGGTGTACAACCGATAGAGGATTAATATCTGGAATATACAAAGAACTCACAAAATCTAAACAAGAAAGCAAATGCCTCAATCAAAAAAATGGGCTATGGGGGCTGGAGAGATGGTTCAGGGGTTAAGACTCTGTCTCATAAGCAGAAGGTCCTGAGTTTGGCTCCCAGATCCCACGTAAAAATACCAGTTGGAAATGGCAGCAGCCTGCACTTCCAGCCCTGGTGGGCAGAGCCTGGGAAATACCAGCGTGAAGCGAGGAGGAGGTAGAAGCCATCCAGGATGATTCCCAAAGTTACCCTTGGTCCTCCACAGGGACACACAGTGCCCATTGATACACAGACACACAGACACACAGACCACAGGCAGAGAGAGAGAGAGAAAGAGAGAGAGAGCGAGAGAGAGAGAGCGAGAGAGAGAGAGCGAGAGAGAGCGAGAGAGAGCGAGAGAGAGCGAGAGAGCGAGAGAGCGAGAGAGTGAGAGAGAGAGAGAGAGAGAGAGAGAGAGGAGAGAGAGAGAGAGAGAGAGGAGAGAATTAAAGCCAAAAAAATAAAGTAAAATGACTTAAAAATGGGTTATGGAATTGAACAGAGAACTCCCACAAGAAATACAAGTGGCTAATAGATACTTTTAAAAGTGTTCAATATCCCCAGCTATCAGGGAAATACAAATCAAACTGCTTTTGAGACTCTTTTCACCTCAGTGAGAGAGAATGTGCATCATTTTATGTATGTGCTGAGGATGTAAACATGTCCTCATGCCTGCATGGCACTTTCCTAAATGAACCCTCCCTCCAGCTCTGACTTAAGTTGTAAGCACTTGGTTTAATGGAAAATGCATGGAAACGACTTATGAAAAAAACTATTCCTTACACATGATCATTGGTTTTGCTGTGTATATGTTTAGAAATGAGAAGCTTTCCAAGTTATGAGATTGTTAACCTCAAAGTTCACGACGATGATATAGCCTGTGTTGATTGTCAAGTCTCCTCACACATGGCTACAGTGCGACGCTTGGTTGTTCATTGTTTCAAGCTACGTTTCAGTGTGTAAACCAAGTGCTAGACTTTTCTTTGTCATAAATAAATTATTGTTTATGTAAGTTACTGATTAAGTTATTGATGTAAAAAAGTTATAGTGCTGATCCAATTATGCTTATTTTGAAAGAATATTTCAAATTTTAAAACTATTTTAAAATATCAGAACCTTAATTGTGGTTCTTTTGAAATTCTGATGAGTCCATTTTCATTCTTTCTTCTTTTTCCATTTGTGTGTGTGCATGTGGGGTAATGCATTGCCTACATGTTTGTGAGTGAACAGATGTATATGTGCAGGTGCAAGTGCACATGTGTGCATGTGAATGTTGAGGTCCAGGATTGATAGTGAGAATTATTCTCAATTGCTTATTCTTTGATGACTGGATTGCTAATCCAACTCAGAGTCTATTCATATAGTTGAGCTAGTCAGCTTGGTCTGGGGAGTCCCAATCATCCATTGCCTTTTGAAGCTGAAATTGCCCGCTGGCTGCCACTCTTCCCTGACATTGTACATTTTGTGGCAGATCTGAATTCCAATCCGTCTGCTTCCAGAGCATATGCTTTCATTGCTGAACAATTTTCCCATTCTTGATTTTTGTCTTTTATGGTTCTGTATTATAGTATTTCACTTAAATATTTCTTCACAATATAAACCAAGGTTTTTTTCTTGTTATTGTTATTATGTGCTGGGGTGATTTCCCCAGGCACACACTGTGACGGCTCCAGGCTGTCGGGCGGCTCCAGGCCGTCGGGATGGAGAAAGGCGAATATGCTGCAGGCCCTTTACCCCTACCCAAATCCTGGGGACTCTGGGCACAGCAGGGAGTCTGTCAAGGCGGCACTCCGTCACTCACTCATTCACTCACTCAAACACACAGCTCCTGGCTGTAACGACCTGACCCCCGCATCCTCCGCCTCAGCCCTCCAGAGACTCGGCGAGGCAACGGATGGGGAGTTTGTCAAAGCAAAATCTCAGTTTATTGGGGGTAACAAATCAGCTTATATAGACAAAGACTCCAAGCGCGCGAAACACCAGCCAATTACCTTGATGGTCAGTAAAGCACATACTCTGCATAGGTCAGACTAAACATAAATCTATGTTGGCTCCTATAAGCCAATTAGGACTCTCAGTAATGTGATCAGGATTACGCCTAGGACACTAGCTCGCAGCGCCATCTTTGGCCCCATGTGCTAAGCCATGTCCTGCTCACTCCCTCCCAGACCGTTATCTCTGGGTGGGCCCAACAATTATGATTATATTTCTTTTCTGTTTTCTCAGCAATTGGCAATAAAGGACAATTATATTTTATAAGTTTAACTTTACTATGTATGAATTAATATTAGCCCTTAGATTTTAATGATCATAATCCTTGATTTCGTTATTCAGCACTTTTTGATGATCTTTGAGGCTGACCAACCAAACCTTCACAAACAAAACATTCAGAGCACAGATTCCCTTACAAAGGAACTTATGTTTTACTTTGGGAGATAAAAGACACAAAGTAGCAATTATGGTATGCTGCACTTAGCAAAGGAAAGTTTAATACAGATTAGAAGGATTGCTTACTCCCTGGGAGGATGAGCCTTGGATTGGACCTTGAAGTCTATATAACAGTTTTTAAAATGAGGAAAATTGAAAGAGTAGGACTAACAATGAAGAACTATTAGTGTGGACACAGGATGCTTGAGACTGACTTGGAAATGTTCATCTTGAAACAAAGCTTTGTAAAGTATCTAATTGGTGATTCTGAAAAGTCAACCAGGCAGAAGACAATTGGGAAACATGGTTGCATTTAGTATTAACTGTTTGTTTAGTATTTTATGAATTACGAATAATTTAATTCACAAAACCCATCCTTACAGTTTTGCAATTACAGAGGTTAGAACTAACATCTTGCTTAAGCCACCAAAATAGAAATTGAGTGTAGTTAAGGGTTAGGTATCTGAGTATGTGATATAAAAAGGAAACTGCTATTTTACTTTTTCTACTGGAAATGGCATGAACAAAAGTAATTGCCTTTCTGCTCATGCGAATTGAACCTACCCTGAAACTCATCTCCTGCCAGCGCAAGTCAGTTTCTGGAAACTAATTTTTGTTCATGATTTCATCTTTCTTTCAATCACTTTTATTTAAACATTAGAGTAATTTTTTACCCTTGAACTTTGTTTCATATGCTGTGTTTGAATGAAAAATGTTAGAAAAGATGGACATGGTGGGCATATGCTAACACCCTTATTCTTAATTCTCTGTTATTGTAGCAGGCCTGACTTCTTAGTTACCTTGGGTGAACTACACAGACTATTTCCATTTTACAACTTGTTAGGGATTGACATCTGACAGGAAAAGACTCTGTAACCTTGGTGTCCCTGAATATTGTATCAATGATTTGGTAAATTGTTTTTCCACTTTTTTTCCTCTGTCAACATTTAATCATAGATACTTTGGCCTTTTTTTGTCTAATAAAATCATCTATAGGTAAAAATTGATATAAAGGCAAAGCTGATTTCATGTACTTTTTCAGTATCTTCCTTGTATTATGCTTCCCAACATAACCCAGCAGTTAATATGTATGTATGTACTGAATGAATTATGTGATATGGTAACTGTATTTTTATTCTGGTAGCTATAACTAGCTTGTGCTGATCTCTACCTTATTTGTGAGTCATTAGTTGCAGTAACTTGGTATTTTCAAGCTGATATCAAAAGTGCTTTAAATCACAAAGAAGAGCTCAAAAGAAATGTTGAGGGGTGGGGAGATGGTTCAGTGGGTCAGTGTGCTTGCCAGGGAAACTGGCAGACCTGAAGTTGGATCCTTAGACCGCAGGTCAAGCTAGGCACTCCCATGTTAGGGTGAGAGGGGAGACAGTCGGGAAAATCCTGGGGAACCTGTGGGCAGCTAGTCTGTGGAACACAGCAGAACACTGGAGACCCTGTTTCCAACAGAGTAGAAGACAAGGATGGACATCCATGGTTGTTCTCTATACATGGCCATAGTTTGCATGCCCACACTCACATGTGAAAATGTGTGCACATGCACACGCGCACACACACGATTTAGAAATGTTGAATAACTGTTGATATAAACTCTACCATCAGATCTGGTTTTATGGGTCCACTCAATCTGATGAAGAGGTTATTTATACTGAAATTGTAGATTCTAAAAGCTCCATAGGGTTTAGTTAGGATGGAATTTAAGGATTCTGATCCTAAGAATTAAGGGACATAGGGACATAGAATTTATTGGAATCCACGTCACCCCCAAAGCATGTAGTTATACAGTCTAGACACATTGCAATAACAGCTCCTTGAATGTACTGAAGTGTGAAGAGAAACAGGAAGAATAGTGCAGTGTGTACATGGACTTGCAGTGGGGAGGATGGTGCAGTGTGTGTGTTGGACTTGCAGTGGGGAGGATGGTGCAGGGGGGATGGTGCAGTGTGTGTGTGTGTGTGTGGACTTGCAGTAGGGAGGATGGTGCAGGGAGGATGGTGCAGTGTGTGTGTGGACTTGCAGTGGAGAGGATGGTGCAGTGTGTATGTGGGCTTGCAGTGGGGAGGATGGTGCAGGGGGGATGGTGCAGTGTGTGTGTGTGGACTTGCAGTAGGGAGGATGGTGCAGTGTGTATGTGGGCTTGCAGTGGGGAGGATGGTGCAGGAAGGATGGTGCAGTGTGTATGTGGGCTTGCAGTAGGGAGGATGGTGCAGTGTGTGTGTGGACTTGCAGTAGGGAGGATGGTGCAGTGTGTGTGTGGACTTGCAGTGGGGAGGATGGTGCAGTGTGTATGTGGGCTTGCAGTGGGGAGGATGGTGCAGGAAGGATGGTGCAGTGTGTATGTGGGCTTGCAGTGGGGAGGATAGTGCAGTGTGTGTGTGAGCTTGCATGGGGAGGATGGTGCAGGGAGGAGGTGCAGTGTATGTGTGGGCTTGCAGTGGGGAGGGTGGTGCAGTGTGTGCACAGACTTGCAGTGGGAAGGCCTTGAGCTGTGGAGTCTCTGCAGTAGTTGGCCTGTGGCTGTGACACATGGGTGAAATCTTGCATCTTTCTGGCTAGGAACAGCAAAGTGAAGCCATTTGATTCAGGAGTGAACATAGTAAGATGCTGGTCCTGGTTTTCTTGCTTGTATTATGGCTCTAGAGTCAGTGAATATATAAAGTTTCAAGGACAAAGGCAAAGTGGAGATAAAGGTTAAGAGCAAATTGTAGCAAACAGTTCATTTGTTAATACCTTGAAAATGGTCACCTCACTTCCAGTGACTTCTATTTGTATTTCAGTAACAAAGTGTTGAATCACTCTTGAGTGAAGTTTTAAATGTAGGCTATTATACCCTAGATGGATGCCAGAGTTCTAATGACAAGGTGTAGTAGTTAGATGACAGGTGTCAACTTGACAGATGAAGGCTGAGCTCTGGACACATATGTGAAGAATTGGTAGTCCTGAGCAAGCCTGCAGGAGAGTGTGGAATTGGTGTGGGAAGATCCAGCCCATGGTGGGGGGAACCATTTCCTGAGCTGGTAGATAAGCTGGAGGCAGCTTCAGTACTTTGGAATGCTTTGGCAGACGTGCTTTCTGGCAAGTGAGGTTTTCCTCTCTCTCAGTAAGCTCTGTGGATATAATGTGGCCTTTTCCCTCAGCTCCTGGCGTTGGCTAAGCTCTCCACCAGGCTGGACTGTGAATCATAATGGAGAATAGAAGGCAAGAATGCAACCCTCTTTCTCCCCTGAGCTGTTTTGTCATGAGGCTATCAACAACATGCAGACAAACTGCAACACAAGGAGGAAGGGAGGAGACGTTTCTTGACCGTGCAGTTACTGTGATCTGTCAATAGAATGAATGCCCCCCACACACACGCTGAGAATATTAAGTAGAGAAAAAAAGTATCTCTAACATAAGGAGCTTTCACTTAACATGAGTGATAGATTAAGTAGGTGAACTTCCTAACGGTTCTCCTGAGACTTCCATGTTCACTTTTATTTTGTGCCATCTTTGTATCCTTTATTACTCACAAAGTATTGATAGGAATTCATTTCTTCAAATTCATACTGTATTTGAGAACATTGCTTATCTTATTTAGTATAGTAATATATAATAATAAGGGCAGCCTGGGATTTTTAAATTTTTATTAAATACTTTTGCCCGCAAGTAGTAATTTCAAATTATTAATAAGGTAATGAAAATGGATTATTATTATAAACTGATTCCATAAAGTTGTTTAATAGTTTTGAAATTTTCAACAAGTATATTGAGACTCAACAAAATTCTAGACCATCATTTTGAGATGATTGCTAACTATTAAAGCCATAGATAATGTTGAACATTATGCAGACACCTGGTTTGTTCATCTATGGCCTCCAAGAAGATAGACTTAGCCAGTTGTTCATTTGATTTCCAGGATAGCTGTATACTCTTCCATTCCTGTATTTAAAAAGTGGCCAATTTTATATTCAGAGAGATTTTTCCCTGAGATAGCAGGTAACCAAGATTGGCACTGTTGTTGTTTCTTTGACTATAAATGCTTCTTACTTCTGATTTTATCACATTTTATTCTAACACTATGTATTTTCCTAAGTGTTACTTAAAACTTCTTTAAATTGCAACTTGTAGCTTATGTTTTCATCCTAAGATGAATTATATTTTTCCTTAAATACAGAAATTATTTCTTTTTATACCATTAATGAAAGTCTCTGGATTTATTCTTTACTTACTGTGTTTAAGAGTACATACAATATAGGTAAGTAATCAAGACACATCAATTTCTAAAGTCAAAAATTATATAGAACAATAAGATATAAATAATTCTAAGAAAAATGTTCCATTGAATTAACACTAAATAAGAAGAAAATATGCTGTATGTTAAGATGGTGATTTTTTTTTTTTGCAGTTCCATTTTACAGAAAAATAGAGATGTCTTGGCACTTCGAAATAGGAGTGCAAATTCTTAATGTTACGTTGAATGTCTTTGTTGAAATTTGTCTTTCTTAATGAGAGCTACTATTGCTCAGAGAAATAAACCTTGAGAGTATTTTTCACTTAGATTTTGAAATAATACTTGATACAACTTCAATTTCTCTGACCTAGAAATATTGATGCACTAATTTTTGCATTAAAACCTTTCTTTTTATGTTTTTGTCCTTGCTTAAATGGGCAAATGCTCAATAAATGTCTTAGAAAATACAGAACTTTCAAGTAATGACAAGAAATATCGATTTACTTTATTCTTATTCCTTCAAGCAGAACAGGCATAAAATATGTTCAACTTCTTCTCATTTTTATCTGTAGATTATACTGACTTGTGCAGATGACAGGTGTAGACATGATAGGAACATATTGATGTTTGCCAGGATTTAGCTTCAGAGCTTCAGAGACAAGAAGCCGACCGAGAAATCGAGCCAGAGTCTTATTTATATAATCATTACAGTACTAAATTGTGCTCATTATAAGCATGATCATAGGTCTTATGTAAGAAATTTAGTAAGAACCATTCCTATAGGAATGAAAGATCACATTTATTAAATAAACAAGAAAACCGTTTTGGAACTATTTCGGAAAATGTGAACTATTGAACATAAATCCACATGAATAATTTAAATTTTTTAAAAATTTTATTATTATTATTATTATTATTATTTATTCAACTGTGTGCATATGCGTGTGTATGTGCGCGTGCGTGTGTGTCTGTGTATTTGTAGAACCACAGACGAATTCATGAACCACCATGGACGCGCCTCCACCTCCTTCTGCCCCGGGATTCACAGGCTCCGCCCTACCAGGACCAGAAGCGCAGGCCACCCCCGCTTCCGCCTGGCGTCTATACGTGGGATCTGGGATCTGAACTCAGGACCTTCCGCCTGCAAGGTGGAGGCTTAACCCCTAAGCCACCTCTCCAGCCCCCACATGAATAATTTAAAAAAGTGTCATTAAGTAAAATTATATTGAAACTGAACAATATAATTCCATATGTTACTGATTTTTTCAAATACGATAGGTTAAAATTTGTCATCGTTTTTGTACAATTTTCAGGATTGAAATGTTTCTTTAAAAGTGATTTAATTTAATCACAAATAGAAGATTCTTTACTTTAAGCTTCTGTTTGCTCATTTGCCTTCGCTTATTAGGAGCATCTGTATAAAAAAAAATTTAAAAAGTAGACGTGTACTTATGCCTGAGGTCTGGTACTGCTTTTGAAGTCTCTTTTTTTCTGTTGCTTTTTCTGATTATTGCTTTTATATCTGGCATGTAGATGAGCGACATAATCTTGATTAAACTACTGACTGTAACTGTTGACAACAATGCTACCTTTACTTTGCATTTCTTCTTCTACATCCAAAATATCAAGTTCCTCTATACTTATCCCAGAGGTTACACAAGCTGAGCAGGTACAAATTAATTCTTGTTCTATTTCACAATGTATGTATACCTTAATTAAAATTCATGTGCAAGTTGAGTTAGCTGACTTCCTCCTCTGTTGCCTCTATGTTAGTGACTCAGTTGCGGTCTACTTCAGATGTCTCTTCAGGAAGGCTGCAATTAACTTCTTAATATGTAAGAGTTGCATCTGAGATTTAAGGTAGTGAATTTGAATATTTTGGGAGATCTGCTTGTTTATAACCAGTTTCTTGGAATTAAAAAGGATAGGTATTAGTGTTTTGTATTTTGGTGATAAACCCTAATGGATGCATAGTGGATATGTTTCCTTTTCTAATTTGAGTTCTTTTAATGCATTTTGGGAAAGTGTTAGCAGATATTGTGATTATGTCCAATGATGTCCACATGTTCATGCTACTAGGGACAGTTTCAGGTGGTGCTTACTCATTGACATCCTTGAACCATATGAAGGCAAAAAATTTGTTGTCAAAAATAGACTTAACAGCTTGCTTCCTTGAGTCTTGCACCTTCATAATGAATGCTCATGTAGATTACATCTCACTTTTACCAAGGATGTGCTACATTAGTGACAGACATTGTAAAGTGATAGGTTGTAAAAGGGACTGGAAGAATGACAAGATAGCTATTTCCTGAGGATCTTGGGGGCACTTCAGTCATCGCAGGGTGTACTTGTGAGGGACCTTAATCTCTTACCTGGAGAATAATAATCTACTTTACAGCTGGTGGCTTTCAGTTGACTCCCATAATAAACTTAAATTTCAGACATTTCTGTTTTATTTAGATGCAACTTAATGGGGTTATTCTTTCTTTGCATTTTTTTCTGCTGACTCCTGGAGGCTGACTTGACAATGGCTGTTTGGTGTCTGAACAGGGAATAGTCATGATCCAGAAGGCAGTGATTGGGCTGATTGAAAACTAGACTCCTGGTCTTCAGAACCTCTAAATTCTTACGTTCTTTAGGGTGACTATTTCTCTTTTGGAGTGAATTAATTCTGAATGAGTTAGGAAAGCCATGTCTGGGCTTTCTGTCCACTCATTTGCCACTAATCTTTAGGAGTCCCTCTGAAAGTCCCCAAGATGGTCTTTGGGATAATTTGCTAAAAAGAACCACAAGAATCAGAAATACAATACACTCACAACCAAGGTTTGTTACAACAAAATGTGTTAAATCAAGAAACATAAAATAGATACTCCACACAAGTTAGGGCCGAAGCAATCATAATTGGACTTTGCATGCCCTGCACAATGTCCAACACACTATTGACAAAGTCAATAGCCTTTGTTAAAGGCACCAAGATCCTTGGAGGCAAGGGATTTACAGCCACAGTAGTGTTCCTATGCTTAAGGGGAACATGGGAAAGGGTTCAAGGAAATGCCACTGGGTCCTTGTACGTCATCGGAGAGGAGGGCCCAGAGGAGAGTCTGGCATGCACATTAAAGGATTCTCTGGGGATTGGGGGGGAGCACTGGGGGATGGGGAGGGAAGGGTGAGGGGAGGGGGAGCAGGGGGAGGAGGAGGGAGGGAGGGAACCAGTGTACCTACTAAGTTTGTATGAGCGGAAATAATAATAAAAAATGTTAAAAAAAAGAAACATAAAATAAGCAGTCAGGTAGAGACCAGCCATAAATAGCTAAGTATTTTCTCCTAGAAGGTTTGTGTGGACAGTGCTGGGCTGTCAGCTCTGATTCTGCTAATATAGATGGAGTTTAGTCTGTTAGGGAAGCTCCCTGCGCCCTGCTGGTCAGGGATTGCGTTGGGAGTCAGCCTGGTAAACAGGCATCAGCCTCAGTTAGCTCACCTCCTCAGCCCATGTCCTCTGAAGTTAGATGGCTACGGTGTGGGCCTGGATCCCAGACTATCAGAAATATGTTTGCAAGAATCACATTGTAAGTTTATATTGTGCCATATGGTCCAAAGCTTCAGGATATTCTTCTCATGGAGAATATTCTAAAGTAGAGGATATAGCCTAGGATTCCGTTAAAAGCTAATTTTTTCTTTAGAGAGAACATGGTTTGAACATCAAAACTTCTAAGTTTAGAAATAAGTTTATGCTGCTGCACATGAAATGATATCTTCAACTGTGTGGATGAGGATCTCCGCACAAAATATATTAACAGTGATTTGTGTTCTTACCTGTGTGCTCATAGACACATGGACTTCACTGAAACTGTTGCTACCTGTTGGCTGAGATTGAAGCAGGTGATGATGCTCAGGAAATAGTAAAGTGCAGCACACCGAAGTGTTTCATAAAAGATTGTGTTTCCCACAAAATATCTGAGGCTTTGCGTATTTATTATTGCATTGGGCGGACACTTGTCTTTCCATTCATGCTAAGTGGTTTTGAATTTAATTCTTTTTTTTGAATTTAATTCTTATTGAGTATTTATTTCATGAATTCTTATTGAATATTTCATGAAATTCTTTTTCCAAAAAAATTCTTGTTTTGGAAGCATAAGGATTAAATGAGAATAGTGAATAAAGGAATGTTTCATTAATTGAAGCTATCAAATACAGTTCACCAAATGTATCCAGGAAACACTTAGTTTCCAATAATACTGTTACTGTCTGATGAAGATGCTATTGGATTGGGGATGACGTCTCATATCTATATTCTAGGCAAGTAGAAACAGGATTGGGAGTTCAAGGCCAACCTCTGCCACACAGCAAGTTAAGTACAGCAAGTTTAAGTACAGCCTAGGTTATGTTTGATCTTTTCTAAATTTTTTTATAAAGCAAAATGAAAACTATAGGGCTAACAGCTTTAGAAATGAGAACTCTGTTCCTTTTACCAGCATAACTGACCCTATCCCAGGCCAGCTGAGCATTGCTAAGTAACTACCACAGCCGGAGGTCTGTGACTGATCTTCAGTGACAGGAATCTTCTTGATTGATTTGTGCATTGTTTACATGTTGTGGCAGTTAACTCATAAGAATGCCACCCTCTTAGCCGTGCCCCCAGGGTGAACTGGAGAGGCAATGAATTATTAATCACTTCAGGGTCCAGAATCCTGTAGGAATGAAGCCTGTCCTCTGTCAGGCAGTTCTCACCACGGATCTGGACAGCTGAGTGCAGCCAAAGCATCCTCCTGCTCCCGATCCAGGAAGCAGGGGAAAGGTGACGTGGAAGCACCCCAACAGTTGGCCCTTTCATAAAATCTCCAAAGGATAACGGGGAACAGGGCTTCTTCATAAATAACTGTCTCTTCTATCTTGGTGGTTTAGTGTGCATGGCTAATGCTTTTCTGTCAGGCCAAGCTTTATGGTTCAATTTCTGCTGTAGTCCTTGAAAAATACTGGAAAAAAATAAAGACAGCAAAACCACAATTATAAAGGTGCCACTCCATAATCATTTACTCTTGTTTATAGAACCTTATCCTTTCCAAGTACATGTTCTCCTATGCATTAAGCTGATAGGCAAGGAGAGCAAATAACACTCTTTACAAGAGGGACAATTGTTTTATCAATAACTGGCTTATGTCTGAATCCTGACAGGAGGATTAGGAGTTGTAGCCACCTTGAAATGTAAAATATGCAACACTGTGTTGCAAAGGAGATGGGACTTAAAACTACAAATGTGCAAGCTTGATGCATGTTAAATAAAGTGTGCTTTCATGGGAAGTTCTGCTTCATGAATGGTGAAGATGGTTATGTATTTATTAGATGCTTATCCAACATTTTAGCCTATTGCTTGTTTTTATTAGCTAGTTACCCAGCACTTTTGGCCTGGTTTGTTCATTTTTATTGTGATGTATCATACATGTATGGGAAATGGGTGAAGTTTTTCATACAGAGTCGAAGAATTTTTTTATATGTGTCTATATATGGTCTAGATGTAGAGTATTTCCAAGTTAAAAAGCTCATTCATGTAATACCACTGAATGTGCATATGTGAAATTGTTGAGCTCATAAGAGTTCGAATTTCTTGTTTTTTTAAAATATCTGCTTTGACTTAAGTGATTAAGCATTCTTAATTGGAAAATCTGAAATTCAAAATGCTCTAAAATTTCTTGAGCCACACTAAAGAATTTCAGCTTTTTATATTAAGAATGCTTAGCATACATTCTCTCCATAACTTACAATATTTCACATGTCACTGTTGATTAATTCTTATTAATTCCCCATTCTTGAACTTAGCCCCATTCTTGAACTTAGCATAGGTAGAATTTGGTTTTCTGTTTTTTTCAGTAAATATTACATTTGTGAGATAAGACCATATCTAAAATGGTACCATTTGTAATTTAGCATTGGCCTAATGGGTTCAAACTATTTATTTAAAGTAATCTATTACCCAGGTATGAGCAGATAATTTGTAAAGAATACCTAGATACAGCAGTATCAACAATTGTTAGGATGTCTCCTTTTATATATCAAATCTTGCACCAGGTGCGAACATAGTACGAATACAAAGATCCTCAAATGTTCCTTTTCTGTTGTGCTGACTAGTCTAAAAGCAAGAAGCTGTCCATTGTGTAAATTAACAATATTTTAATATTCATAGTTACTGCGTGGTGGTGTAAATTGCTATTCTTGCAGTCATGCTGCGAGTGAAATTGCATTTGTGGGCCGCCAGAACCTTGCTATGCCATCCCACTGGTGCGGTAATTAGCGAGTCCTGCTAGGTTCGGCCTGTATGAAAAAAAGCCCAGGTGGGAAAAATTGCGTTCATGTTTTCAGCAACAAATTATTATAGTTTCTCAGAAAGCTAACTTTTGTATTTCATGTGGATTGTTTATAATCAGCAATATTATTTTTCTATCTTTTTTTGGTTTATAATCTCTGCAATAAGATGACCATGTTAAAAAGAGACTTGGTAATTTATGGAACTTTCAGTTCAATCAGTTTATTTCACCTCTTTCCCTTCCATGAGAAACGAGAAGGAAATTGTTTGTTCCCTTTAAGATGGTCTCAGTAGTCTATCAAGAGTCATATTCCACTTCCTGTCACTTCTTAGGTTTTTCTCTTGTTGCATCATGGTTTATGGACATAAGTTACAGTGCTTATGTGTATTCTTAACACAATTTGCATGTATTGCCAAGTGTTCAGGCCTCCCCCTACAATAATGATCTATTGTCATTTAATGCTATCAACTGAATCTTATTCCTTCCCCAAATTTCCGTATTGAAAGGCTAACTCCCAACTTGCAGGTATTTCACAAAGGAGCCTTGATATTTTAGGTGGTTGTCTGATGATTCATGAGCACGTATTATCTCTTGTAGTGTATGCCTTTTCCATGGACAGAGGTTGCTATAGTTCAGTGTAGATTGTAGAAATTGAATCTTATGGATTATCTTTCCCTATAGAATGTTTGTCTTCTAGGGGCTGGAGAGGTGGCTCAGGGGTTAAGCCTTTGCCTTGCAGGCGGAAGGTCCTGAGTTCGGATCCTAGACCCCACGTATAGACGCAGGGCGAAGCGGGGGGGGGGGGGGGGGAGGAAGCGGCCTGCTTTTCCGGTCCTGGTAGGGCGAGGCCTGTGAATCCCGGGGCAGAGTAAACAAGGAGGAGGCGGTCCATGGTGGTTCCCGAATTCGTCTTTGGTTCTACACACACATACACGCATACATGCACACACATACACACCGCACACATACACATACACGCGCACAATTGAATAAATAATAAAAAAAATAAAAAAAAAGAATGTCTTCTAAAAATTGTCAGTTTTCTGGAACATCTCTTCCCAATGGAACTTTTTGCGATAATGCCTGGTAGTGTTCATAAGTAACTGCAGACCTCTTGAAACATAGCATGACTGAAGAATCAAATGTTTTATTTCATTCCATTTAAATTATAACTCTGCCTATTGGTTGGTGTTTTAGAGAACATGAGTCTGTGGTAAGACACACTACTTCCCTTCACTAATATCAAGATGAAGATATCAGTCCCTCTGTCTTCACAGTATAGATGTTCATTGAACATTTGTAAAATATAGTGAATCCCCCTCTTGATAGTAATCTCATTGTCCTCCAAATCTGCCATTCAAATTTTAATAGAATTGGATGTGATTACCTTTGTATGTTCATCTCAAAGCAGTTAATATAATGGGACCATTACATTCTGTTTGTAGATGTAGTTTAGGATTTGTCTACTGGTTTACTATGTGAATAGTCTACCCTACTCTTATCCAGCTCCTTTTGCAGATATGCAGATGCCTGGATTTGTACCGCCTATGAGCACTTCAGTGTTTGGAATACACTGAAAAATACACAATAGGTTTTTTTTTGTTGTTGTTTTTTTGTTTTTATCTGTGCTCAGTTCAGAAACTTAGGCTAAAGGATATTGACATTTTTTAGTGACTGTATAATTTTTCTTAAGAAAGTTTTTACATACAAAAATATTTCATCACAGTGAAAAACAGTACTAGTCATCTAACATGCTCAGGTTTTCTCTAGTTTCTGTGGTGGCAATTTTATTTCAGAATAAGGCTTCCCTGAGTTGTGTCTAATTTTTTAAATAACTTTAAGTGTTACAAGGTTTATAAGAGAATTTGTTCCCTGTAAATTTTCTGGTTTTTTTGTTGTTGTATTATATTTTTCTTCTACTGTTTTTAAATGAAAAGAAACAAAAAGTTCATGCACTATTTTGTGCTGTTAAATAAAGTGAAATTTTCTTGGCTATTTTTAGAGCTATTAACAAACACATGTGGAGTTGGGAGGTCAAATGAGACATTTCCTGTATTTTGTCTTCTTTCTGCAATGACTTCTTGTTTTGTTTGTCTTTATCTCTTAGGTTCTTTTGTAGCACATCAGTGCCAGAGTTAAGCTGGAATTTAAAAATACTTTTTTCAGCATTTGTCACTTTGTAGCTTTTAGGAAAACAAAATAAACAATTCAGAAAACAACTTATGTTCAACATCTCCTGTTGTGCACACTTAAAAATCATGTTGGATATAGTGGTCAAAACATAATCTACTACAAATTACTGTAAACAAAGCCTACAGTTACAAACTTCAATATGTGGCAAAAATAAAGATTGATCATTTATACTATATAAGTATTTGCATTGGTATTATTATCTTAATAGTA
Source organism: Typhlomys cinereus (assembly GCA_023101885.1). NCBI lineage: Eukaryota > Metazoa > Chordata > Mammalia > Rodentia > Platacanthomyidae > Typhlomys > Typhlomys cinereus. The sequence continues at coordinate 10,128,049 of JALPQD010000024.1, read as the reverse complement.
ATCTTTACTATTTTGTCTTCATTTAATAAGTGATTTCCAAGCCATATGATCTTATCTTTTGCAATAAATGAGTTTATTGGAATCAATATTTTCTGAGATGCCTTGTAACTATGAGAAGATCTAGAATCCTGGACTGATGAACTTCTTGCTATTCTTTCGTCATTTGTCATTTGTCTATTCTGTGGATCCACAATTGTCTTTGGAATTAGATTTTGTACTTTTTAGTAAGCAGTGGAGCTGTTCATCAATAATCTTGACACCAGAGCTTACATATGTGTGAATACACACTTAATACCATTTGGGGAGCAACCCTGAAGCTAGTTTTGTACATCTAATAATTTGAAGAAGGAAAATTTATTTTAATGCAATTGGAAATCAGATTAAAAATAAAAAGAAGAAACCAAGATGACAGTTATATGTCAATGCTAACATTGAAAAAGAAATTTGTTCATTTAGTTGAACATAGGAATTACAGTAGGAGAGAGTTTGAAATGTGGGTTCTCAGACAGCTGGATTCTGCCCCACAGAGGTTACCTTACTGTGTGGCCCTCCTCCATCTGCATTTCTGAGACTGTGAGCAGACACAAAAGGCAGAACAGCCAGAAAACGCACCTTGGAGAACAGTTTTCATGTTTGATGTTGACACTTGATGAAGCAAGCCTTCGTCCCAAATAATTGTGGACAGTATCTGTCCCTAAAGGCATTCCTGAATAGTTGAGACATTGATGATGCAAGTTCATTGATAACTATGATTAGTATATGTATATGCATGTCAAATTGTGCATCATAAATGTATGTATCTCATGTTATATAAAATATGTTTAAGGCTTTTAAAAAGTAAGACTCCTTTAACTGTTTGTCTAGGTTTGTTATTTTTCATGAAAAATTACACAAGCTAACTGATGCTGGAGTTGAAGCTGTTTGATGACAATTGCATTTCACAGTTGTGATTGACAACTGCCTCTGTATAAATCAGTCACATGATTCATAGTATATTAACCACTAATGGAGTTCCAGACCAGCATGATTTCTAGAACAAAATCTGAAATTCAGAAATAAACAGTGGTTGGCAAATATTTTCTCTCTACTTCACCCACCCCATTAACAATAGGAGTTGAAATCCACCCTTTAAATATGTTGATTCTGAAGATAGTTTCAGACACAAAGAATATTTTTCTTCAATGGTAGTTTTATTCTTTACGATGCTTCTCGAAGAATGACAAGTTCTGTCTCCAGAGGCTGAATGGATTCCTGAAGTAACCCTCTGTGGTCAGTGACCCGGTTTCTTTCTCCCACTGTGGCTTGTCTGTCTCTATTCTGCTGCCCTTGTGACCACCACATGCTGTAAGCCTTTGCTTCTTGGCTTTGCCCAGCTTTGCTCTTAGGCTGCTCTCCTCACGTCCCTTTATGTGGCTGGTGCTCAGTCTGTTTTGATGACATCAGTGGGCTTCAGTTCGTCAGGCTTGAAACATATGTTGGAATGAAGTTGAATTTCTGAAAAACTGTAGCCTAGAAGAACAGTTCTATTTTGCACGCTATCAAGGTATAGTGATAATTACAATGATAAGTGGTGTATGCTGAACTCTTAAGGAATTCTGACACCATGCAGTTAGCCTGGTGGGTGGGTTGGCTGCTGTCAGTTTGACACTCCTTTCTGTGGTTGAGTACAGCAAGGCCAGAAAGTCAGTGATTTTTTTTTTTTTTTCCTTTGTGGAGGTCTGCAATGCTAGCAATAGTGAAGTGACGCTTATCCAGATTTATTTTCTAATTTTTTTCCTAATATTTATTTTATGTGCTTTTTAGTAGGTACGGTTGAGAGATAAGTAACACAGCTCTATCCTTACCATCTGATTGTCATAAGTTTTCAACTTAGTAGCAGTGCATTATATTTAATGTCTTGCTTTTGGTTTTCCTTCCCTGACGCCATCCCTCCAAGACAGTTCAGGATTGCTGACTCAGCATCCTTCTTTCTCCTCAGTTCTTTTTATAGGTGCTGCTTCCGGGCTTCCACAGCCTTTGTTGCCAACCTGTGGAAGCCAGCTATTGGCCTCTGCTGCAGTCTCATTGGTTACACCATTTCTCCCAGACGACAGCTCAAAAATCTAAACCTGGAGAGTCCATTCTTTGACAATACAGTTTTCTTCCCACCTTGGGTATAGTTTTGTTTCTATGAAGTCAGATATCAAAAGTCATTAAAACACCTGTCTTTAGAATAGTCTCCATCACCATCGTAATTAAATAATTCCTTTTTTAAGCTTTTTTTTATCATTATTTATTCAATTGTGCGTGTGCGTGCGTGCGTACGTGTGTGTGAATATGTGTATGTGAATATGTGTGTGTGTGAGTGTGTGTGTGTGTGTGTGTGTGTGTGTGTAGAACCACGGGAGAATTCAGGAACCACCATGGACCGCCTCCACCTCCTCCTTGTTTACTGTGCCCCAGGATTCACAGGCTCTGCCCTACCAGGACCAGAACTCAGGCTGTCCCTGCTTCTGCCCGGTGTCTATACGTGGGGTCTAGGATCCAAACTCATGACCTTCCGCCTGCAAGGCAGAGGCTTAACCCCTGAGCCACCTCTCCAGCCCCAAATAATTCTTCTTCACACTTCCTTTTCTGAAAGCATCACCTGATCATTGGTTCATCTTCGCTTCCTTCAGCATTAAGTATTCCCATTTCTTGTTTATTTTCATAACTTTCCTACAAGCCAGCACTCTTGTTTTGTTCTTCTGTCACAAAGGCCTTTCTCTTTGTTTATGACAGCTCAGATGTCTCTCATCATACTGTATTGATTTGAAATCTATTTTCACATATTACAAAATTATATGTACTTGCATCTATTTCTGTACTTTCTAATTCAGTTGTTTTCCATATATGAGTCAGCATTACATTGTTTTGTTTTTATATATGTATATACATGCATATACATACATATATATATATATATATATATATACACTATTTATTCTTGTGTACACACACATGTGTATGTGTGTATATCAGAAGGCACTGTGTGTCCCTGTGGAGGATTAAGGGTGACTTCTAGCATCATCCTAGATTGCTTCTACCTTCTTTTTTGCTTTGCTTTGGGATTTCCCAGGCTCTGCCTTCCAGGGCTGCTGTTTTTATGTAAATCTGAACTCAGGTTCTGCTTTCCAGGCAGTGTTAACCCCTGAGCCATCTCTTCAACACTTGTTGGATATATTTTGATATATCCTCTGCAAGGGTCTTCTTTATTGTTCTTTTAAAAGTAGTTTTTCTCAGTTCTTATGTAAAACGACTTGAGAATAATTTCATTTAGCTTCTCAAAAATATGCTGCAGGTTTTATTAAATTTGCATTACATCTACAGATTAAGGAACTGATGAATTTAAACAAATTAGTTTCCATGGAGACAGGTACTGTTTCTTTGGATTTATCAGTGTTTCTTTCTATCCCTTATATAACATGTAGATCCTGATTATGTAGATTCTGCTTAGCTCTCATTGTTTTTGATAGTAAAAGTGACATTACTTTGGGTTCCTTCTGGCTTTGAACCCTCTTTCTTTTATATTTCAAATCCAATCCTGTGAAGTCATCTGCTACTGTGTGCAGACAATGTTCCAATCCACATTCTCGTTTACTGAATATTATCTCCACCTTTCTTTAAACACCATCTCTGTTGTATTCAATTTATTTTAAAAAACACTCTTCAGTTTGTGCTACTTAAAATCACTTTTTTTATTTTATCACCATCCTAACCATGTGTGTCAAAATCCATGACAATATCTGTAAACATCTTGTGTACTAATTTTCTTTAGATTTTTAAAATAAATATGATATTTCTTTTAACTATTTTCTGCTTTCCAACTTCATAGTCTTTTCTGGTTTCCAGTCTGAATTATGTACTACCTGGATGGTTGCATTTCAAGTATTGAAAATATCTTGTCACCATTCCATAAGGCTCTCGGTTTCTTACCCAATAAACTCCAGTAGAGTCCACTGAAAATTAGAGCTTTCAGTTTTGACCCCAAACAGAATGTTGCTTGTGTTGTTGTCTGTCACACTTAAGCCAGTGTCATGTGATTGATCTTTTCATGTGATTCATCTTCCAACTGTCACGTGATTGCTTGGTGCCATGCTTCAGCTTTCTTCCTCGTGCGGAGCTGTGTCCATGGAATGACACAAGTTGCTCACTTGGTGGATTCTGACATCTTTCACTTACTTTTCACTTTACTGTGTGTTGCTGGCCAGCGTCCCTGTCCCTCAGTAATGACAATTTCTCCCCAGCATCAGTGGACACTGTGCAACCTCCATTGTGTCTCACTATTGTCAACTGATGTTTATGTTTCCTCCATTTCTACATAAAGACTTCGAAGATTTTAAGTGTTTCATTAGCAAAGCAGAACAACTATTGAATCTGAAGATAAATATATTCTGGAATAATTGAGTGGTATATTTTACATATAGCCAAAACAAAAGCATCACTCACACATTGAGCTCTTCATGTTTTCAGACACCACGTGTTTGGCGTTGTACAAGAGACTGGCTGATGATAGTCTTAAAACCCTAGGTGACAGCAATCCTAAGCGCTCTGTTCTACACGTAAGAAAAACGAGTCAAAAAGCTTCAGATTTACCCAGTCTATGGTGCTAGGGAAATTAGTCTTTCAGCACTGCTAGATGACTCTAGCCCTCTGCTCCATGTTCCTGGAAGTTCTGCCATAACCTTGCCTGAGTAGAAGCATAAATAAAAGATTGAGTGTTGCTCTGGGCATAGGCTCACTGATGTGGTTTTTCTCCTATCTGTGCATGCCTAGACACCTGATTTTTCCTTAGCTTTGTTTACATTTGTTTGAATATATATTATGATTTATTGCAGATTACTACATACATTAGTGTGTGTGTATATATATACATATATATATAAATATTACCAAGTATAAGTAAAAATGGTTATTCGACTCTTCGTTTTTAATTCTTGGACTGCTTTCTCCTTTATGTTGTCCTGGTTAGTTTCTCTCACTGACAGTTTACAGATTAATTTGTTGATTTTTTGGAGCTCTTCTTCAAAGATGAGGAAAGTAGAAGAAGTGAATGAATAAGTATTGAGTGTGTATAATACACGAGCCAAGAACAGCCATAATGTCAAAGTAGGAACATGGCTGTAACCTATCAATGGATTGTCTTGCTATTTGATACTAAAATTGTTTCCAATTTGTACTTTTTAAAACAGTTTCATTGTATATTCCTGTCCAATTGCCCACATCCTCAGTTTTTCTTAAATTGAGAAAATTCCTCTGTGTAAATTTGCTTTGCTACTTAGATACAGTCATTTCAGAATTTTGAACTTGTATTGATCTAAGCAAAATGTTTATATCTGTCCTGCAGATTGTTTTTAAATAGGAGAGAGGCTTTTACAAGTGCTGACTAGATCTCTGGTGGACATGCTTTCCTGTGCTTGCTTTAATAAATACATAAAGTAAAGGTAAAAATATTAGGTTTTTACAAAGTTTGCAAACTTTCTAAAACTTCCAAGACATAGGAAGTTTTGTTTAAATTTAAAGCTGAAACAACATTCAGGAGCAACCCTACTTTCATTTTTTTGTAAAAAAAAAAAAAATAGAATACACCAATTCGTTCTACCTATCCTGTTTAAAGTAAAAAAAAAATGAGATATATCAAAATTCCCATTCTGTTTTCATGATCCCTTATCTAGATGGTCTATATTATATAATAAGTAAAATAAAAGTGAGGGATTCAGAGATTTTTCTCGCACATTTTGGTGATAATAATTTGATGATTACATAATGAATCTTGAATGAATTTATTCACATTGATATTTTTGGTTAAGTAAAATATTTTTAAGTCATATTTTTCTGCCCACTAAGAAAGTAACTTTCAAGTATTTTTAATTTTTTGAATTAGAGGTAAGCCAGATAACAGCTGCAATGATATTTCTAGGATAAATTTCTCTACTTAACACTGTTTGGAATCTCCACCACATAAAGCGGAGCGCCATTGGGCTCCATGTTCTTCTCCTCAGACCATTCTCCTCCATTTATCTATCTATCTATCTATCTATCTATCTATCTATCTATCTATCTATCTATCTATCTATTTATTTATTTATATTTCCACTCATACAAATTCTCCTCCTTTAGCAGTGATTTATGTTTATACTTTATACATATAATTTAACTGATTATTTCCAATTTAAGTTCATAAGTAGGTATATGTATATATTTCTTATCACTAATAAATACATAATATGTCTCCCTTCCTCTCTCTATCTTGGAACTCAGAATCCTCCTTTTGCCATCTCTCGAATGCTGGTACCATCTCTGCCAGCTCTCTCCCTCCAGTCAGGCTGTCACTAGTTACTCACACATCTGGGAACTCAGGAACCTCCTAGTGCTAATTTTCCAGTACTGGAATTGCAGGTATATTCCACCATGCACAGATACTTTACATTTCCCTTCAGAATAATCTAAAACCTTGAATACTAACTAGTTCACTAAGTATTGTCAATTAAATAACATTGACTCTTTTTTTGTCTACCTATAATTGTTTTTATTTAATAGCACAATGAAAGGAATGTCAGAATAGGATTTTTTTTTTATTTCAGCTCATACAAACTTATTAGGTACACCAGTTCCCTCCCTTCCTCCTCCTCCCCCCGTACCCCCTACTCCCCCTTCCCACTCCTCTCCCTCCCCATCCCCCAGTGCCTCCCGCCCCAATTCCCAGAGAGTCCTTTCTTGTGCATGTCTGATTTTCCTCTGGGCCCTCCTCTCCGAAGACGTACAAGGACCCAGTGGCCTTTCCCTGAACCCTTTCCCGTGTTCCCCTTAGGTATAGGAACACTGCTGTGGCTGCCAATCCTTTACCTCCAAGGCTCTTGGTGCCTTTAGCAGATGCTAGACTTTGTGAGGTCCACAGTGTGTTGGACAATGCGCAGGGCATGCAAAGTCCAATTATGATTGCTTCAGCCCTAACTAGTATAGAGTATCTTATATATCATTGCTCCTCCCATCCTTTTGCTCTTACACTCTTACCGCCCCCTCTTCCGCAAATTTCCCTGAGCTTCAAGATGGGGAGAGACTAAGCTGGCCTAGTTCTAGGTGGTTGATATAGAGTCTCTGAAGTTCTGGAATGTGGTTTGTTGATTTTCTTTTGCAGTTTTGCTGCTCCTGCAATGCCCTTCACTCCATCCTGGTGGGCATTGTATGTTACCCCCTGGCCAGAGACAAAAAGCTGTTACAGTCTTGTGATAAAAGCACATTCAAAGGTAGATGTAATAAAAGTGGGAAACCACAGTAAGGGAGGGGTCTATCACCCATATAGAAACAATTATATTAAGTGAAGTATCCCAGACCCAGAAAATTAAGCGCCGTATGTACTCCCTAATAGGTGGCTCCTAGTACAGAATAGGATTTTAAGCCCCATTTTTTCTATTTATTAGTTTTCTGATGCTAAAAATAGGGTCTGATTTCCTTTATCTTTCAATAAATAGGATTGATTATACAAAACTAATCCTAAAATTTCTTCTGTTGCTCCAAAATGTCAGTATATATGTGATACAAGTGTAAGTAGCAAAATTTACAATTAAGTAATACAGATTACTATGTCAGGGTAATCCAAGTAAAATTTTTGAGTTTTAAGTTTTAGTTTTCTTTATTAATATTTCTATCAGCTAGATATTATACAAATTTTCTACTCTATTTCCTTCAAAAATCTAAAGATTTTTCAAAAATTTCATAGCAAAAATATAGATATGATATACCTGATCTCATATTTTCTCCTTTAGCTTGAACAATTTTGAAAAATATTCTCCACCACCCACCCAATCCCACATTGTTGAAGCAGGAAACTGAGGTGGATGTCGACATCTTTTTTAATTCAGTTCCCAGCATTCTGTCTGGTGCAGGACAAGAGCCGGCCTCTTTGTGTGGTTTTGCTGAAGTGTTTGCCCCTGTGGAAGCTGATACCATCAGCAGCACCAGCCTAGATAAAGAGCTGCAGAAGGTTGTATTTTCATGGCAAGGCTGTTTTGTGACCATGTTCTGCAGGCAGACTGGAGGTGACAGTATTATTTACTTTTGTTGCTTGGGGTCCAAAGAGAGAATAAATTGCTATTGATTTTTGCGACATTCCAGTGAAGGTTCTGAATGCCTTCGGAGGAGCAGGGTGGCAGCAGAGCCCGGATGGCCCAGAGACGCCTTTTAAAATGAAAATTCATTTCTTGTTATTGTCATAAAGATTTTTTCTTTCTTAGAGCAGTGACAAGAAGATGTGGCTGAGGGGCTGTTGCTATTATAAATATTTTCTGTTCCCTGAAGGAATGGAATCCAGCCTTTTTCACAGTGGTTGGAAATTGATGAATGGACTTATCTGACTCTTGCATACATACAATCACCTGGTCTTAGAAATAATATTTAACTTTCCTAGTATATTAAATGCTTCACCAAAGACATTTCAGGTTTTCAGATGTTTGGTAGCACAGCAGTAGAAAATTTGTGTTTCGACTTACTTTGTTTCACCTTGTAAGTGTGTTTCAGAAGTGAACATTTCCTCTTTGTGGTTTGTTTTATTTGTTGTTTAGAGTCATTTATAAATGAGCACTTTTTCAGTTGGGAAAATAGTGGAGACATTCTAAGTATTCCATGCCCAGCACCCCTCACTCTCATAGCCCCTTGGCTGATTGTTGCTCACTGAATAATGAGAATCCTAGTTTGTGTGACTTTAAAGTGTCAGTGTCGAAAGGATGACTGCACTTTAGTTCCCACTACTACTTGTCACTTATTTCTATAAGACAATATTCTACTTCTGATTTGATAGCTGACGATGCCTTGTCTTTCCAATCATTTGTTTTATAAAATTAGAATTACTGGAATCTGTAAATTCACTGATTATCCACAAAATTATGTATAATTTTATGGGGAACTGAGAATAAGATTTGTCATATGTAAACTGGCAAACTATTTACTTAGGAGGGGAACCCCTGTAAATTAGGTAGTGTGCCAAGAATATAGAACCATTGTGTGGTGTTCTCTGAACATAGGCTGCCATTTGTCCAAGACTATTAAGATCACCTGTTGACTGTTGCTGTTCTTCAGAGACACAGGGATGGGAGAGGCTGGAACTCACATGCCCATCCACGTGCCCTCACAGGTGCCTGTGCACATGAGATCCTGGAGACGTTACAGTGCCTGTGCGAGCACTTGTACTGCAGGCATTTGCCCATACAGTGCTTGTACACGTGCTGCCCAAGAGCCCTCATGTGAGGCTGGGAGGGGCCCTAGACTATATGAACTGGGAATATTAGGTGTGGTGGTAAGTGAGGGGAGGTTCCTTCCAGACAGCAGAGAGAAAGGCATCAGCCACGCTGTGATGAGCTCCCTCTGAATCGTCCCTGCTCTTGCCCCTAACCCTCACCCCTACTGCAGGCAGCCAGCTAAACTGTTGGGTTGTCAGGTGTAGCTGTAAATCACTATTTTTGATGTGTTGTGGAACTCCTCGTTGGGATATAAAGATGGTTGTGTGGCATCTTCCCAAGAAAACTGTTCCTCCAGAACACAGATATCATAAAAGAGTTCAATCCGTACTTCTATTGCTGAAGTTTAAGCTTTCATCCAAGTTGCTAAATTGTCACTCTTCATAAAAATCTTGTATATTTTACACCAAGAAGAGGTAACTTAATGTTTTTGTTAGCTGTGTGTACTCATTTTACATTTCAGTTTGTTGCTAGAAATCTTTGCATATATGAGCACACACAAAACAGGTTCACTTAATGGAAAAGTTGGTTGATATTTTTATTTTTGCAAATATAAAATTGGATTTTTCTACAAAATAACATCACCCCCCCTTGTCCAGGCTAAGAATGATGTAAGTAGAAAAGGAAAGATTCAAAAGTTTACAATTCGGATTTCAAAGCCAAGTTCCTCATTGTGGCATTTAGGAAAATAGTTTACTCTCCATAGGCTTAGTCATAGGAAGTTCTGAAAGAATAGCTGTCTATATATTTTTGAAATTTATTTATTTTTAGTTTTTCTAGTTTTGCAAACATAATGAGTGATTGTCCTGCCCCACTCAACCCCCTTTCTTTCCTTCCCCCATTCTTTTCCACTCTCCCCTCCCTCCCTCCCCTCCCTTTACCAGTCCATCCCACTCCCTCCCCTCCCTCCCTTTATCAACCCCCCTCCCCAGGTCTGTCTGCTTCTGTGAGACCCAGGGTTCCCTTCTAGTTGTCTGCTCTAGTAGGCCTCTGTAGCAAATTATGTGACCCTTCCTTGGGTAGACCCACTGATAGGCGCATTCCCCTTCACCTGCCAGCCATAGTGGCTAAGGTTTCCCCTGCATGCAATTATTTCTCCTGAGGTCCTTGCTAGTCTATGGGAGGATTTTGGATGTTGCTGTGTCAGTCATTGTGCAGGTCTGGCGAGACAAGTCTCATTGCAGTGAGTTCCTGGATGCAGCAGCCCTGTCTGAGCGGAATGTCCTTGTAGCCCACTTTTAGGCTCTTAAATCTTACCTTCTTTTCTTCTCCAAGATTCCCTGAGCCATAGGATGGAAAGAGCTCTGGTTGGCCTGATTCCGAGCATTTTAGGGTTGCCATTTTCTGTACTCTGGTTGGTGGTGGTGTCTATGTCACTGATCTTCCATTGCACTAGGCTGCTTCTTGTTTGGGTGTTGGAATTTTTTTCTTACCTAAAGATACAGTGAGAGATATTTAGATATAGATTTACTGTCAGGTGTTTGTGGTTAGTGTTGAGGCATCTGATCCAGTCAGTTTTCTTCCCGTCCCCTGTTATTAAGAGTGATTTACATTTCTAGGCATATGTGTTCCTGTCGTTAACCATGCAGGGGCGGGAGTGTTGGCAGGGAGGTGTAGTTAGGGGCTCATAAGCAGGTGGTTAACTGGAGGTTATTTCTTCTCCCTATTATGTCCTATTCCTGTTCTTCTCTCCCGTTTAAGACTTTTCGTACATAAAACCCTTTTTTAATGGTTTACCTCTGCTCTGTTGTTTCTGTTCTTTTGGGATCTTCTTCCATCCCACCCCACTCCTGGATTATGTTCCTTTGCAAATGTAAGTATTATAAGAGTTTCTGGTTGATTTCATCAAACTGAAGATTTTATTGCTTTATAAGATAGAACATAAGATGATGTCTTTCTGAGTCTGGAATACTTAGTATGATTTCTTCCAGCCCCATCCATTTATTGGCAAATTTCATTAGTTTCATCTTTTCTGACATCTGAATATTATTTTATTGTATGTGTATATACACACTACATTCTATGTATGTGTATATATACTCTACATTTTAATTATCCATCCATAAACTGTTGGATACCTAGGTTTGTTCCATTCCTACTATGAACTTGGTTGTACATGTATCTGTTGTAGGATGAGTGTTCTTTTGGAATATTCTAGGAGTGGCATTATTGGATCATATGGTACTTTAATTTTTAACTTTTAGGGACTTTGAGGTTGATCTCCAAAGGGAATATGCTGGTGAATTTACAATCCCACCAGCAATGTCTGAGGATCCCTTCTCCTCTCATCTATGTCAGCATTTGCTGCTGTTTGTGTTTTTGATCTTGGCCATTCTGACTGGAATGAGGTGACATGTTAGTTTTAATTTACATTTTCCTAATGACTAGGGAGGTAGATCACTTTTTTAGATGTTTGTTACAAGACATTTGAATTTCATCTTCTGAAAAGTTTCTTTTAAGTTCTGTAGTGTGTTTTTAAGTGGCGTTGCTTACTTCCTTTGTATTTAATTTTTCAAGTTCTTTGTGTACTCTCAATATTAATCCTGTGTCAGATGTGTGGTTCTGTAAGCTGTCTTATTGATTAACAGTCTCCTTCAATGAGCAAAGGCTTTTTAATTTCATATGGTCCCACTTGTTCATTATTGGACTTATTCTCTGTGCCTTTGGAGTCCTATTGAGGCAATGTTGGTTGAAGCCAATCAATTTGAGGTTATTCTTTAATTTTTCTTATGAGAGTTTTATAGTGTATCTAATGGTCTTTCATTAAGATCTTTAATCCATTTGGAGTTATTATTCAGGGAGACAAATAAGGGTCTAGTTTTATTCTTCTGCATGCAGAAATCCAATTTTCCTAGCATCATTTCTAGTTTTTTTTTGTTCTTATGTCAAGATCAGCATATGTATGTGTGTATGTGTGCTTATATTTAGGTGCTCAATTCTAATCCATTGGTCTGTATTTCCTTTTTGGAGCCAGTACCAAGATGTTTTTATTACTGTGGTTTTATAGTGTAGTTTAGGTCTGCTATGGTGATGCCTCCAGCACAGTTTTCATTACTGAGGATTGTTTTTGCTGGCCTGTCCTTTTATGTTACCATATGAAATTTGTCTTACTAATTTCTGTAAAGAATTGGGTTAGAATTTTGATTGGTACTGGGTTCAGTCTGTTTATTGCTTTTGGTAGAATGATACTTTTAACAATGTTAATTCTGCCCATCTAGGAGCATAGGAGAACTTTCCATGTTCTGTTGTCTTCTGCAATCTTTTTTTTTTTTAGAGTTTAAGGTTTCCCTTGTATAAATCTTTTACGTCCTTGATTTGGTTTATTCCAAAGTATTTCTTTTTTTTTTTTTTTAGGAGCAGTGACAAATGGTTTTGTTTCTCTTAGATCTTCTTGCTTTTTTGTCCTTGGTATATAGGAAAGCTACTGTTTTTTGAACATTAATTTTGTACCTTGCCACTTTACTGAACTTATTTATTAGTTCCATGAGTTTCCTGGCAGTATTTTGGGGGGTCTTGAGGTGGGATCATGTCATCTGAGAATCAGGATAACGTGACTTTTTCTTTTCTAAGTTGTATCCCTTTTATCTCCCTCTCTTGTCTTATTTTCTTAATTTGTTGTGTCTTTGTCAGGTTTTTATAAAAGACTAATACTGGCTGGCTGCATGAAAATAGTTTGGAAGTATTATTTACTTTTCTATTTTATGGAATAATTTGAGCAGTATTGGTTATGTGCCCTGCTTTGAAGGTCTAGTATAATTCTGCAGTAAATCTATCTGGTCTCCGGCTATTTTTTATGTTGGAAGAATTTTATTACTGCTTCAGTTTCTAGCAGGTAATAGATCTATTTATATTGTGTATTTCATCTTAGTTTAATTTTAGTAAGTCATAAGCATTTAGAAATTCATCCATTATGTTTAGGCTTTTCAATGTTAAAGACAATAGATTTTTAAGATTATTTGTTTGAATTCATTGGTATCTGTTGTAGTGCTTCCTTTTGTCTCTTTTTGATGCTTTCACTAAGCACACTGCTTATTACTGGTCTTGTATATCTTTCAAACAGTCAGCTTTGTGTTCCATTGAATCTTTCTATTTTTGTATTACTTTACCTCAACTTAATTGTTTCTCTCCTATCCAATGTTTCTGGGTTGATTTGCCCTTATTTTTCTAAGGCTTTAGTTTGAACCACTGTGAGTTTTTCATTTGAATTCTGGTATTTTAGTGCAGGCATCTTAGTTCTACGAACTCTATTCCTAGAACTGCCTTCCTTGTGCCCCATGGATTTTGGTATGTTGTGTTTTCATTTTCATTCATTTTTTTTAGAATTTCCTTCATAAATTCTTCAGTTGCTCATTCATTATTCAGTAGTGCATTGTTCAATCACTATGAATTGTATTCTTTCTGTAGTTTTTCTTTCTGTTCATTTCAAGCTTTATTCCATTATGGTATATAGGATGCAGTGTGTGATTTACATTTTTGCACATTTGTGGAGGCTTGCTTTGTGTGCTAGTATGTGATCTCTTTGGGATACTGAAAAGAATGTGTATTCTTTAGTATTGGCATGAAATATCATGTATCTGTCTATTAGTTCATTTGATTTATGGTTTTCATAGAACTGCTATTTTTTTGTCTACGTAACTTTTCTATAGATGAGAATGGGATATTGAAGTCACCTACTATTTCTTTGTTGAGGTTAATCTGTGGCTTCGCAACCAGTTGTTTGTTTTATGAAGCTGGGTGCATCTGTGGTGGGAGCATGTGTGTTTAGGATTGTAACACTGTCCTGATGGCCTGTCCCTGTGATGAACATGATGTGACTGTCTCACCTCTTCACATTACTGTTGCTTTGAAGTTAATTGTGTCAGATGTTAGAATAACTGCACCTCCATATTTCCTCATTCTGTTTGTTTGGAATACTTTTTTCCCTTATCTTTACTTTAAAAAAGTATCTTTTTTTGTGAGGTATATTTCTTATAGTCAACAAAAAGTTGGATCCTATTTTCCTATTCAGTCTGCTAGTTTGTGTCTTTTGGTTAAGTAATAAAGATCATTAATATTGAGAGTTATTATGGATATGTGTCATTTTTTTGATTGTGAGGTCTTTTCTTAGCCCCTTATGGTTAAATGTTCTGATGTTGTGTATTTTACCTATGTGTTCTTGTCTGTGCTTATCCATCTTCTCAGGTCCGTGTATGTGTCCATTGTCCTCTGTGGAGCTGGCTCAACCTTCTCAGACTCCGTCAGTCTGCTTTGCATCATGGGAAGGTTTTATTTTTTCCTTCAATTGTAATAGATCTTTATTTTCTTGGTGATATGTATGATAGATGGGCTGGTACTTAAGATCTTTTACAACTTGGAATACATCTTGCTAAGCCCTCTAACTTGAAAAGTTTCTGTCAGATAATCAATTGTTACTTTAATGTGACTGTTTTTATACATGATTTGGTTCTTGTCTCTTGTAGTTTTAAGTACTCTTTAAAGTTTTGTGCTTTCACTGTTTTAACTATAAAATGTCATGCACATTCTTTCCTGGTTCTGTATATTCCATGTTTGTGGCCTCTTATACCTGGATAGCCATGTCTTTCTCTGGATTTGATCATTTTTCTTCCTATGATTTTTATTGAAATATTTTCTCTGCCTTTGTAATGCTGTTCATCTATGGCCATAATTAGGAGATTTTGTTTTTCTATGGTGTCCCAAAAGTATCCCAAAGTTCTGTTTATTAAGATTTATCATTGACCTTTTCTAAATGATCCAGTTTCTCCACCTTGGCTTGCAGCCCTGTGTTGTTTTCCACACAATCCTCTCTGCCGTGGAAACTGGCAGAGGTTGTTGCTGGCTGCAGTTGTTCACTCCTGGCATTGCTTCAGCTTGACTTTCTTCAGCAATTCTCTTGATTAGCGCTATTTTTTTATATTTAATTGACTTTCTTATACTTTTAACGCTCTCTGTCTCTCATAGTGCATTTACGTCTTCAAGTTGTTTGGGTATATTTAATATTCTTCAGTTTGAGTTATTTGTCATGAAGTTTTCCTAATTTGCTCTCATTGTGGTTCATTTCTCTGGTATTGGTTTTTGTTTTGTTTTGTTTTGTTTTTGAAGAGACATGATTTTGTTCATTGTGCTTTTTCCATTTCTGCATTGGAGAGTGCTTGCAATATTCAGTAGAGGCCTAAGTTGTAAGATGAAGGGGTCATTTCCCTTTTGGACTGGTATTCAGAGCTGCAGGTTCTGTCTGCCGTCTACACAGAGTCAGTACACCCCTTGCCACGTCTTACCTGTGCACCTGCTGCTGCAGCCCCTTGCCTGGGTACTCTGCTGTAGGCCAGCTGTGGCCTGCTGCCTGATTTTTGGAACCTCTGCCACATTTTGTGTGACTTACCGGGGAATCTACCTTAAATCAGTTCTGGCTTTCTTATAGTTTCACCTCGACTGTGCATTATGAGACTCTGCACACCTGAGCCCCACCCTGAGTCCAATGCTTCTTTGTTAATGCAACATGTGTGATCCTTTTTTCCTCTTGCTTAGGACTTTGTTCTTCTGAAAAAAGTAAGTTGCTTTGCAGTAAATAAGAGCTTGCATTTATTGCACATTTACTATGTTCATGGTCCTTTTCTTAGTAATCTCTGTATTTTCTAAACTTTGTAATTACCTTAGCAGAAATGTACTAGTGTTATCCCCATCATGTTGACGAATAAGCTGAAACACACGTGTCATAGTTAGGCACTGGTATCAACTTGATGGTTGAGGGTTTGCACTCTGGGCACATTGTGGAGAATTAATGGTTGGGTTAAGCCCAGAGCAAACCTGCAGGAGATTGTCTAGCTGATGGGGAAGGCCCTGAACAAGTGAATAAAATATTAAGAGCTGGTTGAGGAAGGTGGCACCCTTCTATTCACTTGGCCAGACATGCTGGTCTGGCAAGTAAGGATTGTTAATCTCTCGCTGTTACGTGGTAATGGTGTGGCCAGTTCCCTCGGCCCTGGTGTTGGTGCATGCTCTTCTGACTGTACTCAGGAATGGTAAGACAATAAACCCTTGTTCCCTTAAGGCATTTGATGGTCATTTATCAGCAACCATGCAGGCTGAATGCAACAGAATATGGTGCCCGGGAAGTGGGGTGTTGCTGATCAATCTGGCTATGTGGCTTTTATGGATTCCAAATGGTTTGTTGGAGAAACTTTGAAATGTTTGGAGCTCTTAAGCTTGTGGATTACAAATACCGTTCTGCAGAGTTTAATGGGCCACTTGTACAATGAGAATGCTGAGAGAGTTGTGGATTGTTTGGACCCAGTTTGTGTTGAGGGGAACAAGTACTTTGGTTAAGTTGATTTTAAAGACCATGGACTGGTTTGCTTGATAGAGGAGAGCTGTTTGATAGCCTTGAAGATTTGCATGAGGAAAGGGCAGGCAGCTGAATAGCTGCTGTTGTTGGAGAAATAAGTATCAGTGAAGGAAAACTTAGTGCTTTGCATTGGGACGGTGGAAGACATGAACACTATCGTATGGTGATTCCATGGTTTGAAAACCAGGATTCCTTTCAGGGGCTGAAAGCCCAAGTTAAAGCTATTTCTTGCCCTTTGGATGTTTGGCTGCCTGGATGAGGCTTTTCCAGTATGGTGCAGCTGTGGCTCAAGTGGACCAAACTGCATTTCAAACTCAATTCAGAGTCTGGCAACATCCCTCAGGTGGTACTGGTTTTGTTGTACCATTACAGGCTACATGAAGAGCAGCAAAAGCTTGGCACCACCGTGGCAGGTGTAGAGTTCCTGCGAGAGAAGGAGTGAAGCTTATAGCTGCAGAGGCGAACCCAGAGTGTTGGAGATGCTAGAACCACGGGATGTATGCTGAGGATGACTGCAAGTGAAGATTTAGCATGGTTCAAGGAATTCCGCTTTAATAACTTCGAACTGCAAATAGGGCTGGGAATGCCTAGAATCTTGTATCACCTTGACTACGTAATAAACGGCAGAAGATGGACATTGAAGTACAGGATGCGATGATTTGCGGGACTTGATTTTAATGCAATGTTTTCTTGTTATGTTATGATACTTCTATTTTGATGTTTTATCTTGTTGAAGTATTTAACATTTTGATTTGATAGACTCTTATAGTTAAGAGATTTGAGATATTTTTAGTACTTTCAGTTCCAACATTTTAATAATTCAACTTTTAATGACTGAACTTTTAAATTGATTATAGAAATTTTTAGTTTTGGACTTTTAAAATTAATAAAATTAAATGTATTTATATTTTTAAGATAACTTTTAACACCTGTGGGAACAAGGATTGAAGGTTACAGTTTAAAAGTACTATGTTTTTGTGTCAAGTAGACAAGGGGCGGAGTGTCATAGTTAGGCACAGGTGTCAACTTGACTGTTGAGGGTTTGAACTCTGGGCACATTTGTGGAGAATTAATGGTTGGGTTAAGCTCAGAGCAAACCTGCAGGAGATTGTCTAGCTGATGGGGAAAGCCCAGCCTATGGTGGGTGGGACTAGGCCCTGAACAAGTGAATAAAATACTAAGAGCTGGTTGAGGAAGGTGGCACCCTTCTGTTCACTTGGCCAGACATGCTGGTCTGGCAAGTAAGGATTGTCCGTCTCTCAGCCGTTGTATGGTGATGGTGTGGCCAGTTCCCTCGGCCCTGGTGTTGGTGCATGCTCTCCTGTCAAGCTGGACTGAGAATTATAACCAGGAATTGTAAGACAATAAACCCTTGTTCCCTTAAGCCATTTGATGGTCATTTATCAGCAACCATGCAGGCTGACTGCAACAACATATAATTGGAAAATCTGCCTATTTTATATCAGGTATAAATGGTAAGTCAGTATTCTGGCAGACATGCAATTCTTTTTTTTATACATTTTTTATTATTATTTCAGCTCATACAAACTTAATAGGTACACCAGTTCCCTCCCTCCCTCCTCCTCCCCCCTTCCCCTTCCCTTTACCCCTCCCTCTCCATCCCCTAGTGCCTCCCGCCCCAATTCCCAGAGAGTCCTTTCTTGTGCATGCCTGACTCTCTTCTGGGCCCTCCTCTCCGATGACGTACAAGGACCCAGTGGCATTTCTCTGACCCCTTTCCCGTGTTCCCCTTAAGCATAGGAACACTACTGTGGCTGTCAATCCCTTGCCTCTAAGGATCTTGGTGCCTTTAGAAGATGCTAGACTTTGTGAGGTCAATAGTGTGTTGGACATTGCACAGGGCATGCAAAGTCCAATTATGATTGCTTCAGCCCTAACTTGTGTGAAGTATCTTGCAAATCATTGCTCCTTCCATCCTTTTACTCTTACACTCTTACCGTCCCCTCTTCCGCAAATGTCCCTGAGCTTCAGGATGGGGAGAGATTAGTCTGGCCTAGTTCTAGGTGGTTGATATAGAGTCTCTGAAGTTCTGGATTGTGGTTTGTTGATTTTCTTTTACAGTTTTGCTGCTCCTGCAATGCCCTTCACTCCATCTTGCTGGGCACTGTATGTCACCCCTTGGCCAGAGACAAAAAGCTGTTAAACTGGAGTCTTATTATAAGAGCACATTCAAGGGTAAATGTAATAAAAGTAGGAAACCTCAGTGAGGAAGGGGTCAATCACCCATTTGCAAAATGGTTACTTTTTATCTGCCAGACTATATGCCCTCCCCTTCTGGTGAGATCATACCCCCTTAGTTGTAAATGATCAGGAACGAACGTCTGTGAACTTAACCAGGTGTCATATTACTTACTTGCAGTCCTTGATGGAGGCCTATTTTCTCTACTGTAACACGGTCACTTCTTGTTTCTGGTGTGGCCCTCCAACCCCATCCCTCCTGTTCATAATCCTTGCAATTACTGTAGGTAATACATAGATTTACCTGTGAGTGTCTCAAGGTGGGCTGAGTCGGTTTGGTACTAGGAGCCACCTATTAGGGAGTACATACGGTGCTTAATTTTCTGGGTTTGGGATACTTCACTTAATATAATTGTTTCTAATGACATCCATTTCCCGGCAAATTCCAGTAATTCATCATTTTTGATGGCTGAGTAGTACTCCATTGTATAGATGTACCACTGTTTCCTTATCCACTCTTCAACTGTTGGACATTTGGGTTGATTCCATGACTTTGCTATTGTAAACAGTGCTGCTATGAACATGGTTGTGCTTGTGCTATCGAGGTGAACCTCTGCTGTATGGGGGGTTATTCCCAAAAGTGGAATAGCAGGGTCATATGGCATTTCAATCTTTAATTTCTTTAAGAATCTCCAGATGGCTCACCAGAGTGGCTGTATGAGCCTGCATTCCCACCAGCAATGTAGGAGAGTCTACTCTCTCCACATCCTCTCCAGCATTTGTTGTTGTTTGTATTGTGGATTTTTGCCATCCTGACCGGGGTGAGATGATATCTCAGGGAAGTTTTGATTTGCATTTCCCTGATGGTTAAAGAAGTGGAACATTTTTAAAGATATTTGTTAGACATTTTAATTTCATCCCTGGTAAAACTTATTTTAAGTTCCAGGGCCCATTTTTAAATTTTTTAATTTTCCTTGGTGTTTAGTTTTCTAAGTTCTTTGTGCACTCTGGACAGTAGAGCTCTATCAGATATGAGGTTAGTGAATTTTCTCCCATTCTGTGGGTTGCCTTTGAGCTCGTGTTACAATCTCTTTATCTGAACAGAAGCTCTTTAATTTCACAAGATCCCAACTGTTGAGAGTTGGTAGCAGTGACTGTGCCATTGGATGTCTGTTTAGGAAATGTTGGCCTAGCCCAATCAGCTCGAGGGAGTTCCCTATCCTTTCAACTATGGTTTTTATAGTCTCTGGCCTGATATCAAGGTCTTTGATCCATTTGAAATTAAGTCTTGTACATGGTGACAAGTACGGGTCCAGCTTTAATCTTCTGCATGTGGAGATCCAGTTTTGCCAGCACCATTTGTCGAAGATACTGTTCTTTTTCCTTTGGATTCTTTGGGCCCCTTTATCAAAGACCAAATGGCTGTAATTTTGTGGGCTTATATCTAGGTCTTCAATCCTTATCCATTGATCTGTGTGTCTATTTTGGAGCCAGTACCAGGCTGTTTTTATAACTATGGATTTGTAGTATAGACTTAGATTTGGTATGGTAATACCTCCAGCATGTGTTTTTGTTACTCAGGATTGTCTTTGCTATCCTGGGTCTTTTGTGCCTCTATATGAATTTTGAGATTGTTTGGTCAACTTCTTTAAAGAATTGCTTTGGGATTTTAATTGGTATAGCATTGGATTTGTATATTGCCTTTGGTAGGATGGTCATTTTTACAATGTTGATGCTGCCAATCCAGGAACATGGGAGGTCTTTCCACTTTCTGGTGTCTTCTGCTATTTCTTTCTTTAGGGTTTTAAAGTTTTCATTGTAAAGGTCTTTTACCTCCTTGGTTAGGTTTATACCAAGGCATTTCATTTTTTTAGGGGCTATAGTAAATGGGATTGTTTCTCTCAAGGCTTTTTCACTTCTTTCTTTCTGGGCATATAAGAAGGCCTCTGATTTTTGCACATTTATTTTGTATCCTGCCACCCTGCTGAACTTCTCAATTAGTTCCAGGAGCTTCCTGGTGGAGTTTTTGGGATCACTCAGGTATAAGATCATGTCATCTGCAAATAGGGATAGCTTGACTTCTTCCTTGCCGATTTGAATCCCTCTTATGTCCCTTTCTTGTCTTATGGCTTCAGCTAAGACTTCAAGTACAATATTGAATAGAAGTGGTGAGAGTGGACAGCCTTGTCTAGTTCCTGATCGAAGTGGGAATGCTTCCAATTGTTCCCCATTGAGCATAATCCTTGCTGTGGGCTTGTTGTATACAGCTTTTATTATATTGATAAAGGTTCCTTCCATTCCTACTGTCTCTAGCGTTTTGATCATAAAAGGCTGTTGGATCTTGTCAAAAGCTTTTTCTGCATCTATCAAGAGTATCATGTGGTCTTGGACTTTGGACTGGTTTACATGATAAATTACATTTATTGATTTGCGTATGTTGAACCAACCTTGTGTGCCGGGGATGAAGCCTACTTGGTCCCCGTGAATGATCTTTTTAATATGTTTTTGAATCCGATTTGCTAAGACTTTGTTGAGAATCTTTGCGTCTGTGTTCATCAGAGAGATCGGCTTATAGTTTTCTTTTTTAAGTGAATCTTTATTAGGTTTTGGGATTAAAATGATATTAGCTTCATAGAAGGAATTTTGTAGTGTTCCTTCCTTTGCTATTCGATGGAACACTTTAAGGAGTATTGGTGTTATTAACTCCTTAAATGTCTGGTAGAACTCTGTGCTGAATCCATCTGGTCCAGGACATTTTTTGGTGGGAAGATTCGAGATTACTTCCTCAATTTCCTTATATGTTATAGGACTATTTAAATAATTCACAACTTCCTGATTCAATTTAGGTAAATTGTGTTTACTTAGAAATTCATTCATCTCTTTTGTGTTGTCAAACTTCACAGAGTATAAGTTTTTGAAATATGATGTTATAATTCTCTGGATTTCTTGGGTATCAGTAGTGATAACTCCATGTTCATTTCTAATTTTGTTAATTTGGGTTTTCTCTCTCTTGCTTTTGGTTAATTTAGCTAGGGGTGTATCAATCTTATTGATTTTTTTCAAAGAACCAGCTTTTTGACTGGTTGATTTTTTTCTATCGTTTTCTTAATCTCGATTTCAGATATTTCTCCCCTTATTTTGCTAATCTCCTCTCTTCTACTACTTTTGGGATCAGATTGCTCTAGTTTCTCTAAAGCTTTAAGCTGCATTGTTAAGTTGTTTATTTCTGATGTTTCCATTTTTTTGATGTAGGCATTAAGAGCTATGAACTTACCTCTTAGAACAGCTTTCATTGTGTCCTAGAGATTTTGGTAAGTTGTATTTTCATTATCATTCGCTTTCAGGAAATCTTGAATTTCCTTTTTAATTTCTTCCTGAATCCAGTTCTCATTCAGCATCATATTGTTAAGTTTCCAGGAGTTAGTGTATTTTCCCTTGTTTGTTGTGTTGTGGATGTCCAGCTTTAGGCCGTGGTGGTCTGATAGGGCACAGGTTAGAATTTCATCTTTTTTGTATATGTGTAGATTCGTTTTGTGGCCCAATATGTGATCTATTTTGGAGAAAGTTCCGTGTGCTGCTGAGAAAAATGTGTATTCTTTGGTGTGTAGGTGAAAAGTTCAATAGAGATTTATAAGGTCCATTTCTCTAAGGGTTTGATTAAGTTCCAAAGTGTCTCTATTAAGCTTTTTACCTGTTGATGTATCCCATGTTGAGAGGGCGGTGTTGAAGTCCCCAAGAATTATCCTTTGGGGGTTGATTTCTTGCTTTAGACACTGTAGGGTTTTCCGTGTCTCTTATAATTTTCT
This sequence comes from Typhlomys cinereus, assembly GCA_023101885.1. NCBI lineage: Eukaryota > Metazoa > Chordata > Mammalia > Rodentia > Platacanthomyidae > Typhlomys > Typhlomys cinereus. The sequence continues at coordinate 10,105,451 of JALPQD010000024.1, read as the reverse complement.
TTGGTTTGAAGTCCCCTTTGTCTGATGTCATAATGACTACCCCTACCTGTTTTCTGCTTCCATTAGCTTGTAGAATTGTTGACCAGCCTTTTATTTTTAGGGCATGCCTATCTTTTGCGGTGAGATGGGTTTCCTGCAGGCAGCAGATTGATGGATTGTGATTTTTAATCCAAATTTGTAATCTGTGTCTCTTGATCGGTGAGTTAATTCCATTAACATTTAGTGTTATAATGGAGAAACTATTTTTAATTCCAGACATTTATTATGTTTAGTAGTTTTTATAAATATATTGCTTCACTTTTAATGGTGTTATACTTGCCTTCTGTTCTCCTGGATATGCCTGTTTTTTTCTTCATGCTTGAGTATCATTTCTAGCATTTTTTGAAGGCCTGGTTTGGTGGACATGTATCCCTTCAAGTTGTCTTTGTGCTGGAAGATTTTTCTTTCTCCCTCGATCGTGACGGATAGTTTTGCAGGGTAAATCAGCCTGGGTTGACATTTTTGCTCATTCAATACTTGAAGTATGTCTCTCCAAGCTCTTCTTGCTTTTACTGTTTTGACTGGGAAGTCATTTGTTATTTTAATAGGTTTACCTTTAAAAGTGACTTGTTTTTTCTCCCTTGAAGCTCTCAGCACCAGTTCTTTATCTTGAATGTGGAGTGTTTTAACTATTATTTGCCGTGGTGAGCTTCTGTTTTGGTCATATCTGTTTGGGGTGCTGAATGCCACTTGTATATGTATGGGCCTCTCTTTTTTTAGATGAAAGTTTTCCTTGATGATCGTTTGAAAAATTTCCTCAGGGGTGATATTTTGAGATTCTTGCTCTGGTATTCCATGAATACACATGTTAGGCTTCTTCAGGGTGTCCCATATATCCTGGATATTTCTCTCAAGTATCTTTTTGGCTTTAACAACCTCTTCCATTGAGCTGGTTAATACTCCCACTTTATCTTCAAGGTCTGAAATTGTTTTTTGCTTTGTTAGTTCTGCTGATAAGACTCTCTGTGGAATTCTGGGTTGAAGATAACTTGTCTTTTTAGCTCAGTTTTAAACTCTGCTTGAGTCTGTTTTAACTGCTCTATGTCAGTTTTTGTTTCTTGCACTGTTTTTCTCAACTCCTCCAAGTGTCTGTTGTGTTCCTCTTCAAAGTGATTGATTCGATTATTTAATTCCTCCCGGATTTCCTCTTTCATAGTATTGAACATGGTAATGATCATATTTTGAAAGTCGTTATCCTGGGTCAGGTTTTCTTGTCCATTTTCCGTGGGTTTGTTCTGGTCGGAGTCTAACATTATGGGATTAATTCCTTCAGTGGGAGATTTGTTTACTTGAGTGTTGTTTCTCATGGATTTGCACTTTGACTTTGGCATTGTCATTTTAACTCTTAAGATCTTCTTTCAATTTTTGTGTGTTTTTCACTAAACTGAATTATTTGGCCTTGGGTTCTGGGGATGGGCAGGGACGGAGCTCACCTAGGTTGAGGTGAGTCCAGGCTGGACTGCGCGTGTCCCAGGCGGCGGAGTGGGGGAAGGGAGGATGGGTTGGGGCTGGACGCCTGGATGGTGGGAGGAGCTGGGTCCCTTGGGCTGCCTGGGGTTCTGGGGGTGGGCGGGGGCGGAGCTTATCTAGGTTGCGGTGAGGCCTGTTTGGACTGTGCGGAAGTCCTGGGTGGCGAAGTGGGGGAAGGGAGAATGGAGCGTCGGCCGGGTGCTGTTTAACCTGGGGGAGCTGGGGCGGGGCCTGGGCGCAGAGGGGGTGTCCTCCTTCCCGGCCCTGCGCGGCTCCGGCTGGATGGTGGGAGGACCAGCCATGCAATTCTAATGTTGGTATGCTCAATACAAAAATGTGTTTGTATACATTTCTTGGTTAGGTGCTGATGGTTATTTTAATGTACAATAATTTGGATTCTCACAAGTAGTAAAAAGCAAAATGCAAGATTCTTATAGATTACAACTAGTTTTCTTGACAACAGCTAAATTTATTGGTTTCTCCTATTTATTGAAAGAAAAGCTTGGTGAAGAGAGAATGAGCTGGAGAGATGATTCAGAGATTACGATTCTGCATTGTGAGTGGAAAGACCTGAGCTCAAATTGCCAATTCCACCTAAAAATGTCAGGTGGAAATGTGGCTGCCCATACTTCTGACTCTAAAAAGCTGAGCCTGGTAAATCCCAGAACTAAGCAACAAAAGGTAGTGTAATCCAAGATGATTCCCAAAATCAGTCTTGCACCTCCACAGACACATGTAATACACTCCCCCATACACACACAAAATAAAAAAAAAAAATAACTAAAAAGAAAGAGACCAAGAAAGCAAGACCTCAAAATCTTTGTTTGTAATGTACATATTAATTACTGTACCAGTTCCTTTTTTCTCTTATTGTGAGACACCACTCAAAGTCAAGCAGCTTAAGGGAGAAAAGGGAGATTTATTTAGCTATGTTTCTAAAGGGGAGAAACAGTCTTCCATTGTGGAAAAGATTTGACTGACTGGCAGAAGCTGGAGTAGGCCTAGTCCATCAAGGACGCTGAGAGCGTCAAACTGCCCTTCTTGCATCTCCAAACTACTGGCTTTCTTCCATGCACTACCTGGATTTTGCCATTCTCTGAAACCTTTGAGGAGAGATCCACTGGTCCTCCCTCTTGCACTTGGATGCCTCTGAACCCAGGACCACCTGGAGGACATTATCAACTTCTACTATAACTGAATTGGAGACTGGCCCCTTAGATTCACAGCAGGTGCAGCTTCTTCATGTGGACTCACAGTCTCTCTTGGGCAGTTTCTTAAGTTGAGCTGAACCAGAAAATTTCTTTGGAGCTCTGACCTTCCTAAAGAACGGGAGCTTACCCTGAGGATTGCGTCCTTGGGATTGCACCTCCTTTTTGATCCAAATCGAGAGCAGGCTTTGATTCACTAATGGGGTAATCTTTTTAACAACAGCCAACATTTTGTTCTCTGCTTCTTGTGATTTCAGCTCTTCCAAGTTTGCCACTGCATTTTTCCTCATCAGGCCTCACAGTTTTTACTTCTATCTCCCTGATTTCTAGCTCTTTTTCATGCCACACTGTCAAAACTGTCTTGCCTTGAAAATTCTGTCAAACACTTGAATTTAACTTCAGGCAAGCTTTCATGACAAGGGCAGAACTTGATCAAACTCTCGGCCAGCTCATCAATCCATTTGCCCCTCATACAGTTCTAAACACAGTCTCTGTTCCCCTGTGGATCAAGCTGGGCTTCCACTGTCCACTTCTCTCACAGCATTGCTCTCTTCCAGACTCTCACAAGAATGATTCTTTCAGCCCAGTTGCTGATGGTTTTAAAAAAAGTACATATTCGCAGCACCTCTGATAAAAAAATGGAGAAAGTTTATTGATTGCATAGTTACATGATGGATGGACTAATTCTCTTGGAGGGAGAAGAAGCCAGACCTAAAGGTGGAACAGTTTTTTATCCCTGGGAATGTGGGTTGGGAAGAGAGAGGGAGGAGTGTGAGCCAGCCTCATGAGGTCCGTGACCGAGCATAGACTTGCAAGTGCCTGCTAGCAGTAACAGCGAGCAGAGCTTTCCTCTGGGTAGGATTTGGGGGAAGGGAAATCATCAGTTGCTAGCCTAAAGTCCACAAATTCTTCGTATTTCTCCCAATAAACAATTCAAAAGGCTCACTAGCCACATACAGCAATGGCCATACTGTTGGGTACCAACTTCCCTAGCTTCACAAATAGCTTCACGTTTTGGTACTGGATTCTGTTAGTCTCACACAGCAACACCCCACTTCTCTGGTACCAGTTTCTCTCAACTTCAAAATACTTTACTCTCTGGTACCAGATGCTCTTAATCTCATACCATATCTCACTTCTAGGTACCAATTTCTGTAACAGTTACTCTTGTCTTTTGCTGTGAGACAGGACTCCAACTCAAGTAACTCAATGGGTGGAGCTAACCGATCTCAAGTTCTTCTTCCAGCAAAGCTCCACCTTCTAAGGTGCCATGACCTTCCCAAATAATGGCAACAGTCAAGGAGTCAAACATATATGCCTCTGGGGGACCATTAACATTTCAAACCATGACAAGTACAAATATTTAGTATAAAAGTTGGGTTTGGAAGATGGTTTAGGGGTTAGAGACTTTGCCTCTTAGACAAAAGGACCTGAGTTTGGATCCCCAGATCCCACATAAAAATGCTGGATAGATATGGTAGGGCTCATACTTCAGGCTCTGAGAGGCTGAGCCTGGGAAATCCCAAAGCAAAGCAATAAGGAGGTATAGGATGATTCCACTTGTACACACATCTGAATACACATGTACACACAGATGAGCAAAAAAAGTAATTTTGCATGTAATTTCTTAAAGATTCTATAATTTTATCTGTAAAATGAAATAACTTCCAAGGCACCAAGGCACTTAAAATGCATTAAACTTTGATAAACTTGTGAAAGGGTGTTTTTCATAATTTTATCATTCTTATTTTCCCAGTTCAATTACTTTAACATGTGCTCGTTAAATCTTGTTAAATGCAGTTTTTTTTTGCTTAAAGATTTTAAATATCAGCTCTTATGCACTGTACATACAAAATACATGTTTTGTAAATTTACCCATTTTAATAGTTAAAAAAATAAAAATGTTTAAGAAATTCTGACTGGCTTTGCATTATGATCTAGTAGAAAACAAAAATGTATTGTCAATAGTGAACTTAGGTATGCAAGATGCTTAGGTAAAGCTACCATGTACAGAAATGTGATACTTGGAAAAAAGTTGTTTGATTTTACATTGCATAGGATTAGTGAACTCTCTGAATTGGCAGGGATAATTGAGACTTGACAGTTGTTACTAGTATTTTCAAGAGTGTCTTTCTGATAATAATTATCTTTATTGTTTTGGTTAATTTGTAAGTAATTAGATAGAATTTACAATAACCCGATGTGTTCACTCTTTGTATTAATATAGATTTAAGCTCATAATCCTTAATACTTTGTGAATTCATTTTAATATCTGTATTTCATTTGTGAATTCAATGTTTATTTATAATAGAAACAAAAATTAGTGAAATTGGTTATCTTGAAGTCTTGTTTTATCATATCAATGCTTAGTCGTAAATGCATTATGTGGACTATAGATGCTAGGTGGTGTATGGAACTATTTCATTGGATTATTTTTGTGATGCACTTTGTTGTTATAATGTAATTACCAACTAAATCTATAACATGTCGGTATTCTATTTTTAAACCTTGGCTCTATTTTAAAATTAGACTTTGTATAAAGTATTTGTGAGAAAGTTATAATTGGGTTTCAGCATGGACTGTCTAAAATATCACTGAATGTGGGAAACCTAAGTTCACCTATGGAGTTTATGTCCTCATTTTCTGTCCTATGCTTCTAGAACATTTCACTCTTAAGTACCATGTGGAAATAGGAAATATGTTATGTTGTGATTTGCTGTTTTTAAGAAGTAATAACAAGTGCCTTTGTATATACCAGAGTTACTTTTTAAAGATGGCATTATAGCTCCCGTCAGTCACAGCCCCTCTGCAGAGTTCATTATTTTCTCTGCATCGGTGGGAACATCTCACAAGCATTTTTCTTATGCTGCTATAATGATTCTTAGACCTTTTAAATTACCTCACTCTCACCATAATGGAAAACACATCTCATCATATGAGAAACAAAGTCCCCCATCTTTTCCATAGAGACACCTTAGAACTGCTTTGGTTCTTTACTATCATAACAGATGTCCGTATTCAGTTAATATTCTTCATCCAAAGTTTGGGCTCATCTTGAGTGACTGCAGAGGTTTTGTATGGAGGTGATTGTTGTTTAGATTTTAATTCTGTCTCTTTTGTGAGGCAGCTGAAGTCTGCTTAATCCCATTTATATTTCTGCTGTCTTTAGCCTCTCTGTGACTGGGTATATGCATTTGGTATCTACAGAGTTAAATCGGCTGCTGTCTCGCTTTAATATTTGGTCACAACGTGTGAGGCAATAGTTAAGCTGTTCTTGTTCTACGGACATTCTTGTAGATCTGTGGCAGCTTCAATGTGACGTGGACTGAGCAGAGAATGTTTGCAGCTTGGTGAAATTCCAAGGCTTTTCTTCCTGAGCTGAGTAAATTTTTCCTTCATGCACTCACCTTCATGCAAGGAGATCAAATTCCTAACTCTTTGCTTGGAGAAGAGGATAGGTCCTTGAAACATTGGGTGTCAACCTTTTGCTGTCAAATTTCTGTGAAGTGGGATGAAAGTGCCTGCTTCACTTGGCTGTGATGTACATTTTAGGTACGGAGTGTTTTGGGTGACTCTTGGGTTCACAGAAGGCTCTACTGTGTCCAACAGGAAGACTGTGGCAGGTAATACGCAGGTGATGAGTTGTTGATAAGGCACCTTGGGGAGTGGCTGGTGCTGCATGCGCTCTTCTTGATCTTCCCCAAGCAGGACCTTCTTTCCTCCTTTATCAAAAGGCGCCTGCGTAGCCCCCTGGCTTCTTCATGTCAGGCTCAGTCACTCCTCTACATCAGTTTCTTCAGACCAAAGTCTGGAATAGAAATCTTTATAGCTATGCCTTTGAGGTTACTTCCTTCTCACTGCTTTGTTTGCCTTCAAAATTAAAAAAAGTGTGAGAGACCAAAAGCACAAGTATATAGATAGGCGAAGATTGTTGTGTTGAGCAGAAGTCTTCCTTATTTAATAAGCCATTAAGTTTGTTGAGTATAAATTACTGGGATGCAGGTCCTTCCAATGGCAGAGTTCTAGAGTCCTGTTGATGTGAAGAAAGCACTGTTTAGGCTTGTCGACCCCATTAGACCTCTACTGCTGAATCATGCAAACCCATCAAAATAGCCTTTACATCTCTAGGAGCTTTAGCATGGTCTGAATGTGTGTTGTCTCCCATGTGTTTGCATCCTCAGCTGTTGTTAGTGCTTGGGAGAGTTGTGCAGCGTTAGGAGGTAGAGCCTTGCTGGGGCAGGCATGTCACAGAGGGTGGACCTTTTGGCCAGCTCCATCCTGCGTCCACTCTTGCTCTGAAGATGACTGTCACCTAAGCTGCCTTCAGCCTCTGCCGGCTGCCAAGCCTTCCTGCCGCATGGGCTGTGTCCCTCTAGCCTGCAAGCTCCCTTGCCGGGTTCTTGGACGGTCGTCTGTAGCAGCTGCAGAGTGACGGTAGCAGAACTCAGGGTTCCTGCCTCTAGTTCCCGTTGTTACCTGTTTTTATTGCTTTGTTTCGCTTTGATTTTGTCTGCTTCAGCTTCTTTGTGAGTTAATACATTAGAATGAATCTTTACAGGATGCGCGAAGCTTATTCTTGAGTCTGATTAATATGTGAAGCTGGAGCGTGAGGAAGCGGGGGGGGGGGATTGCTCTCTGCCTCATGTGCATGTTCAGTTGACTGTTGTTCATCTTTTAGAATTTCTTGTCATAATTTAGCTCTTCCTTTGGAAGTCAGAAATCTTGAGAACCAAAACCTGAAAAACTCATACAAGTTGAACACAGTAGAAATACTAATGGATATGCAGAAATGCTTGAAAAATTCACCCATTGAGACTGATTATTTTTAAAATTAGCCATCAGTATGGAGATTTAATCACAAAGCCAATCCATGTACTTCACGAACTTGCTGGATGTCCTTAGGTACTGAGTCTCAGTTGTCCTAGCCTTCAAGGAGGAGTTGAGAGCTTTACCTCCAGAATTTTCCCACTCAGTGGGATCGACACACAGATAGATTAATATAGGGCTAGGTGAACACTGTCCAAGAATTCTAGAAACAGCTGTGGAAACAGAGAAGGGCCCAAGAATCTACTCAACACATGGAAGACTCCACATCAAAGCAAGTTTGATTTCAAAGGACTAGGGGAAGCTGATAGTGAGAAGGGTAACTATAAAAGAACAGAAGGAAATGTGGGCAGTACTCTCATACACACCTCAGAAAGGAACAGGACTGTCCTGTGGCAACTGAAATATGGAAACAAGGAGTGAGGCACTGAGACTTGCATCTGAAAAATGGGAGTCACAGGGTAGACTCATATTTTCAAGATTAAAAAATGAAGGTAAACTTTGATAATAAAGTAATCACGTCATTAACTCTCTTAAATTTATCTTTAAAGGAAATGGTTTTATATTGTTGTGAAAGAAGTTTGTGTTCTTTCAGCATTCTAATAGCAAAAGCAGGGCAAAATGAGTGAGACAGGTAGAATGCAAAAATTACCACTGCTTAATTGTATTTTGCTTACCTTGATTAAATTTCACAGGATTTTTAATGTTTGTGATGTTTCATAATGATACGACACATTAATTTATGTGGGCAAAGCTATTTTCTTTGCAGATAAAATACACACTTTCTAAACAGACAGCATGTTTGGGTGTTCTCACTTTTTCTGATAAGCCTTTTATGGTTCTATTATTTTATGAAATTATAATTTTCTATGACAAAATATAATAATGTAATGTTTTATGAAATGTGCTTCTAGGAAATATACAGTAGAATAGAGGGAAGTTGGTTTTGCTTCTTATTTTTCTAATAAGAAGTTCAGAGACAGTATAATTTTGTTTTTGGCACCTAACAGGTTAATGATTCGTGTTGCAAAGGCCTATTTTTATGCTAAGTAAAAGTACTTTGAAAAATATGCTTTAATTGAAATCCTATTTAATGGTGAAATTATGTTATTGATTGTGATCAAAATATCCAAGACAGTGATGAATTCATCAATTCCTGTTGCAGTGGTATCATAAATCTTTCAGTAGGACCTAGAGAATGAGAACAAGATGAATATTTTCAAATTATAGTGACACATTACTTATTACGTGTAACTTTCTTAATCTGTATGCTGTGTAGAAATGGAAATGGCTTTTAAGAAGCCATGTAGAAAAGTAGCTTGCAGTGCTATCTGTGTCACAAATCAAATTGGAATGAAACTTGTTCCAGTAAAAGCTTTAAAAAATAAAGTTGCACATTGACTGAACAATATTTTTAGGTAAAGAAAGAAAGGAATATCATACTAATTATTAAGCATAGTCAAAAAGGAATAGTGTTCGAAATTATGGAGTAGCATCCCCTTAGATTCATATAAGGAATGCATTTACGTTTATCCTTTTTACTATCTTATCAAGATTTGAAAGATAAAATATTATTAACTCCTAAAAACCATGCCTCATGCTCAAGGCATTATTGTCTATGAAATTTGAATTTTTCAATGTCTTTTGAACTTGATCAATTCCATGTGTATATGGAAATGTAGTCACAGAATATGCTATTTCTTCTCTTTCACCACTAAAGATATAGCAACATACATTTCTTAAATAAACTTGGCATGTTGTAAAACTTGACATGTGTGTACCCGCTTGAAAATCCTTCAGAAAATCCATTGAAAAATGATTTGTCTTGAGTTATACCTACAATCCAAGTGATTTATTTGGTGGTAGTGTTTTGATTGCCTGTTACAGAGAATAGAGTGTACAGATGGTTAAAGTCCAAATCTTAAGGATTGTATCTTTAACTGGCTATTTATTGCCATAGCTGTAAGTGCCATATGTAAATTGTCTATTACCTTACTGTTGTGTGGCTCAAAACGAGCCTTAAGTACATTGTTTCCTAGTAAGGTAGAAATGAAGTAGAATAGTTACAAAAACTCAGATCAGCAGAAGATGTTGTAAGAAACATGTAAGAATAAACACACATGGGAGCCGAGTTTCACATAGTGCCTTGGTTTATTACAGTGAGGATTTAGGGATGTTGTAGCAAGAAATGACAGTGTGCTGTGTTCTTCATTACAAGTGACTTCAAAATTTCTCTTGATATCTCATAGTTTTTTTCATGAAGTCTAAAATGCTTGTGGTACTTTCATTTAATATTATTAGGTAGAAAATAGAGTTTGTTTAGATTTTCATTTTTAGAATTCAAGGTCTTCATATGACAATATTCAGCAGTAATTTGATGTCTGTTTTGAATTTAGAATCTGTATGTCTTCCTTAAATTCTGACTCCAGAATACACTCAAATGACTACAGAAAGATATTGGTATGAGTATGGTTTTGTGTGTGGCAAATATAAAGAATCTCTCCCCCAATTATGTGCGTACTTCTCTGAGATAAATTATCACAGATGATCTCTTTCAGCTGTTTTAACTGCCTGACTGGAGCTTGTTGGATTATCATGGACATTGTAGCAACAAGCAAGTTTTAAGTTACTTGACTACTTTTCATATCCCCACTGTTAAAATAGCACAGATTAGGTTGTCAAAGCAGCTATGCCATCCACATTGTGGCATTCATTATGTGGAGTAATGCCACTGGCTGTAAACTGTTGCTTGGCACATTTACTGAGCTTGGAGCACTGGTATTCACATAATGGAGTGTCTAGACTTGGGCCACATTGCGTTGTGGAATGAGAAAACCACAGCTATGTTGCAGCCTGTTTGGAATAAGCCCTCTCAGAGACATGCATGTAAAACAAGAGTTTGTTTTATCTGACTCAAAAACAGACTCTATGATTTTAATGAAAACATAACATTTTAAGTTTTAACTTTATGCTGTATCTATTGTTTTGTACTAACAGTAAGACTACCAATATTTATCTTTCCAAACACAAGATTTTGCAGAAAAATTTCCAAGCACAATCATATACATTTGCATAACTATATTTTCATTTACTATTGTTATGCCCTTTTTGTTATTGTAATTTTTCCAAGTAAATTTTAGATATGAACAATTCAGATGAAAATGTTATCCCAGTTTTATGTTAATGTAAAATTATGACAGGAACTTAAGTCTATGAAAGAATATTCAAAGTTTCTTATCTCTCCTTGTACAGTCATTCTATCTTGAGGCCTGAGTCCTGCAGTACATCCACTGCCAAGAAGCATATACACTTCAGGCAGGCCACGTTAAGTTGCTATGGGAACCATGCTCTAAACCCCATTCGTATGTCTGAATTCATAACTCTTAGCATGATAGTAAGTTAATATTTTTATTGGATTTGTGATTTGATCCTAATTGATAGGTAAGAGAAATTTTGAATGTTAATAAAAATAAGGTTTCTTTGATGTAGGGATATGAAAAAAGATCCAGAATAGGTACTTTATTATGTTGCTGTTGTCTAGATATGGAGTGTTCCCCAAAAGGCTCATACATTAAAAGTTTCTTCCTTGGCTAGAGGTACCGTCGAGGGTGGTTGAGTCATGAAGGTGTGGAGTCTTAAGTGAACAGTTACGAGAAGCAGCTCCCTCTGCCACAGACCTCCAAACAGTTCAGTCCGGCAGCAGTGCAGGCAACTGACCACGCCCTGAAGCTTCTGAATTCATGAACCAACACGATTCTTACTCCTGGTAAATAGTTTCTCTTGGGTTTTCTGTCACAGTAGTGAATTCCTGCCTAATACACGTGTGTTAAAGGAAGCATAATGAAAGCATCCCCTCTTGTGTTGAAAGTTCTGTTGGACATCTTGTCTGGGCAGTCATGGAAAACATGAGGTAATAACTACATTCAGAGCCACACACAATTCAAAGACTCTTCCTCAGTACATGGGTCAGATTTCCCACATAAAGCACAAATTCAACACGTTGCTTTATTCTAACTTTATTTCTACCTTTATTCAAACTTTGTTTCTGTTGTCCTTACTTTACAGAGAGCTAAACCCTCTGCTACTTTGAAGACAGCTGGTACATACAATAGATTCTTATTTTAGCAAGTGTATATTATGCATTTGTGATACAGTCTCTTAAATTTTTGCTGTCAGAGACATGTATGGGTAAAAATTCTTAGAAAATTCAGACAACTAAACTGAAGTTCTTTTTTGAACTTAATAATGATGATGCATATGGAAATATTATTTAATGTACTTTTTGTTTGCATAAGACTAGAACCGAACATTAATGAGAGGAAATGAGACTGTGGGCTCAGTTACTAGTGGGCAATCAGTTTGAGTGTCCAGTTTTTAGATGAAGTCATTTATAAACATTGGTTCAGTTTTTATGCTGTAAATGTAACTGAAAACATAAGCACAGGGAGGTGCTTCAGCTGAGCATAAGACAGTGGTGGGTCCTTTGCTGCAGATGCCAAGCTCTGCGGAGCTCCCTTGCTCTTCCGGGTCAGCCTGCAGGAAATGTGTAGACGTCTTCAGCAATCTGGCTCCATTGTGCTTCTTTTTGTATTTCTTAAAGAAGCATTTTAGTTCAACTTTAAAATTAGAAGAGTAATTCTCCATAACTTCACATTTTGACACTATGTGCCGAATGTCTTTCCAGTGAATGCACATGATATTGCTTTACATTTTTTATTTTAAGGTTACGTGCTAGAATATGTATCATTTTTAACCTTTATTATACAGATAAAATATAAAAGGATATAACATATATATAATTTACATATATTTATATATAATATTTAAAAGGATAAAACAATAATTTTTAAGAAGTACAGACTTTCAAACTTTGGAAAAATGAATAGTTATATGTTATTAAATTGGAATTATTATTTGAGCATAACGGAATAATTGATTAGAAGTGAATATGAATTTATTTAACTGGCCAATTTTGTTAATATAGATTTAAAAATTTTGAAGTACCCATATGGAGTTTTCATTGCAGTCATATATATAATTTTTTAAAAAGAAGAGCAAATATATATTAACACATGACTGAGAATAGCATGTATTCAAATATATTCAAACTTATCTCTATTAAGTTAGAAACAACATTTTTTAACATTAGTTCTGTCACAGATATGATAATCTACAGTGTAACTAAGTGGATTTGTTCAGTGTTTATTGAGCATCTGTCACTGCTGAACATTGTGCTCTGGATACAATGTGAACAGACAGACATACCACCGTCTCTGTGGGAGAAGTGGTGACATACAGCCCGTGGCTAGGGTGCATGATGCTGAAAGGCTTTGTCAAGAATGGAGGCACAAGAGCATTTCCAAGGACGTGATAGTTCAGCTGGACCTGGAAAGTGGGCGTTCAACCCAGTGGGAAGGATAAGGCAGAGTCTGCTCACAGCTTTGTGCTGGAAGAATGCTTGGAGGAAGAGAGAAAGGACTCCTTCCTCTAGTCTGCAGGAGTGGTGTGGGGAGAGTGTACCTGAGAGTAGAGCAAGGTATTTGAAAATATTCTTCTAGGCCTGTGAATTTCAGGTGTGTGCAGGGTTATATTGAATCAGAAATGGCAGTTAGGAGAGCAAACATGCTCTTGAAAACTGGTGCTGTAGTTGCAATGAAGGATGTAAGAGGAAAGGATGGGAGGAGATTGAAATTAATGTTGAGGTGGAAGGACATCTAACGGGTTGGTTAATGTTTCAAGGTCAATTCATTTGTCCATGTGACTGTGTAGAGTGCTTGTGGAGGTCCAAGGAGAACACTCATCTTTTGAGTCAAATAATGGATGCATGATGAATCCATTAACTGGGTTCTAAGTTTCTAGGGAAGACATCACAGCTCATATGATAACAGATAACTTTTACCTGCCAACCTGCTTGTCTTCAATTGGTACTCACTGCTTAGTGTAATAAATTAAGAAAGATTCTCAAATTCATTGTAGGGTCTTTCATGAATGGCTCTCTTTTTTTTCTTTAACTTTAAAAAATGTTGAGTGCTTCTGTGTCTGCATATTCTGAAGTAGATTATACTCTCAAATGAACTCTTTTAGCTAGAAAGTTGCTGGTAGGACATCTTCTCATCTAATAGCAATTGCTAGTGAATGCCAACTGCATACTGGGAGTGAGTCTGCTCTTTTTAATCCTTAGTGCAGAGCAGAATCTAGACCAAGTGATACTAGACACTAATCTATGCTAGAAGAATATGTATAAGATGGTATAACAAACATTCTTGTGGAGGAATTTTCAATCTGTAAACTGAATTCGTAGTTTACAAGGACCCTGAGGAGAACACTGTGTCATGCTACTAATATTCTAAATTGCTATTAATGAATAATTAAGTCAGTTTACATTTCACTTGGCATAGTTAGCACTCATTTGTGGGTGTATGTGTGTTAGTAATTATGGGTTTGCAGCTCATATTCTATGCAAATGGATTGTAGCAGAAGCTTGGAGGAGGAAATGCCATGCGGCTCACAGCTAATGATGACCCACGCGCACTCTCAGTGTCATCTCACAGCGCCAAGGTCCTTTGAAGTAACTGAATCTTTTCTTTCCATGATTAAATTCCAAAGGTGCTTTTTGTAATTCTTTTTCTCCCAATATAACTATAAAATTAAAATAGTTCTCATAGTGCCGCTTCAGTGTACTAGTTTCTTGTACAGCAAGTCGCATGTGAGCACTTTGCTAAGGAGCAAAAGCTATTCTTGTTGACTTGATAATTGGTATTAATTTGTCTGTGTTCTCTGGCAAAGATGCTGAAGAAGCAAAGCAGATATGGCTAGTCATGTATACCCACAATCATGCTTTGTTGCTGGGTGGTTTCTCGACACAAAGTCAGCATTGTTTATTTTAAAAATGTTGGTGAGAACACAAACCATTCAACAGAATGTTAAGGAAATTATTAAATAGTGAATCTACGTGGGCTTTTCCTTTTTGGTAGAATTCATGGTAGATAGCACCGACAATTTTATTCAGTAAAATGTCATCAGCCATTTAACTAATAGCAAATACATTGCAGGCCAAAAATGTCAAAGTTGTTATTATTCCTTGTTTTTTGCTGCCAAGTATTTTCTGTAAATTCAGGAGAGCTTTCAGTCTTCCTTCACTGAAAGACCAATAGCATTTTCTAATTTTTACATTTACCACCTCGCTAAAACATCAATTACCTTTCCTAGTTTACACTGGTATGGAGTGAAGTTTGCTAGGAAAATTTTATTAGGATATACTTATTATTTGTACCATTTATTTATTTATATTATTGTTTAATGTTTATTAAATGCTAAAGATTGTTTTTCAGTTGAATGAATCTTAAGATTTGAAAAGAATTTTTGAAGGCTAAATATCAATTTATATGGTACTACTGGATAGACTTATTTATATACTATGCTAAGAATATGTAAAACATTCTTTTGCATTGATGGGTTTTGTACCTCCATTAAAAGCATAATGGTCACCAAAAAGCCCCTCAAAATACATATTCAAATTCCCATGTATTCAAATATTACAAATTAAAAATAAATAATATATGTGAATGCTTGAACATATTTCCTTCAGAAGATATTTTAAAGAAAACAAATTATATGGATGAAATCAAAGCTGTTTCCACTGCCATTGCTGCGAATGGGTTGTGTGTGTGTGTGTGTGTGTGTGTGTGTGTGTGTGTGTGTGTACGCATGCACACGTGTGGCTCTTCTTGCTTGAACACAAAAGCAATATATTGATGTTAAAATTGAGTTTTAAAACCTTTTAAGTCTTTAGTTCAAATCGCAGACCTCAAAGATTTTTCTTGTCAAACAAATCTTCAAATCATTGAGTGGCGGGAATGTTGGATTTGCTTTTTAATTACTGCATATAGTTCCAAAGGGGAAGATGCTGACAGCAATGCAGTGTGTTGCACAGTGGGTCTGCTCCTCTGTATTACATTTGACAAGATCTTCAGGATAGTCATGAAAATGTAAGTTTTTAAAACTATTTAGAAATTGTTTTTAATTTTGTCAATAATTATGTCTCAATTATTCTTTTGCAATTATGGTATGTTCAGAACCAAAGGTAATCTAAATTTTTTTCGCCTATTATACTTTCTTTGGTTTTTGTCCTGTGCTTTCAGATATGGATTACCATTTAATTTTAAAATTATTGTTGTCCTTATAAGGAAGTAGCTGAACAACTTTATAGGAAATTGTGGATAGAATCACCGAGGCATTTGTAATGTTGAGAAATTTTAAATATAGTAATGATCGGGCACTGCTGTGCTGTTTTGGTAATCAGAAGTCAGGAAGGTTACCGCCTAGCCACAAATGTTATCAGGGTCCTGGAAGAACCCTAACTTAAAACAGCCCTTATGTAACTGAATAAGTAAATTACTAAAGAGAAAAAAAAAAACTTGTGCCTATATTTTGAATATGTAGCTTTAGAAACAAAGAGGGAACCACTTATTCAGCTATAGTAATTAATTTGTTAATTAAAATTAGAGTGACAAAAATAGCATCAATTTAGAAATATTTTTCTTTTATACTGACATAAGTCTATTCAGATTCTTCAGATAGGCACTTTGCTTGCCTGAGAAAATTCTTTCCTTTCATTTACACAATACGGAGGCACTTGTCCTCCTTCTCAGAGTATTTTCTTTGTGATCTTGTAAATGTAAACATCAGTGCATTTTGAAAAGTAATCCTTTAAAAGCTTATTTACAGAAGTTCACGCTCTCAATCATGAAGTCACTGCTGTACCCAATCCTGTACTGAGTGTGCTGCAGGTTAATGTGTCTTCCTCAAATGGTGCTTTCTTGTTCAAAATGCGATATTCGAGGGAGCAGCTGGTGATGTGATGCCGTGAAGGGGAGGTAGAGTGAGCTCTTTGCTGAAGTCTGAACTGCTCTGGTGGGAGAGGAATGTGTGCTTTTGTGTGAAGGTCTATGTCAGGGAAGAGATAGACCACAGTGTAGTCAGCATTGATACTCATATATTATCCCTTCCGGTTTTAGAAGAATTTGCCAGGTGAAGAGTTTCATAATGAGATACACATTTCTAAGATCAGAGGAAAGTGGAATCTCTCCAGTTTAGACAAAACACAATATTATTGTTTCTCTCAGTTAATTAAGAATTCCCTGCAAACTCTGGAAATAATTGATAATTTATTTCTTAATTTGATAGAGAAGAAAATTTCCTATGAGAGAGACTGTTCTCCAGGGTCCTTCCTGTGTGACTGCATTGTGGCATCTTACATTGTTGTCTGAACTTTCGGGAAAAGGTGCTGGGCTTCATACTGCCCTCTATTTTGACTTCTACTTCTCTAATGCTCCACAACCAAACAAAAGGCTGTCCAGGATGAGATCGCTCAGGACTTACTTCTGAGTGCATCATACAGATGTCGCAACGCCTCTGTGCATAGTGTTTGATGGGAAGGAGTTTTATTTGCCTTATTTTATAAGTCTAAAAGTAAATAATGATGATGGTGATAAATTTCTAATAAAGTTTGATCATTGTCAATAGGATTATTTACATGACAATTAGGGAAATAAAAGTAGGTTATGAAAACTCTCTTGCCAAATCCTTCAGTCATAGAAATTAGAAGATGAGTTCTCTGTGTGTAAAAGAGAAATGGCTCTCAGAGTTAATGGAGTAAATTATATAGAGAGACATGTTTGCTCCCTGATAAGTAGTCTGCCAATGTAGTGAGGGTTCTGTATCTCAATAGCTTTGTGTTGCCCTTATCTCATCATAATTACTTATATGAGAAAATAAACACATGCAAAGCATCAAGAAAACTCACTGAACAAAACACCTTATAAAGAGCAGGCTTGCTTGTGTCTGTGTTTTACAAGTTTCTATCACTGTATGTCATTGATTGAGTAGATCACCAAGCATTCTTATGTTCGCGAGTTCCTATCTGGATTAAATGGTGATTTTCTGCTAGGAGCTATTTGGACTTTGGACTTACCCATGTAATACATGTAATGCTATTTTCGTTTTCCAGGATGGCATCTGGAAATTATATAGATTGTTGTTTTTCACTTTATAGGTTAAAGATTCTAGAACTAACTAATTTTATCTAATGGATTTCATATTTCCTAATTTGCCTGAAGCATGGTGAGAGATGCGTGGAGAAAACTGTCAAACCACGCGTGGTCTTGTCTGGCATAAGCCACATGCAGTCTTCTGTGGCATTATAAAGTTATGCTTGTTGCTGCCCCTAGTAACATTAATTTTTATCAAATATAATGAGTTCTATTTTACATAGAAAGCTGAGTGAGAGATAACTGAGAACTGTCATATATGTCATTTTAAAAACAAGCTTTGTGAATTCACAGTATTTGTGTTACTTTGCCAAAGTTACATAATACACTTGTTTTAAACTTTCACTTTTTGCACTGTGTATGAAAGAGAGAGAGAGAGAGAGAGAGAGAGAGAGAGAGAGAGAGAGAGAGAGAGAGCTCATGCAATCCAGACTGCAGGTTCTTATGTAGTAGAGGCTGATCTTGAACTCCTGATCCTTTTGCCTTCACCTCCAAGTGCTAATCATAAGACATGCAACATCATATCCAGCTTATGTTTTCTTAAAATGGAAAAAAAAACCAAACTTGGTCATTGAAATAAAGAAGCAAAAATATAAAATTTTAAAAAACACTATTTTAATGCTTGATTCATAACTTCAGTTATCTAAAAGCTTGTTTTAATTCAATATTGATTCAAATCTGAAGTTAACCTTATCTGATGATGACAGATCTACAGATGATAGGTATTATAAAGAGATGACAGATAAATGTAAATAGGTAGATGAAAAGATAGATGATTGACAGATACAGATGATCTTCCAGTGGAGAGGAAACCCTCCTTTGTCACCAAGTGTTTCTCAGCCCTGGTCTGTACAGCTCAGTTGTCATCTTCTGTTGTCTAGAGTCCTCTAAAAAAGGCAGAATATCAAAGAATTTCACACTTCCCTTCCAGACCACATTTCTTTCCACTAGACATTGTCTACTAAAGGCTCTACTACTTCCCATTGATGGGCAACATTCTAGGGCCAAGTTAATCTATGCTCTTTCACAAAATGTGGTGATACTGTTACTGTTATAACCATAGTCATCTTATGAGTAGAAGAAATCTGTTCGTTCTGGACAATGTCTCAGAGGTCTGCTTCAAAAAAGGAGTTTGTAATCTCTGGGAAGGACTGCAGTGTCACTTAAAGCTAATGCCCCTTCAATCAGGTAGGGCTTCCACACAGGTGTTTCTTAGACATTCTTCAGAGCATCTGTGACTGACAGCTTCAGCTGTCAGCTTGGCACTTTGGAGGCAGTCCTGTGGGCAGAGCTGGGCGGAATCATCAAATTAATGCAGGCCTCCAGCAGATCTGCAGGAGACTGTCTTAGTTGCATGGTTGATATGTGAAGCCCCAGCCCATAGTAGGTAGTTCTGTTCCCTGGGTAGGTGGATAAGACAAAGAGAGTGAATCTTCTGTGACGGGAAGAACATAGGTATCATGTCAGAGCATTAGAATTTGGAGTACTAGGTATATCTTTGTGTTTTCGTGTCATCATTGTGGGCATCTTTCACTAGCAAGACAAAATCAGAAAGTAGTAGAAGAAATGATGACATGCTTTTAAATCAGATCCTTTGTAATGATATTGAACAAGCATAGGGAGGCTAGGAAAAAATTCTCTTGGGAAGATTGTTGACAATTCTTCATATTGAGCAAGCAGAAAAGTAGGCTTGTTGTGCCTCCAAGAGTAGGAGAGTCATACTGAAGAGTCTTGGATAAAATCACTGTCTTTTGCAGTTAGGCATAAAAAACACAATATGGGATCTCTGTAAATAGGAAGCTCGTGTCTATCAGAACAAATGATAAGTTTAGACAGTACTTTGCATCTGAGCGTAAGAACTTTGAACAAAACTGTTAAGGAATCTGCAGAAATACCGTCTGCATTCACCACACTGTGTAGCTCACAGCTCATGTCTTATGGAAATGTTTTCTCCAAGCGTCATCTGGCTGTCCGCTGCATCCAGTCCTTCACAACCTAATTTATGCAGAACATTTTTTTTGGCTCTCACAGAAACCTAATTGGAAATGAGTCTATGAAATTAAGAGCATGTGATTTATATTCATGACTTTTAAACACGCTCAGAAACAGGCTAGAGAGATGATGCAGGGAGCAGAGCGAGTTCCACAGCACCACGGGGACGTCCAGCTCACAGCACTCTCATCGAACTGTCAGCTGTGACCACACATTTCTGTAGCCTTCAACCAGGGGTGCGAGACGGGAGGACTCCTGGAGCACGTTGCCCAGCCAGACTAGCCAATCTGTTTAAGTGAGACACTGTCTTAAAAGTAAGAACAGCGACCAAAAAGACACTTGATGTGTTCTTTGTGCTCTGCACTTACGTGCCCATAAATAAATGCACATCTACACACCAAGATGTAGCTATTCTTCCTTACAGTGAAACTAAAAAAAAGACTTAAAGAGGTTCAGGACTAAATAATGAAAAGCAAGTTTACTATTATCTAACAGTTCCAGTTTACTAGTAGTTGCTGGTAGATGCTACAGAAAATAGTGTGAAGTCAAGTAAGAGGATAAGATTAGAAATTCTATGCAGATTAAATAAATTTTTACTGATGCAAAGTAAAGGTCAAACAGAAGTCTCAGTCCTGGGCAGACCAAAGGTCTGTGTGTCCCTCTCTCCCTCTGTCAGCTGCATTCCTCTCTGAGAAGAGACCTGAATGCTTTCCTACTATTTAGAATTTAGAACCCTAAGGAATGCTTTGCTGCTTCTTGCTGAGAAAACTAGTTACATGTAATAAAGGCAGTAGGCTCTCTGTGACTGCTGACAGCTACAATTTCAGTTTTTACATTAAATTTATTGACTACTTAGTGCGTCTGAACTGCAGCATTATATGGACTGTGATGGAACAGTCATTCTTCGGGTGGCTTGATACTTCACTGAGTCCTGCCTCGAGGCCTCTACTGTAAAGGTTTTATGTTTCTCTAGAAATATACACAGCAGAGGCTGGAGAGGTGGCTCAGGGGTTAAGCCTCTGCCTTGCAGGCAGGAGGTCCTGAGTTTGGATCCTAGACCCTACATATAGATGAGGGCAGAAGCGGGGGCGGCCTGCGTTTCTGGTCCTGGTAGGGCAGAGCCTGTGAATCCTGGGGCAGAGTAAACGAGGAGGTGGAGGCTTCCATGGTGGTTCCTGAATTTGCCTGTGGTTCTACACACACACATACATACATGTGCACACATGCACAATTGAATAAAAAATATATATACACAGCAAACCACTGTGCCCTTCAAATAATGTAGCAGGTTCATTAGTATTATGAGACCACTTGTATTTGTGTAGTGTATTGGAAAAGTCAAGTATCCTACCAGAAGGACTTTAAGACAAGTAACTAATTTCCTAAGTTCTATTAATCATTTTGACAAAAGCGCTTTCAAATTGCAATCAGATTGTTCTACAAAACTATTTCCATTTTAAGCTCATTTTAAATCCTATTGATCTTTCATTTCCAACCTAGCAACTCTGTTTAGAAAGAATTTTATTTTGGGTATTAATAATTAATTGAAGACCTGCTTGCAAGTACAACTGTAAGACTGTCATGCACACTATATCATTATATCATTAAAATGATGGTCATTTATTATGAAAACCAAGGAATATTATAAATAGAAACTATTGCCTTGAATGTGATTGCCACTGGTAACCATGATACTCCGACCAGATGTAGAAGTACTTAAATTTCCATTGCCTATTCTTCTTTAGACAGAAACCATATTTGAAGAACAGTGTAGGTAACGATCACTGCTACCATATCTAATGTGCAGTGTGGTGTCAGTCACAGAGGTTAATGTTGCTGGCTGCTTGTAATCATTCTGGTGAGGAGATACTCAGAATTGGGACTGTTTTAAAGAGAACTTTAATTAGTCAGTTCCATTAGCAGTTTGGGCAGCCTGGGAAATCAAAGTAATTGATATGAGCTTTTCTGAAAATCTGTGCAGTAATAGGAGGAAGGAAACCTGTTGGCGTGGCAGAAGAGAACAAAGTTAAGGAAGAAATCTTAGCCAGTTGTTACTAGGGCGTTTCACATACCAATTAATTACTTTACATATTTGGCAGTTTCTTTGCTTTTTATAAGCTATTGCTGTGTGAAAAATCAGTGTGCACTATAAGAACATGGCACTTATCTGACTTGAAATGTGTGATCTTTAATTTCAGCCCCAATTTGAGCAGATTAAGGCTGTAATATATTTTTTTATTTATTTTATTTTGTGTGTGTGTGAAAGGGCACTATTCCTGTGGAAGGCCAAGAGTGACTTCGAGAATCATCCTGGATTACTTCTACCTCCTTCTTGCTTTGCTCTGGGATTTCCCAGGCTCTGTCCACCAGGGCCAAAAGTGCAGGCCGCCACCATTTCCTCTTGGCATTTTTATGTGGGACCTGGGATCTAAACTCAGGATCTTCTGCTTGAGAGACAAAGTCTTAACCCCTTAACCCCTGAGCCATCTCTCCAGCCCAAGACTATAATATAAACATTTCCTATAGAGAATGAATACAAACATTGTATTAGTATTTAAATATTAAAAACCCAATTTAGGTCTTATATAATTCTTTGACTCATTATCCAGTAACTTGACCTTGAAAGGTATGATAATCATTTCCTTTTCAGTTGTACATATATGTAGGAGGCTCATGCATGTTGAAGTCAGAGAAAAAACTCACTGTCATTTTCCAAGTGTTGTTCATCTATTTATTTTTTCTAGACAGGGTCTTTCACTGAACTGAACTTGTCAAGTAGACTAAGTTACTGGCCATTGAGCCCCAGTGTTCTGCCTGTCCCCTCCCCCCATGTTGGTATTGCTCATACCATAGCTTCTGTCTTTTTTTTTTAGTGTGAGTTCTAGAGGTTGAATTTAAGTCCTTTTGCATGCACTTTACCAGCCAACTTATGTCTCCAAATCTCTTATATGACAGTATTGAAGTCTCATTTTAATATTGTTTATGTCCCCAAATCTCTTATATGACAGTCCCTACTGTCATATGTAGGTAGTATTGAAGCCCCATTCTAATATTGTTTAAAGCATGACCTACATTAAATATTAGATCATTTCAAAGTGCTGATTGGTTTCTACATCAGAAACTTATAATGCTCATCTGCCTCATGTTGTTAGAGATAGATCTGATGAAATTTTTATCAACAAGTTAATATTAATTTAAATACAAAACATTTTCCTTAAATATGTGTTATGCATTCAATCTTTTAAAATACATTACAATATGACTATGAAAACAAAAATGTATAAAGCAGGAACAAAATCTCAGGAGAAAACTTGCTGCAGTTAATAAGTAGCAGCTGCAAAGCCTGTGTAGTGCTTTGTAAGTAATTAACAAAAGAGCTGACAGACCATACTGTCCAACAGTGTTTATTACTTACACATAAATGTCATAAAATTGAGCTGGACTTATTTAACTCAGTGTTAACATTTTTATTTGTTCAGTGTATTTTCAACTAAAATATATATAAATTTGTGGATACTTTGGGGTGATTTTAGATAATATTTCATCTACAGGAGAAAACAACAAGAACATTTTATGTCTGAATGGGGGCAACAGGAAATCCTGGAAATGTGAATTTATTCTTTTCCATTCATTATGGATTATTAATACTGAAATAATTAGTGCTGAAGTAATCATTTGATGCTGATTTCTAGCATGTTTTTTAAAGTAAATAATTCCTGAAATAGTAGGTAAAATCTGATATTTACAATTGCTTTTTAGAAATTCCTTCACTGAGTTGAAGTCAAATATTAGAGAGGATTGCTGAAACATCATAGAGGGTTTATGAAAGTAATTTTAAACCACATTCCTGTCTCTTTTCCACAACTTGAAGCCATTGTTACTACAGTATTGATTGCACTTTCTATAAAGCTCATTAAGTCAATTCTTGAAGAAACAGTGAATTTAGTGTTCAGCAGCAGAAATCATCCCAGTTTAACATTTGGTATCAACGGAGTAATTCTGGAACAGTCTGAATATTTGTTTCTCATCGTTCCTACTTGGGAGTTTCCCTCTCCACAGTTTGTTTGCTAAAGGCATTTCCACACATGACCTTGCCTTTTATTTCACAGAGATCATCCCTTTAATAAGTCTGTTTGTCACTTCCTGACTGTAGACTAGGAGTAGAAGTGCCCACCTGTAAGTAAACGTGCCTGGCTAGTTAAGGAGTGCATCTGAAGTGTCCCAGAACTTCTGGAGTTCACTGAATGCTCAGAAAACCCAAGCACCTCCTGTGTCCCCAGGGCCTCAACCTCTCTCTTGTTTCTCAAGTCTGTTTTCACCCAGTTTATTCATACTGCAGACCCCTTTATTTTAATTCCAGTGTTCACCACTAGTGCCTGTGCCTGCTTCCTTTGTGTCTTTTTGTCAGAACACTCAGAAAAAATGATGCATAAAATCCATATGTGCAGATGAGATGAAAACATAATGTGTCTGTGAGAACAAGTGTGTTAATGGGAGGGGAAGAGTAGAAAGGGATGTACGTAAAATACTCTCAAAGTACATAATATATTTCTATGAAAAATGTCCTCATGTAACCCAGTGCCATGTATAATGAAAACAAACCAACCAACAAGATGCTTCCTTGATTGCTGATGTGTAGTCCGTCATGTTCTGTGCCTGCCTCTGGTTGCTTCCTGATGCTTCAGGTCAGGTTTTTCGTAGTCGTCATATTTCTATTGTTGGCCAATGCCATTGTGCTCTGCTTCCTTAACGCTACATCCACAGGTGTTAAGAGTATTGTTCTGCTTTTGGATTTTGTCTTCTTAGGGTTCTTCTTTTTCTTTTGGACATGGTTTTCCACTGTACTTGTTTCAATTGTCACTGGTTATGTCACGATGCTGGTGTTTCTTTGGTACGTCCCACTGTTAGAAAGTGCTTGCTGGTTACGGGTACTTGCTCTTCCATTTTCAAAGATTCACATGCAACAGCACTTCACAGTTCTTGAATTTTGGACATTTTTATAGACTCTCATCTCTTTCTGCTTATTTATTTCATCTTGCCTCAGTGGTATAGATAATTCTTATTAACCAGCTTGTTTACTGATGTTTATTCTGCCCAATGCTTTGATTCCCCCATCATCTCCAATCTTGGTCATTACTAAACTTTGATAGTCTTTAAGTTCAGTTTGAGGTGCTGTAAATATTTGTGATGGTTCTATTTCCTGCATTGCATGGGTTCCACAAAGCAGTGACTTTGCCCTATTCATTACTTTAGGACATAACACATCTTAAACATCAATAATTATGAAGGGTTTGAAATTTTTTCAATATTGTAAAAACTTTGTTATTTTCAGTTTTACAGCTAAAAGTTAATATAAACTATAATCTAAAGATTTTCTCCAAATGAATTATATTTTAATACTACCATGATCAGTTAACTTTTTTGTGTATATATATATATTTATTTCTGTGAAATAAATGAATAACTTATAAGTTAAATTCTCTCTAATTAAGGATAATGCATATTCCTTGAGTTTTAGAAACTAAAATATCATGTGCTGTGTCAAAAGTCTTTTAATTTGCAGAAACAACATGGCCATCTATTTCTGTCTTCCAAATAATGGTATTACAAAAATCTATTGAAATTTGTTTGGTTTTAAATTTCATATTGTTTTGAATTAAAAATTAAAAATTGCAGATTTCTCAGCCTTTGAAAATTCAAACAGTTTAGTAGTGTTCCAGAAGTATCTAAATGATTGGTGCTAGCACTGAACTCAAGTGCCATTTGTGGGGCAAAAAGTTTCATATTCTAACTTTGATTGAGAGTCACATGTATTTTTTTAAAATTTTTTTATTATTTATTCAAATGTGTGCATATGCGTGTGTATGTGCATGCGCACGTGTCTGTGTGTGTGTAGAACCACGGACGAATTCGCGAACCACCATGGACGCCTCCACCTCCTTCTGCCCCGGGATTCACAGGCTCCGCCCTATCCAGGACCAGAAGCGCAAGCCCCCGCTTCCGCCTGGCGTCTATACGTGGGATTTGGGATCCGAACTCAGGAGCTTCCGCCTGCAAGGCCGAGGCTTAACCCCTGAGCCACCTCTCCAGCCCGAGTCACATGTATTTTCTTTGACATTTTAATTGAGATTTTCTTAGCTCTTTTTTGCTTGTGATTGTTAGTGAAGATACATCAAGCCAGTATAGGCTAAGGTCTGCCTGAACTACAAGATATTTAATTATTAGAGAAACAGGCTTTCCTTCTTTCTTTCTTTCTCTCTCTGTCTTTCTTTCTTTCGTTCGTTCTTTGTTCTTTCGTTCTTGATTTTTAAATTTTTTGTGTGGGTGTGTGATGTGATGTGTGTGTGTGTGTGTGTGTGTGTGTGTGTGTGTGTGTGTGTATCTCTATCTGTGTGTATCAGAGGGCACTGTGGATGCCTGTGGAGTTCCAAGGGTAACTTCGGGAATCACCTGGATTGTTCTTTGCTCTGGAGTTTCCCAGACTCTTTCTTCCAGCTGGAAGTAGAGGCTGCCACCATTTCTGCCTGGCATTTTTACATTGAATCTGGGATCTGAACTCCTGACCATATGTTTGTGATGCACAGCTTAACCCCTGAGCCATTTCTCCAACCTCCTGAGTTAACTATAGTCAGTTTGTCCATTTTTTGTCCTTATGTTCTTTCTGTAGATGATAGAATTGTTGCTTACTTTCTTCATAGGGATATAAAAATTACACTTCTTCAGGAAGATATCATTACATATATAAAATTTACCCAGTTTAAAAAACATAAACATTAATATGTATTGTTACAAAGAGATTATACATCCATATACACATATGTATTCACACACGGATGGTGAAAAACTATGGAAGAAAGACACTAAAAAGCGGATGCTGGTTTACAATTTTAAGTGAGCTCTAAAGGTTGAATTGAGTGCTGTGCAAGCCTCACCTGAGCAAGACAGGGACCCATCAGCCTCTCGGGGAACATGTGTGGCAGGAATAGGTAAAAACTGGCTTAAACACTAACTGTATTTTCTACAATTGCCTGTTTACTTTCGTCTCCCTTCAAACTCCAATGTGTGCCATTTCACTTCTGTGCACAGGTACCCTTATTACATCCTGGTAGAATCTTGTCCCTAAATCTGTCCATGTGCTCAACTCTCTCCGTGTCGTCTGGCTTCTTCCTCCAGAAGCTTGAGGCTTAGTTTTATTTTGAGGTACAATTAAGTGACATTTCTTTTTCTCCACCATAGTTACTCGGCTCAAACATTCCCTCCATCAGCTAGAAGTGGAGACAAGCTCCATGTGGTCTGATTTATGTATAAACTCCTGGGAGTTAGGAGCCGTACCTTGTGAGACTTGGATCCTACACAGATGTTCAACAGATGAGCCAATGAAATATCTCCTTTTTAAAGAAATACACAGTGAGCCCAAAGCCCCGGCCAGCAGGCTGAACGCTTGAGGGTGAGCTGTTTCCCTCTCATTACGGTCAGTGGCTTGTCCTTCCGCAGAGAAGCGCTGTCTTTGCTGTGTGTGAAGCTAAGTTCCAAAGGTTTTTCTTGGTTAAATCCCCATATGTAGCCACCTTAAGCAAAGCAACTCTACATTATTTCTGTGATGTATTTATGTTTTGTGGATATTGTTAAGTGTTCTTTGAAATTTGATTCTTTTGCAAAATTTTAAAATGTTATTAAATGAAAAAGAGTTTACCTTAGTAAAGTATCTTTTATGATATATGCTGTTCTGATTGCCTTAAGCTGCTGGACACCAGCCTTGAGCTGAGAGAGATGAACATAAGAACATGTTGGTGTTTGGAGGCAGAGGGCTTTAAGAGGTGGCTTCACCCGTGAAGTGAGGGCAACTGTCTTCCAGTCTCTCACCTTCAGGAACTCTCTTTGAGAAATGGTTTATCTCTTTGTCATCAAAAAAGAACTTTATTTACTTTAATAAGCACGTTTCTCTTTTCTCTTTCATAAGTTTAGAACTATAAAAAGAATTGTTGCTTGTCATTAGAAAGCCTAAATGGCCTTCAAATATAGAATGTATTGTTGCTGCAGCATTTGCAGAAAGTATTCTTGTGTCCTGATGTTAAAAATCTTCTGGATGAGTATTATTTTGAGATTAAGATAAAAGCCAAATTTTTGATTAAAATCTTTGTACTAAAAAGTTTGATAATTCTTTAAAGATGAAGTATGTTCAAATCTCTCTCAAAAATAAGTCACTGAATTGTGTTTTCTGTGTCAGGTATTTGAGATGTGAAGAAATTATATGTTTTCTGTGTCAGGTATTTGAGATGTGAAGAAATTAACAAAGATGGACTTAAAAGGATGTCCAGTGTGAATTTAGTTACTGCGCTTTGAGTTCAAGATGGTTATTTCTCTAACCTGTTTCTAATTTTTCATGTAGTAAAATTACAATAAGGGAATTCTTTTCCACATTGAACCTTAAATATTTGAAGAAAAAAGCAGAAAAGGCAATTAGGAATAAAATTTATAAAGCATTTTACACCTAAAATAATTATCTTATTTTATAAGCAAGAGGGTTACTAGCTTCTTCTTGAACACATAGAACTTTCCCACTGGCATCAATTTGCTCCTTCTAGAAGGAAACCTTTTGCAATAAAGTAAAGTAGATGAAAAAATTTGACAAACCTATGTGAATTGACATCATTTTTGATTTGAAAAAGTAACCAGCATTGTCAGACTCAAGAAGTGCTTATATCTAAAGAAAAAGTGTACATAGATGAGCACAAAGGATAACTGAAATAAGATTTTAAGTACAATTCAGGGAACACTAAAGAAATTAAAACTATTTCTACTGGCAGACTATGAAAGCATATAATAGTTACAAAGGCTATCATGAAAAGAAGCAATCAGAACAGAAAAATAAAAACAAAGTAAACTTTATTACATCAAGAGAATCACAGGGACATTCTAGACATTCAATCTAGTTTTTCTCTTCGAACTAGTTGAAGACAAACTCCCAGTACATAACACAGAAAAAAAAAAAAGAAGAAAGAAAAAGGGAAATGACTGTTAAGAACATCTTATTATCACAAAATAAGGCAATTAAATGCTGAAAATATTTAAGGAGAAGGAAGCTGTCTAGGGCTGAGAGAGAGCTCAGCCCACAGTGCTCACCATGCAGACAGGAGAGTCTGACTTTGCACCCTGGGCCATATGCACACAGCAGGGTGCTTGAGCCTGGGAAAGAGACTTCTTCAGTAAGAGAAGGAACCTGAGTGTAAATCCTCAGTGCTCACGTGAAACGGTGGGCATGTGCCCACTTTTTATAACCCTAGTATTGGGAGTAGAGACAGGCAGATCCCCAGAACTCAACAGCCATCCAGCCAGCCTAGCAGAAATCATGACCTCCAGTTCTGTGAAGAGAATCTGTGTCAAGACCATCGGATGAAGAGTGATGAAAGAAGACACCTGACGTGCTCTTCTGGCCTTGGCATGCACGCACTCTCATGCCCATGTACCACACACATGCATGCACACTCATGCCCACGCACACACATGCATACATGCCCCCTCATGTTATACACCACACACATGCATGCATGCATTCTCATGCCTATTCACCACACACATGCATGGCACACTTGCACACATGTGCGTGTGCACACATACACAGGGGACACTGGGCATGTGCTTACAATCCTATCACTGGGATCTGCTGCCTGTCCTTCAATCCTAGTGAGCCCCATGCCAGTGAGAGAAACTGTCTCAGAAATCAAGATTGTGTGATGCTACCTGAGGAGAAGCAGCACTCAGTTTTGTCTTTTGTCCTCCACATGCACTTTGCATGTACACACGTACCCTTAAGAATACATGTACAAGCAAAACAAATTCTCTTTATTAATTAATGGTTATCATACAGCACATAATGCAACCTTTAATGTCTTGTCTTTTTTTTTAATATGTACGTGCAATATGACTGGTTGGTTCTTCTGACTAGTCTCACTTGAATTTTCCTTGTGCTGTGGGACATAGCGAGATTGGTTGGATGGTAGCTGATATAAAGTCAACTTGCTCACTGGGATGTTCTAGACATTATACTGCATCCTGTTAGCTTTGACTTGCTCTCTTAGGAGCAAGAATGTTGTTTCTTAAACATGGACTTGTTTTAGGTTTTTACTTTCTTTTCTTTTTTCATTATACCCAAGCAAATGGCTTAACATCATTGGAGAATATCAGAGGTACATGCCAGGGAGGTACAGAAACTGAGTTGGCTTGGCTGTCTATTCTCTACTGCCTGCTGCAGCCATCAGAATAAAAAGTCTGGTAAGCAGAATGAATAAATATGAATGATAGGCAGATATAGCATGGCAAAATTTTTAAAGTTTTCAATATAAAAAAAGTTGTTACATTCACCCAAGGAAAACCAAATGTGTGTTTTACAAAGGAATGAAAACATTGCCAGCATCAGGTTTTTCAGTATCATCTGATATCCTAGAAGACATCGAAATAATGTTCTCAAAGATATGTGAAAAAGTGAATTTAAATATACTTTTAGTCATATCAAAGAGGAATACAAATTGATAAAGAACGTCTATGTAAAAACTTGTGGAGTTTGATAATTCAAAAGTATTTTGACTTCAGAGACTCTATATCAACCACCAAGAACTAGGCCAGCTTAATCTCTCCCCATCCTGAAGCTCAGGGACATTTGTGGAAGAGGGGGCGGTAAGAGTGTAAGAGCAAAAGGATGGGAGGAGCAATGATTTGCAAGATACTCCACACAAGGTAGGGCCGAAGCAATCATAATTGGACTTTGCATGCCTGGTGCAATGTCCAACACACTATTGATCTCACAAAGTCTAGCACCTGCTAAAGGCACCAAGATCCTTGGAGGCAAGGGATTGACAGCCACAGTAGTGTTCCTATGCTTAAGGGGAACACGGGAAAGGGGTCAGGGAAATGCCACTGGGTCCTTGTATGTCACCAGAGAGGAGGGCCCAGAGGAGAGTCAGGCATGCACAAGAAAGGACTCTCTGGGAATTGGGGCGGGAGGCACTGGGGGATGGGGAGGGAGGGGTCAGGGGAGAGTGAGCAGGGGGTTCGGGGGAAGGAGGAGGGAGGGA
Source organism: Typhlomys cinereus (assembly GCA_023101885.1). Taxonomy (NCBI): domain Eukaryota; kingdom Metazoa; phylum Chordata; class Mammalia; order Rodentia; family Platacanthomyidae; genus Typhlomys; species Typhlomys cinereus. The sequence continues at coordinate 10,074,797 of JALPQD010000024.1, read as the reverse complement.
GGGAACTGGTGTACCTATTAAGTTTGTAATGAGCTGAAATAATAATAAAAAATGTACAAAAAAGATGAAAAAAAAGAATATATGTAACACAGGGAAAGTAGCAGCATAGTGAATATAACCTGGAAGAAATTTAGAAAATGAAAAGTTTATTAAAAGATAATCCAGTAAAACCTAAAACTTTGAAAAGTCACTATAAAAATCCCTTCCCTAAGGGTCTAATTATACTACATGATTCTGCAGTGAATCATATCACTAGTCATAATATGAGAAATATTGTTTACATTGAGTTTGAAATTTTAGGATCAAATTATGCACAAACTTTTGGAGACTAAGTTACTATTGTGTGATATTAGAAATATAGTATAATTAACAATACAAGATGGCAGGATCTTGGGAAGGTGGAAGGCTGAGTATTTGCAACATTTTGAAATTTGAAGCATTTGAAAATGAACTCATTTTCATTAACGCTAGGGTTGATTTAAGATGGCAAATGCACAAAGGAGTTCAAGATATATGTTACTTGGAGAATGGTAGCTAGCAGAATAGCTAAAAATAAATTTGAAATGGTCAAAGTCAGGAATCTGTGTAGGAAAGAAGGAGGGATGGGTGAAGTGCCCTCCATTCCTCCTCCAGGAGGCAGGGCAAATGCCTGTGCAGAGGAGATAAATGAAGAAAATGAATGTGCTGAAGAGAGAGTTACAATTTATCTTTGAGAAAGAAGGCATGCTCATTAAATAATCATTATTTATTATTTATTCAATTATGCGTGTATGCATATGTGTGTGTGTATGTATGTGTGTGTATATATGTGTGTGTGTGTGTGTGTAGAACCAGGGATGAATTCGGTAACCACCATGGACGCCTCCACTTCTTCCTTGTTTACTCTGCCCTGGGATTCACAGGCTCCGCCCTACCATGACTAGAAGCGCAGGCCGCCCCCACTTCTGCCCGGCGTCTATACGTGGGGTCTAGGATCCGAACTCAGGACCTTCCGCCTGCAAGGCAGAGGCTTAACCCTTGAGCCACCTCTCCAGCCCTTCATTTATAATGATTATTAAATGAATTCTAGAATGTAGACACAGTCATTAGAATGAATGGGGACCAAGTGAGAGACACTCATAAGGCAGTGGGTGGCGAAGAAGCACAGAACAAGGAGACGAAGTCCACTTACATTAATTCTAGATAAAATTTATCCTGCCAGCTTGTCAAGCTGTGGCATTTCTTGTGTTTGCAGAGATAGAAAAGATGGAAGGACAAATACCAAACTGTGTATTTACTTTTCATGTGTCCATTGTGTTTGGAAGTATAATAAAACTAAGAACATACATCTATCCAATTTGGGATACCTCCGAGGTATGGTGACGCATGCGTACAACCCCATATTGTAAGAAAGGATGAGGGAGAGGATGGATTGCAGTTTAAAGGCCTATGTTTCCAAGGCCTTGGCTACAACTTCTGCCTCACCAATTATTTATATAACCATTTTCTTGTCTGGCAAGGACACAAAGATATGTGTGTTAAAGTCATGATTTTGATGTTAATATTAATCACTGTACATACTCATTTGTGAATATCTTCACCCTTCGAGTGGCTAATTTTAAAAGTTCATACTTGTGATGATGTGTTTTTTATTTTTTCTGTAACTCAGCTTTTTGGAAGATAAGTACTTCATGTGCATGTAGAATCTAACATCTTCCTCCCTCCTATCTCCCTTCCTTCCCTTCATCAGTCCATTCTACTCCCTCCCACCCTCCTGCCTGTCTGCTTCTATGGACCCCAGTAAGGCTATTTTTATCTGTGGTTTACTAAGAGAACTTTCATCCATTGCTGCTGGCCAGGACAAATCCTTGCTGACTTACTCCTTGGCTCAGAAGTCGCCTGAAGCTTTCTGGGTCCAACACTGTAAAGGAGGCTGATAGGAATTCTGTGAGAGTCATGTTCACTATCTTCACAGAAAATATACTTCCAAGCCTTGCTTTTTCCTGTAATGGTAACACAGTAATCAGGCATGAAGAAAGAAGAATTAAATTATAGAATTAAGACACAGAGTTAGGTTCAGTGAGTTCATATATTTTTCTATACTCTATTGATGAACTTTGCTCTTTGTCAATTTTCAGCATGTATAAAACACTTATAAAAATGTTTTTTTTCCTTCTGCTGTTTCTTCCTTCCCCACCCTCGCCCTGTATCCCCACTTTCCTACAAGCCTCTTCCCATGTTCATGCCTTTTCTTGAGATTTGTGTCCCATTGGTTTAGTCAGAGTCTTTTGTAGGATTCTGGACGTGGGACTACTTCTTAGAGCTTAGTACTTACAGCTACACAACTGCACATTTTCCTGCTCATGAATGGATTAGTCGTCCTTTATTCCCCTTGAGTCCTTGGGTTTCTCCTCAGTTCACAGCTGACCATCAGCCGGGTAGGTCCACCCTAGGCTTTGTGTCAGTAATCGCCTCTGCTGGGTTCATGATTGCCATGGCATGTTCTGGATGTCATGTCACACCACGTTTCCTTATCTAATGGCTCCTAACATTTTCTTCCTGGTCTTGTGCAAAGATCCTGGAGGCTTTAGGGCTAGTATACATGCCTCGTGGAGGACTGAGTCTGTACCTTACTATCAAAGATGCTCGTACACCCATGTTCTTTCCAGCTACATTCACAGTAGCAAGCATATGGAATCAGCATAGATGGCTATCAACTGATGAATAGATAATGAAAATATGGTACATACACACGTAGATTGTATGTGATAGCTATTAAGAATGAAAATTTGAAATTTTCAGGTAACGGATAGAAATGCAGAAATTGTTTGTGACTCAGATCCAGAAAGACAAATGCTGCATTTGTCCTGTAAGTGGATCCAACATGGAGCTTCAAGTAGTGTGTGCTGAACCTGGAATACTTTAAATTGTTTCTTTTTTTTTTAAATTTTTTTAAATTATTTATTCAATTGTGTGTGTGTGCATATGTATGTGTGTGTGCACGCGCGCATGTCTGTGTGTGTAGAACCACGGACGAATTCGGGAACCACCGTGGACGCCTCCACCTCCTTCTGCCCCGGGATTCACAGGCTCCGCCCTACCAGCACCGGAAGCGCAGGCTGCCCCCGCTTCCGCCTGGGATCCGAACTCTGCAAGGCAGAGGCTTAACCCCTGAGCCACCTCTCCAGCCCCTGAACCTGGAATACTTTAAAAGTCAGGAAACTTGAAAAGGGCATTAGGAAGTGTGGGGGACTTTAAGGAGAGACAAAATAGGATTGGTCTACACACACACACACACACACACACACACACACACACACACTGTTGTTACGTGAGATCTAACCTGTCCATTGATTATGTCTTCTGATTTATGTGATGAAGACTTGCCTAGGATTAGTGTTCTCAAGATTTTCACAATTAAAAATTCACTTCCTGTCACAGTTCACTATGGCAATGCCTGTGTATAATCTGAATATATTTTAGTGTCTGGATTTGAAGAATCCTATTCTTTTGAGACCCAGGGATATTCTGGTTGTTTTCTCCTTGTGGCTTCCTGATGCCTTGAGAGAGAAAGACTTTCCTTCTTCAAATGAGTTTTGGACACAATGTTTGCTATAGTATTGGTTTTCCTCTCCACATGTAATATTCCCCATAGCCTAAAACAAGATGTTTATCTTTTTGATAGACAAGCAATTAACTTTGGGGGTGGGATTTGAAGGCAGTAAAGCACATCTGTTAGGACACTGGAAATAAATAGGAATTTCTGACAGGCAGACACTATAGCCTTGCATTTGCTATGCTCTAGCTAAAGTCGCGTCAGCATTTCTGTTGTAGGCCTGGGGGATTATCAGTCTGCAATAAAACTCCTTGTGGATAGAGGCTTATTTAGATTCAGAGCTTACTCAGGAAGAGCCTTTGATTTCCTGAACACAGGAAAGTAGCTTCGCTTCTGCTGGGAACTTCCTCTAAGGGAGACTTGTACTGGCTTCCAATGCAGTCACACACACAAAATACATGATAGCTGTGAACTGACTCATTGATGAAAGTGCTTACAGGAAAGTAACGCACAGCCAGCTGGCAGCACAGGGACCAAGTATGTGGGAACTGGTTAGTTACCTTTCTGAGTTGCACAGTAGCAGATTCTATCAGTTGTCCGATAATTCACTGTTACTGAGGGTTGGAGATGCTGAGCACATACTTCATACTCCCTTCTTGTCAAGATTGAAATCTGAGTGATTGCTAGGATCTGAGAGATTTTATTTTTCTTATTTGGTTGTGAATTCTGAACAGTTTAGAAAGTGAATTCAGGTTTTGAGTCAAGCAGTCAGTGAAGAGTAGTTGATCTGTATGCTTGTTGATACATGATGACTCTGGAAGAGGCATAATTCTGAACCAGCTTGTGTCCTGGACAGTGTTCGAATCTCCAAGCCCCACATTCCTTTCAAATAACAAATATTATTCCTAACTTTCTGACATACTGTCTGGATATAGTAATTATTCAGTACATTTTGGATGGCATTATTATTTCTGAGAGTACTATTACTTGCTCATTATAAAGCTTTGGTATTTCTTCACAGGGCCATAAGATGACTATTTTATGTCACTAGTATGTATGCCTGTGAGCATGACGTGTGTGATAAGGTTGTCCTTGGCCATGACGCATGTGTGGACGTCAGACAACAACTTTGTGGTGGTATTCCTCTTCATTGATGAATCCCGGGGTTCTGAAGATCAGTCTCCAGCCATGATTTGCACATCAAATGCTTTCATGCACTCAACCATCTTGCTGCATCAGGGATCTTAAATTTAAACTTACATGCTGGGAACAAACACATAAATACTACCTTATCTCACATATATCGTCTGAAAGTCTGCCTTGTAAAAGCAGAGAGAAATATTAGGTAGCATCAAAATATAGTGCATACAGTTTCTAATTAGGTAGGAACATTTGGGAAATCTGCTATATACCATATTGATCATAAAATAATCATATATTTCAAAATTGCTTAAAAAACTTTATGTATTTATACCATGAAATTATAAATAAGTGAGATGACAGTTAACTATCTCTTGGTTTAATTTCTCTATAATATATGCATATATCCAAAAACATCATAGATCATAATTTTATAAAATTGTCAATTTAAAATTTTACATAAATTTGCATGAAAAATAAAAATAAATTTAAAACTCAAAGACAACTCCTATGTATTATTTTTCTTATTGTTTAATAAGGTAATTTTTGCATGATTGATAAAACAATATTACAAATAGAAGGATAATGGTTATGGAATCAACTTCCTGTTTTTAAGAGTGCAGATCTCCCTAAAAGCTTCATTTAAATGTATTCTTCATGCTGATGTTGCTGACTTTAAAAAAGTATTCTCTATTATATTATAAAGTATGGCAAAGGAAAATGCCATTAAATAATGTGTATGTCAAGGCATATCACAATAGTGGTAGATTATATAGGCTCTTTCCTATTTCAGTTCAGAGGAATAGCACTTTTGTACTATACAAGTAAATTGATTGATAAAAAAAACAGCAAGAGAAAGCCATGCATTGCTTAGATGTGTCTGACTGTGCATCATTCCATCTTCATAACACCAGAAGATTTTAGTGACAGCCTCGGGACCACATCATGAGTGCATTATTGGAATGAAGGCAGAAGAAATGCATGAAGTATCATGAAATGATTGTATGCTCATACTGAATTGTAGTGTAAGTTTACTTTTATAGTACACATAGTATTTGATGAGGTGATGATACAGTAGAAATTTGGAGTGTATTGATTGATTTAACAAGTATTAATTAACAAGTATGAGTCAAAGCTAGGTGATAAAGATGTAAATATCAACAAGGTCAGTGAACTCCATTATCATTAGTAGGCTTACTGTCATTTAAGTAAATAGTTACCACCTCAAAAAGTGCTGTGTAGTACAAAAGTGAGACTTTTAAAGGAGATGGCACTCAAAAATGTGGACAGATAAGGAAGGAAAGCATCCTCTATCTCAAGAAGGAGGAAATGATAACCAGAGTATAAATTTCACAGAAGGACTGAGACATGATTGATTTTATATTAATTTATATGTCTGCCTTCATTTGGATAATAGATAATTATAAGTGTCTTCCAATTAACTACATGAGGGAAAGAGTGTATGAATGAACAGACAAGACTTTTTCACCAAGAAATTTTTACTAGCAGGACTTTGCAGTTCATCCTTTCCATACCCTTTCTTTCTAGCCTAGCCTGATTCTTTTAATTGGATTTCCCATATTTTCTAAACTAGAGTCATCCTAGCACAATTTATGGGGGGCCTGCGGCATATTCTACGTTGAAGCCTGAGACTTGGCATCAGAGAGTTGTTAGTTGCTGTGTACAATTACACAGACAACATGCACAATTAAATATTAACTGTACGTAGCAAAACTCTAACTCTGGAAAGAGTTGCTCAGAGACATTCACCTGGCTGGGCTGAGATGTGCTCTCAGTGCTTGTTCCAGTTGATGTATTCCTTCATGCCTGCCAAGGATATTCATAGTAAGATCTGTATTTAGGCCTAAAAAGTACTGATAATGGAAATGATGAAGGTAAACTTGGAAAGGCGGCCTAAACTGTAACCATATAGAGCCTTGTTGGCCAATGTGAAATGCACTAGTGTAAACTTATATTATCTGACAACCTTACTTGTGTCAGATAAGGTTCAGCAAACATCATTTAATTTTAAAATGTATCACTTCATACTAACATTCTATAATTTTCTAGAGTACATTTTATGCAATTTTTCCAGACAGTACAGTAAACTTAGAACATATATTATCACTTAAGTAGTTACTAATATTTTCAAAAAATACAATTTTTAAATCATCTCATTAAGACATAATAATCTTCCAGCAGAGGTATCTGATGCTGTCATATCCAATAATTGGATATAAACCATGGATGCATCTGGACTATATTCTCATATCATGGAAACAGAGTCATACAGTCACTTATGAATTATGTTTGGGAGCCTTGCCCGTGAACTTTCTAGAGGCTGCTTTCTTTCGATGACAATGGCGAAGCCATGTGAAATGCCCGAAATGCCAATGTGGCACTTTTTTGCTAGTTGTTTTTCAGTTCCTCTGAATGAAGGTTTGAGATTTCCTTATTCTCAGGTCATAAATTAGATAAAGAAATTGTTTTGTAATTCAAAACATGGGGTCATCATGGAAGATATTTCAGAAAGCACGTAGGAACCAAAAGCAGGAAAAGGGCCACAGCTGTCCATCTTAACAGTGTGGCTACTGTCTGTCTTAACGGCATGATCACTGTGCATCTTAATGGCGACCTTCTGTCTTAATAGCATGGTGACAATCCATCTTAATGGTGTGGTAACCATCCATCTTAATGGCATGGCCACCATCTGTCTTAACGGCATGGCCACTGTCTGTCTTAATGGCGTGGCTACTGTCTGTCTTAACAGCATGGCCACTGTCTGTCTTAATGGCGTGGCCACCATCTGTGTTAATGGCGTGGCGCTGTCTTCCCAATGCGGAGCTCACAGAGCTGCAGTGACATAGGCTGCACAAGACTGGCCTGAGCAGGAGATAGTGGAGCATAGTGAGGGGCTCACAGGCCCCTCCTGCTGACTGCTGGACTTTTGGCCACTCACAGATTCTGGGTGAGGGAGAGGCCCATTTGTGAACCCACCAGATTTGAACGGTTGGTTCCAAACTCATGTCCACACAGAAGACCCTGACTAAATGCAGTAGGAAAAAGGAAGCAAAAGCCATGAATGTGGGAAGAGCTTTCTGTGGAAGAAGGGGGCTGGCAGGGTAGGAGAAAGTAGTACAGTGGGATGGAGAGAATGGTCGGAATATAATGTGCACATGAATGGGATTAACAAGAGACAAAACTTCTCAAGTAGAAAACTTGGTATTTAGGTTCCCAGTGTTCAGAGCCAGTGAGGCTGGTGTTTAATCTTTTGATGGTCTGTAGCTTGAAGTAGATGTCACACCTCTTTTGATTAAAGCAGAAATCATCCAAAAAACATTGTTAGGTGTTACCTGTCATACAGAATTCAGATGAAGTTTATGTTTAGGGGATGTTAGTGTATTAAAAAAATGCTGCTCTAGGGGAAAACAAGCAGAATCTTTAGAAAACATATAAGATATAATTTTGAATTCATTTGTTTATTTTACTATTTTACGAACTTCAAACTGGGAAGTGTCATCATTATTTCTTCATATTATCTGTGTGCTTCCCAGAGCTTTCCCAACAATTGCCATCTCTTGGCCTTTTGGACAATAAGTCCTTTTTAGTAAGGTGAGATTTTACAATGAAATACAATTAGATATTTTTTATTTCTCAGATATTGGCTGAAATAGTTATGTGGTTTATTTCTGTTACCCCAGAATAGCAGCACACAAATATTTTACATTTTTATTTCTAAGACATCTCATCACCTATCTTCTCAGGAAGGATGTCTTACTGTAAATTGGTAAATTTTTTTTAGAGTTCTCTTTGTATAAATATAAAACTGATGAGCTATGTTGTCCATCAGAGAGAAGCATTCACTGGAATATGAGTTATTCTCTTCAGGATCAGAGACCTTAGCAGCCTGGTGTATGCTCATTGGTAAATGGTGGCACTTTTGGCTGTTTGGATGCTACAGGGTGGGGCTGAAGCACAACAGGGGCATTTATCCACAGCTATTGTACATCACCTGTAGACTGTCTACAAGATAGTACATCACCTGTAGATTGTCTGCAAGATAGTACCAGTCAGCTCATTATAAAACAGGATTGAAATTCTCTTAGTGATTGAGGTTTATCCAGTGTTCTTTAAAAGGCAGGTTAAATCTCTCTCTCTCTCTCTCTCTCTCTCCCTCCCCCTTTCTCTCTCTCCCCCTCTCTCCCCTCCTCCTTGCCTTCATCTCATGTTTTTAGCTTCACGGAATGATATATTTTATCATCATGGCTGAACTTTGAGTCCAGATATTTCTGTGCTTTGTTGAAATCCGACATCTGTGAGATCTTAAGCATGTTATTTTATATTTCTGTTCTCATTTTCTTCATCTTCAAAGTGGAATAATACTAGATGTTCTCATTGATCAGAGGCCAGGATTATATGATATTCTTGTTCGTGTTCATATACTGAGTTTTTGAACATTTTGTTTCCAGATTGTTGTAGATTTGTAGGAAAAGATTACACACAAGTCTATAACTCCGTGATAAGCAGCATAAAGATATCTGAGCATGTGGCAGCTTCATGGGCCAGGAGCAAACATCGTCTGTTTGCAAGGCTTCCTGCCCCACCTTCCTAGTGAGTGCCAGGAAGCTGGCAAGCCTGCCTTGCTCAGGATGGGGTCTAGAGAGCCCAAGCTTCACTCCCTGACCTTTGTCTTCCTGGAAGAAGCCTTATTTCTGCATGCTTCCATTTAGGCTGCTGCCCAGAACCAGTCTGAGCATTAGCATCTCCATCTGAGGTAGGAGGTGGGGCTGTAGCATGAACTGCCTGCTTAGTTGCCAGTGCTTCTCGATGATCACTGCATTTCTCTTGGGTTGTCTGTGTTTCTCTTGGGTTGCCTGCATTTCTCTTGGGTTGTCTGCATTTCACTGGGGTTGCCTGCATTTCACTGGGATTGCCTGCATTTCACTGGAGTTGCCTGCATTTCTCTTGGGTTGCCTGGATTTCACTGGGGTTGCCTGCATTTCACTGGGATTGCCTGCGTTTCTCTTGGGTTGCCTGCATTTCTCTTAAGTTGCCTGCGTTTCTCTTGGGTTGTTTGCGTTTCTTTTGGGTTGCCTGCATTTCACTTGGGTTGTCTGAGTTTCTCTTGGGTTGCCCCCTTGCAGGAGGAGCAGTCTGAACATATCCTTCTGGGGAGGGCTCAAGGTCTTTTCATTGAAATTGACTTTCTCTTAGCTTCCAGGTCTGTTCTGGTGGGCAAGCAAGTAATGTTTGGCCTTTCTCGAAACACTCTTCTTTGATTATAAAAATGTTTATAGTTTAGTCATGCCTGAGTATTGTTCATTTTCTGTGCATTTCAATACATTCATCTACTCCTTAATACTTCAGTCATTTATTCTATACCTGGTGTATATTCAGTTTTGGTCACAGAGTTAATTGGTCTTTGATCTCAGGGATCTTGGACTCAAACTGAGTCAGCCTTTCTTTGTGTGACGCAGTCTTGGATAAGATGACTTTGAAAACTCATCTTCATTTTGCAGTTGTCCGAGTGCCCTTCAATTTCCTGTGTCCTTGAGATTGTGTGAAGTGTAGCACAGGCAGGTTATCAGTCCACGGAATCCAAGTGTTCAGCAGCCACTGTGCACCTGTGAGAATATTCACTGCGTGGATGGTTATGCACTGTTGATTCCCTTGAAAGTCAATACTGAGTCTTTTTGGTTTCCTACTTGTAAAGTTTTTTTTTTTCCTTTTTGGGAAGTTCAGTTATTTCCATTAAACTTCAGCTTGATAAGATCAGTACATTGTGCTGAAGTATCTGAATTCTGTATTCCTATTGTGTCATTCCAATACATGGACGGCAATAAGCCACTTTAATTTATCTATGTCATTGATGTGCACTGAGGAGAAAAGACTGGATAAGCCCAGAGGCGAAAGAAGAGCCCTCACTTAATATTTCTTTCTTATTAATTCTGTATACTCTGCTGACAGTCTTTAAATAATATTTATTTGTTTAAGCAATTTTATAGTTCTTTTGCCAATAGATAGAAAAGGATTTATCACATTATTTCTCCACAGAGTGTCTACTTATTCATATAAATTTTTGTTTATGGAAAAAATCTATATCTTAGGGAAATAGATCTACAGGCAATTATGATTGTGTCCTGTCCTAAATATGTATATTCACTGTGTATTACCATAGGATGAATATGGTATTGTTAAACTTTGAAGTAATTGCACGGTTTTTCCCTCTGTAAATCTATTGAAATACCATAGTTTATTCAGAATGTTACCTTATTCAGAATTTCGTGTAAAATCTTGAATCAATGATGCATTCCTATTATATAGATGTAGGCAAGATATACTTAAATATAGCCCCTTTTCTTTTAGACAGTAAAATGCTGAGATGAAATATTGCTAATCTTGATAGTGGTATAGTCCATTATGAAAATGTACTGTCATCTTGCTGCCACTGATTATATTCATCGTATAAGTTGAGGGAAAGCTTTCTGGGAAGGCATAGCGAACCTTAGGATACTTTTTGCTCTGTAAATTCACCTTACTTTGTTGCTGTGGTCATTATTATACCATAAGAGACCCTTCATTTTGTCTGAATTGTTCTATAACTTGTTACCTATTACTTTACCATCTGATTGTTTCTTCCCTATTTGAAATAGAGATGTGGAAGCAGCATAATGACACACTCATTATAGACTTACTAGTGAGTCAGATTTCTAGAGCTATTTTTACTAATAAAATCATGTGCAAGTAAAAGCTTGTGTTGTGGAGATGGGCCACCCGGGGCCTGCCACACTTCTGTTGCCGACCTGCTTTAGCTCTTGGTTGATTTATGTAGCCTCTCCTTGTCTTAGTTTTGTTATCACTAGTTTGGGGCGGTCTGAAGCCTGGAGCCATGAGGCTTGAGGGGGCCACGTGCATGGGTTCCTGCAGGCAGACGTTGTGTGTGGCCTTGGCTGTTTTCCTGCTTTATTTCTATTTCTTTTTCTTCTGTTTCATCTGTCTCAGACATTTTCAGCAAATAAATAAGATAAGGATTTTCCAATTATTGTGATGGAAAGTGCAATTTCAATTATTTTGTTCCATTGATATCCATGTAGCTATAAATAGACCTAATTTTGTTTCATTTTTATGTGTGTTATACATTTAAGAATGCTTAGTTTTGAAATGTTTTGGCTATCTACTTTTTATTCTGTCTTTGGATTTACCAAAATAATGGCTACTACATTCATGAAATGAACAAATAAATGTGTGCTCTCTATGGATATCCAATGATTGTAATATATTGTGTTTGGATGAATGCATCTTTGTGTGCATGTATATATGTATGCATATATGTCTGTATGTTGTTGTAGAGACAGGGTCTTAGTGTATCACACACCTACAACAGGTGGTCCTCTTACTTCAGTCCATGATTGTAGTTGTATATTCTGTAAAGTCAGTGTTTCAAAGTAATTGTGGTAGGAAAAACATAAATAAAATATCTATATTGTTAAATGTTATTTAATTATTAAATATTAAAAAATTTTAAAGATTCAGTAAATCTTAAAATATTTAATAAACAATAAATTAACATATTTCTAAAGCTCATATTGAGGTTTGACTACAGTATTGATGATTTTTCTTCTAATGGTGTGAGAGATTAGGAACATGATGTCAGGCATAGAAAATCTGATGTCACTGTCACGGTATGTAATAGTTACTCCTAACTACTGCTGTGACAGAGCAGCCAAGAGTCAAACAACTTAAGGGAGAAAGGAGAGTTGTTTAGCTTGTGGTTCCAGTCTTTCATGGTGGAGGCAGCATGGCTACATCACACCCATTCAAGAGGCTGAGAGCTACCAGATTGCTTCCTGCAAAGGCAGACTCCTCCTGGGACTAATCCACCTCAAGGCCCACCCCTTGTGACCTTCCTACAGCAAGGCTCCACTTCTCAAAGGTGCCATGACCTTGCCAACACATGAGACTAAGGGGGGCAAATTTCAAACCATGCATGACACAGTGCTAGTGAGTTCATCTTTCAGGAGAATGGGAAGTCATAACTGGAAGCAAATTTATTACCGTAAGTTGAACCATGTCTTTTTTCCCCTTTGAATTCCACAATTCCATTTCTTCTAAATGTAAATTGTGTGAATTTCATGTTAAAGGAGTTCATTTCTACTTAATTTTTTTATTTAAAATAGTATTTTTTGATCCAAATGTTCATTTAATCTCTGCCTTGGTGATCAGTTCTTCAGTGTCTCAGTGACTACATCCAAGGTAAGACAGGAAGAAGTGAAAATCTGTCGAACATTTATTGTCAGGGACCCAAAGACTCAGGCTCAGCTTGGCTGTGCCACTCCTACCCTAGATGCACACCCAGCCAAGGTCTGTTAACCTCTGCAAGTTTCCGCTTTGTTTTGTTCACATTAGCAGAGTTCCGCAGGTGACATCTCCTTCTCTTTCCACCTTCTCCTTTCCTTTGATGTCTGGGCATTGGTCCTCTGCTCTAAGAAAGAGAGTGGTACCAGGCAGTTGTATATGTCAGCATCAAAGTCATAGCAAGTCTTGTCACTTTTATCTTCCATCCTGGAGGGAGGCTTTTTCTTCACCCACTATTATCTCTAGTCCATCACCCATTTGTTCTTGATTGAACATTTCCATGAAGAACTGGTTACTCTACTAACTAGCTTATGTATAGATTATCTGTTCTGATTCTTCTCCAAAGAGTCCGCCCCTTATAGGATAGTGCGTCCTTTCAACTCTAAATATGATATCAAGTAAAAGGTTTTGTTGGATAGTCTTGAAGTTTGTTTCAGCTAAACTTTGAAGCAGTGGATGAATTCAGTATCAAAATAGTCATCTAAATTTGTGTTGCTGCACATATTTTTATGAGAAATATATTTTATTTGTATACAGAAAGTTTCAATTTACCTTTCATTTTTGGTTTAAGAAATTTGAGTTGTTTATACTAGATTTGGGAAAATGTTTATAGAAGATTGCATGATATACATGACATAAATACAACATCTTCTTATTTGTTTTATTTCTGTTTATTTGTTGTTTGAGTGTAATAAATTATTGCTCATTTACTTTACATATAGGCCTATATATGTAAAAGCAAGTATTTCTGGACAGAGGATCTCTTTTATCATAGTATTTATTTAAATTAATTTATATCTACAGTGATTACTTTTGGGTGTATGTGTGTATGCATGTATATATGAATGTGGATGCCTATACACATGTCACAAGGCCTCAGGTGTCTTGTACCCTCTGCCTTATTTCCTTATAAGATCTCTCTCTCTTGATACAGTTTGGTGGTCAGCAAACCCCAGTGATAGCTCTGTGTCTGTCCTCTCCCATACTTGGATTTCAGATATAAATGACCATGTCTAGCTTTTTCTGTGGATTCTGGGAATTTAAACCTGGTCCTTTTGCTAATACTCCAAACACTGTTTCCCCACCAAGCCATCTCTCTACTGGTAACTCATTTTTTAATGGATTTCATCAATCTTTGTAAATCTTTTTTTTTTTATTTCCACTCATACAAACTTAACAGATACACCGGTCCCCCCCCCTCCCTCCAACCCTCTATCCCCCTGTGATCCCCTCCCCTCCATCTTTCCTCCCTATCCCCCAGTGCCTCCCCCTCCCATCCCCAATCTTTGTAAATCTTTTATACAACTTGCTTCAATATTGTGAGTTTTGAGATAGGATTTTAAAAAATACAGATAACGAGAATAGAGCTTAAAATTTATTAATTTAAATTATACCAAGGAATTGATATCCACTCTTTCCTGGTCCTATGTTTATTTGATGCTGATAAATTTTCACCGATATTATGCCACATGGTTAAATGAGCAGATCAGCAAAGTTGTTAGTAATTCGAGTCAAGGCCCTCTTGAGTTTTGAGGTGCAAGAGTTAATGGAGACAGATGTGGGAAGCCAAAATCTCTCAGGAAGTAGGTTAATCCCTTTTCTCTGTTCCTACAGAATTTGGCATTTAGTCTGTATTTGAGTTTTCTTTTCAGGCTTAGCAATATTAACTGGAAAATAATCTGCTTTTAGTCTTCTATGCATAAGTTAAATGTGTGATTATGTGTCATGGATAAATGGCAAGAGATACGATAAGATAATCTTTGTGAACAGGCATATTGGAACATAAGTCCCAACTTAGAATATGTTCTCCTTGAAAAATGGAAATGATCGAGGTAAGCGACTGGCCAGTGAGGAAAAGCCATTTGTATGGGCGAGGAAGGGAAGCCAGGTGAGCTGTACCCGCACCAGAGAAGGACACGATTCCTAACCAGTCGCACTGTTCTACAGGCTGAAAAATAGTGGGGTTTAGAATCAATTTCACCATTGATCAGAAAGACAATCCTTTTTGTGACAATCTTGTCCCGAGGTTTTTGCTGTCAGAGGTGGAAATGAATGGTTTGTCTGAGTAAGAAAGGAGTGGGGCCTTCGGGTAAGCCCGTTATCACAGCGAGGCGAGCAGAGAGCTACTACATCATGCTGGGGGAGTGGAGGAAAGTGGAGAACATGGATACAGAGAAGATTATGTCACATTAATTTACAGGCCTGTGTCCTAACATTTACAAAGCATTTTCTTATTATTGCACAGAAAAATTAAGCAAATCTACAGTAGAAAATAATTTGAAACCTGTATGAAGAGTCTGCAGTGCTGTTGCGATCAATATTCCGAGCTTCGTGCTGGCTGGGCCCTGGAAGGCCCGCTGAGAAGGTGAAGCTGGGGGAAGAAGCTGGGGGAAAGCAAGCTGGTGGTGAAACAAATAATGATTACTGCAAGGGCCTCAGAGAATCCCCACGGGATCAGTGCTAGGTGCATTTAGAATGGTACTGGGTGATTCTTTTTGAGGAGGAAATTAAGATAGATTTGCTACTTCCCAGACTGAGTTATTAAGGCAAGTGGCTGTACCCTGCGCACACATGGAGATGTACTGAAGTCTCCCTGTTGAAAGAAAGCAGGGTGTTCTGGTGAGGTGGTGCAAATGCAACTGTTTGCATATTTAGCACTCAGGATGGGGGAGATTTCAACTTTGCTAGTGATTGGTGAAAGTGTGGTTAGGAAGCATTGGAGAGCCCCTCAGTAGGCAACGGGCTGATAATGGATTGCCGTGCAAGGATAAACCGAGCCCATGCTCCCTTTGGGGGTCTTGCTGGTTGTCTAGATTAGGGGAATTAGGGAGCTACATGCCAGTAGGAGACCCTGCCTAAAAAACAACATGGATAGCTTCTGAGCAGACACTTCACTTGTTCTCTTGGTCATCACACATACATGCACACAAGTGCACATGTACCTGAACACACACAGACACAGACACATGCACATACACGTGCACGCACGCACACACACACACACACACACAGTGTATCTGGTATTTCCCTGGTCTGACCATTCAGACACCTCCAGAAACACTCCCTGGTATCTCTAGCCTCTTAAATCTCAGTCTGTCAGGGGAAGCTGGTGAATCTCCCTTAAACGCTTTTCTAATAGGTTAATCAGCTTTGTCAGGATCTCTTTCAGAAATGTGGCAGCATTTCCCGTCTGCTGATGTCACTTATGAGTAGTTTCTAGTGTGCTCACGAGTTTTGTGTGAGTGAATGGATGACATGGAAATAACTTTGGTTGAATTTTTCTAAAGGTCTTTTTTTAGTGATTTCAACATTTAATCACTTTTCCCTTTTTAAATGAGTTTTGGCAGCAGAGCATCACAATAGCTTTTCCCAGGCTTCGTGTTGTGCTGCAGTTGACCCTCTAGGAGCTGCACGGCTTCAGCTTAAGGTCCCTGTCACATCTGTCCACTCAGCGCTGTGACCAAACACAGTCACAGACAATGCATACACGAAAGGGTCAGTCAGGAGTCCAATAAAGCTTTACAAAACCAAGTAGTATTCTCCAGTAGTGGCCTGTCCTGCCTTTGAAAAGCTGAAGATGAGCATTATTGTAACCTTCAAGTTCTTCAGTGATTAAGGCCTCGGGATTGTAATCCAGCTGATGTCTTTGTGATAAAACAGGCTGAAATCCACAGGCTGATGTTTCCTAGGTGTTGCCTGCCACTTTTAGCTATGTTTGTACAATCTTGATAATTTACAAGAGTGAAATTGCCTGGAGTTATCCTGTAGTTTGTTCAGGAGGAACAACCCACATTCAAGGATCAAATTCTTGGATGTGTATGAAAACTGGAAGTGACAGGGCAGCAGAGAACACAGGAGCTTCGAGGAAGCCCACATATCAGTGTTAATCTGTGGGAGACACTAGATTCTGAGACCCTAACCAGATCGCTGCAGCTCTGACGGATGGTGAGCTGTGAGCCCAGTGGGGGACACAGCCATGGATGATGACACCTGTGAGCCCAGGTGGGAGGATGCGGCCATGGATGATGTCAGCTGTGAGCCCAGGGAGAACACAGCCATGGATGACGTCAGCTGTGAGCCCAGAGGGGGAGGACACAGCCATGGATGACAACAGCTGTGAGCCCAGGCGGGGGATGCAGCCATGGATGATGTCACCTGTGAGCCCAGGCAGGAGGACACAACCATGGATGACGTCAGCTGTGAGCCCAAGAAGGACACAGCCATGGATGATGACACCTGTGAGCCCAGGTGGGAGGATGCGGCCATGGATGATGTCAGCTGTGAGCCCAGGGAGAACATAGCCATGGATGACGTCAGCTGTGAGCCCAGGGGGGAGGACACAGCCATGGATGACGTCACCTGTGAGCCCAAGAAGGACACAGCCATGGATGCTGTCAGCTGTGAGCCCAGGGGGGAGGACACAGCCATGGATGACGTCAGCTGTGAGCCCAGGGAGAACACAGCCATGGATGACAACAGCTGTGAGCCCAGTCGGGGGACGCACCCATGGATGACGTCACCTGTGAGCCCAGGGGGGATGCAGCATGATTGTGCTCGCTGTTTCCTGTGCTCTGGCTCAGCAGGCAGAGGGTCAGAGCTTGGTCCCCTCTACAGGCTGCTTTAACTTCTCAGGTGCATTTGCATTTCCGGCTTAACGTGGAAAACTTTTAGCTTACTATACTTTGTGGTGGATTCAGTAAACCTGAACTTACATTTCTTTGCATGTGGAATGTAGCGGACCAGAAGGAAGAGGAGAGAGTTTTTTTTAACGTGCTTGTATTATAATTAGACAATAGGTTGTCATTCTGTAATTAAAAAGCTAAAATAGCTACAAATACATATATTAATAGTATGATTGAATTTCAAATTTTATGCTAAGTCAAAGAAGCAAACATAAGCAGATGTCTCTTGCACAGTGATATATATCTCTACTAAGGGAAAAAATAGCTTTTTTAGCTCATGAGATTCTTAGTGTTAGAGGCTGAGAGAGCAAGAACTCCGGAGAAGCAAGGCTTGCCCTGAGTTAGAAAGAGACACAGAAAACACTGGAGTGAGGGAATATTTTTCATTCAGATAGTGTTGGTATTCTATGCTTATGTACTCGGGAAAAGACTCTTAGGGTAACACTTGGGGCTGGAGAGGTGGCTCGGGTTAAGCCTCTGCCTTGCAGGCAGAAGGTCCTGAGTTTGGATCCTAGACCCCACGTATAGACGCCAGGCAGAAGCGGGGCAGCCTGCGTTTCTGGTCCTGGTAGGGCGGAGCCTGTGAATCCCAAGGCACAGTAAACAAGGAGGAGGCAGTGGTCCATGGTGGTTCCCGAATTCGTCCGTGGTTCTACACACACATACATACATACACACACATACACATATACACGCACAATTGAATTAAATAATAAATTAAAAAAAATTTTAAATTTTACTATTCCTCAACTACAAATAGATTAGGATTAGTTGTATTATCTGGCCTGACATTTTGCTATGTGATTACTTCATGCTTTCATTCCTTAACTCAGTGAAAATTTTAGGTTGGTTAGCAGAAAATTTGTAAAGCATGAATTTTGTACATTTTAAGAGAAATCACAATATTTCTGGGTTTTGTTATTAGTGCAGTTAATGATTCAAATTAAATATTGACTTCTTCATATTGACACTAACAGAGCCCTTATTGCTCATATTCTGAACGGTGTCTTTGGTAATAACGATTCTGTGCTTCCACATAGGCATGTAAGCTGGTCTTGGCCTGGACTCTGGTGACCGGTGCGATCGCAAGTACAGGCCTCTCCAGATGGCTTTTGCTTTGCTTCCCCTGGGAGTATCACGTAACCAAGAATATGTCTGCTCATGTTATCTTTTCTGAGTGGGGATCCTTGAACCTGAAATTGGGTGCAGTCAAGCAGCCATGTATTTTCTCAAGAATTATGCCCCTGACATGGTGTTGGATGGAATGTTCTGGTCCTGTGTCCTAAGCAAGCACTTGGAGGGCCCCACCTCTTATGCCCTAATTATAGAACAGCAGATACAGGGGAAGGTCATTACTGCTGAGCTAGTGCTCATTGTTTGTCAGTTTATTAGAAAATGCTTGCTATTACTGTCTTGAGCTTTTGCCATATCTTCTGTACCATAGCTGCACAAAAGTCTTTGCATCTGGATTGGACTACAAAACCACTAAGCAACAGGTGCACACCACAGAGGAATGAATGCAAGTCTGGAAACTCAAGATGCTTCCTTTAGTAGACTTAAGACATCAAATACATTAGCTTCTCCCATAAGTTTATTATTTTAAATAGTAATATAAACTTCTAAACTCCTCTCAGATACCAAGTTATAACAATAGTAATTAATCTTTGTTTTATACTATGCTCTCATTGGTTTTGATCACAATGGAAGTTGGTTCACAGTGAAATACCTTTATTTCTGCCAACATTTTTATTGTCATTTTAAAAAATCCATTTTATATAAAATACCATGGGAAATACTCAGTGAAGGACAATTCTTTATCAATATTATACAAGAATGAACGATCATTGTAAAATGACTCTAGTAATCATCTAGAAGGGAATAAAGTCAATTGTAGATTATCCTTATGTGGCACTACTGATTCAGAGAGGCCCTAGCCGGGGCTCCTGGGTACAGACATGCCCCAGACGTGTCCCAATAGAGGAACCATACAGGCGGAAGGATGAACAACCAGTGGGAAGGAGGGATGAACAACCAATGGGAAGCAGCCATCTAACCTGCCCCTGCAATGGACACCTAGTAAACAGTCAAGTGATTGGTGGCTGTCACCCAAGCGGAGGGATGGCAACACCTGATTGGACCCCGACTCTATATAAGCCCAAACACTTCCTGAATAAAGCTGAGTCTGCAGCCAACTCATCCTCTGCCTGCTGCTTCTTGCCTGACTCCCAGAGTCTGGGTACCTTGTAGCCTGCTCACCCATTCACTTTGAGCCCTCGAGGCCCATGCCCCTACTGTTTCCCCTCTTCTGCCCTGCTGGCCCGGCAGGGATTCAGCAGCATCCTTGCCTATAATCTGAAGAAATGACAGGTGTTTATTTTTTTGGTGCTGGATATTGAACCTTTGACATTCCACTATTTGAGTACATGCTCTACCACCAAGTTACACCAGATGCAATGACAATTCCTTGCAGGACATAGAGGTCTTGCTTCAGTACCTCGTAACCGTTGTATGCTGTGCATTGCTTGAAAGTCATTTGCATCTAGTAACGATGACGAATGCAATCTTGTGCTGTATGTTCTATTTCTGTCTGTGGCAATTGTCAAGAAGTTTGATCAAGCATTCAGTTTTCTTTCCTTGGACAGTCAGGCTCTTAGGATGTCATTCATTCTTGTGGCTGTTAACTTCCGTGGTCAACTTGATCCAATGTATAATTGGGAGGAAGGATACTGTGCCTGCCTGTGGAGATATCTTGATTGCTGCTAATTGAGGTGGGAAGACTGCTGCCATTGGTGGCACCATTCCCTGATTAGGATCCCAGAATGTATATATCGAGAATGGGAGCTGAGCAGAAGCAAATTTCATCTCTCTCTTCTTTCTGATTGTAACCTGTCCTTCAAGCTCCTGCAACCCTGACTTCTCACCATCAGTACTGTACCCTTGGGTTTTGAGGCCAAGCAAACCCTCTCTACTTAAATTGCTGTTTTCAGACTATTTTAGCACAGCAACAGCAAAAGAAACTAAGGCAACTTCTTAGCTCCAGATGTACCTAAGCTATTTTTATTTTCATATAAAAAACAACCCTTCTCACACTATGACTATAGCTAAAAGTAAATGCTTGTAGGATTCTGTCAGAAGGATAGGTTTGTATCTCTCTTCTCATAGTCTCAGATACCTGATTATAATCAGTAATATAATTTAAATTGTATAGATTCTTGTTGTGATGACAAATTTATAAGACTTAAGCATTAGAATCAATTATATGGCTTTCTGTTTCTGCTTCCATAGAGAGTGAGTTATCATTCTAGAGAAGATATTTGATTGCTTTGTTTCAAACCTGGGAAGATAATGCTCCCCCCCTTTAAACATTCCTGCAATATACTTCATGGAACAATATGAAATGTGGTGTTCATTTACTTTTTTTTAACCATATCATGCTAAATATAGAGTAGGAAATTGCATATTTTAGCCATCTTTAATATTTTAAAATTGAAAGTACATTCATTAAATTTAATTTTAATGTTTTTCATAATTGCATTACTCAAGATCTAATAGCCAAAAATAATAACCAAATACTTAAGTAATACTTAAATGTAATAGTAAAGGATATAAAAGTCTCTGAGTTTATTTTGAAAAATATAATCAGGAAAAAGAAAACCTTAAATCTAATGACCTAAGATAGTTCCTGGGGAGGAAGCATATATATACTTTCTGAATAAAATGTTTAGATTTCTACAAACTCTTAAAAATTCTTTCAGAATGTTGCTAGTGCTTATAGTGTCGACTTGTATAGTGTTGTGGTATTGAACAGTTCAAGGAAATTAAATTGGGATTCCTTCTCCCATAGCTGTGTATTCACTTCAACAACAAATCATAGAGACATTTCAGATTAAAAGTTATACAGTGCAGTAGATGGATGCAGTGTTCCTGGATAAATGTTACTGAATGAGATTACTTCTTTGTATACAATAGTTCTCTATTTGCAATTTTTATGTATTCATCAATACCACCTGACATCATTTACCAAATGAAACCCATTCCTTAGAGGTGAACAGTCCCGATTGCCAGCATTGGGAGGACTGTGCTAGGACCTACTGGAAGGTCCAACTTCCCTGCCTCCCTCTTGATCTTTTCAAGTTACTTTCACTTACTTTGGAATCAGCATTCAGATTACTGTTCCTTTTTAAAAAGAATATTTTAAGGTTGCACAGACGATATAAGAAAAGTAACTCTATAATTATTAACTTAAATCCTGAGAAAATACAAAGCAAGTTTTGATTGTTGATGTGAAGTTATTACAGGTAGGCTGTAAGCAGTTTTCTCCAGAGGCACCCAAAGAGAGAAAACAGACTCTACGAAATGAAGTTCTCAACCACTCCCCCAGCAAAGAAAACTCCTCATATGTCACATACAGTAGTAGCAGGAAGTGCTTCAGACTTGGGCCTGTGACTTTATGAAGTGATTTCTTAGAAGTGATTGCAGGATGCTGACATTTTGTAATGAATGATGCTGTTGGATGATGTGTTCGTTTTATGTACCTTGAATTCTCCTATGTGATGTTGTTAGTGAATTGCCAGTATAATTTGGTGTTGCAGTTTGTTTGCATAGTTGCTGATCAATAACTATCAAATGGCTTAAGGGAACAAGGGATTTATTCTCTTATAATTACTGGTTACAGTTCATAGTCCAGCTTGACAGGAGAGCATGCACCAACACTTGGGCTGAGGAAACTGGCCACACCATCACCATAAAATGGCTGAGAGAGGAACGAGCCTTACTGGCCAGACCAAGCATACACAAGGATGCCAACTTCCTCAACCAGCTCTCAGTATTTTACATCCTTCCTTCCTCATCATAGGCTGGGCCTTCCTCATGGGCTAGACAATCTCCTGCAGGTTTGCTCTGGGCCTAACTCAACCACTAATTCTCTACAAATGTGCCCAAAGCTCAAACCCTTAACTGTCAAGTTAACACCTGTGCCTGACTATGACATTTGGTTATTCAAGGATCACATGTTTTGCTGGAAAGACATATGCAGAATGAACAATAAAAGTTTTTGGTGCATAACATTATGCTTTCTAGAACTAAATGCAGTAAAACCACAATTCAAAGAATGAGGAAGGAAGGATGTAAAATTTCTGAACACTAAAAGGAGCATATTCATATATTATTTTAAATGATGGTAAATATATCACTCTTTTATTGAGACCTGTTCAGCATATTTAAAAATTATATCACATTTATTCATAATCTTTAGTATTTGTAGTGTTCAAGATAACAATTTCAAAATCCTTTTACACTTGGTATAAAAACTTTTGATATCTAATGATACTTCAAAGATGTGAAAAACATTCAATTTCCTACATTTATTTTTTATTATTTTAAAGAAAAAAATGTCAAAGACTGCTGCTCCTAAGCAGAATTGCAAGGGTTTAACTAAAGCCTTCTTGTCCATGTGAGTATGTCAGTATAGCAACACAATTAGTAAAATTGACATCGGTCTTTTTTAATATCTACCCAAACCTCCTCTTCTTGATTAAAACGTGTACCTCATCATGAAGTCACAGTCTGTCCCATTTAGCTTCTCAGAGACCGAGATTTTGTCTTAAACCGAAGTGTCCTTGTTTGCCAGAGTCTCTGGAACTGAATAGTGAGATTGTATCTATAAATTTATGCTTCACATGAGTAAATTAGAAATAAAACTTTTCAACTTAGTGGGACAGTTATCATATTGCTAGATTGCTTCCAAGATTGCAACTCTGCATGATATGAAGAGACTCTTTGCCTGTTGTTGAAATATAATCTAGCAATGCTCAGCAATTGCATGCTGCCTTATTTTGTTGTACTTAATGTTGATTAGGATACTTAACAGTCCTGTGCATTTAGTGGTCCTAACAGATGCACATATGCCCTTGGCAGTTGTGCATTTTTTGCTTGACTTCAGGTCTTTCTGATTTACTTCTGTGTTCGTGAACTTCAGTTAGCTTTTCTTTATTTCTTTTATGTAAGTACTTTCCTTATTCAGATTCTTGAATAGTTAGCGTGTCCTTTAGCTGAGTGGCATCTTGGAGTTCTTCTCCCTCCTTAGTTCACTTTTTGTGATTCTTCTTAGTATCCTTCTTTCAGTGGCCCTTCCTTGGACATCCCTGGATGTCCAGAACTTTTAGCATTGATAGTCTGTGGGTTCCACGTGGTGACATACGTGATACGAAGTACCTTTCCATGGATGCTAAGATCACATTACCGTGATCCTCTTTTAGCTCTTACAAATCCATTGATTAAATTTATTCTACTAAACTACACTTTTAAGTCATGTTGAGGTTTTGTTTATTCGTGTCTCTCTCTTCATTCTGAATATTTTGAAGCTTTTCATATAAGTTTACATAACTTGGCGGAATAGAATTAACTTACTTGCTTTGTTTTATTGCTCACCAAATAACCTTATATACATTTTGTGGTTATGTGACTTCAGTACACAAGGTAAATCCATTTCTTTTGATGATGTCTTCTTGATTCTCACTTATTTGGAAACTGTGATACGTTGGGCAACTTCAGTGGTAGGTGATGAACCAATTTTTAAACTATATTTTAAATATTCTTTGCACTTTTAAGTATTTCAATTATGCCAAAATGATAATTAGCATAGTACATAGCTGTAAAATACTAAAAGAAGCAAGATAGAGACAGTGTGCTAAACATTCATTGTAGAGCAGAACCTGAAGTAATGGTCAGATGTATTGTTAGAACAACTATTTATCAAGTGTTTTTAATGAGTGCATGAATAAATATGACAGATAGGAGTAGCAGCTATGTGGGAAGCACATGAGATCCTGCTTGTGAAAAAGCCTTGTAAACTGTGAAGGTGTAAACAAATATTTGCTATTATTGGTCTTGCATCTACTTACTATAATGAGGTGTTTTTTTAAACATAACCAAAACAGTGTTTTATAGTTTTTGTAGTCATTCAGTAGATCTGAATTCGAATATCACAAATTTTGATGATTACTGCCAAGGAAATTTAGTACTTAATGATGTCAATCACATGAACATGTCAAAACTGTCCATTGCTGCTAAATTACACAGCATGATTTTAACTTTAATCCTTAGTGTATTAAATATTATACTTCAAGGTAGCCCCCATACTACCATCTTACTAAATGTGATTAAAAATCAATTATCTTATTTAATATATGGTGCTCGTTAATATTTTCTGGTATGTGGAAGAGATGAACATAAATCGAATAAAATATGTCTTTTATCCCTTTTGTGTTGGCCATGGTACTTTATAAATGTGTTGTTCTATGTGTGCATCCCTTCCCCTGTTTGTGTGTCTTGCTTCTGTGTCTGAGGCGTGGAGCCATGCATGGTGGCTGCCTGTCATCGTTAGGAGCTGGTGTTGTAATGTGTCCTGACTCACTTTTTAGAAAAGCCTGTTTTGTTCAGCGAAGCTTGGCTGTAGGTACCATGATCCCTCTGTGTGTCATCTGACTCTGAACTTCGGTCCTAGGTTCTCCTGATCTGAGAACGTGGTTTATGGGAGACATGGAGTAGAGAGTCTCAGGGCCGGGCCGTTCCCTTCCCATCACAGAGCTTCTGGAATGTCTGTGCCATTCAGCAAAGGGTCAGGGTGGTTTTCTCACCAGTGAATCAAAATAAAAACAAGGTCTCCAGAGCACCGATTGAAGAATAACCCACCCGTGGGTTATAGCAGAATTTCTTGTGAGTGTCCTCCTGACTTTCATTGTTCTCATTACTCTTCATTAAGCCCAAAGCCAGATACTTGCTGGTGTGCTTCAGTGACCCTGAGTCAGCTGGTCATTCCATTGAGGACGGTGGTCAGAGGAGCAGCGGCAAGAAAGCCTGAGATTTGTGGAGGCTCTGGGGGTGCAGTTGGTGTAACATGTTTCCCGCTCTTTGATTCTTTCTTAATGGAAACAGAAAAGTCTAACTTCACAAATGAACAGGTTTATGCAAAGCTAGAATTAAGATCATTACTCCATCAGTCACCATATACTTTAAATTTTATCACAGAAATGTTCTTTCCATGAAAAAATAGTCTGACACTTTTATGGTTTCAGAATGTTCACATTAATCTTAAGACATGTAACTATTTGACAGGAATGACAAGGAGACATTTTCTGTGTTTATGTAAGAGAAAGTCTGTAATGAACTTTTGTTACTTTGTTAGTGAAAATGTAACTTTTATGTCAAAAGAAATGAGAAGAAACACAAGTACTATAAAAGAAACAGGGGAGACTGGAATTAAACTCGCACATGAACACACACACACACACACACACACACAGGCACACATACACACCATGTGAAAATGTTGTCAAAGCAGAGAGGCACTAATACATTGACTTATATTTCATTCACAGATCTTTAATCCTAACTGAGGTATCACCACTGAAATTGAAATCGTAACTGTGTTCAGTTCCGAGTGTTTACTGGATGGTTACTATGTGCACAACCCTGTGTTAGAAGCTGTTAGCTGCATAAATATGGAGGTTAGTACTGCTGTGACAGAAACAAAACCATAAAGCAACAAAAGCAGTGTGTTAGCGTGTGCACATGGTGGCCTGGAGGGCTAAACACACCAAAATAGAGTGTCAAAACCAGATTTCTGCTCCTGATGAAGATATCAATACAATGTAAATGTCTGCAGTAGGCCTCAGCTTGCTTTTACTTTTAGCAGTGCACTGCTGCTCTGGGGGGTACGGGGAAACTTAGGGCAGCATTGACATTCTGTTCCACCAGAATAGAGTGGCTTCCGGTGCACAGAAACCAACTACTCTAGAGCACTCAGTTAGGATTAAAGATCTGTGAATGAAATATAAGTCAATGTATTAGTGCCTCTCTGCTTTGACAACATTTTCACATGGTGTGTATGTGTGCCTCTGTGTGTGTTCATGTGCAAGTATTGACGTTCTTTTTTTTTTTAAGCCAAGAAAATAAAATTCACTTACTTTATGATGTTTAAAACACATTTGGTATCCTTCCTGGAACATGAGCAGCAAAAAAAAAAAAAAAAGAAAGAAAAGAAAATACACTAACCAGTGTCTGTTCATAAATGATACCATGATTTTAAACCTTTTTTCAGGTTATGAGACTGACATGCTGCCTACTGCCTATGTTGTGTACTGCCTACCTTTCTTAAGAGTTCACTTCTAAGTTTTCAAATAGTTTTCAAGTTACTTTTGAAATAATCTAAAATATATTTTTATATTATATATGTATATATGTTTGTGTGTTTATGTGTCTGTGTATGTAAGGTATGTGTGCATCTGTGTGTATGTATGCACATCTGTGCATTATGCAGAAAAAAGGTAATTGCTTTAAATGGACTGAACTGGGATTGGGAAGAAGGGCAGCATTCTGTGATGCAGCATGAGAAAGGGAGGATGCAAGACGTGTCTGTGGACTATTTGCAGACTGACCTTATCTGAGCACACAGCAGGTGACACCCATAAATGCACACCACTGCAATGAAGACTGTAGAAACAGACCAAAGCATAGAGTGGCACTGAACAGTGTACCTAGCTAGTTATGACCTTGTGTTTCTCCATAGAGACAGGGCTCTCAGGTGACAACACAGCTCGAGACACTAGAAAGGCAATACAAAAGAAATGGTGTAAGTAAAAATTTAACAGTCTTAGACCCAAGAGATGGCTCAGGGGTTAAGCCTCTGCCTCACAAGCAGAAGGGCCTGAGTTCAGATCCTGAATCCCAGGTAAAAATACCAGACAGAAATGGCAGTGACCTGTACTCCTGGTCCTGGAAGGCAGTCTAGGATATTCCAGAGCAAAGCAAATAGGAGGTAGAAGCAATCAAGGGTGATTCCCCAAGTCACCCTTGGGGCTGCACAGGCATACACATTGCCCTGTTATACACACACACACACACACAGAATCATACACAGGTACACACAAAACATTAAATTTAAAAATTTAAAACAGTTTTAAAAATTTAATTTAAAAGATTCAAAGTTTTACAGTTTGAAACTACCATAGAATTCCAACTGAACAAAACAGGATAAAACTAGTAATTTGAACTTAAAAAAAAATGTGTCATGTTCTAGAGAGGGAGAGCTGGTATGTTGGCCATTCTATGTTTATAGAGACACCGGTGGTAGGTGTTTGGCATGTGAGGGGCAGGAGGCCAGTGGTAAGCAGTCAGTATGTGAGGGGCAGGAGGCCAGTGGTAGGTGGTCGGCATGTGGGGTGGGGGCAGAGGCCATCTGCGGGTCATGGTGGCTTGCGGATCCTCAGTCTGTCTGAGCTCAGGGAAAACAACGGCCATAGTTTGCTGAACAGTCAGTGCCTGTCGTACTGTCTCCAGAACTTTCTTAATATTCTGCAGTGTCCACACGAGTGGGCAGTGAGCTCTAAGAAGTAACGTGGAAGGAGATGGAGCTCAGATACCGTCTGGGTGTAGTGCACACCTGCTTGGAGAATCTCATTTTCCTGGGACTTGGTGGTTAAATGTGCAAGTTGAACATTGTTTGCTGTTTCCTTATGGTCATTAACAGGAGGAATATTGCTTTCCCATCATCCTCTTCTGTACAGAATAAATTTCTAATCCTTGACCTTAGGTCACTTTCTTGCTGGCTTCCAGGCCAATGAGAATCACTCTCAACAAAACTCATTTAGCAGGGATAAGTTTGTGTTGGTACATAATGTGTTTCCAGAGAACTAGGAGAACTTGGTATTTGTGGTTCTGAGAGCCCGGTTATAATGAAGGTGTTTACTCTCCTTGTAACACAGATGATTGGAATCTTCATGCCTTTTCTTTTGCATGAAAATTTCAGTAAGGATTTCATTCTGCTAGTCTGGATTGCTGTCATTGTGTGCTTCTCTGGGAGACAGGGTGTTTTGTAATTTCCAAGAGTATTTCTGGGGATCCTTAAATATAAATCACTGTGACCTAACTGATAATTCGCTGTTCTTACAAGTAGTCACATGCTATTCATATTTTATAATTCCAGGATTAATCCCAGTCTTGTGTAATAGCACCATGCAGTGTGTGCTGATTCTCTAGCCCATTCTCGTCTGTGGCAAGAAAGGCTGCTGACTTCTGTGGCCGGGCATACTTGTTCTTGTTAGTTGCTGCCATCCGTTCTTTATGTCGGCAACAACAAAAATCCCAGGGTTCAAATGCTGCTGCTGTTCATTTTGTGCTAACATCCAAGTATTTCAATTAGCCACTTGGCAAAATGCACCTCTGTTAAGATGGTGAAAAAGAGTAGATAACCCACTGCCCCCACCTGACTGTAGATCACCCACTGCCCCCACCTGACTGTAGGTCACCCATTGCCCTCACCTGATTGTAGTTCACCCACTGCCTCCACCTGACTGTAGGTCACCCACTGCCCCCATCTGACTGTAGGTCACCCACTGCCCCCACCTGACTGTAGATCACCCAGTGCCCCCACCTGACTGTTTCACTAAGTTCCTTGCACTGATACCAGGGATGCCTCTGCTTGCTGGGTGGCCATTGTGCCTCCTAAGGCACTTGGTCCACTATCTATCAAACAGAACTCAGTTCTTCAAATAATGAAGAATATTTCATTGTAAGCACTGTATTTCAAATGTCTTCTCTGCCCATTCTTCAAATGCAAGTTTATATAACTTCTCTTTCTGATATTTTTTAATTAGAATGTTGTTTGCTTCTTGATGTTGGATTTAACATGCAGCAGCTCTCTGGTGGATGTCCAGCCCCATCAGCTCTGGCATAACTCCTGACCATATTATCAAGGGTCGTAGAAGGTACCTTTTTCTTTTGAAACTTAAGGATACACACTGACCACCTGAACATGGTAGAGAGTAAAGTTGTTTACTCAGGAGGCCTGGTAGATGTCACATTTTGAAAACCCAGTACTTTTTTTTTTTTGTAACCACATCTACCTTTGTGTCTTTCATGAGCATCTTTAAGCACAATTCTGATCACATGATTACAGTGGCTTTTCAGAGACTGCATTGGCAGAGCCGTGGACTACAACATGCCCTCCTGGAGGGAAGGGTGCCGCTGAGACTCAGAAAATTCCTGCACCTGGGGCTGGAGAGGTGGCTCAGAGGGTTAAGCCTCTGCCTTGCAGACAGAAGGTCCTGAGTTCAGATCCTAGACCCCACGTATAGACACTGGGTGGAAGCGGGGGTGGCCCACGTTTCTGGTCCTGGTAGGACAGAGTCTGTGAATCCCTGGGCAGAATAAACAAGGAGAAGGTGGAGGCAGTCCATGGTGGTTCCCGAATTCATCCATGGTTCTGCACACACACACACATACACACACAATTGAATAAATAATAATAAAAAAAATTTAAAAAAAAGAAAATTCCTGCACCTTAGTGCAATGAAAATGACTAAAATTCAGTAAGTACAGGTATGAAACAAAGAAAAAAAAGACCCATTCAGGAAGCTTAGAAAATATAAAGTCCAGACTGGGGAGATAACTTGGGGGTTAAAACATTTGTCTCACGAGTAAAAAGACCTGAATTGAGATTTCCAGATTCCATATGAAAACTAACAGGCAACAGCCTGTCAATCTGACCCTGGAAGGCAGAGTCTGACAAACCCTAGAACAAAGCCACAAGGAGGCAACAAAATCTAGTAGGATTCTGATGTCATCCTTGGGCCTCCACAGACACACATACCACTCCAGGGGCCTATTGTACATGTGTTTGTGTATCTGTGTGTGCGTATATATATACACACACTCCCACCTACATGCAGACACATACATATACACACATACTCACATGTGCGCACACACAAAAAAATAGGTATGGCCCCATCCTGGGGTTACGTGACCATCACATTCTTCCCGCAAATACCCCAATAAAAATGGACTTAGTGGGAGCTGCTCCTTTGGTCTATCATGGTGGCTTTGGTGTACATCGCGGGTGAATAGGTGCTGTGCACAGCTCCCAGGAAAAGTCACACAGCAAGAGTATCATTCAATTATGAAAGAGAAGTAACTTTTTATGTCTTTGAAAATAGTGACTTCCAAAACGCTGGTGTCAGGCTTCCATGGGGGTAGCTGACTGTGGTGCTGGATCACATGGCCACTGGGACTGTGCTTCATGCACCTCTGAAGCGCATCTCTTCAGTTCGCAATGCAGACCTCCTGTGCATTGTTGCTTCCCAGTACGAATCTTGGCTGCTCTACCTGGAGCCTTCGACCCTGGAGTAGTTGCTTAACCTCTCCAAGCCCTTCTCACTTTGGAGATGATATTAACATTGAGCCTACGAGGCGAATGCATTAATGAGAAAACTACATTTTATTACTATTCATATTTAAACACTTAAAGAACTGCTAATAGAAAAATAGAAGAAAGTGGAATTCTGACAGGTTTGGAAAATAAGTTTGTGCGCATTGATGCCATGCTTAATTCCTGGGAGCATTTGAGTAAATATCTGTGGATAAATGAATGGAGCCACTAGTTCTTCAGAGATGTGGATTTGGTTTGAATTACACCACAGAATTAATGTAGCCAAGTGTTTGTGGGAGAAGCGGGCACACTGGAAACAGTTGCATGGTTTTATATATGCTGAACCATTACAGTGAGTGCTCTTTGGCTGTGAATAGTAAATTTCAGTAAATAGAACAAGTAAAACAATCGATGACTGGTTCAGAAAGCTACTATGGAGCAAGTTTTGAACACCTGAAGTGAACACTGACAATATTTGCAAATGTCCCACTTGTTATGTGTCTGGTATGAAACTTGATTTAGAAAGTTAAAAATTTTGGTGCTCAGAAAAATCACCTGCATATTTTTGTGATTCATCTTTTCTTTCCAGCTCCAAGAGGGGGGCTCTTCTGGGGCTTCTGTTCCTGCCCTGGGCTTTCAGATTTGGCTCCTCGTCAGCAGCAGCTCGTAGCTTTTAGGGGCAAGACAGAAGGTTGTATTTTCAGATGTCTAGTTTTAGACTTTGTTTATCCCCTAATAACATATTTCTGTTTATTAAGAGGTATTTTCAAGGCCTATTAGATAAAACTTTGATACCACGTTCTTTGTCTAGGCACACAAGTCATTCTTAGCAACTCGATGGCTCAGTAGTGCAGATGTTTTCCTCTGACCCAGAACTTTCTGCAGGGGTCTGGAGAAGTCCTGCTATTACGTTTGGCGCTTTTCTGAGAGTTGCTACATTTTTAGCTTTAATTTTTTCTTTACTTGGCAGGGGAACTTTGTTAATTGATGTCCTTTTCTTTATGCGTGGTAGAATCCCCCAACTGAGCTCACAGACAGTTTATCCCAGAGTGGGAGACACATAAAGAGATTCTGAATGGTGGACGTTGCTAAGTCAGCACATCAATCTCCCTACTAATTGTTAGGTTTGCCCAGGAAAACCATCATGTGCCTAAGGCCTTCAGAAGTGTTCATTCAAGTGTTCTTTGGGATGTAAAAGTACTTCCTTTTAGGTGGAATTTTGTTTTACTTTTACCCTCTAGCCATTAAAAATATCTATTATAGAAGGAATAAGGAAAGACTCTGGGAAGTAAGAAGCTGTAGGTAGCACTCAGAGTATAATGGTCGTGTAGATGTCTCTGCAGATTGTTTCAGAAGCTTAATCTAGATCCTAAACTGTCTGCC
Source organism: Typhlomys cinereus (assembly GCA_023101885.1). Taxonomy (NCBI): domain Eukaryota; kingdom Metazoa; phylum Chordata; class Mammalia; order Rodentia; family Platacanthomyidae; genus Typhlomys; species Typhlomys cinereus. The sequence continues at coordinate 10,042,495 of JALPQD010000024.1, read as the reverse complement.
CTTTGCCACGCAGAATGTAGCCTGTGTGTGTTTTTGCAGATGCAACACAGTAGCACACACTAGATAATTTGTAAGCAGAGGAACTTTATTTCTAGTACTTTCTGAGTGTGAGGAGGCCAAAGAGACTGATTTTGCCCTGAGGCATCTTTAATCTCACTCAAGAGTGCAGAGTTCAGGAGAGCAATGAAATTGCAGCATGGGTTTTGGAGGGAAAAATCACTCAAAGCATAGCGGGCATGCTGTCTCTGCCTTATCACGTGCAACTATATGTCTAGTAACATCGGAAGAATTTCTCATTCTTTGGCTTGAATTTGATATGCTTTATTGTTTGAAGATTTGAACTATTTTACAAAAAAAGTTTTTGGAGACCCACCGAGTACCAGAACTGTATAAGCCTTATATAGGCTTCAAAAGCTTATAAACAAACCATTTTAACTGTCAGATTTGAAGTCTATTAATTAAAATATAAAGTTGAAGTTGAAGACTCTTTTTAAGATGCTAATACACTGCAGCTGTTATCATGAATATCTGATCTTAAATTTCTTCCTACGATTGGATTTCTATTCTTAACTGCATTTTCTTAAATATACTCTTGGTATATGGCAACATAAATCACATAAAAGCAAAAAAGTACATGACTATTGCTAAAATATTTGATCTTCAGGATTCTTAGTTTCTGAAACTAGAAAAACCTAGTAATATAGAAAAAATATTAAAATTCCACATTTTCAAAGTTAAATGGATGTATGTTTATGGCAGTCCATTTCGTCTTTCATTAAAATACATTTAAGTCTTAATTTTATAAGTATTAATGTCTTTAAGTCTGTCTGAACTTTCTAGAAGCACAAAGCATCACTTACAAGACATGTTTTTTACATACTGAGTCTTATGCGCTCTTTTCAGTACTGTCTTCACCAATGGATATGTAGCATGTGAAATGTTTGATAATGTTATGAGAGATTTATATGTTTCCTAACATATAACATACTACAGATAAGAGATTTAGCCTTACAGAATTTAAACGGATTAACTGTTATGGTTATGCATTGCAAAAATTTGAAATGATTCAAATTTTTATCCCAGCCAGTTATCCATTCCTTAATGAGGAAGTTGCCTATAAAGGAACTTGTGACTTTTTTTCTAACTTTTTTCCTAACTCCCCTTTCTTTATTTGGGGGGAGGGAGCCCCCGTGGGGCTGGCAATCTTAGCAGCACAGTTTTGACCAGCTATCTCCATTTACTGTTTAGTAAAATTAAATTGGATAAAATTGTGAAGCCAATTTAGTTAAACTAATTTCCTGTATCTTATACAAATCTGTTGCTTGAGAAAGCATCTTGAAACCCACATTTAATTTAATAACTATTTTTTTGTGTGACTATCTACAACATTTCATGCAAATCATCCCCTAGGAAAATTGGTTTTCTTTTCTTCATAGACTATGATTCTGGTAAATTAGGAACTTAATTTCCATTACCATTTTTTTCATTAATTACCTTTCAAAAACCTTGAATATTTTACTGTTCATTTTAAATAATCTTTCAAAATCTCTTCTCAAAAGTAAATCACTTATAAATGAATCTAACCATCCCTTTTGCCCTTCACTTGACCGCTTATATTTCAGAGATTTGGTGTTCTTTGGGGGAAAGGAAATCAAATTTATATCAGTCTCAGTTCTCCTAAGACATTTAATCTTCCAACTAGCCTTGAGGCAGGCCTCTTCACTTAGAGGCCTCTTCCTCCTTGAACTGCTCTAGCCCTGTCCCCTCTTGCAGGAAGAGCTCTTTCTCCACTGCTTCCATCTCATACCAGCGAGCATGGAATAGTAATTGAATTCTCACTTCAGCAAGTATGCTTGACATTTCACCACAATTATAATACAAACTACTGAGGAGCAGGTGTCTTGGTTTTGAAGAAAGAGAAATTGCTGAAGAAACAGGAAGGTCACTGCAGTCACCCGGCCTCTGGGGTAATTGCTGTAGAAGAGGGTTAATCACTGGACTTACCTCTTTGCCTGAGATGGGAACGTTTACAGCAGGTTCTGTGAGAACAGCCCTCGGCTTCCCATGCCAGTTGGTTTGTTCGCCACAATTGTCTGTTCAGATCCATGTAGAGGCTATAAAACTTTTTCTTGCTTGCTCCTTCATTTACTTAGGAACATGCTTCAGATTCTCTTAGTCTTCTCTGCCAGCCATTGTTACCATTCGGCAACAGGTCCCTATTACCATGTTAGTTTGATAAGAGCTATGTTGTTCACAATTAACAATCCTTCCCTGGTATCATTCCCAAACCTTTCAAAATACCATCTGGTATGTGAGTACCCTGCCTCTGGAGATCTATCAAGTGATCATGGTGTTAGCTCCAAACACTTCATGCCTTCTCATGTATATCTGAGTGAGTGTTAAAAGGAGCTAAATTGCACTGGTCAACTTGCTAAAAATAAGCATAATGTTCTTAATAAGCCATCTTCCATCCATTCAGTAACTCCTTGAGGTGGGAATGTTGGGGGCCTACTACCTATCTCTGGAAAGTCCCGCAGTACTTGCAGACAAATACAATGCCACACCCACAGAGCTAGAGCTCAGATTCTTAGATTCTACAAAACAACAAAAGCATTTGTGTGTGTGTGGAGGGGGACACAATTTGTACAAGAAAGAAAGCTGCACAAAACATTGAAGTCACAATAGAATTTAGGCATCACAGAAAAGATAAAATGTCAGTCTTACTGGAAAACAAAGTAGAGCTATAAGCCACAAAAGATTTTTAAGATCCCTAGATGGTTTTCAAAGTAGGGGACATGTCGGTGCTCCAAAGCCCAGGGCTGAGGCAGGAGGGTCGTGGCCTTCTCAGGCACTGCTTTCCTGTTTCCTAGAGAGGATCTCCTTTCACCCACAGTTTCAAAGTTTAAAAGGCAGGAGGCACTGACTCACCTTTGTCGGATGCTGGCTGAAGAGTCACCCTGGGAAGCATGAGCCCTTCCACCTGCTCAGCCACTTTGGTGTCACCCTTGAACTTCGGAGGCTTAAGTTCATTTACATTTGGTAAAATACCTTTTTTTTTTTCCTAAGAAAATAGAATGTAAGTTAGGTTTGAGTGATTTTTTTTGGAGATAAAATGGCTCTTGGAAATTTTGCATTTAGATGAGATGAATTTAAATGAACCAAATGCAATCAAATGAACAGCTCTTAAAGTACACTATGTGTGAAGAATCAAATCAGGAATGCTTAGAGCAAAGCATTTAAGGCTTTATTATATTGAAACTGTTTGAAAAAACTAAATGATGCACAAATAGAATGTGATTGGGTTTTATAATTTAATACTGATATCTCCTTTTTCTTTAGTTTGTTCCTTCTACATACAATTTTCTTAAATAAATTTTCCTGAAGAAATGAATTATTTCAAAAATAATTTTAGAGATATTTATGTTCTTTGTTAAATATGTGTAAAGTCTCTAAAAATGTTAATAGAATAATAAATATCACACATTTATCCCCAAGAGATAGCTGCTGTTAAACTGATAACTTTTAAGGCTACTTAAGGTCTGCACACAATTCCTTTTAAATGCATATTTCAATAAGAAAGGTTTATTCAGTTTCTGATTCTCATTTAGGTTCTGGACAGATCCGTGTAGTAGCTAATGCTCCATGAGTTTCAGGGCTAGTTACCTTCGCTTTGCAGCAGTGTGTCCGGTTGTTGGTCCTTGCTCCGTGTATTTCAGGGCTGGCTGTCTTCACTCTGCGACAGTGTGTCCTTTGATTGTTCCTTGCTCCCGGAAAGGTAGTGTTATCCTGGTGATCCTGGGTGCAAATGCTGGCTACTCCATGACCAATGTTGTAAAGGCCTGACCTTGCAAGGCAAGCTTGCATTTGATTTTTAGAGATCGCTCATCTGGATGAGTGGAGCCATCTATGATCAGCACACATTCTCTGGTTTGGGGCCCACCTAAATTATCAAACATTCATAAAGTAAAAGGAAAACAGGTGAATGAATTTAGTGGCGATGATTTGAGAACTATAAATATTAGACTGACATTTTTACTTGTTCTGTACTTGTATCTAACAAAATTTCAAGAAAACACTTCTACCAACTTTTATGCTATATTAATAAAGGTGCTGGCATACAGATACTGCAGATTTAAAGAGAAAGTGTTTCAGGAAAAGGGAACGAGTTGTCTTATTTATTTGTTTTTAGGCTACACACAGTTTTGTAAGTCACTGGAAGTTAGTGGATTTAACAGTCTATATTGAATGGACAGATGATTTGTGTGTCTATGATAAATATTATACATAATGATTTCCTGATTGGTTGTACTGAAATAGCAAGTAAAACTTTCTTGAGCTATTCTTTCAGTGGCATTGTTCATACATCATTTTCCCAATTACGACATTTTTTAGTTAGAAATATTAAAAATACTAATATTCAGAATACTGTTACCGTGTTACTCCCTTGAAGCCATATTATTGCTTGCCTAACAAATGATGTAGTTGAATGTTTCTTTCCATGGTTGGCCATGAGGATGGTAATTCAGATGCTTTGATAATGCGCCATTTCATTATGCGCATTCTGTAGATTAAAAAACAACTGAGGTAAGAAGCAGCTAGTGGTCCATTCTGGCTGTTAAAGCAAATGAGTCAGGGCAAGGTTTAAGACTGGTTTTAGCTTTGGACATGGTTTCTGTAGTCATAGATATTTTTTCCCTCATTATTATTAAATGTTGATTCCTCAACAGTATGTAAATATGGGCTACAACCTAAGCTAATGAATATTATACAGAAAACCATACCAATAGTAGTAAATATATGAAGTACATGAAATTTTTTCTGAAAATTTTAGTTTATTTAGCACAGAGATTTTAGTGTCTGAGTTATACCCAGACTTTCTTTGAAACCACATTCGATGCACAAATGTGACCAGAATATGTATGATGGAGCCCAGGAGGAGGAGCCCAGGAGGAAGAGGAGCCCAGGGAGGAGGAGTTGCCTAGGAGGAGGAGGAGCGAGGAGCCCAGGAGGAGGAGGAGCTCAGGGAGGAGAAGGAGCCCAGGAGGAGAAGGAGCCCAGGAGGAGAAGGAGCCCAAGAAGAGGAGCTCAGGAGAAGCCCAGGGAGCACTAGGTCAGGAGGAGTCCAGGGAGCACTACTTCAGGAGGAGGAGCCCAGGGAGGACAGTGCAGCTGTCCTGTGGGCTGGCCACAGGAAGGCTGTCGTTTTAATACACAGAAGAAAGGCGGCTGGTCCTGCACTCAAGTGGCTAAATTAGGACAGGGAACAATGGATTCTTCTCCATCAGTGACTTTGGCTTTTCCAGTGAAGTAGAAGCTAGAGACGTTGGGAACCTGTCATTGTAAGGTTTGTGTGTACAGTTAAAATCGCTGTGCTGGTACTGTGCCATCGCCTGTACCCATCATTAATCTGCTCTGTGAGTGTGCTGCGCTTTTAAGAGAACAGCTGGGACAGAGTAACTGAATGAGAAGTCAAGTGAAGCCTGAGCAAATGCTGCTTGCTATTGGCTGAACTTAATTATACCTTTGTCAATGTTTTTTCTTACCTAGAACCTGCAGCTACTCTCCAAATTACATTTAACGAATCTTCCATAAACCTGCAATGTCTTTATATGATCTGTATGTTTACTTTGCTTATAAATGCCACCAAAGGCACATACATCTGCTATCTGAAACATTGCTAGCAGAGTTTTACCAATATCGAATGCTTGTGCAAACCAGCTCTGGACATATACTCATTTTCAAAGGACTTCATACAAATTAACAAAACAAGTAAGTAAGAATGTTAGAGCATAAGAAAAGTCTTAACAGGAAGATACAGTAGGTAAGGAGATGATACTCTGGGCAGTTGAAATTCTGTCTGGTTCTCACAAGGAAATGATATCAGAGCTGAGGTAGCTGATGGTGATGGTGAAGAGGAGGAGAAGGGATCAGAGAAAGGTTGCATAGCACATTAGGGTGGAGGGAAGATGAAGGTCCCGAGGCATGAAGAAGTTGGGGTTCAGCCCAAGAGCAATGAAAGTGGTAGAAAGATCTTGGCGATAGGATCTAATCTGAATCAAAACCCTTCAGCTGATGCTCAAACTAGAAGAGGGAAAGCAGATTCCTCAGGGCACCGCCAGCTTCACCTGCCATGACCAGGTGTGAATGGAGAAGCACATGGGAGCCCAGAGGTGGGCGTCTCCTCTACAGCACTTTCTGTGGGACAATTCTCTTTAGGTAGGGCCAGGTCAGGGACAGTTTCAGAGGGCTTCCTCAGGATGGTTGGCTTGTCCTCAGAGTTTTTTGCATATCATGCAAGTTTCATTTTTCACGGTGATGGGATGACGAGGAAGGGGAACAAGGTGCCATAACCAGTCATTCTTGTTTTCACTGAGAATGTTCAGGTCGTTCTCAAGGGAACTTTTGAATTTAGTGTCTGAGACAAATGAGGACCATCAGCTTACAGTTGTGGTTCAGCACTATTGATACTGCTCAGTGACGACTTTCCTTACTTTCCTGGTTTTCTCCACATTTTTTATATTTGGGTTAGCACAGATGACTTTTCTCCTTTAGCATGTGTCCTTAGATGATTTCAGCCTCCACATCACATTCTTAGTTCAGGAATGAACCTTTCTTTGGGTGGCAGGTCAAGATCCTTGCCTCTGGGTGACTTCACCTGATGGCCCATAGAAGTTACACATTTAGCATCCTGTCTCTGGCTCCCCAGTGGCCCATAGCCTCATGTCTCCCACTTCATATATTCACCTAGTCATTTCACATTTGCATCCAAGCAACCACAAGTTTTACCTACAAAAAATTTTATTACAACAATTTATTCCTTTCTCCAAAATAACTTCCAGCCAGGTTCTGAATCATCTTTTTACTAAGTTAAATCAGCCATTGGATTTCTGCCTCTAGGGTTTCCCTTAAATATCTTCTAAAAAAATAGCATGAAAAATGTGGCCATGGCATTCCTGTGTGCCAGTGTAGTTAATAGCCATCATTGCCCACGAAGAGGCCTCCCACCAGCTTTATCTCAGCCACCCATGAGACTGACATCTGACACCCCACTAACTTCTCACCTTCCACTGTGACCACGTGACCTGCACAGCCTCTCCATTAGCTATAGCTGTGTAAATACTCATTGATTAAGAATCAATTCACAAAGTTTCCTCTTTGGCAGTTTTTTTCTTGGGCTTTTGTTACCAGCTTGCTTTGTTTTACTTTGGTTTCTGAATACTCAACAGACATCTTTTTTGATGGAGAAATTTTAGTGTTTCTTAATGTGTTTGTTTAATGCTGTCTTAGCTTTGAGGACTCTTGCTCAACTTAGTGAACTTTCAGAGAAGGAACAGGTACATACTTATGAAACTGAATGAATAAATGTTAGCAGTTTTTTATGCAAATTATTCCAAATATATAAAATAATAACAGGCATATTTATTATTTTAGTCATAAAGCTAAATAGACAAATAAACTTCAAAGATGTTTTTCTACACTGTGATGCAAAGAATAATCATATCTTAATGAAATCACTTATCTTAATGAAATGGTTTCTTTGAAACCTAATTATAGCCCCTTCATTAATAAATGTAACATAGTGAGGGAAAGAAGTCGTGTTAATGTAGGTGACAAGTTACGTCTATTCCCTTCTGCTTTCACATTAATTTGGAATGAAATACATATAAATAGTGATAATAAGTTTAATAATAATGGCCTGAAAAGTTAATTGAGTTTGCTGTTCGTTAGACAGCTGAATTGGTGTGGAAGAAAGCAGAGATGAGAGAGTTTTGTCACATTCTTAAGCTGGGTCTCAGCAGTCCTAAAACTCTTACCACTTAAAGCATTTTCTTCTCCGTAACCTTCCTTTCTTGCTCCTGGGAAGGATTTAGTCTCCTGTTTACTTTCTGTTTACTTTCTGTCTCTGTTGCCCAAGGGTCTCTCAACAGTTACCACTGTGGTTCATGTTACTTACTAGTAAAGAACATAGATAAGGAATCGAAAAGGCTGAGGTGCGAGAAGAGGGTTCAAAACCTAATCTCCAATGTGTAGACAGAGTCATAAAACAGTGCTCTTTGCAGTGGGCATTGACATTATGTAAGATAAGGACCGAAAGATGAGGAGGGGGGTCTGCTGCTCCCAGCGACCCCAGGAGCAAAGATGCATGAGCTGGGTGGAGTCAGGGCCTCCAGAGAGACCCGCAGCTTTCCTTGTGAAGCTCTGTTGTAGAGGAACATAACGCTACTGAGTGACCACTGCATGGCATGCATATGGCCACACCAGGGAAAGCTGTGTGGATTTGTGCTTTTAAATATGGTTTTGACTGAACCAAGTATTTTCTCACACCTCTGCTCAGTGGCTTGTCAGTCTGTAGAATATGCATTATTTGTGAATGTTAACAGTAGTATTTTTCATTCCCTTGATAATGAGTTTCCAAAATCAGAGCATTACAGAAGTTCATGTAAGTTATCAGTCACCTTCTTAAAGTGCAAAAGTTTCTAATTTTTTTTTGCAAAGGACCTCATCAGTATATGAAAAATAGGAAAATCCAAGCATTTTTTAAGAATGAGTGAAAATGTATGAAGTAATATGGGTAACATGGAACCATTGGAAAGAATAAGGTTCTAGCTGATAGAACTGTGCTTTCCCAAAGCTGCGCCATGGTAAACTTCTTGTAGATAATGGTTGGATATTTACCGTGAAGAGTGGAATTCAGTCATCAGATCCTCAGATTAATCCTTTGTGATAAGCAGCAATAATCTAAAGTCTCTTTTAAAGGATGCATTTAGATATGTTTATAGACTATATGGACTTTCATGTGTGATGATTGTGCCCAGGAATCAACTTCATTTTCTTTGCAGGTAACTGGGAAATAATTTTATATATAATTATAGCTTTTGAATCTTTATTCAAGATCCAGTTTCATATCAGCTGTTGAGCTCAAACTCAGTAATAGGAAATGAGAAAGGCCTCCTCAGAGGTCAGCAGAGACTGTGCTAGGTAGATGGGCTGCTCTGAGCTCCTGCACTCGGGCCCATGAACGTGTGATAGCCTGGTGAGCACAATGTAGCCAGGAGGGGCCATGTGTATGGCCTGCCTCCTCGTCCGGGGGTTTCCTTAGACAGGGGCCTGGGCCTCTGGCATGAGCCAAAGAGGAGCCCTTGGGATGTGGAAAGGGCCAGAGCCACTGCTCCCCTAGCAATGTTGGCATGGTGCTGTGTGACAGCAGCAGGTTCCCCCCAGAGTCAAGAATGGCAGTCGCTTCCTGACTGTTCCCACGCTGGACCTTACACGAGCTGGTCACACCTGGCACGATGAAATGCTCTGGCTTCTTTGCTCTTGTCCTGACCTCTGTGAGGGTCAAGAGGTTTTCCTGAGTATGAGCGGAAAGCACCTTTCTATTGAATACTGTTCTGCACAAGGAGAAAAGAAAATAACCTCTCACTTAAGTCTAAATCCAGCTCTCACGTGATATGTTTCAGTAAAGGGGTCAGGTCTGTGTTTCGTTGTCTTGTTTCCCCATACTACCCCATCCTGAGATCATCTCAGCACAGCTTCTCGGGTGCTGCGATCACAGACATATACCACCAAGCCCCGCTATCTGGGGTCTGCTTTTTCTGCTAGCACTGCAGATGTACTGCAAGCAGAAGACTGCTTCCAGCCCAACACATGCCCATGTGGTGATGCACCGAAGGCAGAAGACTGCTGCCAGCCCAACGCATGCCCATGTATGCATATGTAGAAGATGGGGGGTGGCCATTGTTGTAGCTCTGCCTATCTCCAGTCACTTCTGATCAGAAGTGCTTCCGGTTCAAGTTTCCAAGGTCACAGAGACATATCACAGGTAATAGTTACCTTCCTGAGCAAAAGACTTGTGATTTTCCTGTTTGCTGTATATGTTGCTCACCTAGTTCTGCATTAACAAGTTATCACAAACCAGCAGCTCAGCAAAACACAGATGTACTTTGTAGTTGTCGAAGGCGGGAGGCCACTAGGAGTCAGCCTCCTGTCTGTGCCAAGGTCTGCTCCAAGCTGCCATGTTCTCTCGGATAAATTGTTTCCCTGAGCTGCACATTAAACAACAAACTCATCAACTCTCTGCTCTGTGGCATCATTTTTGTTGTATTTAGGGGGAGAGCCAGTGGGCCGAGTTGGTCTGACATCTTTTCAGAGAAAGCTAGCCTTACTTTGTTTTCAGTTGTTGGTGAATATTTAAGGCGGTGCTGGCTTACTTGCGTTGATTTATAGCACTGTGTAAACCCTTTCTTTCCTCAGCTTCTACCTGCTGTAATCTGTAAGCCCTGAAACTGACAACTGCCCTTTTCATGTCTGAGAAGTTTTATACTTAGAAGTCCAGAAATCTTACTAGACTGATGATCTAAAATCTGCTTCATTTTTTTTTTTTTTTTTTTACTTCTTCAGTTTTGGATTTGAATTTAACTTTAAAAAACTAATCGTGAAATTTCAGTGGGCTGATGTTTATGTATCTGTCAGTGAAATTTTTGTTTTCTCGTATTTTCAGCTAATTTCTTCAAACTACCATAATTTATAGGAAAGAAATCATGAACATTTTTTGAAAACAAAATAGTAAGTTAGCCCAGTAGCACTGGCTTTGTTAAATGAAGTTGTTACTTTGATAGAAAGCAGCAGAAAATACTAGAATTGGATAATGTTGAACAGTTTTTTTAAAACCCAGCTAATTAGTATAAATTTCTGTCCAATTTTTGATTTTCACTAATTTCATTTGATGAAAGAAAGTTTTAAATTGGCATTCCAGTAGTCTCTTTAAAGAATATGTTAGTGATTAGGGTTAGAAGTGAATACATTTTATTTGATAGATGAAACCATAGGATGTAATTAAAGCATGTATTCTGCATTTTTTTTCCATCAAATCTTTTCTGTTCTTATTCCTTCCTTTTTCCTTCCTCTCCTCCTCCTCCTCCTCCTCCTCTTCCTCCTCCTCCTCCCACTCCTTCCAGCTTGATGGGAGAGCACACACCAACACCAGGCCAGGGAACACCATCTCTTATGTAACAGCTGAGAGACAATCCTTACTTGCCAGACTAACATGTCTGGCTAAGTACATAGAAGGATGCCAACTCTCTCAACCTGCTCTCCATGATTTATTCCAGGTCCTAGTCCCACCCACCATGGGCTGGGCCTTCCCTATCAGCTAGACAATCTCCTGCAGGTTCGCTCTGGGTTTAACTCAACCACTAATTCTTTACAAATGTGCCCAGAGTTCAAACCCTCAACAGTCAAGTTGCTTAACTTGACAGCTCTCAATTGTCATGCTGACACACTTGTGTCTAACTGGCACATACAGGAGACTATAAAAAGGTAGTATAAGGTCACATCAGCTGCTAGTTTTCCCAGGAGGGTGTCCAAAGTAAGCACCATTGCACAGCTTCCTGCATGCTCCATTCTGTAGCATGTCTTGGTTCCCTGGAGTCGCACTCCCCACTCTCCTCTCTGCTTTCCTGTCACCTAAAGACTTTGCTCAATGTCTCTGGTAGTGACATGGTGACCCTGTGCCCTCGATGTTCCTTTCCACCCACCTCTTGAGAAATCCATCCCTTTTTCTGCTCTCCAGACCCATCGCACCCCAGATCCCTTTCTGCAACCCACATAGAAAGCACTACTCTCCAGGTAGTCACCTCTCCCCAAGATTTGCGCTAAATAGATTTTGCTGTGTGAGTGCCCATCTATCAAGACTAGCACCTTGGCCACATGTGTTTTGTGCCCTGAGTCCCACTTCTGGCTCTTCTTCACTCTCTGCTGCCCTGATATCTTGGTCAGTGTTGCCAGCTGTTGGTCTTCTCCAGCTGTTGGTCTGTTCCCTGCTGTTGGTCTGCTCCAGCTGTTGGTCTTTTCCCTGCTGTTGGTCTGCTCCCTGCTGTTGGTCTTTTCCCTGCTGTTGGTCTGTTCCCTGCTGTTGGTCTGCTCCCTGCTGTTGGTCTGTTCCCTGCTGTTGGTCTGCTCCAGCTGTTGGTCTGTTCCCTGATGTTAGTCTGCTCCCTGCTGTTGGTCTGCTCCCTGCTGTTGGTCTGTTCCCTGCTGTTAGTCTGCTCCCTGCTGTTGGTCTGCTCCAGGTGTTGGTCTGCTCCAGGTGTTGGTCTGCTCCAGCTGTTGGTCTTCTCCAGGTGTTGGTCTTCTCCAGCTGTTGGTCTGCTCCAGCTGTTAGTCTGTTCCCTGCTGTTGGTCTGCTCCAGATGTTGGTTTACTTCCAGCTGTTGGTTTATCCCTGGTTCTTGGTTTGTCTCCAGTTGTTGGTTTATCTTCAGTTTCAGCTTTACCCCCAGTGGTTTTCCCCAGTTGCTGGTTTTTCCCCCAGTTGTGGTTTGGCCCCCTACCAAACCATGTTGCATCTACCAGCCCAGTAAGGTGTTCCCCTTTCTGGTCTTACTTGATCCTGACCATCTTCTTGCTGAAAATGTCCTTCCCTGACTCTCCAGAACCTGACTTTCTTCCTACTCTCTGATTCTTTCTGCTCTGCAGCCATTTCTGGCTCAAATCTGACCATCTTCTAAATGGTGCTCCTAGCTTGGCCCTGGGTCTTTCTCGTCATCTCTTTCCCTCATATTCCCATGGCTTTAAAAACTATCTATATGCTAATAACCCCAGATTTTTATCTTCAGCCTGGATCTCTGTGTGCTCCTGTCTCATTTATTCAAATTACTTACTTGACAACTCCATGTGGATGTTTCTCAAACATCTGAAACTTAATATAGACAAAACTAAAGTCTTGCTTCCCCTTGAAACCTATTTCTCCACAATCTTCATCATATCATAAACGACATCCTATTCTGAATAATTGCTGAAATGGAAAAAAAAAATCAACTCACTTTTTTTAAAAAGTCTGCCTCAGGCTAGAGAGGTGGCTCAGGGGTTAAGCCTCTGCCTTGCAGGCAGAAGGTCCTGAGTTTGAATCCTAGATCCCACGTATAGATGCCGGCCAGAAGCGGGGGCGGCCTGCATTTCTGGTCCTGGTAGGGCGGAGCCTGTGAATCCCAGAGCAGAATAAACAAGGAGGAGGGAGGTGGTGGTTCTACACACACACACACACATACACACACACACACACACAAAAAAAATTGAATAAAAATTTTAAAAAATTAAAAAGTCTGCCTCTTCCCATGTTCCACATGCATCTCTCTTAGAATAGTGGCCTACCCGATGAGCACATTCCTGGTGCCAGGATTGAAAGGACAGTGTGCCAACTTGCTGCTTCTGTTCCTGTCAGCTGCTGATGTGATGGCTTTGCCATCTTGTTGAGTTGTAAGTTAACCCTTTCACCTCCGTGTCGAAGCACTCTGTTACCTCACATGATACCTGACATTGATATCATACTGTGGCCTTCATGACTGTGCGTGGCTTGGCTTCCCTCTCTTTTCTCTAGCTATGACCCCATGCTTACAACAGTCTGGTCACCTGCAGGTCAGTTTTACAGCTCAATGAACTGGGGTCTGGGGTCCTTTGAGCAGCCTTTGTTTGGAATGTGCTCTCCATTTGCATTTCCATGATAAGATTATTTTATTCAAGTGTCTTTTTAAATATCATCTTTGATTTATATCTTTAATCATTCTGTCTAGGTAAGCTACCTAGGAAAAGAGCACATTTATTTCCTTCATAGTATTTATATGCATAATTATCACTTTGTGCATTTGCTTCTGCATTATGTCTTCCACTAGTTCTAAGTTCTACCACCACATATGTGATGCTGAACATACATTAAACATAAGTAATTATCAAGTGAATGAATAACCTGCTCTGTCACATCTCCACAGCAAGTCAGATAGCCAAGAATTCAGAAAACTAAAGGGAAGTGAACCTCACCAATATGAGAATATTCTAGCCAAGAACTTTTACATGGACTTGTGCACTCAGTAAAAAGCAATTATTGGCTTATATAGGCATTTTTACTTTTTGAAAACAGAGATGTCCACTTAATGTCCACTTACAAGTTAATACTTATAAATGGTTCTTGCACAAGTGTTTTTTTAATGTTATTAAAACTGAGACAAGTCTTGTAAGTTAGTACTTTTCAGTATATGATATTCATATCATTTATATATGATGACGGAAATGTCAAGAATTACATAATTTTCTGCAATGAACCTTTATTTTTAAAGTAATTATATTTTATCATGGACTTTTCTATTTCTATTAATTCTATTTATTTCTATTTATAATGTTTTTATAAACAACAGAAGTTAGTGAATAGTCATATATTTTCAAAAAATCACTCGTTTTCATTTTTTACATAAATGGCATTATTGCTTGTATTCTGTAGGATTTTAATATTTTTATAAATTCTTTAAATTCAGTTTAACTTGTTATATGATAGGTAATGGATATAGTTTTTAGACATCTGCATTCTTAATTTATTTTATGTGTGTATGGAAAGGTACATGCTTCTGTATGGCTCAGACTGGCCAGAAACTCAAAAATCTCTTTTCTTAGCTCCAAAGTGCTGGAACTACTACTGTGTATTCCCAGTTGAATTAGAATACAGTATTGTAGTTTGCTTTACCAAAAGCATATTCTTTATTAAATATGTGACTTAGGTCTGTTCTTAAGTGTCAGTCCCATCTTTTTCTTAGAATCCCACCATATTCTTAACCTGAATATGGGCTTTTTGGATTTTATTAAAGGAGAGACTATCTCCCAGCTAATCCAAGTTGATAAGAAACTTTAAAACTTCATACATAACAGAATTTACATTTACATTTGGCCCCGTATCAGATGCCTTTAGTTTTAGTCCTACATGATTTGCTGTTCTACTTGGAGCCATGCAGCACACACTGAGCTGTAGAGCTTTTTCACCTGCAGCAGAGTGAGGGGCAGCAGACTCCGCCAGTGTTAAACCCTTGGCAAGAACATCTTCCACCTGCCACCTTGATCCAAGGCCATTCATTCATCACAGCTGGGGACACTTGACATCACATGAAGGACCCTGTTTCCAGTCTTCATAACAACTTTTGAAGCCCACATCTTCCTTGGGCGTCTGAAATTGTTTTGTGTTCCTCATAGATTCCATCTCTTCTGCTTTAGGCCTTACCTATGCTTAGATGTCATCAGACAAGACTGCAGAAGCAGTGTTCTACAGGACAAGAGCTGAGTGCTTGCATAGTCCCCGGAAGCCTTTCAAGCTCTGCCCCAGTTAGAACAACCCTGACGAGACGTTTCAGGATCCTGTGGACAGTTTGCCTGATACCCTTGTGGGGCTGATTTCCCTTTCCTGGCCACCCTTACTTCCTGTGTGAGTCTCCTTTTAGCAGACACTTCATTATAAATCCCTTGGCCGAGTGTCTGATTCAGCACAATTCCAAACTCAAGGCTGGTCTGTGATATAATCGTTTGGCTTTTGACTCCATATTACATGTAGTTCTTATTTATGCTTCATAGTACTTGATCTCTTTAGTAAACTTACCAACATACTCTTTCTTTTCCTTATAAAGATGATTTTACTAGGAACTATAAAAATTAAAGTTTCATTACTTCTGAGGAATTAGTCAAAAAGATAAAAAAAACTTTGATGCAACATCTGTGTTCTTTTTAAAAATTATTAGTCACATTACTGCTTTTGATCTTATACTTCTCACCTCAGCTATTGCTTCCACAAGGCAAGGCTGTGGTTCCCACCTCCCCAACTTGGCCACCTTAGCTACTTTCACCCCAGGGCAGGATTATGGTTTCTATTTATTTATTTACTTATTTATTTATTGTATTTGTATCTGAGGGCACTGTGCATGCACATGGAGATCCAAGAGTGACTTCGGGAATTTTTCTGGATTGTTCTACCTCCTTACTGCTTTGGTCTGGAGTTTCCCAGGCTGTGCCTTCCAGAGCTGGAAGTGCAGACCACCACTGATTCTGCCTGGCATTTTTACATGGAATCTGGGATCTGAACTCAAGTCTTTCTGCTTGTGAGGTAGAGTCTTAACCCTGAGCTATTTCCACAGCCTAGAGCTATCTTCTCAGCTAGCCTACTACCTTCACAGAGTACGCTATGGTTTCATCTGTAATTTGCAAGTACATGTAGAAATTCATAGTTAGCAATAGAGATTAGGTAAATAGGCATAAAATTATGGGAGCACATCACTTTATCCACAAATAACATGGTGAGAGTACTATTGGTATAAATTTTATTAGTATTAAAAAATAACTAAAAGCAAAGCTGTCAAGATTTTTCCATTTCTCAGAACAGATTCTGTGAAAACTTTTTATAGTCAGTTGTCCTGGTTGCTAGAGTAAATTACCAATGATAGGGATGCTTATCAACAGCAGGAGCATCTGGCGGCTGACAGTCTGGATTAGCTGCTCGTGTGCTCTGATGGAGACCATTTTCCAAGTGCTGTGTCAGGAGAAAAGAGGCAGGTCTCCAGCATGTGTTTTGCAAGAAGAGAATCCCACTTGGGACCCTAATGACCTAATGACCTCCCAATGACCCAAACTCAGGCCATCATGTGGAGTAGAGGGAATTCCAGGAGAAATTCAGAGACATCTGGGAAGATCACCCACAGGGATGATTTGATGTCTCAGAGGGCAGAATTGCCAACCCTTTGGCAGTGCACTGCCTACTTTCCTAGCAGATGGCAAAGCGAGAACTGGGGAATCCACCTAAAAGCTGTCTATGAATGTCGCTCATTTCACTTGAAGCGATTGCTGTGTAAAATTGTCTAAACACTAGCTCCTGGTCTTTTAAACACATTTGACACATTATTAGGCTTGTTCATCAAGAGTTTTGCAACTGAGTGCTTTAAAACTAAAGCTGAAATAGCTTTCAAATGATAGTGTCTTGCTGCTTAAATGGGTAGGCCAGACATCCTTCCTAAGGAAATTGACAATAGTGTTAATATCTCTGTGTGGATTGTATTCAAATCCACCTAACTCAGATTCACAAAAGAAACAAAGCCATGCTTAAATGTCAGGTATTCGCAGAGAAGCAAATAAGAATATGTGCTTCACTTGTGGGGTTTGTTTGGGAGTCCAAATGTAAGACCAATCTCTGGGTGTAATACCTTCTGGGAAAATAGGTACCAGAGACCGAAAATGCACATTGACACTTTTCTGAAATTTGAAAGAAATCAAAACAATAGCAACACAAATGATAAAAGCGTTGGTGGGTCTTCCTTCCATCACAGAAATGAGCCTTGGACTGTTCAGTGCTTGCCATATTCGTTTCCTGGGAGCCAGGCTGGGTGATTACTAGGTCCAAGAGTCCTGGGCACGTGCTCAAGGCTGATCCGATTTTCTCTCAGTTAAGAACTGTGACTTTAGGAACCCACCACTTAATTCTCTGAGCTTCATTTATCTCCTTTGTTAAGTGGAAAAATTATTCCTGTTTTGTGCAATTGGAGGGGGGTTTATGAATAACAGATTAGCTAACAGCTCTGCACGTGTACAAAACATACAACACGAAGAATTACGTGAGGTAGCACGTTAGTTTCCTCTTCAGGTAAAGCCTGACAAGGAGAGCTTTAATAGATCCTGTGGGGTCCAGAGTAAGTACCAACACAGCCAATCTTATTCCATGATGTGCAGCTTTAGGTTGAGTTGATCTTTTTAGATCTTTAATTTTGAATTCTGTTACCTGAATAAACCTTGTCACCTTTGTGCTGTGGAAGATATTTATACTGACGAACGGACAATACAATGACTTACATGCTTCTTAAACTTTTAACCTCCAATAGAACCCTGGACTAGTTCATCTGTTATATCCTTGGTCTCCAAGCACCACATTCATTGCTAATTGCTCACAGCTGTTGTTTCTCCCAATTACAATTCAGAGGAGAAATTTTTAGACTCCTTTTCACTATTCATTTCTCCTCTGGCAGGTTATACTTATCAGGCATGTTAAAAAGCTGAAGGGAACAAAGGGACAAAATATGTGATTAATTCAAAGTTAATTATTTCAGTGTCACCTGACATTAATTACCTTCAAGTAATAGCTGCATTATCTAAGCATTTTTAAATTCACTGTATTGCAATAACACGAACATAATTATAACCTGTATTGTTTTCCCCATGTTTAAGAAGGTTAATATGACCCTTACATTAAGCACACTTAAAACTCAAGTAACCACACACCCAGTGACAGATGCCATGGCTTCTGTGGAAAGTGTCTTGTTTGTGCCACTTAAAATCCCAGTCCCATTATGGGCTCTCCAGGCAAACAGCAAGTTCCAATGCCAGCGATCCGCGGGTCCACAGCTGTGAAGAAACATGGTCACCTCAACTGCGAGCCTGTGACCAGAATCACAGGACAGGTCAGACTGTAAGATGAATCTGACCTGCCAAAAACATCTGTAAATACATTAAAAGTGACGAGACACAAAAGGACATAAGGTATTACAAGACAAACAAACGAGGGCAAGCAAGCTCTCAGGAACCCGCGCTTCTTTCGCACTTAAAGTGTGCTTCCCAAGAAGGCTTCTCGGGCCCACCGTTTGCATAGCTAAGGCAACAGTTTCTTTTTTGAGGCAAAGTCTTGCTCTGTGGTCTGTGTGGGGGCAGGTGGAGGAGGGGGGTCAGACTCCTGCTTTTCTTACTTCTTACTCCTTAGCACTGATACTTTGAACTCATGTCACTACACCAGATTAAAATAACTTACTGTCAGTTAATATAAACCACTCACCATCTCTTTGTTGCTCCTTCAAATATCTTGCAATTCAGTTAAGAACTGCAACTTAATTCTGTGCTATTAGCATACTTAGGTTTGTGGAGTACAGGACTTTGATCTCCATTTTCCTTATGTAGCAGAGTTGGGGCGATCATACTCAGTCCAGTGTCTTTTCCTGCTTCTCCTCAGGGTCAGGTCTATTAGGAGGGTATGTACTTTCACGGATCTGTATTTGTACCAACAGTGTATCATTTATGCAATATGCATGTAAGTATGTGAAAGTACAAAAGTCTCACCTTCCTCGATCACTTTCTGGTTGACGTTTTGTCTGTCACTCATATGGAGACACTGAAGTCAGGCCACATCCACATACGGTACAAAGCTGATAGAGAAATGAATACAGAAGATACTAGAGTTCAAAGAAATGGCAAAAGGGAACCCTTTTAACACAGTTGCTGGGGATGCACATTCATCCAATCTCTTTGGAGATCACTATCTAAAACTGATCTGCCTGTGACCCACTGTAGCTCCTCAGCATCTGCCAGAGGGCACTGACTCTTAGCAAGAGGAGTTCATGACAGCGCTCCTCATGGTGGCAAAGTTAGGGAACCAACCTACGTATGTACAATGGATGTTTTCAACCATGAAGAAGAGTGAAGTGATGCTGTTTGCGGGAAAATGCATATAAGTGGATACAGTCATATAAGACAAAATGGTCCTTTCTCAAAAGTCAGATATGTGAATTTCTCTCCTTTGTGGTTCTTAGATCTTATGGAGTCACATAAAATCCTATGTCTAGGCTAGGGAGATAGTTAAATTAGTGAAGTGATTGTCTTGCAAACACCAAGTCTTGAGTTTAATTCTCAGAATCTGCATTAAAAACAAACAAAAACCGGGCCTGGAAAACCTGCTGTGGAGAACAGAGTTGTTTCATAGTGCTGGGGAGGCAGAGATAGGTAGAAATATCTGGGCCTGGGGCCCTCTGGCCAGCCAGCCTAACCTACTTGATGAGTTTCATATTGATGAGCGACACTGCTTGCCTACTGTCATAGTTAGGCACAGGTGTCAACTTGACTGTTGAGGGTTTGAGCTCTGGGCACATTTATGGAAAATTAGTTGAGTTTAGCCCAGAGCGAACCTAGGAGATTGTCTAGTAGATGGAGCAGACCCAGCCCATAGTGGGTGGGACTGGGCCCTGAACAGGTGAATAAAATACAGAGAACTGGTTGAGAGAGTCGGCATCCTTTTGTACACTTGGCCAGACATGCTGGTCTGGCAAGTAAGGATTATCCCTTTCTCAGCTGTTACATAGAGATGTTGTGGCCAGTTCCCTCGGCCCTGGTGCTGGTGCATGCTCTCCTGTCAAGCTGGACTATAGACTGTAACCAGACTATCAGTAAGAAAATAAACCCCTTGTTCTCTTAAGCTGTTTGATGGTCATTTATCAGCAACCATGCAGGCGGACTACAATACCTACAAAACAAACAAAAGCAAACCAGCAAGGAAACAAGCAAGATGACTCCTGAGGAATGACCCATGGGGCTGTCCTCTGGGCTCCACATCACAAGTGTGTATGCGCATTCACATGCACATGTGTATCTGCACACACACACACACACACACACACACACATACACACACGGCCATGCACACTCACATGTACATGTGTACCTGCACACACATGCACACACACTTATGTATAGATTAAATGAAGTACAAGCAAAATTGTAAAAGGAACAAAATGATGAATGAGAGGAGAGAAAAAAGAAAGGGGAGAATGAATATTCAAAGCAAATCATACTTGTAAGAAATTTTAATTATGAAAAAGAAAAAAACGACATCATTGTGACAAGCTGGCATTACAAGTTTAAACTGAAATTGGTCTCCTGGGGATGAAATTATAGGATTGATTCTTAGTATAATATTTTACAGTGAAAAGACTGAATATGACCTTTCTCCTGGATGGGGTTAAGGAGAGGAAAAGAAATTCTGTGACTAGGGTTGATAGAAGCTCAGTGTGGACCAGTAATACCAAATGCAGCCAAAATAATATTCTTGGATTATGTTAGCTAAGCGTGATGAAATAAAAAAAAGACTTCAAAATATTTAAAAAGAGCGATGTAATTCTCTCTTCTGCTCCTAGGAAAGATTGAGCTAACTGGCTAACTGGGTTCAGGGGCCTTTAGAAGAGCAGAGACAGCCTGGGTTAGGCTTGGGCCCTGGAGAGTAGTCGAGGGGAATCCCCCAGAGGGTGGGGGAAAGAGGAAAGCTTGGGCACTGGGCCTCTGCTCTGTGGATGAAGCAGGCAGGCCCTCGGGGATTTTCTGCGCTTGTGAGCTCACTGACAAAGGCCCTGAGATAAACCCAAAGGGGGCGCCACCCATCAGTGCTGCCTGGTGCCTGCCCTGGGTCACGCCCCATCGAATTATTCCTCCGCGTGTCAGCTTAAACTCTTCTTCTGGTCCTGGGATTGGCATTTTCATGGGCACAGGGAAACTAAACTAGTTTTTGCAGCGAAAAGAAGTGATGATGCGCTGCTGGAAAAAGCGAGGTAGGATCCTGGTCAGAGTTAAGAAGGGAAGACCGGCATCCTCTGGCATCACAGGAATGGCCTTGGAGGACACTGCTCGGTACAGGGCGGAAGGGCTGCTGGCAGTGGAGAGATGTGGCGTCTAATGCCACTACAGTTCACACAGATGTGGAGATGATTCTGAGATGACCATCAAAGACTTTGTGGGAGGGCTCCCGGCACTGATATAGAAGGGTTTAGATGGCTCCCGAATTTGCCTTATTTGCATGTGAGAGAGGAGTTGTTGCCAGTGCTGTGGCCGCCTCCATTGCTACATCATCTCTAAGTTGCTAAGTGGCATCCACTCTTCTTACTAAGGACTGCAGCTCAGGCATGTTAGGTCCCTGTGGTGAAACATTTGCTCCTGATCAGTTTCTTCCCAAAGTCCATCATCCACACTCATCCACACTCATCACGAGAATGAACCACTTTTAGAAATGTCACGTGTTGACTACTCATCTGTGACAAGAATACCTTTTATAAATTTAGAGAGCAGTGTGTTTTGGTGGGCATGACATGCGTATTTTATAAGTAGGACATAGAATGGAATCTCATTCTGCCTGTGATTAGCTATACACCCCTGGGGCAAGGTAGTTACCTGCTCTGGGCTTTGTTAACCCGTTTATTATTTTTTCAACAGACACAGAACTTAATTCTTGAGAATTAAATAAGATTCTGTGGAAAACCCACCTGGTATCAGTGATTTGTATTTCTGTAATATGTTGTTATCTGGATACTGACCTCACAGCTTTAGACAGTGTTGTCTATTTAATACGAAGGTTGTAAGACAAGGGTACAGATAGACATGATTAGACCTTGTAAGGTCTTTACACTCTTTTTTAATTCATAGATCTCATCACCTCTCATGTGATTTAAGTCTCAACTGAGCCTGGCTTTTTTTTTGTACAGCATCTTATGCATTTATGGAATACTTAGAAATAAATTAAATATTGTGTTTATTTTCACTTCTAAAATGTATTTTCAGTCAGCATCCTCATTTAGCAGGAAAGAACTGGATTCCTATTATTTCAGTTTAGGTTTCTTTTCCAGAGTTTTGTCTACCTCTTTACATGTTGGTATTCTGATATTTAGTGATAATCTAGAAAATACATAAATGCTCTACAAAGATTGTTTTTGAGTAACAGTTCTTTGGGTGGATGGAAGGTTATGATAGCAATATTTCTAATGGTTCAATTTCAATTTGCATCTGTACTTTATAACTCACTGTTCAGTGCTTATTGTGGGAATGTGCAAATCATCCTTACATCTTACATTGCTCCACAACGTAAGTGCCAACAGTGTCAGTGCCAATATCCCAGTGTTTCCCCCATGCAGATGTTGATGACAAGGTTTCTTCTGTTGTCATAGGACTGTCAGAATCTAGTTCACCAGCAATTAAAGTCTGACTCAAGCAGTGCAAGGTTTTATCTCTTTCTTCAAAAGTCTGATGCTAAATGTGGCTCCACCAAGACTCCTGGAAAATGAGCGCAGAACAAAGAGATGCATCGCTGTCTTTTAGATGTTATGACATGTAAACCCTCTGTCTGCTGCTGCGTCTGTTTCGTGTTCCCTTAAACAAAGGAACCGTGGATGAAACAGGGAGGAGAGAAGTGACCAGGAGGGTTGAAGGCTGAAATCAATCTTGCTGTAGAAAAATAGAAGGCAGATTGGTACAGCAGTGCTGTGCAATTATGAGTCACTGTGGGCTAGTTTCCTCAGCGACTGACAAGTGTCTGAATTATCCAGATGAGATGCAAATTAAAGAATCCAAATTTTCCTGTTGGAAATGTTTTTATCCAGAAATAAACATTGAAATGTTTATAGTCAGTTTCCCATATATCTATCTTGCTAATAAAAAAAAAAAAAACCTTTCAGATAGAAAAAAGCTCAGTATAAATACATTCTGCAGCTGTAGCCAAAGCCACACTTTTAAGTAATTGGCCATTGTGTTAATATGTCCCCAGGTTTCCATTTTACTGATTCTCCTGTTCAGAATTAAGCCTATTTGTCTTCATGTTTCTCCCAGCCCCGCAGTAATTGACCTGGCGGGCTGCCATCCTGCGGCTCAGAGGGTCAGTGCTGGGGGGAGGGGAAGGGTGCGGAATGCCCTGCCTCCCTCATCTGACTGACAGGATCAGCCAGGTTTAAAAATTAGGGTTCTGCGTTTTTGCCAATAAATAGCACCCATACTGCGGGCCTGTGCACACTGAAACCCACAGGTCTGTCTCTGTGATGCGCCTGCTTCTCAGAGGACTAAAGCCGCTAAAGACAATCAGGCTTCACGTGACTGTGAGACCCTTCGTGTTGCGGACACGCAGAGGAGTGTGTGTACTCACAGGTTTTTCACCTCTTTACATACGCCAAAGGTGAGTTGATCTCTAGTCAAATAGTGTGGCCGTCCTCACATTGTCATTTCTTCTGGGCATACATATCTAGGCTTAATAGCTCAGCCATAAGAAAAGGCAGAGATGGGTCAGAAGTTCTGACCAGTGAATGTGCTTCTACGCCCCATGGCCCTGGAAATGTTGGCCATTTTCTCAGTAGGACGTGTATTTTACTTTGGAGTTTGATGATGGATTTTAAGGTGTTTTGACCTTGGATATTTAGATGCTTCTAGCTTTGATTTCCACACTGTATTTTGACACTGTATTGTGCTTGCTCAGTCAATTCTTTGGAATAGATATTCAGGTGTGAAGATGTGACTGAATTCATAACTTATCATAAGCCTATTCATGCCTTAGAAGATGACCCCTGGCTGGCTGTCAGCTTCCGCAGTCTAAGAATACTCAGAGATGCAGGGCATGCTCAGGCGAGAAGGACAGGCCTTGAGGTAGGTCGCATGGTGACCTCCATGTCCCAAGTTTTCAGCTATCACTGGCAATGTCCTGTAAATGTTAAAGCATTCCACATATTTGTAAATGAGAAGAGACACAGAAAAATATATTGACATGAATGTTGCTGGTGGAGAGAGAAGAGGTGGGAAGGTGAAGAATGAATAGATTCGTATCAGTACGTATAGGGACAGGAAAAGATTGTGAGAGGTCAGCTATTCCAAGCATTCCTATTCCAGGAAGGATTCGGTTTGCTCAGGATATTGAGTCCTGGAAAAGGGACACCTGGAGGTAAAGTCGCAAAGGGGTGGAGGCCCCTGACCTGACCATGATACGACTTCAAATGCCCAAACATTAGGAGCTCGAGCAGGCGGTGCTGGGGGCTGGTGCATGGTGCCTGCCCTGGGCAAGGGCATCAGCTGAGGCTGCGGGGGCAGGGGGAGGGAGGCTGAGGCTATCGGGCAGGTGTGTGTGGTGGGGACGAGGCTGAGAGACATTTTGAAACCATCAAGCTCCATGTGGGAGAACACAAGCAAGAAGTGACACTTTCAAGTGTTAGGGCACAATTAACATCTTTGACAGTTTATTGGGTCTGAGAATAGAAGGGACAACTGGTGACGTTCATGGGAATTTTAGAGGCTCAGTGCGGTGCCTATGCGGTTGCAGATTACACTCAGTAGGCATTTTGGAAAATAAAGAATAGTCTGTAGGCTAGAATGGAAAAAAAAAGAGAGATCTCCATTATTGATTAGCTACCACATGTCAGGTACTTTGTTATTTAATAGTTTTAAAAGCTCCCCAGGTGAATCTAATGTGCTGCCAGGGTTAGAAACTGCTGTAACCAAACCCTTGCGTATAATTAGTCCAGGCAATTCCTGTTCAAAGCCTCACTTTTAAAACTTCCTGGGAGTTCATGAGAATCTTCTGGAAGTAAATTCTTAGAAGTGATAAAATAGTCTGTATAATTGATAGCAAACCATTATAAAACAGCCTGAAAGTTCTTAGTATTCAAACACCATTTTCCTCCCTCCCTCCCTCCCTCCCTCCCTCCCTTCCTCCCTCCCTTCCTCCCTTCCTCCCTTCCTGCCTTCCTGCCTGCCTGCCTTCCTGCCTGCCTGCCTTCCTGCCTTCCTGCCTGCCTGCCTTCCTGCCTGCCTGCCTTCCTGCCTGCCTTCCTGCCTGCCTTCCTTCCTTCCTTCCTTCCTTCCTTCCTTCCTTCCTTCCTTCCTTCCTTCCTTCCTTCCTTCCTTCCTTCTCCTTCCTTCCTTCCTTCCTTCCTTCCTTCCTTCCTTCCTTCCTTCCTTCCTTCCTTCCTTCCTTCCTTCCTTCCTTCCTTCCTTCCTTCCTTCCTTCCTTCCTCCTCCTTTCTCCTACTACCCTTTCTCTCTCTGTCTCTCTCTGTCTCTCTCTCTCTCATAGCCTAGGTTCCTCTTGAACTTGCAATCTTCTTGTCTTCTCACGAGTACTAGGATTACAGGAATGTACAACCATGTTTAAAAAATTCTTAATTTTTTTTGCAAGTGGCAACTGTGTGTGCACCTGTGTATCTTGCTATCATCTGTTAACGATCTATAGATATGCACAAAGATATTGCATACAGTTGGAAATGAAAGTATCTTTGAATTACATTTTAACTTTTTTCATAACTACTTAAATTGAATATAAATTCCCAAAAACATTCTTTCAATTTTTGCAGCTCTCTGAAAAGAAATCTTGTAATGATTGATGGGATAAGATGTTTGTGGGTGATAAGGAGTAGCATATCTAATGTTATCAGTGCAGGGGAAAAGTCAGATTTTTCAAGACTTAATGCTGTAACTTTCCTTGGAGTTACTTAACATTTTTCAGTCAAAAGTCTTCCTAAGTATTGAAGATGAAGTTCTGGAAACGTATTTCCAGGAACCTGCCCTCTGTTCTGTGCATACACTCAAGGACCACTAAGACTTCTGCGAAGGTCAAATGCAAACTTACCTCAGACTGTCACAGACTGAACCATGCTTTAGCTGCCCTTGAGATTTTCTGTCTCGGCAGCAGGGAACTTCACCCCTGGAGACACAGACCAGGCTAGAGGAGTTTGTGCCTCGCTGTGTTTATCCATCCCAGTGAGTAAGGAAGCAGATGTGCGACCAGCCATCCTGGCTGGGTCTCTGGGGACAAGCTGGGAAGGAGATTCACTAGAAGGAAATGTGGCAATAAACTGCTTTTCAAAGTGTTTGATGTGTTGCTGTACTATGTATGTGTCTCTGGAACTAAAAGTTCGACAGATAACTTAAGGGAGGAAGGTTTAGTGATGTGGTCTCAGAGGGATTTCATGAAGGCAGACTGGCTCTGTCTGAGTGATGGGTGCGCTGGGTGCTCAAAACATGAAGCTATTGGTCCATCTAGGGGGGTCTGTGATCAGGTCTGCTTTCTCTGCCAATTTGAAGAACAAATAGCAGGAAAGACCGTATTTGCAGAGAAGAGTTTTCTTTTTCAGATAGTTGTGCAACAAGAGCAGAGGTTAAAGAGGGCGTCCTTGCAGGCAAGAGGAAATCCAGGAATTCTAGGCCGGCCCAAGGGTGCGGAACCATTATTGGAGGCTTCATAAAGGCTGTGCTGTTATACATCCTTCTCTAGATTGGCAGACTAGAGTAAAAGTGTCCCAGGTAGTGAGTGGGTCGCACTGCACACGTCTCAGCCACATGACAAGGCAGGTCGCAGCAGGGGGTCCTCATCAGCCAGAAGACCCCACTCTTAAGTTCTCCAGTCTGCAGCACCGAGCTGCCCAGATCACTATTTGGGGAATTTACAAGGTTTCACAAGGGCTTTATTCCTCTTGGGAGTTTAGGGTGGAGTCTCTCTCCATCTGCCTCTCCAAGGGAGAGCTGTTTCCTCTGCTTCTTCAGCAGGACCATTTCAGCTTCCGGTCATGAGGACTGCCACGTGAAAAGAAGTAGCACGTGACCTTCGTGCACAACATGCAGCTGGAATGAGGCCAGGCACCCTAAGGAACTGGAGACACTGTGAGGCCTTGCTGAAGACCTCTGTAGTCACATGAGAGGTTGGCCATTTGTCTTCATATAAACAGAAGCTAATGCCTTTCCTATTTCATGAACTCGA
The DNA here is from genome assembly GCA_023101885.1 of Typhlomys cinereus. Lineage (NCBI taxonomy): Eukaryota > Metazoa > Chordata > Mammalia > Rodentia > Platacanthomyidae > Typhlomys > Typhlomys cinereus. The sequence goes on along the minus strand of JALPQD010000024.1, from coordinate 10,015,392 downwards.
ATGCAGATTTTTAAGATTACGTTAGTAAAGCAATTGCTGAGTGACTTAGCGCTGCATGTCATGTGAGGTTGGTGGGCATCCCTCAGTGCAGCAACAGTACTGTGGATACCGGAGGGTAGAATTATAGATCTTTCAGTTTAGCCTGCAGTTTAGACAGAAAGCTCTAGAAAAAGTCCTCTCAACTTTGTGGAATAATCTGATGTTATTCACGGTATGGATATTTCTTGCTATAATTCCAACATATAAATAAGGTGGTGTTGTGGACAGAGAAGTTTAAGGGAAGGTTTTACATACGAGCTCATAATATTGTATTCAAGGCCATATTTTATCTTTGATTCTGGAGTATTAAAGAAATGTGGTACATATTATATTTATTATTAACATTTTAATAATATTTTTGATGAAAAATGTTAAAAATATTGAAAACAATTATCCAGTTTATTTGCATACACATATACCTGGTTGACACTATATATATTATTTGGGCAATCTTGTGTAAAATCATTTGTGTGTATGTGTGATTGTGTGTATGTTTTCAGGGACAGATAAATGATGTTAAGGGACACTGATCAAAAACACTAAATTAGTGCAGGAATCAAATCACTTAGAAAGACACATGTGTTGACATGGGCCCTGGACCAGATGCATCCTGAAGAAACATCCCGGCTGGTTGGAGTTAGAGTCCAGCCATCCCTCTCGGATATAGTATGGCTCAGCAAAGGATGATTTGTGATCATAATAACCACAGTCGTCTCTGACTGACTGCGGTGTGAAGGACCTGCATTATATGAGCCATAGCTTTATATTAGGGGCTTCTGTTTAGCCCACACCTGCCTGTTGAAAGTTTTTTTTCATGTCCCAGTAAACAAAACTATTGAAGAGTGGAGAGCACTTAGCAGGTAGTGTCCTTGGATAGAACACTTCCCTACCAGTTTCTTGACACTTGGATGGAGCAGAAATGGGGTTCTCACTGACAGCTGCTAGGGGCACTGTCTGTGGCCCTTCTGGAGGCTGAGCCAGCACATACACAGGACGCCTGCTGCCAGGTGTATTTCTCAGGTCTGTACATGCTACCCACAGGGGAGCCTCAACAGTAGATCTTGTGGAAACATGTTTAGCAATTAACCAGAAAACAGCTTTAGAAATGTGCGATTTGAGAGCACTTGTCCAAGGCTGGAGACAATGTACATTTGGCAATCATTGTGTTTAATAAAGTAGATGAAAACCACTTTGGTTGATTTAATTACCTGCTCTGCTAGAATGGTAAAATATCTGCAGTTGGTATATATTGAGTAGCTATTCTTCAAAAAGCTAAAACCCAATAAACGTCATGGAATGTGCAATCTAATGAAGATGAACCTTGTAATCAAGTGATTATATTGCAAAGCACCATGCCACGTTGTAAAAGAATCAACATAAAAGAGGCTGCACATTGTTTGCATGCTCAGGAAAGAAAAATGAAAGGCACTTCTCAGGGGAATCATGAAGAGTCATGGCAGATGAATGGGCTGGAGAGGTGGCTCAGGGGTTAAGCCTCCGCCTTGCAGGCGGAAGGTCCTGAGTTCGGATCCCAGATCCCACGTATAGACGCCAGGCGGAAGCGGGGGCGGCCTGCGCTTCTGGTCCTGGTAGGGCGGAGCCTGTGAATCCCGGGGCAGAAGGAGGTGGAGGCCTCTGTGGTGGTTCGCGAATTCGTCCGTGGTTCTACACATACACAGACACACACACACACACACACACACACACACACACGCGCGCGCGCGAGCGCGTGCACACACGCACATGCGCACAGTTGAATAAATAATTAAAAAAAAAATTAAAAAAAAAAAAAAAGAGTCATGGCAGATGAAGTCCAGAGAGATGGAGGTAGAGGCACCATCAGGAATAAGATGACAGAAATGGACAGATGTGAAGTGCTCTTGGAATAACTCAGTGTCAGTAGAACTAACTTTTGGGAATGAGGAGAACATAAACCTGCAGTGGTAAGTGGGGGGAGAATCATCTATGGACACACATATTAAATTGTTTGATATTAAACAGCCTATTCTTGTTTTGTTTGAAACACTTCCAAACACTGAAAACGTTGAACAGAAGGCACATGTCCTACATCAGAGATGTGCATTTGCCTGTAACTGTGAAATGTAAATGTAGAAGGTGTAGTTCTTTTTGTTCATGCAAAAAACGTACTGAATTTTAAGTCTGATACAGACAAAAAAATTTTAAGTTAGGATTCTAAATTTCTACTGAGATTTTGTTTAGAAAAAAGTACGTTACCCTTTTTAACAAGTTCTTTATATTTGAAGCTAAATTGAACTAACTGTATTCACTCAATATTTATTGGGAACCCAGTGTCTTCTGCAGAGCAAGGTTAAAATGGTGTCTGTACCTTTGATGACGTTTCATGGAGCAAACTTAAGATCAGACATCACTATACAAACTATGAGCTCAGAGAAGGTGCTGTCCAAGGTGCTCAACCATGTGGGACATAAAGACAAAACCTGCTTGTTGGCTCCTTAGGAAGTGTAAGGGGCTTGTACTGAGATGCATGCTCACCACTCATGATATGGATGGGGTTTGCAAGATGGCAGGAGTGTGTGTGTGTGTGTATTCTAAGTGCACATTTTTACAAACTTCAGTAAAAATGTTTGTGTAAAGCTATGCAACCATAAAAATAGTTACTGGTAGAAACATACTTGGATTTATCCTGTAAAGGTTCAGTCAGGGATTAGAGCCTTTGCATTTTCTGAGAAAAAGTTTGAATAAATAGAGGAAATATATTTCGTTGTAGACCCCAGAAAGGTATGGTTGAAGTACATGCTTCTACCTCAATCCAAAGAATATTATGAAATTTCAAAATTTTTTTTTTAAAGTAAATGCAGGTCTGGGGAGATGGTTCAGCTTGCCACACAAGCAAAAGGACCTGGGTTTGAATTCCCAGATTCCACATAAAATGCTGGCAGTTGTGGCAGCCCACCTGTACCTCCAGCCTTGGAAGGAGGAACTTGGGAACATCAACTGCAAGTTGGCTAAACAGAGGAAGGCAGCTCTGAACTTAGAGACTGGCCTCAACAGAATAAGGTAGAAGAGTGATTGAGGATGATTTCCAACCTCAACTTGGAGCTTTCGGATACATGCATTCACATACATGCATTTACATACATATGCCTGTGTGCCCACACATACATGTGTCCCCAAACAAGCAAGCATGCATGTATTCTTGCACCCCATACACACATACATATGAAAATAAAAAGTAGAAACAATTTCTGCTACATACCTTTTTACTGATTTATTTTTCTTTAGTTCGGAGGTATGAGTCAGTGTGTTTTGAATGCAGAACAGATGCCCCATTAAAATAGCAATCATTTGTCCTTGATTTCAAAGGCTCTTCCTAGTACTTTCTCTATCTTTTCACAGCCACCCTTTCATGGGCATTTCTTCCTTTCATGGGTAAGGGAACCAAGACTGGTGATTGCAATATTCTTTGGAGGACAAGGCTAATGAGAGCCAGATCTATGACTTCTTACCCCCCCCCCACACTCCACGTCCCCACCCCCCACTTCCAAGGACGAATTCTTTTTCTTTTCAAGGAAGCTGCATGCTTTGTGACTCTCTGTGTAATTCAGGTGTGGCATGCTGCTGACTGACAGGCGTTTTGTAACCCAGTCAATTTAGTCTCCAGCTCTGACTTAAGCATCTGTTCTCTATGGGATACTCCCACCCAGATACTCCCAACAATAAGAATGGAGACAACCTTCTCCCACACACCCACCTCATCTCTATGCAAAACCATTCTCCTCTGTTTATATCTTGGTGTTGTGGATATAGGTTCCCAGAAAGAATCAGGGTCTGCAAGTCTGGTTGCCTGGGCAGAGCCACAGTGGGTGTTATGAGAATCCAGGTTATCTTGGGCCACCTTGTTAGCCACTTACTGTCCATTTCTGCATGTGTTCTAGCACCTTGTCACTACTAGTTATTAAGAATGTTTTAATAGTCTCTTGGCCTGGTAGAGATCCCTCCTCCCCATTGTCTGTGACCTGCCTATCTGATGTTTCCAACAATGTATCTTCAAACTGCCTTGATTTATGTTTTTTTTCATTCTGTGATTATAAAATCCTGGGAAACTATTATCACAGCAGACCACTCAGAATCTGTGTTCCTAGCCTATGGTCACTCAAATTTGGATCTAGAATAAACTACCTCGTGGTCCCTTCAAGAAGAGACATCGTGGTTTTCTGTCAACAGTATTTAGGTTGTCATCCTACAAACTGTAGGAAGCTCACTGAATGAATGAGGTTTAAAAGCCATCCTAGCATGTTATCTTGGTAATTCTTCAGTGTAAGGTAAGTGCTGTGCTTTGGGGAGGTGTTCAAAGATACAGAGAAGGAAGAGTAAAAACGTAGAATGTGCATCTTTACTGTTTTAGTTTTCTTCAAGAGTGAGAATATTTTAAATATAATAATAATCGGGTCTACCAAAGCTATGTTTCTATACATTCATTCCCAACTTCTTTTTTATTTTCAAATTAGAATGAAGCTCATCAGCATAAATGTGTGTATATTTATATGCACACATATATACACACACATTTAAAAACTAAGACAAGTAATGTTCTTGTAGTTTGTTCTCTTATGATCTAGTTCCTTTGAACAAAATATTAAAATGTTTTAGCTTGCAACAGTATCTTCCTATATTATTTGCTACTGTTTGCATTAGTATGTTAAATTCACTTTGAAAAAGAGCACTAAACTTCAAGGAGCGATTGAAGTGTTCTGTGGTTAGACTTCGGCTGCACTGGCTTCTCAGTGTACTTGCATCTAATGGCCTTTCCCATGAATTCTGAGCCTTCCTCTATCTTTTTCCTTCCTCATCTTTGCTGTTGCAACTTGTCTTGAATCATCTTTCTACTTCCTGCTGGAACTGTTGAAGTACCTGCTAAATACAGTTCCTTGCCAATGAAGATCAAGGAGTTCCTTTGCACTGTGTCTCCCAGAATGTGCTGGAAGGGCACTGATGTGGCTCGTGCTGAGCCAGCCTTGGTCACGTGTGTGTATGGGTGGGGGTTTTCAGTATGTTTTCTGGCTTAACTGCAGTGACCTGTTCTGCTTCCCATGTGCTTCTGAGAGTAAATTAGTGAATGTGTCTAAAGCGCCAAGGGGAAACAAGTGTTATATGCTGCAGCTCTCTTCCGTGATACTTGCCTTCCTCTCAAAAGCTCAAAAGTATTTGCAGCTTGACTGTTGTGAAATCTAATCTTGAGTCCTTTGTTTGAATTGATCAGTTTTATGCACTCAACACCAAAGTCAACTTTACCTTTAACAGGGCCCAGTTATTTTACTGAATTGTTCATCTTACTGATTGTAGTTATAGAAGCTGGAATCCTAGATGCTGACTCTTCTAGCTTAATAATTTTTATTAATTTCACTTGCCAGAGAATCAGAAATTTCTATTTCCAGTGTGAAATAATTTTCAGTTAGGTAGCTTTTATTCAACTTCTGTCATTATTTTTTGTTTGTGGAAGCATAATCATCAGATGTTTTGGATTTTGTCGATTGCAAAAATGGTTTTTAAAAGACACAGTTGAATAAATAATAATAATAAAAAAAATTAAAAAAGACTATGTTCTACTCAGATTTAAAAGTATATTTAAATATAGAATTTAATTATATTACTGACCTTCTGCAAGTGTGCAGTGTATCCCCTATGTGATTCTAAGCTGTAGGGTACTCACCATGTTTCATCTGATTTTCAGATCAGAAATAATGTACAGACAGCATCGCTCCATACTGCGTCTTTGAATCCAAGTTAAAGTTCCCAGGCAGATAATGAGCTTCCTGTCCAGGGCACCACTGATCCTCCCCCACCCAGCCTCCCATACATGCAAATGAGACTTTTATTTTGCAGAGTAAATCTCCTTTCTTTCTATTTGGGGGTTGATTTTTTTATTTCTTGGTTTTATTTGTTTTCGCCCTGGGAAAAATCTCAAGGCTAAAACAGGTTAATCCCTCTGGTGCTTGAGGGTCTACCCGGTTTCATTTCAATGTGTCATACTTAGGGAATGACCAATCTTTCACTGTGCCTGAGAGGGCCAACCCTGGCATTATTAGCTATGTGCCATTCATCAGCAGGGTTCACTTGGAAGTACTTTTTATTGCCTCAGTCAACAGCCTCTGGAAGTGCAATCTCTGGAAGTGTTTCTTGTGAGGTGCCGGCTCTCCAGAGCTCCCCTTGTGTTTCCTCCTGTTTTCTGGCTCATGGCTGGCCTGCACAGCAGTCTGGAGCCCAGTGTCGTGTCCTTCACCAGGCTGAAGGTTAGATTTGCGTTGCTTTGGGTCAGAGGCCGCAGTTCCCATTTAATCTCTAAGCCTGAGACAGCATGAGGTCTGAGGTTTTTTTTAAGGTTTTTTAAAAAAATTTTATTCAATTGTCCCTGTGTGTGTGTGTGTGTGTGTGTAGAACCACAGGCGAATTTGGGAACCAACATGTACTGCTGCCACCTCTTCGTTTGCTCTGCCCTGGGATTCACAGGCTCCGCCCACCAGGACCAGAAACGCAGCCCCCCCCCCCCCCCCCGCGCTTCCGCCTGGTGTCTACATGTGGGGTCTAGAATCTGAACTCAGTATCTTCCGCCTGCAAGGCAGAGGCTTAACCCCTGAGCCATCTCCCCAGCCCCAGGTCTGAGATATTTTTATATCTTTGTCACTCCTGATAAAGCCAACTGTGTTACAGTTCTGTGACTGATTTTGTTTTACATTGAATCACATAATTATTTGCGAATTGCATTTATTGCTTCAGCATGATGCTAAAGTAAAATTCAAAATACTACATCACATGTTTCATAGTTTAATAAGCTTTTCTTGACATTTTATTTGACCTTTGCCTCGCCTTGTGGGAAAGGTCTCCACAGATAGGTGTTAAACTCTATCTAAGGGCCAGATCGTTCTAAATCCCGAAAACACACAAGTGAACAGAATCTGCCAAAATCTTTGATTTTTGCATTCAAATATGGATGGAAGAAAATAGACAAAATAAGTTAATAGGTGATGAAAAACATTAAGACAAAATGAGGGGCCGAGAAGCTGAGCATGGTGTGAGCAGGGCACATGGGTGTGAGCAGAGCACATGGGTGTGAGCCAGGCACATGTATGTGAGCAGAGGTCTATGGGTGTGAGCAGGGCACCTGGGTGTGAGAGCACATGGTGTGATAAGATCACATGGGTATGATTAGAGCACATGGGTGTGAGCAGGGCACATGGGTGTGAGCAGAGGACTATGGGTGTGAGCAGGGCACATGGGTGTGAGCAGGGCACATGGATGTGAGCAGAGGACTATGGGTGTGAACAGGGCACATGGATGTGAGCAGAGAACTATGGATGCGAGCAGGGTACATGGGTGTGAGCAGAGAACTATGGGTGTGATCAGATCACATGGGTGTGAGCAGGACACATGGGTGTGAGAGCACATGGGTGTGAGCAGAGAACTATGGGTGTGAGCAGGGCATATGGGTATGAAAGCACATGGATGTGAGTGGGGTACATGGGTGTGAGCCAAGTGCCATGGTGTGGGCAGAGCCAGCATGGCCACCCAGGAAGCAGCTCGGCTGTTCTTTCTCGAAAGCATCAGGAGACGGCCGAGCAGAGGCCAGAGCTAAAGGCTGGAGTCAGCCGAAACAGAAGTGCAGGGCAAGAGAGTGTGTGGTGACGTGAATTCAGGTAGAAGAACTGGAGGTCCCAGGATCCGTGGCGAGACTTCACTCAGCAGAGAAAAACAAGAGCAGCAAAGAAGTTCTCCGTGGCCCCCAGGTCAGGCTGCCCTTGGCGGTGGCTGCAGCGCGCAGCACTAGCGGGCACAGGGTCCCGGTTGCAGCAGCCGCTACACAGCTTCTTCCTCTTCCTCTCTTCCTCTCTCTTCCTCTTCCTTTCTATTCCTCTCTTCCTCATCCTCTCTATTCCTTTCTCTTGACCAACTTCTCTGTGGAGATCAGAACGTCACATTTGTTTCTGGAATGCTCGTGGAAAAGTGAGTTATTTTTATTTAACCTCCATTCTGTTCCCCTTCAAAGACAAAGTGCATTTTAAAGGAAAAGGCCAGGGCCTGAGTAAATCACAGATTCCTCACCAGCCTATGACAACCTGGGAGAGTCTGGATGCCAGAATCCTCCACAGGGCCATAAAAACTTTCATAAATTGACAGCACTGTCCGCATGAGAATTTGTTCTGCTAAACATTTGTGAGATTTTTGATGTCATAGCAAAAGCAGCCTCTTGTTTCAGGTTGCAAATGCCCCCCCATGAATTCATCTTCTGGCTCCACAGTTCAGAAGCTTGTGAGTGAATTGTGTGTGACCAAGACAACCCATCAGTTACTCCTGGTGGTGAAGAAACTCGCAGAAAAATGAAAGCAGCTCAGTAGGAGAAAATACAGGGTTGAACCCTAGGGTAAATTGCTCTTCTCCAAACCAAGGTCCAGTTACTATATTTTACAGGGTTTGCACTGTCCTTACCATGGCAACTCTCTGTTAACCCATGAATAGTTTAGCCACTCAAGACTGCTGCCAAAACAAAGCTATCAACAGCCTGAAGTAATTCTCAGACAAAATCAAGTTGATGATTCATGTATCATTTGATAAAGACACTTCAAGACACTTAGCAGAAATTTGATTCCAGATACTCGTTGAACATGTATTGAACATGCTCACTGGGAAATATTGTAAGAACAACTTAGTTCAAAACTACCCAAGATTATAGCATTATTTAATTTATGTAACAAAATCATTTGCAGTTCTAAATAAACAAAATCATTTGCAGTTCTAAGATTATTAGAACTGCAAATGATTTTGTTACATAATTTAAATACTGTACACTCATTCGTATTTTCACTTGATCCTGAAAGTAACCTTAAGTAACTTTAGCATCTTACCATGTGGTCAAGGGAAAGTGCTAGCAATTTCTCCAGGTGGCGCAGGTGCCCCAGAGCCAAGACTTTGGACTTTTCTTTGAAATGAGCTCCTGCACCCACGGCACACCAGTACAGCCTCTGCTCTCCCCTCCATTCTAACAGCTTTTAACGTCATGTTCTAGGCGCTATACTTCATCGAGCACGTGTCAGTACCCTCAGGTTTTTCTTGACTTGCTTCTTCGCTGTTCCTTCTGCTGGCCTGGCTTCCCGAGAGGCATCTCCACCCCCAGTGTGTAAACCTCATGTGACTCAGGATGTGCCCAGCTCCTCGCTTGCCTCTCCTATTCCTTGTCCTCCGGAAGCAGTGCTCCTCTGACTAGCTTCGGATTGCTTCTCCATTGCTCTCTAAGCATAGGTAGTAGTGGCAGAAGAAGTGGAGTGGGGTCCAGATTGGTTCCTGGGGTTTCATCCAGCTTCTTGGCTGTATCACAGTAAGCATAATCCCTAACAACCAAGGCTTTCAGCTCTGGCGATGGCATCCACAGAAAATAGAGAAGGAAGAGAGAGAATTGGAGAGAGATCAAGACTGAATGTAAATCACTTTCACTTTTCAAGGTTGTATGGTCCAACTATAATATCTTTGTGTATTTCAATCCAGTTTATATCGTTGCAGTGTATAAACACTGGTGAGTCTTTGCTTATGAGATGACCTGATTGACAGTATTATAGAAGGGACTGTTTATAGGTGAAGTGTCTCTCACCAGCTGTTTGAGGCTTTAGGACACAATGCTTTTGATTAGTCCTTCGGACTAACGTCTTCAGAATATTAGTTGCTCATATGCAAATTGATAATCTAGCACTAATAATTCCTATTCAATTATTGTCTCAGGATGCCTGAAGTTGATAAACATTAGAAAGGACTTCAAGTAGAAAGTGAATATCGTAAGTCTACTAATTACTGATTATAAATTTACAGTTTTTAAAAAATATTAATAATAACTCAAATTTAAGATTTCAATTCAAATGTCTCTTTGCATTAACCTTTCTCTAGCCTTTATAATCAACTTACTTTATATTTCATTTATATAATGTATGATTTTTGTTTTATACCTTCAACTCTTTTATTTTATGCCTAAATAATATTCTTAAAATGAAAATATTTTGTTGGCAACCTTAAAAATGTATGTTGTAAATACATACATATTACATATGTGAATATTTATGTAATTATTATGTAAATATATGAAATTACTGTTTATGTGTTTTAATGTAAGTTAAAATATTTTTTTTAGAAAATTGAGTTTTAACACCCTGTGACATTAGAAATAATTAGAATACCTTTAAATTCTTCTAGTTTCTCTTTAAAGACCAAAACAAATGTATTCATTAAGATTATACTTTGAAAATTTCACAGTAGCTTGAATAAATCGTGGCTAGATATTTAAGGTTCTGTAGAAGGAAAAAAACAAAACAAAACAAAACACCCTTTGTTCATAGACAATTAAACTAAACGTAGCCATACATAAAAGGGCAAACATGAGCAGCCTTGCTCTGCTATCTGCGGTTTGCTCTCAGGTCGGTAATTCTTGGTTAAGAAGAGATGATTTCATGTGCTCACTTACAGTTTCAGGATCTGTGATGAGTTTAATGGCACACTTTCCCTTTGTGAAACCTGTTGGACTGAAATGGAAATAACGAATAGAATTTTGGAGCGATGGTGACAGTTCTGATGGACGTGACAGTGAGGACAGAGAAATGAAATCAATTCCTATTTAAATTATGTCAGCAGCATTCATTAAATGCTTTTCTCAAACAGAACTGGAAATTGCAAACTGGAAAAAATATTAATCATGGATTTGTCCTAGATTTTTCTGCATTAGTCTAGCATGAATGTTTATATTTGAGCTGCAAATACTAGTTTGCTAGGTATTCAGAAGTTAAGAGCAATTTAGATTAAGGACATTTAAAACTCATTTGTAAAATGCTCAGACTATTTGAGCTGTTTTAAAAAGATTTGCTTAGCTAAAGTCATTGGATCAGAATAATTCTGACACTCTTAATCTTCCTTTTTCACTGAGAGCTTTAGATATTTTCTTTCCATTTAAAGATCTGAATTACAAAATTGAGTGAGTAATTTGCAAGAAATAGGGAAATAAAAGAAAATTTGTTCCCAAGGAAGAAAAATACACTAAAACTTAAGGAACGGAGAAGCAATTGTGAGACAATATAAATGTTCTCTCCCTTCTTTGTGTTTGAATGGATATTATAAATTCATTTAGTTTAAAGTAATATTTGGCAAGAAATGAAACGAGTTATTTAGCGATCACTTGTATGTAGAGAATGGATTTGCTCAGTGAAATGATTACAGTGATCAAAAGCATCACGACACCTGGAGGCCGTATTAAAACTCTAGAGAGGGGAGCAGTGGGCAGAGAAGAGGGAATGGGGGAATTTTGATGGCTTTGTTTTGCAGGAAAGCCCAAGGAAGACGATATTCTAAATTGGCCATTACTACATCATGTCAAGTCACCATTTCTCTGCATTTCAACATTATGTTTTAAATTAATTTGTTGAGTACTTGTAGGATATTTAACACTCATTATTATTGCACTGCTATTTGAGGCAATAGATACTAAAAACATCAGCTAATACAGCTAGATTTGATTTTTTTAATACTAAATTGTGCATTATAGGTGTGCCAAAAATTACATAACCCGGAAAAGTCTACATTCTTTTTGGGAAGGTAAATGATTTGTAATTTCAAGAATGTATTCATCTATACAGGCTAACGTAAGATATAAGAAGATATTGTAACATCCATATTTTAACAGGAATGTTACGATGTCTTACATTATGCATATTTTTGTATCTTTAGTTCTTGTGCTGATTCATAGAAGTACAATTCGTAGTCATGTATAAAGTATTGCTTTCAGGTTTATTTCCTGTGAAAGATGTCAGGCAAAGTACAATACTAATTGTCTTTCTGGTTTTTGTTTGTTTGTTTTTACCCACGAAGGCAGTTTATTAGGTTTATTTGCTTTCAGTTCACCTGTTGTATGCTCGACAAGTGAGTAAATGTGATGAGCTTGTAGCGTCAAGAAAGTCCATAGCACACCTGCGTGAACCGTGTTTTTACCTATTTCATAATATATATCAACATTATCAATGTAGAAATCAGGCTAGGGAGATAGCTCAAGGGCTAAAGCCTTTTGTCTTACAAGCAAAAGGACCTGAGTTCATATCCCCTGATTCCACGTGACAAAAATATTGAGTGGAAATGGTGGTGGCCTGCAGGTCCCTCCTTAGAAGTGCAGAATCTGGGGAGCCCCAAAGCAAAGCTATCAGGAGGTAGAACAATCCAGGATGGTTCCATGTGTCACTCTTGAGCTACCACAGGCACTATATACTCAGGTCCCCTCTTCTACACACACACACACACACACACACAACACAAGCATGCAGTTTTTTTGAGGTACAAAAATAAAAGTTTATTTAAGCATCCATGAGGAGAGGTGAATTTAAGAAAGAATGGCAGTCAGGAAAGACTATAAAAAGTGTCTTTTGCCTCACCAACTAATATTTAAAATGGAGAAGAGAAGAACATTCTGGTCGTACAATTCCAGAAATAAGCCTATACAGAAGCCCCACATAGGCCAATAGTATTTCCCTAAAGCTGATTTCACTAGGTTTTATCCCATAAGGAGTGAGGTAAAACCCTGAGCTTCCTTTGGGTTTAGAAACATGCCACAGACTGTGTGTGTGTGGGGGGGAGGGGCACTGTGTGTCCCTGTGGAAGACAAGGGTGACTTCAGAATCATCTTGAATTTCTTCTACCTCCTTTGGCTTTTCTTTGGGATTTCCCAGGCTCCCTCCACCCGCTTCCCCCCGCCCCCCAGGCGGGATGTGCAGGCTAGGTCACCAAACCTCAAGGACTGTTCTAGAAACCTGCTTCCCCCAGCAAAGCTTTACCTCCTAGTTTCCCTAATCTTCTCGGTTTCACCTCTAGGGACCAGGTATTCAAACACAGGAGCCCGTAGAGGACTATTCACACTTCATCTATGATAAGCAGTTACCATTAAAAAGAGAATTGTTGGATTTTTATTATTTTTATCTGTTGAGCTGCTACAAATACTTGTGAACAGTCTTCAATAAGATGTATTTGTATGTTTAAGTTGATGAGCATATATGTAGCTACTTGATTTATTTTTTTAATTTTTAAAACTTTTTTTCTCATTGTGTATATGAATGCAATGAATTTATGATATTTTCATCCCTTAATCCCCAGTCCCATCTCCTATTTTTTTCCCCTTGCAACCTTTCAACTCTCCATCACGCTGCCTTCTATTTTTTTAAATTTTTTTATTATTCATTATTTAGTCAATTGTGCGTGTATGCGTGTGGGCGTGCGTGTGTATGTATGTGTGTGTGTGTGTGTGCGTGTGTGTGTGTAGAACCACAGGCAAATTCGGGAACCACCATGGACGCCTCCACCTCCTCCTTGTTTACTCTGCCCAGGGATTTGCAGGCTCCGCCCTACCAGGACGGAAACGCAGGCCGCCCCGCTTCCGCCCAGCATCTATAAGTGGGTCTAGGATTCCAACCTCTGAGCCACCTCTCCAGCCCCTGCTGCCTTCTATTTTTAACTTTTTTCACTTGTGTGGCCCACATCTAGTTTGTCTGTGATGTCCTGTGCCTGATATGACTCATGCTCCGCAATGTGTCATGGAACAGTAGGTACATACTGAGGATCTTTCTTTTCTTCCCTGTCAACTTTAGTCCTCACTAGTTTCTCAGAGAGGTGTGGAGCTTCTTGAGGCCTTTCCCCTTTTCTGGTGAGATGATAGCACAGTTTCCGGGCAGCTCTTGTGAAAATGTACGTGCCTGCTATGGAGTCATGGCTACCAAGCCCTGTCACATCCTGGAGATAGTGTCTGGCTCACCATTGTTCCACTTCAGGCTCTTTCAATCATACTGTCCCTTTTCCTGGATCCTTGAGCCTTAGATTGGGGGTGGATGTGGCTTAGATGTCCTCCTGGTCCAGGTCAAGCACTAAGTTTCACTTCAGTCACTTATTTTCTGCATTTTGGCCAGTTGGGTTTTTCTGTAGTAAACACCTTGTGTTGTAGAATGAGCCTTCAAGGTTGAGTGAGGAGTGCTTCTCCAACCTAGGGGTGAATAAAAGGCAGTTTGATGTAGTGTCTTTACAGTGGACATTCATACCCTGCTCTTCCCCAAGGACCCATGTCTTCCCTTTTCCTAGATTCTTGCTCTAGTGTACAGTAGCAGGAATGTGTTCCCTTCTGACAAGTGTGCCTTAAATTCTATCAGAAAGCTGTTGGTTAGCTCCTTAATAATCATGCCACTATTGCAGTGATGGTCACCTCTTGCCATTGTGATTGTCATTGCAATGTGCAAATTTCATAGATTGATGAGACCTTTTTGATTGTTGTTCTCTCGCCAACTCCCAAGGAGTTTCCTTAGTACTCTCTGGTACTATATAAGTGGTCCAGTAAGGAGGAAATAGCTACTCAATTTAAAGACAGGTGCCTGTACTAATTTTAAAATTGATTTTCTGTGTTGTGCTAAAGAAAGTTTCAGACAAAATTTTGTAAAACTACTTACCGAATATCTCACGATGTAAGAGTTATGACATTGTAGCACAATGTAAGAGTTAAAAAGAATTTATCTTCTTAAACAAATGAATAATTTGTCCCACTGATACTGATTTAGAAATGCTTGGCATATGAAAGCATGCTTCAAAAATAGCCATCAGTTTATTCCACTATACACACACTTGTTTGATCACTTTTATTATCTATATGTGTTTCTGCATCCAGTTAAATAGTCTTGTTAAAAATGTCAGCACTGTATCATGTGTGATTTAATTATTATGAATTTTCCCATGTTATGTGTAAGTCTTTTCAAAGCTTACTGATAAATACAGCCTGTAATTTCGACATCTAAAATATTACTGATTAGTATATGAACAAAACAAAGAGTTTTCTGATGCTATAGAATCTTGCCTGTGTCTGTAGTTTAACAAATGATTCCATCATTAATTTTTTTTTCTTTCACTGACAAACTCATAGTAAGAGTCTATTGTGAGTTTTGTGCCATGCTAGAATTCCCTGAAATAAAATTACTGTGAGTTTATTTTATCAAGAAGCAATGATCTAGTTCACTGGATCTCAAACTTTGCTATACATTGAAATTATTTAGGGAAATAAAAGGAAATACTAATACATTCCTTTTACTCCAGGGATTCTGATTTAATTGCTGGAGTTTGCAGTCTGAGTATCAGAGTTTTTCAAGCTATCCACAAGATTTTAGTATACAGCAACATTTGTAAAGTGCTGAGTTTGCGAGGGATTCAAATACATCTATAAAGACTCTTGAGAGCCTCTTCAAGATTCCCTCCATCCTCTCCCTGGCTAAGATAAAGGAAAAGATAGCTTTCTCCACTAGAAATCCCAGAAGAATCTCACGTGTCATATTCTAGTGTTTACATTCTGGTCTCACTCTAGCTTGTCAGTGCTGTATTACCCCTTGGCAACAACTATACATTGAACTAATTCTTTAACTGCTGTTTTTAGCAGACTCCCTGGTATATAGAGGAAATGAGTCATTGTAACTCACCTGATGTGGGTGAGGAGTTTTCCATTTAGTGGTGTTTTCAAGAATATGACTTGCATACAGTGGCCCTGTGCAGTGAGCAGGTGTGAGGCGCAGTCCACTTCAGGCTGCAGAAGTGGCATTCTGCATTGAGGCTGCAGTGACACGCTCATGGCAGAGGGAGAGAGTGACCAGGAGTTCAAGAATCCTCAGCCAGTCCACACCTGTTGAAATCCGCAGAGAGCTGTATGGACTCGGGACACCGCCAGAATTGAATTCAGTACCCAGGTGTGGAAGTCCCTGGAGGGTCAAACGCAGCGTCCCCACTGGTGCAGAGAAGCTGGAGTGGGCAGAGGACTCGCCTCCCACATGGGTTCAAACCCATTGGTCCTAAGAAGACACTCACGGGACTAAGCTGCTCCCACCAGTAAGAATCTTCAGGAATCAGACTCACCTTGATTGACAATTTGTGGGCCCTGGTATAGCAATGGCGCAAGCGTATGAACCAACCAGGGCTGTTATAATCTACGATGTTCCGTCTTTTCAGGAGAAAGCGGAACTTATCCTCATAACCAGTCCCTGAGACTTTTACTTTAATGACTATATGGACACAGAACAATAAAAGCTGAAGATCCTATACAATCATGGCATTTATATATAGGGCACAGTCAACTTTGGCAAACGTGATGGAATTCCACTTCTCAAAAATTGCCAAGAGGGGGAAGGAAATAGAATTGCATTGCCGCCATTTTGAATGAAAGCTAGCCAGTTTTGTCAAGATAGAGACCTTAAATTTTTCTCATGAGGAAATTCACTTTCTTTCAACGTTTCTGCGAGCCTACCTTCATTTTAACTGGCTTGTTATTCCTCTCTTCCTCCTTCACTCCTGCCTCCTTCCCTCCCTCCCTGCCTTCCTACCTTTCTCCTCTTCCTCCTTCCTCCCTCCCCCTCCCTCCTTCTCTTCCTTCCTTCCCTCCTTCTTTCTTTTTTTTAATGATGTATTTTTTTATTAAAAATTTAATTATACATTTTAAAATTTTTTTACCAGTTCCCTCCCTCCCCCATCCTCCCCCTGAACCCCCTCCTCTCCCTCCTCTCCCTCCCCATCCCCCAGTGCCTCCCCCCCCAATTCCCAGAGAGTCCTTTATTGTGTACGCCTAACTCTCCACTGGGTCCTCCTCTCCGATGACATAAAAGGACCCAGTGGCATTTCCATAAGCCCTTTCTCTTGTTCCCCTTAAGCATAGGATCACTACTATGGCTGTCAATCCCTTGCCTCCAGGGGTCTCGGTGCCCTTAACAGATGCTAGACTTTATGAGGGCAACAGTGCATTGGACATTTCGCAGGGCATGCAAAGTCCCATTATGATTGCTTTGGCCCCAACTATTGTTGAGAATCTTGCAAATCGTTGCTCCTCCCATCCTTTTGCTCTTACAATCTTACCGCCTCCTCTTCCGCAAATGTCCCTGAGCTTCAGGATGGGGAGAGATTAGTCTGGCCTAGTTCTATGTGATTGATATAGAGTCTCTGAAGTTCTGGATTGTGGTTTGTTGATTTTTCTTTTGCAGTTTTGCTGCTCCTGCAATGCCCTTCACTCCATTCTGCTGGGCACTGTATGTCACCCCCTGGCCAGAGACAAAAGCTGTTAAACTGGAGTCTTGTTATAATAGCACATTCAAGGGTAGATATAATAAGAGTAGGAAACCTCAGTGAGGGAGGGGTCCATCACCCATTTGCAAAATGATTACTTTTTATCTGCTAGACTATATGCCCCCCCTTCTGGTGAAATCAGGAAAGAACGTCTGTGAACTTAACCAGGTTTCTCATTACTTACTTGCAGACCTTGATGGAGGCCTATTTTCTCTGCTCTAACATGGTCCCCTCTCTCCTTGTTTCTGGTTTGGCCCTCCTACCCCATCTCTCTTGTTCATAATCCTTGCAATTACTGTGTTACATAGGTTTACTTTTAAGTGTCTCAATGTGGGCTGGGTGAGTTTGGTACTAGGAGCCACCTATTAAGGAGTACATACGGCGCTTAATTTTCTGGGTTTGGGATACTTCACTTAATATAATTGTTTCTAATGACATCCATTTCCCAGCAAATTCCAGTAATTCATCATTTTTGATGGCTGAGTAGTACTCCGTTGTATAGATATATCACAGTTTCCTTATCCACTCGTCAACTGTTGGACATTTGGGTTGATTCCATGACTTTGCTATTGTAAACAGTGCTGCTATGAACTTGGTCGAGCTTGTGCTATCGAGGCGAACCACTGCTGCATGGGGGGTTATTCCCAAAAGTGGGATAGCAGGGTCATATGGCATTTCAATCTTTAATTTCTTTAAGAATCTCCAGACTGGCTCGCCAGAGTGGCTGTATGAGCCTGCATTCCCACCAACAATGTAGGAGAGTTCCCCTCTCTCCACATCCTCTCCAGCATTTGTCGTTGTTTGTATTGTGGATTTTTGTCATCCTGACCGGGGTGAGATGATACCTCAGGGAAGTTTTGATTTGCATTTCCCTGATGGCGAAGAAAGTGGAGCATTTTTAAAGATATTTGTTAGACATTTTCATTTCATCCCTGGTAAAGTTCTTTGAAGTTCCAGGGCCCATTTTTTAATTGGGCCAGTGTTTTCCTTGGAGTTTAGTTTTCTAAGTTCTTTGTGCACTCTGGACAGTAGAGCTCTGTCAGATATGTGGTTAGTGAAGATTTTCTCCCATTCTGTGGGTTGCCTTTGAGCTCGTGTTACAATCTCTTTATCTGAACAGAAGCTCTTTAATTTCACAAGATCCCAACTGTTGAGAGTTGGTAGCAGTGACTGTGCCATTGGATGTCTGTTTAGGAAGTGTTGGCCTAGCCCAATCAGCTCGAGGGAGTTCCCTATTCTTTCAACTATGGTTTTTATAGTCTCTGGCCTGATATCAAGGTCCTTGATCCATTTGGAATTAAGTCTTGTACATGGTGACAAGTACGGGTCCAGCTTTAATCTTCTGCATGTGGAGATCCAGTTTTGCCAGCACCATTTGTTGAAGATGCTGTTCTTTTTCCATTGGATTCTTTGGGTCCCTTTGTCAAAGACCAAATGGCTATAACTTTGTGGGCTTATATCTGGGTCTTCAATCCTTATCCATTGATCTGTGTGTCTATTTTGGAGCCAGTACCAGGCTGTCTTTACAACTATGGATTTGTAGTATAGACTAAAGTTTGGTATGGTTATACCTCCAGCTGTGTTTTTGTTACTCAGGATTGTCTTTGCTATCCTGGGTCTTTTGTGCCTCCATATGAATTTTGAGATTGTTTGGTCAACTTCTTTAAAGAATTGCTTTGGGATTTTAATTGGTATAGCATTGAATTTGTATATTGCCTTTGGTAGGATGGTCATTTTTACGATGTTGATTCTACCAATCCAGGAACATGGGAGGTCTTTCCACCTTCTGGTGTCTTCTGCTATTTCTTTCTTTAGGGTTTTAAAGTTTTCATTGTAAAGGTCTTTTACCTCCTTGGTTAGGTTTATACCAAGGTATTTCATTTTTTTAGGGGCTAGAGTAAATGAGATTGTTTCTCTCAAGGCTTTTTCACTTCTTTCTTTCTGGGCATATAGGAAGGCCTCTGATTTTTGCACATTTATTTTGTATCCTGCCACCCTGCTGAACTTCTCAATTAGTTCCAGGAGCTTCCTGGTGGAGTTTTTGGGATCCCTCAGGTATAAGATCATGTCATCTGCAAATAGGGATAGTTTGACTTCTTCCTTGCCGATTTGAATCCCTCTTATGTCCCTTTCTTGTCTTATGGCTTCAGCTAAGACTTCAAGTACAATATTGAATAGAAGTGGTGAGAGTGGACAGCCTTGTCTAGTTCCTGATTGAAGTGGGAATGCTTCCAATTGTTCCCCATTGAGCATAATCCTTGCTGTGGGCTTGTTGTATACAGCTTTTATTATATTGATAAAGGTTCCTTTCATTCCTACAGTCTCTTGCGTTTTGATCATAAAGGGCTGTTGGATTTTGTCAAAGGGTTTTTCTGCATCTATCGAGAGTATCATGTGGTCTTGGACTTTGGACTGGTTTACATGATGAATTACATTTATTGATTTGCGTATGTTGAACCAACCTTGTGTGCCGGGGATGAAGCCTACTTGGTCCCCGTGAATGATCTTTTTGATATGTTTTTGAATCTGATTTGCTAAGACTTTGTTGAGAATCTTTGCATCTGTGTTCATCAGAGAGATCGGCCTATAGTTTTCTTTTTTAAGTGCATCTTTATTAGGTTTTGGGATTAAGATGATATTAGCTTCATAGAAGGAATTTGGTAGTGTTCCTTCCTTTGCTATTTGATGGAACAGTTTAAGGAGTATTGGTGTTATTAACTCCTTAAATGTCTGGTAGAATTCTGTGCTGAATCCATCTGGCCCAGGACATTTTTTGGTGGGAAGATTCGAGATTACTTCTTCAATTTCCTTGTATGTTATAGGACTATTTAAATAATTCACAACTTCCTGATTCAATTTAGGTAAGTTGTGTTTACTTAGAAATTCATCCATCTCTTTTGTGTTGTCAAACTTCACAGAGTATAAGTTTTTGAAATATGATATTATAATTCTCTGGATTTCTTGGGTATCAGTGATAACTCCATGTTCATTTCTAATTTTGTTAATTTGGGTTTTCTCTCTCTTGCTTGCTTAATTTAGCTAGGGGTGTATCAATCTTATTGATTTGTTCAAAGAACCAGCTTTTTGACTGGTTGATTTTTTCTATCGTTTTCTTAATCTCGATTTCAGATATTTCTCCCCTTATTTTGCTAATCTCCTCTCTTCTACTTCTTTTGGGATCAGATTGCTCAAGTTTCTCTAACACCTTAAGCTGCATTGTTAAGTATTTTATTTCTGATGTTTCCATTTTTGATGTAGGCATTAAGAGCTATGAACTTACCTCTTAGAACAGCTTTCATTGTGTCCCAGAGATTTTGGTAAGTTGTATTTTCATTTTCGTTCACTTTCAGGAAATCTTGAATTTCCTTTTTAATTTCTTCCTGAATCCAGTTCTCATTCAGCATCATATTGTTAAGTTTCCAGGAGTTAGTGTATTTTCTCTTGTTTGATGTGTTGTGGATGTCCAGCTTTTAGGCCGTGGTGGTCTGATAGGCACAGGACATGCCTATCTTTTGTGGTGAGATGAGTTTCCTGAAGGCAGCAGATTGTTGGATTGTGGTTTTTAATCCAAGTGTGTAATCTATGTCTCTTAATTGGTGAGCTAATGCCGTTGACATTTAATGTTATAATGGAGAAATTATTTTTAATTCTGGACATTTTTTATGTTTAGTAGATTTTGTAAGCATGATGTTTGATATTTATATTTTGTTGGTATTATACTTCCCTTCTGTCCTCCTGGATACGCTTGTTCTTTTCTTCAAGCTTGAGTATCATTTCTAGCATTTTTTGAAGGCCTTGTTTGGTAGACATGTATCCCTTCAAGTTGTCTTTGTGCTGAAAAACTTTTCTTTCTCCCTCAATCATGACAGATAGTTTTGCTGGGTATATCAGTCTGGGTTGGCATTTTTGCTCATTT
Source organism: Typhlomys cinereus (assembly GCA_023101885.1). Lineage (NCBI taxonomy): Eukaryota > Metazoa > Chordata > Mammalia > Rodentia > Platacanthomyidae > Typhlomys > Typhlomys cinereus. The sequence continues at coordinate 9,994,316 of JALPQD010000024.1, read as the reverse complement.
AATACTTGAAGTATGTCTCTCCAAGCTCTTCTTGCTTTTACTGTTTCCATTGAGTAGTCATTTGTTATTCTAATAGGTTTACCTTTAAAAGTGAGTTGCTTTTTTTCTCTTGAAGCTCTCAGCACCTTTTCTTTGTCTTGAATGTGGAGTGTTATGACTATTATTTGCGGTGGCGATTTTCTATTTTGGTCATATCTGTTTGGAGTGCGAAATGCCTCTTGTATTTGGATAAGCCTCTCATTCTTTAGTTGTGGGAAGTTTTCATTTATGATGATTGAAATATTTCCTCAGGTGTGGTATTTTGGGATTCTTGTTCTGGTATTCCATGAATGCACATGTTATGTTTCTTCAGGGTGTCCCATATTTCTTGAATGTTCCTCTCCAGTATCTTTTTGGCTTTAACAATCTCTTCCATTGAGCTGGTTAATTCTCCTACTTTGTCTTCAAGATCTGAGATTCTATTTTTTGCCTCATTTGTTCTGCTGATAAGACTCTCTGTCGAGTTTTGGGTTGAAGATAACTTATCTCTTAGTTCAATTTTAAACTCTGCCTGAGACTGTTTTACCTGCTCTATACCTATTTTTGTTTCTTGAACTGTGTTTCTCAACTCCTCCAGGTTCCTGTTGTGTTCCTGTTCAAAGTGGCTGACACGGTTATTTAACTCTTCTCGGATTTCCTCTTTCATATTATTAATCATGGTAATGATCATACTCTGAAAGTTGTTATGTTGGGTCTGGCTTTCATGGCTATTTTCTATGGATTTGTTCTGGTTGCAATCCATCGTTATGGGATTGATTCTTTTGGTGGGAGATTGTTCTTGGCCTCCCCTTCTTTCTTTTCCTCCCTTCCCTTCCCTTCCCACCTTCCCTCCCTCCCTCCCTCTGTCCTTTCCTTCCTTCCTTCCTTCCTTCCTTCTTTCCTTCCTTCCTTCCCCCCTTCCCCCCTTCTCCCTTCCCCCTTTTCTCCCCCTTTTTCTCCTTCCCCCTTCCCTCTCTCCCTCCCTCTCTCCTTCCCTCCCTGTTTCCCTCCATCCCTCTCTTTGCCCCTCCTTCCCTTCCTTCCCTTCTTTCCCTTCCTTCTTCCCTCTCTATCTTCTTTCCTTTCTTCTCTCCCTTTTCTTGCTTTTCTTCTTTTCTTCTTACTTTTTTCTTCTTTCCTCTCTCTTCTGGGATTGGATGCAGGGCTTGCTGATATGAAAGTATTTCTACCAAGGAGTTGTATCTCTAGTCCAACTTTCTTCCTTTGGAAATAAATTGCATTGTGTGCTTATGAGGAATTTGGCATATATTTTAGGTAAGGGGAAGAAAAAGTCATCTGTGTCAGCAAGCCAGAAGTCAAGACTCTATGATAAGTATGTGGAGAACAGTCAGCCGGAGACGTGAGAGAAGAAAACGTCTAGCCTTGGGAAATGTCCCCTTGTTTTGCTTACTACTTTTAGCTTCTGTGTTCCATTTAGAATTTTATTTAAAATTGGTTTAGAGGATTTTTATAAGCACAATTGTTCTCACTTCTTTCTCTCTCTCTTTTTTTTGGAAATGTATGTTTTAGGCAGAATTCATAAGGATAAGGTGAAGCTTTCTGCGTAATGTCTAAAGCTACCCTTTGCCTTGCTTCTGCTTGTGGCTGTGCCAGTGTCTGAACCTGTGCATGTGTTCCCATCATCCCCTGTTCTCCCGCCTTGATCTTCAGCAGGCTGGTAGCGGAGCCTTCAGTCTGCTCCTCGCGACCAGCCTGCTTTGCTCCCTCTGGGCGTCTTTCACGCCTCCTTGCCTGGAGCCCGCTGCTTCCCCTCAGAAACACCATTTCCACTTTCCTTTTCCCACCGAAGGGCTGGGCGACTTCCTCCAGGAAGCTGCCCTCCTGAGCTGCTGGGCGCCCCCAGCCTCTGGAACTGTGCCTGAGAAGCAGATTTCTAAATTCACCGTCGCTGCCCTCCGAAAGACATCAGGAGACCAGAGACAAGGGCAGAGCTTCCCAACGCTTCAAACTGAGCATCGGGCAACAGACTGGAGTTTTGCCTTCATTGTTGAGTAGCTGCCATATTTCTCCAGTTTTACAATTAGAAAAATGATGAAATGTGCTTTTTCTTTCCTTTCTTATTAATGAGAACAAGATGAGTATAAACAAAGGAACAGCATTGAGATATTCCGTAAATAACAGATGTAGTCAGTTACCCTAGGTTGAAGTGTTACTGCTTTTCTGGGTGTCAATGCTTATAATCACTATTCATTATTGTTGAAGCATGGTCTCAGAGAGGCCAGGCTGGCTGAAAGTCCCTATGTCCTCGGGATGAACTTGAAAAATATATTTCATGTGTAAACAAAACCCAGTGATGACTTTGATTATGATTTCCTGCACACCTTTATTACTACATTCTCAGCATTGACGAGATTGACATGGAAGACTTTTTGGTGTTGCGAGCACTTGAGAGCTGTGAGAAATGACAGCAGGCTGTATGTGCAGTGTACACCATGCAGTTCAGGATTCACATGGCAAGCTGTATCTGTTCAGAATTCACATCTGCATTGATAACTTCACAATATTTCTAACAGGTAAAACAAGCTGCACTTTAAGGGACAGATACATAAATATCCAAAATGTCCACAAATAGCCTAACCACATTTCTTGTATTTAGAATTCTTGCTCATGTGTGTAAAGAAGTATTAGAAATATATAAGTAAAAGAGTGATAGATCCCAGTGAAGGAAGGAAGGAGGGAAGGAAGGAAGGAAGGAAGGAAGGAAGGAAGGAAGGAAGGAAGGAAGGAAGGAAGGAAGGAAGGAAGGAAGGAAAGAAGGAAGGAAGGAAGGAAGAAGGAGAGAGAAAGAAAATGAACTGAACAAATAAAATATGTATGAGAGATTATAATTAAAATTTATAGTTAAAATCTTTTTGCTTATATGAAAAGTAAAAATTCTCTATTACAAAAACTATTTGTTGAAAATAGTATGGTGTCTTTTCTGAATGATAGTGTCACTAAAATTTCCTTTGTGATACTGCTTTTCCTCACTAATGAAGAAAAATCACAATATGAATATTTTTGTAGGTTATGAGAAAGGACTTGGTATGGAAAACTATGTCCAAATTTTATCCAAACAGCAGAATGTCAACTACAACTGGAGAAAAAGGAAGTGCTAAATTTCCCTAAGTGTTTGGACCATCCTGGTTTTCAATCATTTACATAAAGATGTCTGTTGTGTTTTTCAATCAAGTACACACAGATGTCTGTTGTGTTTTTAGCATTGGATTCAGTGCTGGGATCTGACTTTTTGTCTTTTTCTCAGACTCTGTGCTTTAATGTTACATGGAAGGAAGGCTTCCTAGCAAAGCACTGCTGAAGAAATCAAAGTCTTTTGGACTGGCCTAAATCCTTCTGTTCCTTTGTCATGCCCTTTCAGACCTACTGCAGAGATTCCCTACCTGTGAAATGAGATCTTGAGCTTCAGAGAACATGTCAGAAGGGAGTTGCCTAATTTCCAGGAGGAATGCTTTACACAAGCAGCAGCAGCAGCTCATAGCCCTCCACAGCAGCAGCACCCCCTCCCCCCCACCATCCCCAGTAGCAGCAGCAGGTTCACAGCCCACCACAGCAGGAGCACCGCCCCTCCCATCTCCAGCAGCAGCAGCAGGTTCAGAGCCCATCCACAGCAGCAGCACCCCCCCATCCAGCACCAGCTTCCTTCCAGCAAAAGCAAGTCATTGCCTTTTAAATTCAAAATAATGTGATGATTTATACCATTTCATTAAAAAAATACATATAACTGTGTAATGAAACAATGACTTTTCACAGGGATTCCTGTACATCGTGTCACCTGAGGGACCGCACAGGTCTATTCTTTGTACTGTGAGATGCTGTCTCAGTAAGTTCTGCACAGCAGGAGGCGGCTTGTTTTGTTACTCTCAGAATAACTTACTTTTAATGATTTGAGATATATGTATACAAATAATGTTTCAAGAAAAATCTATGAATTATGTATGACTTACCTGAGAGAATGTTCTAAAATAAGCTTGCTTTCAAGATTAGCTAAGTTCAGTCTTTTCAAATTCTCTTTGTGTTGGAAACCATCAAAATCATAAGAACACTTTGACTATCTAATCTATATTACCTATAAGCACTGCTCAGTAACTCAATTGATATATTCAGAAATAAGTTCTTTTTGCCAGGCTAGACTGTGAGGGTCCCAACTGGACAATAAGTTGTAAAGGAAAAAGGTGGAGTTGGTGGCAAGTGCTTTAAAATTTAAACATTTTAATATTGAGACAGACACAAGTTAACTCTTTATCTGTAGAAGGTTGAATTATGCAAATACTAAAAAACAGAAGGACCGAGAGTGTTAACAGTGTGGGTTCAATTGCATTTGTTGTCCACGGTGATTATATTTGCATAGCACTGTAGACATTATTTGAAGCTTAAAGACTTGTCACTGGAAATTAGTCACTTTTCCTCATCCTCAGCTTTTCCAGTGGATTTGTGGTCATCAGCAGATCTGGAGCTCCTGTAACCCTGCTGCGTGCCAGGCTGCATGCCAGACTGCATGCCTAGGCTGCACGCCCAGGCTTCATTCCAAGCTGCATGCCCAGGCTGCAGCCCAAGTTGTGTGCCAGGCTGCACACCTAGGTATCACTGACAGGTCTTGGCCTCTCCTTGCCCAGAGCCTATAGCTCCTCTTTCTCTGGTTCTAGCTTAGGGGGTCTGTGATCCTTCTCTGGAAAGCTGATTAGGCTTGAGATAAAAATTCTGCTATCTGTCTGTAAGAGATCTAACCCTGGGTGCATGTGACCTGCAGGCACTCAGTCCTTGGAGAGTCAGTTATCACTGGCGTCAGGTGATTTCTGGGGTGGTTCATGTTCACACTAAAACCTTGAGCGAGGCCTTTGGAACCTCCCATTACGTTGCAATTATTGGTTATTTCTTGCAAGTTATGATACTGGGTTATTACTGTGCTTTAATTTTGTTCAAATGATGTCATTTTATTTACTTGACAAGTAAGTAAATAAGGTTTTCCTTCAAGTTAGTAAAACAAGGTTGTAAACATAGAATGTTGTAGAAGAAGCACACCCTTTCTTAGTCACATCAAGTGGCTATAGCCTTTCCTACTTGCAGTCCTACTCAAACCTTTTCTCTGGGATCTCTTAGTATATTAACTAGGTTAATATTTATCCAGTGATTTAACCATTTGCTGAATGATTTAACCATTTGCTGAATACAGCCAGTATGCTAGGTGTATGCTTTGTGCTGATACTAACTCTGAATAATGATTAGAGATTCTGCCTTCTTGAAGCTTATGCTCCAACAGGGATGGAAGATATTAACCAAATGATTGTTGAAGAGTCTTCAAGAGGAAAAGTACAACCCTGTTTACTAAACCCTGTACACTCTTTGCAGATGCGTTCTGTTTCTAATTCACGTAATTTGCATAATTTATATTTACCATTGTAGTAGTTTGGCTAGAACATCTCAGTTATTTACATTTTACAAGAATATTCATTCTTCACTTGATAAAGTTTAAGGTTGTCTTTATGGTGTTAGCAATAAAAAAGAACTATTTGTGTTTGTGTGTGTGTGTGTATGTTGAATGTACTTGAGTGTGCATGCCTTTATAGGCATGATGATGACATAAGGAATCATCCTGCATTGCTCCTGTACCTTTATTGTCTTGCTCTGGAGTTTTTCACGCTCATTCTTATAAGTCACTGCCATATCTGTCTGGCCTCTTTACATGGAATGATGGGAATCAGAGCTCAATAAGCTCCAGGATTTTGCTTGTGAGGTAAAAGCTTTAACCACTGAGCAATCTTCCCACCCCCCCTCTTTATCTTAAGGAATATTTTTTCTAGTGGAGAACAGCCCCCCATTGTCTCCCAAAGTGAATCTTTGGACTTAATTGTAAACACAGTGAAGTCACTGGGTCTTTCAAACATGGCAGTGACGTCATATGACTCATTTTAAGAGTTACTCTGACTCTGAGATGATGGGCTGTAGGAATACTGAATAGTAGAAAAAACAATAGTTGCCATTGTCATTTTCCAAGTAAGAACTACAGTAAACAACAAGAAGAACAGTGGTTGGAAGTTCAGTATATTTTGGAGCATGCATAGTACACATTTCAAATCATTGGATGTCCAGATAATATAGTATATTTCTCACCTGTCGTTTTTGATCTCTGAGAGCTCAAAGTCTTTTTGACTTAGTACTATTTTGCCATCAAATTACATGGAAAAGTCACGTAATTGACTAGACTTACTATAATAAAATACTTCAAGTTGCCAGGTGGCTATTCTTTGCCTTTATCCTTGTAAACTCTTTTCTGTTCCCCAGCAGCCCTGCCAGCCTGGTACTTCTTAACATTCTGATTCTGCTCCTTGTTCATGCCAGTTCTCTTGGAACTTTTCTTAAACCCCAGCACCTTAGTACTTCCTAATTTTGTCTTCCCTGGAGGCGGGGTAGGGGTAGGGGGTAAGGGGGAGGTCACTTCCCTTTCCCAAAGCTGAATCTTCCACCTGGATCATGAGCCCACAATATTGCACTTCCTCTCAAACTTCAGCCAACACATTGCCACCTCTTATGTCAAGTTGCCTTGAAGCATCTGAAGTGATAGCTCTATATTGGTGATTGCCAATTCTACATTGCATTTGATCTTTTAGGGAAGGTAATAGGGTTTTTCTTCCACCTTCTGGAGTGACATCAGCACCCGAGGGGGCAGGGAGAAATTCTGTAGTTATAGACTCATCTTTTTTGCACTCACAGATTTTTTTTCCCACATTATTTTTTCAAATTTCCTGCCTTTTATTTTGCTGTGTCTAAATTGGTGCACAACATGAGTGATGGTGTTATAGTTCATTTTCCCTTTGTATTTAATCTTTAGTGTTTCATAATGAATATAGTGAATTTATGATATTTTCACCCCTTCATCTCCAATCCCTTCCCCCCTCATCAACCCTTCTTTTCCCCTGCCAGACTCCCTCCTATTTTCAAGTCTTTCTGCTTGTGTGGTCCACTGAGTCTCATCTGGTTTTCCTTTGATGGCGTGCATCTGAGTGCTTGCTGGAGCATGCATCAGAGGTCAGTGGATGTACCCTTGAGGAAAGCATCTTCCATTTCTTGTTTCATAGAGGGGCGGTGCCTCTCAAGGTCTTTCCTCTCCATGGTGAAATGTGGACAGGACATTTTTCCATATAGGGATTGTAGCTACTGGGAGATCCTGATACTGCATCCCCATTACGTCCAGAAGATAGTGTCTGCCCACATCACCATTCCACTTTGGATTCTTGTAATTGCACGACTTTCTCTTCCAGAATGTTCCCTGAGCCTTGGCCTGCATGTGTGAAGGGGTGTCTTCGATGGCATGAAGGGGTGTCTTCAATAGTGTTATCCAGTGCTTATATTCTGCCACTCACAGATCTCTTTCTAGAAACTCTGCACCTGTTTATTTCTACTGAGCATCTCTCCTTGCAATGCCAAAAAAAGTTTTGCTTTAGTTTCCGTTCTTCTCTGGAAAGTGATTTTTTTGTCTATTGCCCTGTTTTTCTCTAACTATGTTCTCTCCTTTTTGTTTACGATTACTTCACTGCTTCATACATGAACAGTGCGACTTCAATCCTTGGTGATTCTCCAGCATCGACATTTTTAAATATTTTGCGTTTTATTTGTTTGTTGTCTGTTTATAGAGAGAATCTGCCTATGTAACAAAACTGTCTAGAAGTCAAAATCCTCCTACTTCAGCCTCCTCAGCCCTGAGAGCAGGGGCGACCCGCTGTTCCAGCTCATGACACTCCTCCCATAATCCTAGTACGTAGAGATGAACAAGCCCCAGATATTTGGCATGCCTGTGAAAACTTCTTCCTACCTGGGGCCCTGGAACAACATACAGCTTCCTCGCACATCTGTCTCTACAGGATGGGTCTCTTAGAAGAAGACTAACTTGATCATAATCCTTTCCTCAATCAAATCACATACCTTGAGCAATTTTTAACTCTATTCATTCTTGCTATCTGCCCCCACCTCAAGTTAGAGTTCTGCCCATCCATTCTTTATGCTCTTAAGATTTATGTGAACCATATCCCATTTCTCTTTGCTTTGGGGGCTCTGATTTTGACCTGGAAGCTTATCAGCGCGGACAAGATGACTACAGCATCTGGGTTCTGTATCAGGAGCCTGAGCACTTGATAAAGCTCCACCCATCACCTTGCCAGAGTTTGTGACTCCACAGTTCTGCAGTAGGGTTGAGATCAGCATTTGTAAAAGTTGCCCAGTGATGCTTGTTCTGTTATATAATTTTCATGGTGGCATGGCCTGCCTTTTGATGGTATTGCCACAAAATCACTGCATTAACAGGTATCTCATGTGCATGCAGATTTCTAAAACAAGCAAAGGCATAGTAGAACTTGTAGGAATATTTGCTTGTACATTTAAAAAGTGCCTCTGGAACATAATTGTAGGTAAAGAAATGCTGGGTCCCATGCGATGCTGTTGGGTGCTTCACAGTCTGCTCACTCTCTGTCACATTTCTGCCTGCTGTAACTCAAGCACTCGCTGTCCCGCACCCTCCTCCTTACCTGCTGTCTGCAGAATGCTGTTTCCCGGTCAGGTAGAGTCTTCTCCATGGCCAGTGCTTGTTCAGGTTACTGATAGACTGTAGTTCCTCCAATGGCCGCACTCGCTCCCCAGAAACTATGCCACCTCCTCCCAACTCCACGGCTCTCCCTGGACAAAGCTTCTTGTGATATAGCAGCTGAGTTGAGTTCTCTCCCCACTGCAGCACATGCAAGCCCCCTCCAGTGCCCAGCCCCTAAGACAGCCTCACAATATAATTAATTTTTTTTTTAATTTATTGTGTGCGTGTGTGTGTGGGGGTATGGGTGTGTGTGTGTGTAGAACCACGAGCAAATTCGGGAACCACCATGGACGCCTCCACCTCCTCCTCGTTTACTCTGCCCCGGGATTCACAGGCTCCGCCCTACCAGTACCAGAAATGCAGGCCGCTCCCGCTTCCGCTGGTGTCTATATGTGGGGTCTAGGATCCGAACTCAGGACCTTCCGCCTGCAAGGCAGAGACTTAACCCCTGAGCCCCCTCTTCAGCCCCCTTACAATATAATTTTACCTTGTGCCTTCCTGCCTTGTGACCCCTAGTCATACAGTGTGGAACTCTACCTCTCCCCTCAGAAGAAACTGTAGGTAAGAAGATCCCCTTTGTTCTTTGCAACTGAAGGGAATTGAACAAGAGGGCTGCTTCATTCTCTGCATGATGTCCCCCTTTGGTCTGCCATGGGGGGGCTTCATGTCTGCTGTCTGTGGTCACCATGCTGTAACCCTCCTAATAAAGCTCCTCTGTAGAACCCTTCCCAGCTTCCTTCTGCGGGGCTGCACCGTCTTTCATTCCTTAGGACAGTTACCGCCTCTGTGCATCCCGCCTCTGTGCATCCTGCTGCCTTTTCTCATTTTCTTTCTTTCTTATGCCGTTTTGTATTTCCTTGTTACTCATGGGCCTTCTCCTTCAATTAGGATCCTAATCTCACTAGTGTAGATGTCCTTCATCTTTGCTCTGTCTATGCCCAGGTTGTACTTTGTCATTCCGTACATGTAAGTGTTTGGAATTCAATCCATTCTGTTCTTTTTCATGTTCTTTTGAAATAAAGCATCTTCTTGTAATTCTAGCTGAGCCAGGAGGCTAAGGTAGGAGAGCCATGGGTTCACTCACATCCTGGGCAGCACAGTGAGACCCTGCATCACTCTGTTTAACTAAAAAATAAAATTCCTATGCTGACCGTGTAAAGATTTCTTTACCTTTATGAAAGGTTAGCATTTTGGTCTCATTTACAAAGGAGTCCATCTTTCCTCTCATAGATAGAACACGCTGTCTGCCATGACACACTGCCATATTTATATAGGACTCTTGATTCTGATCTACTTTTTTACTATCTATTCTTTATACTAATATTTTTAATTAGTTTTATTTCAATGTGGTACCTGCTTATTTTGCTGCCTGTGCCCTGGGCTTCTCGTTACTTCTTTGGTGAAGTTCTGTGACTCCTTTTCTGTGGATCTCGTTTATTGCCATCAACTTTGGCAAAGGTCGTCAGTCAGACAGAGCATCTTGCCTTCCGCGGGCTGAGCGTGGCAGGCACGACGCTGGCGCCAGCCCTCTGGCTGGGTAGGTGCAAGCGCTCAGCAGGTGTTTATGCCAGGCTTGTCTTCTAGCACCTGAAGATCTACCTTTGTGATAGATTTTCCCCCTCCTTTGCTTCCTACCTTTCTTCCATTCTCACAGTAGTGCTATAAGATTGGAATAGGATAACTCCCCTTAGTTTAGTCCGCTGTCACAAAAAGTTGTTCTCGGTGTGTCTTAAAAAATGCTTTGTGTTTCTTTTCAGTTTAAGGAAATTCATATATTTTGCATGTCATTCAAAGACCCCGGAGATCTAATGTCGCCCAGCTTCTCAGACACTGTCCTGGCTACTTTTGCTTGTCAGCCTCCTGTCCACCCTTCATGGCTCCCTGCAGTTCTGGGCAGTACCTCAGGCCTTGCACAATGTAATTTAGCTGCTTTGCCATTGGGCTGCCACTTGTTCCTTGTTAATTTTGAGACAGGTTTTTCTAAGTTTTTTCTAAGTTTTTCTGGGCTGACCTTGACCACAGTCTGAATACTGTAGTGCAGGTGGCATCGAACCTTCCAGGATCATTCCTCAGACTCCTCTGCAGGTGGAACTGTAGATCTGAACAGGAAGATTCGTAACAAGAAGAAGATCCAGGTACTTAATGTGCTTTGCAATAATTGTAGGTATAATGCTGGTTTTCTTTTTTTGTCCACAAGTTAAGTGGCTTATTTTGTTCTCAAATGATTGAAATACTTAAACTATCTTCCTATTTCTTGGTTATATTTTTATTAGATTATACTTTTTTAAATTTTTTTATTATTTATTCAGTTGTGTGTCTGTGCGTGTGTGTATGTGTGTATGTGTGTAGAACCATGGGCAAATTTGGGAACCACCATGGACTGCCTCCACCTCCTCCTTGTTTACTCCGTCCTGGGATTCACAGGCTCCGCCCTACCAGGACCAGAAATGCATGCCCTGCCCCGCCTCTACCGGGCGTCTTTATATGGGGTCTAGGATCCGAATTCAAGACCTTCCACCTGCAAGGCAGAGGCTTAACCCCTGACCCACCTCTCCAGCCCCTATTAGATTATACTTTTTAATTACGCATCAGTCTGTAATTTTCCCACATTTTGGGCTTTATTAAGATTTCCCATGGTCAAATCCACATTCAGTTATTGAGAATGATTCATTGAAATGAAAGTATACATATCACTGTCTGTAGAAAATCACACACCCTACTCAGGAATAAAATACATGTTCCAAGTTATTAATGTGTTGATTTTGTACTTCAAAAGTACCTATTAATATTATAATAGACACTATTTCATTTTTGCATCAAGAATAAAAATATCTCTATATGCGTATATTCCCTTGGCATTGACACATTTACTAAATAGGCATAGGAACGCATGATTTAGAAATGTATGCTAAGATTAAATGGATCAGGAGTTCAGAACAGAGTTTGTTTTGAATTTATAGCAAACTAATCGGGTCAAATTGAATCATCATTTCACTTTCTGAGTAGGTTGTGGATTTGCTAAATGTGGAAATTGTATTCAATCATCTCTCAAGTATTTTCTAATTCTGAAAGAAATATGTGTTATTTTCATGTTAAGGTTAAGTGTTTCATTTAAGTCTTTTTATTTATCTTTTTAGGTGGAAACATTAATAAGTGATAGGATATGATGAAACTGTAATTATTCAACTAAATGAAATATGATCAGGCATGAATACTATGTTTAAGTAATGCCCAGACTAACTCCTGTGGCAGCAATCTTGAGGTGCAAATACCTGATACACCTCATGAAGATGTGTTTCATTTGAAGAACAGAGTCTAAGTAGGGAACCTATGTAAACATAGGTCCTGTAGTATCATCTCATGGTGGTGTGTAAACACAGGTCCTGTAGCATCATCTTATGGTGACAGGTAAACACAGATCCTGTAGCATAATCTTGCTGGCATGTAAACATCATCTTAAGATGGTGTGTAAACACAGGTCCCATAGCATCATCTCATGGTGATAGGTAAACACAGGTCCTGTAGTGAAACAATTACTCTTTTCTGTTGCTGTGAGAGAGCATTGAAAGTCAATAAACTTCAGGGAGAAAGGGAGATTTATTCAGCCAGAGGGGCTCCAGCGGGGAGAAACAGTCTTTCATGGTGGAGGCTACATGACTGGTGGCTGAAGCTGGAAACAGGCTAAGTCACTGCAAATATCCTGGAAGCTAGTGTGTGATGGCTAAGGGCTGGAGAATTCCTGGAGTTTCTCTTCTTCCCAGTCTTCTTTTCCATGGTTCCTTTTATCTGGTCAGCTACTGGGAGTTCCAGTCAGATCTAGGGCGATTCCAATTGGATCTAGGGCTGGTCTTTGTATTGTAAATGTGTTGATCTGGATAATCTCTTCAGGTGGTATCAGCTGATTTTAGTTAATGTCAGGTGTGGTCAGGTTGACACACAGGATTAATGATCACATGTAGCATCATCTTATAATGGTGTGGAAACAGATTGTGAGTCATTATCTCATGATGACATGCAAACATCATATCATGATGGCATGTAAACACAGGTCTTGTGGCATCATCTCACAGTGGCATGTAAACACAGATCTCACTTGCAGTTTGGGGGCTTAGTTATGTTTAAAGATGCTGAAGTAATATAAGTTAGCATTTGAGAAGTAAAATTAGGGCTAACAAGATAGTTCAGCATCTTTACCTGCTGAACTTAGCTACATGAGTTAGATCCTTACAGCACATGGTAGAAGGAGAGAATTGACTTCTGAAAAGTTGTTTCTGACCTCCACATGTTGCCATGGCACATGAAGGTCTGCACTTTCATTCTCTCTCTCTCTCTCTCTCTCTCTCTATATATATATATATATATATATATATACACACACATATATATAAAAGTATGTATGTATGTGTGTATATATATATGTACATGATAAAGAAGCAAAATTAGTATATTCAGAGAAGCATAGTTTTTGAGGTACCTTAAGATCCATATTTTGATACATTCAAATTATTATGCAGATGGTATATCAATTGCTTATTGCTTCTTACTTAAGAAAAATATATTGCTTGCCAATCTGTTAATGAACTTTTTTATACTTGGAGATACTTAAGTTGTTAAAAAACAGACTTTGTTCTCATTCTTTACAATTGAAATTGCTAATTACTAAGGTTTCACAGTATGTGAGGTCTTGTTCGTTTTTATGTGTCCTCTTTGCTTATGTCCTTCCAAGAGCTGGAGTTCAGCTGCACAGGAGTGATAACCATTAGTGGCCTGGTGCAGAGGAGAGAACGGGATCTGAAGTGGAGAGGGTAGACCCTGCCCCTCTATAAACACCTGGCTGGTGCAGAGGAGAGATGGGGGTCTGAAGTGAAGAGGGCGGGCCCCACCCCTCTTTAAACATCTGGCAGTAAACTACTCACTAGGCTCTAGAGATGCTCTGACTGATTCAGTACTAGATAGTGTCTTCAACTGGGAAGCAGATAAGTGACCTGTTTATTCATTCAGATAATGTTCATTAATAAATTGCCAAGGGCAATTTTTTGTAAGGATTTATTTTGATTAAAACATTTTGGAAAAGGTAAAGTATTGGACATTTCCTACATTTTATCAGAAACCTGTCAAAAACAATCTGAACTAAGATGGGAGATGTCTCCTACTGCAAACAAAATCTTCTTTTAAGTTACCAACTGTTCACCTCAGGTTGAGACACTTTAGGACTTTGTCAGTTTTGGAAATTGTCATAGCCTTAGTGCTCTGCACACCCCTTAGCTGATGCCAGAGTAAACCAAAGAGATGAGATGACTTTGAATCTTGAACACAGAGCCTGGGTCCTCTTGGGCTAGCTAATTATTTTTCCTCTGTCCCCCGGTTGTCCAGTCTCCGCATTGAGCACTTACTCAGTGTGGACTGAGTGCTGTGGCTTATCTACCTCATGCTCCTTGGGCTCTGGCCCTGCCGATCCATACAGCGCCTCCCACTCTGGTGGCAAATGGCACGAGAAAGGTCAGCACAGGATACTGGGCGCCTCCAGAAGGAACCACTGGCTTCAGCACTTAACCACAAGTGGAATAACAGAAAAGACTGGCCAGGTTCCGGAGCTGCCTCAGATAAGTGACAGGAGCTAGACAAGAGAGAGAACATACCCTTTGCAGGGGCAGAGCTGTGCAAAAGATGTGTCGAAAAGGAAGGGTAGAAGCAGAAGAATGATAAAAGAACAGGCGAGGAAATCAGGGGCGGGTGATGAAAAATGTATGCGTGGTGCAGACTGGCAGAAGGCCTGGGTGCATTCCCAGACTCGGTGGGCAGCCAGTGACATATTTTTTAAGTTGGGTGTGTTGGAATCTAATATCTCTTTGGCAGAGAGACAGATATGTTGTTGAAATAATTAAAACATTTGTTACTAAATGAATGAACAAATGAATGTGCATTTGTTTTTTTTTAGTCATATGTATAAAATCATTTCAAGTAACAGCATGCCTCAACATGAAGACAGTAAGTAGCACAATATCAAGGAAAGCCTTCTACTTTACACGCTGGTCCAGCGTTTGTACAGACTCATTTCTTTAAGAAATGATAGAATTTCTTTCTTCTATTCACATCATGTCATTACCGTGTCACTCTCATGTGCGCATGTGAGGCTGCTTGGTACTTATTTCTAGGACTCTGTCATTTAAGGGCAAGTAGTTTGAGGACCATTCCAGATCAATTCTGCTAAAAGAGACGGTCACACGAAGCAGGCATGGGGCACGGAACACGCCTTACACAGTAAGGGCAGCACGAAGGTGCCATCTTTGGGGAGCTGGGAGGTATGGGGTGGAGATGTGAGCTTGGGGTGGCCCAGGGGCTCTACTGTCAGGGGCTCTGCTGTGTGGAAGCATGCTCTCAATGTCTGGCTTTGCTTCAAGCATGGATTGCAGTATGCATTTGAATATTTTTTTCTACTGGGGCATTTCCATGGCATGTAAAAAATAGAGGCACTCACATTCAATTAACTCAAAGACTAGAAGCTGGGAGCTTTATTCACCACATAGCAGACAATTGATGGTATTCCTCGGCTTCACAAAATGAGCCTCTCTCGAAAATGACCCCGAGCGCTCTGTGTTGATGAAAGCGCAGTGCGAAGGGCATTCTGGTGTGACAGTGTAGGAACAGTTCTTTCATGAGAATAGTATAGACAACTTGCTTGTACAGAAAGGCTTGGGAATTTATTTCTGGGCCCACACTTGGCACGTGTAAGTTTGGTGCATTGTATTTTTCTGTATTTGTAACACCTAAAATTTTTGGTCATCTTCAAGTCTTCCTGTTTGTAAAAAAAAATGAAATTTTCTTTAAACTTAGTCATTTAAAATAACATTTTTTCTTTGACTACAGGCTAAGCTTGTGTTGTTGATTATGTAAGTGCTCACTTAATCATTTAAAATAATATTTTTCCCTTTCTGACTACAAACACGTGTTCAGTACTGACTATGCAGAGAGCAGGAGCAATGCTAAGCAGGGGCTAGTGGTGATTCCCCAGCAAGTGTCTGAGAACCTACTTGTGGGTTAGATTATGTGTAGGCTGTAGTTAGACACAGGTGTCAACTTGATGGTTGAGGGTTTGAGCTCTGGGCACATTTGTGGAGAATTAGTGGTTGGGTTAAGCCCAGAGCGAACCTGCAGGAGATTGTCTAGCTGATGGGAAAGGTCCAGCCTATGGTGGGTGGGATTAGACCCTGAACAGGTGAATAAAATACTGAGAGCTGGTTGAGGAAGGCGGCATCCTTCTATTCACTTGGCCAAACATGCTGATCTGGCAAGTAAGGATTATCTGTCTCTCAGCCATTGTGTGGTGATGGTGTGGCCAGTTCCCTCGGCCCTGGTATTGGTGCATGCTCTCCTGTCAAGCTGGACTGAGAACTGTAACCAGGAATTGTAAGAGAATAATCCCTTGTTCCCTTAAGCCTTTTGATGGTCATTTATCAGCAACCATGCAGGCTAACTGCAACAACTGTGTTCAAAGGCATAGTGAAAATGACGAGACACACAATTAGTCATTCCAACACCAGTGACAGCCATCCAGAACCATACCACTGCTACGTGGAAGATGAGCTGCATGTTGGCGTTTCCTCTTGGAATTTACCTGGAGGATGCTTCACACAGTGTCCAGATGGGCTGGGGATGCAGCTCAGTGATGGAGCATCTGGTGAACATGGCTGAGGCTCTGGGTTTGGTCCCAGCACCATAAAGATGCTGGTGCTGTTATCATGAGGTGATTCTGCTTTGAGCCCACAGAATGGCAGGTAGACAGGACAATGGCAGGTAGACAGGACGATGGCAGGTAGACAGGAAGATGGCAGGTAGACGGGTGGGTGCAGTCAGCAGCCAAGTTTAGCTTCAACAGAGCAAAACGGAGAGCATGAGTTTGCATATGTTTGGTCTCCAGCTTGCTCATTGATACAGTGCTTGTCTGGCCCTTCCTTCAATCACGAGTGTGGGTAGAAGAGTTCATATTCTCAGAACTTCATATGCGTATGATAACTATAATTTATCAATTGGTTGTAAAACACTGCATATGCTATTAGGGATTTTTAGCTATGTTAAATTTAACCTTTCTGATGACTCTATAAGATAGATACCATTATTTCTACTTTTTAAAAGAGTAAACCACATTGTAAAGGAGAGCAGCATATTTGATAGCATTGAGTGGAACCAGAATTTAACCCTATGCGTGTCTGATTTTTCTCCTTCTCTCTCAGTCTCTCTCTCTTTCTCTCACTCCTTCCCTTCCTCCCTCCATCCCTTGTGTGTGTGTGTGTGTGTGTGTGTGTGTGTGAGAGAGAGAGAGAGAGAGAGAGAGAGAGAGAGAGAGAGAGAGAGAGAAGGAGAATTTATTACCTACTAAGGACTGAAGACTTGTAAGTAAATCTAAATTTAGATATTTGGGGTTTGAGAAAAATAGGACTTTTTTTTCATGTAGGGTAGTAAACCAAGTTACATTTTACCCCTGACAGTGATAAAGAGTTAGCTGTACACCCAGCTGCTTGATTGGGCCTATTATTGCCACAAAATACATTCTCCTGTTATGTAAAATCCATTACAAAGAATGTAGAAGTTACTCATGCAAGCAGTATAAATTTATTTTTCCACTAACAGAATTCTCCATAATTTATCATTTTAATCTATGCGGTCGGGACCTAGAATTTTTAAAGTCCTTCACTTACAGTATGAAAGTTTGAATCAAATAAGGAGTTTTTTTTATGTTCCATAATTTGTACTTATTTCAGTATTTTTAATTACTGAAAGTCCTTTGTGAGGCACCACATAAATTATGACCTTGACTGACCCAGACCTGAGTAGTCCACTAAAGTAACCAGCATGTGCTACACGTTTCCATTGGAGAGATGATTTTACAGAAATCCTTTTTTTTTTTTTTTTTGTATTTTATTCTAAATTTTAGAGAAGTCGGTGTTAATATCCAGTATTCAGGGCAGGTTCAGATCTACAAGGACCTGGCGCTCATGCAGCCTCTAGGGCTGGCACGCCTCTGTGTTTGCAGGGATCTAGCTTGCTTCTGCCTAGGAGCAGCTCTTCACCTGCCCCCATAGGCTAAGCACTCTGTATGCATCATCCTATGTAATCGTCCTAACAACTTCACGAAGTGTATGTAGCCTAACCTAGCATGTCAGAATTCCAATGTTTAAGCATTTTGTTACATTGGCTTCTTGGTATGATTGCTAACCAAGTTAGACATGTAGGGGTCTCAGTTTGATTTTGGTTGAACTGTTTTGTTACAACTTGTACCATTTTGATTGCACCTGAAACCCAAGAAGCATTAAGCTAGGGATACAAAAAGGTGATGTTAAGGCAGCTACCTGGGTAGGAAAGGTGAGGGCCAAGATGTCCGGGAGGCCACCGAGGGGTGGGATAGTAAGGCGGGATACCGAGCTGCTGCTTAAAACATAAAGCTGGGGGTAGTTCAGTGACGTGTATAGTGTCACCAGAGAAAGAACATTTGACTCAAGCTTTGGAATCTGATTGACTGTAAGGAAGAAATGCAGGCAGAGACTTAGGAGGCGGTTTATAGCTCTGAGAACCAAGCTTCATGTGGCATTGAGATGTAGCTTTAGAAGGCACATGTACAAAGGTTCATGCTTTCAACCTGCAGGTTATACCAGCTAGCAGGTCAAAGGTATGAGGGTAGACATGGCCAAAGGTAGAAGATCAGTTTTCTGAGGTCTGTGTATCACGTCACACCTTGACCATCACCTGCCTGTCAAAGTATTTGACATAATTAAACGTTTGCAACCCAAGGCCAAGCACTCCAGCAGAGCAGACGAGCGGATTCTGGACCAGGCGTGTCGTTTTTAGGAGCAGAGCCTGGATTTATGTAGAGGACCCCAGGTCTCTGAAACAATCTGAAATGAAGAGAGATGCTTAGCAGATCAGAAATCTTGAGATTCCTTTGTGGATTTAAATCCCAATTCTCTGAAGATAAATTAGTGTTTATATCCAGATCATTTTTCCGAACAAGAAGAAATGGTGTAAATGATTTAAATAAGTGCAGTTTTCATATTTAAGTCCAAGTCGAAATAACTTCAAATGATTCCTTCCATTAATCTGAGCTGAAAGAGGAATGTCATTAGACTTGTACTGAAGCGCACCTTCCCCAGATTCCCATTGTGTTGTGCTCACAAGGAGCTGTCTCAGTGGGCAGGCAGCTCATCCTCAGCCACGCTTCCTGGGTGCCACTCACACATCTCAGTGCAATCAGTGCTATCGAGTTGGCTGTCAATTTTTTTCTGGTTTTGCTGTCATTTCCTCAGAGGTTACAGTTAAACACTTTGTTAACGACTCCGTTCTGTTGAAATAGGATAATATACTGTTAGGTTTTGAAGCAGAGTTAGAGTTCTATTATTTTGATCTAGAAGAGGGCAGGAAGATGCTACTTCTGTTAGTGATAAAGCTGATTTCCTTGGCAATAGTACTGGATCTTTTGGTAATCAGGAATAGCAATGTTTATTCTATATTCTATACTAACTTAGCATTCATTGTGTAATTTAATCCACATGTTATAATCTTCATTTAAGAAATTTGGAAAAGATGAATTCCTTATCCATAGTTGCATTGCTAATGATTTATTCAAGGCTTCAAACCACTTATGGTTAATCACATACACAGATCAGAAATCTTGAGATTTCTGATCATATATATATGTATATATATATGTGTGTGTGTATATGTACATATGTATAAATACACTTATGTATGCATACATATATGGCTTTATAATTGTGTCTATGTATAGTTATATTCATGTGTATATGTATATACACACTATATGTAATACAATCATGATATATGATATGTCATACATGTTTCATATGATACATATTTCTATCATATGTACTCATTATGTTTGCATATACATACATATGGATCCGCTATCAGGCTTTGAGCTTGTGCAGATAACTTTGAAGGCCACTGTCTTTGAGGCTTTGTCTGTGTCCTGGATGAGGCGGTGCTCAGGGGAGGGAGCTGGACAGACACACCTTGTCCTAGTCAGTGATGCTGAAGAAGGAACAGGGGAGGGCAGAGGAGTTGCCAGTCAGCTTGTGCCTTGCCTGTGCCAACACCATGAACCAGTAGATGAACATTTTTCATACTCTGCTGGGTCCCTTTCTTTGTAAATTTCTTCCTAACCAGCGAATAAAATGTCCATAGGCAATGTATTGACATGCTACAGAATGCCCACCATTAAAAGAGAAGAGGAAATGGATGAACAGCCTCGAAGATGGGCAGGTGATCGTCTGTCACCAACGTACCACGTTTCAGAGCAGGAGGAAGGCAGAACATGGCCTGTTCTTCTGGAGTCGTTGCCGTGAACGTCCATCAGAGGCTCTGTTCCCAGCGGTGCTAAGTGAGACCCTCTGGCAGAGGCCGCCAGGGCCTCTTTGCTCGCATCTCGTTCAATCTCCTCTGAACATTCCACTGCATCATGTGGGTTACCAAGGAGTAACAGCCTTGGAAGATGGCTGTAACAGTGAGTGAGGGCTGGAGAGAAGATGACCAGTGACTTATCCTGTTGGTGAGCATGGGAGACAGGGCAGGATGGCGAAACGGGAGTACTAGGAGAGGAGTCTTCATCCTTCCCATGCTTTTACCCCGCCCTCCTTACCCTGAGAGGGGCAGAGGGCAGTGAAGACCCCAGCAGAGAATCAGAGCTCATGAGCTCAGAGACCCTTCTGAAGGTTCTGCCTGGAAACTCCACCAAGAAGTTGATCTATCACTACCATTGGAGGTAGCACCAGTGGGATCTTCTGGTGTGGTTTTCTGTCACATGATACCATGTCAGGAGTTAGGACATTCTGGAGTCAAAGAATACAGGGAGCAGACGGCCCTGCTTCTGGGAAAGTCCCCTTAGCAATAGTGTTTAGCATCTTCATTTGCTGATCTCCACCGGGTCCTCGTGTCTAGATCTGTCTCAGCCAGTGGGATGCCAGTGTGCAGCTGCTGCTTACTCATCTCGGCTGCTAGACTTTGTCCTTTGACCCCTGTCACAATCTGCTGGTGTCTTCTTTTGATCTTCTGGAACTTTCCACTGGCCTCTTAAAACGGGTCTGAATGAACAAACTATATATATAACATGACAAGTAGTATGTGATTAACCTTTGGGCCTTGGGGACACTTGCCACCTGAAAGGCAAGGCTGAAGCCACACAAGGAGCACACTCACTCACTGTTGGTAAAAAGATCTTATAACATTCTGTTTTCTATGCTTCTCTTGGTTTTTAGCCCCATTTTAACCTGGATTGATTCCTCCCACCCTTCTCCCCCCAAAAAACCTAGCAGACCCTGGTTAGTTAAACACCTCCTTGCAGGTATTTTACTGTTAAGACCAAAGGAACAAGAATGGAAGCTAGGAGGGACCCAGG
Organism: Typhlomys cinereus; assembly: GCA_023101885.1. Classification (NCBI taxonomy): domain Eukaryota; kingdom Metazoa; phylum Chordata; class Mammalia; order Rodentia; family Platacanthomyidae; genus Typhlomys; species Typhlomys cinereus. The sequence continues at coordinate 9,973,296 of JALPQD010000024.1, read as the reverse complement.
AAGTAAGGAAATGACATCAGTCCTGTCTCCTGTTCTAACCCAAGGCAAGGGTGGTCACCCCAGGGCCCTACCAGGGGTGTGCGATGGGCCTCGAGGTATCCACTGAAAGGGCCCATTGCTGTTCTTAAGGTGAGGCGGGCCCACAGGTCTCCTGTCTTAGTCTTCCAGTCCTGTGTTTGTGGGCAGTGGCTCCGTGGACCCCAGGAATATGAGACAAACTGGAAGCCCGTGAAGTTGAGAGCAAATAGGAACTCGGCTTTTCAACGGGAAAGCAGGGGTCGGGTCTCCTGGCTACCAGCAGTCGCACAGTGGTCTTGGGGTGACGCGAACAGCTCTGGTGCCCTGACTCTGACACTGGTCACCAAGCAACACTTGTCTATCTAAGGTTTCCCTTCACTGTGTTTTTGAATGCTGCTTATGTCGAGCAATTTGTTGTTTATCTCCTACATCAGATCAGTCCCTTGTGGCTTCCTTTGTGACCTGCTTGCACGAGGACAGCTCTAAAAGCCTCTTCTAAGCCCCCCTGCCTTCCATTTGACACCTGTGGATGAGTGAGGAGAGTTAGGTGCCCATTTGTGAAATACAGTAACGGTGCAGACTGGCTTCTTTTCTGCCTCATCTGTTGTTATAAACATTTTTAGAAATACCAGATACTCATCAAATTAGCTTTGTTTTCTTTTAGCTAAAAAAAGAAGGTCAAGTATTTCTAGGGACTCAAAGGGATTGTAGGAAGATATCTGCTAAAAAATTCTGGGTTTGGGAATTAATTGTTGCCATCTTAGTTACCTGATTTGTTAGCAGTACCATTTTTTTAATTGAACTGACTAGAGAAGCAGACAGGAGTCTGTTCATCTAAAAGCAAAACAGACTTAAAGCCATAATACTGGCTTTGTGGTTCATATAGTAGTGCATTTTTGTTTCTTTCCTGATAGGTTGGAAGCAAGAAACATTTGCTTGACACTCCCAAAGGGCTGTCTGTCTTCAAAACAGAAGCATGGCTCACTGTTTCTTCCTGGGGCAGAAGGTAGGCAGGCATGGAGACACCCAGAAACTTCAGGTCTCCTTCTGCTCTGTTCGCGGTGAAAACCTTTCATATTTCTCTTTGGGTTGCCCTCAGGCCCGAACAACTTTACAGGAAGCCCGTGGAACAGCGCTGTCACCATGACTGTCTCGTCTCTGCTTAAGGGAGGGATGCTTGATTATTGGAGAGGAATAAAGTTATTTGCATCTAATCACATAGCAGTGTTTTATGGCTTTAAAAACGAACACTTAAGGTCTAAATGCATTGTTTGAAAATTCATTCCAAGATGGGAAAAGGCTGTGAGGAATGATGGTACCTGGAATGGGGAGAAAAGAGGTGTTTATGGGCGGGACAGCTACATCACCAGAGTTACTGACTCCGACATGCACTGAGGCTACATTGCGAGGATTACTGACTCTGACACACACTGGGGCTACATTGCCAGGGTTATTGACTCTAACACACACTGGGGCTACATTGGGAGGATTACTGACTCCAACACACATTGGGGCTATATCGCCAGGATTACTGATTCCAACACACACTGGGGCTACATTGCCAGGGTTACTGACACAGCTGACTTATTTAGAATTCCTTGAAATTGAGGCCTAAAGGGTTTTTTTTTCCACGTTATTGATCATGTCAGACAATGACGACAATTTTTGCCTAAAAACATAGATTCAAAACAAATATCGATTCTTAAGCCATGGATTAAACATTGATGTGATTCAAACACATCTTTTTAAAAATTTTTTTATTATTTATTATTTATTCAATTGTGCATGTATGTGTGTGCGCATGTGTGTATGTATGTGTGGGTGTGTAGAACCACAGACGAATTCGGGAACCACCATGGACGCCTCCAGCTCCTCCTTGTTTACTCTGCCCCGGGATTCACAGGCTCTGCCCTACCAGGACCAGAAACAAGGCCGTCCCTGCTTCCGCCTGGCGTCTATACGTGGGGTCTAGGAGCCGAACTCAGAACCTTCTGCCTGCAAGGCAGAGGCTTAACCCCTGAGTCACCTCTCCAGCTCCTCAAACACATCTTTTATAGGACATATTTTTCTATCTTTCCTCAGTGCAGTCATTTGAAAAATATGGAATTTTGATATTTTGTACTGAATCACTTTCTAGTTTTTGCTTGGTGCACCTTAGAATGTTCTTTCATGAGACTCGTTAGATGTATGCTGCTTTAGCTCCTCTTTCTGCATCGCTTTGGAGGTGAGCCAGCAAAAGAATTGTAGAATATAATGCGACCATTGATTGTTTCATTGAGATTAACTGCATTTGTGTGCATTGTAGTAAATTCAAGCTTTGTTTAAGGTTTATTCCAGTCCATAGATTATTATGCTTATTCACACATTGCCTTAGAAAGAGTAGTTGACATTTATAATCTGAGGGGGAAAAAGGAGGAAAAAGGGAGATAGGAGGAAGGAACGGATGATGAGCTCCTTCTCCCTTCATTCCTGTCTCTCTTATTTTCTTTGTTTTTTGTTGCTGATGAAAATACTCTGTGCTAAGCATCCCAGGGGAGAAAGGATGTGACTCACAGTTCAAGGGTGGGCAAGTCATGGTGCTGGATCCTGCAGCAGCAAATCACGAATGTCAAGAGTCACAAGAATAGAGGAATGGATGCTACTCAGTTCCCTGTTTATACAGTCTGAGATCCAGCCTGGGAATGTGTTACCCATAGTGGGTGGTATCCCCATGTCAAGTAGTGTAAGCATGCCCACCAGAGGAAAGCCCCGGTAGCTGTAGAGTGCATCAGGGTCACACTTAGCATTAACCTGCACAAGCATCCTTTTGTTCTTCACTTTGTGAGCTTTTCCTAGCCTCAGGCACGGTGGACTATACACAGACCCCTTCCCAGGGGATATCGACCCCCCTCCCCCGGGATTCCTCCACCAATGTTGCTGTCTCCTTCCAGTCACATATTAAAGATGCAGTTTCATTTCACGTGCCTATTTCATGCCTGACTCTCCCATAGAGTGTAAACTGTCAGGGGAGGGTGGTCATACTGCCCACTAATGGAGTCCTAGTGCGTGGGAGCCAAGCGGTCCATCACAGTTGCCAACGCAATGAAGAGTTTACTATGTGCTGGGTCCCATTCCGGCACTGTGTGTGGGTCGGCTCCTCAGACCGTCTCAACAGTCCTCTGCAGAAGCTGTGGCATTCTCGTTCTCAAGGGGAAAGTGATCGTCAGGGACAGGGTGGTAAGTGGCAGGGCCAGCGCCCACATGGGCTGTAGGGCTCAGAGTCGGTGCCCTTCCATTGTAGATTAGGTTGCTTCTGGGTAAATATTTATAGAAGGGAGAAAAGGAGTCATAATATTGGGTCTGAGCTCCATTGTTTTTCTGACCTGTGGCACCTCAGCCTTTGGATATGAGGAAAGTTCATGCACGAGAAAGGCCCAGGATTGTTGGCCCACACCGCTCAGTCATTTCATTTTTCCTGGGACAAATCTGGGCAGAAATGGACATTCCAGTAGGATGAGGCAGAGGACATGTCTCGAGAGTCTCACTGTCTTATTAAGGTCAGGGAAGAGCATCAAGAAATTACACAGGAAATGTCTAAAACTAACAGGTAGTTAAACTTTTGGAAATCTGAGTTTTGCCAAGACCAGTGATTTTTGTGGACCATCAGTTCCAAGTTTTGGCAAGATTTTAATCACTTACCCAAACTGAGAGAAGAACAGGGTTGCAGTGTCATCTTGCATGTCATAGGATGCTACAGAGGTTGAGCTAATCTACCAGGTGTTGAGATAGCTCTTCTTTCATAAAGCAGGTGTTTCAGACTGATTAGTTGATTCAATGTGTGTGGGTGTGTTTCCATGTTGAATTCTTCATTTGCCTTCTAATTTTCTTGTTCATAAATTTTCAAAATACAGACATCATTGATCATAAGAAATTAAGCTCTTTGGTAGATCAGGTTTTTATTTCTTTCCCAGAAATTTTCGTGTAGATTTTACATAGTTTTGTTTTCTGCTTGTTTTTCCAGTTTTTAATGTGTTCGTTGCCCTAAAAAAGCAGTGAATTAGTGGGGGAAAGGTGGAAGAAACCCTAGCAATCCTCAGTGGGAAGTGCAAAAGGTTCCTGTTGGTCTGTGTTCTGCTGCGGGCAAGGTCTGTGCTGGGCGACAGTACAGCTCTGAAGCTCTAGAAGCAACACTGTGTGACTGCCCAGCTGTGCCAGAGCTTGCTGGAGGACTGTGTAGATGACCCACCATGCTATGGACTGGTAAACTCGGGTATTCACAGAAGTCCCAGAAGGAGAGCTCCTCAGGTAGGGAGGGGTAATCATTGCTTTAGGAAAACAACCATAGGTCTTGAAGAAAGAAAAGTGTAATTGCTATTTTCTTTTTGTCAGAAACTAAAGAACCCTTTCTGTGAGGGCAAAAGAAACCAGTACTCACACCCTGTACCTCCTATACCTGGGAAGAAGCACATCAGCCTGGGCTAGGATGTGGAGACAAGCCAAGTCTGATGAAAGCTGCTACAACAGACCATCCTTTTGTTCTCTGGCTCCGTGGAATAAGTTGTTATCAGCTGGGGTCAGGCATTGGGCATCGGTGCATTCTGAAGAGCTGTGTGGTTGCCTGGGCAAAGGACCTTGCGGAAGGGTTTCCAGTCGATGCCACCGATTGGTTGTAACTCCCCTTTCCTGCCTAATCATCCTTTATAGTCTTCCTTTAGATAGCCATGCTTCTTACAGCATTTGCCTTTAACTAGATTTATTAAATAAATTTTGACTATGAAATCTTTAAAAATATTTTCCTGTGCCTGCAAGATGGCACAAGAAAGATGATAAAGGTAATTGTTACCAAGCCTGATGACCTGAGTTTGATCCTCGGAACCCGTAGGATGGAAGGAGAGAGCTGACTCTCCCAAGATGGCCGGCCTGTCACTTCCATACATGTGCTATGACATGTATGTGTATCCACAGACTAAACAAATCGATGTAAAAAGTTAAAAGTAGTCTTTACTGTTGGCAAAAATATTTTATTTATATAACATATATTTATACAACATTTATAAATGTTAACATTTATGAAGGCATTTTGGTAAAACTTATAAAAAATTTAGAGATGAACTATATCTCAGTGGTAGAAGTCTTACCTGGCATGCATGAGACATTGGGTTTAATTTCTAGCCCAAAAAGAAAATCAGTATATATTTCTTTTAACACTGAAAGTTAACTTTCATACATGCGGTGGTACATCACTAAATCAGAATGCCAAAATAAATGTGATAGACTTTACTCTTTTTACTGGAAGATGTGTCATTTTAATGGGTACAAAATAAAATTATGGCCCTTTTACGTGACACCATTTTTGCTTGAAAAGCAAAATAAGTATGCATACAGGTGTGCAATCCCATGCATGTGTTTGATAAAGTGCACGGGAAGTGTAGGTCAAAATGTTAATGCTGTTCACTCCTGACAGTGGAATGTAATGGTGCTGGGTAGGGAGAGGAGGTAGTTCCATTTTTAAAAACATATGCACTTAAAAATCCATAGTATAATTAAGAAAAGCAAAAGGCTGAAATGAAGACATGTTCATGCCATCTATTAATTTGTCAGAGATCTGTATGAAGGCCACTTAGCAGCCTGTAGATATCATTGGAAGAAAGACATGCTGTGCATGTGTTTATGTAAGGATTATGGGATTTCAGGGTTTTCTACCCAGTTTCTGTTCTTTAGGGTTCTGCAGCCAGACTAGACACAGTAGGGAGATTCCATGTGTGTCAGCTCCTGGTTGCAGCTCCTGCCCCACACATCAGTCACCCATGGCTGCTCACATCCCACAGAGTACTGACCGAGGAGGCTGAGAGGAAACAGGTGGTGTCAATGGTCGCCAGCCCAGGTTAAGGGGCACTTACTGGGTCTCGAGACTCATGAAGCTGTGTCAGTACTCAGCAGCTAGCTCCTTGCTGAGTCAGGCCTGCGTGGCCTTCTTGCACCTGCTGCCGCATTAGATGGTTACCAGCTCTGTAGACGAAGATAAATACCAGTGTGCAGGTGGGAGTCAAGTGCTAATTTGCTATTTTGAGGAAAGCCAATCACATTTATTTTGGTTTACTCCTCTAACATTTAACTCTACTTCTGACCTCAAAGGAAATAATTACCTATTTTATAAGTCATTAGTTGTGCTGAGTAGCTTATAAAAAAGCAGTGTCTTGCATATTGCTTCAGTGCTTTTTAAAAATAATTGAAGACATTGCTGTCCTGTTTTAAATATGTACTACACAAACACCTATTACATCTAGCTGAGTCGTGATGCTCTTAATAGAAATGATGTCTAATATATTCTAAGAAATACCTGGATCGGGGGCTGGAGAGGTGGCTCAGGGGTTAAGCCTCAGCCTTGCAGGCGGAAGGTCCTGAGTTCGGATCCTTGATCCCATGTATAGATGCCGGGTGGAAGCGGGGGTAGCCTGCATTTCTGGTCCTGGTAGGGCGGAGCCTGTGAATCCCGGGGCAGAGTAAACAAGGAGGAGGTGGAGGTATCTATGGTGGTTCCCGAATTCGTCTGGGGTTCTACACACACACGCACACACACACACCACACACACACACACACACACCCACAATTGAATAAATAAGAAATAATAAAAAAAATTAAAAAAAAGAAATATCTGGATCATGAGACTTGAACTTGAGACACTCTTCACATCTAGCTTTTCTTGAGAAAATAGGTAATAATACAACTTAATTGAAGGCATTGCTGAGATTTAAACACAAAAATTTCACTTTTATGTCCTCAGAACCTGCTTAATTTTCACAAATCTAAAATTGTAAAAAATCTTATCTTTGTAGTATTTATAGTATAATAAAAAAGACATTTATCTTTAAGATTTTTTTAATTGGGTAGGAAACATTCTAGGAGCCAAGAAAATCTAGAAAATATGACTACATAATCATAATTTGTCAGTTAAAGGAGATATCATAATATATAAAATTGACAAACTGAAGTAAAAGCATTAAATATATTTTATAATAAATGCTAAGCTCCTTAATGTGAAAACAACACTTAAATAAATTTAAGAAAAATATACCCAGAAGGCAAATAAGTAATGTCTGTGGTAGATAGTTGCAGCGATATTGCTCCAGATTATCAGGATTCAGAGAAGGCTGCACAGTCTCATTGCAGTTGAAGAGCTGCAGGTTAAGTGGAGTATCCTCAGACATGTTCATTACTGTGGTGGACTGTAGACACCTCTGTTTCAAAGTGGCCCGAAGGAAATCCTGTTGTTTTCTTACTCCTGCTGACTTTGTTGCTGCTTGATGATGCTGTTTCAGCAGCCACCACGCTGTGTGCAGCTCCTGGGGGCACAAGTCTACATGTCATCACACTGTGTGCCAGCTCCTGGAGACACAAGTCTACATGTCATCACTGTGTGCAGCTCCTGAGGGCACAAGTCTACATGTCATCACTGTGTGCAGCTCCTAGATACACAAGTCTACATGTTATCACTGTGTGCAGCTCCTAGAGACTCAAGTCTACATGTCATCACTGTGTGCAGCTCCTGGAGACGCAAGTCTACATGTCACCACACTGTATGCAGCTCCTAGAGACGCAAGTCTACATGTCACCACACTGTGTGCAGCTCCTAGAGATGCAAGTCTACATGTCACCACACTGTGTGCAGCTCCTAGAGATGCAAGTCTACATGTCACCACACTGTGTGCAGCTCCTAGAGACGCAAGTCTACATGTCACCACACTGTGTGCAGCTCCTAGATACACAAGTCTACATGTCATCACACTGTGTGTCAGCTCTTGGGGGCACAAGTCTACATGTCACCACACTGTGTGCCAGCCTCTGGGGGCACAAGTCTACATGTCGCCACGAGCCCCTTCTCGTCCCCTTCTTCAAGTCTTTTACTGAATCTTTAGTATGAGTACTCATCTGTCAGCCCTAGCGTGGTATCATTCTGATGGTTATCCTCCTGTCTCTGCTTTTACCCTGTAGTAAGCCAGGGTCCACCCAATGCCAAGGGTGTTTCACTGTATGAATAGAGTCTATTTCTTTATCAAGATAGGTTGTGTATTTCCATTGTTGAAAATTCAAAATTTCCACAAGGATGCATGGTGATACACATCTGTGGCATTAGCTGTTTCCTCTGGGCTGGTCATGACTGTGACCGTCATGAGGTAAAACAGCTGTCACTGCCCGTAGTAGAACTTCAGAGAATTAACATCAGCTTCTCGCAGGGAGAGAGGGTCAGGAGACAAGGCCCAGGACAGTCACATGGCCGCTCCCTGCGATGCCAGTGACTCACATTTAAGTAAGTAAACAGGTGATGTGGTAAGACTTCTCGTAGCAGCTTGCGTCACTCAGGGAATTTCCCAGTGGATTCACTGTCTGTCAGTCACTCGTCATCTAGCAGTAATCCCAATAAACTTATTTGTCCACTGAACCGAACTTGGATGGATTCATCTCTGTCTGGAGTGAATACATTAATCTCTGTCTTCCTTTCAAGTGCTAGAAATGTGCATATACAAACATATTTGGGCATATTTATACATTAATATGCATGTTTTCCTTATTGCTCTTTTTAATGCAGATAGGAACATTTTATATCATATTCCAGTCAGTGAAAACAGACTCAGATCAGTGTCTATAAGTATCAGTTTTCTTGGGTTGGTGTATTATTTCCTTATGTGAATGAAACAAAAATTATTTAGCTTCATTTATTTCTAATTGTTGACATTGAGTTGAATTTCTCCAAAATTCTAATCTTGAAAATAGTATCATGACTAGTAGCTGTAGTATCACGACAGGGCTACTGTGCCCAGGTAAATTCTTAGCAGCTGTTATTACCTGCAAGAGACACACACAGTTGGGTCCATTAGCACTCCTTTGTGAAGCAGTGTCACCAGCTGGTACTCCAGGTACTCACAGTACTCCAGACACAAGAGGCACTGCTGTGGGGTGGGTCACATTTATCAGTGGAGTAGTTGTCTGAAAGTGACCCTTGAATCTGTAGATAACCTCTCGCCCGTGCTCCATTGATTCATTCGTTCGCCAAGCTAGACTTGGGGATATTTGCTTCTTTGCTGAGTCTTGTGCCCTCTTTGGATAGGTCAGTGTTTGCCCATATGTCTCAGGAAAAGTTAATGCAACACTACCCTATATACACATCATCTTACATATGTTTAGATTTCACATAGTGTAAATACCTAGAAGTAGAATTGCTGGGTCATAGGGCACAATCTTTGTCTTTTGGAAAAACCTGGCTACTTGGTCTTACTCTGCTTTCTAACCAGGCTGCTCCAGCCGTCAGTGACAGCGGCTTTGACCTGCCTTCTTTCTAGCACATCAGCCTCAGACTTCATCTTCCTTCCTAACTCTTGCTTTTCCTTCCTTTCTTGTTCTTTCACAGTGTTGTCTCTCTGTCCCAGCGACTTTCTCAGCCTACTACACCTCCTTCACGTTTGTGATTTCATCATTTTAAATTTCCACAATATATATGTAGTTCATTTACACTTTTATGTCGTGTGAACTTGGGAGTTTTTACACACACAGTTTGTGTAGCCTCTGCCACTAGAAGACACAGAACCATTTTTGTCTCCCCCCTGTGTCCTCCATGTCTCTTTGAGAAGTCTCTTCCACAGCTAGATTTTAAATCTGTTTTACAGAGACCTGGACCCTATGAGGCTTGGCACGACTCATGTGGCTGGTAAGCTGCTATTGGGAGCCACATTATGCTTGTGTTCTGTTGATAGTACTTTTACATGTGAGGGCATGTTTATGAAAATCCTGCAAGTTTGGTGAGTGCAGTCATTTTGGGCTGTACAGTCTAAATATTCCACACTCCAGTTAAAGGCTAGACTTTGAGGCAGAATTGTCCATCAGTAGAATGGTCATGATCCTAGGAATGCTTCAGCTGGGACTGCATACATTTAATATCAGGGATGATAGAAAAGGAAATTTCTACAGTAGAAGGTGGAGTGGAGATTTCCAAAGACCTTGTACTGGTCATCCACAGAGACTTTGATCCTATCAGCCTATTTTCTTATGAAGTCAGATTAAGAATAGAGTTTTCTTGCTACTCAATACTTTGCTTCTCTGTCTGCTTTCATTTATTCATTTAACCAAGCATGCTCAATTCATTTAATTTTCTTTCATTATTTTTAACCTAAAATCTGTGCTTGCTTTACATTAATAGGACAAAATGCTGGAAAGAATCTACCTTAAAAGAGTTAAGATTTGTTTGGCTCATTGGCTCATGATTCCCAAAGTATCAGCTAATTTTTGGCCTTGTCACTTTGGAGTCTATGAAGAGCACACAAAAAGAGCGGAAATTCCTCCCTCTGGACCCACCACATTTCCAAAGTGCCACGGGCTGACCATTAAGGCTTCAGCATGTGGCCTTGGAGGACCAACCAGTGACAGATGCCATGCATTCATAATTAGCCTTGATCACAATGTAACTAATATTGTTGATGCCATGGCTATTGTTTTTTAATATATGTTCTCTCCTAGTGCATTTTATTAGCACAATTTTATGTTGTGTAGACTCATGGGTTTGACTTATGCACAACTTACCATAATATAGTAAGTTTCTATGTGACCACAGTAGTTTTACATGCCTTTAACTGTTTTTTCTTCAAGTCTGTTTCTGTGAGTGAAAGGTGAAATATGTATATAATGATGTATTTGTTGAAAAACTGTAAAAATGTCGATTGGCAATAAAAACAAAATATTGTGAAGGCATAAAGTGTCATAGTGTTTTACATATTTTTGTCGTGGAGTGAGTGCCCTTTAGAAGATGTGGAGATAACTGGAAAGTTAGATTGTGCAGCCTTTTTAACTTAAATTGGTTATTCCAAGAAGGGGTTGGCATATTGCTTTACCATAGCTTCCCAGGGTAGCCATGCGTTTCTGGAACAAGGAGTTGCTATGTGTAGAAAAACAAGAGGGCGGCAAAAACCGCCTGCCTCTGGGGCTGACTCCCTTTGTGTACTGCTAACTTGAAGAAAATGTTCAGAACTTCAGTTTGAGAATTTAGTGCTAGAAAACACAAATGCTTCCAGAATTAAGAAAAACTTGTATTGACCCATGGCGGGTATGCACACAGAAGCATGTATTTGATTTATGACAACAAAACATCCCTTGACCTTTTTTTTGCCTGTATGTGTATGAGTGTGTGGTATGTGTCTGTATGTATCAGAAGGCACTGTGTGTCCCTGTGGAGACTCAAGGGTGGCATTGGAAATCATCTTAAATTGTTTTACCTCCTTTTTGCTTTGTTCTGGGATTTCCCAGGCTCTGCCTTCCAGGGCCAGAATTGTCACTATTTCTGCCTATCATTTTTATGTGGGTTCTGAGATCCGAATTCAGGTCCTTCTGCTTCTGAGGCTGAGACCTAACCCCTGAGCCATCCCTCCAGCCCCAAGGTGCCTTGACTTTTAAGGAACTCCTCTCACTGTCTTATTAATCCCTCATTTAAGCATATTGTTTATTTAATAAAAATGATGATTTAAAATAGTGTAAAAACTAACAGGCTAATGGAGCTACTATCTCTATTTTTGGAAAACTGTTGCTGATGCTAGTGGTGACCAAAGTCAGTGATGTGTCCTTTGTATTCCAGCGAGACAATACAGGTCGTGCATGCTCAGCAGTTGCAGTCTGCCTGCCAGCCACCTGCTACTAGATAGAAAAAATGATAGATAAAAAGTGAGTATGTTTTTCAGGCCTGGAGAGATGGCTCAGGCGTTAAGCCTCTGCCTTGCAAGCAAAGGGTCCTGAGTTCGGATCCTAGATCCCACTTACAAACACAGGGCTGGGAGGAAGTGGGGCCGCCTGCGCTTCTGGTCCTGGTGAGCAGAGCCTGTAAATCCTGGGGCAGAGCAAAAAGGAGATAGAAGCAGTCCACGATGATTCACGAATTCACCCTTGGTTATACACATACACACATACACACATACATACATACACATACACACACAATTGAATACACATACACACATACGTACACACACACACACACACACACAAAATTGAATAAATAAAAAATTTTTTTAAAAAGTGAGTATGTTTTTTACCCAATAATAGTATAGGCTGATTTTACCAGGTAGTTTAAAATGTGCCAGGAATTACGTTTCAAAATCTCTGCATGATAATATTTACATGCTTGATGAACTCAGCCTTAGCTCTCTTTAGGTATTCAAATTCATCAGGACGAATAAGTGTTCTTACCATTTGGTAGCCCATTTACTGTGTAAATCTGAAGCTAGGTAGATCAATGGGGAATTGATTATTTTTGAAAGCTTCACTTTGCCATGTAGCTGACTGCTTAATCCTTTAAGTCAGAACTTTCAATATTAATTCTGAATGAATGAAAAGCAATTTAAATGGATTGTGCCTTCCACTCACTCCACGTTAGCCAGAGGGTAGTGGGTGCAGTGCAATCTCTTGGTAGTGGCTCATGGTCTAGTTGGTGCTGTGATTCTTCAGCCATCCTGGAGTTGGGGAAGCCTGCAGAGAGGAGGTAGGTGGTGGGGTTCCAGGCTTTGGGGGGTTCTGCAGCAGACCTCTGTTCTCCAGGTCATTGTTGGGTGGCTGCTCCCAGGTCATGTCAATTCCTAAATCTATGGCCCAGCAAAGGTACCGCTTAACCAGGCGGTCTTTCTCTTTGAGAAATTCAGTACACTTCTCATCTCCTCATGGATCGTGAGGTCACCTTCTTCCGTTTCTCTTCTCCACTCATCAGAGATGGTCTCATTTTTCAATGATTGTCAGTGCGTTTGTCCACTTGCAAGTTCCAGATGCCCCTAATTAACTCAGCCTCCCTCTGTTCATAATCCTAGGGTGGTCTGTGAGCAAGCAGTTGAGGATGCTCCTTATTAGGCTACACCTTGCCAGCTTTGTTGTTCAGCATTCATTCCATGTGCTTATTAGTAACACATATGCGGCTTCTGTGGGCTTGTGGGTCAGCTCAGTATCTACCCTTAAATGGAACTTCACACACAAGTAACACTGGAAATCACATCTTTGACCTTTCCAATAGGAGCTGCTTTCATTACCATTTGCTATTCTTACTCTGTAAAGAACACTGAGCAATAGTCCTGGTGAAGGAGATACTCAGTGCTAAGCCCAAGTTATAGATCAGTGTTGAGTTCACTTTCAGAGAAAACACTATAGTTGTTCATGAAATAAAACCAACGTATATCGGTGTCTCTCCTGGGGAGATGATGGGGATTGACAGTGTGTCGATCAACAGGGAAATTATCTGCACTGCAGTGACCACAACCCTCAGCTGAGGCCAGTGGGGGTGCAGTCCCAACTTTGGTGTGCCCAAGTAACACAGGCGGACATGGGAGGAATTCGTGAAGTATTCATCTTTGTAGATCTCAAACTGGCAACAGGAAGCTTTTTCCAGAGAACATGCACTTTGGAAAAGATTCATTATTGCAGGAGAATGTAAAACAGGATCTGAAAGCAGCAAGCTCATTATGTCTGACATTTGAGGGCAAGGGGAGCCAGAGCGGTGATAAAAGGAGAAAACAGTGGACACGGGGCCACTACAGTGAGAAGTTGAGGGAGAAAGAAAACTGGGGAGGTGGTGAATGCTGGGGGGGTTCCCCATATTTTTTCTCCATGTGAGACATCAGTATGGATGGTTTCTGACCACAGGACTGGCAAAAGGAGATCTGCATGGCACTTATCTGACTTGACTCGTCTCTGGCAAGCCCGTCCTGTGGCCAGTGGACATCTGTCTTGATGCTGTTGATCATGCCATGTACATACATGCGCTCGTGGGCACGAGGCTGGACAGTCCTAGAGGAAGCATACTCCTTCAGAGACCTCATTTGTGACTCCTTACAAGATCCCTGTGAGCGGAGACAGCCAGGGTGTGCCTGCTTCTGCCTATGCCTGGGACAGAAATGACTGGTGCTGGCATAGAAATTGGTAGGCCTTGATGATGCCCCTTAGGATGGCACCGGAAAGATGCCAAAGAGACTGATTGTGCTCATAGATGGGCTTCCCAGAGAGCAGACACCTGGCATTTCCCTTGTGTGTATGCGGAATTTGTTTTCCTTTTTAACGCACTCAGAAAGTCGAATGCGTTGGGTGTGGATGAGAAGTAGAATATGCTTGTCACGTTTCACCCAAGCCATGCGCTTTAGGGTCTAATCCTAAACTCTGCAAGTATAGCCTTGTGGCATGGGGCCACCACCTCAAGACTCCTTCTCCTTTGCTTATGTGAACAGAGGCAGGAGCAGAGGTAGGAGCTATTATGAGCAATGTGATCTGAAAGCACCCGACAGGCCTGTGTGTGAGTAGCAAACACAGACTCCCAGCGTTCCTGCGCCCGGGGAAGCCTGTTCTCCTGGCTTCCCTATCTTGGGGACAATGACCTGCTTCAGTAGCTGCGCCTCCCAAGCTGCATGTCCCTCTGATTCCTCGTGAACACTTGGCTGGGCCTTCCCTTGTTCTGCACGGCCTGCTTCCTCTTTGGAAATGAAAGAATGAATTGTTTCTTTCTGCCATTTGGTGTTGCTGGAGGAAGTTCTGCTTTCCGAAAAGTGCTCAGTAAGTTAGTAAACATGAGTAGATGCTTACACGGCACATGTGGCTAGCTTAGGAAAGGCCAGAGTCTAATAGAAGGAGAGAGGGGGTCCATTCAGAAGGGGTCCCACCTCCCGGGGGAGCTGCCCGCGCCCTTGGGCCCTGCATAGTCGCTTGCAGTCTGTCAGGCACGTCTTCACATCTCTGCCCTCTTGTCTCTCTGCTGGTCTTCACTGGCAGTGTCTGCTGCTGACCCAGCCTTTTCTCTTGTTTTTCTTCTCTGTTCCTTCTCTCCTTCCTTCTTTCCTGCCTTGGAAGGCCGAGGCTAGACTCAAACAAATTCCTCATTTCAACTCATCACTGAGCCGTGGACACACCCCTCCTGGCTACAGGAACTCATAGGTACCTTCCCATTGTGTCTGCTATTTATCCCACTGATAAATGAGGGTGGCTAAGCCGAGAGTGGGGTACACCTGATACCCCAGTATCCATGGAAGCTAAACCACGAGAATTGAGGGTACGAGGCTAGCCTAAGGTACATGGTGACAGTCCTTCTAAAATTGAGGGGAAAAAAAGAAAAGTTAGGGTACAAAAATTCCATTTTGCTTTAAATTGCTTTCATCTCTTCATCTCAAATTTCCCTGTGTTCCTTCCCAGTCTTGTCCTTCTGGGGTCAGGGTGCCTGCTCCCCTAGCTCAGCTCTGCTCAGCATGTTTTCCGTCTCCAGTGCCTTTCTTCCTGCCCTGGCTTCCCCAGCAGCTGAGTCTCATTCTTCCTTCTTCCTTGTTTCTCTGAACTTAAGCTCTGATCATCGTGTTTTCTGAGATTATTCATTGTAGCTACTGCTGGTCAAAACCAAGGCAGATCCAGAGTTTTCGGTCTTGCAATTTTTGTGGCCTTGAAACTTTTCCTTGAGCACAGCTATTCACATCACTGTCAATGTCTACATTTCATAGAGCATTGCAAAGCAAAGAGCATTTATTTGTTGCAACTTTAATACTTTTATATCAGTTATTCTTTGACTTATAGGAACACTGAATTTATATTGTAGGCTTGAAGACCATATTCATAATACAGTAATAAATAGTTTCGCTTGCTCATTTTTCTCCAATTATTTGCCTTTTTTGGAAACTGATATGAAATATGGCGACTTCTTACTAAAAAATTAAGCATACTAATAAAAAGAATTACAGTCATTTTTGAAAAGCAATGTTGAAACCCATTTTCACAATTTATTCTTTCAATATGAGGAGGAGAGAATTAAATATATATAGGTTATCCTTCCTGACAGGTTAAAAAGTTAGGCATATGGAATGTCCCATCTACATTACTGGGAAATAAATAAGATGTATTATGCTGGTTTATCTCCCTTTTGTCATTCAGAACATTGGGTTAAGATGGATATTCTACCTATAGGATTGTGTTATGTAAATAGTTCTGTAGTTTCTTATTTTGAAGATATTAAATCATTTGAATAATATTGTTCCCACTCCCCTGTGAGCTGGAAAAGGACGTTCTGTTCCTAGTATTGCAAACACACCAGCAACTCAGGCCTTGACAGTGCCTTGAAGCTGACATGCTCTAAGTGAGCTCACTACAAAGGTAGGGACTGGCTTTGTGTGGCAAAAGCTGTTGGAGCTGAAAGACTGGTAGGACTCAGCTCATTTTTCCCATACTTAAAAAATAAAAGTTAACCTAAATTGATATAGATCTGTATAGAAATCTTTTTGATAAATACCTGTAGAATAGATGTTTAAATAATAGAAAGTAGTCTGAGAATGCAGACTCTGCCGTGTTTTCCTACTTTCCGACGTCACGTGACCGACACCTCTACCCTAGAAACAACATGGCGGCCATTAACACCACACAGGGAGAGCTCCACCTGACTTGTCCTAAAATTGTAAACTATTTGCCAGAACACTCCAACAAAGAAACACAACACTGAAAGCACTCCTTATTTTGCTTAAATGTTGATAAGACTTTGGCTGTTTGTGACATATTAAGCCTTTCATTTGTTTTCAACATGGGTGAAAGAAAATAATTAAAATAACATATGTAGCTTTCGCATCCCTAACTTGCTCCATCTTCCACTGGGCAACAGTGCTCTGAAGACTAAGATTAAGTGGGTGGTATACAGATGCCACATGAGTGTTATGGCATCAAGAAATTGTTATTATTAATGTAGAACTTAATGTTGGCAAATGTAAGGAAATGCGCCTAGAGAAAAATTATTTCAAATTGTGTTCACTAGATAATAAGACTTAAAGTTACTAAATGCTATTCTCCGAAAGCAATAGCTTGTTCTAATACTTTGCCCTAAAAGACTAATAAAGTATGAGACATCATTTACTTGCAAACAGAAAACAAATTGCTTTCCAATCTTTGCTTAAAATCATGGTGCTTACCTACTAGACATATCCAGAGATGAACAAGATTTTTAGAAAAGAGAAGAAGATCAAAGAATTAAGTCTTTATGAGGCTACATATCAAGAAATTGGGACTTACTGAATTGCAAAAAATAAAATGAAGCAGTTATAAAGAGGAGTAATAAGTTGGATAGCACATGGTGGTATTTCTCAGGGACTGAAGCAAACTAGGTGTGAGGACTGGGCAAGTCATCATATCCCAAAATACAACATTTCACTTCTTCAGTTGCAATGTTTGGACACACACTGGAGCTGCATGACAAACACACTCATGCTGCTTCCGTCCCTTAAAGGGGGGAACACGATTCTACTGTACTGGTTTCTGCCTTGTTTGGAGCTGCTTTGGAAGTATTTTTTCAAATTCCAAATTAGAGTCAAAATAGGAAATTTGGAACTGCTTCTGCCAGTTGTAACAAAGATGACATTTTTTTTGAAGATTTTATAAGAGGAGAGAACAGATCTCACAGATGTTGATTCTATGAGGGGCAAGAGAGTCCAAAGATCACATTTTGAAATAACTTTCTGGATGTTTAAATCATAACTTATATTAAGTGCATCTTTCCAGAGATTTCCTATATTTCATCCCAGCATCATCAATTTTGTTAATACCAACTGATTTAAATATAGAAATTCTTCCTTTTCTATGCTCCAGTGTACCAATTTCCCAATATAGTATGTTTATTAAGTGACATTTGGTGATTATAGCTTGTTAGATCTTTAAAATCTAAACAGGATAAAAAGATGACTATAGTGCCAATTAAAGGATTTGTCAAAAGACTACTGTTGTCATAATTTTAATAGTGTGATCAAAGGAAACCTTACATGGATTTTTATCCAAATGCCACCAGATTTGGAATGGCTTATGTGAAGATCTACATCTGTATATATACCTAAATTTTGCTATAGAACGTATGGAATGCATATAATGTAATTCTTATAGCAACATATAATTTATAAATTTTAGGAATGAACTCACATTAATAATTTTAAAAGTAGAAAAATGTAATCTCCAGGGACTCTTATCTAAGGGAAAATATTAGCCTGTGTCTTTGTATTTAGTAAATAGACAAATACATTTTAATAATTGTAGTGTAAGCAAGTAGCTGTGATTTTTTTGGCAGCAGCAATGGGTGAAGGAACAGATTGGAGAAGTGTGGAGGATGCAGCAGGGACAGAAGCAAAGGTTCCCATGCAGCGTTGCAACTGAACAGTTCCTTTCACCAGAATAATTTCCAGTGTTGAAACTGCAGGATGAACTGCAGCACAGCATTATGGGAAGCAAGATACCTGTCAAACAGAGGAAATTAGAGTGCTGTGCTCAGATTTCACTATCTCCTGCCCTCTAGTGCAGCCTTCAGAGACAGAGACCCTCCTCTAGTTAGGATCATTGTGTCCATGACACTTGGCAGCAGTGCCTAGTCATAGCAGAAGTTAAAGCGCTGAGTGAGAGTCCATCCTTTCTGACTTCATACACCCCTTTCCATCTTAAGATTTACAGATCTAACCATCTCACTAACCCAGTGTTCAAGCTCCAATTACAGCATCTTCAAAATGGAGAACATTCTAGAGACCAGGGAGACCTGACCTGGGTGAGGTCCCTGTGTCTTTTCAGGTTTTTGCTGCCCAGTGCCTGGAGCTCAATATTGTCACCTAAAATCTCCTTTCTCGCAGTTTCCTAGTTCTCTGGCCTCGAGTCATATGTAATGTGTCTAATACTTGTTATGCACACCTGCTGTTTGACTATCAGAGGACAGGTCATACTATTCATGCTGTAGCTGTTTATTGAATAATTGTTATATGTTAAGACAGTAGTCATAGAACAGTGAACAAAACATTAGAAATCCTAATCTTCATGGATAGTGTATGTCTAAGAATGGGGAATGCTGTGCGAAAAGAAAGGTCAATATCAGTGTGAGCCAAGGAGGAGACTAGCTCTAATGTAGATGGTGTGGATGAGAGGACATCCACAAGAAACCCGTATTTGACAGACTAGTAATCTTAGCACATATGCATGAGAGATTCGTGGGGATAATTCACAGTTTGACGCAATATAATTTATGTACCATATTTGCTTATGTATGTGACTTGATACTTTGCTAGAATTGAGGATACAATTGGAGATAACTTTCTAACTGCTTATTTCCTGAAACAAAGCCATAGGTCTTGGTTACCTCACTTAATAATGAGAAATGAGCCCCACCATCTGTCTTAAGTGTATGGACAGTGGGAAAGAGGAAAATGAATAGAAAGCAGAGTGTAATGGCAGCTGTTTTTCCTCTGTGGTAGAAGCAGAAGCAGCATTGACATATAGAACCCAGCCATGTGTCACCGTCATTCAGAATTAGCAACAGTGTAATGCTGGGACATAGGTGGACATGAACTGGGAGCACACCCAGCCAATTCCACCAACCCTCTCAATGTCCCGAGGACACCCCCAGCACACTTCCTTCCACAACACAAGTTGTAAGGACAAAGACAAAGCTACAGAGTGCTATTTTCTAAAGTGATTTATCACCACCCGGGCTTTGTCATTACATGGCTGCATTTCCACATCATCAGAAAAGGTAGCAGCTATTTCTGCAATCAATCCAGAAATAATCAACAGAGCATGTTTCATTATTAACATTGGTTATAAGCCTAAGATATACATCTACAAGAATGTCACGAATAGAAAATAGAGGTGGTTGGTATTTTTTCAGCATTCTTTATTTGGAGTTGTCATCTTAAGAAATAACACAATAAAAATATTGATATACAGCAATGCATTACGATTTATTATTAGCCACCATATATCCAAGGGTTTCAGAAGAGAGAGTGGAAATAAAGCTGGGATGCAATGTTCTGAGAAAAAAAAACCCTGTTAATTCTTACAAATCTCCACATATTCTTATGAACTAACTAGTGTATTTGTTGGGGAGCATAAATCCTGTTATTGAGCACAGAAACCATTACATTTTCATGTTATGTGCTATAGGGTGACAGAACTTCCCTAGCGTGTGAGTGAATATAAGTGAGGCCCAACTGTCGTAACATCATTAACACCTGACATTATCTATATAGTTAATGTAGAATTTGCTGTTCCTTTTAAAAAGAATTTTTTTGTGTTTTGTTGACTCAAGAATAACCGGATAATTAGTTTACTCTGCTTCTTTCGCATGCTTGTCTGATGAACATTTTACTATAACCTTGTCAAACACAAAAAATGTTAAGTGTTTGAAAATAGAAAGTGCCAGCTTCATATCTCAATGAGTGACCATTTCTACACGAGAAGAAAAGATTAGGAAAATACAGGATCTAAGAAGTCAACTCACAGTGACCCCATCCGTGACGTTTCAGAATTAAAAATAGCTCGGCAGCTGTGTGTGGTGGAGAGGTTGAGCTGCGTGGGACTGGACAGCGATCAGTGTTCTTAAGGATGAGGGACTTGCGCACATCACTGATATATGACCACACTTGGCCCAGGCAGGGACTGTGCGCACATCACTGATGTGTGCCCACACTTGACCCTGACAGCCTGGCTTCCATGAACACAGTGTGGCCAAGCTTATCACCAGTGACCCTTCACCTGCTTTCTCTCCTTGTGGTATCCCAAGTCAGAACCTAGAAACTCTCTTTTCATATCGTAAGTTTCTTAAATTATTTCTCCCTCAACTCCACTTCCTCTAGGCACCTAGAATAACCAATAGAAAATTCTAGAACTATGAATTACATTAAAAAGTTTAAAATCATGCATTACCTGACCTTTGCACATGGAGCAGCCTGATGACCTGGCTCTGGCCGCGCTAACACAGTCACACCCTCTTGGCCTAGTGAGAGTCTCATGCTTGGGTTTCTTATCAAAAAATAAGAAATTGAAAATTTCCTACTTCATTTGGTGAATGGAATTTTTTAGCGTTACCAGGAAACTAAGTAATTTAAGTCCAATGTAATTTAATATTGAAATTAAAGGTGATTTCATTAGCAAGTAGATTGCACTAAGTTAATAGGCCCCAAATTTAAGTCTAGTAACAAGACAGAATATATGATTCTTCTGTTAAATTCTGTAAGACTATGTAGCTACATTTGAGAAAAAAAATTTGATATTATCTTTCTGTGTTCATACAGACATGCAAATCTGAACATCACATGAACATATGATCAACATTTCGTATACACATTTAGTCTATCAAAATTTGCTTAAGCTCTTTGGCATAATTTGATGCCTACCAGGAGGCTAGTATCTACAAATGCAACAGTATCAGGTAATGAGAGTGTGTTTGTGCTTAGCTGGCCAGAGGTAATATGGTGCAGTCACTGTAGATAATTGTTAAGAAACATCGATATGAAATTATCATCTGCCCCAGCATTTCTCTTCTGGATATATGACCCCGCCCCCACCTCTTAAAAAACAAACCTGCAACAAGGACACAGATGTGTATCTTCCAGCTGTGCAGGTAGCAGTCAAGGGATGAAAACAATCTAATTGCCCATCAACAGATGTCTGTAAGGGATAAGGAGTGCATGCCCACAGTGGGTATTATCCAGTCATGGATGTAAAAAATTCCCATCAAGTGGTAGAGCATGGACTAATGCCCAGGATATTTTTGGCTTGGTAACATGTTGCTTTAGTGTTGAAAGTTGCAATATTCCATCCTTTTGTGGAAGAGAAAATTTAGTCTATTAAAAATTTCAAGCAACTGAAAAAGTAGATTTTGGAAGAAGAGTCAAGGAACACCCAGAGTTTTCATGGTTGTATAAGCCTAGCTTTCTCTCTGTTCTTTGAGTACCCCTTCCTTTAATGTTAGTGTCCTGGTACTGAAGGAGGAGCATTGAATTTCTGAAAGAGCAGCCAGCAAAGAAGGGCTTCAGTCTGCGGCAGTAAACATGTCTGTACCGGATATCTATGATGCTGTTTTTTATATCGGTCTGTCATTTTTCTTTATCTTTACTTCAACTTCTACAGTTTTTTACTCCCTCCCTCTTTTTCAAAGTAGTTGGTGCATTGTCCACAAACTCTAGTACAGCGTGCATCTTATTCTTGTATTCACGTTCCACTTTGGCCTCTCTGTCCCCAGGTTATGTTATTTATTCTTATGACATTAATTTTTAGCTCAGTGGCCAGCACATAGTTACTTACTGTGTAAATATTAATTGGTGAATGAATGAATTCTAATGCCAACAGAAATTTTGTCTGAATCTTTTTTTCATGCGTGTGTGTGTGTGTGTGTGTGTGTGTGTGTGTGTGTGTGTCTGTATGTACGTGAGTGCAAGTGCATGTGCCTTGTGTGTACACAGCTATGCTTGAATTGTGTGCCGTTGGAGGTCCAATATTGATATTGGAAATCGTTCCTATTGTTTTGAGCTTGGGTCGCTCATAAACCAAGAGCACACCATTGGGCAAGTCTGAACAGTTTGCTCTGGGGATTCTTATGCTTCACCTTCCAGGGCTAGAATTACAGGACTATCACATTTTCCATGCTTCTGTATGTGGGATCTGGGATCCAAACTCAGAACTCAGGTCCTTTTGCTTGTGAGTCAAAGGCCTTAACCACTGAGCCATGTCCTTACCCCTTTGGATTTTATTCACATTTTAGAACATATGAAAATTAGAGCAGTGTGAGTAATTTGAGGGGAAATTTGTTAAGTCTCCTTTTTTCTTTCTTTCATACTGTTTAGTGGTATTCCAGGTCCTTAAAGCACTTTCAGGTACAGCAACTGTGAGATAATTTACAATGGAACTTTGCCAAGCTATAGAACAAGCAGAAATGCAAAGATGATATTTACAGTTTTTAAGCTCTCAAAATTGCAGATTTCTGTAGTAGGTCAAAGTAAAGAGTGTCATTTAACATGAAGTAAATACACTGTTCTTATTCTAGAACACTGAATACCATTTCCCACTAAGTCCCACAGACTTGCTTATCTGGGGACAAGGAGAGACACTGCAGCTTTCCTGGCAGGAAACCCACCTGCTCCAGCGCTCGCCCTCCCCTGGCAGCAAGTTCACAGTTTCTACTTGTTTCACAGGTAATCTAGACTTTTTTTTGTTTTGTATACGACAGTCTATTTTCTGTAGATTTGGAGGCTGTGTCCAAAGTCTCAAAATTCTGATCTTCCTGTCTCGGTAGGAAACTTACAAAGAAAACTTAGGTGTAGAAAAAAAAGAGTAATAATAAAACATGCTGGCTTGGCTATCGCTAAAGAAAAAGCAACAGAAGTTTGGATCAGTTTTCTCGGAGTAAGCTGGGATTGCATTTTACATGACATGCATCACCTGGAAAAGTATTTGCTGCCTTCCTCAGAGCATCGCTCCCCAAATGCCTTCCCCTGCCTTGCTCCCCGATCACTAGTGTAGTTTCTGTACCTGTGTCTTGGCCTGTTCTGGACTTTTAGTGTGGATGGAACCATACAAGAAACTAGTTCCTTTCACTGAACATAATGTTCTTCAGGTTGATCCAGTTTGTAATGTGAGTTAATGATTGATTCCTTCTTATTGACAAGTCATGTTCCACATGTATGTACTTGTGTGCAGAATCCATTTAGTTGATTGACTTAGCCTGGTTTCTACTCTTTAAATATTAAGAGTAGTACTGCAAAGAACATTAGCATACAGGTCACAATTTTCACTTCTCCTGAGTACACTTAGAAATGAAATACTGAATCTCATGGTTACTCTGTGTCTGAAGAATTCTATCTTCCAAATAGCTCTCCACTTTCCCATATATCTTTTCCCATTTCTATAGAAATTTTGACAGAAGATTTTTAACAGATATTTATAATGTTGCTTAAGAATATAAGGCTATTTTAATAATGATATTATTGAAGAACTAGCTAATTTTTGAAAGTTGTCCTCTGATTTCTACATGTGTTTTGTGGCATGTACGTACCCCTACACACACACACACACACACACACACACACACACACACACTGGCAAGGAAAAATTATATTTGTGAAAGATATTCCATTTGTAATAAAAACACTGCAGAGTTTCATGGTGGGATCCCTAGGGTTTGTTTCTTGTCATTAGCTGGTTATTTGATTTTTGCCAATTGGCTTTTAAGGTCAAGTTTGTTGTGCTTTTTATTTCTTTATATTGATCCGCCTTGGGATCATAGCTTCCATTTATATTAATCAGTAGTTCTGAGAAAATTCTGTTCATATACAGCATAAAGAGAGTTAATTTGAGAGAATTATATATATTTAAAGTTAATGTAAGTTAATTACAAGATTGCAGGTTGTATAATTGCATTATCATATGCGTTAGAATGATGTTGGCAGTGTTTCAGTGAGATGCCAACATATGGTGATGAACTCCTCACTGCCATTGTGATGTCACATCAGGTCACTTCCGGTTGTCTGAGATTACTTTTGTCTCTTGTCCTCTTCCAACAGAACTGCAGCAGAGTCACCCTCATTTGTCATAGATTCTATGTTTTCCAAATTACTGACAGAGCGAAATGTATTCGTAGCCCTAAAATCAATACCAAAGCACCTTGAGAGCTTCTCAGGGACAGGGCGGAACTGGAGGATGTGTGGGACCCTTCCTTATTGGTCAGCTGCACGCTGCAATTAAAGGTCTGCCGATGGCATACTTTGCTTATTTGGGTGCTTTCGTTGGCGATTTCACTATTCCACAAGTCCTGGGCCCAGAGCGGAGCCCTGTGTAATGTTCCCAAGATGGAGAACGTGCAGCTTTGTCTTCTGCAGTGTAAATACCAGTCTGGGCTCTGGGCTCTTTAGCTGGGGAGAGCACTTCTCTGGTGCTTCCCAGGGTGGAGGTGCCCAGACAGAGGGCATCCACATTCCTTTCAAGTCTGAATTCCTGATGACCCCACCCTGGGTACAGCCAAGTCTGAGGTGAGAAAAATTGCTCGCTCATCCCACTTGGACCCAACTGGGAGAGCAGGTTAGCCCAGGGTAGGTATTGGGGCTTCTCAGCAACCTGCAAGTCAACCTTTCTCCTTTGACACCCTGTGTCAATGCCCTCCCCCAGGGATGCCTTAGAGAGGGGTATTCCTTTCATTTGTAAATGAGAATCTTGACTTATTCTAAAAAAATCTGCCACTCTGTCATCTATAGACTGTGCTGGCTTATGCAGTGTAAGGAAGAGTATTTCAGTAATAGGAGGTGAAAATATTGTTTTCCTTCAGAAGCCCTCTTGCACTTGGGGTAACAAAGGTTCAGTGTGACTGTCACTGATACACAGAGACATGAAAGACTCTGAGGTCTTTGTTTCTGAGCCTTTGCTTGTCAGTGGAGTCAAGACAGTCATTCGTTTGTTTCTTCATTTCCTAGGAAGGAGGAGGATGCTGTCCAATTATCTCTCAATGCTGTTATGAAGATTCGCTCAGATAATGTCTGCAAAAACACTTGGAAAATGCAGGGTTCTATCTAAACAAAAGATAGCATTATCATTATGCTATCATCCCTGTAGATCAATTGCAGTGTGCTACTTACTGTAAGGCACAGCCAAGTAGAGGTAAAATAATTACTGAAAGCAAAGAAAAGAAGTACTGTTTTCAGTTATCTAAGTATTAGTATTGTGCACTGGACATGTAATCACAATAACTTTTAAGACGTACGTTGAGATTTAAGTAGGTACCAGTAATTGTTGAAATTTGCCATGTATTCAGCAAGCTTTACAGACTTTCTTAAAGTAGTTAGTGCTCACAACTATCTTATGAAATAAGTGCTGTTATCATCTCTTTGTTTCAGAATGAACTGAAGGACAGAACCTGGGGTACGGTTTTGGAGGTGTCAGGGCCCTGGGCCCTGAGTCCACACTCTCAGCCCAACACACACCTCCTATTGTGTAGCTTCTGTTTGTCCTACCTCCCATAGTACAGTCCTACTAAGTGACTGAAGAAGGGTGGACGTGCTAGACTGCAGCAAGGCCATCGGCCAGCACGAAGTCCAGTGGCATTCAATTGTAGGCCAGTCTGTGACAGGGCCGTGGTGAGTCCTCAACTCTGAGTCATTTACACACCAAAGGGGATCAGAGACCCTTAGTTGCTACTACCCACCTCCAGCCTGGGCACACCTACTGTTTCCAGTCAGACCTCGTGTGGTGCCAGAGGCTGCTTCTAACTCAACCGGGCCATCTTGGAAGGGTAGATGTGATTCTACCAGCAGATGCCGGGCGTGTGTGTGAGATCACTTGACACTCCTGAGTCATTTACCTGTTTATTTTTTTATTATCTTTTATTCATTTTAATCTCATCTAGATCTATTCTTCACAGATATTTTCCTTTTTATATCCACATGGTTATTACATTCAACAGTGAAGTTTTTTTTCCAGATTCTATAGTTTTAGTTCACGAATTCCATTTTGCTTTTTATAATTTTTTTGTTGTTCTACTTATCTGTTCTAACTTTCCACTTACTGCAAGAATATTTTTGTTTTACATGGAGGACATTCATGCTAACTGCCCCCTCAGTGGGTAAAATGACAGCCATGTAACCATAAAGACCTGAGTTTGGATTCCCAGAACCCAGTCTAGATCCCTAATGGGCACGAAAACCCCCTTTTAACTCTAATGCTTGGAGGCGGGAGCAGAAGATCTGTGGAATAAGCTGGTTAGCCAGACTTAGCTGAATATGCAAGTTCTGGATTCAAATGAGGGACAGTGCCTCAATATATAAGGTGAGAGCAATAAAGGAAGATACCCAATGTCAAGTTCTAAACTCCAGACACACACATACATGTGCCCTTGTACCCCGACAGACACATACTACCCACACACATTGTCCTTTCGTTCCAAGATTAAAAACTTTCCTGTTTTTCTTAAGAATGTATTTTTATCTTTGTGCTTTGTTTCTGGGAATGTTTGGTAATTTTGTAATTATCTTATAAATATGATGAATACAATTTTTGGAGACTCTGGCTCTGTCATCATTTTCCCCCTTAGATTAATTACTTCCTTTATGAGAAGGCAAGATTTTTGTTATACCTATATATATAAAAAGTCTTCATTAAGTAGCAGTTCTGAGCTCAAACTAAGTCTTCTGTTTTTGTCGTTGTTGCAATTGACTTTTATTGTAGAATAGTTTTAGTTTTACAGATTGCTAAGACAGCAGGAATGAGTTCCCAAGTGTACAACACCCAGCTTCCATTATTTTATTATCGTATAACGTTATTATGTGATATCTGTCATCATTCCTATGGTGACGTTAACATCTTTTTACTAATTAAAACCCAAACTTTATTTGGATTTTCTCAGTTTTTACCAATGTTCCGAGTCTCTTCCTGGATCCCATTCAGTCTGTTGCATTGCATTTAGTTACCGTGTGTTCTTTGGCTTCTCTAGACTCTGACTGTTTATCATACTTTTCTGTTGAGGGAACAGCTGTCAGGCTTCTCCAAGTGGAGCATGTCACGTCTTCCTGGCCCCATCACCTGGTCACCTGGTTGAGTCCAGTTGTGAGGCTCCTGCACTGGGCACATCTCTGCTTGTCCCTGTCACGTGTCATGTGTCACGTGCAGCCATGGGCACTCTGGCGGACCAGGAGTCCTGTCCTGTGCCCTGGAAAGATCTTTCCAGCTGAGCTGCTCTGGGGTTCTTGGTACCTTCATCTTCCAGGGGTCAGCCACAGAGGCTGGCAGGCAGAGGGTGGGGACGCCATTGCTGATTCTTCTCCCTCCTTCTATGACTGCCCTTTGCCTCAAGGCCAGTTTCCCTGCATTCTGCCTCCCGCTTCCCTGGATTCAAGCCATGGCTTTGCGACCCTGTGCCTGCTGCTTCCCACCCCCCGGACTGCAGCTGGTCTCCAGCCCCAAGCCCTGGAACCCTCTCTGTGCCTGACTCCTGCCGTGCACGCCACACCAGAATCGTCCATTGTCACTCATGTGCCTTTCCTAGCATCAGCTTTTGGACCAAAATCTGGGTTGTAGTATAAGGGAATTTACTGGAACTACACAATTAATACAAAAAGCAAAATTCCAGGCTTGTGTGTGTGTTTACATAGTGTTAGTGAGTTTGGGGGGACAGAATGTATTTCAGAAAGAAAGGGATCAAGAATTGTCTAAGATTCTACTAGAATCTTAGAGGATGATATCAGAATATTTTTGTCAAGCTGTGTGATACATGATAGTTTTAAAAATAGTAATATCCAATAATAATCTGGGTCCTTATAGCACTCAATGAATATATTTGTCAAAAAATTATTTTTTAAATGATAATAATATTATCAATATGCTATTATGTTCTCATATGCATGTATATGCATGTATCAAACATGTATATAAATTATTTCTATTTTCTTTTTAATTATTCCTTAGGCTAATATATCATATGTTCATTTCTATACATATATGTGTAGGTATGTATTCTGTATAACATTTTACATATACCATCTCACATGGTGGTTTTATTAATTTGCCTTTATAAACACATATACACATATATGCACACACAGACATAATAACCATGCATAAATAATGTTTGTTATTTTTATGTTTGATTTTTAATTACTGGAAATACAATGTAAATTTTGCTAGCAATGAAAAATACCTAATAAGCTGCATTCCTTTAGCAAGTGATTTGATCAATGGGTGTAAGAAATTAAAATTGAAACAGGTTTTCGTGTGTGAATGCTAAAGCTACCCTATGGGATTTGATAATCTAGGGCAAAGGTCCACGGATGAGGACAAACTCTAGTGCACCCAGAGTGGTAAGAGCACGTGACTGGATCTTGGTGGTCAACCAGGGCTCTGAGACAACTGTAAGGACAGAGCAGCCACTGAGGGTGTGGATAGGATAGTGGTCTGGTTCCATTTACACTCCAAAAAAATCAGATCTTTGCCTATTCCATAAGAAGTGAGTGAGAGAAGGAAAATGGAAGCCACCAACTCCAGCTTCGAAGTAGTCTGTGAGAGATGGTGCTATCTTAGCCTATGATGATAAAGATAAAGTGAAAGAGTTAGATAGTTTTGAAATAACTAATAGATGTAATTAGAGGAATGATGGATGAGAATAAAGCCAAGTACTAGAATCGTCTGGATAAAGGAACAATGTTCATTTAAGGCTTCTTTTAGATGCCGCGTGGAGCATCTGCAATGCAGAAGAGCACCAGGACAAAGCAAGTCCAAATAACAAGAGAGAGTTCGGGGCACAGCACTGCCTTACGGCCACTGTATTCCACAGAGTTTTCTGCAAGGACTCGCTATTGGTGAAGATCCCCAACAGCCTCATGGGCACCCCAACCTCTGGAAGGCACCATCAGATAGCCAGAAGACGAGGTCGTAGAAGTCTGTCCTGTGAGTCAGGAACAGACAAGAGGTGGAGGCTGATGCCCAGAGAAAAAGAATTGTCAGACTAGGACTGGTTGCAATGTCTCTGAAGCACCTCACGAGAAGGTCACTGCTTTGCTAAGAGCAGTCTTTACCAGTGGGTTGATACTACTACCGTATCTACTACCAAATACTTTAGTAATGGAGAACAGAACTAGAAAAAATTCTCAACCAAATTTTCCATCCCCCGCCCCAAAAAAGTGGGGCAATAGATGGAGGACAATTTGAAGTTGTGTTTGTTTATCTACGTGTTTGCTTGTTTCACATGTGGGAAGACTGAACTTAGTCTGAAAGGTGAGGGAGATGTATCCTTACCATGGAGGTATTTGGAAACATGTATGTTATTTTCAGTTACTAGAGAGTGTTCTGACATTTACTTGGCTGAGGGTGGATCTAAACTCCTGCAGCATGTAAGATGCTCTCTCATTAGGAAGACACTTCCTGCTCTCAATCCACGGAACCTGTCTGAATGTTGATGTTAGTGTTCTGTCTTAGGCTCTGTGTTTTTCTTCTCACTTAAAAAATTTCAGGCTTTTCATGATTTTCTATGCCTTCAAATATTCTTTATGAAGTTTGGATAGTCTGGATTTCCTGCTGATTATTCTAACTTACATCACCTATATCCAGGAAAATGAAACATTGGACACTAATCAGCTTATGTCCATTATTGAACAGATCACTTGTCAGTTACTAGGAAGATAGGAATATGGTGATGAGTCAGAATCCATTTCCAGGAAGGAGGGATTCATGCCATCCTGAATCATACCATTGCTATCAGTGTGGGGGTGGCAGCGACAATCATATAAGACTCACGCGCACTGATGACTGATACTAAACATCTATTGTTATACTCTAAAATCTGTACCCTGGTCAGATTAAGAAAGTAGCCTTGAGAGCAATGTAAGATCAATTAACCCATGGTCCTTCCCTTTTCCATTCCCAGTTTTTTCTTTACCCTGTGGGGTTTCCAAAGTCTTGTTAGGGATGATCAAAAGCTGAGTGTCTTCTCACATTTGGAAGGAGGCACATGATGACAAGTTTGGAATCAGGTCAGATAATAGGTACATTGGGAGATGCTGCCACAGGAAGAAACAAGATGGTCCTTCTTGTTTTCTGTGCCAGTGTGTGAGGTTTTTTGTAAGAAACCTAGCTGATGATATTTGGTGATAAAGCGGTAAGGCGCTTACTTCTGATGCTATAACTTTCACTAAAACAATTCAATGTAGAGGAAAATAAAAGCTCAACAATATAACCTTGTGAATTCTTAATATATCAAATTTCCAAGAATGGATAAGAGTTAAATTTTCTGTTGTATCTCTATGCTCATAGACAGTTTGGTCCATGAAGAGGATCAGACACCAGACAACTTAGCTACTTTATTTAATTCACCTCCCTCGGTTATTATGGTAGCAATGGACTCTGTTTCGGTTAGCTCTGCTTAAAGGTGAGAACTGCTTTTGGAGGAAGAATTGATTCTAAGTGAAGAGCGTGTGAAAGGCTCAATGCCCCACAGTCTCAGCCTGCACTTGTATATGTCAGCGTCCCTGGAGAGCAGCACAGGAGGCCCCCTGGCTGGAAGTTTTGATGCATTTTGGAGGGAAGAGGCCCAGGGCTCCCTGCACCTGCTTCAGGAGTCGTGTCGGGATGAGGGCTGCACGGGGGGAGAGAAGGGGACATGACAAGTCTGGTGTGTGCAGAAGCAGTGCACACCTTCTGCGAGTTGAACTGTTAGGGACTTGCTACTCTCCTCGCGTGTCCATTTCATCCATGAAACATTTTAGCTAGCCAGCTGCCTACTCTGTGTCCAGTTGATCTTTTCCTTATAAATTCACCTTGGATCACAGACTCATGATTCAAAGCTACCAATGTGCTTAGTATTGTCATGATTTACTTGAAATGAATCAAACATTGAACCTCTAATCTCTCGTCATCGAAAAATATTGATGTGAATGCTTGCATGGCTTTTCTTATTCTGCTGTTGTCGTTTACATTTTTTCTTCAATTCTTGCAATCCTTGCCTTTACAGTCTGACTCCTGCCCTATTGTGAGCTTAGATTGTTCTGAGCAGCCCTGTGATGGGGACCTGAGGTCCTTCCTTCTGAATCTCTTCCATGGTGTTTTGCTTAACAAAATCTATTTTCAGTAGTAGAAAAATCAGATTTAGTATTTGGTCTTGTCTTTTCCCCTTGTAACCCCGTGTCCTGCGCCTTCCCCGGTCAATGGGCTGCATTTCTGTCTTGGATCCGAGGATGCTGTGAATGCATTGCAGGCTGCCAGTACATTTTTATTTCCCTACCTGTACTTTCAAAGGTGTGGAATGAAGTCTATTTAAAAGTACCCGAACAAACACATTTTCATCTATATTTAGTATTTTTCATGAATTTTCTTAATTCGAAACATTTTTTTTTCGCTTCCAGCCTTCACGTTTTCCAAGTATTTCCCACGCTGGTAAATCTGTCAGGTTCCTGTGACTGCGTGGCCACCTGCTCCCATCCTGCCATCCCACACGTGGTAGTACCTCTCGCTCCTGCTCCTGCACTACCTTAGCGCCTTCCTGCAGCTTCATGGGTTTGTTCCTCAATACCATTTCTTTGGGATAGGAAATGCCTGGATTGTATTAGAAAGCTCTGAGTGGCTGTTGTTGAATAAAGAATACACTCTTTCCTCTGCCAAGATCTTAGGCGGCCTGTGTGGGAGTGGCAGGAACATCAGATAAGATCTGGTTTCATTACAAAGAAAACTAGTGTCCATGGGAAAGTGGTTGTAGTTCTCCGGACTTTGTCCACTACCATCTTTGGCTATATTGAGTGACCTGGTCATAGAAAGGCTTAGCAGAGTGTGCTATCTGGCAAGCAGATATATCTGATTAGTTTTGGAACATTTGTTATCACGTCATTCCGGATCATCATTAAGTGGATCATAACACCATGGAATTGGGAACAGGTTGGCATGAGTGCTACATTTAAAGGTAACAGAAACATACAAATGTTCACTGATTTTGAGGATTACTGTCTGTTTTAGTTAGGCACACGTGTCAACTTGACAGTTGGGGATTTGAACTCTGGGCATGTATAGAGAATTAGTGGTTGAGTTAAGCCCAGAGCAAAACTGTAGGAGATTGTCTAGCTGATAGGGAAGGCCCAGTCCATGGTGGGTGGGAACAGGCCCTGGAATAAAATACAATGAGCTGGTTGAAAAAGTTGGCATCCTTATATACACTTGGTCAGACATGTTGGTCTGGTAAGTAAAGATTGTCCCTCTGTCAGCCATTATGTAGAGATGATGTGGCCAGTTCCCTTGGTCCTGGTGTTGGTGTGAGCTCTCCTATCAAGTTCGACTGAGAACTGTAACTGGACTATTATAAGAAAATAAACCCTTGTTCCCTTAAGCCGTTCAATGGTAATTTATCAGCAACCATGCAGGTGAACTGCACAAGAATCTAAGCACTGTAAATATTGCTCATTGTGTTACATAGTATCATACAATGTGTATTCCCTTTTCTAGATCAGGAGTCAGTCACTTGAAGAAGGGGGTTCATGCACTTACCTTGGCCTATCTTGCCATTAAACAAAGGACAGGATTGGTGCACAGATCTTCTGAGCTCTGTGGATGCATTTTTAATTCTGTGCTGTACTGTTTCCCTGAGGAATGTGGCGAGTATTTCAATACACACAGACCCAAGAAATGCTTCCAGAGTCCTGACTAGGCAGTTTCTGGCCAGGGCTGATAGGACAAAGCTTCTTGGAGAAGGTCACACTTGAAATGGACCATGGAGGTGGACGGAGTTCAGGAAAAAACAAAGGCAGGAGATTAGAGCAGAGAATATGTGTATTTTTTGGGGGAACATTTGATTTAATAGAATATATACAGAGATTTACAGAGAAAATACTGGAATGTAGCCTTCTGCCACATGAGAAAGGCATGGATTTTCCTTCCCAAATGTTAGGATGAGACTGTGATGGATTTGAGTAAAGCCAGGGCTGGAGCTAGTCTTCATGTGGCCTGTTTTGTAAAACTCGTATAGTTCATTTCCATAAGGGAACGTAAGGGGACTGGATCAAGACTTGCAGAGAAGTTAGCACAAGAATCTGCAAAGGATGTAAGGAGAGCTTGACACGAATGGTGAGAGAAGGATGGATGGCTGGAAGAGTGGGCAGATGTGAGAAGGACAATGGCTGGAAGAGTGAGCAGATGTGAGAGAAGAATGGATGGCTGGAAGAGTGGGCAGATGTGAGAAGGACAGATGGCTGGAAGAGCGGGCAGATGTGAGAGAAGAATGGATGGCTGGGAAGAGCGGGCAGATGTGAGAGAAGGACAGATGGCTGGAAGAGTGGGCAGATGTGAGAGAAGGACGGATGGCTGGAAGAGTGAGCAGATGTGAGAGAAGAATGGATGGCTGGAAGAGCGGGCAGATGTGAGAGAAGGACGGATGGCTGGAAGAGTGGGCAGATGTGAGAAGGACAATGGCTGGGAAGAGTGAGCAGATGTGAGATGGTAAGGCGATGGAATGGTGGTTGAAGTGAGAAGTGACTGCAGGAGAGGCTGCAGGTTCTAGCCCAATTCTTAGGAAGACAAATAGTTCCAACAGGAGTACAAAGAAAAAGCAAATAATTGTCTCTAGAAATCCAGTGCAACCTTTCAGCCAGCCAGAGGCCTGAAGCTGTCTTCATTTTATTTTTATATTGTGTGTGTGTGTGTGTATCAGAGGGTACCGTGTGTACCTGTGGAGCCCCAAGAGTGAGTTCAGGAATCATCCTGGATTGCTTCTAGCCTCTTTTTGCTTTGCTTTGGGGTTTCCTAGGCTCCAACTTTAAAGCCTGAGGGGTGAGGTGCCCCCATTTCCTCCTGGTGTTTTATCTGAGATCTAGACTCAAGTCCTTCTGCTTATGAGACAGAGCTTTAATCCCTGAGCCATCTCTCCAGCCCCCTCAGTGGCCTGAGTTCCCCTTCTTCCTGGAGCACCAACACATGACCTTTGACTGTTACACACAGGGCACTGTTTCACACAGGGGTGAGAGTGTGTTCGCAGACTGTTGGGGCAAGATCTCTTCTGTGAGCTCACGAATCTCAGGATCCTAATCAAGTCAGGGTTCTGCATGCGTCCCTCTGTCTTGTAGCATGGAAGTCAAAAGCACAATACAGTCTTGGTTCGTAGGTCGCTTACTGGCCCATGAAAGGAAATCCCACAGGAAGACGGTTCTTTTGTTTGTTTTGCCCAAGTTCTGCTGTTTGCCGTTCTAAGTGCAAGAAAACACATGCCATTCACTGGAGGGCAAGTGGGTTTAGAAATGTTGGGATTACCATTAAGCACTTGGAGTAATCTATCTTCTCTCGCTGTTTTCTTGGTTAGTGTTTGTCAGGTTCAACTCTAGCCATGGGTTCCCAGTGGAGGTCGATTCTGACACCAGCATCCTCCAGCTCAAGGAAGCTGTTGCTAAGCGACAGGGGGTTCCAGCTGACCAGCTGCGGGTGATTTTCGCTGGGAAGGAGCTGCAGAATGACCTGACTGTGCAGGTGAGTCTCCCTGGGTGGGCGGTTCCTGGGATGTGCCCAGCCCCTTCGCTGATGCTGCCAAGCCGACATTCGTGCCCAGGGGCTAATAGAATAAATAGCGCCTGGGGATTCCTTGAACTTTACTCCACACTGCTTCATTAATTCTGACCTTCTTAATTATGCATTAAAACAGCAAGCAGGAAGGATTGCAAGAACAACTGTGAATGAGGAGAGAGAGAGAGAGAGGGGCTAGGAGCAGTAGTTAGTGAATAAATGTTTGCTGACTGCAGGAGCAGCAAGGCCCAATCTCTGTCTCTGTTCAATTTCTACTGCACTTATTCCATTTGAATCGTAATGAAGAATTCGAATACATCGTTCCCAGTCAGGCTGCTCTGTGAGGAATTTGTAACCCCACTGTGACCTCTG
Source organism: Typhlomys cinereus (assembly GCA_023101885.1). Lineage (NCBI taxonomy): Eukaryota > Metazoa > Chordata > Mammalia > Rodentia > Platacanthomyidae > Typhlomys > Typhlomys cinereus. Next base: position 9,938,147 of record JALPQD010000024.1, on the reverse strand, counting down.
GAGGTCATGGCTACTGCTACATGTCTTAAGCAGGGACTTAGCTCCTGCCCATTTCCAGAAGGCAGGGAGAATTCCATGGTCACAGCCACACAGCACAAGCTGTCTTCCTGTGGAGTCTCTCCAGGCGTTGGCTAAGCGGCCCCTGGCATCCATCCTCAGCAGTCCTGCGTGGTCAGTGCTGTGCCTTTCTGCATGTTCCCTGGGCATCATGGGCACCCGGGCTGCCATGTTCCATCTTCCTTTCAGCTGGAGCAGAGATGGTCATAGGCATGCTAAGCATGCACGGACAGTTGACGAGTGGGCCGTGCTCTAGCAATGAGCGAGTGGTTGGGGGGCAGCCGACACGTTCCTCAGGGACTGAAGTGACTGGGAGCAGGGACATCAAGTCCTCTGTGTACACAACTCACTGCTCATCAGAACCGAGGGGTCACTGCCCTGCTGAGGCCTAAGCCTGGAGTTGGGGGTCACTGCTGTGTTCAGGGGCTGAGCCTGGATTGGGAGGGGGTCACTGCCGTGTTCAGGAGTTGGGCTTGGATGGGGGGGTCACTTCTGTGTTCAGGGGCTGGACCTGGAGTGAGGGGATCACTGCCCTGCCGAGGAGCCGGGCCTAGAGCTGGGGACACTGTCCTGCTGAGGTTTCTGGCTCTTGTGGGTGGTGATTCACTGCTTTGTGAACTGCTTCCAGAACGTGGGTGTACAGAGAAGCTATAGAAATGCAAATCCTCCTGCTGTTCTCCCAGCACCCCCTGCTGCTGCGGAAGGCAACCAGCCCCAGTGTGGGAAGCTGCTCTGCTTTGCCTTCAGGCAATTTGTTTTCATAAGGATGTGCCTGTGCTGAAGTGTTTTGATTTTTTTTTTATTTCAGTCAACTAAAAAGCTTTTCACTGTACCTGCCAACTTCTAAACCTAGAGTGCTTCCTTCACAAACAAATGGTTTTAAAACAGCTCAGTGAATCCAAATATTGTTTATTACCAGGACTTTCCCATTCTCCCCTCTACCATGTTGGGCAATTGATGAAAGAGTTAGCTATTTCCTATTCACTTAGACTAATTACTAAGGAGTATTGATTTTACAAACATCTATGTGTAAGATATTTATTGATTTCAGAGTCTTGACAAACTCTTGTTCCTCTTCCAGCGTTCAGACATCTTAGGGGATCTCATGGGGATCGTTTACTACTAGGCTCGGGGCTTGTGATGAAATCATACAAGGTTGTCATATTTATAGATGATGTCATCAGTCATTTTATTGGTTCAACCTAATTTCTGTGTATTAAGCATGATCAATGATATATTGCACACGAAAATAAGTACTACGATGCTTTGAAAGGTATGAAAACACGTGTGATTGGACGTGTGATTGGAAAGAGCTTGTGGATGAGCTAAATTCAGGCAGATTCCATAGATGGAATAATGAGTGTGAAGGAACCGCAGTTTTGTTTACTTAAATCTAGAGACGAACTGAAGCCTGGGAGAGAAACGCCGCCTTAGGAGTCTGACCTTGAGAGTATGACCATCAAACGACTTAAGGGAATAAGGGGTTTATTTCCTTATGACAGTCTGGTTACAGTTCTCAGTCCAGCTTGATGGAAGAGCATGCACAAACACTAGGGCCGAGGGAACTGGCCACACCATCACCACATAACGGCTGACAGATGGACAATCCTTTGCTAGACCAGCATGTCTGGCCAAGTATACAGAAGGATGCCACCTTCCTCAACCAGTTCTCAGTATGTTATTCACCTGTTCAGAGCCTAGTCCCACCCACCATGGACTGGGCCTTCCCCATCAGCTAGACAGTCTCTGCAGGTTTGCCCTGGGCTTAACTCAACCATTAATTCTCTACAATTGTGCCTGGAGCTCAAACTGTCAGCAAGGATGTATTTACACTGGGCTGTGCCTATGTGTGAATATTTATAAATTGTTGACAAAAAGAACTATATTTTCCTTTGTAGAAGTTTCTTGTCCACTCTTACAACAGAGTACATGAACCCATCTGAATGATAGGTCACTCTTTGCCAAGTTCCCAAATCTAACACACTGCATGCCAACATCCCTGATGATACTCTTTGTAACTTTAAATTTGTTGTTTGAAATTATACAAGGGAAATTCATGCAATATGCTTTTAGAGATCCAAACTGATATATTTTAAAATTGGATTAGGTGTAAAGATGAGAGAAACTCTAGTCACTGTATTTTTCTTTTGAGTGGAACTCATTGTATTTCCATGAGCTGTTCTATTAGTAATATCAGCTACATTTACACTTGATCTTAGCCAAAAGGCTAAGAAGTGATATATCAGCCACATTTAGCCAGTGTATTAGCCAGGACCCTCTAGTAAAGCAGAACCAGTATCAGGTATGTATATCCTGCGCTATGTATATATAAAATACATGCATATAACAATCAATGTAAGTGTGTCTGTCATAAGACACTGGCTAATGCCATTAAGGAATCTGATGAATCCTAAGACTTGTAGTCTGCAAGATGAAGACCCAAGAGAACCAGCAATATAAACATGGCCCAAAGCCACAGGCTCAGCCCAGAAAGAACAAATAGCTCAAGTCTGAAGGCGAGGGAAAAGACAAACCCCGACATCCTTGCAGGCAGGGGCAGTTCCCTAGATTCATGTTGAACGTGAATGCGTGTTCACAACCAGCCCTTTCTTTGTTCCATAAAAAAGATCTTCAGCAGCTTGGGTAGCGCCACTCAACACTGGGGCAGACAGGCTGGTTTATTCAGGGCACCATTCCAAATATTAAACTCATTCAGAAATGTTCTCAGGATACACCCACAACAAAGTTTGACCAAATGTTTGGGTGCCCCGTGGCTCCATCATGTTAGACACATAAAATTAACTATCACAGCCAAGAGATAAGGATCTTGGTTAATTCATGTTGCAAGAGTAGCTACTTCATTTGTATTCTGTCTGCAATGTTGAATTTAAATTTCAACATGAAAATAAAATATTACCATTAGGGGTTGGAGAGATGGCTCAGAAGTTAAGAATCTGCCTCCCCAAGCAAAAGATATTGAGTTTGGATCCCAGATCCTACGTAAAAACACCAGGGGGAAATGGTAGAGGTCTGCACCTCTGGCCCTGGGGGGAAGAGTCTTGAGAGTATCCCAGAGGGAACCAAAAGGAGGTAGAAGAAATCCAGGATGATTCCCAAAGTCACAGAGACACACAGTGCCCTCTGGTATACGCTCGCGTGTACACACACACACACACACACAGAGGAAATAGTTAAAAATATTAGCATTAATTATACATAGAAATTCTTTGCATTGTAGAGGTTTCAATAAAATGTTAATTCCTTATGTTTCATATGAATGGTTATTCTTACAATAAGTACAAAAGGATATCATTTTGTCACTCTCATTCTTCATGACTTTTATGAACACATCCAAAGTTTGATGATAGGTACATTTAGACTTTACTAGCTTACACTGTGAGCATTAACTACAACAAAACTCCTGAAAGCCAAATTACTTAAGCAGCTATGTTTTCAAAGGATGGGCCCCACACACACTTCAAAGTCTGTGATTAGTAGTAACTAGCTTTCATTGATAAGATAAAATATGTCCAGTAGTTAAAAGACTTCAATTTTCTGTAATCTTCAAGAAAACCTATCTATTGTTATAGGGAAAATTATGAGCTGTTTGTGTTATATCTTTCATTAAGCTGCTATTGTTTAAAACTGCACAAAGACATTGAGATCACCATGAACCGTTTTTAACTGAAATGAATGTTATAAGTTGGTCTTTTCTAAATGTCTTTTAAATATTTTCCAGTATTATAATTTTCTGTTTATTATATTTAGACTATTTTCTGTTTATAGAATTCTTATGTGTTATTTGTGAAATTTAAAGAACTGGAAACATGAAAGCTGGAAACGTGTCTCCTTAAAGCTTCAGTCTGGCTCATGAGGGAAAGACTGGAGGGAAGGGGAGGGGTGCGTCCTTGATGGCATCCCTCCACCTCATCTTCATTCTTTTTCTTTTCTTTTTTTTAATTTTTTTTTTATTTATTCAATTGTGTGTGTGTGTGTGTAGACCCATGGGCAAATTCGGGAACCACCATGGACACCTCCACCTCCTCCTTGTTTACTCTGCCCTGGGATTCACAGGCTCCACCCTACCAGGACCAGAAATGCAAGCCACCCCCGCTTCCACCTGGCGTCTATACATGGGGTCTAGGATCCGAACTCAGGACCTTCCTCCTGCAAGGTAGAGGCTTAGCCCCTGAGCCACCTCTCCAGCCCCGATTCTGTTTCTTTTCATGATTATTCTGTGCAACTTGACAGCCACACTGCTTATCCCGCAAATGTGAGTTTTGAGGAGGAGAGAAAACCCCATAAAGGTGTGAGCTGGCCTGGCTGGGAGAAGCCGAGGAAGTAGGAAAAGGCTTCACCCTTCGAAGCCCCAGTTTGTTCCAGAAAGAAAGTCTTTCATGGGCCTCACTTGAGGTCATTTGGAAAATGAGAGCTTTATAGCAGCCTGACAACAGTTGTCACGATGAAAAGTGAGCGGATTTGGCTTTTTAACTGGTGACGGGTAATGTAAGATTAATATCACTGATATCACAGCATTTAAACATCATGGAATCCTCGCTTCTAGAGAATATGTGCACAGACCATTTAAAGAAGAAAGCCACAACAGTCATTTTCTTTGTGCAAGAGTTTGTTTCATTCTCTACTGGCAAAAGACCCCAGAGGGTCTGCTGGCGTGTTCTTCCATGAAGCTGAACTGGGAGTCTGGGTGCCTTGGCCAGCACCCTACAAAGTGGGGCTATCCTATGTGATGCACACGTGGGAGCATTCTGCAAGAGCTCAGACCAGTGAGGGACCACACGGGATCGGCGTCCTTGAGTTTCCCTTTATCTGTCATTTCAGACTCGCAACTGACGAAATTGGCAACTTGGAATTCATAGGAAGAGTGCAGGCCAGTGAAACAGACATGTGAGCAGTCAGTCTTGAGGTCTTAAGTTTTGGCCTCTTGTAGATCTGGGTACCCGTGATTAGTGTTCATTTAAATAGCCTTTACCAAATATTTCACCTCAATGATATGTAAATAGGTCCCGACAGTCGAGTGCCCAGTTGCACATATTTTCCACATCCAGTTGAGAGTTATGTACTACAGTGTTCAGAAATAAATGAGCCCTTTATGTAACCATTGTGGTTGTGTTTACAGAAAACATTTATTTCAAAATATTGTCCTCTTATTGATATCATACATTAAGGTAATGGAAGGAATTTAGAAATGAAATTATTTCATTTGTAAACTAAATTTATTTTAAATTGTTTCACTTCCTCTATTTACTACAAGACAGAGAAAGCAAGATGAATTTAGTGTTGAATGCATTTCCACCCTGAATTATTGCTTGTATATGAGAAAATTCTGCAAATGACAGTGTAAGTGGCTGATATAATGCATTTCTCCAGTGATTATAAAACAGAAGGCAAGCGCACTACATACTTCCAGAGACTTCTCTGCACACGCACCACCTCACTCACTGCAGGTCTTGTCCTGGCTCCTTTCCTTCGGGTGGTGCCCTGCTGAGCTGATTCTCATGGAGGCCCACATGGATTCCTCTTGAGTTCCTCCTGAGAGCCAGCTGTTCCCTTGGGAGCTTTGAGTACTGCAGTGTCAACATGGAGCCCCCCACAGAGAGTGTGTTGGCTGTGGGAAGACCCTGCTTATCCTTTTTCATCGGGCCACTTGTGTCAGTAGGAAACAGCTCCAGATCTTTTACCTTGGTACATAATTCAGAAGCCCTTGAAATACCCCTTCTCTGTTGAAAGGAAGCCTTGACATTTCTGCTCCCCTATGGACATGTAAAACATCTTGGAGGATTGCCATAGAAAAGCACTAACATGAAGAAAATAATGCATGGGTGAAATTCTCTGAACTTAACAAGAGCCTGAGTGTCCGTGGCCTGTTCATCTCACAGGCTCACAGCTCAGAGACATTTCCACAGTCCCCAGTGAGGCCGGTGGTGTGAGCTGAGCAGCTCTGAGCAGCCTGTCGCCAACATTGACATCGGATGCCAAAGACCAGGATGCCTTCCGCTGGAATGTCTCATGAGAAGCCAGAGCAAAGCGCTCCCACTCCGAGCACTTTCAGTGCTCAACGCTTCCTCGCTCATGTTCTGCCGGCAGCTTCCGTTACTCAGCTCAGATTCCATCCCACATCGGCCTGCTGGCGTTGGAGCCTTTGGTGTGGTCCCAAAGCTTTAGAGATAGATTTAAAAAAACAAGAGTTTGATGTAGAGTGGTATTATTGTTATTATTAGTAGTATTGACTCTGAACCTTCTGAACTAAATGATTCCTGAGTCAAACTACCTTTTCCTTCCTTTTTTTTTTAACCAGGAAATTGTGCATGTGTGAGTATGTGTGAGTATGTGTATGCATGTTTATAAGCATGTGGGCATACATGTGTGCTGGTGTGCGTGTGACGTATTTGCCCATGTGAGTGTGTACATGTTTATGTATACACATGCACATACATGTGTGCTGGTGTATGTGTGGTGTGTGTGCCCGTGGAAGACAGAGGTGCACATCAGATGTCTTCCTTGATGTTTATTATCTCTCTCTCTCTCTCTCTCTCTCTGTTTCTGTCTCTGTCTCTCTCTCTGTCACTCTGTCTCTGTTTCTCTCTGTCTTTCTGTCTCTGTCTCTCTGTCTCTGTCTCTCTGTGTTTCTCTCTGTCTCTCTCCGTCTCTTTCTCTCTCTCTCGTACAGCTTACCAGTTTGGCTTGTCTAGCTAGCCAGTTGGGGTTCCCTGTGACTACCTTCCGTGCTGTATTCCTGGTGAGCTGCCACTCACTGGGCACTCACATGGGGCCTGGAGATCTGAACTTTCCTGCTCTCATTTGCCTGAGTACCCTCTAAGCTATGTTGCCAGCCCGCCACAAAAATTTTAAAAGCCTAATATTGTCAGAGAACAGTAAGACAAAGAAAAAAATAGATGAGAACATTGTCTGAGAGCTTGTGATGAAAAACCCCAAGTTTGTCTTTCTACCATTTTCTTTTTGTCATTGCACTTGGGTGATAGTGTTAATATGCCGCCATTAAGGAATATTGTTCTGTCTCATTTTCTTTAGATATAGTTAAATCTATAGTTAAATGTGTATAGTACAATAATTTAATGATAACTTCAGAGGTGACCATAAAATACATACCCACAAAAACAAAATATGAAGTGACAATACATTCTGCTATTCTATGTTGTGCCATACATTGTTAAGAATAGGTTTAGACTTATGAGAGCCAATCCCCAGAAACTCTTAAACGTCAAAATGTAATTAACAGAAATGAATATCAGGTAATTGAATGTTGCCATGGTAATCCTTGTAAGGCCCTGAAGATTGTGCGTGGGGAACAGTCCTTGACCCCATCTCTAAGGGGCCATGCAGACCCCTGAGAATGGGAGGGGAACATGGAGGGTATCTCCTCTGCTCTGGGAGCTCCCAGCTTCCAGATCTGTCCTTCCATGTGCAAGCAGTTCGTGTGGACCTCCATGCTTTGGCTTACTGTACTTGTACGTCATACAGACAAACATTCATCTGCGGAATACAGTTCTGGGCAGAAGTTATGTTTTCCTGGACATGCTTCCATATATGCCATGACACATGGGTTTTAACTTACCACTGAAAGTTTCCTGCCCTGTCACTGCTTCTGGTCACTTGCCTTCACTTGTCAGTCAGCTTGGACACAACATCTAGTCAGCACGGAGCCCAGCTCTACATTAAAAAGTGTGACATAGGAGAGACGAATCTGTGAGGCCTGTGAGTGAGTTTTGGAGGGTCTCACAAACTGCTCCCAGTGGCGCTATGAAGAGCTCATTCAGACTTTGCCAGGGATGCTTTCTGTTCATTTTTATCTCCTTAAGTATCTCCAAGGGAGCCAGATCTATATGTTTGCATAATCCATCAAAATATTGCTCTGAAAGGAGGGAAACTAAAAACAAAACCTTACTAAGACATGTCTACTGTTTTTTAAAACCACTAAGAACTTTATAAGCTTCTAAAGTAGCCAATATCTGTTCCCTAAACATACCACTCAGAGTCACTTCTCATTGTATTGTGAGCAATTCTGATAGAGACTTCTTATCCAAACTTGAATGCCTTCTGTATTTTTTTTCCCATTACAGAGAAGTTTCATGATGTCATCCAACCAACTGTTATTGGCATATATAACAGAAGTTGAAACTTCTAGAATGTGGCTTGCTAGATGAGATCATTTAGTTAGAATTCTACTGGGCTCTCTAATCCTCTGTTTTAATAAAGTAGATGTGAGTCACTCTGAGTCAGACTGTCTGGAATGGGCGACATTTAAATTCTTTAGCCTTCTTTTTTTTTAATCTATGCAATGGAGATAGTAATATTGGCAGCCCTTTATAGAGTTGTTTTTGAGTCCTGAATAAAATTTTACCCTGGGAAAGATTGACATAAGCAAATTTGGGTCTGTTATGTATTTAATTAGATGAATAATTCAGAAATGTAAAGGTAAACTTTTAGTTTTTTATTTCAAATTGATTCATCCCAGAATTTATTCTGTTATAGAGTACTTAGAAAGGAAACAGATTACTAATGCTAAATTGGCTTTTCTACACAGGAACAGAATATCATTTTGTAAGATATTGATGGACACCTTTTAGACTCCTGGGACAAACCACTACATAAGAGAAGACTATGTCCTGTGTGAATGACATCTGCGTTTCTATTTAATGTGATGAATATGCCATTTTATTTGGGACATGATTTTACCACAGCACTTACTGCTCAGAATCTGTTTAACGAGGGGCAAGGACAATTTAAGATTGCTCCTGGAGGGTGTGAGTCATTGGAATGTAAAGCAGAGGGCAAGAGGAGGAACTCTAAGCAGAAAATGCATTCTGAGACCTACCGGGCTGATTAAATGGAGATGCTACATTTACATAAACTACCATTTCTGTGTCCACTTAAAGCTAAATATGTGGCTCTAGTCTTGCAGATTCACTGAGTAACTTTGGGGTTTTAAGCATTCAAAGAAAAATTGGATGCTCACATGTTGAGCTTCACTAGTTATTTATGTTGTATATTATATATTGTTGCTGATTTCATCTCTGTCTTTTACCTTAAATTCCATTTCATTGTTTTATAATATATATTATATATCTTCATATATAAAATGAAACTATAACTTGTTATTCCATACTGTGTACTGGTAGTAAATATCAAGTAAAATAATTGGTTCTATTTCCCTTTATGAGTATATATGGGATATTAAAAGAATTATAACAAAGTATAATTGCCCCTATAGTTCATTTTAGTTTTTATTAAAACATGTCACTGAAAATTTGAAGTGATTTAAACATATAGTAGATGAATTTCCAAGGATATTAACTTTTGAAAATAGTAATGAATTCAATAATCGTTTTTAAAGCTTAGTTTGACCAAAGTGCCTACCTGTATATATGTTATTACAAATATGAAAAATATAGTAAGATTTCCAAGCATAGTGGTGCACAACTGCTACCCCAGCGTTCAGCAAGTGGATGAGGAGCCCAAGGTCAGCCTCAAGTATACAGCGAGTGGGGCCAATCTAAGGTGCAGGAAGCAAAAATAATGGAAAACAGAGTGCACGCATCTGCCGATTTTCAAAGTTTTTTCTGACTCAGTGCGTTTAATCCTCGCTTGGTAGCGACTGTCATGATAGACTACCTCCTTGTCACTACTGTGTCCTAATCAAAAGGATCACGTAAGCTTTGCTTTGTTGTTCAGTTTTGAGGGGTTTTTAGTGAAAAAATAATTAACATTTGTGTTCATGTGTGTGCATGTGGACATGCTTACACATGTGCCATTGTACATGTGTGGAGGTCAGAAGGTAACTAACTATTGGGTCCTGTTCACCATGAGGGTTCAATGGACTGATCCGAAGTGTTCAGGCCTGGAAGCAAGAGATTTACCCACTGAGCACTCTTCACGCTCCTGTTCTGTGTTTTTAAAAAAGAGATTGATGTGACACCTTGAGAAGAGTCAGACTGTTTGAATGAATGAGCTTTCTCTGTAGTGTTTTTACTGATCCTAGCTAAAGCACTCCTAGACTAGCAGCCACTGCTCACTTGCCACATATGGCCCTTAACTCATCTGTACATTGATATTTAGGCAGTTTTAGAATAGAGCCATGCCGGGAAGGTCTTTGAAGGTCATCCCCCCGCTGCTGGACTTATCCTGCTGGAACAAACCCAGCCAGTCTGGAGGAACTTCCACCAACCCTCTGTTTATGAAGGATATGGAGATGAGCTCTCCACAGTAGATAAGCTTAAGCTCCTCAGAAGAAATAGCTGAACCAGGAGGTGGACCACAAAGTCAACAGACCAGTGAGATTTAGCAGACAGAAAGCCCCAATTAGGTTTGCAGAAACTGAGCTAACCAATAAGGAAAAGTCCTTCTTCCTCCCACAACCGCCTGCCTAGTCCTGTAAGTACCCTGACTGCCAGCCTTCTTGGGCATCCTTGCCCCTCATGGATTCCATGTCTGCTGTCTGTGAGTTCTTTTGTCCCTCACAGACTCCACGTCCACGTGTTATGTCCTTTCTCTCCTCTGATAATATCTGCCTTAATCCTCTACATGTGTTCTGTTTCAATCTTTGTTTGAATCCCGAACACAAGAACCTGAATATAAAACTGCCGCAGCAGAAGACTGCACTCGCCAGCGCTCCAACTGGTCTCTTCATGGCCTGTCATTGTGTCTCTGCCTATGAGCTTTGACCTTCACTACTAGAGAAAAGCTTTGCTCCAAGGCTTTGCAACGTGATTAAAGAGAATTGATATCTCCCCAAATTCTTTCCTTCCCTGTCTCAGTATCCATGTGACTTATGACTTGTTTGGATGAGCTCAGTCTGGCCATTCGTCAAGAGAGACAAAGAACTTGATAGTAGAATTGGCCTCGTGTCTGCTGGAAGAACTGCGAGCCCTGTAGGATGAGGAGCCTGGTGGCGTATTGCAGGGTCGATGATGTGGTTTATGTAGTTGTTTAGTCATTTCAAGCCCTTGGCCCTTCTTTGCAAGATCTACAGCCACACCCCATCCCTGTATGCCTGTGCTACTGATTGTTTTAACATCTGCTTCCTCAGTTCTCTCTCTCTGAGAACTGATCACAAGCCACAAATGAGATGTGTGTTCTGTGCACAACAGCATTCAACCTGATGGCAAACATAACGGTCTAGTCGCCATGTGTGAGTTACGGAGGAAGACCTCTGGTTCAAAGGCAGGTTCTGCCACTTCCTATCTTGATAGACTCTGGCAAAGTTAGCTTGTGGCTCTGAGAAAATCAAAAATAACTGTTTGGAAGAAAGACAATTGGCTGAAGACTGGTGTTGCTACCTTGAGTTGGCATTTACAAACGGCTTTTCTGAAAGGTGGGATTTGAGCTGAGATCTGGAGATGCATCCCATGGTAGTGGGCAGCCAAGGTGGATGCCACTCCAGACGGAGGGCAGCTCGCTCCAGGGCCTAGCCTGGGATATGTCGGGACAGTAAATGGTGAGTGTGGCTAGAACATGATGGCAGCCTGGAGACTAACCAGGAGACTGAAGAGTCACTCAAAGGGTTGCCAGGCTGGGCCAGGTGCTGGATCATTGAGGCTGTAACTGTGTTGCCCGAATTTCTTGATGAACTGATGGACATTAGGGGGATGGGAGATTTAAGTCTGGCTTACAAGATCCAGCTGGGGCGGGCCACATGCTTATGTCACCCGGCATGGGGAGGGCCAGGGTGTGTGTGCGTTTGTCTGTATGAGTGAGTGAGAGAGGCAGGGAGAAAGAGAGAGAGCAGAGAGAGAGAAAAAGAGAGAGAGAGAGACTCTTACCCACTGATTCTTTTTGCTGGTGTATGCTTTGTGATAAGTTTTAAGTGGAACTAAACTATAGGAACTTTCTGGGTAAGTTGGCTTTTTGTTGTAGTGATAAGATGAGCATGCCATGCAGATTTAGTGAGCTGAAACCTGAGGCCTTCTGGTTTTAGCAATTCTCATCTTTTGGTGAGGCAAAGTCTCCTGGCACAAGGGCATAGCAGAGGGTAGCAGCTCACCTCATGGTATACGAGAGAGAGAGAGATAGAGAGAGATAGATTCCTTGAGTCAGTTCAACCTCCTGAAAGCTTATTTAATTTGAGATTATTTGACACCTAGTGGTATCAAATAAGCTGTAACAAGACACATTCTTTGCTTAAAGTTTATTTGAGATCATACACATATACTCTCAAGATGAGCTTAATATAGAATCTGAAGAAAATTACAATGGAAATTATATTACTGACTTTGAATTTAATTAATATGCTTGTTCTTCTACAAGCTCTGATAGTAACAATCTTGATTTCATATATAAATCAAATTTCCATTACAAGTCCAAGATTAAATGATGTGTGTGTGTGTGTGTGTGTGTGTGTGTGTGTGTGTGTGTGTGTGAAACACTGAAGATGCACATTGTGTCACAACACCATATGAAATGTGTTTTTCAAACATGAGTAAGATAAGGTACTGCAATAATTTATGGCATGGCTTGAATCACTAAGCATAATATTTCATGGGATCCCCCAAAAGGCTCCTTGATTATTTATTACATATTGAGACATGTAAAGGCTTTTCCCAAATAATGCTCAGATTTGTTTTCAGGATGACCGTTGGGAGTAACAAATACTCAGGTGAAGGCTAAGAATCTTGCAAGGCTCATGGAAAGAATCACACAGGTTCTTCCAACCATCGGTCATCAAAACCCTTTGTATGTCAGCTGCTTCCAGTCGCTGCTCAGTCACTCCTCTGAGGAAATGTGAAGTAAGGGGCTTGAGTTCCCCCGTCCCCTTGTAACGGGCAGCAGCCCTGATGCTTATGGAAGGTCAGACCTTCTGAAAAGGCAGATGTTCATTAGGATATATGTGAACCAAAGCACTTGGTGACTTTGTGTCAGAGCCAGTATCTCATTAATTTGATTACAAAAGCATTTTTGTCTATTTCATAGATAATGATCTATAGTTGAGTCTGCTAAGGGTTGTGGACATTAAAAATCATCTCTTTCCTTTAGGGGTGATATGGTCAGTAGTGTCAGTAAGCCCGTGATGGGCATGTGGGGTCCATCTGTTTATCATGGGATGGCAGGAAGACCAGTTAGTGCCCTTCCCTCTCTCCCACCCTCCCTTTTGCATAGCTTTTCCTTAGCAAAAAAAGTGTATGTAATGAATATTCAAGTGTGGATGCTGTTTCTCGCAGCCATGGAGATCCACCGGAAGGTATATTGAAGAGGTTCTCTGCAGACATTAGTCTGGCTTGTGGAAGACCAGTGGGCTCCAGGAAACCTGTGGGGGGCTCACTACTGCTTCTTTCAAGACAGGAGCAAAGGATTAGACCTGTTTCCCTTGGGTTGACTGGATCATTTGACTCAGGTTGGCTGATCTTTTTTTTTATTTAATAACAGGAAAGGGGATAAAGTGAGGAGTAGCAATGGATTTGTTACCAAACTTCAACCGCACTAATGGCTCTGGAAAAGAGCTAAGCAGTTCAAACTGTTAAATGTTCCCATTTTCCCTGGCCCAGCTTTTAGCGGGAGATAATTTGGCTTCTTATTCTTTTCATGCTTTGAAGCTATAAAGGTTTTTTTTTCTTTTTATTCATTCATAATTTTCATTTCAGCACAATATTTTCAAATGTTACCTATTAAATTATAGGGGTATCATATAATTTCTCAAAGTATTGGCCATGGCTTCCTGTACTACCATCTCCTGGCATGAAGTGAGGAAGATTTTAAGTGCAGGTGTTGAGCCCTGCAGGTTATGGAGACCACACATCTGCCTGCATTATTGGCAGCTGCATCCAGGAATCTGCTTTGTAGCAGCATCTCCAGCTGATGTTCTGCACATTCAACTTTAAAGCCATGGGGCTCAGTTTTTCAAGTTGCCACCCTTCTAAGATGGCAACATAAAAACTTCTCGTTAACTAAGGATAAAGAATTCACTGCGATTAAAATGGATGCCTGAAACTTCATCATCCTTCTTATTTGCTTTTTTTTTAGAAAAGCCAAAAATTAGAATGGGAAGCAATCGATTAATAAACAATTTCTGCTAAGGAAAATATTCCCATTTTTTCCCTGTGTCATTTAAGGTCACAAGTATTTATACAAGAAGTTTAAAAACTCTAGAAAGCATCAGAAGTAAAATAGAAGCCATGCTTGACTTCTCTGCCCTGCACCTATTCCACATTGATGGCGTGAGGAGCGTTCTGGAGGCTGTGGAGGGACTGTGCTCTGAGCCCCTCGTGGTGCCACCTGCAGGTCGCAGCCTAACAGACCGTGAGCCTGGTCTCTGTGGGCCTCAGTTTTCCCATCTGTAAAATAATACCTGAGCTTTTGTCTCACATGTAGAGTTTACACTACATTATTGAGGAGAGTCAGTGAATTCCTGTAAAAGACTGGGAATATTCCTGACCTGTGGTAATGTCCAGTCAGCTTTAGCTATTATTAGTATCCTCACATGCATTTTAAAAAGTTAAGGTAATTTTATAGCAGAATCAAAACGGATCTGTTTTTGTCTCCTATCATCCTTTGGTTCAGGATGAATCATTTTCCCTGGCCTTGAACAGAAATTCAGGCAGTGCCCAGGACACTTTAGTTCACCCTGTCATAAACGGTCCTCAGGCTCCCGATGCCCCAGGCTCCATCTTAATTGCGTTTTCAGAGCTCGCTCTAAGCCTTCCAAGCCTAGCTCATCATGGATTCAGACTTTGAGGCTAGTACCGACCTCCAGTTCATACTCACACCAGGCTGAAACCTAAAGAGACTGGGTGTGTGGCTCTGTGTCTAGTACCCTCTGGCCTGTCTGCATGTCCCTTATGCCCCACCCAGTTTCAGACCCCTCCACAGTGGGGACTGGGGAACAAGAAAGGTCATACGCCTTTCCTGATAGATGACTACTGGTTCAACAGTGGTCGTCTCCCTTTCTCCCCCTCTGCAGGGACTTTCTTAGGCTAAGGTGGTCCACTCTCACTGATGTCCCTTCCGTACTGTTCTGGTGCTGGCAAATGGATCCTGGGCTCTTACTTGGAGCCCCAATAATGTGTGTGAGTCTGTTTACCTCCATTTGTCACTATGTCCTGTGGTCTGCTAATGAGTGTTTCACACATTCCCCCCAATACACACACACACACACACACACACACACACACACACACACACACACACACACACACCATGCCTCTCTTGCTCTTCTCTCCTGTAGCCCCCTTAGGGTCTTTGGGACACTGAAAAACTCATCGTTCCTCAAGCCCTGTATGTGCTGCCGGATGCCTCAGAGCCAAGTCTAGGCCTAGTTGAGATTTTTCCAGGCAAGACTCAGACCCTCAGATGCAGGAGACAGATGTGGAGCAGGTTATCCAGTAGACACTTCCACACCAGGTGTCTTCGAGAACGTTCACCCCACCACTGAGCTGCACCTTGACCTCACTGATGGGTTGAGAGCATGACCCTCTATTTTTGTTTATTACTGATAGCATTTAGCACCTCACATAGAAATTAATTTCTTCTGAAGTAGTGACTATTTTAATATCCTACATATATATTATAATTGCTGTATGATTTTTACATATGCATGAATATTTTAGACCATTACTGGATATTCTACTGTGTGCTTTTATTTATATTAACCATGTTACTTTATGCATAGACTTGATACTATTTATTTAGCCAATCACTCTGTCTGCAATTTTACTGTGTCCCTGTGGTAACAGTGGAACCTAAACTTGTTGCTATGTCTGATCTGTGTTCTCAGCTACTGAGGAGGATGAGGCAAGGTACTGCAAATTTCAAGACCTGCCAAGGTTATGGAGTTGTCATAGTTAAGCACAGGTGTCAACTTGACTCTTGAGGGTTTGAGCTCTGGGCACAGTTGTGGAGAGTTGATGGTTGAGTTAAGCCCAGAGCAAACCTGAAGGAGATTGTCTAGCTGCTGGGGAAGACCCAGCCCATGGTGGGTGGGATTAGGCCCTGGATAAATCAGAGAGACCTGGTTGAGAGAGTTGGCATCCTTCTGTTCACTTGGCCAGACATGCTGGTCTGGCAAGTAAGGATTGTCCATCTCTCAGCCGTTATGGTGGCCAGTTCCCTCAGCCCTGGTGTTGGTGCGTGCTCTCCTGTCAAGCTGGACTATGAACTGTAACTGGACTATTGTAAGAAAGTAAACTCCTTGTTCCCTTAAGCTGTGTGATGGTCATTTATCAGCAACCATGCAGGCAGACTGCAACAGGAGTGAATTCAAGCCCAGCATGGGTGACTTGGCAAGACCCTGTCTCAAAGCAAAAAGGAAAAAGTGGGTTTGGAGTACAGCTCAGTCACTAAGAGTAATTGTATGAGATCTTAGTTCATCACTCTCATTACGAAAGAAAATGCTTTTGCTTCAAGTGGGATGATACCAAGTTAAAGAATGACATGTGGATTATGACTGTGACATCACTTTTGTGCAGTCCCTTCAGAGAAGGTCTTGTTTTATGCGTTTGGATTTCAAAGATGCCCAGCATCACCCAGCCATCGGTGCTGGGTAAGATGGTACAGTGGAGCTATGCATGAACATTTTGTTGTGAAGCAAGTGCGTGCCCAGCAAAGATAAATGCAAGCTATGGAAAACACTACTATTTGCATAAGGCCACGAGTAACTTGCAGAGAGCAATTGGTGCTGCCTGAGATACAGAGAAGCCTTGGGGGGAGCCCTAGAAAAGAGCCATGTCCAGGCAGGAGAGATCTCAGAACAGGGACAGCCGAGAGCCTCTCAGGCATCCAGACAGCTGAAGGAAGAAGGGCCTGGGGCAGAGGAGCCTGAGGACAGCTCTCAAGTCTGGTGGTCCAGAAGGGTTAGGAGCTCACAATCCACATCCTATCTTAAAGTAGGAAGGTTAGATGTTTCAGAATAGTGACAGACTGACTACAGACCCACTTTAAAAATAGCACATTTCTAAAAAGCTTCAATCGCCAAGTAAATAATTAAAACAAAGCACCCCCTTCGACAAAGAAAATTGTAGACTTTGACTCACATAAAATAGGAAAAATGAGCCAGTGTGGAAGTCCGCTGCTATTTCTTAACAGTTTTATTGATATATAATTCACATATCATACAAGTTACCATCTTAAGTGTACAATTCTGTGCTTTTAGTGTCTGCACAGTTGTGAATTTGTCATCATGATCAATTTTAGGCCATCTCCATCAGCTCCTACAGGGAGCCCCCAACTCAATGGCAGTCATTCTCGGCTCCTCCCAGCCACTGACAGTCATTCAGTTACTCTCTGTGTCTGTAGATGTATTTGTCTGTTCTGAACATTGCATATGAATGGGATCATCCGATGTGACCTGTATGACTGCTGCCTTAGCAGGTTGTCAAGATTCATCTGCATTATCATTTGAATCACTATTTCATTTTAATTGCTTAGTGAGATTTTTATCATGTGTGCATATTTCACTTGCCCATTTGCTCACTGATGGACATTTGAACTGTTTCTCCATTTAGACCGTCTGAGTAAGGCTGCAGTGAATACTTATGTACAAGTTTTCGTGTGAAATATACATTATGCTAGTTACTCTTCATTGCTGTGAGAGAACATCCAAAGTCAGACAACCTAAGGGAGAAAGGGAGATTTGTTCTGCTTTTGGTTCGAGAGGGCAGATACAGTCTTTCATGGCCGGCATGGCTGGTGGCAGAAGCTGGCAGAAGGGCAGTGTAGACATCTTGGAGGCTGAGATGTCTGTGGTCTATCTAGACTATAGATGTCTAGGCTGTCTGCTACAAGAACAGACCTCTCCCAGAAGCAGGGTGGGACTAATCCACCTCAAGGTGCACCCCGTGACTGCCTTCTTCCAGCAAGGTTCCACCATGTTTAATTGTTGGAGGGACTTCCCTATTCCTTCTGAGATGTTCCTTCATTTTACATTTATTTTGTATACATTTATTTATATAAAAAAGTTGAAAGTTCACAGAATATTGAAGAGTGTTCTTAAGCATGATACTATGTGAAAAACAAGACTGTGGTGTTCACACTTAGGTCCTGTAATACCTGAGTTATGAACACTAAGCTGGTGTCTGAATCATACATGCTTTCAGAAACTGAGCTGGAGACCCAAGGCCATAAACGTTAAAGGGCATAATCTGGGAGGAATGTTGCTGCATTAGAGCATGCTGAGGCTCCCTGGAACGTTCCATTCGAGAGTGCTTTTATTCCAAAGGGCACCATCTGGCCCTATGCGGTGAGCAACTTGCAGTTTTAAATGCAGACTTTTGCTCATTAAAGTGGGTCAAGCGTATTTTGAATTGAAAACAACATTTAAGTTACTCCCATTCTCCCAACAAATGTTGCCCGCTACCCTTTTGTCATTGGTCGCTTTTTCCTTGGACCTGCTCTCCTGCAGCGCGTGCAGCTTGACGGCTCTGATGGTCTCTGCAAAGTGTAGCTCCCTCCAGAGCATGTGGCCACCGAGGACATGAAGAAGCTGATTGGACGATCAGTGTGTTACATCCTGAGAGCTGCAAAATAGGAACTCTAGGTCTGCGCGTGGAGCTTGGTTTCAGAATTGGTGGGCTTTCTTTGGACTTCTTTTTAAGGCCGTATCTTTGCCAGTCTAGGTAGTCTGCATCACAAGGATAGCGGCATTTGCCATCATTATGGAGAAACAAATAAAAATCCCTTGGAGTTTTAGTAATATTGTTTGCGTCTATTACCCTGAGCTGTTTGATTTTCTTCACAGCCTGCATCTGTTTAATTCAAATTATGCACATGTCTCTCTGGACTGTAATTTCTTCCAGCTGCTAAGACAGAGAGCAGAAGAGATGCATATTTAAAGCAGCTGTTCAACACAGAGACCTGTTTCATGCTGCGCTCTGGGTGGGACTGTGTGGCTCGTACAGGTCCTTCCCTGTTTTCTGGAACTTTTCTATGAATTACTATTAAGCTGGCCAATTGGAGTGCATTTTAAACCTCCTCAGGCTTCAGTGTACCCAAGCCAAAGATGGTCTTCCTTTATTCAAATTGTCATTTTAGTGGAAAGATGAGATGCTTTGTAAAGCTATTGAAATTCACCTGAATCTGATCTGAGTAAGTAAATTATTAAGACTTATTCTTACAACTTTCAAATTACATAAAGGAAAACTATGAAAAAAAAACAAGAATTTGGGGAAAATTAGCCAATACTTTGTCCACAAATTACACTTCAAAAAAAAATCTTCCACTCCAGAAGCAAATTTAATTGAACCTATCAAAATGCTTCCAGATAGAATATATTCACTCTGTTGCTTTCAAGGCACACGACTGAAGGAGAGAGAAGGAGGCACATTGCAGAAGTATTGCTTACACCACAGCTGGAAACTCAGTCTTCTTGACACAGTTCCAGGCTCCTTGATCACAGTGTTACCCACCCTCTTCTCCGAGCAGAGGGTGGGCTCCTTCCCAGCTCTGATGGCCTTTGCTTTTGCTGGGGAGGGGCAGGCTCTGGGAGAACAGCCATGTATGAAATTTAAAATTTCAAGTGTGTCCCTTTGGAAAATGGAAGAATGCACATGTTATCAGACAGTGGCAGCCACATGACCGGAAATGGGAAACCATTATCACAAGTATTCACACGCTCTGGATGAGAAAGTGAATCTCATGAAAGCCTCAGTCTGTGATGTGCCGCAGCTGGACCTTTGCCCATTTTGAAGGAGTAAAGGTGGCCGCTCGGGGAGAAGGGACTTGGGCTTTTAGTCTCCCAAACAGAAGGATTTCCATTGGCAGTTCTGCTATTTCTAAATAGTCAGAATGTTCATGATGTGATGTTCTAAAATATGTATGTTAGCCACACTTGAGATTTGGCTTTTCAAATGACTAAAATACATAGCAGTGGGTGTTTAGTTGCCAGCCTTGAAGTGGGGCCTATGGCACAAAGATGCCAGAGTCATGCATGTGGCCTTCAAGACTCATGCCAGCTCTTCTGACCTGTAGAAGGTGGCTTTGGAGCCAATCGTATTGGCTCGTCCTTAGTTTACCTAGGAGGCTGCAGTGTCCTGCTGTCTGGAGGACACTTACACCACCAGCAAAGGCTCCCTGGCAGCAGCATGGAGCCGCACAGGCCCAACAGTGGCCGCGTGGACAGCTGGAGAGCTGGGGAGCTCTCACTGCTCGTCAGATGCACAGAGAGAGCAAGTGGGTGCTTTGGTGCAATGCTGTTTGCTGTCACTTTTTCCATCACTCAGAAATAAGGGGCAATTTTAACTCTTTCTTAAAGTCATGTTATTTATTGTCTTAAATATAAGAACAATAATGATTTCAGCTTGTGTTTAAAATTCTGTTTTTAAATGAGTTATAATTATATGACACAATAGCTAGTGTTTAAGAACACCCAAGTCATAGATGGTGCAGTGATGAGCAGTTTTCAGAGCATTCAGTGTGTGTGTGTGTGTGTGTGTGTGTGTGTGAGAGAGAGAAAGAGAGAGAGCAATATGCTTTCCATTGTGAGCTTTTCCCTCTGTCATTGCATAAACTCTTTTTTCCAGCCCGTGACTTCTCCAAACAGCTGATGTGGTTCTCAGAGCAGTTGAACCCTGTTCCCACCTCAAACACATCAGCTTAAAGCAGAACAAGGGTCAGAGCCACTGATCAAGTCCTTGTACTTCTTGATGGCTTGTTCTAAATCTAAACCCAGTGACTTCTTTTTCTGCCCAATAATGTTTGCAGATTTGTATATCCTATCTGAACAAATAAAATCCAAATATGGATGGTTGTGTTTCCTATATGATCTTTGACTGCTGGTTGTAAGCTTCCATTTCTCTTTGTTGGACAGTGATGTCACTTTGCAATCCAGCTCTGACTGAGGATCATTCATTGGCCACAGCTTCTAGAAAACACACTTGTGCCCATTGTGTAAAGCACACCTGTATCCAAACATCTAGAAAATGGAAAGCGAATTGCCTTAGTTTAAGAAACTGAAAGAGGGGCTGTAGAGATGGCTCAGGGGTTAAGACTATCTTGCAAACAGAAGGTCCTGAGTTTGAATCCCAGGTCCCCCATAAAACCACCAGATGGAAACAGTAGTAGCCTGCACTTCTGATCCTAGTAAGTGGAGCCTGAGAAATCCCAGGGCAAAGCAAGAAGGAGGTAGACACAATCCAAGATGATTCCTAAAGTCACCCTTGGTCCTCCACATGGACACACAGAGCCCTCTGATACATACATACACACACACACACACACACACACACACACACACACACACACACACACAATAAATAAATAAATAAATAAATAAATAAATAAATAAATAAATAAATAAATAAATAAAGTGTTTTTAAAAAAGAAGCTGAAGGAGATGCAGCCTTTTCTCACAACTGTTAGAATTCCGTGGAAAGTAGTTTCCATTCCCAGTTGTTCCTTTGACTATCTTTTGAATGAACAGTCACTATCTAGGAAGTGTAAGATTTCCTTGTACACAGAAGCAGTGTGTGAACCCGCCCTCAGTGCTGTGGGATCAGACACCTGTCCTTGCCTTTCCCTTCACTGTCCTTTGCTTCCCAGGGTCCTTAGGGCCATGTGTGTTCTGGGCTGGGTCTTGCTCTGGGCACACCCTTCCGGGACCGGGACCTTGCTACTTCAGCAGTTTGCTTCATGAGAGTTCAGTTGCATAGCCGACCTTCAGCTCCCTGGCATGTGACTCGCTGTTTGGTTACCATGGCACTGATGTTAATAACTGTAAATTGTTACTTGCTGTTGTTCTGTTCACCTTACTCTTCTGTTTTCAAGAAAATGAGGATTTCATTTCGTGAGCAGCTTCCTTTCTGTAATTGCTGCCTTCCAGATCACAACGTATGATCTCAGCTATGAACAAAGGAATCGTATAATTTTCTTCACAGGAAATTTCTTTCTCAACACTCTGACAATCTATTTAATGGAAAGCAAAGGAAATTCCCAGGTACTGGGGTTAAAAGATTTTAAACTCCCAAGAGAGGAAACATTTGTCATATTTATAAAGTAATTTATCCATGGTGGGGTAGGTGCCCAAAGCAGCGATTAAAGCCTGGTGATTCTGTAAATAAGCTGTGGGCGTGGGTGGCTTACACTTGGCCCAGCTCACCAAATAATTGTCTCTAGTGAAGGTGCATGACTGTTTTTAAAAACCATCTTTCTGTTCAAAATAATTCTAATCCTTACTTATGTTTTGTTATTTTTTTTTGCCGTATATATGTTTTTTTTCTAGTAGGTGGCATTTAATGACAGTGATGTTGTAAGTGGATTGTTAACTAATGCTGTGCCTGCGCGTCCCTAATTTATCACATATCTTTCCCAGTTGACAATTGTCATCTCAGACAACGGCCCTCCTTGGGGTAAAGGAGCAAACCTAACATCTGTTACATGATGTTGAGCTCAATTAAAAGTGCTTGATTCCTATACAGCTGTGTTTAGCTGGCCCTTATTTGTATAGAAAGTCACTTTGTTAGTGACTAATAATCATTCCTGTAAAAACTATGCACATTTCCATGTTTTCTCCTTCCTTAAGGCATTTTCTTTTCATAATTAGCTTTCCCTATAATGCATTTTGTTGGCCTGACATATATTTGAGTTACCATTCACTTTTTTAACCTTTGAAAATATCCCTACAAGATGAACTTTGTAGAAATAAATTTCAAAATATTTCTCTTAAATCAGAGGCTGTGCTTTGAAATGAGGTTTGTTTTAGGCTAACCGTTCCAGGATCTCACAGGACTAGATAAATTCATCTATTTCTGTCCTTTTCACTTTCTTTGCCCCATGTGCCAATACTGAATGAGATATGAGGACATTTGCTTATGACTCTTCATTGGGAAAACTCTGGCCAGGCCCAACGATCCTTCTCTCTCTGCCTCACACTTCTCTCCCTGTCCCAGTGAGCCTTTTGGGCCTTCCATGGGGCTGGTGTGGGCACAGAGGAGCGTGCACTTCCTGGGATTTGCAGCAGACATGGGGAGACCGCCAGGCGGGGACCAGCACAATATGTGCTGGAAGGGAATCAGCGAGGGGCAGGCGACAGAAAGAAGTGCGCCCTTCAGCTTCACCGCATCTGTTCCTCTCGCTCTCTCTGCAAATGCACAGTGCTTCTAAGTCGTTTCTGACAGTAACAATGCCGAGAGGGAAGGACAGTCTCCGCTAGTGTACACCCAAGAGGGATCTGCAGGCCCTTCTCATGAGAATTCCAGCTGAGAGAGGGCCAGGGCTGTGGCTTGGGAGGGAGCTGGAACCCAGAGATGCTGTTTTGTGGGTACTCTTGGTCTGTTTCGCATCCAGCCTCCAGAGCTTCCCATTTGGACCAAGTTCTCGGGAAGGAGGCTGACAGGGAAGAAGCATTCTGGCTCTGGTCCTACTCCCTTTGCTCTTGCACGGGGGGGGGGGGGGGGGGGGGGGTCTATTCTCCACACTCGCCTGCTCTCTTCAGGAGCAGAGACCCAGCAGGGGCCTCTTTCCCAGGAAGCAGGCACTAGATACTTCAAAGGGAGAAGTGTTGGGAGATCCTCCAGAAACAGAGCAAACCTAGGCATGTTTTCCTTGTAATGTTATTTTCTTAGGCCTGCTGGGTCCGTGCTGGCTACTCTAGTGAAAACTTTCTTTTTCCTCTCGTGAGAATAAAATCAGTCTCCCCTTTCCCATAGCAGCATGGTTGCACTCATCCTGTGAAAAGAAAATGCCACTCTGCTACTTCGACTCTCATGCCACCGAAGTACTTGGAAAAGGTGCCAATTTTGCGTGCTGTTGTGAGATTGATTTTAAATCCGTCTTTGAATTATCATCTCTAAAAGCTGTTCCCAGTCAGCGTGTCAAAATTCCCAGTTGAGCTGTTAATTTCATCCTGCATAAGTAGTTTAAGCAAACCAAATATTTTATGCTCTTATTTGCAAGAGGTAAATATTAAATTTATAGCTAGCAATAAAACTTTAATTCATATACTTGGCGAAAGACCGGATATATCAGTGTTATTAGAAGAGCCATGTAAGGTAAATCTTATTCTTCTATTTGCTAATATTCCACTGTGTTTGACCTACAAAGTTGGTGATGTTTCAATGTCCAATGATGGTCCGTAGTCCCACAAAAGCAGCAGATACTCAGGAGGGAAGACAGGAAGATGCACACTGCAGTGCATACATACTCCTTACTATGAGCCACTCTCTTGTTTGTGGTAGAGAAAGGGTAGACACAAATAATTTATTTTAGTAACTAATCTATAAAATGAGAAGTAAGTAAAACAAGGATATAGGATTAGGTCATGATATGGATTAGGATATGATATGGCAAACAATAGAATAAGACAAAACAAATATCCATACTTTTGGACAATCTGGCCATTCTCAAACAAATATTACTATGTGTGATCTTCACAAAAACATCGAAGTTGCCACTTTGATGTTTGTCAAAGTTTCTAAAACTTTGTAAGTCAATGTTCATTCATAACTTGCTCCCATAAGACCTCCTGGTGCATTTGTATACCTTAGTCTAGGCCAAAGTACATTTGCAATCGATGGATAGTTTGCCTAGTGACCTCACAGTTTGTGAATTTTCTGTTTGGCCTTAAAGGTGAACCATAAGCTGACCATCAGGAATCTGTGTCATTCTGAAGAGTTCCTTTCAAGATCGCAGAGAGCACTTTGCAAGTGCTTCTTTGAGTGATTCATGTTTTCTTCACACCTCTGCACAGATGGGGCAGCCTTTCTTACAGATGTTTCATTTCTATCCATATTATCATAGAACATTTCTTTGTCATCTGCATTTAGGTGAGAAATTTCCAGGAGATTTGTATATTGCCTTTTCATAATAAAGACCACAATTTTGCATCCTAACACCTTAGCCAGCACCAGACCTTTTCCTAACACGATACTATATTTAGTTTCATAGAAACAGTTCTGTGGCCAATAGTGAAGGAATTGTAACAACACTGGTCCTGAGACAGTTGTGAAAATAAGAACTTTACATAGCCAGAGAACAGACTAAAGCGGATGTAAAATTGATGATATATACCATGTTGGTTAATTGATCATACCCTGCAGGATTAAAAGTAGATAAATAAAGCTGGAGAGATGGCTCAGAGGTTTAGACTCTGCTTCCCAAGCAGAAAGTCCAGAGTTCGGATCCCAGGTCCCACATAAAAAAATGCCAAGTGGAAATGTCTGCAGCCCGGACTTCTGTCCCTTTTTGCTTGCTCAGAGTGAAGCAAAAAGGAGGTTGAAGCAATCCAGAATGATTCCTGAAGTCACCCTTGGTCATCCACAGGGATATATGGTGTCCTCTGACACACACATACACATACACACACACATACACACACGCAAAATAAATAAAGAAAAAAAAACAGAGAAGCAAGCAAACTATAACAAACTATAACATTTGCTGGGAAACGAGGTGAATCATTTTATGCTGTCATGTTCTTTTGTAAGTAGTACAAAACTTTTGGGGACGTAACATGTAACCCTAACAGAGTCACATTTCTCTTCAGCCAAGGGATATGCAGTTGGCTTACACTCAAGCAGGAAATTTAGGAAAAACTTAATCAAGTTCCCCACCCCTTCATTCCAATTCTGAATAGTTGTTTTTCTGAATAATAATGTCATCATTTTTAATAAGGAAAATGATTTTTCCAGCAAGATACACAATTGTAAAAGTATTTTAATAGCCATTAACTATGTCAGTCATTTACTCAAGTTTATAATTTAATCGCCTTAGCAGATGATGAGGGCTGAGCTCCAATTCTCGGGAATGGAATCACTGTGTGCGGCTTTGCTGTGAGGGTGACGCTGAACTGATTGACGTCCGGAGCATTGTCATTGACACAATTCAGTGAAATGGCAAGTCTGGGTTTACTGGCTCTTTGAGTTTAATGAGTAGCGATCTTTAGTTAAAGCATCTGCCACAATGAACTTGACATTTACAATAATAACCCATCTACTCATTTAATTACGGTACTGTATTTGTTTCTATAATGTGGAAACTTTGTGAATTGAGCAGCCTATGTATAGTGTTGTAAAAGCTTTGGATAGAGAATTAGTTGGGCTGCATCAAGACAACAGAACGCTTAGAGTTTGTCTCTGGTTAATATTCCCATGAGGATATTAATTTTAAAGTTGTTTTTAAATTCAAATGAACCCCTAGCAGCATGAACCCTTTTAGCATCTGAACTTTAAGCAGGTTAAGTTAGTTTCTTGTTTTAGATATAAGTACCATATTTATTTACTAATTTAATTATTGTGTATATGTGTGTGTGTATGTGTGTGTGTCTGTGTGTGTGTGTGTATGGGAGTGTTATGTGTGTGTGTAGAGGCCAGAGATCAACCTCAGGTGTTATTCCTCATTCACTGCTCACCCTGTTTTTTTGTTTGTTTTTTTTTTGAGATGAGGTCTGTCATTGACTTAGAACTCTAAGTAGGCCAGGCTCCTTGATGGCAAGGCTCCGGGGGATCCTGCTATCTCTGCTTCCCCAACGCTGGGATTGCTGGAATTATAGATGAAGCATCACACTAGACCTGCCTGGTTGGTTCTTCAAGCTCAGATCTTCCTGCTTCCACATGACAAGAACTTAACAGCCTCGTAGTCTCGACATCAGAGTATTCTAAATGAGTGATAGAAAAATTGGGGAGGACATAGGGTAGTTCTGGATTCTGGGCTGCTTTGCAAGATGGTGAGATTGTACAGATGAAAGTAGAAATTATAGTGTTTCAAATTTACAGACCTGGTGACTTCAGCAAAAGTGAAGCTTATGTCCTGGAAAGTCTGTCTCTTTTGGTGTCTGCTCAATGTGACCGCATGTGGTCAATGTGCTCACATCTGGTCAACGTGCTCATATCTGGTCAATATGACCACATCTGTCCTAGTCAAAGTGATCATGTCTGATCAATGTGACCATGTCTGTGATCACGTCTGTCTGGTCAAAATGATCATGTCTGGTCAGTGTGACCATGTCTATGATCATGTCTGTCTGGTTAAAATGATAATGTCTGGTCAATGTGATCACATCTGGTCAAAGTGATCATGTCTGGTCAGTGTGATTATAATCTGGTGAACATGATCTTGTCTGGTCAATGTGACCATGTCTGTGATCATGTCTGTCTGGTCAAAATGATCATGTCTGGTCAATGTGACCATGCCTGGATCATGTCTGTCTGGTCAAAATGATCATGTTTGGTCAATGTGACCATGTCTGTGATCATGTCTGTCTGGTTAAAATGATAATGTCTGGTCAATGTGATCACATCTGGTCAAAGTGATCATGTCTGGTCAGTGTGATTATAATCTGGTGAACATGATCTTGTCTGGTCAATGTGATCATGTCTGGTCAGCGTGATTACATCTGGTCAAAATGACCATGTCTGTCCTGGTCAAAGTGGTCATGTCTGGTCAATGTGACCATGTCTGTCTGGTCAATGTGGTCGTATCTGATGAAAATGATCTTGTCTGGTCAATGTGATCATATCTGGTGAACATGATCTTGTTTGGCCAATGTGATCATGTCTTTCTGGTCAACGTAACATATCTGGTCAGTGTGATCTTGTCTGGTCAATATGTCCTGTCTGGTCAATGTGATCATGACTTTCAGACTTGAATCTGAATCTCACCTCTGTGCTGGGCTGACTCTGAAGCACCCACACTCTGCTGTCTCCTTGAAATTTCTGTTGTACCTATCTCAAATACACACAGACAAACATATGGATGCACACATGTGCACACATCCACACTCATGTGCACATACAAACACAAACACATATACACATATGTGCAAACTCACATGCACACTTGCAACTTGCACACATGCATGTACTTGTGCACACAAATGCACACACACATGCACACACACATATCTTGCATTTGTATAGGCCCCATTCTATGAAGAAAAGTAGGCCACAGATTCTAGTCAGTGTATGATTGTATGCTCATTTTAAAAGCTGATGTCTATATTGACTTTAAGGGACATAATTCCAGGCATTTGTCAGATTTCCAGGTAGCATCTTTGGGTGGCAACACTGAGTATCTCACTAATGAGGAGAAGGCAAGGCAGATAGATTATTTCCAAACTGATAAGTGAAGTAGCAAATAGCCAACCAGTCTACCTTTATCTACCAAGATTGGACACCTGTTGCCACACTAGGCAGAGCCATGTGGGAGGCAATTTAGTTTGATGCCATGAAACAACCAAAAAGACTTGGCTCAGCAACCAAGGAAACACTAGCAAAGCCAGGTGACATTAGCCAGGGGGCGCTAGTGGTCACTTGTCGTTGACAAGGTGGTAGCCTGATTTACTTTGCTTTATACTTCTCCATACTGTCCCAGTTCTTCCCAGGCCTTCTGCTTTCTGAACTCTCAAATTGCAGTTTTAAGAAGTGCTGTGTCTGGGGCTGGAGAGGTGGCTCAGGGGTTAAGCCTCTGCCTTGCAGGTGGAAGGTCCTGAATTCGGATCCTAGACCCCACGCTGAGCAGAAGTGGAGGCGGTCCATAGTGGTTCCCGAATTCGCCCGTGGTTCTACACACACACACACACACAATTGAATAAATAATAATAAAAAAATTTTTAAAAAGAAGTGTGAAATGCTCCCAGAGAGCTGTTGGGTCTCAGATGATGCAATGTTTCAGTAGGTTGTGATCCTTGCTGCAAAGGCAGCAAGTAGTAGGTCACGGAGGGCTTACCCTGATGGGATTGACGGATATGCCACTCAGTTCCCACCTTCTCTCTGCTTCAGAGTGCCAAGATGTAAGTTATTTTCTGATCTGTTTCCCCCCACCGTGGTGGACTGAGCCCTCTGCACCTGTACCGATGTAACCCTCTCTTCCTCCAGTTGTCACAGCTGCACAAAAGCAAGTGGCACATGCAAGAATTTGGAAGCCACGTACTTCTTTTGGAGCCTGATGTTTTCCAGCCCTGCAGCTGTCAAGTTGACATCAAAATACAACCATAACAGTTGCTGTGAGAGAACACCCAGAGTCAAGCAGCTTAAGGAGGAAAGGGAGATTTGTTCCGCTCAGGGTTCCCTAGGGGAGATACAGTCTTTCATGGTGGAGGCAGCGTGGCTGGTGGCAGAAGCTGGAGATGAGGCTGAGAGCTACCACAATCCTTGCTGCAAAGGCAGACTTCTCCCAGAGGTAGGGTAAGACTAATCCACCTCAAGGCTCATCCCCTGTGTCTGTCTTCCTCTAGCAAGGCTCCACCTCGCAAAAGTGCCATGACCTTCCCAAACATATGAGACTGTGAGGGACACACTTCAAACCATGATACTTTAGATTATAGTTATTGAGCTAAAGGAGGCTAAGTGGACACGTATTAAATCATCACTCTCTGGCCATGCCAGAGAGTCTTCCATTCTGAAGAGCGAGAGGTCAGCCCCACCAGGGAGTGGGACGTGTGCCTTTGCTTTGTCAGGAAGCAAAGCAGGGCAGTGTACAGGCCATGGGGAAGGGGTCTGGGAAGGGGGTTTCCAGGCCATAGCCTAGCAGGGGCACATGGTTGTTGCTTTTCTGAATCTGTGGTGTCCACAAGCATGAGAAAGCCCTGTGCTGTGTGCGTGGCACCAGTGTTTGAAGTACCTTGGATGATCTGGAAAGTTTGCTTAAAATTTTTTATTTAAAGAAATATCAAATCAAGAACAATTGTTGACTTCCACAAAAATTAATCCATTTAGGTCCGATATCTTGATGGAGTTTGATGGATTCTCTTAAGTTGTCTCTTTCATTAAAATTATTAAATTCACGGGGGCTGGAGAGGTCGCTCAGGGGTTAAGCCTCTGCCTTGCAGGCAAAAGGTCCTGAGTTCGGATCCTAGACCCCACGTATAGACCCCAGGCGGAAGCAGGGGCGGCCTGCGTTTCCGGTCCTGGTAGGGCAGAGCCTGTGAATCCCAGGGCAGAGTAAACAAGGAGGAGGCGTCTATGGTGGTTCCAGAATTCACCCGTGGTTCTACACACACATACACGCACACACACATATACATGCATACATGCACACACATACACATACACGCGTACAATTGAATAAATAATAATAAAAAATTAAAAAAAAATTTTAAATTCACACCAAAGAATTGGATAAAAGACCTGTCTCCAATATTTCTATGACCTTATATCTCATTTTCATTTTACACACACATACACACACAAACACACACACACACACACACACACACACACACACACACACACACACACACTACTAGCTAAAACTAAAGAAGCAGCTATTTAAATCTCTGTTTCTGGTATTTTAATTTTTTCCATTTCAGCTATTTCTATCTTAATATTTCTTTCTATATTGGAAAGTACACACACACGCACACACACGTAAAGTTCGTGCATGATCATAGATCAGTATCTTTTTCAACATATGATTTTTATTTCTTTTTATCGACACTTGCTTCATAACTGTGAGCCACATGTTGTGATCTAAAATATTTTCACCATCTATGCTTTTAATACAGTCTTTGTTTTACATTTTGATTTCTTACTTGTTTTGAGTTGCTTTGGGGAGTTACTTAAGATTAACAGCTGTTAACACTCCCTTTTTCCCCTCAATGTTTTGGTGTAGCATATTATACTCAGAGAATATTATGTGCACTAAATTAATTGGTGGTTTATTATGACCTAATGCATGATTTCTCTCAGTGATCTCTCTGTAACACCTGGGAAAAGATGCATTCTCTGGCTTTAGAAACAAGCTTCCTTTACTTTGCATCTGCAATTTCTGGCCATTTCACCTACCATCAAATACATTATTTTATTTTACGATCAAGATAAAGTATATTGAACTCTCCTTTGCTTCCTTAAAACACACATAGTTTTAGCATTAATTCTATTTGCATACCAATAATGATGGTCTGGTTTTTTGGGAACATTTCAGCAGAGCAACTTTTAATACTGTGTATTACTTGTCCCAGGTCACTGTTTCTTTGCAGTTTTTTTTTTTTGGTGTCACTTCAGGTTGTGTTTTGCACTGAATTTCAGTAAAAAGAGCATTCACGGGACCTACACTAGTGCTGATGTCAGAGCTCCATCTGGCGTGCATGTCTCCATGAGGTGATCTTCCTTCTGGCTGTGTAGAAGCCTATGGTCATAGATCACTGGGTTTCATCAGCACAGATCTTGACATTGTCAATTGTAGGTCTGTTCTAGGTCTATTATATGTCTACTTCAGGTCTACTACAGATCTACTCTAGGTCTACTCTAGGTCTATTCTAACTCTAGTCTAGGTCTTACTCTAGGTCTACAGTAGGTCTGTTGTTCTAGGTCTTCTCTAGGTCTATTCCAGGTTTACTTTAGGTCTCTTCTAGGTCTCTTCTAGGTCTACTCCAGGTTTGTTCTAGTCTACTTTTGGTTTACTCTTATTCTACTCCAGGTCTACTCTAGGTCTATTCTAGGTCTACTCCAGGTCTCCTCTAGGTCTTCTCTAGGTCTACTTCAGGTCTACTCTAGGTCTGTTCTAGGTCTACTTCAGGTCTATTCCAGGTTTACTTTAGGTCTTCTCTAGGTCTATCTAGGTCTCCTCTAGGTCTACTCCTGGTCTACTCTGGGTCTCCTCTAGGTCATACTGCTTTGGCTGGGATGTGTCCTTTCAGAATCTCCAGGGCTCTTTACCTTCTCTTTAAGCCATGTGAGCCTTTTTGCTGTTCCCTCCACCGCTATCCTACAATATCTTTAACTGTGAGTTTCAGAGTAATATTTCTTCCACCTTATTTTCCACTTATTTTTTCTTTTAGTTTCTTAAGCTCTTCCATCTCTTGTTTCATTTTTCTCTTTCCCCCTGTTCAGCTCTTTTGTGTTTATTGTGTTGTCTTCATTCATACCTCTGCTTGGCTATTTGACTGTTTTGGACTTTCTAGAATAAGCTGTTACAAAGTTCTATAGAGTGACATTTTTCTGATACAATTCCTTATCGGCTACATAAAGTTTTCAAAGATACTAGTGTAGATTCTGTGACTGTTCTTCTCAACTTAAATACAGTACTGAATACTTGGTACACATGGGCTAATATTTAAGAGGGGATCTCCTATATGGTGAGAGAATTCTAGGCTATTTTCTCATATTCAGTTTTATTTTAGGTTATGTGAAGAATATCACTTTTTTAAAAAAAGATACTCTTTTTAATTTTTAAAGTTTTGTGGTTTTTTTATTTATCTTAAATTTCATTCACTAGCAAACAGTTTACCTAAATAGAACTTTTAAGGGATTAATGAAGATGTTTTGTTGGGCAGGAAAACATCATTTGCTTCATCATTTGGGTAAATGAATAAATAGGAAAAAATATTTTACACATTGACTTCCATGGATCTCAACTTTAAAACAATCCTGTTGGCATTTCATTTGAAGCCACGTCATTCTTTGCTATGGTTTGAGTCTGGGTTGTCCCCAATAGTGAGCTGCCTGCGTCATCTTCAGTGAGGCCATGTGGACATGTTGGGCTCTGCAAGAAGGCGAGTTTTGCAGGAGGCCATGAGGGCCTTCAGAGAGCTGCCTGCCCTGCAGAGAGCGTAGACAGCTCCTGTGGAAGCGCTAATTTCTCTTGCTTCCTGCTCCCAGCTCCTCTTCCATCTCTGCGTGGCCATTTCCTGTTTCCCTTACAAAAAGCCAGGACCCATTTGGCTGAGGACACAGGATCATGGACCCTCATCCTCCAAACTCACGAGCTAAATAAACCTCTCCATGAAATAGTCATACTCTGGTATTTTGTTGTAACAGCAGAAAATGGACTAATTCACTCCACAACAACAAATCTTTCTGGAGACCTCTTCTTTTAAAGCACGGTGTGAGAGTAAAGGTGTGAAAATGGAGTTTGTGTTAGCAAGCTGTTCATCACATGACGTGAACATGCAGAAGCCAGATGTGAATTAGAAATTATGCTGGAATACACTTATATGCTCTTCATATTTGCATTATAGAGCACTGGAGGATTTTTACTTTTAAAGTTTTTGCTTTACGTAGCATTCTATATGACATTTATAGTAAATTGATTCCCCTTGAGTTGTTTGGTTTGTGGGATATGGTGGAGGAAATGTCTACATTTCAGTTGCAGAGTCTGTTCTTCTTCAGTAGAAGGTGGGCTGTGGGGTTCTTCGCAGCGTGGAGCATAGTAGAGGGGATGAGGCACTCGGTGGCCATCAGTGGCCTCCCCAGACCTCCTGGATTATATAGGGTTTAGATTTCTGTAGATTAGAGTTTATCCCCGGAACCAAGTTTTCAATTCCCAGTGCAAGGGGTCTGCTTGCTACCATCTGCCTCCACATTCCTTCCTCCTCAGTAGTAGGTGCACACGGGTCTAGTGTCCATGGTGCTTTCCATTACAAGAAGCAGCTCAGACAGGCCGAAGTGAAAAGGGGAATCCGTCAGATCAAACATTGTGAGTTGCTGGTGTTAAGTCTGACTTACCTAACTGAATTAATCTAATAATAATCCAATCAACTGAATTCAGATGCTCAAACTAGATCCGGAAATATATCATCTACCTCTTCAAGTCCCCCCCCCCCAAGTTCATTATCCCCCTTAAACTCTTAAACAATTGATAAAGAAAAAGAATTCACTGAATTACTCAACAATATTTGAATATCTGTTCCTGAGTTTACTTCATTAAGTAGACTCTACCCTTTTGGTGCCAGAAAGGCCACTTAAGCATGGGGCTGAAATTCTACTGTTGGTTGGAGGAAAGAGAACTTCTTTCTCCATTGTTCTAGCAGTAAGAATGGACTGAGCTGGTTATAAACCAACTCCTAAACCTACCTGTTGGGCCATTGGGCCGTAGCCACAAACAGACCAATATTCCCAGCGACTTAAATAGCTAAACCATCTATTTCTTACAGAAGCTACAACTTTTCTCCTTGTGGTCACCTGGCCCTGGATATTTCAGGTTCGAAGCTGATGTGGTTCTACAGTCACTAAGACAGAAGAGACAAAGTCTTGGATCTGTATTGACACTTTATGTCCTGGCCAGGACACGGTAGACACTGTTCCAATCAGGTTTCATTGGCCAGAGTTTGTGACATGTGGGGTCAAAAACAAGCGGAGCAGCTACTTCACTGTCCCTGTCTGTACACCACGGAGCAGAGAAGCCCGTCATCTTAAGTGACGGCCACACCCTTGTTCACAGATACTCAGAGAACCTGATGCACAGTGATACCCTTGTAGCTTGCCATTCTCAAGACATATTTCCTCTCTGGAGCTTCTTTCCATCTTCTCCACAAGCCTCTTCCGCTCTCTATGAGCAGAGTCAGCAAGAGATGCTGGGACTGGGATGACTGCCTGCGAGTCAAGTCACTCTTGACAGAAGCTGTACCAGTTTCTCTGGAAGTTCAGCAAACTGCTAAGACATCTTTGGCCTGCAGGAATAGTCATGTGTCATCTCTTGTAATCTCTGAGCCCAGGTTTCCTTCCACTGTGAACCACCAGGCATTTTGGAAAGGCACCGGGGCAGGTCTTGATTGAGGCATCTACATTAGTGAATGATAACCTGAAGGAGGCTGTGGATTTCCTCACGTGTGGCTTAATCTCATCCTGCATGTGGCTCAGTGGTTCTGGCTGCTACGCCCTGATCAGAGCTGGACGATCCAAAAGACCAAAGGGAAGCGGGACTCCTTTATGATCAAGCCTCGGGAGTCACACACATCACTGCTGTTCCCCAAGAGCTGACATCACACAGGCCAACCGGAATTCATTATTAGAAGGGCTTAGGTAAACATGGAGAAAGATGTTGAAGGCTTAAAATCACACAATAATCCCAGTCACCTTGTGGCAAGACACCTTCTTCAATAATGATGAAGTTACACAGATGAGATTGACATAACATATTTTTGACATGGAGAGTCCACACCTCAAACTTCTCTTTGTTCCTTGTATAGTATTTGCTATGGTTTGGCTCCCAAAGGTTCAAGTAGTAGTAATTTAGTCCACAATTCAATAAATAGTATTAGGGTGGGGGAGGGGTAGATCTTTAAGAGGTGGGGCCTGAAGGGAGGTGAAGTCACAGTTCTTCTGGAACTTGTTAGATCCCTGAGAACTATGTTAGTGCCCCTGAGACCGAGCTACTGAGAAGAAAGGTCACCCCTGGCGTTTGTGCCTCTTTACGTGAGTCTACCATGCTGTGACGCAACCTTCCCAGAGACAAGTATAGACAGCGCCATGTCTTAGACCTTCCTGCCTACAGGACCGCGAGCCCAGGTTTCCTTCCACTGTGAACCACCAGATACCAAATGCTCTGTTATGGAAACAGGAAAGAGACCATGATAGCTTCCTTTGCAAACAGACATGGAGGCATAGCAAGAAAACAGACATTGACTTTCACTCACGCTGTGCATGGTCTTGTATGGCATGCAGTGTCCAATTAATTGCACTAGGCAAATGGGATGCAAATGTTGTTGCATGCAGCCTCACACGTTGAAGTACTTAACAGAATTTCATTGTAACTATAGTAACTTGTATAGGCTACATTTCTGTTCTCTTTAGTGATGAGCTACATCTTGGCCACAGAACTTGCACTGCCTTGTAGAATTCCCTCAAAGTTGCTGGTGTCTTTCTTTTGTGAAGACCAAATTATACAGTTCCCAGTTATTTTGCTAGAGGGTTTGAGGCTGTATCACAAACGCTGTCATTCTGCAGGGAAAGCTTTGTCTAAGATACACAGTTTATTTGGAGACCTCTTTAAATTTGAGGGAAATATCACAAAAATGCTATCATTTCTACAGGGAAGCCTTTCATAATTCTATGAAATAAAGTTTCTAGAGGGGAGCCTTTCATCTGTAAAGACACTCTGATGGCTTATTTTAAGTCTTCCAAATGTAGCTCTCTAAAGCAAAAAGGAAAAGCTGCCTCTGTAGACTACAGCAGCAGAGACTATCTCGTAGTGGTGACTAAGCGGAGCTGTTTCAGTCCCACTGATGTGCACTCCACCTGCAGCATGCTTCAGTCCATACAGCCCCATAAGAAGGATACTGTAGAGGATGGCGTGTGTTTGTATTGCATTTTAGATCAGAAGTATCTGCTTATGGCCATGGTCTTTCTCGCAGACAGCGAAGCTCTAGCTGACTTTGAAGACAGCTCCCCAAAGTTGCAGAAGACTTTTTCTAATTGAACCTCCTTAGGTTTATGTGAACTACCTTGGGGTTATGGGGAAGACCCCAATGCCAGCCCGACCTTCATCATGGTGCCTCATGGCACAAAACAAGGGAATGGGCAAGTAAGAGATTCATGGACACACATATGCCCACCCTCGTCTTCCGAAAGCTTATCCCTCAAGCACATCAGAAGGTTGTTAGCATTATGAATGAAGAGGAAATTTAAGCAAGCTGTTACATTGTTGTAATTAAAAAAGTTTATTGGAAGATATTGAATACAGTCAATGTTTTTGCCTACAACCAAATGTAAAATCATACTTTTCATCTAAATTTATTTCACACAATTGCAGTAGTCTTACTGACCATAAATATCCCTTGAAAAGCAAACATTTTTAAGGAAACAACCTATATTCTTTTTTTTTTTGCATGATACACAATTTAATAGGTATTAGTGCCGAGTAAAGATATGGGTCACGGAGCCCTTACAAACGGTTGGCAGGACAGATATGTGGAAAAGCAATTGTTAACATATTTTTTATTAATACTTTTTTATTATTATTTCAGCTCATACAAACCTATATTCTTTTATCTCATTCATTTATGTGTGAAATTTCTTCAATTTTAATTAAAATTTAAATGTTTTCTTAAGTTACTTTTCTGGATTTCAACTTAACTGTTTTCCAACAAAAAATACTATACTTATTGTGATTTCAGGGACATAAAGCCATTTTGACTAAATGTAATTGAAATATATACATTCAAAAATGGATAAAATGTTTCCTTTGTTCTCACTATAGTACCATATTAAATGGAATTTCATATGCCTTATGGATTTTTACCCCGAACATTTAAGTTAAATAGGAGTTACTAGTGTCATTTAGGGATGAATAAGACACGTATGTCAAAGTTCATGACTACTGTTTTTGGATTCAAATTTATGTAAAGTTGTGGATTCTACACAGAGCTTAGAATTTCTTTCTCTTTTAAGACTCACCAAGTGACACTGAGCATGACACAGTAGTTTGTAGAACAATTCGGTGAGTAGTGGGGTGAAAGAGATTGGTTTCAACCGTCCAGTGAGAACCGCACCATCCAGAGAAAGTCATGCGGTCCAGTGAGAGCCACACCATCCAGGGAGAGCCATCCAAGGAGAGCCGCGCTGTCCAGTGAGAGATGGCATTAGGGTCTGTGGAAATGAGCCGTTTGCCATGTCACTATGAGCACTGAGTCTGTCCCCTGTGTTCCCCAGGCACTGGAGATTGGCTTTTTGGCACTGTACCCACAGTCAACTGCAAGAGCCACTCGAATCTAACATTAGCCGAAAGCGGGTCCAAGTCAGCTCACAGGAACATGCCTGTCTCTTGCTGTCTCTGGCTCCCCATGAGTACATGTTTTACAGGGAGCTTGGCTGTCCGTCCATTACTCTGACCACCCCCTCTTCCCACACACCAGGAAAGCCTGATGTGGGGCTGTCCAACAGACGCAGTTCTTATGGGAAGAATGGTAACTTATTCACTAACCTAGGACCAGCTCCAGTCCCCCTTTGCTGGGACACAGCTTTGTGACTCATTCATCATTCCGCTCCCCCTCTCCTGGTCAATACAGCTGAGCCCCAGCTCTCTGCACATGCCTTGACCTCAGGTAGGGGGCGCTCGTGGAAAAGCTGTCTAACTGTTTAGACATAGACATAGATGTAATGGAAGGGTGTGTGTGTGTGTGTGTGTGTGTGTGTGTGTGTGTGTGTGTTAGGATATCTATAAAAAAAAACAGACCATTTTATTTCTTCCATTGTTAATTTACACAGATCCTGATAGTATTTCTTACTGTTTCTGTAAGAACCAAAACATTGTTGGATTTTTTTTAAATGACATTAAAAGAATTTGTATTATAAAATAAACTCAAGAACTATCACTAAAGAATCCAGATGTGGCAACTCAGATCTATCACTGCAACACGTGGTAAGAATCTATCCCAACTTGGGATACATGGTAGATTCTAAGAAAGCTTGGGCCAAAGAGTAAGGCCCAGCCTCAATCCCAATCAAACACATACCCAGAAAGAAAAAAGGAAAAGGAGGAAAGGAGGGAGAGAAAAAAAATCATGGGAAAATGTGTAACAAAGTTTTTATTAAGAACCACTATATTTAAAATTTTCACAATATGGAAATAAACCCTTGGTTGGGAACTTAATTTACAAAAATAGAATTGGTTCTATTTACTTTTCCTTAAAGAACAATTCTGGAATTTCAATTCCTTTTATCTTTTATGTTCCTCTTAAAATGATTATTCATTTGGCTCACATTATTTTGTTTTATGAGTATTTTGCAAGAAAACCAGTGAAATATCACTTGTGTGAAACTTACACATAATGGACATGCTAATCTGTAGTGGGAATGCATGCTTAAATTGATTTTAAAATCAACATATAATCCTTATTATCCATATTTCACAAGGTATTCATGTCATGTAGAGAAGACATGACTTATCTATATCATATGTTATATTAATATAATCTATATTTATTTGTATTTAGTTTCATTTAATATGCTTCTGCCTCCTTGCTAAATAACAAGGCATTTTTCTTACAAAAAGTTTTTACTTTAAAACTAACAAATTGTATTGTATCTTTTGATGAGACTCAGTGAAATCAACTTTTCTTACTCTATATGTCTTAACCTCTGTCTGAGTCTGGCATACATGTACACACAACACACTCTTCACATACACATATACACATTTTACACACACACACACACACACACACACACACTTCACAGACAATGCTGGGAGGAACCCAGACCAGACCTGAGGACCATCTGAGCAGCTTGTTACAGTTAGCCTGATACAGAAAATGTTCTAGAAACATGGGGCTGGCTCCACCAAGCTTAAGCAACCTGAAAGAGGAATCAATGGAAAAAAACTCATTTCCCAAAAACACTGATGGGATTTCTCATGTATTCCTTTATGACAGAAACATAGCATAACTTTAGGTGAAAATATTTATTTAACATTTATTCGCAGATCTAGATAATATATGTTGTAATAAAAACATCTAAGAGCTTATTTAGTTAAGCGGAGTTTAAGAATCACCAGGAAATAAATGAGTAAATATTTATCTGTAAACTACATCTTTATAGACTTAATTGTTTTTGTTCTGAATCAAGCTGCACTTGGTGGATTAAAGCTATCATTTGTAGAAAGTGATGTTTATAACACTGTACTGGCAAAACTTGATTCTCAGCAGGGTGAAAGGGCTCAATTCTTTTACTTATTTTGATATATAAAAATTCAGTGTTCCTTTTAGAGAATCTTTTGAATCTGAACCAAAGGTTTTCGAGAAAAGTATGAGTGAAACTCAGGTTTGTTTGTGAGATTAAAAATAGTTTCCCCTTGTTCACAAAAGAAAAGCCATTTGATTTTCCTGGAGATGTCTGTGAAAGGCGGGAGGCATGAAGGGAGCCCAGGAAGAAAGAGTGTAATGACCGTTCCTCCCTGTCCATCATGTCGGCATGAAGCTCAGTAATGAGCACAAGAAGCCGCTGCCTGTTGTCAGTCTCAGAAGATGTGAAAGGAGGATAGAATGGGCAGGACGGGCGGGTGCCGTGGAGCCGCTGCAACACCCTATTGGTACATTTCATGTTGATGATAAGCCAGATCTGACAGAGACTGTCCTCCCTGGACAGCAGAGATCATGCTGAAAGTGATCGCCGTTAGCATTCGTGCTTCGAGTCGTTAGTGATTTCACCTTGTTGATGGTTTTAAATAAGCAATGAAGAAGGGTTTTGTTGCTGGAGTTACTACCTGATGTAAGAGTTAATGTCTTCCTGGGCTCTAAAGTTTGCAGGATAGTGAACAGTGGTTAAAACTTCGCTCATCATTCATTGTCTAAAGGAACAGAGGTGATCCGTATTGCACTTTGTTGTGAATTCCAGAACATCCCATTGGCATTTCTAAACAATCAGCCCTGTCAATCAGTCCTATGCTGCCCTCCTCATTAAAGAAACAGGAAAGGATAGAAAAAGATAAACTACATCATGAAAGGGAAATTGTATCCTGTCCCCACTACTTGCAATTAGAGCATAAGCATAGATGGCCTAATTATAAAGTTAGAGACAAAGTGATGGGGGACAAGGGGTCGACACTAAGCTCAGTGTCACAATCCTGGTGCTTGATTACTCCGTCCACAGTCATTCCTCTTTTGTGGGCCTTGGTTTCCCATCTGTCTGGCACGAAACACAATGCCTACTGCATGAGATCACTTTAGAAATATAACATGGACATTTAATATTTTACACAAAATTGTATTTTCCTTCCTTTTTTCATTTTCTTCAAGAATTCAGGTTTCCAGGCTGGGGAGATGGCTCAAGGGTTAAAGCCTTTGCCTTGCAAGCAAAAGGACCTGAGTTCAGATTCCCATTTCTCACATAAAATGCCAAGTGGAAATGGCAGTGGTCTGTAATTCATACTGCAGAAAGTGAAGCCTGGGAAACCACAGAGCAAAGAGTCAGGAGGTAGAACAATTGAGGATGATTCCTGAAGTCACCCTTGGGCCTGCACAGGCACACACACCCAGGTATCCTCTGGTCCCACATACAGATACACACACACACACACACACATAAAAAAACTTCAGATTTCCTTTTCTAATAATAGCTGTTTTTTTATGTGATTAATGTTAGCTTTCCTGCATGTTAAGAACTTGTTGCTTTTGACTGAGATGAATATTTACTAGTTAGCCTCAATTAGTACTTTAACCAATCTTACTTGTTTTTTTTAAACTATTTTATTATTATTTATTCAATTGTGCGTGTGTGCTTGTGTGCATGTGTGTGTGTGTGTGTGTGTGTGTGTGTGTGTGTGTGTGTGTGTGTGTGTGTAGAACCACGGACGAATTTGGGAACCACCATGGACGCCTCTACCTCCTCCTTGTTTACTCTGCCCCAGGATTCACAGACTCCGCCCTACCAGGACCAGAAACTCAGGCCATCCCAGCTTCGCCCAGTGTCTATACGTGGGGTCTAGGATCCGAACTCAGGACCTTCCACCTTCAAGGCAGAGGCTTAACCCCTGAGCCACCTCTCCAGCCCCTTAACCAATCTTACTTGTCACTCATCCTACTTGTAACTCTAAACTGGGGGGAGAAGTTGCTCTTTACGAGATAAAGCACAAAAGTGTTAATGACAAAACTTGGCAGCTTTGTGGCAGTGCTACCTTCCCAGAAAACAGACACACACACATTTTGGAGCAGCAAAACTCGAAGTGTACGTAGCCTACAGTTGAGGGTTTTCCCATGTGTATCTCCTTGTATATACCATTGTGCTATGCTGTCAGGGACATTGAAAAGATCCTGCTTCTGAATGTGTTTTCCTCTGATCTGGTGAGTTTTTACTTGAGTTTGTGTCTGAAGCCCGAGCACGTTTTGTTGAACTGCAAGTGCATATTATTACAATGTAGGATGAGCTACTTCATTAACCGAGCTGCTTGTCAGCGCTTCATTTTTTCTGACATTAATGAAAGAGTCAGGATCAGAATGCTTAGTGATAAAATGTCTTTAACTGAGGTGCCCACCACTCAGAGAAGCAACAGAGCATGTGGCGGGCACGTGCAGCAGATAATGTCTCCTTCTGAGGGTTCCCTTGCAGTATTTAAGGCATAGCTTTTCTACAATAGAAACATGATAAATAGAAAACATCTTTTGCTCCACAGGTGGGATCTTAAGTTACTGTAATTATAATCGGTATATAAGTGGATGTAATTATATTATGGGCAGATTCACTTTGGAGGTAGCTGTGAATTGCATACTAAAAGTATCATTTAAAGAAAGGAAGACTTCCAGGTAATAGCCAGCTTCTAGTCCATCTTCAAAATGGAAACTGAGTGGTAAGATGGGAACGTGGAAGAAACCGTGAAGTCTTTCACATTGCCGGGTCTGAGTAGAGCAGCAACAGGAATAGGCCCGTATCAGAAAAGGAGCCTGCTTATCTTTTCCACTGTCTGCTCTCAGGTGTGGGGGAGGAGAGCATGGAGTCATCAGGAAATAGTTTCCAGTTGTGAGGACACAAGCTTTGCCTGTTGAAATAAACAGCGTCCATGTGGGCAGGGTCAAAGATGACCTCCAGCCAGGGTCAGATGCCCTTTGCAAAGGTCATACAATGAACCTAATTACAGGCATCAGGAGCAGCAGCAGTTAAAGATCTGTTCCTATAATGTGGATGAGACCGTGGAGTGTCCCTCATCACCCCATGCTGGGAATGTGGTTGCCGGCTCTCCAGCTTCCTGGAGAAGAGAGCCTGGGAGGAGTACCCTCAGTAGTCTGGGTCTGGGGATGCCAACTCATAGATGCTTGTCAGTGCCCCATCCTCTGGGAGAACAGAGTTCTGTTGCTTACTGGGAAAATGATGGTTTACTGTCTTCTCTGGGAGCAGAGAGAAGTGGAGCTCGAAGAAGGGTTAGTGCTTCTCAAGGGTAACATCTGGCAGGCAGTAGGTGGAAATACATTTCGAGTGGGTGTGTACTTCCAAAGCCACAACCCTTTCTGTTATACCACAGTGCTGCAAAGTACTATATGATAGATTTGTCATTGGGAAATGCTTCCTTTTTCTTTATTTATTGGTGACTTTTCTCTGTGATGTTATCATGCATGTATATCTGACTTTTTAGTTATTCATCCGTCTTTCATCTTTTACCCCTACACATAACTGCTAATCTTTCTTCCATATTCAAGTCCTTTTATTTTGTTTACACTGGAGTCAACCAAGACCTCCTGCACATTTTTTGCTGGTGATCAACTATCAATTTTAAGAAACATGTGGGGTCCTGCAAAGTTCTGTTCAGCAACAGATAGTGACAGGTTGGAAGGGAGGATGATATAATGAGGAAGGG
This sequence comes from Typhlomys cinereus, assembly GCA_023101885.1. Classification (NCBI taxonomy): domain Eukaryota; kingdom Metazoa; phylum Chordata; class Mammalia; order Rodentia; family Platacanthomyidae; genus Typhlomys; species Typhlomys cinereus. Next base: position 9,895,199 of record JALPQD010000024.1, on the reverse strand, counting down.
AGGGCAATGTAATGAGGAAGGGAGGGCAATATAATGAGGAAGCGAGGACAATATAATGAGTTTGCGTGTAGAGGAACCAGAGACTGACACAGCAGGCCTTGGGAGATTTTCAACAGCAAGAAACAATGTCTCTTGGAGAACCATGAGGTTTCTTATGCTGTGAGAAGACTTCTGTTTTTGCAGATGACAGTCTTTCTTTCCCACAGGTATTACACAGCACACATTGCATCGTGTACCTGCATCCATCTTTCTAATAGTCACTGTTTTGAGCTCAATGTCTTTTTTTAGCTTCTGATGTGAGAAAATGCAATACTTGTATTTCTGCATGTTATTTCTCTCAATACAATGTTCTGTAGCTCCATTCACTTTGCTGCAAATGTCAGAATTTCATCTTTCTTTATGGCCGAATGAAGTTCCCATCGCCTAGTATATGCCAAGTTTTCTTTATCTATTCATCCATTATCACACACCTAGTCTGATTCTGTATCTTACTCATTTTGAATAGTACCTCAATAGACATAGGTGTTGTTATTTTTTTGTATGCTGATATTTACTTTAGAAATATATCCAAAAGTAGCTGGACCATAGGGTAAATCTGTACTTAGTGTTTTGAGCAACTTACATAGTGTTCTCCAGAAGAATTGTGCTCCTTTGCTTTCCCACCCAGGGGCAATAGGAGCTTCTCTCCTCCTCTTTCCTAGCAGTCCTGTGTCTGTCTGTCTGTCTGTGACTTGTCTCTGCCCCTGCAGAGAGATGGTATTGCATGTGGTTTCAACATGCATTGCCCCAATGACCAATGATAATCAGTGTTTCTGCTATCTATCTATCTATCTATCTATCTATCTATCTATCTATCTATCTATCCGTCTGTCTATCTAATCTATGTCTTCTGTCTGTCTGTCTGCCTGCCTGCCTGCCTATCTGTCTGTCTGTCTATCTCTCTATCTCTCTCTCTCTATCTTTATCTATCTATCTATCTATCTATCTATCTATCTATCTATCTATCTATCTATCTATATCTAATCTATCTGTCTGTTTATCTGTCTATTTACCTACCTATCTATTTGCCATTTGCATTTTGTCATTTGAGAAGTGTCTAATCAGTTCATTGCTTACTTGTAATGGGACTAGTTGTCTCTGTTGGTTATTTTGGGGGGATTTTAATGCACTACAGACCTCAAGCTCTCATGAGAGAAATAGACAGCGACCATGTTTTCTCTTCCACATGTGGTGTCTTCACCTCCTGGTTGTTTCTTTTGCTGTGCAGAGGTGCGTTAGCCTCAGGGTGATCCCATCTGCCAAGGTGAGCTTTTATTTGCTCACTTTATCCCAGGAACCTTAGCCTCAAATCCTGTTTTCTTGTAGGTTCCAGACTTTCAGGTCTTACATATTGGTCTTTGATCCATCTGAGTTGATTTTCGCTCAGTACTATGGATAGGAATCAAATTTCAGTTTCTGCATTGGGACATCTTGTTTCCCAGCACCCTCCATTGTTCAGAATCAATTGGCAATCGATGTGTGTGTTTAGGTTTAGAATCTCCTCCCTGTCGTTTCTGTACATTACTTTTCATGACAGGAACATTAAAAAAAAGAACACTTCTAACCCATGGGTATGGGAGGTCTTTCTACTCTTACGTATTTTCTTTACTATCTTTCATGAATATTTTGTGATTTTCACTGTGGAAATCTTTTGCCTCCTTGGCTAAGTTGTATCCTTGGTGCTAATGGTATCATTATGCTTTGGGATTGTTCTGACCATAGAGTAATGAACCGAAGAAGTAGAATGAAATGGAAAGAGAAAGCAGTGATGGAGAGAATGCTTAGAAAGGCATTGTGTTGGCTGCAGAAGTGACTGGACATGAACCTTGGAAGTGGCAATACAAATGGAGAGAGGATATGCTCTGATATGGACGGGGTTGACATCACTGTGTCCAGATGGACAGATGGGGGTGGAGATGGGTGGGGCAGAGACAGATGGGGCAGAGACAGATGGGGATGGGCTCTGGATTGTCACGTGGTGGTGGTGGTGGTGGGGGGCTGGTATGGAGTGGTCTCAACAGCATTTTGCCTGTGTGCAGTGGTCAGAGAACTGACCAAGATCACAGGCAAACATTCTCTCTGGCTCAGGATTTATCTTGTTTACTCATTTTAATATTGTTGCAAATATGTATTTTCCATTCCTAAGTGAATATTTGCTTTTCTCTGTTATAATGCTAATACTCATGTATTCAGAACTTTGTGCTCCTTAGAGAAATTTCTCCTATAAACTGATGACATGTCACATTACAATGTTATCATTATACTTTATTCTGAATTTATTTGCCTTAATAAACCACATGGGCATTTAATTCACTATTTACAATACAGAATGCCAAATTGCATATTCAATTAGATGAAATATTAAAATCGAGGGTGCTTGGTAAAGTGCAGAATGTGGCAACATAATTTTTAAAAGATGCTGTCTTCCAGAGCAATGTACTGCTGGGCGTCTCGCACTCTATTTATCTGCAGACGTGGAACTGTTTGGACAGCCGTATGCACAAGTGAGGCCCGCACTGTTTCTGTTTAAATTATAGCTTCCAGACATTGTCTTCTTGGAACTGGAAGGAGGAGTTCTCTTCAGCATTAGACTCCTCTGCCCAACCAGGCTAATCTGCAGCTTGGGTGACCTGAGAAGAGTTTGTTTGTTTGTTTGTTTCTTTTCTGCAATAAAAGCAGACATCATATGAGACTATTGAGCTGAATCAAATCATCAGGTTCCTTATACAAGCATTTGTGAAAGAGCCTGAAAACTATTATCTGTTCACGCCGTACACTGTGACAGATACAATGGAGGCAGAGCAGGACTTCCCTATTGAGGGACCCCACAGAGCCCACAGGGGACCTACAGCTTCACAAGACCCCTGTGGATAGCCTGTGGGAAGGACCCTCAGCGCCAGAATGGTGGGGCAGCTTAGAGAGTTAAAAGCAGGCTCTGACTTGGAATGGGAGGCTTACTCACTGGTGTGAAGTAAATAACATTGTTAAGTTAGTATTTATTTAGCCATAAGGGGTAGAGAAAACCAAATCGTTCCAGACATCTTTCTCTCATCTCTAATCTCCTCAGAAAGGATGTAGTCATGGTAGTAACAGATCTGGGCCTTTCAGAGGAGGATGACAGAGAAGCACCCCACTCAGCGCCTCTGGAGACCAGGAAATGGGATTTTATGACTCATGCAGCGATGAGACCTTTGTCACCAGCGGCAGCCAGCTCTCTGCAGAGCTTGCCTAGGGGATGGCACTCAAGTTCAGCATTTTAAAAACACCATGTGTTCAAGCAAAATTTAGACCAAATATAGCCAGAGATGTGTAGACGTCTGCTTGGTTTAAATTTGTGAGCAGGGAAGAAGAGAACAAAGAGCTATGGCTTTTCTCAAAGAATTTGTTTAAATGCATATCCTGCCAGGTGTTTCCAGATGCAGGTTCCTGAGACTCTGTGGACTCACTTCCAGGCTCCTTAGTGCTGGGCACCGAATCTTCTTCCAGTCTCATTTGTGGCCAGCTTTGAACAGACAGCTGTCTTTAGACAGACTCCACGTGTCTTGCTAGAGGGTGCTCCAAGTACAAGATACAGAGAGTCTGAGATTCTTCATATCTGTGGCTTTCTCTAAGACACTGAGTATACCTGTCACTCTGTTCAGTAGCTTCTCAGGATGCCGTGGAAGCGTCATGGCTGTTGAGTGTGCCTGGTAGACTGCAGCCATTCCTTCCAAGCCTGCCATACGTGGGCCCTTGATCACGACTCTGTCTAGTCTTACTAGCCTGAACGTACAGGACTAATTATAGTAGATGGAAGCTTGAGTAATCATGTCTTAAACTGGGTTAACAGGAGCTGGGAATTCCTCTCTTGCATGTTGTTGTTCTCGATGCAAAAAAACACCCAAAGGTCTGCAGGTTTGTAGGGCCATGGGGGACCCACCTCATTGAAAACACATTAAACTGCCTGTTTGCTGGTTGCTATTCATTTGAACATGGTTTTCTGTTTGGTAATTGCTTTGCCACTTCCACTGATGATCCTGGATGAGACTGATGATCTGGAACGGAGGAAAAGCAGAGAGAAGGAACCTGGCAACGCAGGCTGATTCCCTTACGACAGACTGTGTCCGCATTCGAATACTTTCTCTTCACATTTTTGTCTTCTGTGTCCTTACATTCTATGAATAGAAAGAAAAGAAGGAAGAAAAGCCACAGAGGATGAGTCAGCTGCTTCTCTCTTTGATAACTGCTACTTGATTCTGTGACTTTGGAAGATACTCCAATAAAATCGCCAGCTGCGTCCAGAGAGGATGTGAATAAATCTTACCAAGGCATTAGATGATTGTCGGCCTTTGCCCAAGAGAGGCTGGGAATCTCCTCATTTTACTAAAAGTCTTGCAAATACAACAATGCTTTCTCTCTCTCTCTCTCCTCTCTTGCACAGGAACCAACTGGCTTTAACTTGACATCATATATCAACTTGAACATTTGTAGTTTAGAAAAGAGCTAGAAAATGGCATATTTTAAGGCATTTTTCCCCCTAAACTTGGATTACTTCTAATCCATATCAAGGCTCAGGAAACTTAAGGTTGTTAATCTCTTCCCCATCCTTCCATGCAGCCATGTAACATTATCTCGTTGGCTGCTGTAAATGTTCCAATATGACACATTCAGAGGTTGAGGCTGCCTGCTGTGATGCCCAGGGGTGTTTCTGTGATGGTCCTGATAGGCAGTCAGCCATGTCTGTCCTTAGTCACAGCATGGTGCAAGAGGGAGTTTGTAAGACGGTTCAAGAACTCAGTCCAGTGTGACTCCTCAGCTGTAGTGTATGCCCTTTTCCAGAGAGTTTAGATACACTCCGGACTTCTCTCTGCTCCTAGAGAAACGTGCCATACAGAGTAGGGCCCTTCAGTCGTAACAAAGACTCTCTGCTTCTGGGAAGAACCAATGGCCTTGTGGTCCATCCTCCAGAACTCCAACACACACACACACACACACACACACACACACACACACACACACACACACATATAGAAAGAGAGAGGTACACAGCACATATGTACCATGAGGACTTCCAGGGATTGAACTTGGCTTGCATCTTACTTGCTGGCTATCTTAGCAGCCTCTGAAATGAGTGTGAATGGAACTCAAGGCGCAAGAACGGTCCTCACTGTCGAGGTGTGGTTCTGGATTGACACTGAGGGAAACAAGAAGAAGCTGAGAGCACGCCTGCCGTCCTCCTGGGATGGTGAGAGCACGCCTGCAGTCCTCCTGGGATGCACAGCACCAATTTCACCACATGCGGGGCACTGTGCCCACCCTGGTTGTTGTCCAGAAGGGAACAACCGCTCCGGACTGGGACTCTGGTTGTGCCCTCTCTCTTTTGACACTGGCTTCTCTGCCTGCGCGGGCTTTTCCCTGCTCCTCTCTCTCCCTTTGGTTTCTCCCTGCTGCCCCCTCCCTATCTGTTTCTTCATTTCTCCAATACTTTGCTCTCTGGTATGTTTAACTACTTAGCATTCACATCTTCCAAGAGAGGATGTCTAACTGTCCACTAACTTTCCTACATGGAGAGCCCCATAGCAGTGTTCTCGCTGATGACTTGGTTTCATTTGTGTGTGAAAAGGATGGGCTCATGTTTACTAAGAGAGTCTCCGTATACAGTGCCAAAAAGCTTTGCTCCAGGGTGTGAAGTGGGAGGGTGCCAGGTATTACAGCTATGGTTCCACAAGTCTTTAAGTGCTCCATTTTTGTTTAGTTTCTTCATTAAAAATGTATGTGCTAGTGTATGGAGAGTAAAGCATTTGAAATGGGTCAGTCTGTGTTGCTGGCATGCTAAAAAACTTACATTCTCCACAGGTACAACGTTTAGGGGTTATAGTAAATAATAACTGTGCAGCATATACAGCACATTCGTCAAACTCTACTAAGACTTTCTCAGAGATCTGAAAAGACAAAACACTGGGAAAAATCCTAGCTGTGAATTGGCAAGTAGATCTTTCTGCCAAACTCACCCCTCCTCACTCAGGCCTGTCCTGAGCTATTGCTGCTTGGGTAGTGACCGTACCCCAGTTCCTGCCACTCCATACTTCTGGCTACCCTTGAAGGCTTAGTCAGGAGCATGCACTAACTCACTTCAGGTTGTGCTAAATTCTTCATTTATCTTCCCCACTGTCAGGAGGAATAAAAGACACTTAATATGAGTGTTAAGACTCAAAGCTGTAGGAAGGCAGTTTCTTAGGTGAAAAATCTTCAGTCTCTCATAAGGTCTATTTCATCAAGTACTACTGAAAAGTCACATTGCATTGAAGTTAAAATATTTTGCATTTTAATATCTGGAATTTTTAAATTTGTAAAAAATAGTCCCTAGTGTTAGAAAAGAAAACATTTCATGTGTTGGATAATTGCAAAGGAATAGTCAGAGGTGTTTAAAAAAAACAGATCACGTAAGTCTATGTGTCAAATGCAACAGGAAATTAATTACCAAAGAAATATATAGCATATTTACTCAGTGAACACAAAAGAGATTATTACTTACTGATCAATAAGTTACCAGACTTAAATGACTAAATTCATCTTTATTAACCAAAAATGTTCCAAAAGCCATGTGAGCTTGCAATGAAATTCATTTGCCAAGAATTCAAATACAGGATACTATGGGAAACATTGCCCATTCAACCCACAACCTGACCTGTCATAATGTCATTATCAAAAAGACAGGCCATTCAATTTGCAACTCCTGGGCAATTGGATGCTGTAAGGATGACATCATCCTCAAAAGAAATATGGACAGGAACTGGGGGAGATGCTAAGGAAGAAAAAGTTTCAAGAGAAAGGGACGGATTCAAGTTTCATTCAATGGACTATATCTGAGTTGAGAAAAATCTGGAGTTTATGGAATGCAAGAAGAGTCTAAGCCTACAAAGAATTTATCAGTAGTTTGCAGAATCACGCACACACAAATAGGAATGTAAAATCTCCAGTTTTTGTCCTTCAATTTTATATACACTCGTTATACAAACATCTATCTCTTATATATTTATATTAGTTTTAGACATATTTAATTACATATTTATTGTTAGAGTAATAAGGGAGAGAAGACATATCTCTTACTAGTGAAAAACATTTTTGCATTCTTCCGAAATGTCATAGTTAATTTACAAATTTTCAAATTAATTTGTGTTCTGTTAATAAAACAAAATTTTAATAAAAAAAAGAAAAGAAATGAAATGATCAGCTCAGTAAGTATTGTAGCACTCCTGGCACGTGATCGTCTGCCCAAACTGTCACCCTGCAAAATACACACTTGTACTCATTCAAGTTTCATTGACCATCACTAGGTAAATACTTCTTCTCCTAAAGATCTCAGCTATGTCTAGTGCTTGTTAAGGAGACTTCCACAAACACACAAACAAAAGACCTTCAGTACTGTGCATTTTATCCAAATAATTGCCTGCTCCTCTGCTGGTGAGCCACCAAATCATCAAAATTAACATGTCTAGAGAATCTTGTTCTCATCTCAGATTTCTTGACTCTTCTGCAGATGATGTTTAATTTTTTAAAATGTTATTTAGTGTAGTGTGTGTGTGTGTGTGTGTGTGTGTGTGTGTGTGTGTGTGTGTGTGTGTATGTGTCTCTGTGGAGGATCAAGGGTGACTTTGAGCATCATCCTGGGTTGCTTTTACCTCCTTTTTTCCTCACTCCAGGATTTCTCAGGTTCCGCCTATCAGGGTTGGGAGTGTAGGCTGCTGCCATTTCTGCCTGGCATTTTTAGATGGGACCTGTGATCAGAACTCAGGACCTTCCGCTTGTGAGATAGAGTCTTAATCCCTGAGCCATCTCTCCAGCCCAGATGATTTTTTAAAACATTGAAGTTAATAAATATCATGGATTCAATGTCAGTAGGTCTGATTTCAAAGCCTATTGAAATGTGTTCTTCTAACACAGAGATAATAATACCCATCTTCCAGGCGGGAGTAAAGATGAAAGGGTAGCATCTGTAAGTAATCTCGGCCCAGTGCGTGGAGCACACTGGGCTCTCAATAAATGAGAGTGGCCCAGGGTCCACAGGGGCAGATTTCTGGGATGCTTACAGATGTCCCTGGACTAGAGGCTTGCATGCAAATAGGCAATTAGGAAATAATGAACTGCTTGCATAGTCATAGCCTCTTGGAACTGACCCAGCCAAATCTTTAGCCAGTGATCTTTACTGGCCACAAAAATCTGTCAACCTAATTTTCCTCCATAGCTCTGCATTTTGCATTTAAAACTGGCAAAATACATGCATGTATAGGCAAAGTCCTGTTTGAGAGCTATACAGCATATACTGTGATCCTATGGGATTGAGAAGGGGACAATAGGATAGAATTGGAACGTACTAGAATGGATTTATAACTTTTTTTACTTTATACATTTAGTGTTCAGTTTTTATAGAAAATAAAAAATAATCACTGAGTATTTAGAAAGGTGTAAGTCATCTCTGAAAGAAAAAAGTTGGCATATGAAGGAAGTTGATCTTCAGGATGTCCGGAACGATGGGTAGCTGCCAGCATTTCACAGGTTTCTGGTGGCTGGGAGGAAGATATTAACAATGTTGGTATTCTCAGAAATTTCACACATGGCGTTAGGAGTTCTGTCAAGAAAGCACCGGTGTGAATCATGCATCCACATGACCTACTCCCTTCTAACAGCTCTACATCAGGCTCATGTATTTTAAAGCTATGATTCCCCAAAGCCTGTGAAGCTGCTGTGTTTGAAGAAAAGGAAAGGAAGGGCTTAAAGGAGAGGAAGCCACCTTAGCCCCATGGGAAGCTCAATTAGCCCTCATGTTGTTGGCCAGAGCTGGGGGCACAGGGGACCTCAGAGCAGAAGTGAAACCCACCATAACCTGGAAGTGTGCAAAGTGCTGTCATGGGATGGATGCTTCCAGAAGAGCCACTAAGACTGCCCATGCTGTATGCCATAGAGCATTGAAATTGATCATCTTCAATTTTCATGACCATTGGTCAGATAGATGACATTCATGTGTATAAAAGGAGAAACTAATCACGAAAGCAAAATCACTGGTGTTTCGAGTCAGCTCCTTAGTGCACAGAGACCTAGTTTTCGAAACCCACTGTTCTTGTCTCAGGACTCCACAGCCAAGTTCCTGCACATTGTTGGCTGTTGGATTTCACGAAGCTGCGAGTCACCTGGGGCTGCACCTGGACACTGTCCTGCTTTAGGAAGAGGATTGTTAACTGCAGGGTATCAGGTGTTAGATGAGCTTTGGGGTTCAGGCCCAGAACAGAACTTCTGGAGAGAATTGAATACATGGCCACTTAGCAGGGTCTCTTCTCTTCTGAAGGGTCCCCAGGAAGTGCCCGGCTGACCCTAGGGACGCATGTTGAACAGATGTGCTGAAAGCATGCTAGGTAATTATCCTGCCTTGAGCACAACCCAGCCCACCTTCCCAGGGTGGCTTCTGTCTTGATTGGCCTTGGCCTGGGTCAGATTGTCTGATGACCAGCGGTGGCCGGTACTGGGTCACGGAGGAACTCGTGTGCATAAAGGCACCACAGTCTCATGAGTTCCGAGCGCCTTGCTCCGTGTTCAGAACCATTTTTGCAATAACACTTGGGAGTTACTAGTTTCTCAGGAGCACTAAACTATTTTCCTGGAGAAGAGACATTTCACGGGCATCTGTGAGTTTCCAGTAACCTACGCAGCTACTGGTACTCTAAGGGGTGTAGCATCTGCTTGGGCAATTGCTTGCTATAATTGCATTCAGCTACGTTGCTTCAGACAGATAATAGATCAGCGTGAACTGTACTTTGACTCTGACATCACCAGACATTGTTTCGTTTCTCTGAGAAATCTGCGTAAGTTCACCTGCACCCACACAGATTACATGTGTCAACCTGAGAACTGAGGGCTAAGCCTTTGTGTTTGCCAATGAAGAAGCAGTAGGCAAGCCCTGAGAAAGCAGTGTGTGGGAGATGACTCAGCCCATGGTGGGCGAGACCACCCTGTGCAGGTAGAGAAGATGGAGAGAATTGGTGCAGGACTTTGGCATACAGACATGCTGGCTAGTGAGAAAGTATCTCCCTTTCTGAGCAATTTCTGTGGGTGTGGTATGATCCACTCTCTCAGCTTCTGATACTAGAAAGAGCTCTCTTGCTTTGCTGATGAAGTATAAACAAACGTAAGCTGTTTACCCTCCATCCTCCTAAGTTGTTTGGGTCCTGTCCTCATGCGTCAGAGCTGACGGCTAACAACAGCAATTGTTAATGAAAGAGACAGTGCCTTACACACCTTTTGTTTGTTTGGCAGCAGCGTATGATTTAGGGAGTTACGTCCTAAACCTCAAGTCAATACAGTAAAGGAAGGATGAATATTTCATAAGATCTATTTGGTTTCTTAGTCTCGTGTCTTTTCCATTTGCTGTAAGTTAGATTCATATAAAAATGCTGTGTCATGCCCCCCGCCATTGTGCTATGTAAAGCAACTAAAGGGACTTGGATTTGAATGGCTCAGCGAGCACATCTTCAGGGGTAACACAAAAGCAACACACAGCTGAGTTTGTCCTGTTGCAAGAGTTGTTACTGACAATGGGAAGACGCCAAGCCCAGGCACACACTCAGAGCGCAAGGTCAGGAAAAGCTAAACAAATAACTCAGAAATGTTCCCAATCCAGCAAGATTTTCTATTAGGTGTTCTATATGGAGATACTATTAACAGACCATTCATATTCATTTTTTCTTCCACAAGATAGTCAGTGGTCATTTGATGCTTATTCGTGTGGCGTCACAGTGAGGTGACCAGCTGTGGACATCAACTCAGCACTGTACCAGCAGTGCCCAGACAGTAATTTGTCCCAGAGCAGCTGAGGGACCACATCCCCGGTTTGGTAGCTCAGTGTCCTGAGCTTGACCATCCTCTGTTTTCTGTATAGAACATTCACAGGTTCTGTACAGTTACATGGGTGAGAGGCAAGTTGGTCCCAAAACTCAATTCCTTGCCTGTTGCTCCTCATTTCCAGTGCTGTTTCCTTTACTCATCTCTACCCTGGTCTGTGGCTAGGTAAGTGTGAGGCAGGCATTAAACACAGTTAAATGATTCGTCCAGTAGGCTGCCACTCTTAATTTAAAATGCACACTTTACTTTTTTTTTACTTTTTTAATTTTTCTACTTTTACAAGCATATTGAATATTGGTCCCAGCTTCCCTCCCTCCCCTCTTCCTCCCATCTTCTCCCTTCCCTTCACCATTCCTTCCTACTTCCTCCCACCCTTTCACCTGTATGTTTTTATATATCCCAGGGTTCACTATAGCCTGTCTACTCCTGTGGGGGCTCAGGCTACCATGGTATATCAAGTTACTACTCTTCAGGCCACCCCACTGGTATGTGCATTTCCCTTCTCTCGTCCAGCTTTAGACCCAAAGATTTCCACTGTGGGTGTAATAACAGCTGCCCACAGAGCAGTTTGATGTACTGTCTTCCTATCTATAGGTCTGTTGGCTGTCTTCCCTATTAATATATTTCCTTCCCTGTTTTTATGTTCTGTTCTAGTTTACAGTAATAGGAATGGGTACCATTCTGACACACAGGTCTTGAATCCAATCAGAAAGCTGTTAGTTGTCTCCTTGACACTCATGCCACTTTCACACTGATGGTCACCTGTTGCCATGGTGTTTTATATTGTAACTTATAGATCTCATGCCATTGATAAGGCTTGTGATTATTTCTCTCCCCCAGTTGCTTCTATAGTATTAACATTTATTCTTTTAACCTTGTGATTAAATTCTTAATTTCATTGTGTTTATCAACTAGTGATGTAGATAGTTAATTTCTTTTGAATTTGCATAGTTTTATTTGCTCACATACATTGGTTAATGATTCACATATTCTAGAGCAGCCTTGGAAAGTTAACCAAAATGTTGCCACATTTATCAGTAGGGATATGATTAAATATATTATTGACATGTTGTGCTCTTGTTCCCTGATATGTACACCTGGAAACCCAGGAGGTAGGAGGTAGGAGGATTGCAAGTTCATTGGACCACATAGCAAGACCTTGTTTTAAATAACTTAAAACTATAAGTAAAGAATAAATTAAGGGAGAGAGTTAGTCATCTCATGAGGTCTAAACTAGATGTCTAAAAATCAAGGAAGTTCTATATTTACTGACATGGAGCAAAGTGAATCCTGTTATTATGTGAGAAAGTACATTGCAGAATAGTGAATATAATATGCATCATTAAAAATATAAACACATGAACAAATAGAGAAAGGCCTGTATGAAAAACAGTGGTTCTGTGGGTGTGGAAAGGGAATTAAGAATGCCAGAAGGGATCTGTAACTTTATACATTTAGTGCTTGCTTTTATTCAAAGTAAAAAAAATCACTAAATATTCAGGAAGGAATAAGTCATCTTTCAATATTCTTAGTGTTGCAGTCAGCCTGTATGATTGCTGATAAATGACCATCACACAGCTTAAGGGAACAAGGAATTTACTTTCTTACGACAGTCTTACGACAGTCTGGTTATAGTTCTTAGTCCAGCTTGACGGGAGAGCACACACCAATACCAGGGCCGAGGGAACTGGCCACCATCACTGCATAGATGGACAATCTTTACTTGCCAGACCAGCATGTCTGGCCAAGTGAACAGAAGGATGGCAACTCTCTCAACCAGCTCTCTGTGATTTATCCAGGGCCTGTCTTCCCCATCAGCTAGACAATCTCCTGCAGGTTTGCTCTGGGCTTAACTCAACCATCAACTCTCTACAACTGTGTCCAGAGCTCAAACCCTCAACAGTCAAGTTGACACCTATGCTTAACTATGATACTTAGGGATGAGTTTTGGGATCCTCAGAGATGCCAAACTTTGTGGAGTCTCAGGGTCCTTACATACAATGACTTAGCATTTACCTATAGCCTATGTGCTCCCTACTGTGTACGTCAAATTTCCCCCAATTTATCTGTAATATCTTATGCAATGTGCCTGCAATTCAGGTAGTTGGTATATGGTAATGCTTAGAGGATGAGGATCGGGGAACTCTGAATATGTTCACTATGTATGCAATTTTTTCCTACTTAATTTGATCCATAGTTGTTGAATCAGTGGATTCAGAAGCCAGATATGTTCATGAAACTCAGAAATAGGGGTAGTTTATGGTCAGAGAAAATCCTGATCTACATATAGCAAGGGGAAAGAGATTTGTATTTTATGAGATGCTTTAAGACTGGTGGCTTCTTAAGCCTTACCTGAGTGCATGTGAAATAGAAGTATTAGTCACATTTTGCTAATTGACGGCCTCGTGCGTGTGCTTGTGTCTGAACGGTGGCTCACTGTGGAATTTCAGCCCTTCTGTCTGTCCCTTACCATCATCATATCTCCTTACAATGTCAGCCCCGCAGCCATTTTGGGGATGAATTTCAGAACTTTTGGAGAGAGCCGATTCCTTCCATGTTAGGTAATCCTTTAAAGGTTGCTCTGCAGCCAACAGGAGCTTTCAAGATAAGACCCGTGTGTGTGCAGCTTTCTCATTTGAAAGAGTATCTGAGAGCTACCTTTGATGTGTGAAGCTACCTTTCTTCTGCTTTCCCACTTGCAAAGGAAACACTTTTCCTTAATGTTTGCGAGCATTTCATTGCTCATTCATGGCCGCAAGGAGAAAGACTTGGGATTTCTTCTGATGGAGCATAGCTGTGGAATTGGCAAAGAAAGGTTTCCATATTTTAAAACCTATGGGAACATTATGAAGATTTGATTTAAAAACTGCCTTTGACTCGAAAGGTCAATTATGGAAAGGGGGGCACAACTGTGATGTGTTCTCAAGACTGACTTTGGCAAAGCATTCATTGTGATGGTTTTCAGACATGTATTGAATTGCAGTATAAATGTGATGTTGCTATGTTGTCTGCCATTTGATTTTATCTACTTAAAAAACCCATGTTAGCCTGTTGCCATTTTGCCAGAGAAGTTGATTGGTTCCACATTTCTCACAAGAGGTATGTGTGCATCTTGAAAAATATAAGTAAAGGATAAAGGAAGGGAGGGAGTTATCTCCTGAAAGCTTGCTAAAAAAGTAGGAAAGCTGTGTTTTACTGACGTGAAGCAAAGTGAGTCATCTTAGTATGTGAAAAAGTACACTGCACAATAGTGAATATAATACACATTATTAAAAACATCGAATATATGCATGTATATGTGCATGAGTGAGCATGTGTGCATCTATGTGTGTATATATGTGTGTGTGCATGGGTATGTGCATGGGTGTGTATATGTACATGTGCATGTGTGCATGTGTATGTGCATGTTTGTGTCTGTATATGTGCATGCATGAGCATGTGTGCATCCGTGTGTGTGTGTTTGTGTGTGTGTGTGTGTGTGTGATATTCAGACATACTTGTGGAGTCCAGCTCAGTGCCACGGATCTTCCTTGATCACTTTCCACATTGCTTGCAGAGAAAGGATCATTCACTGCAGCTCATTGTGTGGGTGTGGCTGACAAGCCTGACCTAGGGATCTGCAGTCTCCATGCCCTAGCACCGGGGTTACAGACACGTGCTGCCTCCCTCTGTTTTTCTGTGTGTGTTGGGGATCCATTTTCAGGCCCTCAATCCTGCACATTGAGCCATCTCCTTAGTCCCATATCTCAGCCCTTCTTCACCTAGGGATCTTGGGAGGGAAGCAATCCAATAAAAGCAGATGTTACTGGAAGCATGGATATGCATCTTAGCCAAAGGATCCCATGCTGCGTAAGCCATGCCTTCTGCAACATGCTGTAAGCAAGACTTCTGCTGTCCAAAGCAGAGCATACCTGGCAATTAAGGTTTCCAGATGCAAACAGATCCAGACCAATAGCCTGGAAGAGAGGACAGGGCCTTAAATTCTCTACCCTGAGAAACAGTCCAATAAAATGTAGTCAGGGTCTTATAATTTTGACACAGGTAAGATGTTTAGAAGAATTATAATTCCTTGTAAGTGTGATTTCTGTCTTAAAAATTTGCTAATATAGTCATGTTACATGCATTGTTGCAAAAAAAAAAAAATAACCACAGCTCTCACCGCAAAAGTAATAAGAGATACTTTGTTCTTGAGCCAAATAGGAGTGCTCCAAATGCTATGTTCCAGCGTAGTAACAGAAAAGCATAGATCTTAGAACATTTTAAATATGCTGTTTGAAACCTTGGGTAGGCAGTTTATAGTAAAGACAGGAAATATCTGCTATAGTCTTCACATACTATCTATTGTCATTCTTAGCCTTTGGTTTGGTGGAATATAGGGTGTTTGTAAAGGCCAAAGGTGTTTGCATGGTAGTCATAGGATGTTACATCATGCACACAGATGGACGCTGAAGGGCTATGTAGGGGTTAAGATATCTAAGATATTTTGGCTCCTGACCTGCAACATTCCAGCTCTACAGAGCTACTGAAGTTCTCATCAGTCAGTCAGCCTTGCAGTGTTCAACACTGCTGCGGGTCTTTTTCTGGGAGCTTTAACTTACAGTTACATGGCCCATGTATGTTTTTTTAAAGCACACCTTGCAAAAAGCAGCAGAGATAGGAAAGAAGCTGCTATTCTGACGTCATTTATCTGCACCTTCAGGTTTGGAGTCCTCGTTTACTAAGTATGGATGAACAGACAGAATTCCCAAATAGATATATTCATTAGCTGTTAGGCAGGGAGGAATTAAAATGTAGCTCATCGTCTCATAGGAATGTAAGTGTATATTAAAAAAATCATTTTCCATATGCAAATAAGGTTAGTGGTAGCTCAGAATTTCAGCTTAAAGAGAAAAAGCAAATTAAAATACCACAAAAGGCGTTTCGAAAGTGGGGGGAGCTTCTTCAATTAACTTCTAGTCATCCCTCCCAGATGCTGGCAACACGAGGGTTCTGGGGCAGGAGGGACAGGTTACCAAGAGCTTCTTCAGGGCAGTGCAAACACCCTTTGCAGAAAGTCTAATTGAGCGGAAGAAACTTTCCATTGTGTGGCTTCGCCTGTGGCTGGAGGTGGCTTGGTGGTCATGTAGAGCACTCGTTCACGGCTGCTCCTAGTTGGCTGCAGGTTAAGCAGGATGCATGCAAGTCCGTGTCTTCTTGCTTTCATTTCTCAATATTTTCAGTATCATCTAGATTAGTGTCCTTCATGTGGAAGGTTCTTCTATCTTGAAAGGAAAAAGGGGAATTTGAGAAAGGGGACTTAATGTCGGGTAGAGAACTTCCTTCTGAATTTCATTCCATGTTAATTCAGATATGATTATGTTGCAATTATTTTTGATGACACATTTTTTATCATTAGATCCCTCCTGAAAACATTATATGCTTTATGATTACTTTCTGAAATATGGATAAACATTTTTTGAATTATATAATTACATTTTATATGTTCCATGCAGGTAAATTCTAATATTTGAAGGGACACATTTTACACAGTAGGGTGACAGAGAGAAAGAAAATATTCTTGAGATGATCTAATTCTTTGTGAATTAAATTTAGACCTATTGAGTAGAGTAATAAATTGACAAATAGAAGTAACAGAATGTACTTTGAGGCTTCATAAATTTGCCTCCTGAATCATAATGTCAGAAATGAATATCCTTTCAATAGTCCTTCTGGAACATTGCAAGATTTATCTGGCAAAATATTTTCAATCCTTTAAGCATTTATCATACACTGCAGCGAACGAAGATGATTCATCAGTGGAAATTTGAGCCTTGCACAGTCCCTCGTTTTATAATTTATATAAATGCTTTTCTTATTTGGGTTAGAGTTGCAGTTGCCAGTTTTGATTATTGACACCTCTTTGTTAGGGGGTCTCCTGCTGTTTCCTCTAGAATGTTTTATTCAATATTTCCCAGGCCCAATTTGCTGTCAGGCTACAATTGCTAATAGAGATTAGAAGTCTATGAGGCTTAATACTATAAATCCTCCCCTTTTTAGAAGTTGATTTGGTGAGGGGGCTGGAGAGGTGGCTCAGGGGTTAAGCCTCTGCCTTGCAGGCGGAAGGTCCTGAGTTCGGGTCTTAGACCCCACATATAGACACCGGGCGGAAGCAGGGGTGGCCTGCGCTTCTGGTCCTGGTAGGGTGGAGCCTGTGAATCCCCGGGCAGAGTAAACGAGGAGGTGGAGGCGTCCATGGTGGTTAATTTGTCCGTGGTTCTACACACACACACACACACACACACACACACACGCACACACATGCACACACATACACGCACAATAATAATAATAAATAATAATAATAAAAATAAATAATAATAAAATTATGTTTAAAAAAAAGAAGTCAATTTGGTGAGAGTATACACATATGGTGTCTGCTTGTACAGGTGTGTGTGTGTGTGTGTGTGTGTGTGTGTGTGTGTGTGTGTGTGTTGTGTGTGTGTGTATTCCTAGGTCATGGTTGGAAGCGTCTCCCACAAGAACCTGGAGCTCACAGTTTGGACAAGACTCACTAACAAGCTCTAGTGATCTTCCCATGTATTTGACTCCCTGGCATTTTGATGCAGGTGTGTCGCAGGCCAGAGCTGCGACCTCCAAACCAGGGCTCCCCTGTGCCTAAGCTGAGGCAAGGAGTCGACAAATGGAGACACACACAACTCTCTAGGCCGAGTGAATCTGGATCCACTTTATTGAAACTTTGTGACAGCTTTTATACTAGAAAATTTTGGGGCACAGAATGCTGCACCTGCAAACAGACAGGTATTCTCCTAGTCAGCAGAAATCACCTTCAGGATAAACATTTTTTCAAGAACCTAACCTATTGCTTGAGGGTAAAGGCACTTACAGAACCATTCTCCCAGAATTTCCAAATCTAGTTAATCTATAATGCTCCACCAAATAGCCATAAGGTCTGAGTCCACATAGTTGTCATTGTTTTAACAAAGACTGCATTTTTAAAATACACAGGAGGTTTGAGCTCCTTTTTATTTCAATAAGGAACATGTTTTTCATTATAATTAACTATACGTGTGTCATATATATTATACGTTTTTGTAAATGGTATAGATGAATCTGTTAGAGGGGGGCACATGCTATGCATAAATTTTTCCTTTTGGAGGATACCAAATTCTACCTGCTGTCATATAAGCTGGCCCATACTAGGTCACTATGGTAGAAACTATATTAGGATTTATCTTATTACTATTTTCTAATTAATTTATGTGCTCTAGAAATAGGTGTGTACTGATTCTAATGAACAAATGGCATAGTCTCATATTTATAGAATCTCTGAATTAGTTCATAGGTGGGAATTTTACCCACCTATGTTTTAAGACTCTTGAAGTTGCTTTCTAATTTCTTTAAAATCAGTGTATACATTCTGGCTAACAAGTCTACTTAATGTGTGTGAATAGACATGAAATTTCTCATTAGATTTTGATTTAAAGTTAAAAGCAGGCTTTTTCTCTAGATCATAAAGTAGGAAGCTAGTCCCAAAAAGAACCTAAGAACAGATAGAAGGCACACCCAATTCCCAGAGGATTCTTCCTGCCAGAGACAAAACTTAAATTACATAGGGAGGAATCCTAGCACCTGCCCATGGGTGTTACTGTGACATTCCCCAGTGAGCAGGCTTTAGGCCTGAACTGGACAGAAACACCGGGGTCTGACAATTCCTATATTTTACTTATTTCTCTTATTTATAATCAAATAATGCCATGTCCTTTATCCAGAAATTATTTCCTTGAAACAATATTCTGACATGTTTGGGACCTTGTCCACCAGGATGGTTGGATAAGGACGTGGCAGAGGTGTACACCAGTACCCCAGCATTTTACTAGGGTGCAAGAGTTCCAAACCCAAGTCTTTGTACTTACATGGAAATCATCTTGCTGACTGAACCATCTCCTATCTCTCCTTGTTTCTCCTCATGGTAAAACACAATCTTAATATACGTAGGTTACCAAACCATGTTTGCATCACTTCATACTACAAAAGCTAATGTCAGCTTGTTACAAATATGAAATTGTTAACTAAAAGACAGTTATGAAAAATTTCTTCTGTCTTCTGTCTGTGTTGGCATGGGCTGTTATTAATATTCCACGTACTGGCTTACTAAGGAACATACGCTCCCTTCTCACGGTTATGGAGGTGCGGGGTTTGGGATCCGGTTGCCAGCCAGTGTATTTCTGGTGAGAGCTTCCTTCATAGATTTCACATGCCTTCTAAAGCTTCCTTCATGGATTGCACATGCTTTCTAGAGCTTCCTTCATGGATTTCACATGCCTTTTAGATCTTCCTTCATAGATTGCACATGCCTTCTAGAGCTTCCTTCATGGATTGCACATGCTTTCTAGAGCTTCCTTCATGGATTGCACATGTCTTCTAGAGCTTCTTTCATGGATTACACATGCCTTGTAGCCCTGTGCTTATATAGTACAATTAGCCTTCCTTCTTTTCCTTCTGCTTTTAAATTAAAAAGAAGACATTTATGCAAATCACTAATCCTGAGAAACTAACTTCCATGACTTCATATAATTCTAGTTGTTTCTATGAGGCACATCAGGTCAGAGCTTTAACATTGGAATTTGTGGGGTACAGTTCAGTTCGCAAGATGCTCCCCACTCCATCAGCTAGTCCAAACACAAGACGGATGTAGCTATGTCCACTTAGATGTTTGTGATGTGTTTCATATCTTTTGCCTGCTTTTTAAAATGCGTTTTTTGTTTATAGATTATGGAGTAACTTTTTTGCATGCTATAAATATTAGCTCATCATCAGCTTTGTATTTCATGGGTATTTTCTCTGGGGTATGCCTTTCATTTTCTTGACAATGATTTTCGCTGAGCAAAAAGTATTTAATTTCACCAAGTTCAGATTATCAGTTAAAGCTTTCACGAATCATATCTTATTACAGCAAGTGAGTCATTTGCCAAACACAGAACCACTTGGACCTTTGCATTTATTGTCGTCTGTAGTTTTGTATTATATTTAGGTCAGTGAAGCTAGAGTAATTTTTATTACAGGAACAAGTTGCAATTCTTTTTCTTGCACATGACTGTTCACTGACCCTGTGCCTTTTTCTTGAAAAGTCATCCTTTCTCCGCTGGACATTACATGCTTTGCTAGCCCACATATGCTTGCACATGTTCAACACTGAACACAGGGACACTCAGTCCAGCACCCATCACACTTATATGGAAGTGTTACACTGGTTTCACAAGTCAGGAAGCTCCAGCTTAAGTAGAAACATGGCCAATATCAATCGGGCATGGTATTTCAATCTCAGCCCACAATTATAATGTCTATGTGTTATATCACTTTACATTATAATTCCACACATCATGTGCAAGGTTCAATCCTCACTTATTTAACCCAAAAGGAAATTATTGCAGGTGTGGGTTACTCATATCTCTATTGGGATTTTAATTTTTGCCTTATATTTTATATATTTGTAATTCAATAGTATATATGATACAATAACTGTGGAAATGATGTTACTAAGCTCATTTCTTACAGTGTTTCTAATAATTTGGGGAGTGTTTAGACTCTGAAGAATTTTTAAATGAGACATGACAACTGTTTATGCATTTTTCCACTCATGGTCCATCCATACTCTAATTTTTTCCTTTATTTGTTTATGTGTATGTGTGTGCCCGCATATATGTGCATGCATATCCATACTCCAGGTAGTTAAGGGTCAACCGTAAAATTTGTGCTTTGGTTGTACAAAAGAACAAAAACAAGCTGAGTCAGGGGATGCAGGTCTGCTCCCAGCTGCTCTGGAGCTGAGGCAAGAGAGTCTGTGAGCTCAAGGCCTGGGTAGGCTACGGAATGAGCTCAAGGCCTGGCAGCTCAGTGACAGCTGTTTCAAGCTAAGAGTGGAAGGAGATCTGGGATTTTGACACTTAACCTAGCATGAGCTTAATCCCAGGCAAAATAGATAATAAATGAACATATAAGTAATAAATTTCTAACAATTGTTGCATGTGGGAAGCAACCTGAAGTATAGTGCCTTGCTAAGTTGAAATGTGGGGCTTCATCTAGCTCCGCTTCCCAAGGCTTTGCCAACACTCAGAGTAGACCCCGTGTAAAAAACACAGACTCTGCGTGCAACTAAAAATAATAAAAGCAAAGTGTAGCCCTGAAATTATAGAACAACCTTAATTTCTTTCATTCTCAAGGGCACGAAAAATGAAAGCACTTTTAAATTAAACATGCTGTGTGTAGCTTTCACCTGTTTATCTCACGTATTTAAAGTTTAAATTACACCATTATGGAGCCACTTATGTTTGGAAGAAAGCATGCACTCATCAGGCCTGAAATCATGGCGAGAAAGTGAGGAGGCTGACTTCCAGTTGTTAGAATTGCACCAGCTCCCACGTCCTTTCCAGATCCTTCCATTGCCCGGCAGGTGCTCATTTTAGATGAGCCAGGGAGATATAATAATCAGGCGATTCTTATCCTCACAGGATGACCACGCTTTCTAACTTACGTCTTATCCCTGACCTTCATGTCGCCAGCACTGCCCACCCCACCCCATCAGTGTTTCTAGAAGCCCATGGCAGACGTCCCAGGAGTCAACAAGCACTAGGATCCAGCAGTCACCCTGACTAGGCCAAGCATGTGCTGCCGGGTTCTCTTCTAGCGACAGCAACAGCGTACTGACAGCTCCCAGGGGTCCAGAGTGTAGTGGGCGAGGACAGTTGGGGGCAGGCTTGGCCCAGGTGGGTTTCCCAGGCTGCTGTCCGGGTCGCTACGTGTGTTTGGCACCTCCTGGGGTCTGGTGCTGGGCTGTCCAGAGATTTCCATCCGCGTGGACTCTGGGAGCTGTGCTTCTGGCAGAGCTTCAAGTGCTGGCTTTGAGGATCTCAACCTCCAATACTTTTTAATCCTGTTGTGATTACAGAGCCTTCTGCCCCCTGATTCTCTGTCTGTCTGTCTCTCTGTCTCTGTCTCTCTCTCTCTCTTTCATTCATGTCTATCCAGTGGGTTGGTTGGAACAAGTAGCTCTCCATGGTAGCAGGGGGGGGTCTCTCAAAAGCTTTTTGAAGTCCAGTTTTGTTACTTAACATTAAATGTAACTGAAGGGCAATGGAAAAACTGCCTTGATTTTCTCATTTATTTCCCCCCAAAGAGGAAAATCTAGCAGCTGTGCTTGCCAGTGCGGCTTCCTCTGGCTGGCATCACACTGCAGACTCTTGCTCGCTCTTCCCAATGCCAGCACCTCTCCGAGATGTTAAAGATGCTCCAGAGCCTGCTGGGATGTTGCTGTTGCATTTTTAGCTATGGCATTTCCAATCAGATGGGGGACCGGCCATGGCCAGCGCGTCCCTAGAATTTCTTTACAGACTTGTGTGGCATTAAGGGGTCAGTGAGTCAGTCAGCCCCAGCCTGGCCATGTGCTCTGTGTCATGGTTAGTGGAACATGCTGGTGAGCTCTGTGCGCAAGAGTCAGAGGGTGCTGAACACTAGAAATGGAATGCAAGCTGTTTCCTCCAACCCACAGACCACGAAGGAAAGAAAGAGCACTGTGTAGCTTAGTGAATCCAAATTAAATTGCTAAAGGCTCTGAGGTGAGGTGCATTTGCCAGCAAATCTGACTTGTTTCCTTATGTGGAGCTGACATAGTAGAAGGAGAGAACTGACTTCAGAAAGCTGCCCTCTGACCTACACGTGCATGCTGTGGCCCACATACCCACATACTTTCTAGTGTTCTCTCTCTCTCTCTCTCTCTCTCTCTCTCTCTCTGTCTGTCTGTCTTTCTGTCTCTCTGACTGTCTCTTTGTTAAATAACATATGTGTACAACATTAGCGTTATACACAGGGTATAACATTTTTTAAAAATAAAGTATTGCCCTTCCCTTTAGGAAACCACCTCTCGTACCATTAATGTGTTTTTCAATCTGGCATAATCATGGTTAGGAGAAAACATAGGGAAAAGAGGAAAAGCATGTATTTTAACACTTTATTTTGTTATAATTACATAAAATAAACTGTATGAAGTACTCGATTTGATCTCGTTTTAAATGTGTGTGTACCCAGTGAAGCTCTAAGGACAGTCAAGGTCATGAACACACAGTCACTCCTCAGCTCCCCAGCTATGCCCAAGCAGGTGCCCATTCGTTAGCTTCCCATCTGTACCAGGTACTTGGCATTTTTTGATCATACACAAATGCTCACATACGTGAGTTTTGGGCCACTTCAACTGGATTCTTTTATCCCGTGTAATCATTTTGAGATTCATTTGCTGTAGTGCCTATGAGTAGTTCCTTCTATTTCATTTCATACACATACCACAATCTACTTGTTCTTCTACTACTAGATATGCAGATTATCAACAGACCTTGGTGTCTGTACATAAAGCTATTATGACCTCACGTGTGAAACAATCTGTGAGCTGTCACATTATTCTTCAGAGTCGTGTCGGCTTCCACCCTGTCCTGCAGCTTGCCTGAGCCTCGTGTCTCCTGTGCTTGCCGACACATGACTCAGGGAGTTGCTCTGGCAAGAATAGAGTGCGACTTCGCTGTGTCCATGTTCGCGTGTTCCTGGCAGACTATCCTGCTGGGGGCCTTGTGGATTTGGGGGTCTCTGCTCTGTGCTGTCCACTCACATCTTGGGCCTGCTTTTCACTGGCCCATTTTCTATTACTGTATGTGTAATTCTTCAGAAGATACATCATTTGCACATATTTCTATAAGTTTGAGTCTTATCTCTTCCATGAATGAACAGTGCTTCAAAGAACACACACTTTTCCTAAGGCTTCGAGGACCTCGCAAAAGAGGGGGCGGTGAGATTATGAGAACCTAAAGGCTCACCGTTGGACAAGACATTCCACTCAAGACAGGACTGCTGCGTCTAGAAACTCACTATAGTGAGACTTATCCTTACCAAACCTGCATAATGACTGAAATACCAACATGCCCCCATAGACTAGCAAGAAACTCAAGAGAGATAAGAACATACAGTGGAAACCTTGGGAACTAAAGTTGAATGAGTGAAAGGAAATGCTCCTATCAGTGGTTTGGCCTGAAGAGAGGCAACTTTTTATGCCACAGTAGACCCTCACAACAGTAGACAAGCCAGAGGGAACCCTGGGGTCCATAGAAGCAGACAGACAGGAGGGTGCGAGGCAATGGGATGAATTGACGAAGGGTAGGAAGGGGGATGAGACGTAGGGGGATAGAGGAGGCAGGGATGAATACTCAATATGCTTGTAAAACTAAAAATAAAATAATTTTAAAAAACAAAAAAAGAACACACATTTTTTCTCCTTTTTTATTAAAAATGTAATTATACATTTTAAAATTTTTTACCAGTTCCCTCCCTCCCCCCTCCTCCCCCTGAACCCCCTCTTCCCCCTCCCCATCCCCCAGTGCCTCCCCCCCAATTCCCAGCCTGACTGTGTACGCCTGACTCGCCACTGGGTCTTCCTCTCCGATGACATATAAGGACCCAGTGGCATTTCCATAAGCCCTTTCTCTTGTTCCCCTTAAGCATAGGAGCACTACCGTGGCTGTCAATCCCTTGCCTCCAGGGATCTCGGTGCCCTTAACAGATGCTAGACTTTATGAGGGCGACAGTGCGCTGGACATTACGCAGGACATGCAAAGTCCCATTATGATTGCTTTGGCCCCAACTATTGTTGAGAATCTTGCAAATCATTGTTCCTCCCATCCTTTTGCTCTTACAATCTTACCGCCCCAGCTTCCGCAAATGTCCCTGAGCTCCAGGATGGGGAGAGATTAGGCTGGCCTAGTTCTATGTGATTGATATAGAGTCTCTGAAGTTCTGGATTGTGGTTTGTTGATTTTCTTTTGCAGTTTTGCTGCTCCTGCAATTCCCTTCACTCCATCCTGCTGAGCACTGTATATCACCCTCTGGCCAGAGACAAAAAGCTGTTAAACTGGAGTCTTGTTATAATAGCACTTTCAAGGGTAGATGTAATAAAAGTAGGAAACCTCAGTCAGGGAGGGGTCCATCACCCATTTGCAAAATGATGACTTTTTATCTGCTAGACTATATGCCCTCCCCTTCTGGTGAGATCAGGAAAGAATGTCTGTGAACTTAACCAGGTTTCTCATTACTTACTTGCAGACCTTGATGGAGGCCTATTTTCTCTGCTCTAACATGGTCCCCTCTCTCCTTGTTTCTGGTGTGGCCCTCCTACCCCATCTCTCTTGTTCATAATCCTTGCAATTACTGTGTTACATAGGTTTACTTTTGAGTGTCTCAATGTGGGCTGGGTGAGTTTGGTACTAGGAGCCACCTATTAGGGAGTACATACGGCGCTTAATTTTCTGGGTTTGGGATACTTCACTTAATATAATTCTTTCTAATGACATCCATTTCCCAGCAAATTCCAGTAATTCATCATTTTTGATGGCTGAGTAGTACTCCATTGTATAGATGTACCACAGTTTCCTTATCCACTCGTCAACTGTTGGACATTTGGGCTGATTCCATGACTTTGCTATTGTAAACAGTGCTGCTATGAACATGGTCGAGCTTGTGCTATCGAGGCGAACCTCTGCTGCATAGGGGGTTATTCCCAAAAGTGGGATAGCAGGGTCATATGGCATTTCAATCTTTAATTTCTTTAAGAATCTCCAGACTGGCTCGCCAGAGTGGCTGTATGAGCCTGCATTCCCACCAGCAATGTAGGAGAGAAGAACACACATTTTAAAGGTGACCATTCAATAAAGTCTCTCTACATGCATATTTTTATATATACTAATGTCAGGGGCAAGCAGCCATATTGGAAAATATCTTCTTGGTCTACCATCAAAAAGATATTGATCCATTTTTTTCTAGAAGTTATTTAACTTTGGGCTTTACATTTAAGATCACAATAATTTGAGAACTACAAAGTATAAAATATTTGACAATTTACAAGAAAAGCTTGCAAGTCATTTTTCTGTGCCACTAATTTAAACTGTGTTTTATATACTTTGGATTTGATTTCTTCTTTAATTTCTCACTGTAAAAAATTCATGGACTTATGATCTTTCTGAACTAGATGCATTGTGTTAGGTTGCTCTTTGGGTACTGTTAGCTTTGTTCCCCTTTCCTTGGTTGTCTTCCTTCTCTGGTTTTTTTAATGAATGATTTTTCTTTAGAGGGTTTATGCTGCTGTATTTTTAGATTTGCTAACATTTCCTTCTAAAATTTGTTTTCTGTCATTACTCTCCCTAATGAATTTCTGCCTCACAAATTATAATTTTCAGTCCTAGGCATTTGATTTTTATAATTATTTTCTATGTCACAGCTGACCTATAGTCATAAGAACAGATTTAATCTGTATTAGTTGTTTTTCTTCCTACTGTGGCTTGGTTAAAAGCCAGACATGGAAGAAGGTGGAATATAATTTAGTCCATGGAGATAGAAAGGCGTTGTGAAGATGAGGTGGTGAGAAGGTCCTGTGGTTGGAAGGGACAGGAGTTGGTATGGTGGGCAGGCTCAGAGGTGGGCAGGGGGCAGCAGGCAGACTTGTGTTTGATAAAGAAATATCGCAAATGTAAAAGAGATCAAAATGCTTCATGATTAGAGAGAAAGAATCTGCTACCATTTGCGGCCAAAGGACGACAAAGCCAAGCCATACAAATTCCTAAGAACGTCTGCAGCTATTCGCATAGAACAGATGAACCTCTATGTACAGAGGCCAATTTCACATCTATACGCTGATAACAGAGAGAAGTGTATGTTCTCTATGCTAATATTTGAATTTTCATGCATCAACATGCATTGAACTTTGGAATAATCCATCAAAAGATTTGCAAGGCTTCTTCAAGAAGCTTGCGGTACCACTGGAAGAGGTTAAATAAGCGCTTCTTGATTGAAAGCTACCCCTGGGTTATGTGCAATCAGCGCTTTTGTTAGCATGGCAGGACGCCTTCAGGAGCAACAATCGGCAATCAGCGAGTCGCCTCCTTCACTGTGGAGCCCGGGAAGGGACGCCTTCGTCACTTACTTTTCTCCCAGTCGCAGACACACTGTGGTTTGCTTAATTTCTTTGCTTTGATCCCCTGTTGAAGCCTCCAGCGGCAGCTCCGTGTGGAGCCAACATCTGCTGCGATTCTTGAAATGACCAGTTTCGCTGCTAGCAAGAAAAGGCGATGATTTATCCATTTTTCACACTACCATGCACACCGGGAGGAGAAAGAGCCAGAGGTGAGGGATTTCCTGGTGTCTGGGTGCTCAGGAGCCTGACCCTCACCTCTCCAGGCTGGTGAGGGAGGTCTGGGAGCCTGCGGAGCAGCAGCAGGGGGGTTCTAAGCAGCTTCAGCTACAGTCAGGTCCTTGGCAAAGATTCACCTTTCTGAACCCATTTTGTGTTTCTGTAGAAGATGTTAGCAGGGCCGTCTAGGTGAGGTGCGCATAAGGACAAATGAGAACAAGCAGCATAAACAATTAGGAGCCTTCCCCCCTCTCCCCTAACATGATTAAGCACCTCCGGGGTGGGGGGGGGAAGTAAAGCAAACTCTTATCTCGTGTGGGAACTCACAGCATTCACATTCCCACAAGACCCATCCTCAGCCAAGCAGCTACAAGGAGCAGAACAGAGAGCTCTAGGGAATTGGGGTGATCTGGGACATGGCCTTAGATACCTGACATGCATTGCCAGTGTGGGAGGTTCTGGGGACATGGACAGTGTGCCTAGACATCTGGAGAGGGTTGGCAAAAGAGCCCAGCGATCTTTTGACTTCAAGGGTCATGATGCGCTGGGCCTCCATTCACCCGGCTGGAGACTGATGGATTTGGATCTTGACCTGACTCATTTGCTCTAATATGGGGCACCTGTGCCCACTGGCATAATTTCAGCTAATAACTAATAAGATGTCATATGTTTTATGTTACTCATGGAATGGAATATATTCACAACCACATCTGTTGAAAATAAATTTACATTAGGAATTAAAATAATGCATCCAAATCACCACCGTGTGATAGTTTGCTGAGTGAAAATTGACTCATAAGGAAGGCAGAGCAGGGAGCCTCTGATGGCAGTCTCTGCTAGCAATTTGAGATGGCGCATGTAAGACGGTATGCTCTCATGCCAATGCGACGTGGATCTAATATTGGGAGCATTTCCAGACAGTGCTGTGCAATGTGCTTTTCCAAAAAAAAAACCCCGAGTCTCGTTTGGTATTATACCGAAGCACAGTTACACACAGCCATTTGTAGACTGGATGCATGTGGGAATCGACCCGCAACACACGCTTTTCCTTTTAAACTGTTATTCCATTTGTGAGACAACAGCAGATGCTGAACTGGCACAGATATGCATTCCGCACCATTTTGAGTCATAATCCCTGTCAAGGGCCAGCGCGTGGGGCCCCAAGACCATGTCCTAATGGTCTTATGAGATGCCTTTCTTTTTCTTGAATCTTTGGACGTCATGACTGCAGTGGTTTCCTTGGATAAATTCATGTCCAACAGCTTTGGCTGCATTGGCTGCCAGTAGCAGAAGCTTTGTATCTCCGTTGCAGCATCTCTGAAAGCAACATATCAGGGGTTTTCACTCCGTTTGTGCACCTTCTGAAGCCTTGGCTTGTTCTCACCAGTGGCACAGACTCCTCTGAAAAATGACACATAGGAGCAATTCATGTGGTATATTTACTACGTGCGCGTTCAGAAGATTGTATTCTATTTGATCATACGTAAGCAACTTCAAAAAATACCTACTTTGAGATTTCAGTGAACCAGACTTGACTGGTTTTCCCCTGCACATTCCTGCATATCTGCTTGGAGTTCCAGAGCAAAGCTAGAAAGGTTGGTGGATGCATAGAAGGCTCGCTCACAGTCAGCCTTAGTGCAGATTGATTTCTAGGACTCTTATCCCAAGAACCATTAGCAATATTGTCTCCCAGGTTAATAGTTTTACAGTACTTAACCTAGTCACTTATTGGATCATTTTTCAGGAGAACATCAGAAAGAAGTATTTGTGTCAGGAAGGAAAAATGCTGAGATGGACATGTTCCTGCTGACAAGAACCATGATTTAGTGTTGAAGTCAGGCCTGGATGGCTTCCTGCCAGTGTGAGGCCGCATGCTTATCTGCAATCCAGCACCCAGAAAGTATAGCCAGAAAGATGGCAGGTTCTATAAGGCTAGGCTACACAGGGATACTGTCTTAATTTTGTTTTCCATTGAGTTTATATGGCAAAAGCACTTTGCACTGGATTCTTGTAATTATGAGTAACTGCTATAAAAGATGGCTTCATTTAAAGGCTACATTCTTGGTAGCACTGACTCAGGGAAAACAATTTACAGAGGTTTGCTAATCTCTTCTCCTACTTCTGTAAAGGGAAGGCACTATGGATAATGTTTGCTAAGTAGAAAACTGAACCATGTCTCAAACCAAAATATCTTTTGTTAGCTTGGAAAATAAGCTGAAGGAAAGATTTCTACAATCAATAAATAAGTACTCATTTGTGAATTAGAAGCTAGCTGTGGCTATTAATACCACTTAAAGAGTTCTTGTAATTATAGGGCTTGATAAAAGTGTTGTCAATTTAGCTTCCACATCTGCATCGTACACAAAATGTCACAAAGCAAAGTAGTTTGAGTCTAGTAGAACCATTGAGCTCGTTAGTGGTCTTGCATCTCTCTCAAGCACACTGTGTGTCACATAGTAAACACTCGCTAAGTTCACTATGTATCATGAAACTTTTGCCTACCACCTCCTAGCAGTCTGTGCCTCAGCATATGATCACATTTTAATCATTCATCTTTTCAGACAAGATCAGGCATGTTTGGGTTGGAATGTCTGTAGATACGTTGGTCATTCTCATTGGTAAGCTATATATCACATCAGTTATAATTAAGAAACTCATGTTGCTTAGTGTCAATTTGTAGACTGATTGTTCAGAATCTTGCTCAACACGAGTTTTTTGTTTGTTTGCTTGCTTTATGCTTTTAAAAGTGTCCTCCACAATTTTCACTTATCCACAGAACAATTATATTGCAGTTTTGTTCCAGGGAACATCTAAAGGAAACCATGGCTATGTTCACATCTAAATTCAAGACTAGAAACCAGCCAGCCCTTCATATGTATCTAGGAGTTCTGTATCTACAGACTCAACCAACTGCAGATAGAAACGAAGTTTACAATGACATCTATAGTGAACAAGAGGTTTTTCCCCTTGTCATTATTCCCTAAATAACACAGCTACTGTAATTCACATCATTTACATTGTGGAATGTATAGGCATCTGTAACATGCACAAGATGAGTGAGGTTAGTACATGTGTCACACACTGTGTGTAAGGGCCTTGCACATCCATGTGGTGTGCTTTCTGCAGGGCCCTGCCATGTGTAAGTTGTGTAAGAACAGTGAGGACCTTTGCATTCAGTAGCGTTTGTGAGTTTGGTGTCTTCTTTCTTTCCTTTGGTGCTTTCTACTAAATGGTTTGAAGCCAAAGTGAAGGATGCTAACTTATTTATTCACAAAAGATTTTAGTTATAGTTCACCCTTGGATACTCATATTTATGTAAGAACTCTTCAAAGACTCTATGCCAATTAGTGAAGCACAAGCAACTCATTGGTATAAAAATGTTTAGGTTTAATTCAGTGACTCACCAGACACAGACCATTTTGACATCGAATGATAACCAGAAGACTTTCCAAACTGCTTTTATTACACAGAACGTCCCAATTTGTTTGAGTAACGACTCTTCATTGCCAGTCCTCTATCACATATCTGAAAATTTCCTATTGGGAAAATCCAAGATGTTTGTGTTCAGGAGGAATTTCATTTCCATTGACAGTACCTTCTGATTTACAAATTTTAAAAAGTTAACTTTCCCTAGCCAATTCTCAGGAGAACCATTTAAAATTCAGAATAAGGCTGAATACTTACTAAGACTGAATCCTGTTAGAGAATTCTGTGTAAATTGCTTGAGATAGAAGAAGTATGAGGAAGTTGGACAAGTTTTCCTGCTTTTTTGGTGGTGGCGAGGAGAGATCTATTAGATGTAAAGTTACAAAATGGAAGCTTCCTCTTTTGAGGTTCCCATTATCTCCCGTGGTGATGATGTGTAGTCATTAGTCTTCCAGACTGACTACAGGGGTGTTGAAGTCAGGGCAGGTTTCGAGTATTCCCGCTGCAGGTCCCTATCCCACCCAGCACGTCGTTCAATATAAGCTTTAATTCTCTGTTGCCTCTGCGTGTACCAGACTGACTTGAGAAAGTATTTGCTGCACACATATTTCAAAATACATTCACAAACATAATGAAATACATCTGTGTTATGTAATACATCAACCAAACGTTTTGTGTCGCAGCATTTTTTATTAGAAATGACTTGTCACTTTCTCCTGCAAAGCAATGCTCCCATATTTTCTGAAAAATGTCCAGAATCTGCTGCCCTTTAAATTACATCTCTTTAGTCTACTGCTCTATTGATTTGGTTTCTTTTCCCCAATTTTCTGTAGGTTCCTACGTCTCTTTCCTGCACGAGTGTCACATTATTAATTCCTTATCGTCAAATCCATGTGTCTCAGTAGCCAGTGTGGCCAAGGAGCAATGGTGACAAGTCAGGACTGGACGATGTATCTGGCAGCCTGAGAGGTGCTGCCACTTTAAGCACTGGCCCCAGACTGCAGAGCTGAGAACTCTCTGGGTCTCTGATCCCCTGCAATTTACTTAAAGCTGATTAAATTTGAGCAGGCCTTAGATTATTTGTTATGTGCCATGGTGACAGCATTAATAACACACACATGTTTGTAAGTTCATTGGCCTATTGAGTTAACCCAAAGGCCTTGAACTCAGAAAAATTGTTTAGAAAATATATCTATTCAGTTAAAGATGAATCTTTTCAAGGTTTGCAGCAAACTGCAAGCAAAAAACCATTGCACACACCTTGAGCATATGAGAAGACATGAGGTAACACTTTCTAACTATTACTTTAGGTAGTGTTTTGTGTTGGAAATATTTGCCTAAATACTTACAGACTCTTTCCTAATTAGGCCAGTTAGGATTGGATTGCCAGGTTGTGCTTATAATCTTGTGACTGAGAGTGGTTGTTTTCAAGTCAACATTTCTTTTTTGAGATAAAAATTACTAAATATGTCTTAATTAGAGTAATAAGAGTCATGTTGAAAAGTTCACGTGTATTGTAGAAATCACTGAAAGTGGTATTTGCATTTCTATTTTCAAGCCTATAAGCTGGTCTTTGGTAATCTCTTTACAGTAAGAGAAGCCGGGGCTAGAATAGGTAAGTTCACCCACCACGGACAGGGCATGACCTTTCAAAGTAACAGCATTCACACTTATAACCCCTTCCATCACAACCTTTATAAATGGCTAATTTCCCGAGCTAGCCCTATGCCTCAGGGGGAGGGACACACCCCCAAGTCTTTCCCAGACACATTGAAGTTCCATAAGCGTCATGAAAAGTACTGTGAGGCCGAGGGCTGCATTTTACCTTTATAATAAACAAGCGCCTTGCTGGTTAGAAGGTGTGGAACACCTGCTGGCAATCCGGGTGGAGTCTGAGCTCATCAGTGGAAATTAAGCTTGAGACCGTGTTGATGAGGTGGCAGGTGTCAATCATTTTCAGGTTTTTGATGAGCCTTTTTCATTCCTCCTGCGTGCATGGTGCTGGGATTGCTTTCGGTTCCATCCTTAGCACTTGCACCTTCAGCCAAGGCGGATGAGTAGCTTTGACTTTCAGAGTGTACAGACTGAGCACGGTGCTCCCCATTTCCCAAACAGTCCCCCCAGGTGTCAGAAGCCAGTAGCCTTAGAGCCGGAACACAAGCTGGAGTTGTGAAGCCAGATTTCCAGAATGTGCACACATATACACACATGTTCACCTGCACACACATGTGTGAATACACATACAATTGTGAACATGTGCACACATGCACATCTGCATACACTTGTGTGAACATATACACACACCTGCATACCTGCACACACATATACATGAGTGAGCACTTGTGCACACATACATACACATGTGAACATGCAAACACACATGTACACACTTAAACACACACACATACACATACACACAAATAGGAACCAATTAAGGTACCAAAAATTTTTATATAGAACTTCTGCTGAGTTTCATGAAAGTACCTTATCACCTGAGGAGCCAGCAGGAGAAACTAGAAACGTGTTTCTGAACTATCTAAGGTACCCCAGATGAGCAAGAGGCTCACTGCCTGGTTCTTCCTGTGTGATGAGCTCCACCCTGCTCCAGAGAGCCCAACCATGTGGGCACCTCACTCGTGTGCCTGGACTCCAGGGTGTTCTCCCAGGAGTGGCTCATCCCAGACTACACACGGTACCCAGTCAGGACACTCCTCTGATTTTGCACTCTGTGCTGAATTTTTACTATGAAATAATGCAGTATACTTAGGACCATTTCAAAAATTAGGAAAATTTCTCCTCATCAATTCTAAGCCCAAACTCATAGGAGTGATATTTGATGCAATTCGAGCCAGCAACTCAAACATCAGATTTTAAAATCAAACATTTTAATTCAATGCAATGTATGAAATCCAAAGATACACAAATTTGATGTATGCTGAGGCTTGATGGTAATGTAATATTGCCTTTACTCTCTATAATTAGACCATTGTTGTTTAGAGGAGCAGAACACACACTTCTTATACACAGTAAAAACACTGCAGTTTCTTACATCCAATGGTCATGATTCTGAGCTCAGGTGGTCGAGGCAGGGTTGGCTGGTGCAATGGAGTGTAAGAGCTTGGAGCCACCGGGGCGCACCAGGCTGCACACAGCACAGCACAGATCAGTTCCTGGATTCCTGTTGTTTGATTTTTAATTGTTGGCATTGTCATGTTTAGAAACCTGCTGCTATTGCACATCTTTTCCTGGCCCCATCCCCTCCATCTGGTTTCACAACCTACAGTTTAGAAGCTGTGACATAAGAGCAATTTTGACCTGTTTCCTGAACTATAATGGTGAACTGCATGCTCAGCAAGGGTGCTCTATCCACGTCCCAGACAGACAGAGGTGTGGCTGTAACATCCCACCTTTGCACGCAGCCAGCAAGAGTGTGCTCTCCTGTTGCCATCTAAAATTCATTAAATCTTAATAGGCATCCTTAGTCATACGATTGTTTAAACTTTATTTATTGTGTGTGTGTGTGTGTGTGTGTGTGTGTGTGTGAGAGAGAGAGAGAGAGAGAGAGAGAGAGAGAGAGAGAGAGAGAGCGGGAGAAGAGAGAGAGCACTGTATGTCCCTGTGGAGGTCCAAGGGTGACTTCTGGAATCATCCTGGATTGCTTCCACCTCCTTTTTGTTTTGTTCTGGGATTTCCCAAGTTCTACCCACTGGGGCCATACTCACTGGGGCCAGAAATGCAGTTTCTGCCTGGCATTTTTACATGGGATCTGGGATCCAAACTCAGGACCTTCTGTTTGGGAGTCAGAGTCTTAATCCCTGAGCTATCTCTCCAGTTCCATGTGATTGTTTTTATTTGCCATTTCATTGACTTTAGTTTTTATAAGAAAAAATTATAAAAGAGAGAGGCATTTTTTCTTGAAAAAATAAACTGATCCTTTTAACATCAAGAGCTTATGGGGGGGGTCAGTGAGATCATTCAGTGGTGAAGTGCTTGTCACAAACCTGACAATCTGCATCCTGTCCCCAGAAGCATACCTTGTTGAAGGGGAGAACCAACTTCTAACATTGGAAAAATGAGACTGGCAAGCTAGTTCAGTGAGTGCAGGGGACTGTGTGCAAATCCATGTATGAGTTTGATCACTAGAGCTCACAGAGTGGAAGGAAAGAGAATTATTTCTGAAAGCTGTCCCCTGACCTCCACATGTGTACGATGGTACACGTCTCTCTCTCTCTTTCTCTCTCCTTCTCATTCTCTCTCTCTCTCTCTTTCTCTCTTTCTTTCGCTCAAGAAAACAAAATGTTTTAAGAAGTTGGAAAAAGTATCTTGCATATCATTATGGTTTGTTGATTTTTTTTCCCGGTTTTGCTGCTCCTCCATACAAGTTAGGGCCGAAGCAATCATAATAGGACTTTGCATGACCTGCGCTATGTCCAACACATTATTGACCCCACAAAGTCTAGCATGGACTAAAGGCACTAGGATCCTTGGAGGCTGGGGACTGACAGTCACAGTAGTGTTCCTAGGCTTAAGGGGAACACAGGAAAGGGTTCTGGGAAATGCCCCTGGGTCCTTGCACTTCATCGGAGAAGAGGACCCAGAGGAGAGTTTGGCATGCACAGTAAAGGATGCTCCAGGGATTGGGGGGGGGTAGGCACTGGGGAACGGGGAGGGAGGAGAGAGGGGAGGAGGAATGGGGGGAGGAGGAGGGAGGGAGGGGACCTGTGTACTTGTTAAGTTTGTATGAGCGGAAATAATAATAAAAAAAAAGAAGTTGGAAAAAGAAGAAAGCAGAGCAACCTGGCTCAGTGTTTCTTGAAGTTAGAAATCTGTAGTTACCTGAATATTATCTCAAGGTACTTGGGAGTTAAGTGTAGATTCTACTACTGATTTTTTTTAGATAGCATCAGATAAAAAACACAGAGATGAATTTAACTAGGAAGAACCCAACATAGCCTAGGAACAATAGTCAGAAGTAATAACTTGCTCACAGGCACAATAGCCTTTATCATACTTGGTGGATGTCCAGAGGATGTTGGTATTGAACACATACTCAGTAAATGTGGAGAAGGAACTGGCCGTGACATGGTAGACGTTGTGTGCACTGGGTTCCGCCCACCACTGCTACCTGGGACAGAACACCATCCACACAGTGATGCCACAGGTTTGCTGCTTAGTATTTATCATGAACATTTTGTCATAAAGTAATCACCTGCTTGTTCAAGTAAAATCAGTGTTTCACAAAATTTTTAACAACTGAGAAAGGACATCTTTTCCCATTTTTTTCTTGAAAGCTCACATGGGCTACTGGTGGCATGGGTGACACCAAGCATAATTTATGAATCCACAGGGGCAATTTATAGGCGCATGAAGGACAGGATGGGCGGAATAGCCAGGTTGTGTGCTTCTGGCTGGGATGTGCTTGCCCAGTGCCTAAAGACATTGCATTTATTTTCAGGAGGACAGAAAATCTACCTGCAGGAGCACCTGGTTGACAGCCATCTTGTGCCAGAGAAACCCAGCTTTTGAGTAGCTAGGTCTTATGCTGCATTCAAGGGACATGGTTAATTTGGATCTTCATGGACTCTTCTTAT
This sequence comes from Typhlomys cinereus, assembly GCA_023101885.1. Lineage (NCBI taxonomy): Eukaryota > Metazoa > Chordata > Mammalia > Rodentia > Platacanthomyidae > Typhlomys > Typhlomys cinereus. The sequence goes on along the minus strand of JALPQD010000024.1, from coordinate 9,859,055 downwards.
ATTTTGGAGAAGTGGCTCTTATTGTTTTGAGAGCAATATGCAGCTAGAGAAAGCTCGTCCCAAGGTTCATTCTGCCAGGACAGGGCACACCTGTGAGCTTGATGGGTATCTCCTATAAGGGCAGTCCGGGTGACATTTGCTGTCAAGGGTCACAAGAGTGACTCAGTTCCACCTGGCATGTTGAAGGAGCTCAGCTTACATTTGTTGAGTGGTCAAATCTTTCAACATTCCTTCTGAAAATAATAAAAAGTTTTGCACAAATTGTCAACACGTTCTGAAAAATGTATCGGAAACAAAGTGACTGATCATTTTCTTAAAAAATGTAGGAACCGACAAAGGGAACCTTTATTTCCTGTACAAGTCATTGTCAGAAGCAGTGAACCCCTTCATCACCATGGAGGTCGTTGTCAGCAAGAAAGGAAATGCCGTCACAATCAGACACAGGACGCGCACATGGAGGCTGAGTGCGAAGCTGCACTCAGACACGTGGAAGTTGATTTGCACTTGAGGAAAAAGTAATATTCAGAAAGAAAAATGAATGGCATCTGACAAAAGCAATTTGGGTGTGGGACACCAAGTCCACATTTTGAAAGAAGTACAAAAGTTGGGAGAAGCAGACAGTGGCCAGGGACAAATATGAAGTAAGGCAGGCTGCTACAAGGAGCATTTGTAGAAGTGAAACAAGTTGTTTAAAGCTTGCGTCTCCAGCGGGAAGGATGGCTAGGTGGATGATGGGGGAGGGGATGAGTGAAGCACTTATATTTGATGGTGCTCAGCACTTTTCTAGTGCCCTTTCGAAAGGAAAGTTAGGCCAGTGGTTTAGGACAAAGTTGAAAAATAATTAAATTGAATAAAAGAGACATTTCACAAGTAATAAAATCCAATCACAGTAAAAGCTAGTAAAGGAATGGTTAGCTGCCTGGTAAAAGCTGGTTCTGTGTACCACAATACACCAGGAATTAAGTCATCATTTTGGAGGCTGGGAAGTCTCAGCTGGCTGACACAGTATCTGGGGACAGCGCTTACTATGTGATGATGGGGTCACACATTCAGATCCTGTGCCAGAGAAGAAGAGAGTGGTGTATACTGGGCTGGGAGTCAGGAGGTAGATTACAGGCTCACTCAAAACAACCACTTTGCTAAGAATCATTGAGTCAAGATTAATCGCACAAGAGCAAGCTCATCCTCCCTTGGGCGAACTTGAATTTTGCTGAACACTCTCATCACCTTCTGATGGCCTCACAATTGCATAATATTACCCTAGGAGGCTAAAGAACAACATAGGTTTTGACAGGAACAAGTCGTAAGCTATGAAGACACCACATCTGTGATATAATCACTATATAATCCCATTTGATAATCTGTGATATAATCACTATATAATCCCATTTGGTAATTGGAGCAGTGGGAGTTAAGAAGACTTGGTTTCTCTGGCTGGGGATAGGGAAACCACTACCCATGGCCCAGTCCATCTTCGTTCCTTGTGCCCTCCATCGGCTGACCACCCCTCTCCTAAGGAGTGCAGGTCCCTGGTGTGACTGGTTAGTGCGGAGAGCCCTCTAGAGTTTGGGGAGACCTGGGCTGTGCTGGTACCTGGAAGAGAATGAGGGCCCAGTCTTCATAGCAGCTGTCAATGGGGGAACTTGGTACCCATTTTTGGAAGACTCTTAAGGACTCCATCAGTGCTTGAGAGGGTCATGTTGATAGCAGGCAGGTAGATCAGTTGTCTAGTCATGATTTGGTGACGAATTAGCAAATGTGATTATGTGGTGGGGTCTGAGCCTCTTCCATTGGCTGTGCCTTCCTTGAGAGTTCCAAGGTGAAGGGCAGAACTGAACCTAAGGAGCACCGAGTGTGAAGGACTAGCACTAGCTGTGCTGCTTTGAGTCACTCCTGGACCCCTCCCCAACCAGACTGTTTCTGTACAAAGCAGAGTAAAAGCCTTGCTGGGCTCATGCAGGTGAGGGGGCTTCACAAGTCGCTGGCACTCCAGCTGCTTCTTCCAGTCTTTCCTAGAGCAAGACAGGATTTCCAGCTTCTGCAAGAGCTTCACTAGCTACAACCTACAGCTGAAAGACAGATGCGCTCTCTGGAGCATGAGGTCATCCGTCAGCTCTTCTACCTTTTACACTGTTTCCATTTTCTCCTTGAATCCCCCGCAGGAGCACTTAGCAAGCATGACTCAGATAAACAAGGGATCCACTGAGTGACAGTCACACCAGGAGTTGGTTTTCAGCTGTCACAAAAGTGAAGCCCTTTGCTGTTGGCTTGGTTTCACGAACAGCTGTAGTAAGAACTGCAATAGCAGGAGAGTGCTGTGTGTGCACACTGCATCTGATCCTACAAGGAGAGCTTTCTAGTGCTCCTGCCCACACAGACTTGGACCCCTCCATCCCAGAGGACCTCCCTGTGCTGCTTTCCAAAACAGTGCTTTATAGAAGACCCAGGCAGTTACCACATTCTGTGAGGAATGTGGAGAGTGTCTTCCATTGAGAGATCAAGCATATCCTGCAGATACCACATTCTGAGAGGAATACGGAGAACGCCAAGCATATGGTGCTGCACGCGCTGACCTCTAGTCATTTTGCTTATAGCAAAGTTAGTCTTCCTACTTAGAAAGTCAAGAAACCACAGGCAAAGCTGCGGAGGTTAGATTACTCAGTAGGTAGAGGCATTAGCTGCCCCCTCATCTCTGTAGGTGTGTCTCACACACACACACATACACACACACACGCTTGTACACACATACATGCACAAAATGAAATATTAAAGGAAATCAAGAAATGGCTGATGTTACACATGTACACATTCACTGAGAACCACAGAGTATCACTTCACCAAGTAATGGATTTTGATTGAGACCTTCATATGTTGCCTGATGGCATGTGTCTATAGATGGGAGCAGAAGGGAGAAGGGGGGAGTCCCTGGACTTGGCAGGAGGACCAGACACTCTGTTGCCCTTGTCCGTTTGTCCTCTAGGCTCCCAGGGCCGCACATCTTCTCCACGCCGCCCGTGCTTCCTCCGCACTGCGCTAGGGTGACTGGATTTGCTCTGTGCTAAGCTGTGTCCAGGGTCTTTTCTCTTTTTAAGGAAAACTGAGGGCTTTACAGTCAGCCTCCCATTTGTTCCTGTTTCTGGGTTAGCGACAAGATATATGTCTGCAAGGTCCTGTGCCTTCCATTCTCCTTTCTAGCAACAGACATCTTGGGAGGAAGTACTGTTGGGCACTGTCACAGTTACGTAGGATGTCAGCTTGATGGCTGAGGGTTTGAGCTCTGGGCGCATTTGTAGAGAATTAGTAGTTGAGTTAAGCCCAAAGCAAACCTGCAGGAGATTGTGGGTTATACTGGCCCCTAGGCAGGTGAATAAAATGGAAGGAACTGCTTGAGAAAGGGAGCGTCCTTGTGTACACTTGACTAGACATGCTGGTCTGGCAAGTAAGGATTGTCCCTCTCTCAGCTGTTAAGTGAATATGGTGTGGCCAGTTCCCTCGGCCCCTTGGTGATGATGGTACCTGCTCTCCTGCCGGGCTGGACTGAGAACTGTAACTAGACAATCGTAACAGAAAACAAACCTTGTTCCTTTAAGTTGTTTGGTAATTTATCAGCAGTAATGAAGAGCACCTACTACAGTTCCCATGGATCTCTGGGCTTAGCGTGGGGTAGTTGCTCAGTAGATGCTGTGAGTTGTCGAGAAGAGAGGCAGAGGGCTATACCCATTAACACGAGCAGGATTTCTCAAGAGTGGCGGGTGCTGTTCAAAGGTCAGGTCGCTGAATTTTGCTGTGGGATTGTTTGGGGCATACGGTGTGGTAGCATCCACACCCTGCACACTGAGAACACTGTGTTCATCCCATAGCACACAGACCCCCCGCAGCACTCTGAGAAGCCTGGCCAACGTCTGCCAGGCCTTCTGTACAGGTGCCCATCGAGTCTCTTCATGTTTCCTCAGCCCACCTGCCAGTCGGGAAGGACACATGGAGTTTGTATTTGATATGAAGCACCCGAGAGGTGTAACTACACCATGTCTCAAAAACCTTCCATCCATGTCATAAACCCTCAGAGATTACCAACCCCGAACATTAAAATTATAAAGAAAACTGCTATCCAAGCTCTAACATTATAAAGCAACGCATTTTCAGTAAATCTTCCTTCTGGGTTTTGTGAATTCGGATGAAAATCAGATTATTCATTCCTTCTTTCACAATACAATCTTTTTCATCATAAAGAAAAAAGAAGCTATGCTGCAGGATTAAGTGACTGATATGATAAGTAACACTGCATGAATGGAAAATCACTGTAAGTTGGAATATAACTCATACCCCATATATTTTTCTCTTCTGTTCAATATTCAGCATATAAATGGCCCAAATTCTCCATGTTCAGAAGAAAAAAGCAGACAGAAACAAAGTGTCTGAGGGTGGGGTTGGAAGGCCAGCGTCCCCTGCTAGATGGCTGCCATTGTAATCTGTGATCCGTGGAGTCATATGATAATAGACTCCCTTGACTGTGGGAAGATTATTTATAGCAGAGAGAAATTATCATACCCCAGGGGAATTCAAAGTACAATAAATATGAGGATAGAGAAGAGTTAGGGGAATTTTTTTAATGCAAAATCATTGTAAAATGTGGAACCCGCGCTGTCACGTGCTCTGGAGCAAGCGCTGCCTCCTTCCTGGAGATGCTGGGTGTCGGCCCGATCATCTGGAAACCAAAGCAAGTCGGTAAATCCAGTCGCCAAGCAAAGAAGAGAAATCTATTTAAATCTATGCTAATGGGATTCCTGCATGCATTCAGTAAATTAGTGTTGTGACAAATACGTGGCCATGTAGCTTTTTCATTTCTGAGATTAGTTTTTAATCTATGATAAGAACTCTGGGCAATTAAGGGAGCTCTCAGTAGCTGTAACATCTCCTGTTCTGCCCAAGTGTCATGATGCCTGTTAGATTTCTAAGAGCCAAAAGGAAGCCCCTTCTAAGTGAGATGTTTCTAATCCTTGAAGTATTAATACTGGAGACCTCAGGCAAAAGCAATTCTCAAAGCATCCCGTGAGCTAGTTTTATATGTGATTATAGCACGTCTAATATCATGCGAATATTAAAGAGCTTTAAAACTTCTAGTGCATTGATAGTTTCCCATCCTCAGGCAATGATAAAAGCAGAAACATATTGCTTTAGGATAAGCCTTTAGGTAAATGTGTCATGCAAACATTACTTGAAAACATCTTAATTTCCTCTGACTCATAATCCCTGGGAGTGCTCGAATCTGGTTCCGTAAGACACCGTCTCTGCTGTGTGAGCAGAGCTGCATTTATCTTGTGCTGTCATTGTGTCCCTGTCTCTTTTAGCATAATTTCAGCATCAGGCAGCCTTCTCTTCGCTTCTGAGGCGCATCTGCTCCTCTTCAAGCTTCATTCACAGGACGAGCACGTGACACTGTGGCTGAGATTTTACTTATTACTCACTCAGTGCTAAAGAAGTCCAAGACCCCTGATTTGATGACTCCAGACTGCTTACCTTTGTAGATAACATTAGCTATCACCGATCTGTGCCTGAGCCTCCTTGCACTGATTACAATGCATAAAGAGATCTCATCGGCTTAAAGTCTACAAATAAAGTTTGCAAATGTGTACTGAGTTAAAAATGATAATTTGGCCTATCTCAAACTGACTCTTTTCCTAAGCATTTATTGTCATAAGGGCAGTTCTGAAGAGCTAAAAAAGCAAAGTAATTTGCACTGTTCTCTAGGCTGATTTTTCCAAAATAGCCTTACGTGTTTTCATAGTACCTATGAACACCTCCATTTGTTTGGCATGACTACAGGAGTTATAAAAGGCGCTCCAGCTTGGCCGCTTCTGTGATTGTTACTTCAGGGAGCTTTGGGGTGGACTTCTGCGGCTTCCTGCTGTGTCCAGTCTTGGGTGACTTTCCAAACCGGGTCTTTCCATCTAGTCTGGGAAGAGACTTACCATCCCTCCCTGACCCCGAGAATATAGAAAAGGGATGTGGGGAGCAGGGTTCCCGACCCTTTGAGAGTCGGTCACTCGCCTGCCATTGACATTTTTGTAGTAAATTGGGGCCATTTCTCTTGGGATGAGTTGAAATGGTGCAGCGAGTTTTAATTTTATGTGAGACTAGAAAAAGAGGCACCAGGGAAATGAAGACAGTCAATAACCCAGAGCTCTTAATTAAGAAAGTACTCAGCGACCCTAAATCCCAGTATCGATAAGCATGCTGGGCAGGCAGCGCGGCAGAAGAGAAGTGGCCCACTGGGTGTTTTTCCTCCAGGGGCTCACAAGAGCCCGGGCCTCTCCAGGCACTGGCACAAAGCCTCTGACTCTCCCCAGCTGTCACGAGAGAGCCCTGAAAACAGTTTCTCCTAAAATCATTTAATTTGAAAATTATGTCAATTTTTATGTATTTACAAATAATTTAGATCTAAATTAAAATGCCCCAGACCTACTTATGTTTTTGTGTGCTAATTTGCTTTTAATATTGAGCAGTTGGAAAATCATGCCATGGCCTGGAAAGCAAGTAGTGATGTCCTTGGTTCTAATCATGCCAGTTGCAAAGAGTTGAGTGGACCAAGCATAGCAGTTCTAGATACAGGATTGGCATGAGTCTAAGAGAGGAGGTTTGTTTTGTAATGCTTCCTTTCATTCAAAATTCACTTTCACACGCACACCTGTGCATACATACATATACACAAACACACGTACACACAAACATACAAACTCGTGTACACATACACATGCACATGCTTACACATATGTGCACATAGCACACATACATGTACACACATACACGTGTATGCAGATATACACATGTATGCAGATATACACATGTACATACACACAAACATGTATGCAAATGTATACAAAAGTGTGCACACATATTTGTACACCCTCAGCCTCGTGTGCACACACGCACACACCCCTATATCACTATAGATACCATTTCTCTATGAGAAAAAGCATGCAATACACATGAATCTAACTTATTTTGCTTGACATAATGATGTCCAGATGTATCTGCTTTCCTGAATATGACATAATTTCATTCTTCTTTATAGATAATTCAAACTTCACCGTGCATATATATTACATTACCCATCCACATGGTGTATGTTGAGTTTTACCTGGCAAAGACTTATTTTGATTATTTTCTACACTTATTAATATTTAACTTCTTTTTCAGTCAAATTAATGTATTTGCCTTTTTTTTCTGGCAATAATACTGATCAAGACAAATAAACTGGGAAGTATTGCCTTGTCTTGTTTTGGCCTTTTTTCCCTCAATTTTCTAACTGATTTCATATGTAAAGGGCATCTAGGTCTGAACTGCAGGTGAGTTTCAGGATCAGTTTCCTAGTCCACTTGGGACTACCCAGAATTTTTAAGTTTTCTTAATTTTTATAGAATTTTTGTTTGCATTTGTTTCCCATGGGATTTTTTTTTTGTGCAGAATTTAAGTATAAAATTGGTCACTATTGCCTTAATTTTTATGTTTGTTTATAATTTATGGCAGTATTTCTCCTTTTGCTTCTGCTGCTAGTAATTTGTGTCTTCCCTTTGATTTTTGATACATCTAAAAGTCGGTGGATATTTTTATTGTTCTTATGAAAGAATGAAATTCTTGTTTAATTCATGTTCCCTACTTTTAGCCATTCATTTTCAGTCTTTTTGTTATCATTTCCCTTTTATTCTGTTCATGTGATTTGCATTTCAATTTTTAGTTTCTTAGGGTAGAACTTAAGGCTATTGATTTGAAACCAGTTATCTTTGTAGATGTTTAGTTCTATAAATTTCCTTTCTATACTGCTTGAACTCATTTCAAATTTTGTATATATTATGCTTTCATTGATATTAATTCTATAATATGATTTAATTTTCTTTTTTATTTGTGGGTTATTCAAAATGTATTCAATTTCTTAATATTTTGCATTTGCCTCATTCTCTTGGGTAATGCCTAGAATTGAGTGGGTGATTATAACATAGGTACATGTTTGTCTCATACTTATCTTCCATCCATTCATCTTCTTTTACCTTTATTGATAAAATACCTTTTGAAAACTTACATTTGTATGCAGTTTTTGTTTCTTATTTTGATTTCAGACCTTTTGTATGCTGGAAAAATGATCTCCTGCTTTGCTACACTCCTTATCTATATATTTTATTCATATTTCTGAACTCTTCACATAAAATTATTCCAAAGTATTTTTGAACTATTATTTGCAAATAATTTCTACTATTCTATTTATTACTTTCATTCTCTTAATATCGTTCAAAGAGAAAAATTTTAATTTTATATGAAATGCAGTTAATACATATGTTCTTTTATTGACAATATTCTAGAAATATTTACTTACCCCATGGTGCAAAGATTTTTCTCACATTTCTTTTAGATGTTACATTGGTTATATGTTGCATTTACATCTGAGATTCTTTAGGAATTGGTTTATTATGTACAGTGCTTGACAGGTGTCAGAGTTCAATTGGTATTGTTTGTGCGCATATAGATGTTCAATATTTGCAATCCATTTGCTTCCATAATTTAAATGTCTTTGCACCTTCTAAATCTGTTGCTCATTTGTGTGTGGGTCTCCATTCTGCAACATTAATCAATTTTGTGATGCATATATAAAATAAATTTACAGGTCTTAGGCTCTATATGTATATTTAGTTTCTTTTAGAATTTTTTGCTAATTCAATCTTTCATTGTGATCATAGAGGTAAAGCAAAATTCATTTGTTTATCTCTTGCTTTTTATGAAGATAGGTTATGTTCTTTTTTCCAAAATAAGAAAATGTTTTTCTCATATGTAGTTATTTTTTTAAATTTTTTTATTATTTATTCAATTGTGCGTGTATATGTGTGTGCGCGTGTATGTATGTATGAGTGTGTATGTATGTGTGTGCATGTAGAACCATGGACAAATCCGGGAACCACCATGGACCGCCTCCTTGTTTACTCTGCCCCGGGATTCACAGGCTCTGCCCTACCAGGACCAGAAACGCAGGCCGCCCCCGCTTCCGCCCGGCGTCTATACGTGGTGTTAGGATCCGAACTCAAGACCTTCCGCCTGGAAGGCAGAGGCTTAACCCCTGAGCCACCTCTCCAGCCCCATGTGTAGTTGTTTTATAATCTGAAACTGTTATGATAATTTTTCATAAATGAAATTTGTTTGCATGCACCATCACCCCTTATAAATACCTCTGAATTAGCCAGATTCGTCATCATGTCATCAATGGATCTTTCATATGGTCCCATTTTCCATATAACTGACTTGAAGATGCTGTGTATTGACCATGACAACAGTAAACATAAAAATGTAATTTGTTCTTAATAAAATTCTTTTTAGGAACATTGGATATGTTCATTAATAATTCAAATCTTTAATAACTTTAATATATTTGAGCTGAAATGTCCTAATATTTGCTCAATAATGTCTACTGTAACATTCTATAAATATATAATAAATAGTATACTACTATATAAAAAAGTTATCATTTCTGCCTATTTGTAAGTGCGTTAAACTTCATGTGGACATGGGAGAGTCACACAACTAGAGAAAGATGAAATGTATGGGCTTCTTACCCTAGACGTCCAGTCTTCTCATTTCTTACTCTAATAAGGGTCAGATTATATGGTGTAATTATTTTCACTATTTAGTTTATTATAATTATTTAATTAAGAAATCACAAAGTAACGAAGGCTAAAGTATGTGAAAACATTGGGCTGTATAACAAATTATTTATTGGTAAATAGATAAATTCCTATGCTAAGAAAAAAAAATCAGAAACTAAACGTAACTACTAGGTATAACGGGTTGCCTAAATATGAGTGTTTAAGTTGGTCAGAAAGGAAGCATACAAACTAGCCTGAATTATTATGCATTTACAGTATGCCATGTGACTGGCATGTCCTTTCGTACCATAATTCATGTTAGGGAAATCTTGGAATAGCCGTGATCTGAACAGGACTCTGGAAGAGTAGCGTTTGACATCTAGCCTGGCTTTGCTGGGGTGACCCGTTCTCCTCATTGGTTTGTTGTGATATTTTAATGATCATGAATGTTAAGCATTAGACACGCGCCTGGGAACTAGTGTGTTTTGATTAGGGGAGAGCAGCAAATGTTCCAGTTGCTTTTGTACAATTGGCTTGGATTGCTCATAGTATCCTGGGGGAGGGACACAGGTTCAGCTGGTTAGACAAGCGTTGATCAGCTGGGAAAAGGAGCGTGCAGGCCACTCGCAGCAAGCTGGCTCTTCTGCTCTTGCTTCCTTCCTTGACAATGGCTTTCTGCCTTCTGTGCCAGACTCACTGAACCCTGAGTTGTGTCCTCTAGGGCGATGGTCTGGTTGCTGGACAGAAACAGTAAGCCTGTCTGTTTTCTGTAAAGCACTGACTGAGGTTCACACTCTGCCAGAATTTAGTACCAGTTTCCTGAGGGTTTGGTTTTAGTTGATCAAAAACAGTTTTATTTCTTAGAAGTGCACGCTATAGTGTAAAAATTTAGGATTTAATGATTAAAGCTACATACTTGTTGAGCGACTTCAATGAATCCACAGTGAATCTAGCGGAATGCGTGCCTGGAAGCCGCCCAAGACTTCCACTATGACCCTGCGGGAGGGGGGTCGCCCCCCTGCTTCCCGCTTCCATCCTTGCATCTCCTCCTCTTGTGTGCCCACCTGAAGCCAGGCTTCCTACCCAGCCACAGCATCTGGGCCTTGTGGCACACTTCCCCATTTCCTCTGTGAATGGGTTTTCAGGTTTATTTTGCAGAACGTCCAAACTAAATATAATACTGACACTCATCATTAAAAAGTGACCTCTCGGAGATTCTCAGGTTCGGCTTTGCCTTCACCCACATCTTTCTTTGACTTGCTAGAGCCTTTGTTATGTTGAGAGCTTTCACTTTCAGAGCTAGCTCCCGAATCAGGTCAGTGAACACATGCAAGGATACCCAACACCCCTGCATTAATCGGGAGCCCCTTAGAGGAGCAGAACAGGCTGTGCAGATTGAAAGGGGATTTCTTACAGTGGCCTGCACGGTATGGGCTGGTAGCAGCAATGATCGCCTTCACCTCGAAAGACTGGAAAGCCCATAGCAGCCCAACAGTGAAGTCCGGAGGATTCCAGTCATGGTGTGACTATGACTGTCCCCCACGGGCACACGCGTTTGTTTGCATCTGTAGCTGATGTTAATGTTTGGGAAGGTCGGGGCAGTTCTAGGCTGTCTGAAGAGCTTGCTGGAGGGAGGGGACATACCACAGGGACAGGACTCAAGATGTTGGCACTCCAGCCCTGCAGTCTCTTGCTCTCTCTGTCCATCTCCCACCGCCCCCTCCCATGATGACAGGTGTGACCCAGGCCATCCCCAGCTTCCAGTCATGCCTTTTCCATCACAGTGGACTCTGTTCCTCTCTAGAACTGTAAGCCAAATAAACCTCCTTTCTGCCTTCATACGAGTCTCAAGCAGCAGTGATTCTTGCAGAGCCTTTAGCCCACAGGGGTGGGAAGGCTGAAGGAGCTGGTTTCTAATGTCAGTTAAGAAGGCTACTAGCAACAGCAGCAGCAACGGGGCAGATGAATCGCAAAGCAAGACAGGAAGGCAAGCAGGCAAAGTAGGGGGTCAAAGGTCCTCCTCTGGCCCAGGCTGAAGATGCCGTCTACATTAGGGTATGTCTCCCACTTCAGTGAAACCATCCAAGAAAGGTCCCCACAGGTGAGCCCAACAGCTCATCTGGTATAGATTGATTGCCCTAACCACTAACCTTTAGGGAGCTATAGTGAATTACTAATTTACATCCACTAGGCAACTATGACCAAAACTGAAGCAAAACAAAAAGCCAGAAAATAGCCATGTCGTGGAATTGTGTAGACTATGATGCACATGCAGTGAAGTATGATTCAGTCTCGAAAAAAAAGGAACATTTGACACAGGTTGCAGTGTGGAAGACGACAGTTGATAGATGAAGTAGGTCATCCATGGCACGCCGGTGTGGCATGCATGGGCTCATGTGCATGAGAGACCTGTTGCAGTCTAATAAATGCAAGAAATAGCACTGGTCATCAGAAGCAGTGGGGCTGGAGAAATGGATATGGTATTTCCATATCACTCCTGTGATCAAGGCAGCCGCCTATGTCCTAAACATACTTAAAATGGTGAATTTTCCATGAGAGAAATTCTCGCATCTGATATCTGCATCCTTGCTCACCTGCTGAGCATAGCCAGGCCTGTAGCACCTCTGCTTCTCGTGTCTGCCCTGGACTTCCAACACCCGAGACATCTGGGCACTTCTAGACAGATGACCCTCCCTTCCATCTTTGTCTTGTCTCCTCCCCAGGAGCTATGCCATAGCCACTGCGGCTCACAGCACCCTGGGCTGGAAGCCCCCCAGTCACCTCATGTTTGTCAGAGGACCCACAAAGTTCTCTTCAATGCAGAGAACCCTAGAGTTGCCGATACTTTGATGGAGTCTGCAGAACGTAAAATGAATTTGCTGTTAGGGTACCTTATTACCTGTAATATATATACTGAACGAGGAAACACGTGTTGAGGCTTTAATGGCGTAATGTACTTTCATGTTTAATTTCAGTGCCATTAAAAATTTAGAGCATGCATGTGGCTAATCTAGTCACCCTGCATAATAGATGTTCAAATAATCGGTTTTATCTGAACCTTAAACTTGTGGACCAGGATCATCTTTTTGAGTCATGTTCTCACTGCCTAAGAAAATCAGATACATATACCATGTGTGTGATACAACATGGAAGAACCGTAGAGATGTTGTGTTCAATGCAGTAACTCAGACAGACAAAGATGAGCACGACATGGAGTGGCTCTGCACCAGAACCTTCCTGCCTTGACCTCCCTTCAGGAGTGGCCTCCAAGTCTCTATCTTTTCTAGATGAAATATGTCTAAACCACACATCACTACCTGAATGATGACAACCAAGATTAATAGTCACAGCCGCTGATGATGAGGAAAGCAAACCAAAGCTGTAGTGACCTGCTGCTTTCTGTCTCCTGGGTCACTACTACCAAACACTGTCAGGGCGTAAGTCCACTCCCAGAGCAGCCCCTGGACCCAGCGTGGGTGTGCTAACCTTTCTCTTACAGTTATTCATTTGCTCTCATTGTGTGCATATGATGTGAGTGTGGATATCCACACAACACAATGTGCATGAGGAGGTCAGAGGACAGCTTTGTGGGGTCAATTCTCTCTATCATCTTTACATAAGTTCTAGGAATTGAACTCAGGCTGCCATTAAATATCTGTTTGTAACTTCTTTACGTCAGACATGCTTAATGTAAAAAATGATAAAATATTTTGACAATGTGACACAAACCCAGCAGTGTCCTGTATAAATAGCTTTTGCATAAGCAGTAACAGTTATTGTTAAAAATACAACTGTGCACTCCTGTTCATTGTAGCATTATTTACAATAGGCCAGAAAGCAGAAGTGCCAAGCACCCACTGATGGGCAGATAAATGGTTCAGTAGACACGCACAATGGGATATCCATGCACTACAACAGGAATGAGAGGATTAATACCCGCTGCAAGGATGGACTTAGCCTCATCATGCCGTGAAATAGATAGGTCACAGAGGATACAGGCTGTGCAGTTCCCCTCTCATGGGGCTCTAGAGCAGTCACATCTGTGGAAAGAAGAAACAGGATGGTGAGTGGTGGAGAGAGAGATGAGAGTGGTCAGTGTTGTAGGAACAGGAAAGTTCTGAGCATAGGTGAGATAACCACAAGACTGCACCCAACTCTATCTGTGGATACTCAACATTTAAGCAGGTTAAGGTGGTAGATACTGTGGATTTTGTTATGATTAAAATCTAATGTTATGTTATCTTAGCAGAAAGAAATCTTTATTTCAAATTTATAAATAATTCTTTCTCTTGCTCGACAGGATGAATTATCCAGATAATTTTAAGGTATATATAATACCATCCATGTTATACCTTAAAATTGTTGCTTTTTTGGCATCAACCAAATGCAATATAAATTTTAATGATGGCAGTGTGTGTAGTATTTGAAGATATCTTTAGTTATTCTGACCACAAAATATTCTAGGCCTCTGGTGCCTTCAAAGATGAACTTCAAGTAAGGTTCTGGAATCTTCTGAAATTGCATGTGAAATGTTGAGAGACTTGTATGCATGTGCATATGCACATTTTCTGGCAAAAAGAACGTGTAGCTTTCATCTGATACTCAAAGGCTTGGACTATGTAAATGAACTGCATAGAAGCCCAGTGACTGCAGCTCAGCGTCTGGGAATGTGGAGGTGTGTTACTCTGTCACCCCCTACGTTTCTCTAAGAAGTAATTAATAATGGCGTGCATTAGCTTGGCAGGCTCAGGCAGGTGTTGCTAGGGTCGGCCCTGTGCCCAGGACTATTAAACATCTTCATCAGCGGCGGAGATGATGGAACACAGTACATGTTCCCCTTGTGGGAGGATGTCATAAAGTCAGACAAGTAGACAACTTAGCGGGGTAGGGTTGGGGCTGCACAGGCTCGTGACAGGCTGGAGAAATGAGCAGAGCGCAGGTACAGGGAGTCCAAGAACCAGACCGAAAGCAAAGGTCAAGGAAAAGCACATGGCAGTACCCCAAGACTCAAGGTGACCCACGTGGAAGGGTGGGAGAAGAATGAAAAAAGCCACAGGGAACCTGCTATGCATGGAAGCGGCTTGGGGAGCAGTGGGGGTCTCCTGTCTAGAGATGGCTTTGGGTAACCACGGCCACTTTTACTGGATTCTGATGATTTTGCATCATTCACATCCCTTATTCTGTTCTTCAAGCACATATTTGACATGAACATCCTTGCACATGCATCACAGAATGTACCTATGTGGCATGTGAGCACTTGTGCATGAGCAAGTATCTTTGCTACTTGCTTTGTTGTTGGATCTCTGGAATTCAAAAGCTGGGCTTTGCGAGACATTTTGGAGAACTGTTCATGAAAGGAAAGCAGAGATCGTGAAAGGAAAGAGACATTAGAGTTTGAAGAATAATTGTTTTGAAAAGAGGCAGTAAGTGCGTACCAGTGTGCAGAAAGGATATCAAGTGGCTGTGCCCCGTGCCCAGCAGAGGGGCTGGGGAGGGTTGGCGCCTCCAGCCTGGCAGCTCTCTCCCAGATCTTGGGAACTAGGACCGTTAGCCCTGCTATATCCATGTGGTCACTCCCCAGCAGGTCTAGGAACCTGGGAGTCCCCAGCCTAGGCAGCACCTAGTGCTACAGCTCTCATGCCCACTGGGAGTCTGTGACTCTCGCCCCCAAAGCCTGGCAGCTCCCTGGAGCACTTCTGGCTTTCAGGGCTGGAGTTTCCCTCCTCTGCTCTTCACAGCCCTCCATCCTTCACCCTCACCCCTCACCTTCTCTTCAGTTCACTTCCCCGGCTGCTCCTGCCCTGTTTCCTGCCTGAACTTTCTAGAAGCCTCTCAGTGTTGCCACCCTGTCTCAGCTGCCACCATTAGTGTGGCAGCTGCTGTGGGCCTTTGCTGCTTCTGTCACGGCTGCTGCTGTCATAGCCTTCACCCTTGCTGCAGTTACCGCACATGCCACACTGCAGGGCAGGGCTGCTGTAGCCTCTGTGGGTTCCACACTGCAGGGCTGCTGTGGTCGCTGCTGCTGCTCCTTCCTTTGTGAAACCAGCCCAGCCTGCTTTGCTAATGGTGGGAATCAAAAGTGGGCCAAAAAACTCCACTTAAAAGAAACCTCTCATTAGCCTTGGGAGAGGGTGGAGTCTGCACAGGAGTGACAGCAAGCCAAACATCCTGCTTTCAGGGCTGCAGCAAAAGGGAGTTTTTGTATCAATTCCAGGAGACCCTCGTGTAAGAGAGCGGTGCTCACACCTGTCCTGACATGGCCCTGTTGGCTTCAGTGACAGCAGCCCTTCTGTAGGCCCCCAGAGGAAGGGCGTCTGCTCTGGCCAAGGTGGACATGGCGGCAGAGAAAGCGCAAGGCATCTGAAATGCTTGTGAGTGGGGTCTCCCCACCAGGAGCCAGAGCTGGGCTTTGGCAGCCAATGCAGCAGTGATACTGGCTGATAGAGTGTCCCCAAAGTGTGTAGAGTTCAGGACAGCCAATGCAACAGTGATACCAGCTGACGGACCACCCCCAAAGCATGAGAGCTGGATATGACCAGTGTAGCAGTGATAGCGGCTGATGGAGCACCCCCAGAGCGTGAGAGCTGGATATGACCAGTGTAGCAGTGGGAGCGGCTGATGGAGCACCCCCAGAGCGTGAGAGCTGGATATGACCAGTGTAGCAGTGAGAGCGGCTGATGGAGCACCCCCAAAGCATGAGAGCTGGATATGACCAGTGTAGCAGTGAGAGCGGCTGATGGAGCACCCCCAAAGCATGAGAGCTGGGTATGACCAGTGTAGCAGTGAGAGCGGCTGATGGAGCACCCCAGAGCGTGAGAGCTGGGTATGGCCAGAGCAACACTGATAGTGGCTGACCATCAGTGGTCACGCTTTGCTCAAGGCAGCCAGAATAGGAGCAAAGGGTCTAACAGCTGCCAGCTAAGGACTCAAATCACTCTTCCCCTAACACCTTCTCGTGGGAAAAGCAGATACCGGAAGGAGTGCTCAGGATGACTTCATGTCATTGGCAGCACTCATGATTTTTAACAGTGCTTAGTGTTTTAGTGATTTTATACCCTCCCACTGCTTTGTAGAGATGCAGCTCTCCTCTGGCTCAGCTCAGAGGAGATGGCTTCTGTGGGCATGTGTGGTTAGACGCAGAAAGTCATCTACGTTATAGCAAATGTCTACATGGTTTGCTGCGAACTAACCTTTTTTACCTTGGAATCATCTACATTGGCCTTCCTCCCAAATCTGATAATGACTATTGTGATTTAGTAGAAGTAATGTGAACAGGAACCGTTTTTTTATGTAGCTAAAGGCATTTTGTCAAGTTGTAGTCCAGCCAACATTTTGGCTGGAGGTACAGGGTTCATAATCTGCAGTGCTCATCTGGAAAACATCTGGCCTCATGTATTCCAAGGCTCCTGGGAGCCAGGTAGACACCTGCAAAGCTGTTCTCTAGATGTGGTTTGCTTTGCTGCAACCTAGGAGAAGGTCATGTCACTGTCATTTACGTGTTATAAAGCATGACACAAGCCTTTGGCCCAAATTACTTGTCAGTGATCTTTTAGGAGCTCTGACGTTTTCCTATGTGACTCCTTGATTTGAACAAATGACATCAAATATATTCACTAAAACATCCTGGTTGGATAAAGAGATGAGAGAGGAAAAGTCTCCAGGATATGCCATATAGCCGAGTATATCTTGCTTTCACTTGATTCCTGCAGTTCACCTCTTGCCTATGAGTAGAGAAGCTCCAGAAGGGCGGCCTGCTCCAGAACCAGGAAACAGAATTTGATAAAAGTCCAGCGGAGGCTGGACTTGTCCTCCTGGGGGTTCGCTGGTTGGAGTTAATGTTTTCTTCTAAAGGAAACCGTTTTTAAACCCTTCCCTGACAACAGACAGGTACCCTTGTGTTTTATGAAAGACGACAGGAAAATTACATTACCAAAAAGAAGCCAGAGTGGGTAGGCATACACTCGGGTGGTTGATTGGGGAAAAATAGACTAATATCAAAATAGGAAGAGCAGAGCAGAAATAATGAATTTGCCTGCATCAATCTCCTCTCTCATGACCTCATCATGCCAGAGATACCCATCGATTTCACTACAAGCAATAAATATTAAAATGAAATTTTTGAGTATCTCATCTAAGGCTTCCTGACATCAATTGTTTTCCCAATTCTTCCCCTGCACACGTCGAATACCTCTGCATCAATCTTTCATTCTGACCAATCTCGTTCCAATTTCTCTCTTCCCACAAAGAGCTTTGGTTCCCCCCCCTTTTTTTTTTTTACTTTTGCCTCTTCTTTCTGAGCAGAGGGGCATGGATATTATTTTTACACTCCATTGTGGCTGTGTCTCCATCGATCAGGAAATGAAAAGTGGATTTGATGGATGTGGCCTGACCCCTAAGGCTACAAACAACATAGCCTTGTATAGTGATTCCTTGGCTCCTGATGGCCGTGATGGAGGAGAAGCAGAGTGTGTGTCTGCAAAGCACAAGGGTTCTCCTTAGAGGGGGTCTGGACAGACTGGAGAAAGGATATTGCAAAAGCAATTTATTCCTTAAATGCCATCTGCATGCAATTATCAGCTTGACGAACATTTCAAAATGTCTCAAAAGCAAATGTCGGGGACGTGGTTCTTGTCTGACTGACCCTTTGATCCCAGAATGTACCAGCAATAAGTACTTTCTGTGTCTTAAAACCAAGAGCAGCAGGAATTTCTTCATAATCACCCATGGTTAGTACTAATGAGACAGCGTTTGAAAGCACAGCTGTGGTTCATGACCCAGTTTATTTGAGAATCTCCGTGTGTTTTCCTCGCTGTGTGCAGTGCAGTCCAGACTTTTGAGCTAAGGTGATTTCTGTCTCATTTGCATCAGACAGAGCAGAAGGATGTGGCCTGTCAGCAGGCTTTCCAGCTTCACCTTCCTCTGCTGCAGGACTCAGTTTTTTCTTCAGGGTGTACTTCAAGTCTTTTCTTACCTGCCCATGTCACCTGTGACATATAATGTGATGATTGCAGACAGCTGGTCCTCTTGTTTCATGGTTGAGATTGTATAATAGCTCACTCTCAAAGGCAGCCTGCAAGTGTCCTTCACTAGGTCCATCCACAGCTTGATCTGAACTTATTTATTTATGTGTGTGTGTGTGTGTGTGTGTGTGTGTGTGTGTGTGTGTGTGTATCAGAGGGCACTATGTGTCCCTGTGGAGGGCCAAGGGTGGCTTCAGGAATCACCTGGATTGCTTCTACCTCCTTTTTGCTTCTCTCTGGGATTTCCCAGGCTCTGCCCACCAGGTAGAACTACAGGCTGCTACTGCCATTTCTGCCTGGCCTTTTTACATGGGACCTGGGATCTGAACTCAGGATTTGCTGCTTGCAAGGCAGAGTCTTAACCCCTGAGCCGTCTCTCCAGCCCCACAGATAGGTTTGAAATTAATTCTTTTGAATTGGGTGCTCACATTTGAAAACCAGACGATTCCATATAAAAATCCAGACCTGTGTTTTCCTGTGAGCAGGCAACACACCCAGAAGCTGTAGGTGGCCGCCGTGTGGGCAGCAGTAACTCCTGGTCCCTGGAGACCTCCGTCCAGCTCCCTTTGCCTCAGTTTTCCTTGCTAGACTTGTAGGTCTGGGGTGTTGTGATCTGTCGGAATGTATCTTTTCTGAGCTGTTACTGTGTTATGAACTCTTCGGAGTCAAAGTGATCTTGTAATTTTTCTCTGTCCCTACACTGCCAGTCACAGCCCAGAGACATAGTAGCTGTTCAGTAAATTAATTTGTGAAAATACATCTATTGTGTGCAGCCGGCCATATGGTAAGCTTCTTGGGGACTCAGGGAAAACAATCTCCAAACAGTTCACACAAATTAAATGATTAATCTTCACAACTCCTTTTTGAGATTCACAAGGGATATATGGTATGGGGATTAATTTATGGTGTGGAAAGAATAACATTTAATGAAATTATTCCCAATTGAATGTTCTGGAAGATTTAGATACACAAAGAGTAATTGCTTATACTGAAAGTTGCCCTGTAGGGGTTAGCACCAACTGGCCCTGCACCTCCAGCTGCCGTGACCTCCCTGCCTGGGATGGGTACAGGCTCCCCTAGTCCTACAGCCTCTTACAGCCTCTTAGGACCATGGCTCCACCTGAGCCTTGTCACCAGATGGCACATCTAAAAAGAAGAGTTTCACTGTTTATGGAATATACATGGAAAAATAACTAGGTTAATGTGATTATTTAATACTCATTTGGAAGAAATGGTTAAATATCTCTTGTAAAAAATTTTCCTTTGTAACAGGTTAAAGATACTGTACCAAGAAAAGCATTGTTGAAATCAGTCTGCATAGTTGCTGATAAATGACCATCAAATGGCTTAAGGAACAAGGGTTAATTCTCTCATACGATTCCTGGTTACAGTTCTCAGTCCAGCTTGACAGGAGAGCATGCACCAAAACCAGGGCCGAGGGAACTGGCCGCACCATCACCACATAACATCTGAGAGATGGACAATCCTTACTTGCCAGACCAGTTTGTCTGGCCAAGTGAACAGAAGGATGCCAACTCTCTCAACCAACTCTCCGCGATTTATTCTAGGGCCTAATCGCACCCACCATAGGCTGGGCCTTCCCCATCAGGTAGACGATCTCCTTCAAGTTCTCTCTGGACTTAACTGAACTACTAATTCTCTACAATATGACCAGAGCTCAAACCCTCAACAGTCAGGTTGACACCTGCGCCTAACCATGACAAGCATAATATTAACATATAAGGACAGAGAAGTACATAAACATATAAAATACAATTTCATCTGTTGGGTTTCAATACTTAAACTGAAATCCTGTGTATGTTTTAACACATTACAATTGAAAGCACACCAAAAAGACTTATCTTTCAAATTCTAGGTGACACAGAGATATTAAAAGTATTAATGATAATTTTAAAATCTCAGAACAAATTCTTGGATTTCACAAAGCTTGCTTAAGAAAATAAAAATGTGAGAGTCTGGCATGCACATTAAAGGATTTTCTGGGGATTGGGGGGGAGGCACTAGGGGATGGGGAGCGAGGGGTGAAGAGAGGGGGAGTGGGGGGCGGGGGGAGGAGGAGGGAGGAAGGGAACCGGTGTACCTACTAAGTTTGTATGAGCGGAAATAATAATAAAAAAATGTTTAAAAAAAGAAAATAAAAATGCAATTGTGTGTCTTTGTGTGTGTGTGTGTGTGTGTGTGTGTCTGTGTGTGTGTGTGTGTGTGTGTGTGTGTGTGTACATGTGGAAACATGCAAGAAAACACTTAAAGTTGTGTGTCTGTGGAGGACCAAGAGTACCATTGGGAATCATCCTGGATTCAGGAATTACTTGCCACTGCCATGTCTGTTGGGCATTTTCCAGGAATTTAGATCCAAATTCAGTTCTTTTTTTTTTTATTTCAGCTCATACAAACTTATTAGGTACACCAGTTACCTCCCTTCCTCCTCCTCCCCTCGTACCCCCTGCTCCCCCTCCCCATCCCTCTCCCTCCCCATCCCCCAGTGCCTCCCGCCCCAATTCCCAGAGAGTCCTTTCTTGTGCATGTCTGATTTTCCTCTGGGCCCTCCTCTCTGATGACGTACAAGGACCCAGTGGCCTTTCCCTGAACCCTTTCCCGTGTTCCCCTTAGGTATAGGAACACTGCTGTGGCTGCCAATCCTTTACCTCCAAGGCTCTTGGTGCCTTAGCAGATGCTAGACTTTGTGAGGTCAACAGTGTGTTGGACAATGCACAGGGCATACAAAGTCCAATTATGATTGCTTCAGCCCTAACTAGTATAGAGTATCTTATATATCATTGCTCCTCCCATCCTTTTGCTCTTACACTCTTACCGCCCCCTCTTCCGCAAATTTCCCTGAGCTTCAAGATGGGGAGAGATTAAGTCAAATTTAGTTCTTTTTGCTTGTGAGGCAAAAGTTTGAAGTTCTGGGCCATCTCTCTAGTCCCAAACCACCATTTTTGACATGAGGAAGGGTCACATAGTTTTCCCATCTTTAATTGATGCAAATTCTTGGATATTCTTTGGATCTCAGGTCCCAAAATCACTTAGACATAGAAACTTGCTTGAGATTTGAGCTCTGACCTAGTGAACAGAACTCATCTGGATACTGAAGAAATTGCAAAAAAGGTGCTGTGTAGAACTATGAACCCGAAAGCAATGGCAAGGATCTGGGATGAAGTACAGCTGAGTGGGTGTTCACTAGACCCTCATCTTTCTCAAAGCACCTGGTCAGGCAAAGTCCAGCTGGCTGTGAGTGAGTGTTGTGAGTGGGACTGTGCAGTGTGCAGGGCTCTGTGAGTCTGGGCTGTGAGGATTGTGCAGTGTTGTGCAGTGTATGTGAGTACTGTGCAGTGCAGTACTGTGAGAGCTGTGCAGTGCTGTGCAGAGGTGTGCATGCTGAGTGCAGTGCAGTGCAGTGCCGTGCAGAGCTGTGTGTATTGTGAGTGTCGTGCAGTGTTGTGCAGAGCTATGCAGTGCTGTGAGTGCTGTGCGTTCTGTGAGTGTTGTGCAGAGGTGTGAGTGCTGTGAATGCTATGCAGTGCTGTGTAGTGTATGCAGTGCTGTGCAGAGCTGTGTGTGCTGTGAGTACTGTGCAGAGGTGTGAGTGCTTTGAATGCTGTGCAGAGCTTGTAGTGTATGCAGTGTTGTGCAGTGCTATGCAGTGCTGTGAGTGTTGTGCAGTGCTGTGGGTGCTGTTGTAGAGCTGTGAGTGCTATTCAGTGCTGCGCAGAGCTGTGAGTGCTATCAGAGCTGTGCAGTGCTGTGTGTACTGTGAACACTGTACAGTGCAGTGCAGTGCTGTGCAGTGCTTTTCGATTTACAAAGACTGCTGTATGTAATTGTTGTTTCTCAGGTGCCTTTAAATTTGTCTTACTCTTCTCTGTGTAAAAAGCCAGTGGAGTTAAAAATAATGAAAAACTGCACATCATCAAAAGAGAAGTATTTGAGCCAAGTACTAAGCTTTAGTTATCAGAAATGCCTGAGATTCCACATAAAGGTGTGTGTGTGTGTGTGTGTGTGTGTGTGTGTGTGTGTGTGTGTGTGTGTGTGTGGGTGGGTGTGGGTATGGGTGTGTACAAGTGTCTCTTTTCTTTTCTAACCCTAAATAGACAGGTTAAAATGAAGGTGACATTCTAGACCAGGCACTGTGTTCAGAGGCACAAGAGAGAAGTTCAATATAGTAAAATCTTCATCCTGGTTGTTTGAACTTTGGAAAAGAATCAACATAAGTACAGATGGAAACAGATTGCTTGGACAGTTGCAGATCCTCTAAAACAGGAGAGGTTGAGGCAGTGTAGACAGGATCTCAGGATATATAAGCATCAAGCAAGTGCCCGGAGTTTAGAAAGGAAGGAAGTCACTGAATGCTCATCCTGCACTGTGCGTAGATGGCACCAGTGGCTTGTTGTCTTGTCTTTTCTCAGTGACCTGACGGCATCCTCTAAAATTCAGCAAAGACTGGGGACATGCTTCAGAGGGTAAAGACCCTTGCCAGCAATCTTGACAGCTTGGTTTAACCATCAAAACTCATGTGGTGGAAAGAGAAAATGACTCCTTGTTGGTTGATTTGCACACACACACATACATATGCATGTACACACATGCAGCCAGGCACACGTATGATGAATGAAATGTAAAAAGTTGCAATATGTGTATAAAAAGTGGAGACATAAAAATGAAATAATGAGCAACCAGGTGTATTTATTTCACTTGCTCTCAGCTATAGGATTTTCCCCAAACCTGTCTTTGCTGGCTGAATTTATGTGGGATATTAATACATTTTGATGAGTAAAATATGCTTATAATCAAACCTGCAGGGAAGGGTCTCCCTCACACTGCTTTATGTCCTCCACGGATGCTCAGGCAGCATCCTGTTTTCTGGTTCATCCTTCTTCGGTATATTTTTTTGGAAAGGTATTTAATTTCTTATTTCCTTTTTCCTTAAGCAAAAGATAGATTTATGTTGTATACGTTCTAAAACATCTTCATATTTTATAGAGAGTAGAGATCAAGTTTGAACACTATTATTTTGTGATATTCATAGAGATTTCTCTCCTGTCTTAGGCTGTATGATAATTTAATGTGCATATTTTCTATATTTGATAGTCCAATCTTCTTTGGAAAGGCATCTCATTATTACTTCCATAGCTTGTTTCCAATACTGAGTCTTAGAGAAAATCTAGGGTTTGAGATGACATTGGAAATGAGTGGTCGTTCTGCAGAAGCAGCACATGCCATAGACATGAGTGTGGGCATGAGGAGGTTGCAGGAGCCTGACCAGAAGCCCACTACTGCCAGACATGCTGCAGCAGCCTCCTCCCTCAGGTGACAACAAATTCAAAGTTCTTGAAATTGTTGTAAGTTTCAGTGGTGTGACACAAAATGATTATGGGAGAATATTTAGTCAAAATGGTAGAACTTAACATGAAAGTATACATAGTGATAGATATTCTATGTTAACTTTTTGTTGAAATGTCACAGGTTTTATTTTTTTGTTTTTGCCTGCCTGCATGTGCACACACGTGCACTATGTGTGAGTGTGTGTGCCTGCACGCATGTGTGTGCATGTGAGTGTGCATGTGTATGTACACGTGTGTGTATGTGTATCAGAGGGGACACCAGGAATCATCCTGAGTTGTTCTACCTCCTCCTTATGGCTTTGCTCTGGGATTTCCCAGTTGCTGTCTTTCAGAGCAGGTCACCATCATTCTGCTGGCTTTTTCATGTGGGGATCCAAACTCAAGATCTTTTGCTTGAGAGGCAAAGACTTTAATACCTGAGCCATTTCCCCAGCCCACTTTTGATATTTTTTTATATCTTGCTTGACATTGAAATATACTTTAAAATATGCACAGATATTTTTATGTATGTTTGAGAAAATTGGTTGTGTTTGCAAATACTGCCTACTTATGTTCTCTGTGGAGAATGTGTGCCTGTATACATATGTGAACATGTAGTACCCACCCACAGGCCCTCGCCGTGACAGGTGTGTTCAGTGAGGTTGACAGGAGTGTACTACATGATTCAGGGTCCTCTAGATCAGAGCCAGCCCAGTGATACAGAAATAGATTTGTCATATTGTCATTCACAGTAGGGGCTGAGTAGTCCACCAGTGGCTTTCCTAGAGGAAGAGACTGGAAGCCTCAGTAGCCCGTCTGGTGCTACGGGACTGAAGGATTCCTGGAGAGCTACTGCTCTTCTGTTCTGGAAGCCTAAAGATGGTGACCAGAGCCTGGGTTCTGCTAGCACTGATGGATGGCAGCAATAGGCGCAGCGGCGGGAGCAGCAGTGCGGACGCATTCGTCAGCAAGAAGAGAAGGCAGGCAAGCCAGACAGTGCTACCCAGTCCAGGGGAGAGTCTCCCTCTGAAGTGAGTGCTTCCTGCAAGTGCCCTCCAGACCCGCCCGAAAGTGTGTCTCCTCGTTGATCACAGAACCAATCAAGTTCACAGCCAAGATTCGCTATCACAGTACCCACTGAGGGCTTTGATGGAGTCACAGTAAATTCCGGAACAGGGAGATTGATCTGAAGTTAAAGATGCAGCCAAGGGATGATCAAAGAGCATGAATCTTCTGTTGCTGATTTGAAAGCTCTCACATGTCTGGACTATTAAACCAACACCTTTTTATGAGCCACAATTTCCATGACTGCAGAGTCTACAAATCCCAGCTGTGTTCTGTGTCCGGGGCCCCACAGGCTGACATGGAGCCTCACCAGGGGCGCGGGGACAGTCTTCAGGCATAGGTGATTTTAACGGGGTTTGGTTTCTTCAGGCGTAGTGGTGGGATTCTCTGTGCTAGCCATGGTCTAGCACAGCAGGGTCAGCGCCTGGGTTCCAGCCACTGTCCCTGCCACAAACCCTGACCTATCAGAACCTACATCAGAGAATTGCACCTGCACCTTTGAATCCCCCCAACTCCAATCTCTATGGTCAGGTCACCTCCATCTCTCTAAGGACTCACTGAGTCCCACCTAACTTTGCTTCACTTAATCCTTTCTGGTGTTAGTTACACTCTAACCATCAGGATGGCACCCTATCATGTTGAAAGATTCCTAGGAACTCAATATCAGGGGCTGGTGGTGTTGGTGGGCCATCTCGGAGTACTCCCCACCGCCCCCAGGTGGGCACTGTTTGGGAGACTGCAGTATTCCTCCCAGTGAGAGGCTTTAAGCCTCAGTTCAGATTTCTGAGTAAAGACATGGGAGGAATGGATGCAAGTTTCAACAGATGGTCAAGGAGATTTTCTAGTGGGTGGAAAGAATAGGGAAACGTTTAAGCAGTAAGTTCAAACCAGATCAAGGTATCGATTGAAGCAAAGAGGAAAGCAAAGAAGAAAGACGCATCTTGGAGCAATGAGTCAGGGAGTTCAGGGTGAAGGCTGAATCTCAGTTAACAGGCATCAGAAAAAGGGTATTATTAATTTGGTGTTTGGAGACAAACAAACGACTTCAGCCCAAGAGCTCAGGTCCGTGGGAAAGATTTCTGTAGATAAGTCGAAGCTTTGAGAATAAATGTGCCTTTCAAGGAAAATGACTTTGAGGCCCTCCAGGGCCAAGTTAAGTTTTAAAACTCGCGTGTTAAAGGACTAACTGCTAGCGGGACTGGGTTTGGGCATTGGGCATTGAAAGAGGTAAAGTTACAGGAGTTATAAGCCTAGGGATGTAGCCCACAGGGCTGGGCACTTCCTAAGAAGAGAAGACTCCAGGAGAGAGCACAGTGAGCAGGAGGCCCTTTGGATACTGAAGAGAAGCCGACCTGTGAGCCTGTTGCTTTTGGAACCAGCATCATGGGCGATGAGGAAGCACACAGTCTCTGTTGAGGCACCAGGTGTCATATTGCGGAAGCCCTAGCTGGCCCCGAAACTGTCTGGAGAGTGTCTAGATACCCTGGAGAGTGTCTAGATGCATGCATTTGGGAGGAGAAGGGGGCAGGATGGACGAGGTCTAAATGCTGGATCTGCACTGCGGTGAATACATCAGGGACCCAGGGCAGAGGGCTGGGAGATCTCAGCTTGTCTTCTCTTGGCCAGCATGTGCTGACCTTGTCAGGCCTCTTAGCTGCTGGAACACTAGACATTAGATCCACGCGCAAGGTGACCTCCTTGTCTGTCTGGGCCTGGGCGTTCTCAGCTTCTGGCTGTGTGTTTGTCCACGTGCGTTTCTCTAAACTGTGATGTGTAGACGAATGTCTTCCCCTCAGTTGTCCCAGGAACATGAAGCCTGGACGCATCACTGACCAACTACCCTTCTTCCTTATAGGCCATTTTATTCCTGCTGCCGGCCAGGCCATGTCTTGACACTCACTGCAACATGTTAGCAAGCAGGTTGAAGACCAGCAGCTAGAGGTGGCAGAACATTATCGACAGGGTCTGGCGAGATGGCACAGTGGGTAAAGGTGTCTACCTCTCAGCAGACGACCTGAGCTTGATCTCTGGAGCCCACATAATGGAAGGAGAGAACCAACTCCTACAAGCTGTCCTCTGCCCTCCACACATGTGTTACACCATAGTATTACACACCATAACACACACAATAAATAAATAAGTAAATAAATAAATGTTTAGAATTTTAAAAAGAATGCTGTCAGAAGTAAACCATAAAATAAATGCAGTATGGGACAGAGCTCACGGAGCCCCGGCCTCTGGGTCACTCCCTGGACTGTCAGCTCTGTCCCCACATCTGGACTCTTTCATGAGCACTCAAGCGGGCTGGTCAGCACTTCCTCTACAGACCCAGGGTGTTGCTATGTGCCCGGGTCCTGTCCATGCATCTCTGTTCAGGGACACATGTGGAAATATTGGGAAATAACTCGGACGGAAGTTTTGAAGAGGTTAAATGTTTGCATCTTGGAGAGAACCATTCCCGCAGAGACCCAAAGGGCGTCCTGCAGCCTCCATGAAGGGCTAATGGGTGTTTTGCAAGACCCGTGCCCTGGGAGGGCTGGGCAAGTCCCAGAAAATATTCAGTTGGCATCGAGGCTGGAAGGAGCAACTATGAAATCTTCTGTCTGTTAGCCTTAAAAACAACGGCTTTCACATCTCTGGAATGTGGTATGGATTCTGAGAGAATGAAAGTGTTTTTTCTTATTTCTTTTTTAACAGGAAAGAAGCAACACCATGCTGAGAAATAATATTTAAAAGACTGACAAACCATACCGAATATAGTAGGCATTCCTATCTGCGTTTGCATTCCAAATTTTATGAAAGTAATTGTGCATATATAACACCGTTGTATTATCTAGAGTAGATAGTTTCATAAATCATTGCCTGCCTACTGCTGT
Source organism: Typhlomys cinereus (assembly GCA_023101885.1). Lineage (NCBI taxonomy): Eukaryota > Metazoa > Chordata > Mammalia > Rodentia > Platacanthomyidae > Typhlomys > Typhlomys cinereus. The sequence goes on along the minus strand of JALPQD010000024.1, from coordinate 9,831,126 downwards.
GTTTCCATAATGCTGGTGTACAAGTTCAGTACATTTTTGTGTGAAAGTGTTTGCATTATTAGGAAAAGAGCTATCGGAAGATGCAAAGCAGCATGGATGATGCTCAGCGCTAATATGTCGAAAGCACTGTAGGTCTTTTTTGTAAGAGTCACATAAATAAAACTAAAGAAAGTTTGCATCCAGTGCATATAACATTGATATAGATTTTGATTCATTTTTTTTTCTAAGAAAACGCATACTGAGACTGATCTGGCTGTGCTTAAATTTATAAAGAACAGCTTAGAAAGATGTAGTTATTTATTTTGTGCAGAGCAACCAGTGCTAGAAGCGGGACTTCCATGTGGCCCCCTGTAGCATCCCAAGCCCAGCCCCGTGCACACAAGTAGCTCAGAGGAGGAGCCAATAAAACTATGAGTGTGGATCAGTGGATGAATGAACATCTGTGCCACACATGTGTGCAGAATAGCAAGTTTCATAATACTCATAATTAAAGTTGCATCTAATTAAATAGAAACACACCTATAATCCTCAGGGACTTTTTAAATTCATGGCATTGAATACTTTGGTCTATCTGAAAAATAAAAGAGTATGTCATATTTAAAAGAGTTGATCTCAAAAGAGTTCATTCTCAACTAATGATAAAACCTACAGCCCTAAGAATTGCAAAATAAATCCAGTTAAACTTCCCTCCCAGCCACCATTATCCCCTTTCTGGATCAGGTATGCCCTGCAGGACACGGTGGGCCATGCTGTGCCCCTGACCCTGGAGCCACATGTAAGGCCAGCAGGAGACACACAGTCAGAATCAGAGAACCGAACCTAACCTCCAGCAGAGCAGAGAAGTGTCTCCTGTGTGTCTCTCTGTTTTGGGGCTGGAGAGATGGCTCAGAAGTTAAGACTCTGCCTTGCAATCAGACGGTCCTGAGTTCGGATTCCAGGTCCCAAGTAAAAATACCAGTGTGAAAGGGCAGTGGCTTACACTTATACTCTAGTGAGCGGAGCCTGGGAAATCCCAGATGGAAGCAAAAAGGAGGTAGAAGCAAGTCACCTTTGGTCCTCTATAAGGACACACAATGCCCTGATACATACACACACACACACACACACACACACACACACAAATGAATGAATAAATAAATGGTATTTTTTTCAGACATGCCTTGTCCAGAAAGATTTCATTTACATGCAGCTTTTGACTTATTTTTGAAGGTGGGGGATGGCTGGGTGCCTGCTGGCTGCATGAATGGCACCATTTGTCTGGATGCAGCTCCAGTAGATTACTGGGATAAACAGAGACTATATGTGCATTGGCGTGTTAAGATCACGTCAGAAAAAACAGGCCTGAGAACTCACTTACTAGATACTAGACCAAGTAAAGGGCACAGCTCCCTCCCCGGGATTCCATTAAGCAGCAGATGCCCAGCATTAAGATAGCAGATGGCCCCACCAAGCTGGCCTGTGACACCTGGTATTTCATGGAAGACCTAACTCTCCGCTGCCCTCGGGTCTTCAATTCAACTCAGCCCTGTCTGTTTATCTATCTCTTATCTATTCGTCTGTTTATCTGTCTCTGTCTATCATCTGTCTATATATGTATCTATCATGTATCTGTCTATGTGTATATATGTATCTATGTATCATCTATGTATCATTTGTCTATATATATGTATATATCTATCATCTATCTATATGTATAAGTGTATGTGTTTATCATCTGTTTGTATCTATCATGTTTTATCTATGGATGGATGTATCTATATATGTATGTATCTATCACCTGTCTGTGTATGTATGTATGTATGTATGTATCTATCATCTATCATGTGTCATCTATCTATCTATCTATCTATCACCTATGTATGTATATATCTATCTATTTACACATATTCACACTATGGAGCATCTAATATGTGATCTGGGGATTATTAATTAAGATTAGAATAATAAATCAACTTGGCCAGATCACTAAGGCAGGCAGGATGTTCTGGTAGACCTTAAAACCACTACACCATGTGAATTTATTGTTCCTTGATAAATCCTAACCTTGCGTAAAGACACAGGAGCACTGCTCTGTGTCTCTGGCATAGTATGAATGAATGACAAGAAGTGAATGTGGAAAATAACATGATGGACAGTATAATTCTGGTACCCACAGTCACACACGTTTGTCTTACCTGTGGGCCTAAGCATGGTTGGCAGAGTCTGGGGCTTGACATGTGGCTATAGTGGACATTTCTTGGATGGGAACAGAGACAGTAGATTATGGAAGTGAAGCTTGAAGGCAAGAAGCCCATGTGATGCATTTACCGTGGGGGCCGCTAAACCAATCTCGTTAGTTGCCACGATCTCATGGACTCAACTGTTGTGTGGCTCATGTGTGCTCTTGGCACAGAGCAGCCCCAGCATGAGTGAGGCCAACTGCAGTGCAGAAACAAAGATGCCAAAAGAAATACCGCATCTGGATAGAGCAAAGTCAAGGAGTTCTTATATGGCAGGATTAAGTCACCTGTTTATGAAATTTACATATTGTGAAATCATGAGGATTAGTTTCAACTCGGCCTTTGTTATTTGACTGTCCTAGCTGTCAGCTTGGGGCCTCCCCGGCCTTTCCCTTCTTCCCTATTGAAAGAAATATCGGATGACACCATTGATCTAGAGATATGTGCTACTGTTCAGATTTGGTACTTTTAAGAAACTCCTGAGAATGATAAATTGGAAGCCTGACCATTAGGGTAGGCATGTTCATGGACCATCAAATGTGTTTCAAGACATCTCACTTTGACTTTCCACTTAGAAAACTTAACAGGAATTTTCTTTCCCTTTAATTTCTGTTTTGGTTCTTATGTTAGAGAGCTTTCTAAAATATTTATATTGGTTGGCTAACTTCCTAGAATCTTAGCTGGAGTGAGGCTCGGTCCATCTGATCTTGTGTGGGTTTAAACCCTGGACACTTGCAGCCGAAGCTCAGAACTGTGACCAGATACGTGCTTTTTCCTCCTGCTCAGCGTTGGGCACATTGACCATCTCTGTGTCTTTCTCTCTGATCCGCTTGTGCACCTTGATGGGTGCACAGGTGCCTCAGGACTGTCCACAGTATCGTGTCCCATGTAAGCCCACCTGCCATTGCTACCTGATGTTGGAAATCACGTATCTAGAGGGTCCCCTCCAGGGGTTCCCAGAAGGGACCAGAACATTAGTGGTCACATCCCTTAACCAACACATTTGGGGCTTCTCTTGCCTTCCTCATCCTCATCCCCACTGAGTGCTTGATTGAGAGATGTGTATGAGTGAGGCTGCTTCTCATGTAACCCCGAGGGCTAGACTCGTACCTGGTGCCCTTCCATATCCACCTTTGCAAAGCTGACCAGATTCATCTTCCATTTTTCCCACCTTTAAGAGTGCCAAAGAACGTTCTCTAGTTATTATTATCTACTATTGTTACTGATGTGGATTCACCAGCATATTCTCTTCTTCTCTCTTAGGGATTCAAAGACCAATCCCTTGACCCCTGGTTTTCTCAGAGGGACTTTATAAGCCCTGCCTTCCCTCAGGTCCTGAGACCTTCAAGGTAGAGACTGCCAGGCATGAAAAAGATGAGGAAAAGAGATCAGGTCATGTTTCAATGCTTTCTCTACCACTGTGTGACTTCTCTGTACAGTAGTTCAATGTCTTTGAAGGATGTGTCCATTGACAAATGACAAGACAGCTAGGAAGATAAAATAAATGTTATTCACGTGTGCTTATACAAAATGACTCCTCAGGCTTAGTCAGTATCAGAACATTTTGTTAATCATCAGGTTTTTCCTTCTTACAGAATCCCTAGGCCAAAGCTTTTCCTGCCTTTAATGTGCAGAAGGCCTCTGGAGAGTGTTGTCTGCCACGGAGAGCTCAGAGGAGCATGAGAGGCCAATGTTTTAAGGTGAAAGTGAAGAGGGGCTTGCATCTTCCTACAGGGAATCCCTGTCACACTGACCTTCAAGAACAGCTTTCATCTTTGGTTCTACAGCTTTCCTCTCCTGTACTGTGGAGGCCCAAAGGTAATTCAGGAATCATCGTGGATTGCTCTACCTCATGATCGCTTTGCTCTGGGGTCTTCCAGGCGCTACATTCCAGGGTTGGAAATGAAGGTTGCACCATTTTTCATCTGCATTTTTATGTGGGAATTTGGTATCTGAACTCAAATCCTCTTACTTGTGAGGCAGAGGCTTAACTGTTAAACCATCTCCCCAGCTCCTTATAAATACCTTGATGTCAAGTAACCTTCAATCAACTGGCGATCCTTGCATAAGTTGTAATGTTATCTGTGTTTTCAAAAATATAAATGATAGTGCTGTGGCTGACATAAGAAGTCTAATATTCCCATGCAAACATAGTTCTATAAATGCATAGTGATCCCACAATTGAGCGAGGAACATGAAATTACAATTTGATCCCAAATGGAATAGGAAGTGATTAGCAGGATAAATACAGGAGGATCAATCCTAAGTCAATAATGTTGGTTAGGGTCATGAGTCAAGGCAGGAAATATGTTTGCACTTTCCCTACGGAGGGCATCTTTATGAATTCCTTAGTTCCCAACACCATGTAGTCATTCTGACCTTCCCTATTTTGTCTGCCACTGTCAGAAATCTGCTTTTCAAAAATCACCATGTTTAATAACTTTGTCTTAACATATATAAATATGTTTTCATAATTCCTACATCTATATAAATATCAATCGAAAATTTCTAAAATAAAAGACAAAAATTTTTCTTCATACAAAAGACTGTCCATAATACTATGTTTAAGAGTTCTTAGTTTTTTACGTGTGTGTGTGTGTGTGTGTGTGTGTGTGTGTATGTGTGTGTGTGTGTGTAGGATCCAGAGAGCATATGAGTATATGTACCTGATGAGGTCCAAGGATGATTTCAGGAATCATCCTAGATTGCTCTACATCCTTTTTGCTTTGTTGTGAGGTTTCCCAGGCTCCACCTTCCAGGACTATAATTACAGGTCACCATCGTTTCTGCTTGGCATTTTTACATGCAATCTGGGATTTGGGGATCCAAACTCAGGTTCTTTTGCTTGTGAGCCAAAAGTTTTAATATCAGCTCTCCAGTTACTGTGAGTAGTATTACTTATGCATAGTTACCAATTTACATTGATATTGTCATTTATTTTTATAATAAATATTTAAAGTTTATCTTTCCTCCTTTTTTATTAAACCAAAAAGATATTTTGGTACATAGAACATGACATAGTTCAAAGTTCAAACTGTTACTTATGCAAGCATATGCACACACACATACACACACACGGGGGCAACACGGAGCCCATTCCTTTTTGCTGTCCATGGATGAACATGTTCATGAGCTGTTATTCTGCACTGTGGCTGCTTCTTTTTATAAATATAAACAGCGGCACACTCACAAGTCCTTTTGCTCCTGCGTTACAGGTGCTGACAGTTCAATTTCTCTTCTGGAGGAAATCATCACTCCACGTCAGCTCATAAGATCTTCATTCCGTGCTCACAAATTTTATGTGTCCTTTGTGAATGAACACTCGGGGTTTTCCTGGTATTTCTTATTCTAAAGATTCATACAGAATAACCTTTCACACATGCTATTTCCTGATTCTAGAGGTGTGCCTCATGGGGTTAAGTTCCTGAAGGTGGAATTTGTGGATTGTGGAGTAAACGCACTATAATTCTTTCTGGCAGTGCCCCCCCCCAGCTTTACCAGTAGAGTACACTGTCATCCCTTTGACTAGTGGGAAGGGGCGGAGCTGATAGGTGTTTATCTTAGAGCGAAGTCTATCACTCTTCATAGTCTAATATTTATGTGCATTTTTAGTATACAGCTGTCTTTTACCCATTCTTTGACAGATTTTTAAACATTTTTACTTTAGTCTTCAAAGATTGTATATCTTTATCCTAGGTTGAAATCGTTCTCTCCCAACTTGGTTTCTGTCTTGGCTAGTGGTTTATTTTACCTAGAAGGCTTTGGAAAACTAACACAGAAACTTACAACTGCACTTGTCCTTTAGGTTCTGTGCGAGATTGGGTCACATGCGTGGCAGGGCATTTGCGGAGCCCTGCACGCATCCTCGCCTACACTTGCGTCATCTCCATCACTTCCGTTCGTAATGCTGAGTTGCTGCTATGTCGGCAGTTGTTGCACTGTCTGTCTGAGACAGGCCAGAGGTGCCTGCACCTGTGCCATGCGGTGAAGTTTCTTTTTAAAAAAAAAAATTGTTTAATTTTTTAAACTTTTCCCTCGTTTCACAAGCATATTGAGTGTTTATCCCTGCCTCCCTCCTTTTCTCTTCCTTCCCATCCTCCCTCCCCTCTTTTCATCAATCCATCCCATACCCTCCCACCCTCCTGCCTGTCCACTTCTATGGGCCCCAGAGTTCCTTCTGGCTTGTCTTCTCTTTTGGGGATTCAGGCTTCTGGAGCCATAGACACTTCTTTACTACACGAGCTATACCTGTGTTTGATTGCATCTGTGGATGTGGAAGGTTGGCCATGTTTGGGTGCATCGTGGTTTAGAGAAGCTCTGTAGGCTCTCACCAAGCTTTACATAAGAAACATGTGTACAAGTGCTTCTTGGAGCTTAATTGTATGGATTTAGGGGGCACTTGGCTGCATTTCTGACTTGCTTTACTCTATAAGTGGACACTTTGTTTACTGTCAGGGACCACAAGGGTTTAGAGGCCTTACATTATGTAAGAGATAGCCCACCCTTACTGTTTTTTTCCAGAACTTTCCTAAATGTTCTTGCTTGCTTGTTTTTTTCATTTCAAATTTACCATCGGTCAATCCAAGCATAGAAAATTCAACACTGTTTTTGCTGGGGGGGAAGTAACAGTAGACGGTAAACTGTGTTAGTTACCATGTCTGCTCACCTTTCAGTCCCCAGAGATGAGCTTTCCACACACAATGCACAAGGACCCCTGGAGACTTCATCTCCTGTGAATGAACATGCAGTCACAGAGTCAGGAGTCGCGTGCTCGCAGTTATATTTGCATTCATTCCAGCGTGCTCGCAGTTATATTTGCATTCATTCCAGTGATGGGAGCATTTCTTGGTCTTTGAATTTGTAGTCACTAACTACAGTGCAGCAGGAAGGGCTTCACAGTGTTTCCACTGAAAAGTGAACGTGTAATATGTGCGTGGGAGAGTGTGTAAGCACACAGACAGGCAACGGCTGTGTTTTGTGCACATGTGCCTAACAGTCCACATTCATGGCAGAGCTGAGAACTGGTCTCCAGTATATTAACGCCAACCTTCATTGCCTTTTCCTTCTTATCCACAATGTTTTCATACATTTAGAATGGATTTTACTAAATATTTTAATCGATTTTTTTACTCTCCAAGCTGATGCCCAAGAAACTTTCCAAGAAGTTCTGGGTCCAAGATTTTTTGTTTTTGTTGGCCCCAACATGGGATCTTTTAATGAATTATGTTTGCCAAATAATTAATTCTCTTCCACTGGATTATTTTGATTACGCTGTATTACAAAAGGCCCAATGTCTTCCTAATTTTTTGCTTATTGTAAAGCTTGTTTTCTCTCCCTGGTTTTGATGCCTGTTGCCCCAACATTTTATATATTTACAAACCTTCTCAACACAGGCAAAACTTGTAAATATCATATGCCTCTGGGAACATGGAAATATTACTATTTGTATGCTAATTCAGAGATTTGCCCTATAAAGATATAATCGATGCCACGTTTGATATTGATGGGGTGTAATTCCCAGCACACACAGCTGCTCGTGCTTTCTTTCTGTGTTCATCGCACAACACATTTCCCCTAGCAGTTGTCTTAATCTGTTAGAAATTTTTCATGCAGATTAAATTGTTGTCCAAAACCTGAGGTGGTAATTAAATGTGACATGCCACCAGGCCGTGCTTTGGTCCTGTGTTAGGTGGTTCATCTTGACCCCCTGCCCCAGGGCTCTCTGGCACACTCTGTAAACCAACCCGACTCAAGTTGGGGCTGGTAATAGTGCAGGCTTTGGCCTCTGTGTCCATAGTGGAGGATTTCACGTGACTGGGTACAGGTCAGGACAGAAAGGCTGGCTACTGAGTGCCGGTCCTCTCAGGTCTCACTCCAGACCTCCAACTGCACCGTACATCAGGAGCTCAGGGTGGGCACCAGGTACCCCTGACCCTCCTCTCCATTTCTACATGTCTGTTCTTTTTGAAAATATTTTATTTGTTTGTTTGTTTCCTTGGTGTGTGTGTGTGTGTGTGTGTGTGTGTGTGTGTGTGTGTGTCCCAGAGAGTACTGTGTGTCCCTGTAGGGGATCAAAAGTGACTTTGGGAATCATCCTGGATTGCTTCTATCTCCTTTTTGATTCACTCTGGGATTTCCCAGGCTCTGTCCACCAGAGCAGGAAGTGCAGACTGAAACCAAATTTACACCTTGTCTTTTTAAGTGGGACCTGGGATCTGAACTCAGTTTCTTCTGCTTTTGAGGCAGTCTTAGTGCTGAGCCATCTCTCCAGCCCTGTTCCTCTTTTATAAAGACTCCAGTTCCTGCATTTGGGTTGACCTGCCTGAATAAATCCACAAGGAGTTACTTTGAGATCCATAATCGTGTCTGAGATGCCCTGCGTCCACACAGGGCCACGTTCTTGACTCCAGGTGGACATGAATTTGCAGAAGATGTTCCTCTGCTTCCTCTACTTGAGAAGGTGCTGCAAAGGCTGTGGATTCTTCTTGGTGCCCTGAAGTGACTTCCGGCCTGTGGCTCTGTCTTTTCCTCCACACTAGGCCCAGGGCCTCTCCCCGCAAGCTCAGTCCCCACCAGTCCCTACGTGCTCCTTCCTCACTTGCTCCCACAGGGCGGCAAGTCACAGCGGCGGCTCCTCTTTGTTCCTTTCCCCATTTCCCCACCTGCCGTCACTCAGGGCCTGAAAGCATGAAGAAGAAAGTGCCAGACTCAGGTATAAGTTGTAATTTTGCAGCGTTCCGAGTGGCGTTATGAATCTCTTGCCATCTTGCTCTCCCGTATTTGACATGTGAGTCTTCTCTTTTTGTGGTGTATCCACTCTGTATGCCACATAGAGTGTTACATACAGGATGGCATGTAGTGTTTGACATGCTCTCTGTAGGTGACTGCATAGTGCATCTGAGGCCTGTGGAGTTTCAGTAGCTTCTTTCAGATAGGGACACAGCCCTGCTCCGTATGTTTAGGCCGTGCTCCCAGCCCTCCTCCCTGTAGATGTTTGCAAATTCTTCAGTTGATGGGTAGCCAGAGCTGGCCGCATGAGCTTCTGTGGAGATTCTCCATCATCCACATGCCCGCCGAACACTTATGTAACAATAGAAGAACAGGCAATGATTTCCTAGGAAATTCATTGTGCACAAGCTGCGTTCGACAAATTCAGAATAATGTTCTTCTCAATGGCAACACTATTGTTTAATGTTGTTTTGGAGTAAGCTGTGAAGCTTAGAATCGCTTCACAATCGCCACTTCTGTCCTCACTTTCCCGAACTGACCCATGGCCCTGCAGATAGAATGGGGCTGAGACAGCATCGTCCCTGGGGGCCTGTGGGAGTGACCTTGACCTTCTCACATTGCTCCTCCTGAAGGAGTGCACATGAGGGAGGGTTAATTAGGACCTGGATTGTAAATGGAAGAACTTGATACCCTTTATCCTGGCCTGGAGTCAGATGTGGGAATATAACACTGAATCCCACCCACCATGGTTGGTGGTCGCTGCGGCCCGCCAGTCTGGAAGGAAGCTCAGGAGGGAACTTGAGCCAAGTTGTGGGAGAGAAGAGCAGTGTCGTGTTTATTTCCTTGGAGGAAAGGAATGCCGTGACCTAGCATCCAGATTATGGAAGAAGAGCTGGTATCAGCATCTGTGTATTACATTTGTGTCCGAAATTTGATCTGAAGGCTAGAAGCTCAAGGAATTTATAGCAAAATAATAGTGAGCCTGTTTAATGCTGTCAGTTGTTTAAAGAGTGGTGAATGTCTGTCTGTACTGGTTTCTGTTTCACCACTGAAGAGCCGGGTAAGCCCTGCCTGTCCTACAGCACACCCCGATGCTATACAGGGACTCTCAGCATCCAAAGGCAGGAGGTGACTACAGACCTGTAGTGTGGCTCCCAGGGGACAGCAAGAGGCTACATTATCATGTCCACATGACACGTGCTTGATTTAGAGGGAGGCTTTTTATGTTCAAGAAAAAAACATGTTCCTGTGCTATGGTTTCAATATGTCGCTCATGGATGGCAAACTTAGTGTCCAAATCAGCAGTGGGGAGGGGAGATCTCTGAGTACAGGAGAGGTCACTAGGACTCTGCCTTCCTGTGTGGAAGAATGTCAGTAGTAATGGGTGTCTCTCTCTCTTTCTCTCTCTCTCTCTCTCTCTTCTGTTTTCTACCTACCATGGGCATAAGGTCCATATTAGTCTTAGACACTTGACCTAGAATCTCCCAGCCTCCAAACCCGAAATGCATTTCTTTATAAATTGCCAAATCTCAAGGATTCTTTTATAGCAATGCAAGTGGACCAAGAAACACTACTTATATTCTCAACTCTTATCAAAGTGCATCTCATTTGATCTTACAGATTTGTATTATATGTAATCAAATTAGAAAACACTGACTTCTTTTACTTCTCCTAAGAAAGTTCTTGTTTTTTTTTTTTTAGTTTTATTGCAGGTGATGGTTAATAATAACAAAGGGTTCAATATTATCAATTATTGGGGCTGAAGAGATGCCTAGGGGTTAAGACTCTGCCTCATAAGCAAAAGGTCCTGAAAGGGCAGTGGCTTATACTTCTGGCCCTAGTAGGTGGAGCCTGGGAAATCCTAGAAAAAAAAAGAGAAGACTCACATGTCAAACACAGGAGAGCAAGATGGCGGGAGATTCATCAGGCTGCTCGGAACGTGCCCTCTGATGCATGCACACACACACACACACACACACACACACACACACACACACCACACACAAAATAAATAAATTAATAAACTATTTTTTAAAAGAGAATATAGTTTCACTTTTGTTTCCAATGGTTAGACATAAGCATTTCCTTTGTTGCCTAGCAGTTGATTTGGAGGAAGAAAACCAAAACCTTGAATCAAATTGGTTTATTTTAACTCTAGATCAGTTACTAATTTATTGCAACCCTGAATAAATAAGTTTGTCCAAAGACATCACATTTTCTGAGAAAATAGAATTGTGGCAGAAGGGATGAAATAAACACAGAGATGAGATGATAGGACTGCTACAGCGGTCGGTCTGCACTTAGTAGGGAGCAGGCATCAGCTTCCTGATACTGTGATAAAATGCCTAAGAACAAGCCACGCTGCCTTGGGCTCCCACAGCACAGAGCATCAGGTGACGGGGGAGACCTTCTATCTTATACAGTCGGGAAGTAAACGGAGAAAGAAGGGCCCGGGGTTCCAAGGTGTCCCACAAGGAAAGGTTCCAGCAGATCCCATCCCCCATCAGGCTGCACCTTCCGTGGATTCCGCCTCCTCCCATTCATACCACACCTGCCAGCCTTCCACTCTGCAGCAGCTCAGGCGGAGTTTGTGTCCTTCGCATCAGTGCCCCTGTGTTTTAGAAATGGCCTCACTGATGCTAATTATTCTCACTGCTGATGTGAGGCTGCGTTAACAGTAGCTGCTGTTCTCCCGAGTTTGAGGAGATGTGAAATGGGGGAATCCAGGAAGGGTGTATAGACTTAAGGGGTCTCCCTGGGGGAAAAAGTGCAGCATCAGAGGACAGATGGACCATACCGTGAGTGATGTGGAGAAGTTGGAATAGTGCAGGTCTGAAGCCTTCTGTCTTGGTTCATCTCTAGACCCTTAATTCCAAAGGAAAATGCGAACGTCCAGTCAAAAGCTAAGAAAGTTTCTGATTTCCTGGAGGAACCCCCCCCCCCATGTTTCCACCAATGTATTTGAAAAGTATGTTTGTCAATTATAACTTTGTTGTATTGCTCTAAAAACTCACAAAATGACTGCCACTTCGGAACTTGGAATTTGGAGTCATCTTAATCTGTGTTCCTAGGAAGTGATTATTCATATTTGACTCTGGACTATACTACCGGTTATTCCCCAGGGAATAAATCATTTGCTACTAAAATGTCTTTAAGAACACGATAAGATAAACTAGATTATCTGATTATTACCCAACATTTGGTCCTTTTTTTCATTTGGGGGTGGGGATAGTCAACATCTTACTACTCATAGCCCAGGTCGGCCTTGAATTTTTCCTCCTCTGACCTCAGCCTTCACAGAGCTGATGTGGCAGAGTGCACCAACGCCCCCTAGGGATTCCTGGTTTTGGCATATTCGCACGTAAAGAAAGTACTTGATAAACATGGCCTCAGCAATTCTACAAAACATAGACAGTGGCTTGAACAGGTTGTTTTAAAGCCTTTGTTTCATTTTCTTATTTCCATTATTCTAGGGAATATATGACCCAAAAGATTTAGTGGAACAAGGGGATTTTCATTTTGGCTTGTGATTGCAGGTCTGTCATGACAGGAGGTTACCAGAAAGAGCCAAGGGCAGGCCGTATCCACAGCAAGGGCAGAAGGGTGCAAAGACCTGTGCTTTAAATACTTGTCTTCTAACATGCCCATTTGCCAACCAGTTCCCTCTACCTTATCTGCCAAGAAACCTTAGCAGCCTGGAGAATAGTCTCACTCAGAATGATCCAGGTCATCCTGCATCATATATGTCATCAGACAATCCCCTACAGGCTTGTCTCAGCTAGATAATTCCTTATAGGTGTGCCTAAAGGCTCACCTCTAAAGTATCCAGTTGATGTCTAACACAAACTGGCACAATATTTCTCTATATTTGCTTATAATATTTATCCTAACTACTAACAAATTGACACAGGGAGTGACACTAGGAAAGTTTCCTACAAGGCTTATATTTTTGTGTGTGAGTGGGTGTGCATGTGTATATATGCATATGTGAGTGTACATGCATGTGTGTGTATGCGTGATAGAAGAGGGCACTGTGTGTGCCTGTGGAGGCCCCAGGCAGACCTCAGGATTCATCCTAAATTATACTACCTCTTTTCATTTTCTCTGGAGTCTCCAGGCTCTGCCTTCTGAGGTCAGAAGTGCGGGCCACTACCATTCCTGCCAGCATTTTTAAGTGGGATCTGGGTATTTAAATTCGGGGTCCTTTGGCTTGTGAGACAAAGGCTTTAATTTACCCTGAGTCATCTCTCTAACCCTGAGGTTTATATTTTAAGACAATTTTAGCATGGCTGGGTGATCTAGTTTGATTAGTAATAGCTTTTGTATTTGGCAAATGGCAAATAGTTCTGAGTGGGTTCCCAAACATGGCTCCGTAGAATAGCCCTAGCTTCTTCTCACATGTAAGGCATTGACCCGGTAGCTCATATGAAGACAACTCTCATGACATCCCCTCTCTCCAAGAGCTACGTCTGATCCAGAGCATAAGAGGCAGCACAAGACCCCCGGCCTGCAGTGGGAGAGGCGTAGGGTGACAAGACTCAGACCTGCTGCAGGTCATTGGCATGGGGCTAATGGACCTTTCTCCGTAGTTGTGTCACCTGCCCTTGGCACCCAGAGATGGGGCCTTTCAGTACCCCATGGAGAATATCAGCTAGGATTACAATAAAAACCAGTCATGAGAAACAGGAAATAATTCAAAGCATGAAACTTAAAGAATCCATTTTTTTCAAGTCTCCTTTAAAAAAAATAAACGATAGGACTGAAGGGATAGATCCAATTAATATTAATTGGCATCTAGGGTTTTCTGGGAAGCATGGAAGGGAGTTGAAGTCTAAGACACAGATCACAGTGGGGAGGGCAGTTCCTTTAGATCACGGGGGGGGGGGACAGTGCCTTCAGACCACGGGGGCGGGGCAGTGCCTTCCAGCCTGCTCGCCAGCTGTGGACGCCATTGAGTCTTCTATGGCAACGGAACAAACTGTTTCTTGACCAATACATTAAAAAATGCCCACAAGTGAGTTCCTGTAGCTGCCATTTTGTTTCTTTGTTCTTGAAAGCCCCTCCTTACTCTCTCATGGTTTACAGAAGCCTCTGTGAGTAGTCGTTTTCAGAGAAAAGCAACAAGGAATAATCATGCTGAAATTTTTTTCAACAGGAAAAAGAAAATTGAATTCTTATGTTAAAACTTTCCTTTAAAATTACTTAGGAAGGTATTTCTTAATAGGAGGGGTTTTTTAACATTAAAATATGACAATTAGAACTTTTATATTAGTGAATCTTTTCATCTGGTAACACTTGACTGACCATCTTTTCTGGAAAAACAATGTGTGCAATTAAAAGTAAAATAAAAACTAAAGATTGTTTGTCAAATGTATGCAGCAAGGGGGTGAGATACTTTCCACTGAAAGACTGAAACTCCTGTGTGTTGTGACAGCATTTGACAGACTTGGAACTAGAAACGAGTAATGGAAGAACTCGTAGATAATCTGACCGAAATCACAGACACCACAATGAGTCCAGACAGATGAAGAAGCTTGTAAAAACCAAACCGTCGGGTGTGTCTGCCCACCATGGTCAATCCCATAAGGACTAGCCTGGGCAAGGGTCTGGTCTGAGACATCAGGACACACAGTGGACTGAGAGACAGAGAAGGAGTCTAGGGACCCGGCTCTTTGAATTTAGTCAATATCCTACTCGAATTGACACTCACGCGCCTGACGTGTCTTTTTGCCTTTGAAATGGTTGTGATGGTAGCCCAGTGCTTTACGGGATAGTCAGGTTGCTGAGCTAACTCAGAGTATGCAGCATAAGCGGGTCCTTCCCGTGGGTTCTACAGGTCCTGTGATAGTCATGTAATCAAGTTAACTGGCGCATGCCACACATTTCCAGCATGTTAGAAACATAATTAAAAGTTTAAGGAAACCTCTTTGTGCATCTCCCAGCTGCCGTGGGCTGTTCAGCCATCGTCCATCCTGTTTCATGAGCTAATCCCTCACCTTGGGCTATGTAACCATGGACATGTGCTTATATCAGATGCAATTTTTAATACATTTTTATTATTATTTCAGCTCATACAAACTTAATAGGTACACCAGTTCCCTCCCTTCCTCCTCCTCCTCCCGAACTCCCTGCTCCCCCTCCCCTCTCCCCTCCCTCCTCATCCCCCAGTGCCTCCTGCCCCAATTCCCAGTCCTTTCTTGTGCATGCCTGACTCTCCTCTGGGCCCTCCTCTCCGATGACGTACAAGGACCCAGTGGCATTTCCCTGAACCCTTTCCCGTGTTCCCCTTAAGCATAGGAACACTACTGTGGCTGTCAATCCCTTGCCTCCAAGGATCTTGGTGCCTTTAGCAGATGCTAGACTTTGTGAGGTCAATAGTGTGTTGGACATTGTGCAGGGCATGCAAAGTCCAATTATGATTGCTTCGGCCCTAACTTGTGTGGAGTATCTTGCAAATCATTGCTCCTCCCATCCTTTTGCTCTTACACTCTTACCGCTCCCTCTTCCGCAAATGTCCCTAAGCTTTAAGATGGGGAGAGATTAGTCTGGCCTAGTTCTAGGTGGTTGATATAGAGTCTCTGAAGTTCTGGATTGTGGTTTGTTGACTTTCTTTTGCAGTTTTGCTGCTCCTGCAACGCCCTTCACTCCATCTTGCTGGGCACTGTATGTCACCCCCTGGCCAGAGACAAACAGCTGTTAAACTGAAGTCTTATTATAAGAGCACATTCAAGGGTAGATGTAATAAAAGTAGGAAACCTCAGTGAGGGAGGAGTCAATCACCCATTTGCAAAATGGTTACTTTTTATCTGCCAGACTATATGCCCTCCCCTTCTGGTGAGATCACACCCCCTTGGTTGTAAATGATCAGGAACGAACGTGTGTGAACTTAACCAGATGTCACATTGCTTACTTGCAGTCCTTGCAATTTTTAATGTCCTGCCATGTTTCTGTTTTACCTTATTATTTCCCTATAAAAATGCTGTAGAAACTTCATTGTGGACCTCAGTGTTCCCTGGCAATTGCCTGCCATGGGCCTGACCAAGTAGAGTCTTCCTCTTGGACTCAGTGTGTGGTGCCAGGAATGTTCTCACCTGGGTTAGTTAGTTGCAACACTGCAGTGTCAGAAAGATGCAGGTCTCCTGCAGAAGCTACTGTCTGGTGACGGAAATACAAGGGAATTACTCTGCTGTTTCACAGAAGTTGGGGGTCTTGCTGGGAAAAGTTTAAAACAATTATAATATGTACCCACTTTCATAGCCTGGAATTGTACCTAATCCTCATTCTTTCTTTTTCATTTCCCTACTTTGTGTGTACTCTGTGTGTGTGTGTATGTGTGTGTGTGTGTGTGTGTTAGTGCATGTATGTGTACCCATGTATGTGCATATGGAGGTCACAGGAGAGACTCAGATGTCAGGTACTTCCCACTTCATTGGATAGGCTCTCTCATTGGGTCGGCCCTGAGCTAGCAGGCAAGAAGGGAGCTCCTTCCAGGGATCAGCCTGCCTCTACCTCCTCAGGTTGGGATCGTGGGCATGTGCCACTGTGTCCGTCTCTCTATGTGAGTCCTGGTCATCCAACCCTGAGTCCTCTGTAACCCTCTTGGCTCCTTCATTTGTTTGGCTGGTGTTTTAAATGAGGCTGGGCCTGCTCCTGGATCTCCATGCTTGGGACCCTCTTCTCTGTAGTTTCTCATTCCAGGTACTGGTCCATTTCTACTCCATCCTTTGTGCATGGATGGACGCAGTACACTTCCAAATCTGCCTTTCCCCACCGACCCTGTGGACATCTCTACTTGCTCTGCCTCATCCAGTGTGTGACCTGACTTCCCATTAGGTGGGTTTTAACGTTGCTGTGCTTCCTTTACCTTCTGCTCATTCGAAGAGAAACGGACAACTGCTTCCACAATAAGGATTATGTCTGGCTTTGTAAGCACCAGGCTCGGCTCTCACGACTTCTCACAGTGGTTCTCAAACACCCTCGGCTTACACTGTTGTTGTGCATATTCCCTAAATCAGTACAGGTGCAATGCACAGCTATTTATTTCTGACAGTTCTAAGCTTGAGAAGTACAAGCTCAAGTGGTGTGGGTGTTCGGTGTGCGGTGGGTGTTGGATGTGGTGTGGGTGTTCAGTGTGGGGTGCATGTTCAGTGTGGGCCTTTTGGCTTGTTCTACTTGGAACAGAAGGTTGAAAAATGAAAGAAAAAGTATAATTTTTTATTATTGTATTGCTAAAAAATGGCTACATGAATGAGACTTGGTCACTATTTTGGTCAAAATAATTGCCATGGATATGCCTATAACCCTGGGCTAGGTCTCCACTGAGGGTCCTGGTAGAAGGTGTCCAACATGTGAGTGGGTTCCTGTCAGACCTGCAGCTCTGCCGAACAGCTCAAAGCCTAGTCCAGCTGTACAAATATTGACTTCTTTACACAAACAACTGTCAGTGCCTTCCTCTTAGTATGAGTAAGTTATTATAAATTTCAAAAAAAACCTATTGTGTAGTTCTATGTATTAGGCAAAATTTTTTTTGAATTATTAGTAAAAAAATTGCAACCAACGTTATAGTCATTGGGGAAACTAAGATGAGATGGGATTTTCTGCTAGGGACGGAAAGTCACTGGGGGGCAACACATCTTCTTTCCTCCACCAGAAAGGGATCTCTAGAGGTCTCTGCAAACCACAAGTGTCCGTGCATCACCGGAGTGCACAGTACTTGGATTTTGGAGAGGATGCACAGCTGGACATAGCCAACTTGTATTCCATGGACAGGGTACGTAACGTGGCTCTGAGCTTGTGCCAGTGTGATGTGCGAGTGTGCCATCTGGCAAAGGGACCTCTTCCGAGATCCACGATGTTTTCTGTGAGAGCGTTAAAGAATCAAGCAATTAAGGGTCTCAGAATCATGGACGGAGACATGGAAATATGGTCTATAAATACCACTGTGGCGACTGAGTCTGTTTGGGGTCCTTCTGCTCCCCTTGGCAGCACGGCTCTGAGCCTGAGGAAAGCCTGCATCTGAGAACAGGATACTCATCTCTTGGACTTCTTCCATGTTTGCCTCAAAAAATATGCTCAGATCCCTCTGTGCTTTGTGGAATCTAGACACAGGAAATGTTCTGTAAAAAGCTTCAGACCGTGGAAAGTAGGGGTATTACCGGAGTTCCCACATCTATACCTTCTGCTTATTCTTCCTGGTTCATGTGTTTTCCGAAAGAATCCTGTGAGTGGAACAACTAAATAGAATTCTGAAGTCTTATTGATTGATGTCGAAGGGATCCGCTGTCTCGAGCTTTTGAAACTCATGTGTAACGACACAGGACAGCAATACACCAGCTACAACTGTGTTCCTGTGTAGATCAGGGCCCACGCTCTTCACACTTGTCTCGGTCTCCAGAGCAGTCTTTGAAGTTGATAATGCTATTTATTTAAAGCTCATAATGGTGGAAGCCAAAGTTTTGGGGGGAACTTATTAAAGATGTGTCACCAGAAATTAATCAAGTGTGCAGGGTTTAAATATAGCCTACTCCTGCGTTGTTCTTTCCTCTACACCCCGGTGACTTTCCATGCAGCTCTGTGGGCATTGAGTCATCACAGTTTGTATCCTTTTGCTCCTTTGTGCATCCATTCATTACTTTTCCTTTTAGTCAGTCATTTGTATTGCAGTTCGGAGATGCACTGTGTACATCACTAGATTTAAAGTGCTGTGCTGGGCGTTCCGGTAAACACACTTGCAGGTATTATCCTGCCATTATTCTAAACATTTCTGAATCTGTTGGAAGATGAGATACAGCCACTCGGGCATCATATACAGGACAAGCTTGAACACAGACATGCACACACCATGCTACCCAAGCTACAAACACTGATAAGAAGACCTTGTCAGGCAAAGACTTTGGGACTTAGATGAGAGAGAAAAATGTCACATTCCCTGGAGACAGAGAGAATTTTATCAGTCCTGACTATGAGATTATACACACACACACACAAAACACACATACATATATACACACGTATACACACACGTAATATATATGCATATGTCATATAACATCTGTGCACACCTGTTCCTCCTCTCCTGTCATTTCAGCAGATCCTGTGCATGTCTCACATGCTCCTGCCACCTCTGCCATGAAGTCAGTAGTAAAACGTGGGAAGAAAGTCTTCATGATTTTGCAGTGACTCTGCATTGTTGCCAATAAATTCATGAGCAAATGGCTTACAGAGTGACATTGGGGCTTTATCCCTCTTATGATCGTCCAGCACAGCTCTTAATCCAGCTTGGCTGGAAGTCCACACCAACACTGGGCCTTCCCCATCAATCACAAAATCTCCTGCAGGCTTGCTCAGGAGCCTAATTGAACCTCTGATTCTTCATGGATATGCCCAGAGCTTGAATCCTCAACCGTCAAACTGATACCTGTATCGAGCTTTAACACTGACTGAGTCCCTGTATCTTCTTGAGAGGACCGTGTGAGTCTGTCCTGTGCTTTTCCCTCCTCTGCCTTCCCTCCTTCTACTCAGCTCCTCCCTGTGCCTTACTCTCCTCACTGCACTGCTCCATCCTCACATGTCTGCCTGTCAACATGATGAGGAAGTACAGCTGTGAGCTGTGCTGTTCCTGGTGCAGCTGTGGCATTAGTCAGCTTTCAGAACAGTGACATGTTCCCTGCTTCCGTCACCGAGGATGGGCATGGCAGGCTGTCTGCTTCTACCCTACAGAGCAACAGAATCTCTCCCCAACAGAATCATAGGGCATGTGGCTCAGGATGGTACGTACACTCATTTGTCTTCGATCACAAGAGCTGCAGGGCCCATGCTGGCTTTAGCCTGTTGGTTTCTAGCTATGGCTCAGAGAGTCCCGGGACTCTCTATGACTGGACTCAAGGTTGCAACACATGTGTAGTTCTGGGGTCCAGCACGAAGAGCTGGAAACTTCTCAGGATGTGTCTAGTACATTGCTGAGCCTCAACAACTGGGCAATACCACTTTCACGGTCTGATTCCATCACATCTGTTAACATCATATTTGTATCAGTGTAAATATGTAAAATGTTCTACTCTACCACCTGGATGATGAAGGACACGCAAAAACATAAAACTTCTCACGTGATAATGATCTAGGGATGAGAAAAATGAAAACACATGCACAAAAGATAATTTGATCCTACATTTGACTTAGTAAGACATTTCAGAATGCGCTTGCAGCACACACCCAGACTTCTGTGTGCGAAGAATAGCAACAGGTAGAAACAAGACACAGGAACAATCATGAAGTCGTTGTAAGAACAAATGGCTAAGTTGGCAAATGGATACGGGTGACACAGAGGTGGGGGGAGTTCTGTCCCTTGTTAGTCCCCCTGGCACCTATAAGAGGCAGAAAGAGGAAGCCTGAGACACTGACAGAAACCTGTTCAATATCAGAGAAAAACGAGTCAGATCGTTGGTGGGAAGGAGGCCGAGAGATGCTGTGGGGACCAGCAGGACTTGGGCAGAATTAGGAGAGCGATGCGGGAGAGTTTGGGGACAATGGCAGGCAGTGCCCACTGACGAGTGAGAGGCATCCTGGGGAAACCCTGCGACACGGGACAGAGCCAGCCTGTCAGTGTGCAGAGGCCGGAGAAGTTGGGATGCTCTCACATCCCTGTGGCCTTCTGACTGGAGGGGACAGGCACAGAGCAGTAGTATATGAGATGGGGTGCAGGATGTGAGATAGGGTACAGTATATGAGATAGGGTGTAATAGGTAAGATGGGCTGCAGTATGTGAAATGGTATGTAATATGCGGGATGCGGTGCAGTTATGTGAGATGGGGTGCAGTATGTGAGAGGGGTGCAGCTGAGGTCACCACTCTGGAAGGACTTTGATGGTAAGAGGAAGAAGAGGACTTGAAGATGCTACGGAAATGCACTGAGTCTCGCACCACTGTGTCATGAGCTCAGACCTTTGTGTTGTGTGCCTCAAAGACCACACTGTGTCATGTGTCTCAGACCACCATGTCCTGCATCTCAGACCACTGTGGCATGGGTCTTAAAGACCACTGTGTTGTGCACAGGCGAGGAGGGGTTGAACACAGGTGTGGGGTTAGTGAGACAGCCAAGTCTGAGCTGTCCGTGAGCTGCTTCACCCAGCACTTATTCGTAACCAGGGCTTGACTTAGATTGGCCCAGATCTTGCCTTAGCATCTATGCTGACTGGTGATTTTTATACTTTATGGATTTTAAAGGTTCTTGTTCATATACATCAAGTTCGTGTCACAGAACATCTTATAATTTTATTTTATTTTGAATGTGTATATATGTGTGCAAATGCAGGTACACACATGGCATGGCCCTTATGCAGAGTTCAGAAGACAGCTTTGGGGATGGATTCTTCTCTTGTGCATTGTGATCAAACTCAGGTCACCAGGCTGGTGCCACAAGTCCTTTGGCCCAGTGCATCCTCTCGCCAACCCCACAAAGCGTTCTTTGCACATGTTTAGTGATGTTGACTGAAAGGCTGGCAAAAGGGCAAATGACCCCTTCACTCATGTCCCCCACGTGGGCCGCAGTGTGCTTGCTACTGACAACATTGTAGTGATGGCAGAGGAGAGATGCTACAGGCTGTTGAGCCTGTGGAGAAACACCCTGTGATTGAGAACAACTGCCCATGCTTTTATAGAGTAGAAACGTTGGCCATTGTTTCAATGAGATAATTATAAGGATGAAGCTCTTTGGAGGTAAATCAGTCTAAGACCAGTATTATATTTCACTGTGCTTGTGAATGCTCTGGGCTATTTCTTTCCTACTACGTTTCATAACAAACTGACGTGACTGTAGGTTTTTGTTGCTGTTTCCACTTATCTTGGAATGTGCATTTTTGGCCCCAGATCCATGTTGCCTCTCTATCACGTGCAGGAGTAAACGCGCAGGCCACACTGGCATAGTAGGTGAGCCTGTCAATCAATTACACACCCCATGTTCCTTTCAATCCCCATACTACACAGAGAAACAGCATTAACAGCCTTCAAACTACTTTTGCACCCTTTAGAGCTGAGGACAAGTTAAATGTGGCATCTGACGCATGCCGTTTTCTTGTGTCTCTGTCTCTCTCCTCAACAGAACTGTGATGTAGAACAACAAAGCATCCTTCACGTAGTGCAGCGGCCGCAGCGAGGAGGCCCGGAAGCTCACGCACCTGGAGGGGACAAGTTCCGCAAGGCCTTGAGGGGCTTTGCACAGGAGCCCCAGAGCTTGACACGGGTGGACCTCAGCAGCCATGTCCTGCCGGCTGACTCTGTGGGGCTGGCGGTCATCCTAGACCCCCACAGCAGGAGTGATTCACCAGCAGCCGGAAGACCAGGTAACCGTGGTGACTTTGTCCGAGGCTACAGTTTGGTTCTTTGGTGACATCTCTACAGAAAGTGACCTCACTATGTACAAACTTGGTTCATGATAGGTTTGGGATCAGAGTATCCAGGTCACCACATCCGAGGAGAGAACACGGTTGTAATAGTGAGTGTAGTAGAACAGGCTCAGTGCACTAGACACAAGGGGTAGCAGTGTGAGGCCTGGTGACAGCATGGAATGGTGTTTCATGAGACATTAGGGGGATGGGATATGTAAGCTGTGTTAGGACTCTGTGCACAGCAGAGGTACTACACACATGAGCCTATCGCAACTATCCTCTCTGAGTTCTTATTTCATAAACACACTTGCTTGACTGCATCTGATGCAGAGATATGTTCATGTCAAGTGCAGTGTGAAAGGGGTCTTCTTCCTTCTCACTAGGCTGCAACTCATCTCAAGTGTTCTTCTTTGGTAAAATTCTCTCATTGCATTTATACTGTCACGTGAATTATCTGCAACTTTCAAGTTATAAAGCATGGAGAAGTATTCCTCAGAGTTCTGGAGGCTTGGGAAGTCCAAGGTCGGGGCCAGGGCAGCTTGGGAGTCCGTGCGGGCCTGGTTTCTATTTTGGAGATGGTTCTTACTGGTGTATATTCCACAGAGGACATGGTGGCTGTGTTCTCGCATGACAGAAGGGAAGGAAGGGCAAAAGATGCAAGTGGTGTATCTGCTGTTTCTTTACAGCTCAAAGTAATCCTTAAGGGATGTTTCAGATGGTGTATTCCAGCCTCTTTACAAATCTGCAGTGAAATATTCTCTTGGTTTTGTCGTAATGAGTTCATGAGTTCATTTTTAAGACAGCCCCATTCATGAGATACTGAGGGTCCTACCTCTTACAATGATCACACTGACAGTGAAATTTCATCATGAAGTTTAGAGGGACATAGTACTCAGCCCCAGTAGATGGCTGTCCTTCTCATCATGATAATGTCCTTCATCCTTTATTCTCCAGGTTAGGTATAATGGCAGAACAGGGTTAATCTTATTGCATGTGCAGAAAATACATGACCTGACTTTGCAGGTAGAAGTGTGTTCCTCGCCCACAGAACATGTTGAGATATACTTAGGCCACGGCCGACAGGACTGCTGAGTACCAGAGATCCATGGACCACAGATGGAGGTCTGAAATCACGGGAAATGCTACCCACCAAAATTACTAAATAACAAGTAATGGATTTTCAAGATCATCCAGATCTTCCAGAAAGAGAAGGACACAGGAACAGATGGCAAAACAAAAAAAAACCAAAAGAAACCGAAGTGTATAAGTCACAGCTGCCTCTAGATAGAAGATTGGTTGAGCCAGAATGTAAGTGTGTGAGCCGACGCTCTGCGGTCCTCTGGGGAGGGCAGGCAGGCTGTGCTTCACAGCTAGTGTTCTCTAGCGAGCTGAACAAACATCTGAGAAATGGTGAGAACGTAGTAAATGGTTAAAAAAAAAAGTAAAAAATAAAATAACGTTAAGCCTTTGCAAACACCATGTCCCCAGACTGAGAAGGCCACATCAATGCCAGGTCGAAGCTGGTGGTGCAGCTGAGGTAAAGTGGAGCACGTGTGGCACAGCCCAGTGACCATGCTCAGGTGGCCTGGCATTGCTGCCTCCTGAGAATGGTGAGGTCCTATCAAGGGGCAGCTCTGACCAGCACTATGAATTAGCAAGGGAATATCTGCCTGCAGCATGCAGGGTAGCACGACTTGCCATTCTTCATGTGCCTTTGTAATGTAAGAAATATTTTGACTCATTGAGAAATAGACATGGGGAAGCTCTGGAAATAGTTTGTGTTTCTACATGGAAACATAAAGTAATGTTTCTATCAGGAAAGTTCACATCCTGAGGGAGAGCTCTGTGTGTGATAGATCTCCCTCTCTGGGTCAGGAGACCAATATTCTCCTCCATGGACAGGCTCCAGCTTGAAGCCCATAACAAGCCTTCTGGTTGTTTAACATACTGTTATTTATCACATTGTGAGTGGCCTTTGGACATCTTTGTCTTTTTTGTATTTAGCTGAAAATAGTTTGGGGGCCTAAATTACAGGTCATCTTCCCTGACACATCCCATGTATATGTGAGAAACATGCACATTTATAAGCATATTTCACAAGGCATATTAATAGGCCATGGATTTTTTTCTTGCCAATCTGTTGTCATAGAGAGTGTCAGCTAAGATCTAGGAAGGGTAGTGGAATTTTTTTCTTATAATTTAAAGTGCATCATAAGCTGAAAGATTAAAATCTCCACAAATCTGAGCAAACGAAACAACTTGAAACAAAATTTAGTGTTAAAGAACAGAAGGAAAGCATAATGAAGCCTAAAATACAAAGAGAAAAGGTGACTTATTTGACAGGTCATTAAAATGGTCAGTTTAAAAAGAAGATTAAGCAGTGAAAGAGAGAATTAGCAAACTGGAAGACATGTCTAGACTATGACACACAAAAATGTGAGAATGAGTCTGTCAGAGAGGAGTCTGAGGTGAGGGTCTGTCAGAGGAGTCTGAGGTGAGAATCTGTCAGAGAGGAGTCTGAGGTGAGGGTCTGTCAGAGGAGTCAGGTGAGAGGACTAAAAATGATTTCCTGCTTTCACAACACCATGTTAAGGGGATAAAGATCATTTACTTCTTTTTAATTCAGAATTTTTCATATACAAACAAAATGGGTTGATGTCATTGTTGAACATTCACATCCTTTTCTCCCACCCTCCCTTCCCCTCTTCGATCCTACCATGTCCCGCTTACCCTTCTGTGTGTGGATCACAGGGCTCCCTTTGGGGTTAGGGAGCCAAATACCTGTTGCAGTATATGTGGCACTTCAGTGGGCAAAGTTGTAAGTGGGGAGGTTCCCCCCCTTGTCCAGCACCTGCCCCAGGGAGTCTCTCCCAGTGCAGTTGTTCCTTCGAAGGTCCTCGTTAATCCTCGGGGGAATGCTGACATGTCAATCATTGTGTAGATCTGATGGTAGACGTTCTCACTTGCAATGAACTCCTGGGTACCACAGCCCCATCGTGGCTGGAGTGTGTTGGTCAGAAGTACACACCCCATCTCCAGACTCTTACAATCTTAATTAAGATCATTTTCTAAACAAGGGACTACTTCAGTAACACAAATCCTCAGTTGGTGCATGGGCCCAATAAAGCAAGTTTAAGTGTAGACAGCTGATCTTATAAAGGAAGAAAACACTTAGGAAAAAAATGATCTTATAAAGAGCAGATCATCTAAACTGGAACATTAATTTGGATGGCTCCCAACAGAAAGCAAAGAAGACAAGTGGTAGTGGAGTAATGATGGGAAAATGATAGGGTAATGATGAAGTGATGGTGGAGTAATGGTGGAGTAATGATGAAGCGATGGTAGAGTAATGAAGGAGCAATGGTGGAGGGATGGTGGAGTAGTGATGGAGTAAGGTGGAGAGATGGTGAAGTAATGATGGAAAGATGGTGGAGGGATTGTAGAGGGATGGTGAAGGGATGATGGACAGATGGTGGAGGGATGGTGGAGAGATGGTGGAGGGATGGTGGAGGGATGATGGAAAGATGATGGGGGATGGTGGAGGGATGGTGGAGGGATGGTGGGAGGATGATGGGGGATGGTGGAGGGATGGTGGAGGGATGGTGGGAGGATGATGGAAAGATGATGGGGGATGGTGGGAGGATGATGGGGGATGGTGGAGGGATGATAGAATGGTGGAGGGATGGTGGGGGGATGGTGGAGGGATGGTGGAGGGATGGTGGGAGGATGATGGGGGATGGTGGAGGGATGGTGGAGGGAGGGTAGAGGGATGGTGGAGGGAGGGTAGAGGGATGGTGGAGGGAGGGTACAGGGATGGCTACCTGCTGAGGAGAATATCTTCGGTGCTCAACTTCTGCCCTCAACAGGACTGTTGCTCTAGCAAGTCGGCCTTGAAACTAACCTGAAGGCTGTTCACTCTCAGAGCATGGCTGAGGGACATTACCAGGAAGAGTGTGGTTGAAGGTCAAAGAAGAGGTGAAGCTCAGAAAAGAGTTTGATGCAATTATAATTCCAATCAGTTTCCCTTTTTTTTGTTTGTTTGTTTTTGAGAGGTGAGAGAGAAAGAGGGGAGGGAGAGGAAGAAATATTAAAAGAATGAAAGGAGAGAGAGAGAGAGGAAGGAGAGAGAGGATACAGGAGAATGCATAATGCATTCCATGGTACATAGGTGGTGAGAGCAGGATAGCTTTTAAAAGTTTATTCTTTCCACCACCTGGGCTTCAGGGGCTTGAACTCAGATCACCAGGTTTGCAGGCAGATACCTTAGGCACTGAGCTATATCACTGGCCGGAAGGCCAATTAGTTTGACAGACACAAAAACAATGTTCGACCAGAACAATTCATGGGATGCTATGAGGAGAATAAGTACAAGAAATTAACATGACAGTGTACGGTGAATTGTGATTAGAAACATGAATATTCGAATCCTAACATTCCGCCCACCTGTGATGACCCAAACTTTAAACCTCTGACAAGATGAAGTGCAACAAGCTTTGGTTTTCATTCTATTCAAACTATCATAGGGAACAATTCTACAGCCTCACCAATTAGTGAAATTCAACAAGGGAAACATACTCTGTGACACCTATATGCATGGTCCCAGCAGTAATTACCGAGGTCATGGAAAACTGAAACTTCTCAGCTGCCCTTCAGTAGTGATGTGCATAAAAAGTCAGTGCTGGTTCTTACCACAGATGTGGTGTGCCTGCAGCTCCACAGTGGAAACCGTTGCTCTGTGCACATGTCGAAGTAACAGATCTCCACATCACACTGTTTTTTATTAAAGGTTGTGACTTGAAAATTAATATTCAGTAAGACGTGATTGGTAAAAGGTTGCAAACATACAGTCCAAATGATCGGACACATTGTCCATGGATAACATGACCGTGTAATGTACTTGTCCAAATTCAATGTGATTGAGAGCTAAAAATAAACATTACATTAAAATGGTATATTCTTTCCTCTTTAAGATATATTTATTATATGTCTTCATTGTTGTCATCAAATCTATAAACTAATGTTATATAAGAGCTATTAAAATTTCTTTCTAAAATAAAAGATACACTCATATTTTGAGCAAAATTAACAAATATATTTATTCATTATCTATATATGAATGACATCTACAGAATAATCCTGTTAGTGCATTTTAATTTTCTAAAGTATCTGGGGCAACTGTCTTGCCATCTAGCTTTAGCTCTGTGTTGCCCTTGGCATCTGAGACCCTAGTGAAGAGTTAGTGGTTTTGATTTTTTTTGTATCTTGCTTCATTTTCTCAATGAACACAATCTTTGAGCATGAAAGATGACTCAGTGGGTGAAGCACTTCCTACTTGTGCCTTATGAGTTCTGTCTCTGGAACCATGAAGTGGAAGGAGAAAGCTGATTCCTAAACGTTGTCTTCTGACCTCTACATGTGCACCATGACACATGCATGCATGTGTGTACACATACTTTCACCAACACACATGTGCACATTTTTACTTTTCTGTGTATGTGTATATGAGGTGTGTGCATGTGTATATTGTCATAGTCAGGGATAGGTGTCACCTTGGTGGTTGAGGATTCCAGCTATGGGCACATTTGTAGGTAGTTGATAGTTGAGTTAGTCCAAAGCAAACCTACAGGAAATTGTCTAGTGGATGGAGAAGGCCCAGCCCATAAAATGGAGAGAGAACTGTTTGACAAAGAGGGACTTCTTTCTGTACACTTGGTCAGACATACTAGTCTGGCAAGTAAGGATCTTCCCTCTCTCAGCTACCATGTGGACATGGTACAGCCGGTCCCCTCGGCCCTTTGGTGATGGTGCTTGTCTCCTGCCAAGCTGGACTTGAGAACTGTAACCATGATTTTTATCAGCAACCATGCAGCTAATTGTACCGTATATGTTTGCCCGTTTACTTGTGGGCGGGCACCTCTGTGTGGCTGCCTGAGGGTGATATCAGGAATCCTCCTGTTCACGCTTCCAGCTTCTGTTTTGAGTCTAAACTCAGAACATGCCTTTAGGGCTACTTGACTAGAAGTCTGGCCCTGTGGACTCCCACGCTCTGCCTTCAGGGGTTTGAATTACAAAATGGCTGTCATAACCATCTATGTGGGATCCAGCGATTTGCACTCTGATCCTTCTGCTTGCGCAATGTGTACTTTAACTGCTGAGCCATGTCCCCAACCCACACACAAACAAACATAATTTTAAAGGAACTTTTAAAATCCTGTCACTGACCCTTGAGATTATGCCTTTCAGATACGTGTAGGCAGGAGAAGGTATGAGTCAGCAGGAGATGGTGGAATTTACCTGACAGTCACGTGTCCGGCCGTTGTTTTCCCGATGGGGTTTCCTGACTCATGACTGAGGAGATCCTGTGCACAAAGTTCTGAAACGAGGGCTTTTAGAAGTCCCGTGATGCCCCAGTTCCTCCTGCACAGGCGTCTGCATGAGGGCTGGCAGAAGGTGGCCCTCCAGCACAGTGTCTCGGCCACGCCCCCTTGAGGACACCTGCCTGGCTCTGGATGTTTCCATCAATGGTGCTGCTCCACCTCCTGCCTTAGGACCAGCGAGGCTTGCTGTGGAACAGCTTACACAGATCTCTTTGTGCCCCTGAAATTTCTACACCCCAGTGTTTTTACATACATCTATGATCCCTCATAGCCTGCCTATCCCAGATTATGTCTGTCATTCCTAACAAACTCATTTTGGGGAGTGTCTGGTCTTGTTCTCATTTGAGAATGACCATACTTAGGATCTAGGACATGCTTTTTAGTGCTGATCAGAAATCAAAGAGCTAGAAGGAGCCTTTCAAGTATTCTGTGGGACATTGGTTCTCGAATTCAGTGCTCACCTGTAGACTTAGAACACGGGTCGCTGGGGGCCCAGCCCACAGGCTTTGGGTAGGCACCAAGAACTTGCACCTCTGACCAGTTCCCAGGTCATGCTAATGTTGAGGGTCCTGGAGCCAAGCTTAGGTAATTGCCCTCCCCAGTAAGAAACGGTGTTGTTGAAGACATGGCTAATAGATGCAATGGTATTGTTCAAGACAGGGCTAATGGATACAATGTATTACTTTCCAAACTTTGAGTACAACATTGAGTGAACTACTGCTGGGCTTGAGGTTCTTGTGCATGAATTAAGTTGACATGTTACTTGTGTTTCCTGAATGGGGGATCATCCATCACTTCCTGACAGGGAAGATAAAGTTAGTGGACTTGGAAAAAAGAAAGGAACATCCTTTAACATTTGCCTTGCCGTACAGCTAGTCCCTTCAACGCACTGCTACTGAACCCCTGCTCTGTGTCAGGCATAAATCTAGGCACTGGGATATAGCTGGAAATGGAGGCAGGATAAAGGAACGCATTAACTGGGAAGAAAGTAAGCAAAAAGCTAACTGTGTATAACTCTCAGGGGACATCTGACAGAATAAAGGGGAGGGGCAGGTCTTAGGTGCCCGGGTGATACGGTCACATTGGAGGCGAGCACTGCTCTTTGGGCAGCTCAGGGCGGAGGGAGGCCGACAGGCCAGGGACCCCAGGTGGGACCATGTTCAGAAAGCACCAGAGTCACCAGCACTAGAGGTGAGACCAGAACTGGGAGCAGAACACGGGTGCTGGGCCTCGTGCCCCTGGCTCATGCCACACATGCCACAGGAAAGACCGCCCGGGGATCTTTGTGCAGGAGCACAGTGTGGCCCCGTTGGGGGCTCACCCCAGCTGTGCCCAGTGACAGAAGAGGCCAGCGTAGAAGCAACATGGCCACGAGGTTTTCAAGCTGCAGAAAAACTGCAGCGGCCACAGTCAGTGCGAACAGTAGCTGCAGCATCTCCCACCTCCTGTGCCCTGGCGTCCTGCCAGGCTCAGCTTGCATGGTGCGCCCACTTGGTTGGTCAGTAGACAGTGATCGCACACTCACCACCGGTGAAGAGGTGTAAGGAGGCTGGCAGAATCCTCCAAACAAGGCAAGGCACGGCCAAGTGGTATCTGGCTCTGCTGCTTCTGCTGAAGTGTCATCTAGAGGCAGCATCTAGAGACAGCGTCTACAGATACAGAAGGAAAGAGGAATTACTGTTTTCTCCAGATATTTCCATACATTGGGTCATTGTGAAAAATCATGTATGTTGTTAATGCCAGCCAGTCAAATTTTGAAGTTCAACTTTAAATCATAGGGTGTGTCATTTTTTTATTTTGAAATGAAAATTAATATGAAAACTTTGGTTAATTCCCTCAAGTATGTTCAAGTGCCAACATACTAAAAAGCAAAGCACTTGATTAGTGTTGAAACTTACTTTATTATGTAGCAGTTTGTATTCTTGATGAATACAATGTTTGATGAAACATTACATGCTAAGATAAAATTATCAAGCTATAACTTGAAAGATAAAATAGACTATACTAAAGATAGACAAATGCAAAATAAATGGAAGTCAACAAACATGCTTTATGGGCCCACACTATGGATGCACATGGTTATCAGAGAATGCTTTCTTATCCACAATCCTTTGCCAGCTGTGGCAGGGAGTACAAGATACAGATTATTCCAGAGAGGGAGCCCTACTAATGAAATAAAGTGGTGTGAGTCAAACTCTATTCTCACCCTGAGAATCAGATCTCTGGTACCTGAAAATGTGTGTTTCACATGCTAATGACTTGAAGCCAGAGGGTGTGAATTTCTGGGTGTTTGGGGACAGCTTTAAGGAAAACCTCTTGTGTAAACCTTAGAAACGACAAAATGTTGGCAGTCATACTATAGCAACTCAGAGTTTACATCACTTCAGATTAATAGACCGCATTGTGATTCTGCCAGGCATTAAACTTTTCTTCCAACACAGACATTTTTACTAGAGTATCTTTTATTCAGTGCTGGAAGTGAAGTTATGAAGTGATTCTGGAGAATTTCGAGAATGTTGCCTGTCTGACATTTGGAGGTGAGCGATGAGGTAAGGAAAACCAGGACTGTGCTTTTCCTGAAATCTGCTGCGTATTACAAGAGCAGAGCTCAAGGCCCTTCCTCTACCTAGCACTTTGCACATGCCGTCGGGTAATTACTTGTAAATGTTCTGTTTACCCTTCTGAAGGCTCACTCATCAAATGCAAGTAGGTCAGATACTTTTTGCACCTCCACTGCCTGGCATATGGATGGCGAGGGCTATTTTGTCAAGCTGTCAGAAGTTTTACTTGACATGGAAAATATAACCCCTACAACTCTTCAACTCTTATTTTTCACATTTGGCAGGAAAAACACAGTGAATAATTGCATATGGGTAGCAGGCAGAAATGTGCCTTAGGGTGTTCAAACCATAAGCTATGGTCCTAACCCCAGAATATGGAGAAGGAGGTTTAGAGAGGGCCAACCTGGGCCTGAGATAGGGCTCAGGTGGTAAAAAGCACCTGTGTGCAAAGCTAGAAACCTGAGTTTGATCCTCGGAGCCCACACAGGGTAGAAGAAAAAGACCTATTTCTGAAAGATGTTCTCGTATAGCATGGCTTGTGTGGGTTTCTCTCCTCTCTCCCTCTCTCTCTCTCTCTCTCTCTCTCTCTCTCTCGCTCTCTCTCGCTCTCGCTCTCGCTCTCGCTCTCTCTCTCTGGTTGCTTTTGTTGAGGCTTGCTGTGTAGCCTAGACTGGCTTCAAACTTGGAATCCTCTGCCTCAGCCTCATGAATGCCAGATGCCACCACTTGGCTATTTCATTTCTTTCCAACTTAGTTGACTAATGTATAATAAACCCACTGATGGATAACTGGAGATACCAATGAGACCAGTAAAAGGAACTACACTCTAAGTAGCTTACAATAAGAAGATACACAAGTGAAACTGGAGACCTGGTTGTTCTCATGGAAATTTCCAGTGGAGTCTGGTCATCAGTGGGAAGGAGGTGTGGCTACCCACTGGGAGCAATAGTACAGCTTAATAGGAAGAGTAAATTCTGGCATTATGTCACAGCAGGTGAAAATAATTAATAATACACAATGAGCTTCTAACAAAAGGAGAGGATTTATATTCCTGATCATTAAGAAATCATGAAATTGTAATATGACAGGTTGATATGACCTGGTATGGTATGGTATGGTATGGTATGGTATGGTATGGTATGGTATGGTATGATAGTTACTGAGCTGGTCACCACCCAATGTGTGCATGGATCAAAGCATCGTATGTCTCTCATACCCATGTAGATGTGCTCCATGTTCGTCAGAAAAGATGAGATGCATCAGTGTGAAAAGGGGTTTAGAGGTTGAATCGTCCAGCAGGCCTCCTCTGCTTGATTCTGGCCCACAGAATTGAATCCCGAGCAGGGTCATATGAGGCCCAGGTTCTGCTGCCTGACACCCGGCAGAGGCTCTGGGCACAGGTGCCCAGCAGAGTGACGGCTCTGTCCAGGAGACTGGCATGTGCTCTTCCTGCTGCGTGTGGTGGCCTGAAGGCCATGCTCTCAGCAGCTTTGAGTCATCCACCCTTCCTTTCCTCTCTTCGGGGCACACCTCTGTCTCACTGGCAGAGAAAGAGATGTCTGTGGGGAGGAGCCTGTGCTCAGCGGAGCCCGTGGAGAGGAGCCACTGTGGGGAGGGAGAGAGGCTGCCTGGTTGGCCAGACCTGGATGGATAAACCTCAGGGGGCCTGTCCACCCAGGCTTTTATGTTTCCCCATGGGGGGCACACAAGGCTCACTTGAAAGCATTTTGCTTTCTGTACTTAAAGCATGAGCAGCAAAACCAGCAATGGAGCAGGTGGGCAAGGAGCAGTGCTTGCTGGGAGCCTGGGCGTGCTCTGCTTTCTCTGAGGCCTGCACCCTAAGTTTACTTCGTAATTAAAGGGGTGAAGAAAATGTTGCTGTCTGGACTCCCTGGGCTCAGCTGTGCGCCGCTAATGAAAAGTCTGTGCAGGCAGGGGAGGGCGCCCCTCCCTTCCAGGCTCCAGTGTCTCCTGCAGGCGCCAGTGTCCAGGAAAGTTTGGACAGGGTGCCCCTCTTCTGCAGGTCCAAGTGATCAGGAAAGTCTGGGCGGGCATCGCATGTGTCCTCCTGCAGGCCCAAGTGATCGGTAAAGTCACCTCTGCATTTTACACTGTGTGAGCCCTAGAGTCTTTCACAGGTGTTCCACCCAGGCCAAGATGTTAGACTGCGTGTTCCAGAGAACAGGGCCATCGTGGGATGCTTGAGCTGCTAGATTCATCTTGGGAAAATGCTGAGCATCAAATTAATACACCAAAACCTCAGGCAGGTCACAGGCTTCTATTTTCTTGATGCGATAAAGATAAAGATAATATGACAAGCTAAATATTAGAATTAGCTGCTTATCAAAAAAAGCACTCTTTTCCAACTTTCTAAAATTCATTCTGAATAAAGACTAATGCATATTTGGCAAAACTTTCCCTAAACATATTATTTTGTGTGACCTATAGCTTCCTAAACTTTCATACCTAGTGTTCATGAATTTACGATCCTATTATTAAACGAAAACATGAATTAGAAAAGTTGACTTTCTACATGGAAGTTAAATTCTTTTGATAAGGAACACAATATCAGTTCCTTCTGTAAATCACCTTTTGGTAATTTCATTAAATCAGGCTCAAATTGTGTGCCTGCTATATGTATTAGACTGTAATTACTTTTCCAAATGATCCTTCTCCATCTCTGAGAGGTCTAAATTCTTTTTCAGCCCCCCAAATAGTAAATTACCTTTGGCATTAGAAATATGCTATTATATTCTGACTGTGAAAATTGATGATCTGCTTTTTCTGTGCTTCATAATTAAACTAGAATATTTTGCCCATCAGTGGAGTTATGATTTGTTTCCTATAAGAAGGAAATCGGATAGTCAGTCATTGATGTGAGTGGATTCCATGAAATTCCTGAGCCAGGGAATTTTTTTTGACAGAGTATTACCACGGTGCCCCATGCTTAGTGGCGCCTGACAAAATGCTCATTTTTCTGGGTTCTGGGCCTGGGCACAGGGCCTGGGGACAGTGCTGGAACTGCCACACACAGTCTAGAACTGCTGGCCACAGAGCTGTGCCCCGCCTCTACCATTTGCTTCCATGAGGATCCAGGAAATGGAGTCTTGTTGCTTCCAGAGTTCTCTGTATCTGCGGCAGCTTTGGGGAGTTGATCAGAAGTGCAGAGTCCCTGGCCCTATCCAGACCCACAAAATCAAAAGTAAACAAACAAACAGACAAGTAATAAAACAAAACTGCCTTTTAACAAGACTTTGGTACAGCGCACAAGCAAGTTTGAGAAGCATTGATTTTCCTGTCATCCCAGACCTCAGTTTCCCCACTTATGCCATGGAGAGAGCAAGCAACAATGAAACATATTTTAAAAACCACCAGATTGGTTAAAGCCAGGTATCTGCTGAAGAGTGCTAGAGTCATGTATGCCAGGGGCTGAGGAAATGGCTCAGGGGTTAAAGCCTTTGCTTTAAAAAGAAACAGACAGACAAGCAAAAGAGAAAGAAAAAAGAAAACACTGGGCAGAAATGGCAGTGCCCTGCACTTCTGACCCTGAAACGTGGAGGGAGTCTGGGAAACCCCAGAGCAAAGCAACAAGGAGGTAGAATATTCCAGGATGATTCCTGAAGTAACCCTTGGACCTCCCCGGGCACACAGTGCCTACTTCGATACTCACACTCACCTGTACATACCTGTACAGATGTACTCACCCATACACCCATACCTACACATACAAAAACAATCCTACGTGCCTGGTAGTCAGCTGCATGTGTGCCACCTGTTCTCTCCAGCCCATGCAAAAGGCCCCATGTTGACCTGCGTACCCACAGCTGTCTGCTTTCAACCCCCCAAAGAGGAGTGAGGACCCTGCTCTGCACTAGAACTGCTCTTCTCAAGACTACTGCTAGGGTGCTGTTGTTTTGGGAGCTGAGTTTTATTTTATTGGCTCATATATGAGTGCCCGGATTGAATATATTCATTTATTCTCAATGTTGATTCTCTGCCTCCCACCAAAACCAATCTGGAAGGGTGAGTGCCCTGAAATTGGGAACATAAAAGAACGAACACTGTCTCCCATGTCCTGTTTTCTAGAAGCTTATATTTTCAGTTTTCTAGTCCTGTGTCACATAGGATGTCTTTATTTCTTTCATTTTCTGTTAAGCAGTCTACTACTCATTGTTGGACATTTTATCAGAAGGGTTAATCGTCATGTTTCCATGATGGGTATTTGATTATTACACTCATTTGGAAGAAAGGACGATTTCTTGAGGCATGTAACACATGCCATTATTATGTTCTGTGGTGGTTTTCCCACAGGGCCCTTTGGCATTGGATACAATGATTGATTAGCTGGGGACAGGTCACAATGTGAGCTGCGGGGCCTTCATCAGGCTGGCTCAGTCCTTGCGTGATGCTGAGGGTTCAGGGACACATTTATGATCAGCTTTGTGATGTGCACAGAGTTCATGGTCTTTGAGCAGGACAGTTCACAACGAGGTCAATCATGTTGTCTTGTACTTTGAATTCACGATCACGGTTTACTGTATTAAGTCAAGCAAACACACAACAAGCAAACCCTGTGATACCAGGGCTAGGGTTGTTCATTAAGAAATACAGTGCATCATCAGATGAGTTTATGGTGCTCCATGATGTTCTTTGGAGCTACCATCTTAGAACATAATTTTTGAGCATCTGTATTGCTTAATATTCCCACACATTAAAACTCAATGTACTATAGTCCTAAAGAGAAGCTCAATGTTTTTCTTTCTCCCTTAGTACTAACTTCCTTGTTGGTAGTCCTGTCCACATGTTCTGGACTTTCTCTACTTTAGAGGAAGAGGGAGGGAATGACTTTATCACTCTGTGGCCCCACAAGAAGAAATTTAGTCTCTACTTTTGACTTAGTTGTACTGTTCCTCCAAATTCATTACCAACGATATATGTAAAAAATTACCCAACGGTTGAGACAGCTCAAGAGTTAATGCCCTTGCTCACAAGCAAAAGGATGCAACTTCGGATCACTGATCCTATGTAAAAAGTAGCCTGCAGTTGTGAGCTAAATTCAGATCCTAAAAAAAGCAATGCCTGGGAAACCCAGAACAAAGCAATAGGGAGGTGGAGCAATCCAGGATGATTCCCAAAGTCACCCTTGGGCCTCCACAGAAACTCAAGTGCCCTCTTACACACTCCCCACCCCCATGTGCACTGTTTACAGTTTCTGTTCATTTTATGTGTGCATAGTGTATTGAACTGAAGATGACTGACTATAAGTGATAGGAATGACAAAGATCTTCATGTACTCTATAAAGTAGGACATTAGAAGTAATACCGATGACATTCAAAGCAAATGGTCCTAATTAAATGTCCCCTTCAGTGCCTTTGTTCTTTGGGAGATACTGTTCTGTTGGATCTTGGGGCACAGTAGCGCTGATTTCATGAAGGGCAT
Organism: Typhlomys cinereus; assembly: GCA_023101885.1. Lineage (NCBI taxonomy): Eukaryota > Metazoa > Chordata > Mammalia > Rodentia > Platacanthomyidae > Typhlomys > Typhlomys cinereus. The sequence continues at coordinate 9,794,419 of JALPQD010000024.1, read as the reverse complement.
TTGCTTCCTCTCTCAGTAGCACTCTGGGAATCCAGCTCGATGCACCCTCAAAGTGTGAACTCTGCCAGCGGCGCCAGCCTCACAGACTGCAAATGGAAGGCATCTTGCAGGCGCTCATGTTCACAGTGTGGCCATTCTTCCAAAGATGCAGACAAACCCCGAGTAGTGACCACACAGGCACAGGCGAAACCTCTGGAGAAAGGCTTTCAGGCAGGCTCCAGAACGAGACAGGAAAGCTGGATCGGTTGTCACAGCGACTAAAAGCATCAGATCGGGGAGTTCAGATTCACATTTACCGCGCTGTATGGGAGCAGTATGCAGGCAGAACCAGAGAACTGTGCCCGCAGTGGGGGTTGGGGGCAGAGTGGGAGGGTCGGTGGGGGTACGGAAGGAATGGGTTTCATCAGTGTTTGACAATAGAATCAAACAGTGAGAACTAATGCGCCTTCCTGTGAAACCATCACTCGGCGAAAGATTACAAGAATCGCTTCTCCTGTACACAACCCAAAAGCCAGGGAAAGCCAAGCGTCCCTTCCAGGCGTCTCTCCTAACAGCTCATTCTGTAAACTTTCTGATGGCTGCGTGCTAATGAAGAAACAAGCCAACCACACCAGCCCAGTGCTTCCCAGTGCTCCGTCCAGGGGAACCTGCAGCACAGTTTTGACTGTAAAGAACATCTGCAAAGTTCATTTTAGTTTTTCCTCAATTTTAGACAGGGTTTTTAGAAAGGCAAAGTCAAAGGATTTGCCAGACTACACTTGGTTACTGCTTTTGATGAAATCCTTAGTGGCAGATAATAATATTTGGTTACCTGTTTAAACATAGGCACAATAAAATATCCAGGAATTAGTGTGGACAAGGTAACATGGTTACAAGGGAGCTTGTGTCATTTCCAAGTGAGATGGCGAGGCGGATTTGTCTTTTTAGACTTTATATTTTTACTTGTGGTAAAACGCGATCCCATCTACATGAGGCAGAGACGATTCTGACAAGGTAAGGACTCTCTTTTCTGGGAGGAATGCACAAATTGGGAATAAATTCTTTTGACTATGTATTATTTAGAATCCTGTCAACTCAACAGATGAAAAGTATAATTTTAATCTTACACTAATACATTTGAGGATATAGGCTTTTGACATCTTTTATTCCTTAAATTATTTCACACATAAGAGCAAATAATGAATTTTGCCATAGCTTAGACACATTTCGTGGATTCTTTTCAAACACTTGCATATAAAGCTAGGTGAGTCAGCTCTACTTTCCTTAAGCATTCCATCGCTTTCTTCATTCTCTTAAATATTGTATTTCACTATGTTTTCTTATATTCCAGAACAAAATGAGGCTTGTGGGACAAAGCTCTTTTATTTCTGAAATAAAAGATCTCTCATTTTATTGCTCAGATGTATAGTCGTACTTTCCAGTTACTATATTTTCTAATATATTCTCAACCACCCAAGCTATTTATAACTTTCAGCCCCTTCCCCAAAACAAAAATACTTTGGCTTCACAGAGAACTTGTAGGTAGGTAGAGGAAAATTGTCTGTCATACAAAGGAATTTCAGCAGATGAGTCAAGCTTATGAATATACATGGAAGATGTTTCTATAGCCACATTCTTTTAGTAGGAAAAATGAAACAATTTGTTAGCACGACATGAAAATACAGACATTCTGTAGAATGTACAGCTAAAGAATCAAAAATATGCACATCTACTATGTTTATCCATGCACTCATATTCATATTCTACTTGATAATAAAAACCACCTTGATCATCTTAACATTTGTCACTAAATATAATAATTTAACTGAAATCTGAGTTTTAAGTTACATGGAGTTCTAAGAAATTATACAAAGTTGAGCATACTAAGAAAGATTATTACTTTGAAAATTTTGCCAAAATTATAAGTCAGGTCATTCGGAACAAAGTAAATGTTCTTTGCAAACATAACCATTATGTCACAATAGGTGATTGCTTGATTTGAGAAACAGTGTGAAGAATACAAGTTCCATCATTACTTTCTTCATGAGAAGCTGAACCAATCCTGTGAGATAAAAACTAGAAATCTTGTCACATTCTCAACACTAATAAGAGAAAAGATGAATGGATTTTTCTTTCTTAGGCCAAAATTATTGAAACAGTCATCTTAATTATATGATTGGATTTCCTAGTTGGTTCTCTCCGTAGATAGATTTTATTTCCCTAAAAATGGAGAACAGTTGAAGAATCAAACTTTGATTCCGTTATTTTCTGTGAATGTAGTAGATATCCAAATCTTATAAAGTGCATATTTTATAAAACAGTCAAAAAAACTCTTGTTTTTAAGAGACAATGTAAGTTTATTCATAACCTTGTGGCAGTTTATTCATTTTTCTAGAGCAAAATACCACAAGCTGGTTGCTGTAGATGACAGAAACTAGTTTCCCACAGTTCTGAGCTGCAAGCAAAGATCCAGGTTTCTGCAGATATCTTGCTCATCTGTCTCTGTTCTTACCTTGTGAATGACCATCTTTCCCTGTGTCCTCTCATGGTGTTTCCTCCATGTGCCCGCAAGGCTATAGGAATGTTGAAATGTTATTGAAGCTAACATTGATCTCATTATCTTTGGTTCAATATTCCATTTTTCTGGGATGCATATATTCCCTGGTACTTACTTAGCCTTGGCATAGTTTGTAAAATCAGACTAGATGCCATGCTGCAAAGAGACATTTGCTAAGGCCTTCTACATAGCTTTCTCTTTTGTAAGCTGTTTGGGTCATAGTAGTCCATGAAAGAGGTGTGCGTGCTTCATCTTGACTTTGGCTGTGGATGAGTGCACCAGCTGACATTGGTTGTAGATGGGTGGAATACCAACTGACATTGGCTGTGGATGGATGTACCAGCTAACATTGGTTGTAGATGAGTGTGATACCAGCTGACATTGTCTGTGGATAAATATACCAGCTGACATTGGTTGTGAATGGATGTACCAGCTGATATTGTGTGTGGACAAGTGGGTGTACCAGCTGACATTGACTGACAATGGATGTCCCAGCTAACATTGGCTATGGATGAATGTACCAGCTAACATTGGTTGTAGATGGGTATACCAGGTGACATTGGCTGAGGATAAATGTACCAGCTGACATTGGCTGTGGATAAATATACCAGCTGACATTGGCTATGGATAAATATACCAGCTGACATTGGCTGTGAATGGATGTACCAGCTGACATTGGTTATGATACTGGTTATGGATGGATGAACCAGCTGAGATTGTCTGTGGATAAGTGGATGTACCAGCTAAAAATTGGCTGTAGATGGATATACCAACTGACATTGGCTGTGAGGGATGTACCCACTGACAGGAAATGACATCAGTCGTGGTACCGCTGCCATTCAGAGAAAGTCAGTGAGGAGCTTTACGGCTGAGATTTTTCAAGGAGAGATACTGCCTTTTCCTTTTTTAAAAAAACAGTTTTGCAAGCTATTTTTGACTATATCTAAAACTGTTTTTCAGTCACATTAGTTCCAGGTCAGGAAAGAATGAGTTATGTAACTCTCTCTCTCTGTGCTTTAATACAGTATAAGAAGGAATATGTTTATCCTTGGACCACGGGCTAGCTTGTTGCTCATCCCTCATGGGCTCAGTGGCCCATCTGATGACTCCCAAACTTAAAGAGCACTTGCACTGGACAGCAGAAGCCACATTGGAATTTATGGGCCGCATGGCCACTCAGCAGTGGACATGCAAAGCAGAAGGCCAGAGCAGCTTTGCGGGCTGCAGAGGAAAATCTGTGAAGAGCAGCTGATTTCCTCAGTTGCTCTGATTCACAATCATGGGTCCAGTGGGAACTACGTAGTTGTAATGTGTTTCAGCTTGACTGTTTGACAGTTATTGTCCATAGCCGCAAACTATTAATAGATTGATAAATCAATGTGTTCATGTGTCATGTTCTTCATTCTTGGTGATTGAGTAGAATCCATTATTCCCAGAACTATGGAAAGAAAGCACTTATCTAGGGAGCGATATCAAATTTGCCTCGAATGATTTTCTTTTGCCTAAGAATTCACCAAGATGTGGGGTTAGGACTAATCAAAACCCAAATATCCTTCTTAATGACACAACGAGGTTACACAAAAAATTGTATACTTTGATCTGTGCAAATGTATTTTTGAAAATGCTTGATAGTGAATGTTGTCTATGACAGTCCCATTTAATGTGTACCTGGTCCTGCAGGTTGGAAGTAAAATCAGATTTTAATGAAGAGAATTAGCTCTCAGTTGATCACCCCTGTATCTGAAGCCAGGTTTTCATACCCTATACCTAAAGCCTTCCTTTTTAAAATCCTGAATCTAGAGTGTTGTCCTCTGGTTTGTCCAGAGAACATGCTGAAAGTTGTCATTGGTGAGTCCTTCTCTGTCTTCATGACTTCTCATGAACCCTTGGAGTCTGTGACGGCAGAACAACGCCTTGGTTCTAAATATAAAAAGTTATGTCCCCTCGCGACCTTCCAGCAACAGCAGAAAGTGATTTTGAGAGACATTAGCATAATGGAACCTTTTCAATAAAATGATGAATTGCGCCCATCTCAGGAAACAGAGCCCACGCTGGTAATTTAGTGCAGCCTTTGCCACACGGAGGACCCTGTTCCCGTGGCGTGCTTTTAGCTGTGCCGAGAAGAACATTTCCTCACAGCTGCAAGTCTGTGGGGTGCACTGAGAAATGTTGCTTCCCAATGGCATAAGGGGGAGGAGGAGGGAGTGCTGAGGGAAACAGTCGTCATTGTACGACATGACATGATTATTCTCCTGAAGGTGTCTAATTATTGCTTCGAAGGCTCCTTTATGTCCGTCGAAGTTTACTGCAGTCCCCTGACTTGTTGGGGATTGAGAGCTTCCTCATTGAAGGCTCAAAGCACGGGGGGGGGGGTAATTGAAAGTCTGTTACCTTTGTCCATTGGTGACTCTCTTTTCCCATGCCCTCATGCAATGCATCTATAGATGAGAATATTTCCTTTCAATTCAGCAAAGCATTGTGAACATATCACCCATATCACTGGAAAACATTTCTGCATTAACTAATAGTTGATTATTTTTTTAGAAAGTTTTATGCCAAGGAAGCAATCACTTTATAAATAGTCCAAACAAGTGAAGATTACCAGGTATGTGCCACTTGGGAGAATTCTAATTGAAATCAACTAGCCATTTGCCCCTACTTACTTAGAGGGAGAGGCTCTGCACTCAGCTTTCAGATGTGCCGAGTGACATCCTTCCTAGCTGGGAGATGTCCCCAGGCTGCACCTTCCAGGGCCTGAAGTGTGATCTCCAAGGTCATTTCCCCATCCCACCATGTTTTACATGGGATCTGAGGACCCAAACTCAGATCCTTTTGCTTGCGATGCAAAGGCTGAACCTCTCAGCCAACAACCCAGCCCCTCTCATCTTGATATTAAAATTTCTATACGGTGTTGAATTTAGAAACATCTCATTGAGAACCAGAGTGATAGAGCATATCTGTTGCAGCACTGAGAGGCTCAGGCAGGAGAGACGTGTGTTCTTGCTCGCTCTGGGGTAAAATAGTGAGAACAGGAACCAAGGAAAGGAGGAAGGGAGGGAGGGAAGAATAAAGGAAGGGAGGGAGGGAGGAAAGAAAGAAGGGAGGAAGGGAGGAAAGAAAAGGGAGGAAGGGAGGAAGGAGGAAGAAGGAAGGGAGAAGGAAGAGGAAGCAAGGGAGGGAGAGAGGAGAAGCAAGGAGGAGGAGGAAGAAGGAGGAAGGGAGGGAAGGGAAAGACTGGAGAGGAGGAAGGAGAGAGGGAGGAAGGAAGGGAGGGAAGGAGGGAGGGAGGGAAGAAAAGTGTCCAAGGTATATACTGAGAATAAAGAAACTGAAGGATGTGGTACCACCGTTTGCGTTGACCCACAGCTGCCCACGTGAACCAGGACAGGAAGCAGGTTCTGCACTTGTTCTAATGTTCTTCAATCCTGTTTTTCACTGGTTCTCTAATGCTCTCATCTCTTTACATGACCTCATGTTTAGTTGAACTTCTGCACTTGGCAATTCATTACTCCAATTCTACAGCTTTTTGAGTACAGTAATGCATTTCTTGCTCTGTGTGTTTTTGCATCCATATATTATAATTTTAGAGTTTGGTGCTATTTATTTATAATAAAATATCTTAATAACTCTAAATGTGCTGAAAACCACTCAACAAATATCCAGTTCAATTTATATGTCCTGTGTGAATGAGTGAACTGATGATAGTGGAAGTGGTTTTAAGGATGTAATAAAGGTCATTTGAAAAAATGTAATAAAAGTACATAAAATAATTTGTTAAACTTTAATGAATTTAGCATAAATTTTGCAGTTTAAGAAGTTAACTCAAAAACGCCCATCTCTGGCGCCTCCTGTTGAGTGCCCACAGGAGATAGATGAATGTGACTATGGAGCTCTAGGGGTGGAGCCCATGGTCTCTGTAATGCATCACTCTGAACTTTAACCTCTGGTTAGTATGTGAGGGAAAACTCATCATGTATGAGGACAGAGTCCTCAATGTGTAATTAATCGAATGTCATTTTTGGAAAGACTGTACTTAATATTAATATCATTTCTTCTTCTCTTAGTCTTAATGGGATCCTCAGCAAGATGCTTTGTAAAGCACAGGGCAGTTTTACAAGACAGTGTCACCATGTTTCCAGCAGTCTTCCCTGTTTGCTGGTATGCGGGACTCTGCTCTGCTCTTGCTAGCCCTGATGCTTTCCTTTTAATTGAAATGAGTTAATTGGTTGGAATCCGTGGGTAGCACAAGCATTCAACAATTAATCGTTAATGATGTTTACGTTTTTCCAAATAATGAAAAACCTCATAAAGTAAAAAAACATTGTTGTCAGTTCCCAAGTTGGAGATAGAAAGGGAGGATGGGATGAAACGCTAAAATCTTTGGGAATCTGCCTGTGCCAGCTATTCCACTCCCAGATGCCATTTGCACAGTAATGATTGTACACATATCTCAACTATTTCTAACTCTGGAAATTGATGAAAGCAGCTATACTACACTATCAATGGTTTTGAGATTTTTTTTTCATTTCATTTTTTAATTTTTTTCCCCTTTGCCTCCAGATTTGCTCAGAACTGCTAGGAGCCTCCTTCTGACTACTAAAAGCAAACCCATTGGCTGAGTTTGGAATCCCAATTCAGATCTGGGCAGATAAGAGGATGACAAGGAGGAACTGGGCTGAGTCCTCAGTGCAGATCTTGTAGTAAGGAAAGGTCTTTCGTGTCACTAATTTATACTGTGACTGTTGCAGTTCATCTGCATAGTTGCTGATAAATGACCATCACACAGCTTAAGGGAACAAGGGATTTACTTTCTTACGACAGTCCAGTTACAGTTCTTAGTCCAGCTTGACGGATGCATGCACCAGCACCAGGGCTGAGGGAACTGGCCACCATCACTGCGTAACGGCTGAGAGATGGACAATCCTTACTTGCCAGACCAGCATGTGTGGCCAAGTATACAGAAGGATGCCAACTCTCTTAACCAGCTCTCTGTGATTTATCCAGGGCCTAGTCCCACCCACCATGGGTTGGACCTTCCCCATCAGCAAGACAATCCCCTTCAGGTTTGCTCTGGACTTAACCATCAACTCTCTACAAATGTGCCCAGACTCAAACCCTCAATAGTCAAGTTGACACCTGTGCTTAACTATGACAGTGACAATCCTGGGAGCAACTGGAAGACCTCACAGGTTATTTTTTATGATGTCTTTACAGCACTATGGTATTGGAAAAATAAACTCTCAAGCCAGTAAAACCAACAGTGCCTGTAGCTTGCTTACGTTTTATCTTGGCTGCTTTTTAGGAAAGCCAAGCTGTAGAAACTGGTGATTGGGCGCACATGCAAAGTGCAACAGAGCTATAGGAAGCGCTCAGAATACCCGCTTCGTCAAGCACCCACCTACTTTGGGGCTGTTCACTCTGAAAGCTTTGCAATGTCCCTGGCTGGAGCAGAGCCCACAGGTGGCTTCTACTGGTAACTGGTAACTTGGATATCATCAAGGTAATGTCCACCGATTTGGTCTGGATTCTTCCCTATTTTCAGCTCCCCAGACAAATCGTTGAAGGTGAAGGTCTACATGCCTGGGAGTGAGGGTTTCACAGGGGTCTGCCCTGTGTAAGCTGGACCGACCCCTGATTTGGCCTCCCTTCTATTACATGCAGATGGCGGACACAACCAGGACGATGACATGGTCTCTCCTTACTGCTGCTCAAATGCCATTCCCAACAAGCAACTCAGACAAGATGTGAGGAGCTAATTTTGAATTCCCTTTTCATACTTTCTGTTTTTTTTTCTCCAAACAACCAGAGATATTTGAGATTCTTCTGGATTAAAATCTCCAAGGCATGGGGGTCAGGAGTATGGGCTTGAACTGTCAAGAGTTGAGTCTTTTCTGAACCATGTGGCTTCTGAAGGTCACTGATTTCTGAGTCTATGTTCCTTGCCTGCAAGAGAATGATAATCCTTCCTAAGTTTCCCATTGTACAGATGACGTCTATAACTCGTATGTAGTGTTGGTCCTGATCAGCATTGGGCTAAGATCATCTCTATAACTATGTATATATATGCAGGTTATAGATATAAAATGTACACACACACAGGCCATATGTGGACATGCAAATCTAGGGACACTGGGTGTTTGTTTACAAATGTTTTCCCTTTGCTACTAGGAGACCCACAGCTTATAACTAGAATTTGGGGCTTCTCTATCTCATTTGGCTTCTGTAACTTTAGGACCCCCTCCCCCAGCCTGGACCATATGACATATGGATTTCTCTGCCAGGGAATTTGGGGTCTGGCAGATCTGAGTTGAGACCATCTGCACTTTGCTAATTGCTAGAATCACCCTGGGAAAGTTAATAGTCCCCAGTTTCATCAATTGTCTGATGCTGAAATGAAATCACCAGTTGCAGATGTTGAAGCCTGTGTGAGTCCACCATGACTCATGTACCAAGTGAAGCCACCACCGGGAGCCATCATGTGATCCACTTGCTTGGGAATGAGGGGGCCCTGTGCTTCCCCTTCTTCCTGCACGGCAAACCCAAGTAAGTGTTCCAAACGAGCTCGCTGCTTTATCCTCATCTTCCACTCCCCTCATTATCGCTAGGCAGGGCACTTTGGTTGCTGATGAAATGTTCGTGTGCTGGCGGCTCTGCACAGACCATGGAGATCAGCTGAATGGAGGCACCTCAGTAGCAGGCGGGCAAAGGCGGGAACTGATTATGTAAATCCGTTGCTCCTCCTGTCTGCTTAGGTAGCTGCGGTTTGGCACTGTTGTCTCTGCGCTGTTTCTGTGCCACGGCTTGTTCTGGGATTCTGTCATCTTTGCTAATTTAAAATTCTTTGTGTTGTCTAATAGTCACATTCTCGTTCCATGCTGCGCAAATCTCTCCAGGTCGGGAATGGGAAATGAGGGCCGACTAAGAAACAGCCACCAAAATGATCCCAAACACTAAAGAAAGCATCCAGCAGAAAATAACGCCCAGCTAGGCGTGTTGGCTTGGGCCTGTAGCCCCACCCTTGGTGTGCCGGTTTCTCTTTAGGCTGCTGTGAGACGCCATTGAGGCACAAACAACTTAAGGGAGAAAAGGAGCGTTATTCAGTTTGTGTTTTCAGAAGGGACACACTATCTTTCCTGGGGGTCTGGAGGCAGAAGCTGGAGGCAGCCTAAGTCACATCCATCTGGGAGACTGAGAGCTGCTGCTGCAAATTCAAGGGCAGACTCTTTCCACTCAAGCATGGAGGGGCTAATCAACATCAAGCCCCCACCTTCCTCCAGCAAGGCTCCACCTCTTAAAGATGCCACGCATGAACTTCCCAGACAACTAAAGAGTCAAACACTTGAGCCTGTGGGGCCACTCACCTTTCAAACTGTGACTCTTGGGATGCTGAAGCAGGAGGTCCACAGGGGTCCCTTTCCACGAGACTCCAGGGGTCTTCATGGTGTCCACCTTTGCAATCCTACACCTGTCGGGTGAGGCCTGTCCAGACTTCCCCCCCCTCCTGCTTTCGCCATCTGCTCCTTATCTCATCCCAGCTCTGCGTACTCATTGGTCAGCCACACTCAATGTGAGAGAATCCCACCCTCCCACCCCGATGCAGTGCATGTTTCAGGGAGTCTGAAGAGTTCTCACCTGCTCCCGTGCTTTTTGCACACCTGAGTCTCATCTACAGCTGTTCTGTTTCCTTCCCACCCCAGGTGACCTCTGGGCTGTCACTTTTGGTCACCCTGGTTCTTATCCTTCATGTCTGCATTGAGATGGACTCCTCAGTGTGTGTAGCCCAAGTACTCTTGCTTCATATGGTTCCAGGTGTCTGGCATATAGTGTTGAATCAAAAATATTTTAGTAAATAAATAAACATATTTTACATAATAGCTGCCTTTTTTTTTTTTTTTAGCAATTCTTCATTCAGTTCTTTGAGGTGACCGTTTTGGAACACACCTTCTTTTACTTGCAAAGATTAGATTCTCTTTGATGGCTACGCAGGTATTTCATTTCCTATTAGCATAATTTGTCAGATCAATCCCATGTAGGCCATTAGTTTTTATCCAGGGTTGGGTTTTATAACAGTGTACTGGCAAACATCTTGTACATGCATATTCATGCCCTAATAATTACACTTATTACAAGTGACTTGAAACAGAATTAATGGGTAAGTTTCACTTTTCTCACCTGTCAAATGTATTGCTGAAAGTACAGTGTAGCTGTTTACTTGACGATGGACATGACCATGGCCTTCTTGAAGAACATTTCAGCTGTGAAGACGCTCAGAGGGTGGGCGCACTGGCATTCACTCAGGGGGATTTGGAGGCCAATAAGATCCCAAGGTCTCATCATATCCCCCCCCCCCCGACACACACCATCCTTCCTTGAGACTATGTGAAATAGTGAACGGCTGGACTGTGTTGAGCGGCTGTGTTGAGCGGCTGACTGTGTTGAGCGGCTGACTGTGTTGGGCCTTTGCAGGGTGCCGCTGTCTACTCACCTGCACGTCAGTGACTTCGTTCAGCTCATGAGTTCACCAAGCTGGATTTTGGCCTAACAGTTTCTTTGATCTGTCAGTATTATCTTTCTTCTATCTGGGATAAAGAGATGATTCTTTATCATTCCCAGGAAAAGTCACACCCCAAAAATGTATAAGACATAGCTGCACTTTTTCTTTAAAAAAGTCTACATTTTTATAGATATTGCATCTGTATGTTACTAATGGCAGTAACCATTTTCAGATTGTGAAATGCCATAAACTCCTTTCTTTGGAAAGTTAGTATTGAAATATGATGTGCAGAAGTTTGAAGTGGTTATGAATTTTTGTACATTAGAATGTACATAAGGATAGCCTAACAAAGATTTTTGTGAGAAGTCTCTCTGCAGTAGGAAATTATGGTTTTGATGTATCAGTCCCTCCTAAGGAAAGCAGTTGTCCCTTATGCTCGCAGTGACATTTATTTAGAAGAATAAAGCACACACATGTGTTGGTTTTTGTTTCCCCTTTTACTCAATTATCTACCCTGCCTTTTTTTGACCCAAGCGCAGATTTCAAATACAGACGGTGACATTGATTTCTCTGTCAATCAGCTGTGTCAGTAAACGCTCCAATCTGAACTTAGTGGCCCCCTCCAAAGATTGTTATTTACACGTGACATTCCATGCCAGCGCCAGCCTTGGAAAGGTCCTCATTGTGGGAATACATAGCAAGTATGGATGGGAGATTTTTTTTCTTACTTGATTAAGGCAGCACCTGATGACTGATACCCCATCACGTGACCTTGTGATCCACAGACTCCATGATGGCCCTGCAGAGGGAAGAGGAGATCACACAAAGCCCTCACTGATACTAAAATATTTGAAGCAGCTTGAGGTCAGCTGATGGTTTCATACCAAATGCCTGCTCCGCTGTGTGCCTGCAGTCAGGGAAGTGAGCCAGCCACCCAGCAAACCTGAGGAGGGGTTGCCTTTCCTGACACCCCAGTAGCCATCCAGTCAACCCAGATATATCCAGAGAGGGGGGTGAGCCATGGAGCCAGCCTTCCTTTTGGGTGCTTATGTCCACTCACCCCCCCCCCCCAAGGAAGTAACCCAAGCAGAAGACAGACAAACCCAGTGGAAGCCACACCTGGTACTGCCACTTACTAGTCAGCCAAAGTGACCCAGGACAATATAGAATGGATCATTTTGGAAAACCAATCTATCTATTATCTCAAAAGATTAATTATATCTAGCGATAGGAAAAGTGAAAGAATCAATGCAATCCCTCTCAGAGGAGATAGAAGGGCACACATACGTGTATGTTAATAAAAAATCTTGGGCGTGTTTCACATCATTAAGTGGAATTGCCATACAAGGATGGGGTGGCAATTTCTTAGGACCACACTGTGAGTGTGGCTGTGATTTTCCCAAATGCTCCATTCTTAATATCGACAATGAATATTCTGATGTTGATCCAGAAGGAAGCTTCTGTCCTCCCTGAGGTTCTAGGTTCATCTCATATCTCATACATTTCATGATATTCTATGCACAAATGAAATGCATCTTCTTACCCAGAGACTCAGGAGTTGTCTGTCCCAGCATCACTAAGTTCTTTTAGAAAGTTTTTGCCCCTTTTAACTAGTACATTCACAGAGTAATACAGGATTGCGATTTAATTCTTTGAAATACAAATATTCCTAGACAGATGATTAATTTCTCCTATATAAAATATAAATTTTCTTTGTCAACAATGAGAAATACTAGCATTTTGATATGAATCAATGGGTAATAATCAATCCATGAAGAAGACTATGGAAGAGCTTATCTCTGTTTCAGCAGATGATCTCTTCTTGGGTCTCTGCATTTTTCTTTTTTAGTAACTAATTGGGCTAGCAGCAGAGAAAGAAAGAAGTGGGGGGATAGGGAAGGGAGTGTAAGGGAGGGTGGAATTGGGCTTATAATGCCTTCTGTCTTCTCAGAGGGATGAATTCCTCTGAGAAAACCAGCGATGGGTCTGTGACATTATTCCGCATCTATGGTATTATTGCCGGACTGGCCAGTGTCTGGACTTACTTGACTTTGGAAAGACACGTGTCTGAATATTCTCACACACTTTTTTTTTATTAGAGAGAAAGAAAGCCAGAAAGCTTCAATAGAGATTTTAAGTTATTTTTCAGGTGGGCATGTCTGGAATTTTTATGGAGTACTGCTTCACAAAGCCACAAAGCTTATTCATTGTGAATTGGTTTGCCTGGTGCAAGACAGGAGCAGAGGATTAATAGGAAGGACTTCTGCAGGTGCATCTCTCGGGCGTGATAGCAAAGCCAGAATGTAATACTCTACTAGCCATTATTACAGTGTCTGACCTTATCCTACTGCCAGTTGTTATGTAGATTATCTTTGAGCCATAGGCACTTCTATGTTACAATATGACCAAATTACAGTTGAAGTCAGTAGATCCGTCCTAGTAGATCTGTGTGCATGGTTCAGACTAACAGTCTTAAAGTGGTGATAACGCTTGACTTCTCAGGAAACTTCTTGACTCATTTGCTGGATTCCACCAAATGTCAGGGCCAGCTGGCTTCACTCAGTCCTTCATGAATTTCATCCTTGTGTTACTGTCCATGAGCCGTGCTCTACTGAGTAGGAAGATGTCGCATGCGTCTATTTCCAATAGGACATCTTGTTTCTTCAATGTCTGCGGCTCAGCAGGTGACTGGGTGGACCATCATCCATCTCTTTATGTGTGATTCTGCGACGGTTCGCTCCTGTCCGTTCTTGTCCGAAGTGTGACAGACAGACACTCATATAACTTTACGATAAGTCGTGAGAATTGCCTACTAAGCCAGAATGTAAATATACTATCCACTTACGTTCCGTTTAATTAAGAATTATGCATTGAGTACCACCTCTGTAACAGAGTGTGTGGTTGTGGGTCCTTGCAGTAGAGACACAAGGGACAGGTTCCTACCTCATGGAGCTGACTTTAACATGGGAAAGAAAGCCCATGCACAAGCAGCAGTTAGCATGTGAGAGAACTGAAAGCAGCAAGGAGTGCAGGCAAAACATACAAGTGAAAAGGGAGAGGACATGTTGGAAGTGTGTGGGGCGATGTCCTGTTTCAGAGAAGGTAGCTTCGCTGCCCAGGGCCCTGGGGGACTGAAGGGAATAGCAGGAAAATCATCATGACCACAAGCGCCAAGGCTGAGTGCAGAAGCTGCACGGGGTGCACATGGGGGATGGGGGGAGACCATGTGCTGGTTCTGTGCCTCAGGCGAAGAACTGGAGAGAAACAAAGCATTTGTAAAGAATGTGCTGGGCCCTCTGAGGATGCTGAGCACAGGGGGCCTCAGGCTCTGAGTTGCTTCTAGAAGACCACTCTTGATTCTAATGGAGACCGCCCTGAGCAGGCAGAAATGGATGAGAGACGAGGCCAGCTGCAGTTAGAGTTTTATCTATTTGGATGATTGTAGGAAGTGGTCCAATTGGTGAGAAACTGGAGATGCAACTCCCAGGAACTGTTATGGAAATAGAAGAATTAAGGAAGGCTCACAGGTGCCTCCGTGAACATTTGGATGGAGGTAGTGTCTTCACTGAAGCGGACATCTAGACAGCACAGGCTTTGTTGAGAATAATCAAGAATCATAATCTAGATGTACCCACTTGGAGATAATGCAGATGAGTCATCAATACAATGTGCTATGCAAATCTGTAAGTCGATCTGGAAAAATACTGCTGGACATCGTGGTGTAAACCTGTGATGTCAACTCTCGGGGGGAGGGCAAGAGGATTGAGAGCTGCAGGCCAGCCTGAGCCAATGGAGAACTCCAGGCTTGTCCGAGCTACCTAATGAGGCCCTATTGCAAAACTCAAATCAAACAATCTGGAAATATAATCTAGCAACAAATGAAGTGTAGATATTTATCCCTAGCGTGACGGTTAATGTTGACTGTCAAGCTAGAACCTGTGAGAGACAAATCTCTGTGCGTGTCAGTGAGGGGTGAGTTCAGTGAGAGGAGAAGTCCCACCCTAAATGTGGGTGGCACTGTTCCACGGGCTAGGGCCCTCAAGTGGACAGAAGGACAAAGGGAGAACCAACATTGATTGCTTTCTGCTTCCTGACTGGATGCTATGTGACCAGCTCCCTCCTCCTCCAGCCATTTTGACCTGTCCGCCAGAATGGGCTACACCCCCAGACTGTGAGCTAAAGTAACCCCCCTTCCCTAAGGTGATTCTATCAAGCACTTTGGCATGACATTGAGAGAAACAGCTGATATATTCAGGGATGGAAAAACCACCTAGGTGGTGGATGTGTATGGGAAGGAGACAGGGCATCATGAGCTGTGTGGGCTGAATGGTCAATGTGGGCAACATGAGCTGTGTGGGCTGAATGGTCAATGTGGACTACACAAGCAGCATGAGCTACGTGGGCCACAGAGATCTAACTAAGAGCATTGCCAAAGAGTAGCCAGGGGCCAGTGGAAGCCCACTATCAGGCACGTCTCCTGGGGGAAGTACTCTTGGTGACTACACTTGAAGCCAACATGGAGTTTGAAGAACTAGAACAATGTGACCTTTGAACGCTAAGCCACGCCAGATGAGGCAGACCTGTAACTTTAGATACTTCTGAGGCCGAGACAGGAACATCATAACTCAAGGCCTACCTGGGTTACAGAGTGGCTTGAAGGCCAGACTGAGCAACTTAGCAAGACCCTATGTCAGTATGAAGTATGAACATCATGGTTGAGAAAACAGTTGGATACTCAGCAAGTACTGCACTTGCTCAGTATGTATGAGGCAAATTCTAAGTATTTGTGAGGTAAGTACTCAGCAAATACTGTATTTGCTCATGATGTATGAGGCAAATTCTAAGTATTTATGAGGCAGTACTAAGTAATTGCTGTACTTGCTCAATCTATATGGAGCTTTAATACCTGGTCCTCCAAAAATAATTAAAATTCTATGTCAGAGTGAAGATAATATCTGTAAGTCAAATATAAAATGAAATACTGGAGTCTCTAACCATGAGGTAAGAGCTAATTTTCATCTCATTAATAAAAATGATTTTAATAATCTTTGAATTGTTCTTTGAAGACATTTATCATTTCAGTCAGTTCACATATTTATCAGACATTAATTTCAGACCATTTAGCTATCTGTCTTCCAGCAAAGTGAGAGATCAATGAACTAAATCCTTTCCCCCTGAACTTCTTGTTTTCCATTTTAATTATTTATAACTTCATGTGCCAAGTGCTTGCATGAGAATCCACTCAGAAAAGAGTTCTGTGGCTATGCTCCCACGCATGACGTGGTCTCTCTCTGACCATGTGGATGATCAGATGTCGCACTGAAGAGTCATGAGCACTAGGGATTCCAATGTAATGCTCCAACCAAAATATGTTTTTGGAGCCGATTTCACAGCCCGTGTGATGAGTTTTTAAAGACAAGTTGATTTGAGTTTAGTGATTTTGTGGTTTTCACATGTCAGTTGAAATATGTCCACCTAAAACATACTGTGTGAACTAGAAATAAAGATGAAGGACATCTGTTGTATCATATGCCTCAGCGCCTCTTGCTCTGCAGTCACTGCGTGCTGAGCTCTCAGTGGCCTTACGGAGGGGGCTTCTACGGCTTGAGCTTAGAGCTTCGTCCATTCTGATAGGTCAGCTGCCATGTTCACGGCATCGCTTATGGCATTAACACACCCGACAAGATTCTTCCCTAAGCCGAGTTACTGTGCATTTAGCTTTTGTGGCTAGAACTGCTGTTGTCAGTGTTGTTGCTTCCATTCAGTGTCTTGCTGTGTTGCCAAGACTCACCTTGAACCCCTGGACTGCAGAGACCCCCTACTGTCCCAGCCACTTGAGTATCTAGGACTACAGCTGTCACCATGTCCCTGTGAGTGGCTGCTCTGCATGCCAAGAATGAAGAAAGGGCTTGGATCCATGTCCCTGATTTTTATAGAGAAACACAGTAATAGCTGTTCCATGTGAGAGGTTCCCAGGTTTCCCTGCGTGGACGCTGGATGACGAGGACACAGCGCCCCTTAGGCTGGGAGTTCACTTCACCTTTGCTGACCTTTGCCATCATTTGGGGAATAAGAATGGAGAATCCAGGGCTTTTTCCTCCCCTGTTCCCCAAGGTGAAGAGAAGATGAATTCATGTCAGATTAGATCCTGGTCTTCGTGCTTTTGTGTAGAGGTCAAGCAGAAAGTGAAAATCAATGCCACAGCTCCATGGCATGGGCCGGCGCTGCACTGTTTCTGAGCAAAGCTGAAACATTTGTGGCTTTTAGATTTATTGATCATTTGCAGAGCCTCTTACATTGAACTATAATTGGATGTGTTTTGGGTTTTGAAAACATTGTTTTCAGGAACTCAGTTCTAATGGATGCAGGACAAGTGACAGGAAGAGGGTAAGGGGTAAAAATCTTATTCCAGAGGAAAACAAAAGAAAATATGTGCTGGTTCAATTTACTACAATAAGAAGGAGACAAACCTCCTATTTGCTAACAGTGACCCAATGACTAAAGAGAGTGAATATGAAGAGAAGGAGCCATGCTGTGTGCCACATGGATGACGTGCGTGGGAGTTCTGCTCACTGGAACTCAAGTAATGTGAATACCAACTGACTGCTCCTCTTTCCATGGGCAGAGAGAGCCAGGAGCAGATGTGGTGGCTGTGCTCCAGGGGAAGATCCACGGACACCATCTCTCTCCATCTTAGAGTTGCTGCTCGGCAGGTTCTAGTTGGGACCAGAACCAGTGAGGGAGGCCTCGAGTCACTGGTGCCCAGCACACTCTCGCCATCCTTGTGTGTGATCTCAGTGTTTCCATCTCTAAGCTCATCTTCATTTGCTTCCTGCTTAAGCTCTATAAAGCTGTACCCCATAGCGTCCTCCAAACACTAGCTTGATCTCTGCTCCTAGGGACTCTGTCCACCACTGGCGTGTTCATCCCATGATGAAGATGACAGGGCTCTTCCTGTCCAGGTCCTGAGCAGTGGTGCCCTCGACTTTGGGTCTGCAAGCCTTCAAGCTCCTGGGCCTCTGACTGTGTCCTCTGATTGCCAATTCTCTCTCTCTCTCTCTCTCTTTCTTCTTTCTCTTTCATATGTGTTAGGGTAAAACTCTGGCTCTTTCTTATCAAGTTCTTTCAAACGTGCCCAGTTTGTACTTGTTTTCTTTTAACTTCTTGATGTTCTCCCTCACCAACCTATTGTGTGCAGTAGAGTCCCCTGGGAACCAGTACTTTCCACCCTGTGTCTGTGTGTATGTGTGCATGCACACACGCTCGCATATGCATGCATGCATGTATATCTATGTGGTTTGTGTTTCCCTAAACATATATCTTTTATATGTAAGTTACATGCATCTCTGCATTTAATCTTTATTTATAGATGAACTACAAATACACTGATTCTGCATAGATTCTTTCAGTTTTCCCCAGCCTGTGAGGTTTACATCTTCCCCATGAGATGAAGCCACAGTCGGCAGGACTGAGCCAGCTTGCTGAGAATCCCGTAAAGTCACAAAAGGTCTGCAGAAGGTTCTATCTGCATCAAAAGTCAGGCTCTTTCCACTCATGCACTTCAGGGGGAAAGTCAGAAACTCTGGGAGTGTCTATCCCCTTCATCCTGACTGTACCTCAGGTAGCATCTGCTGCTTTTGATACCTGCTCTCCTCATGAGCACTTGAGGGACATGCTGGTGGTCATAGGCAAGTGTACGCAGCACCTAGCACCCAGGCAGGAAAGCGCAGAGCACCAGCAGGCTGGGCATCCAGAGGGTCGCTGCCCATCGGCAGCTGCTAGGTAGCAGTGACGAGGTGCTGGGCTGATGATCCCCATGGGAAAAAAGAGAAGAGTCTGTGAGGTTGAGTCTCCCACAAGTCTGCAGGAGGGACCTCGTAGCTTTGGAGGCATGTCCGTGTTGGGCGACTGGACACAGGAGAGGGCACAGGAGAGGCATGTATCATGTCATGCCCATGTTGGGGAGACTGGACAGAGAGGAGGGCGAAGGCACGCGTCATGTCATACCTCTATTGGAAGTGTTGAACAGAGGAGAGGCTGCGGGCACACATCATGTCCATTTACACCTCCCCAGAACAAGGCGATATCGACTCATTTTCCCAAGGAATCCATGCACTGAAGACGCTGGGCCCACAGTCACTCAAAGGGTCTCCTGTTCCAGCTGACGTGTTGACCTCAAAGGCTTTAATGTCGATAACCAGTGCAGGTCCGTGTGCACTGAGCTGCCCTCCCCGGGCCTGCACTCGTCAAGCCCTGGGGCAGATCTGGGCTGAGTAGACACAGGTTCTTGAGGGCCAGTCACAGAGTGGGAGAGTCTTCGGCCAAGACCACTGGCGCAGAGTTTGCAGACACTGTCTGGAGCTGGAGTTATTGCGAGGCCTGCTAGCAGCTCACTGACTGTGTGTGTCCAGCTACCTGATGTTTTCCCACTTTATCTGAAGAGTTCCTTCAATTTTATGAGAGCCTTTGGTAATGATAAAACTTTCCTCAGATACGTGAAGTTTCATGATTATGAAATTCTAAAGGTGAACATTGAGACGCTACTACAGCCAGATCTGAGTCACAAGCTGGCATCACGTCAGACGTGTGTGCACAGATGGACCCTCAGACTGCAGCTTCCAGGACACTTTTCTAAACGCGTAAACTTCTTTGGTCCTGCTACCCATAATGCCCTTTGATATGTGCATGTCTTGCTTTACTGGTTACACACATAATGTTTACTCATTAATTTCATTTTCTAAAATCAGAGGCCTGCTAGGAATGTGTTAGTCTCATAAAACTCCCAGAGAATCCTTTTAATCTCCTCTAAATAGAACCTCGGAATTTTCCATCTGGTCTTTGATATCATAGGCATAGGTGCTCTTGTTGGAAGCAGAATTTTAAACCATGAGGAACCTATAATCTTTAAAAGATCTGTTAGGGCTTGAGATGACAAGTTAGACGATTCCTTGTTTGCTCATTCATTTAATTATTCAATAGTGCAACTAACAGAGGGAGTTCACCCAATCAAGCAACTAATAGAGAGAGCTCGCCCACGCTATAGACAAGTCCATGGGAGAGGAAGGGGCAGGCAGACTCCCGCCCTGCTGGCAATTTTATTCTAGGACTCTAGGGAAGTTGGTTCTCTCCTTCCACCTTAGGGACTCCAGGGATCAAGCTCATGTCACCAGATTTGTGCTCAGATTCCCGTACTTGTTGAGCCATGAACCGGGTGTGTATGGCCAAGGCTCAGCCCAAGAAGTCTTACAGAGGTGTGTGTGGAGGCCCTGCTTCCAGGTAATATGTATAAAGAGCCCTGCTTACAGACGTGTGTGGAGCCTGTCACAGGCATGTGTGGAACCCATCACAGACATGTTTGGAGCCTGTCACAGATATGTGTGGAGTCCATCACAGACTGTATGTACAGAGCCTTCATTGTAGCCTCTCTGTGCCCGTTTGGCTCCGCGCCATCGTCCTAACATGGAACAGCTCATTTGCACACTAGATATTCATTGCGTGAATGCAACCACTTCCAAAAGTTTAGTACTTCCACATTCTGCGCAAGTCTCGTGTCATTCCATTCATGAAACATGGACCTGGGATACAGATGTTTGTAGCTCATGGCGCTCAGCAAGGATGGCACACCTGGGGCAGGCTTGTAAGTGCTGGGTCTGGAATCAGTACAGGGTCAGTGGGATCTGAAGAGGAAGGGGAAACACTTCTAAAACTAATGACATTGCTAAGCGTTGCGTGCAGACA
The DNA here is from genome assembly GCA_023101885.1 of Typhlomys cinereus. Lineage (NCBI taxonomy): Eukaryota > Metazoa > Chordata > Mammalia > Rodentia > Platacanthomyidae > Typhlomys > Typhlomys cinereus. The sequence continues at coordinate 9,773,651 of JALPQD010000024.1, read as the reverse complement.
TTTCTTTTATTGAATGATATGAATTGTAAAATTAGGTTAATTTAATCTAATACCTGTCAACTACAAATACTTGCCAGGATTTTTCATTTTTCTTTTAAGCTGTGACTTCTCATTAACCAGATATTCAGTTGATATTTGCTTTCCTTCAGAGCTGGAGAACAGTAGATGCATATGTGGGTACATGTTTACATTCTTAGGACAGCTCAAGAGTGACAGCAGTTCACTTTTTAAAAAACTTCTTCCTTCCTTCCTTCCTTCCTTCCTTCCTTCCTTCCTTCCTTCCTTCCTTCCTTCCTTTAGTGTGTGTGTGTGTGTGTGTGTGTGTGTGTGTGTGTGTGTGTGTGTGTGTGTGTGTATGTATCAGAGGGCACTTCATGTCCCCGTGGAGGAACAAGGTGACTTCGGGAATCATCCTGTATTTCTTCTACCTCCTTTTTGCTTCACTCTGGATTTCCCAGGCTCCTCTAATTAGGCAAGAAGTGCGGGCTGCTGCCATTTCTACCTGGCATTGTTACGTGGGACCTGGGATACAAACTCAGGACCTTCTGTTTGTGAGGCAGAGCATCTCTCCAGCCCAGCAGTTCACTTTTGGATTCATTATTAGCAATTTCCCAGGTAAGCCTCAGCTGACCTCTATTGTCTGCCACTATTTGTGTTTTCTGGAGGAAAACGCATTGGCTCCCACTGTGTAAACTTTGCTAGTAGGGATTAATCTGGTTAGTTAGCCTTGGTAGTGCACACATATAGAGAGCCTGCTGCGTACGAGACATTGGAGCGGGTTCTCCAGTGTGCTAAGATGAGAGAAGCAGACCCCTGCTCAGGGATCCCAGTGTCCTGCTCACAGGACAGGGAGAGCCAGAGCCGGATCTCTTTCCAGGTCTCTGTAGTCCATACGTGTTTGTGGTAAGACTGTTACATAAAATGAAGATACCTTGTTGTTTGGGGGAGAGGTTTGTTCTTTGTCTGCTTTCTTGTTTTGGTTCTTGAGACAGAATTCCACTGTATGGTCTGCATGTACATTGTACTCTTGACCTCCTGACTCAGTTTCCTTAAGGCTGCGATTAGCGATATGGATCAATGTGCCCAGATTTTTGCTTGCTTGTTTTTTTAATATTCCATAGACCTCAGACAGTTAAGAGAAAATGTTTCCAACATAACTCTGTTCACTTGTTTCCAACACAACTGAAATTGTTGTAGGCCACAGTGATAGCCGCATGCTTCTAGGCCCGTGGCTCTCCTGTGACGGTGGCTTGAGGCGTCCCCCTCGCAGGACCCCTGCTGAGCCTCCCTTTCCTATCAGTTAGGACAGAGAGCAGCACCAGGCTGGGTGAGCTGCGAGGCGGCTTGACCCTGGGTGTTACTGTGATACCCCTTCTCCTTTCTTGTCATCGTTTTCCCTGGGGTGGTAACAGGCAGAAAATTTGCTTGTGGAAGGTCCACTGCCCACAGTGGATGCTACCTCCTGTTCATGTAGACTCTCCAGAGGCCCTGCCATCTCCCTGTAAATTGGTGCTAAAGGCTCAATGCAAATGGAGGCTGGTTCATCATTCTCCAAGTTCCTTCCCCATGTGCAGCTCCCAGATCATCAATCTACTGAATGTAGCCACGTGCCAGCCACACTCAGCCTGGCTCAGCTCAAGCCCTGCAGCCAAATCAAACATAACAGGAGACCAGAAGGAAAATCTCTCCCCAACTGGTTTATGGAGGAATGAATGTCTATGAGATGCCATGAGCCATTACTGAGAAATCAGTGTTGTGGGGTATGGGGAAAGGGGGGTGAACTGGAGCTTAATTGTCAAGTTCCAGCCAGGGCCCTACAAGGACATGAGCTGATCAACTTCCCTTGGCCTTCATCCTCTGGCTGTACCAGGGATTAAAAGGGCTAGAAATGTTCACATCCTACAGTTGATACTAAATGAGCCAGTGCTGCAAAGTATCTACAGGAGGCTGGGGTAGCATGAATGCCACATGCTACAAGCCTGACATTGAAGCATGAAGAGCCTTTAGAGGAAGGGCATGGAATGGCATTTCTGTAGGCAGGAGCAGGGCATCAGCAAGAAACCCAGAGTCAGAGAATGAAGCAAGTCCATAGAAATAATTTGATGTTCCCAGTGCAGTGTGTGTGAACGTGTGCATGGTGTGTGTGCATGTGTGTGTGATGTGTGTGCATGTGGTATGTGTGTGTGATGTGTGTGTGCATGTGTGATGTGTGCATGTGTATATGTGTACATGTGTGGTGTATATATGTGTGTGTGCATGTACATGTATGCATGTGTATGTAGTGTATGTGTGCACATGCATGCATGTGTGTATGTATGCATGCGGTGTGTGTGTGTGCATGTGGTGTGTGTGTGTACACACTGTGATGTCACATGAGTGGTTAACTGATTTTTTTTTATTTAGACTTCAGTACACAGCCTGTAGTGTACAGAAACATGGTCCATCCAATGTCCTGCATATCTAGCTGACAGAACATATTGGGAGTCCTGCACTCCAGATGACTCCTACTGATGATGTACCAAATAGTCCTATTGCCATTAATTGACTTCACTGAACCAGACATAGGCTGAGGCAACCACATTGAATTCTTGTACTGGTTTTATGATTCACATGTATAAAAACTAGTTCTTGATGACACCAGGGAAACAACTCACTTGTAATAACTGTTTTTACAACATAACAGATTGCCAGCATACACATCCATCTCTGTGTCTGTAGCTAAAGAGCCTGGCAGGGATTGGCTGGGTCTGTGCTCAGGGCCCATCCACATAGTGGCCGTGCCTTGCTTCTTTCTGGGGTTCTTCTCCCCCAAGCCTGCCTGCTTACCGACAGAATTTACTTCTGCCAACTAATGTCACCACTGCCTTCCCAGCTCCAGAGGCCCCTCCAGCACTCCAGCACGTGCCCCTCTCCTGGACACTCACAGTATGCCACCCCATGACTACAAAGACAACAGGTTGCTTTGTCTTCCTCCCTCCTTCCAGAAGGCCTGCAGGTGTTTATTCTAAAGGGAGAGGCAGCATCTCACTTTGGATGAACTGGAAATGAACTGATCTGAGCTTGGGAGCATTCCTAAACTCCCTTGACAGACCACCTAAGAACAGGATTTATCACAATCCATTGTCCTAGGCTCTGAAATTTTTTGGTTCTTTTTCAAAAAAATTTTAAGGGACTTTCATCTTACAATTTCTTCCTGAATTTGACCCATGAACTTGATAATTCTACTTAAATAGCATTTTAAACTTGTTTAGCTTTACTTGAATATGTAGATCTCAAAACCCAGTGCAAAAATATATTGGCATTTCATGCCAGCGATAGGCCCACTGAAATATTTCCCATGCTGCACTTGGGTACCCAGGCACATGTAAAGACAGATGTCCCTTACTGGACTCAGTGGGACACATTTAGAACAAGGGCGCTGCAGAAGTAGGGAAGGTTGTCTGTCATGGTGAAACCTCCCAGTTGGAGGAGGGGCAATGAGGTGGGGTAATGGGGAAAAGTAATAAGTTTTTTTATGATTATAAATAATTTAAATAAAAAATCTCTGCCAGGAAGAAATATGTGGGCATCATTTTCCTTTTCAGTCCTATTGTATTTAAGCTATGTTTTTGTTAGTAATGAAATGATGTAGTTCGCATAGATGAACATCATGGCTAATGTTCATCTATGAACCTAAGATAAACTGACACTTTTAGAACAGTTGTGCCAAGCACTGACCATGTTGTCACCAAGTGGCACCATGCGTCATGGGACAAGTTAGGAGTTCAGAACCACCCTAAAATAGATTGAAATCCTTCAGAAGCATTCTCACTAGAGTTTGATGGCTTTGGCATAAGATAAAAAGCTAAAAACCAAAACTTCAGGAACGATATCTTACTGTTCTCTGTAGTTCTACAAATTTCATTCATCAGTCATGTTACTGTCAAAGAAATGACACAGATTCAAAGTGATAAACACTCCGATGATAAAGTCTATATCATTTTGCTGTCAATCCAATGCCTTCTGCTAGCAGCAACACAAGTCACTGAACTGCTCACTGAAGGCAGGAAAACAAAGAGGAGACGCGGTTCTGCTCTTGAGTGAGGGAGCGGGCAGGAAGACGCACAGGCGAAGTGCAAGTCATTCATGCGCTGATCTTAGAAAAGAACCGAGACCAGCAGCAGCAAATCTGTCATACCAGCACCTCTGACATCACATGGGGACGATGCCATTGGGAAAGTCAAGGAACCATTCTCTGTCTTTGCTTCTTTAACTCCTTGGAAATGAACACAGAGGAGAGAATAAAATTGCTAGCCAGACAGCATAGAAATGCATTCGCTGTATGTAGGAAGGAACCCAACATTTACCAGGTGCCTGGTCTGAACGTGCCCCCAGCCTGGCCAGTCCCTACTGGTAAGAACCCTGCCTACAGGTTCTGAGCACTGGTGAGGGGGGCATCTCTGACCCCCCCCCAGCATCTTTCTTCCCTGCCTTTGCTCACAAGGCCCCTCTGGGTCTCTTCAGGCTTTGGGCTCTGGATTTCCCACTTCTGCCTTGTACTTGAAGCATTTACTCATTGGCTGCTGCTGCTGTTATTTTTGAGGCAGGGCTGCATTACGTATCCCAGGATGTCCTAAAAATCATAAATCCTCCTGGCTCAGCCTCCTGAGAGCTGAGATTACAGGAATGTGTCCCCGTAACCGGCCTTGTATGGAGTCTCCATTGTTGATCCCTAGTTGATTACTCATTAGGTTTATTGGTTTGCCTCTCTCCTGAGACTTTTTCTTGCAGGTGCTCTGGTCAAACTGGGTGAATCCCTGACCATCATCATGAAAGAGACTTGCAAATATGTCCAGGCAAGGATAGTTGATTGTAGACTTGATAAGAGACTTTGGTGCTATCCCTGTTTTTAGGTGAAAAAAATGGAGGCTCAGACCTGCCCCCCAAATCGCACAGTTGTTAACAGCATCTGAATGTAGCATCTGAGTCTAGTTATGCCTGAATCCAAGCTGGTATTGACTGAGTTCTTCCTCCCTCTTCCTCTCAGGCATCCAATTTCTCGCTTTGGTTTTATTTTTCTGGAGAGACTCGCTCAAGCATCATATATGTAATCTCAGAAAGCCACTGTATGTCATGGCCAAAAGTAGGGCACTGGAATGACGTAGAACTTCAGATGCCACTAGTGGCCCTGAGGAAACCCTGTGGCTCTGGTGGATTACACTGCTGAACTCGGTTTTCATCAGGAAGCAAACTTCAGTAGAATACAGCGTCAGATGGGCACAAACCCCATATTGGTGGAAGACATCACCGGCAATTATTACAGATGTGTAGTAGGGAACATGCGTTCTGCCCTCACAGTTCTGCCCCAAGCCAGCCCCTCGCCAGTGTCAGTTAGAAGAGAAGACATTTTAATTAATGTCCGTGTGAAGAAGCAGCAGCCGTCACTCACAGCGACCACAGCACCATGCGCCTCGATTTCTCCTCCTTTCAGACAGTGACACCATTGCTTTTGCTCACCACAGCTGCAACTTTGACTTCATTTAATATCCAAACATAGTTACTTATTGACCAGAGAATCATGTCACAGAAACACCAACGGTTTAAACAGAAGTGGTTTAATTATAGACCTCCATTTGTGAAACAGGGTAGAAAAAACAGTATCCTCTTCGTAACAGGCTTTCTCCTCCGTGGCAGCAAGGGCAGTGGCATGATACATGTCCTTTTCCATCTTTATTTCAAAGCCCGAATGCATTTGATGCCTAATGTTGCCTTTTCCTGTTCTTTCTGAATGAAAATCACCTCTGGCAGACGCAAGGCATGGTATCTATGTAAAGATTCACCTGGCTAGACTTTGCAATCTGCAGTTCAATTTAGAAATGAAATAAAACCAGTAATGAACAGTGCAGGAAACTGAAAAGCCAAAATGTGAATGGCCTGTCAGTTTCTATTATTTTAGCTAACGCCTAGTAGTTGCCTTCGCAGTCATTAGGTAAGTATTTTGCAGATCTTTGAATCTACTTGCCCTGGGAGATGTGGTAGAAAAGTTTCTATCAAACAAGCTGAGTCCTTGGGTGAGACTTAAAGAAATTTAAGGAAAGGGCCACATGACTGGCACAGAGACAGGCACCATATTGGAGACAATGATGATTGATGATGATGATGATGGAGATGATGATATGATGATGATGCGGTGAGTGCTCTTTAATTCACAGTCACAGATGACCCTGGGCTCCACATGTACTCCACCCATCACAACCACCCTCTGGGATGGTCTAGCAGGGGCTCCACAGCAAGGGGCTTTTTGCTTTTCAATGCCAGTTTCAGACCACTCGGCTGACTCCTGAATCTCAGGAGCTTTAAAAAATAGTCTCCCCAGCTTGGTGTGCATTACCCAATGAGCACAAAAAACCAACAACCAAGTGAACATGTGGATTCACTAAGAATATTCTAGAATGAGCTCAAAACCTCAGTCAGAGTCTTTCTATGACTCAAATATTCACAGTGTCCTGGAGCCTCTCAATGTCACATTCATGCTCTGGAGACAGGTGGGCTCCCAATCTGTGTGTGTGTGTGTGTGTGTGTGTGTGTGTACATGCATGTGTGTGTATGTGTGTGTGTATGTGCATGTATACATGCTTGTGTGCTCATTTGGAGTCAAAGGACAACCTGAGGCATCACACCACAGAATCAGAATCTTTGGGTTTTTTGTTGTTTTTTAATTGCTGGCTTATTGTTTGTTTCTTTTTTTGTTTTGGGAACAAGACCTTTCACTAGAACTTGAGGATCATGGACTAGGGGTCACCGTTCTTGGACTCTGGATTGCAGGCCTTCAATACCCTTCCTGATATGATATGTGTGTGCAGGGAGGGGGAATTGAAAGTTGAAGACTGAGCTCAGATGCTCCAAGGCAAGTACTTTACAGACTGAGCCTGCCCCAAAAGGCTTCCATAGCCTCTCATATGGGCGACGTCCTGTCTGGTAGTTCCTTTTCAGTAGGAGAACAAGCCATCCTCAGAAGCTCTCCCTGTGCCCCCCTTAGAGAGCACCACCATCTCTCCCCAACACCCCCTGAGGCTCCTGGCTGCTGGCCAACCTCCACACCAAGTACTCCCTCTCTGCTGCTCCCCAACAAGTGCCCCATGGACCCATAGCATTCAGACTGCCTGCATTCCTTTAGAGAACCGGCCCTTATCACAAGGCTCAGGCCTCTAAAGAGCTGGCCGTCTCCAGGGGTGGCCTCCTGTGTCTGACCACGAGAGCGACATTCACATCTCAATTATGCGCCCAATGGTCTTCTTTCATTTTTTCTAGTATTGCTGTGGAATGTCCTCCACGGTCCTGTTTGTTTCCTTTCTTGGCTTACAGCTGTGCTGCAGGATGCTCTTCCTTTTGTTCCTCTCTGTAGAATGTAAGTGGGTCGTAATTTCTGTATTCAGTAGCAGCCTCTTTTGTGTGGTGTGTGTGTGTATGTGCATGCGCGCGATATGTGTGCCTCTTTTTTTGTGTGTCAGAAGCCCAGTTGTGAGAATCAGCATGTGGGATGAGCAGAAGGAATGCCAGTGTGGATGTGTTTCCCCTCCTGCGGCCCACGGCTAGACCACCTTGCACACACTCGAGTAGAATGGGGAGAGGACACGTCAACATGAGCAAAGGGAAGGCAGCCGACCCCGCATCTGGGCTGCGGCTCCTGGGTTTCAGGCTTCTTCTGCAGCAGCGACCTTGCACGTGCATATCAAAGCAGATGCACAGACTACAGAGTTTCTTCCTCCTTCTTCATCTTTCTTTGTTGCGGCTCCCTGGCTATTTGTTAAGGTGCTTTCACTCCTAAATAGTTCTCTTCAGTTCGGTTATCACCATAGTTTTGTTATGGGGTGACTGTCTGCCAGGCACAGAAGCTCCAGGCGCAGATACCATGAAAAAACAGATTTTTATTACTCTAGTGAGAGGACCCCAGCTCCATGGTCAAAGACCATGAGCCAGAAACCACAAAAGATGGTGTACACACATTATATACACATCTTGCTTAAACAGAAGAAAAAAAGGGGAAGTCCGTCTTGTCAATGATCTACCTAAGGAATGTGCAGTCTCATACTGTATTTGCTAAGCAGGGGACGCAGGGACAGATGAGGTAATCAGATGCCAGTAAAACTGATGTTTGTCGAGGGTAAGAGCCTTGAACTTTTATCCTTTGTGAGCTTTCCCACAGCAACCTCTTATCTCAGTCCCAGTGGAAGGGAGGGGAGCTAAGACAGACTTTCTATAGTATAGGCTTTTATTAATATTGCATCCTATTTCAGTTTACTCTCTAGTACCATGTATGCTTCTGCAGACCTCTGTAGTCTTTCGTTGTTCAGTATTCTTCTGCTACATGCTTAGACTTTTCCAAAGGAAAAATAGGTGAAAGATAGATGATGGATAGATAGATAGATAGATAGATAGATAGATAGATAGATAGATAGATAGATAGATGCTATATAGATGATACACAAATGATAGGGCTAGTAAAATGGATAATGGTTAAATGACAGAAGATAGATGGTTTTAAAAAGTGTTTTAAGCAAAGCAAAGTTAAAAAGCTTAGGGGGGAGAAATGTCAACAAAAATTCAGCTAAATTAAATCTTTCTTAGACTCGGCTGAAGACTAAACAAGAAAAATATTTGATGCTATCATAATTTGAGATACTGTTGGTGACCATCTAAAGTCAGATTTGTGATAGGGATTGATGAATTTATATACAGAAAAGTAATCACATTTAAATTCTTGGATTTTTAAGAAATATGTATTCTTTTTTTCTGATAAGAACTATGCTTCTTGGTTAAAGGAGCATCCTTTGCAAGATGTACACATGTGCATGTGTGTTTGGAAAGTGCACTATATGTGTATGCATTTGTGCTGAACATTTTGGTGTTTATAATGCATCCTTCAGTGTCTTAGCAGAGCTAAGTAGAGCTAAGCTTATTGCAGGCTTCCTGTGGCATAAGTCCTATACCACTTTTATCGCTATAAGTTAAATTTAACCTCAGATTTTGAAAAGCATTGAAACTTTTCTTCCAAAGTCCTGTTGCTCTACAGAGTGATCATCTGAATATCCAGATGCAAGTCAAAATATTTTTCTCATAATTATCTTCGCTGACCTAAAGTTATCATAGTTATTTGGCTCTGAGCATTCAGTGGTAACTAGCTCCTTTCAGGGAGCCATAGGCCTCCCGGCTGTGTGGCCATGTGCCGCCCACGCTGCCTCCAGAGGAACCTTTGTAGGACTGTAATGAGCCACCAGATGGTAGAGACAGGTGATCAAACCACAGGTCACGGCCTGCAAAAGTCAGGCTCCCTGGGTGGAAATGGGTTATTATCTGAAATCACCTTCTTTAATCCATTAGGAAAATGCAGTGGAAAAATTGAAAGCAGCATTCAGTCTGTGGCAATCTAGCCTGCAAGCTGGCTGGGGCATGTCTGAGGCCACGCCCCCTTCAGCTCCCTGCAGACTTCATTCATTGCTGTCAGTTATTTTTGGCCTTCCTTGTACATTCAGAGATGACCATCAAAATCTTCACCCTCAACTCCAAAGCCGGTTGTGTAGAATAAGCAATCATTTCAATAGTCTTAATACTATTAAAAATAAGACTCTTCATTTGCCTAATGATGACATAAACATGGCTGTTGTAATGTAACCTTCCTGCCATGGTATAGTTAAATGAAGATTTATGACCAATTTATATTTAATCTTTTGACAACATTCATTTAGAATTGCCAAATTGCAGAAGCTGAGAAACTTTTAGCTTTAGAATCCTGACACTGTAGAAATAATTATCAGGCTGCATGTCATTTTAATGGGCCTAGAAAAACATTCCTCATTATATTGTCACAAAGATTAAGTTTTTTAAGGTCAGTTTGTTGTGGTTTCATCATTTGCAAGCTAAAAGACTTTCTCATACCACAGTGTTTCCTCCCCATAATAGTCATCAATTTAATAAAATTTAGGCTTTGGCCTTTAAAATATTCTAAAGTCTAACAGTTTAGAGAAGAATACATATGGGATATTATGGGATAGAAAGGATGTAAATACCTGATAAAAATATGCCTCTCAGTGAAATATAATCAATTTACATATAATGGAAGAATCAATTAAAATAAAATTCCCAAAAGGGGTCTTAAAAGATGGGCGTGTGTTGTAGTTACCCTGCATGGTTGCTGAAAAATTACCATCAAATGGTTTAAGGGAACAAGGATTGATTCTCTTAAGATTTCTGCTTACAGTTCTTTATTCAGCATGGGAGGAGAACTTATACCACCACCAGGACCAAGGGAACTGCCACGCCATATCCACGTTACAGATGAGAGAGGACAATCCTTACCTGCCAGACCAGCATGTCTGGTCAAGTGTACACAAGGATGCCAACTTTCTCAACCAGCTCCCTGTATTTTATTCATCTATCCAGGGCTTATTCCCATCCATCCTGGGCTGGGCCTTCCCCAATCTCCTGCATGTTCACTCTGGGCTTAACTCAACTGCTAATTCTCTACGAATGTGCCCAGAGCTCAAACCCTCAACTGTCAAGTTCATATCTGTATCTAACTATGACAGTGTGGTAAAAATTAAAAATGTATTTCAAAGCAAATATAAAGTGAACATATTAAAGACTGTCTTTAATACCCTTAATACCAAAGATATTATGACCAATTCATCTGGAAAAGTTTAGAGATCTTGTGATCAAAAAAGAAACATCTATCAGACCATAATTTGATATTGGCCATCACACTGAACAGAAATTATTTTCATATATTCTGTACCCAAATCTACAAATTAAAAATAGTTACCTGAGATCTTTAATCAACACTATACAATGATATATTCCTTAGACTTTTGTTGTCTAAACTCAGATAACCCCTGGCCACGGCTTGTCAACTGTGATTAAACACATGTGAATAACATTTTAATCTCCCTCCTTGGTTGTACAGGCATATCTGCTACCAGAAGCCATAAGTGGCTGGAGGCTGCCTGCTGCCTGGCAGAGGGGTGCTCCCTCACCCAAGCGCTGCCCCTCCACTCATGCCCGCAGCCTCGGCCCCATGTTTCGCTTTTCTTCACGTCTTGCAAGAGTATCCTGACAGCTACAGGAAAGACAGTTGCACGCGGGCTCATTTCCTTCCAGTGCGGAGAGGAGCAATGGAAATAAGGGAGAGCAGTGAGCTTCATGCAGACCGAGGTGCTGAACTTACTAAGCAAAGGAGCCTGACGCCTGCCAGAGAGCCTCGAGGAGCCATTTAAGGGACACAAGCTGATCAGTGTCTTATTTGGTTTTTATTTTAGGAAAATATTAAATCAGAAATCAACTTGAAGAATTATCAGTTCCAGAGGGTCGAAGGCAGACTAAACTACAGAGAAATTGCTTTTGCCTGGAGAAGAAAGCGCAGGGAAGGAGACTCCCAGGGGTATCTGGTGTGGCATCTGCACCCACACAGCAGATGAGTAGCTGTTATGTCCCATAATGCAACAGAAATTATGCCCAGTGCCCTGCATTACAAAGGGCAGAGAAACTGAGCCGTGCCCTAATCTTAGGACCTATTTTAGAACAGGAGCCTTAAATTTTGATTTAATGGTAACAAGCGAATCTGATGCTACTTTAAAATATTTAAAATATCTTAAATGAAAATCACTTACAATGGCAGAATAAAAATGTTAAAGCCAGTTAGCTCGCAGAAGTATCTGACCCCTGATTTACTTTGCAAACAGGTGTGTGTGTGTGTGTTTGTGGTCTTCAGTATGCTAATGTGATCTCCAAGGCTGAGGGCTTTTAGGGGGCAGGCCAGCTTCCCAGTGGGCGGAGCAGGGGTAGAAAGGAACTCTAAGGACTTACAGTGGGTGCCAGGCAAGTCATTTTTGTTCATCTAAGTTGTGTCTCTTGCATCCTTCCTCAGAACACTGGGCGGGGTATGACTGATCTCCTAAGTGCTTGCCAAGATCTGAGAGGCAGACATGAACAAGGAAGGCCCTTTTTTTCTTGGAAAATTTCAGTTCCACAAGGAAACAAGCGTAGATCACAGTGAACATTGTAAGTCAAAAATGTAAGGCAAATTCGGCAAATGTAAGCCGAATGCTGCGAGTGTAAGGGACTTGCTGGCGCTGCCCACTGAAGATAGAAACTGAGGGACAAGGTTTCCCAATGGGGAGGTCACACCAGAGGCTGCCGCCTCCTCGCCAGCTGTGAATCTTGAGTGGGATGCCTGATGGGACAGGCCTGTGAAGGCACCGAGTGCAGACACCAAGTGCTCTGGGTTCCTTCCTGTTGGGATTCAAGAGCTGGCAGAGCAAGTAAGTTTGGAAAGTAGGTAGACTCAAATCCTTGGGGCCATGAAAGAAAGTTTAGCTTTGTAGAGCAGCTTTTTGTGACTATTTTAAGCACTTGAATAAACAGTATATAATCTGGGAGTGTCAGATTTTATAATGGTAGGTAATTCAAAGTATTTTTTTAAGCCAAGGAGATTGACTTTGCACTAACATGTAACTGTGTCTTTCAAAAGGAAGAGAACTCGTACTTAATGAAAATACCTCTGGCCTAATGCTCCTTTGGGTTCCCACGCAGGTTCGTGGATGTCACATCGCCCTTCAGTGCCTGCTAAAGGAAGCAGGGTTTTCTTCAAGTCATAATGTAATATGAATTGGCACAGTGATTGTTTTAGTAGTTTAGGTATATCTTTGCTTGGGAGGATGGCGAAAAGGACAGGCGCCCCCACCAGGTGCTGGCTGTTCATGCAGGAAGCCCGGCCAGGGAAGGACTCGTGGAAGCCCATGGAGAAAGAGCTTGAGAGCCCAGGAGACTGAGTGGGGTGTGAAGCGCTGCAGAGACTAGGCAAACCGCGTGGCTCTCAGCGTCTAGGAAACCAGAATCCTGCTGATGAAGCACCCAGGAGGCCAAAGTTCCAGACAATGCAGCTGAAGCAAAGTGCCCCCAAAAGCCAAGATGTGCTGCACGCCGAGTTACTCTCATTTCTGAACCTCTGTTCCTTTGAATTAGCTGACCAGTTAGTTTCTTCTGAGATCATTGGAGGCGTCCTCACGGGTTCCACAGCCAGATACGGCCTTTTTACTATGTGCCATGCGGAAGTGCTGACGGGTGCTGACCTGCGGCTCTGGCCCAGCGCCTCCCCACACTTCCCCTGTCCTGAGTTCCAGAGAGCTTGCTGAACCTCGGCCAGTGGCAGCAGTATTTCCTCTAGTTGGGTTGAAGGTGACGGTGGAAACCAGAATTGAAACCTGGCAGCATTAGAGAGACTGAACATCTTGGGGGACGTCTGATCCAAACATGCAAAGCTACTGCAGAAAGTGGCCCGTTTCCCAATGCTTCAGGCATCTGATGTAGAGGGACCTCAGGACACAAGCGTGTAGACGAGGAGAGAGGCAGAGCCTCAGCTGGCCTGTGATCCCCAGACACAGGCTTCTGATCCGGAGTGGTCCCCTCTTCATGGCTCATGAGTATGCATCATTCACAGTATTAGCAGCTCAGCTCAAGATAATCATTTTCCCTGTTTTCTATTGCCTTACATTTCTAGCTAATCATTGTGCCACAAAATAACAACGATTCCCATAGGGAAAGAGATAATAGAATCTGAACCTACTAAAGGCTCCTGAAATCAATGCTAGGGACAATAAGGCATATTAAAATTATATGCCCTGTCTTGTCAATAGATACAGGAGAAACAAGATTCTTAAAGCATCAGAATCTTCGAGGCTTGTTTCAGGACAGTAGCAAAGACTGGCTATATTATAATTACAAAGGTCATTTGGGTGGTTGCAGATGACATCAGATAAAAACTGTGGGGGCTAGGAGGCCCATACCATGCTAGCTGTATTCCCTAAGTAGCACCATTCTTCGAAGCATTCATTTCCTCACCAGGTTTCTATCTCTTATGCTTAGAGCAGTTAAAATAAGGAGATTTTTTTAAAGGTATTTTTAAGCATCACGAACTTCTGTTGACTCTCGAGCATGGCATGGGCTGCTGTTCCATGGCACAGTGGTCGCTCGTTGGCCATTCACCAAACCTTAAACAAATGCCGATTCCTGTACCTGCGCCTTCTTGGGGAACGCGAGCGCCATAAAGCACTAATGGAAATTTCCACGAGACCTTTAGCACTGATAGGAGGAGAGAAGTGGAGGGGAGGTGTGGGGTAAAGTGGAGGGGAGGTGTGGGGTGGAGTGAGGTAGAGGGAGGTGTGGGGTGAGGTGGAGGTTGGGATAGACAGGAGCTGAGACAGCTTCCGTGATTGCTGAGCGTGGTTACCCCCTAACCACCTTTGGTGTTCAGGCACCATTTTTAACATCCATGGAGCCAGAGCCCACAGCAGTCCCGAAGCAGCACCTGCTGAATTGCAGTTCCTAGCACTTGGTCATGGACGCAGGTGTTTCCTGTAAGAAGAAGTGCCACTCAGCTGTCAGCCACACTCCTATACCTTGGGTCAGCCCAGAATTTGCCTTTCCTCAGGACCCCATGAAGTGACACACATTGTACCTGGCTTTCCAAGGAAAGCAGTAATTTGGCAAGTTTGTCATTAGAATGGGATTTTGGAGCCCACTTTGACTTCCCCTAAATATATCTTCCTCATCACCACTATCATCCCTCTTGTGTGTGCATAGGATGTGTGTGGGGATGGACGGGGTGCCACAGTGCACGTGTCACGATCAGAGGACAATCCTGTGTGGTCTGTTCTCTTCGTCCACCGGGTGCGTTCCCGGGATCCAACTCAGATCATGGGGCTTGACAGCAGGCTGAGCCAGCTCACCAGCCTGTCCTCGATACACTTTACGACCACGTCAAAAATGGCAGCTTTCATTTCAGGAAGGCAGTATTTTAATTTCACTTGCCTGCTTGCAGATTTTATCCATAGGGCTGGATGCATACACTTGTCACCATTTCCATCTTTTTTGCTTCTGATCCTTGTGCACATCTTGCATCATGATGAAGAAGAAAAGTAATTCTAGTCAACTGCAAATCGTTCCAGGACTTTCCATCATGGCGACGATCCACATGGTTATTCAATATCTAATGCGAAGCATTTGCTTAGGCTTCAGCAAGTTTAACAAGAATTACTGAAGAATTATACTTCAGCCATTTCTCAATTTTTAGAGGAAGTTTATGTAAGAGTCAGCAGTTTTCAAAGGTGAGGGAGAGAATACTTAGAAGGTAGGAATAACTTGAGTTCTCATGAAGGGGACCACACAGAAAAAGCTAACGTGCAGTGGGCTTTCCTTGTACACAGACGCCCTGCTGTGCTTCCATGTATTGCCACAGGCCATGTGTTAGAAAAGCTAGAGTCAGTGCACTTGCCCATACTGGCAAAATGAGAGTCAGGTTCAGCACACCCGTTCACGTTCACAGCATTACGATCTCTTCAAGTCAAGATGCCTAAAACTACCGAAATTTTATTTTCAGTAACTTGCACAGTTATCCTCAGTGCCAATAATTTCATCTAACTTGAATCTCTCCAATCTTCTCCACTAAGTGACTTTGCTACACCTGCCTCTTGTCCTTGTTGGAAAGAAGGAACATCTAAATGTGCCTGTTTGGCTTTGAGCCTTTTTTTTATTTGAACCTAGTCTTCAAATTGTGCTTCAGTCTACAGTTTTGTCTTGGCATGGGAGGTTTCTTTATTACTTTCAAAATGAATAATGAAAAAGAAAATTGGCAACAACAGCCAAAAAGAAATCAAGCAAAGGCATTAGATTTAATCAGCAGTTTTTGCCTCACCAGATGAAATTATTGTGCAGATACATTAATTAAAAAGCCTAGCAGAAAAACTTGAGAATTAAGTTATTACTTTTAAGGGGAGAGTCTCCTTAGAGATTGCTAAACAGGTTTTAGAAGCACATTTACTGGATGGCTGGTTGTATAATTGGAAGTTGTTTATAATAGAGCTTCTCCTTGGTTACTCCACAGGAGTTAAGAAAAGGGTTTGTTAAAAGTCTGGAGTAGTGCATTTGGATTCAGTTGGGGCTAATATCTTACTGGACAAGAATTGGAGTAAAAAGCATTTACGCAATGATCGTCCCAATAGTGACCTATAGTAGAATATCTCATCTGGTAATAAATCTTTAAAATCGCCTTCTCATTATGTTTGGGGGTATTTTCTGGGGTTTGGGGAGTTTGTTTATATTAGTACAGGGTCTTATGTAGGTGAAGGTGACCTTGGACTCACTTTGCAGCACTGAATGTTTTTGAGCACCAGACCCTCCTGCCTGTACCTCCCAAGTGCTGGGATCACAGGGACAAACCCCCATTCCTGACCCAGAATTTGACTTTTCACGTTTAATTATACCTAATCTTATTAGCTTTTCCTATTCGTTCTATTCGTCAGCTTTGTGACGTTGTTAGTATCGATGTCCTTGGTTTCAAGCACGATATTCTGATATTTGAAGCCTGTGTCAAGTAAGTGCCTGGGCTGGAGGAAAGTGTTGTAAGTGGTTAGTAGACATGCCACGCTCTTTACGGTTCCTGACTTGGCTTCCTGCAGCTACTCCTACTGCAGCCTTACTGCACTTAAAGAATATGGGAGCATTTACTGACCTAGACGATACTTACTGTTAACTAAGTTCAAGTCACTTCTTTCAGCTTTAAGCACATAAAATAGAGTGAGTGTTACACAAGGGTGAAGTTGTCAAATGTGAAGCGGTGCTAGCTATGTCCAGCAGCAGACTCGGAAAGTGCCAGGAGTCTTCAGCCAGTTGGCAGCAGGGGGCAGAGACATGGAAAACAGTGCCTCCCATGAGCACGAGTTGAGAGAGGAATGAGAACTGTGGAAGGGGACAGAGTTGTGATGCAGAAGAGTAGTAAAGCCAGAGCTCCCCCGGTATGGGCCCAGCCACTCGCTCACCCTTTGGGTCACTCTTGTGGCAGACCCTTACCTCCCTACATTTTGAATTTTCTTGCAGAGATAAAAAGAAAAAAACGTAATGAAATTAATATGCTTTACTTGTAAAACCCTTGTTGTGGTGGGTTGTCCCCCAGACACTTGACAAAACACGTGTGTGCTTGCTAATGGCTTGGCATGGAGTGAAGAAGGTGGTCCCTGACATGTGCTTGGGGGGCATTTGAGAAAGTGGGTCTAACTGCTACCAACTCAGCCTAGAGCGAGTCGAGCTCTCTGTCTTGGCTGACTCCATCTATTTTTTCCTTACTGAGAAATACAGTGGCATAAGATGCTCCCAAAACTGACATCTTCCTCCACCAGGCTAATCTGGATGTGCCACGCTTTGTCCTGCCTTCTGTGAAATGCCAGCCTGTAGTGTCATCTATAATAGTTTGAATAAAGACCTCCAAAATGTTGGCATAATGGTGTCCAAAGATTTGCAATATTCTGTAAAATGTACTTAAAACATATCACCAGCCTGTAAATAGAACTACTGATACAGCCAAATCATTTAAAAACTTCTGTGGTTTTATCTTTTTTAGGATGGTGGAGGTTTTAGGGATAAAGAAGGAGAATGCCTGTAACATATTATGAATGCTACAGCCACAGAGGGTGTATCTGAGGAACACACGACACTCAGAAGCCCAGATGGACGGAAATGATTTCAGGTGGTGTGCAACATTGAAGCACATGATTTATACAACTTGGAAAGCTTTTAGATAAACAGAGGGACACATTCTATCCACTTCGCTAGCTTAGGTACTACAGGGGCTTCCATGTGCAAGAAGGATTAGGAGAGGAAATCATCTTTAAGGTGCATAAAGCAGTGACTGGGGAGATACATGCACTAGCTAGAGAACCCCTAAGTTTGGAGGCTGCTAAGGTCATTTTCAGAGTTGCCTGTATCCCTCCAGGGGTGATGGCCACTTGTGGGAGAGTCCCACCCTAAGCCTTCAGGCAGGGGCCAAAGGGAGGGCCGTCCACAGGCCATCAGAGTGCTGTCTGCCTTCGTGTCTGCCCAGTGTCCTCCTGTCACAGCCCGACAGAGAAGCTTCCAGCTTTACATCGCATCGCGCAACCAAATGGGTAGGAGAGCAACTCTGCTGAAGGGTTCTTGCCATTTACCTTCAGCCCCAGACACGGCCGAACAGAGTCCACACCTGGAATGTGCTGCGGTCGGGACTGGCCTGACCTTGATCTCCCTTTGACTGGCTATTAATCCGCACCTCCGGCTGGCTCTGGGAAGCACGGTGTAATGGATTGCATGTCATCCATCTGCGTCCAGGGCACCAACCTAGCATGCAGCCCTTCATGAATAACTTCTCAAGGACCGCGTGAAGGCTGAAGCAGGCAGAGTGGAAGGCAGCCTGCCTTCCCCTTCGGCCTTGATATGTCATTAGCTGAAACAATATCGCAGACACACTGCGCTCCCGAGGAACAGGAATCACTCGGTCTCCTGCATTCTGGGGCGACTCCTAACTGTCAAGCACTGCTAAGCTCTGTCCGTGAGGCTTCTGTATGTGTCCTGACCCTCCTTCAGGAGGCACTTACTTGTCTGGGTCCCCTCGTGTTTGACCTTGACAGCAGGGTAAAAAAACTGTGAAATTGCATTTATTCACATTACTGATCAGTTTCAACAATGAGGAATTTGGATCCTTTCATAGATATTCTCCTACAGGTTAAAATCGTCACGATTTTGATATTAAATTTTTTATTATGCTATAAATATACCTATAATATTAATATATGGCTCTGTGTCTCAATTATGACCTACATAAACCTTAAGAATATGTATTGTCTTTTCTAATAAAAATGTGATATTTATAACTTGGATATCTTGCCCACTAAGGCAAAAAAAAATCTACAAAGAGGTGTCAAAAATAGCAATTTAGTATTATTGCAGCACATGATTCCCTTCCACACTGAGAACTAAGTATTCCTTTCTGAAGACTAGCGATTATAAAATGCACTGCAAATAAGTCACAAAACTCTTTATTGTGTCTTGCATTTAGCAAAGTCTTGTCACCCACATTATTAGTAAAGGTGACTTAACACATGACAGTTTGAAATGTCTAAAAATGTTCTTTTTGTAAGTTTGTGAAGCATATGGATTTTCCTAGGACTTCGAAAACTTTTGCTCTTTGCTCATTACATTTGTACCATTTTTAGTAGACCATATGCATTTGGGAGCTTGGAAGTTCTCATTCATAATGACAAGAGATGCTTATTATTTATAGATGCTTCTGGTGACAGAATTAAGAATTTGCTGTGCTGTGACACTTTGTGTACAACTCCCACCAGCAATAAGGTACTGTTTTGAAGAAGTAATTATTAGGTGATGTTAGAAGCTAGCAGTTCATCAGGATGGTCACCTGACTCTTATGCTGCTGGTCCATCCTTTCAGACGCCGAGCTCCACTTTGAATGTGCTGACATTCCAGAGAAATGTTTACTGATGCTTAATCATTAAAGGGCTTCCTGTGTCCACCCGTCACTCACTCCTGAGAATGTGTTACGGCGACATTTGTCCAGCGAGACTATTACGCAATTGCAGAGTCTGAATTTCTGCTTGAGGCTGCTGGACCCATTAAGATTCACAGGGTTCAGGATTCTGATTTTATGTGTGACTGTATTTCATCAAGCGTCCTCTAGAAACCCCGCAAACTGTGCTCCCCGTCACTCAGATCGTGAAGAAAGGGCTGCATGTCTGTGCAGATAAGATTCTGCAGGAAAGATCTGGAGTCTTCACCACCACGCGCAGAAGCATGAAATAGGACTCAGAGGCAGTGGTTCCTGCTTTTCTAACAGCCTCTGAATTTCTTGCCCTCTTTTAAATCTTCAGCAGTCAAGGAGGGCTTTAATTTCCCCGTGTTGCAAGCACGCCCAGCTCCTCTCTGGAAGGCAGGCTGCTTACTTTGTTGAGTGAGTCACAGGGCCATTGACAAGGAAAAGAAAAAACTTTCACTTTTGAGCATAAAACTAAATATTCTAAATTTGATTGTTACATTGCTTTTGGAATGTTTATTCCACTAATTTCACAAACCGTTCCGAGGAGCAGGCTTGGCAGTTTGCCTCTATCCAGCTTTCAGAGAGCATCTTGTCTTGAGTTGGATCTGGCACTAACGGGTTACTGGCTCTGCTCTTCCCAGCAGGTAAAGCGACCTACAACAGCTTCTATGTCTATTGCAAAGGCCCCTGTCGCAGAGTGCAGCCAGGAAAGCTCCGGGTTCAGTGTGGCACCTGCAAACAAGCCACCCTCACCTTGGCCCAGGTAAGGGAACAGCGAGCCGCCCTTAGGGGACTGTCGGGAGAAGGGGGTCTGCAGGGCCGCCTTCCTCATGCCGCGACCACCAGGCTAAAAGTAAGATGTTCTCCATGTGCTGTGATCGTTGATGAGATCTGACTTCCCATATGTAATCTGCTTTTGCCCTGTGGGCTTCTTTCTGCTCTGTAAATTTAGGTTGTATATCTCCATTCAACCTTTTTATTTCCAACCCTGGCCTGTCGAAAGCACAACAACGTGTCATGCGGTGACAGGGATATGGCTTTGGACGAGACCATCAAGCAATCTCTTAGGAAGTGCGTGGTATTTGGACCTGCGTGGTGGTAGCTTGGTCCTGCTCCTCAGAACACACAGGTGTGCTCATCACATAGCGGCTGCTGAAGTTGCTAAATGCGGGCTGCAGCTTCATGCAACAGGGAGAGTCTACCTGCCCGCTGCAGCCTGCTGATTGCCACTGGGCAGCCTCCAAGTCAAAAGTTATTTCTTTTTATGTTTTTAACTGGTTTGGAAAAAATGCAAAGGTGAATCTTCATGCAGTGCTAGATGGAGCATGAGCCTCTACCCACACTGCTCAGTGCTGTGTTTGCCCACACAGACACGACAACTTCTAGAGCCTGAATTTTCACCCTCTGGCCCTTTGGAGCAAAAGGTTCATCAGCCTCTGATATAAAACTGAGGCAATTGCTATACAGCCTCTACGTGAGACATTCATGGACAGCTGTGGAGTACAGGTGACACTATACAGTAGCACGTGGCATGTTCGTCTGTGCCACTGTGCAAGCCCGAGAGCTGGGCAGCCAGGTGCTCAGCTATGTGTGACCCGTGACCAGACAGAGAGTCCATGATTGTCGGAAGGCTCCAGTGTCCTGCTAATATCCTGAGAGTCACGTGTCTTCTGTGATCAGAGAGTGGTACTTTGGGTCTCTGATATGTGGGCACTTCCTCCCTCGGGCTCTTGAATGCTACATCTGGTTTCTGAGCTTTTGCACATGAAGTCAGTCCATACAGCCACACCCACTGGAAACCAGCCCAGCTTGACAAGGTGGTGACGTAACCGCAGCAATTATGACCAGTGTACCTGGCCTTCTTCCTTTGCTGTCTGCAGCTGTGCCCCTCTCTGATTTCTGTGACAGACTTCAGAGTAGACATATTTCTAGCCAAGAGACTTCACGAGGTTAAGCAAGAGGGGCAAAGTTACACAGTTAACCAGTATTGGAAGCGTGAGTGGGAAACCTCTGCTTTTTCCAAAGCCAGCCTTTTCTAGGATGCTTACAGTACAAATCCAATCCAGTAATCAATGTCTTGTTCTCTAACCATTTTCCTTATGCTGAAATAGCACTGAAAATACTCTTTGAAAAAAATGTGCTTAAGGATTTATGGGACAGAAAGAAGATGCTTGAAAGATCATTTCTTTAATCTGTATTTTTGTATTTTATAATAATCCCTATTTTAGTGACTAGATGGAGCAAAAGTGGGGCATTTGATGGGATCGGACATATCAGCGATGCCAACTGTCACTAAAATGAGGGTTCAGGCAGCAGGAGCTGCCCAGTCAAGAGTCTGCAGAGAACACCTCCCCAGCCGTGCAGATGAGGAAGCAGGGCTGGTTTTGCCAAGGAGTGATTTCTATAGAAAGGGCAACCCTTAACTTTCATTTTTAAGTTGCTTACAAAAATCAGTAGCTCATACAACATACTCTGTTTATGAAAAATGTGAATATGGGCCCATATATAGATGGCTAGTTGGAGAGCAGTGCACGGTTCATTTAAGAATGTCTGCAAGAAATTTGTGTACAAAAGGAGACAATGGGAATCCTCTCAGCTACCGCTATGACTTGTTTGTTGCATGTCTGCATGTTCTGGTGTATGTGTGTGTTTGTATGTGTATGTGTGTATGTGTGGCACATGCATGTGTATTAGAGGGCACTGTGTGCCTATGGAGGGCCAAGAGTCACTTTTTGAATCATCCTGGATTGGCCTGCCACCTTATTGTTTTGCTCTGGGGTTTCCTAGACCTCACCTTTCAGGGCTAGAAGTGCAAACCTCTGTCATTGCTGCTGGCATTTTTATGTGGGATTTGGAATCTGAACTCAAGTCCTTGTGCTTGCAAGGTAGAGGCTTAACCCCTGAGCCATCTCTCCAGCCCCGCGAATGACTTTTGAACAGGAATTCTCGTTTTTTCTTGTCCTACATAATCGGTCTGCAAAGATCCGTCTGCATTTCTGTGTCTTTGTGGTTACCGCTACACTTTCGTTGTTATTGAGGGTCGCTCATAACACCAGTATTTTCTCATCTCTAGTCAACATATGTGTATAACACTGATGAGCTGATCATGCATGATGTTTTAAACAGTGCATCACATATAATACAATGCACCTAAAAAATACCAAGAGAGAATACAATCAGCCATTTCTGTCCTGACAGGAGACTCAGGTTGGAAGTTTTGACATGACCTTGTGGGTGAGTTAAGAATCAACTCACACACCAGATTCCCTTCCATTTCCAAATCAAAGTACCCTTTTCATTTCACACTCACCTTGACCAGGGTTTCAGCGAGATGGAGATATCCTTAGAAATGTGAGTGCTCCCCAGAAAATAGTGAACACGGCTGATTGAAAACATGGCGAGCCTTCAATTTCCAACCACCTCTTCCTAGATTACCACTTGGACTCACGCAGACATGAGACAGGGGTGGGCACAGCGGGGGTTCTCTGGCCTCACAATGGTTTCTGATTGCATTCCTGAGCAGCTGAAAGGTAATTTAAAATGACTTATGCGCTGCTTCAAAGTTTCCCTTAGTACCTACCTGCTCATGTCAACAAATAGTACTTCACACTGTACTGGACTGAGCTTAGTTAGAGCAATTGCTGTAGCAGAAGGAGTGGGTCTTAACACAGGATGTTATTCTGAAGGATCCCCTGTCTTCCCGTCAGCCTCTGCCTCCCTCAGTCCTGACTGTGCTCTCTCCCCATCTTGGAGGAGGTGTCCTGGCCCCTCCCATCTGCCCTGGGGCTTCCTCAGGGAAAGGATGCAAAGCATTCTGTGATAGGAAGAAACCCATTCATCTAACTGGAAATAGGCTTAACTACGCAGAGGATACTTGCAGAAATGCAACAGTCATTGTGAGCAATACTGTTCAGATGGTAAAACAGAGGCAGAGTGAGCGGTGCAGGCCCATGCTGTCCTGGAATTGTTTGCTGGCAACGAGTCCTGGGGATCTTCGCTCTGATGAAGGTTGTACTCTGGCTAATCTCTCTGGCATGGGCTCCGGTTAGCAGACTCATCCACCTCTAGCATCTCCTTGCGCTCCGTTTGTTGGTCTTGAAAGTAATCGGAAACCAGGAGATTACTGCAGCCAAGACGTTTGGATGATATTTTTCCCCTCCGATCACTATAATTACTTTATCTCAAAAAGAACTTTATCTTTGCCACTCTAATGAGATAGTCTGCCTCGGAATAGCATTAAAGCTAAAAGGTTTCTGATGAGAAATGGTGCAATAAATAGAATAAGATGTAAAGTGCCTGGCATGATGGATTTTGTTTAAAATTGGTTTATAGATTAGGCACAATTTATGTGAGGAAATTTATTAAGAAATATAGTCTAAATGTATAATCATTCTTAAACTTAATATTTGTTACAGATTAATTGTTAGCCAGGAGTCCACTTGCTGTGAAAGCTAGGTTCACATCTTTGGAATGAATTAAAGTTTCGGATTCTATCTAATTCACTTTCTGGTTTTAGCGTGAGATGTTTTGCTCACGTCTGCATTTCTCCCCACTTTGTGCGTTATCATTTTGATTGTCAGGCAGCTGGTGTTTCAAGAGTATAGTGCAGAGTTCTAGAATTTGTTTCATGTTGCTTGAAGCACCCCAAAAGCATACCACAGATGCCCCCATAGTGAGCTATTATCTCCAGCTGCTTTGGGCTTTGCCTCCACCTGAAATTTCAGCCCAAGGAGCTTCCCTGTAGACCTGGAGGCTAACATGGTTTCCAGCTGCCCAAGTAGAAGCTGCTCCTACAAGTGGTCACAAGACTCATGCGTTAGGGACACACTAGCTAAGGGACGCACTAGCTTATCTGCTGGAAGACTTTCAATTTTCAGGAAACTTGGGATCGAGTTAATAGCTGTCAGGGCATTCTGCAATGTCTGGCTGAGATGCTGGTGGGGCAGTGGAGACACAAGGTCACCGGATGGGGAGAGGAAAGGACAGCAGGCAGGAAGCCCAGAGTCCGTGTGGGAAAGTGGTCAAAGCAGGAAGGGCTACTCCATGTTCATGATGGTCAAGGGCCGAGCATAGCTCTGGGAGGCTCCTGACTGGGACCACCCAAGAAGTCATTCACTTTTGAAATCAGACAAGTGTAAGTGCACTCAAAATGTCGAATGGGTTATAACCACAGTCATCCTTTATGTTTTTAAAAATTATCTTGAATTTTGGTTGGCTATAGTGTCTTCTACTTCATTCAGCACTAATCCTAAAACAGTGTTTTCCTCTCAGCTGGGACTTTTGGGTGGGACAGTGGTAGGAGAGGGAAGGTCTTCAGGGGGCCTCAGGGAAGAACCAGAGAAGGGTGGTTGACTGACAGGTAAGGGATGGGCATGTGCAGAGAGCTCCCGGGACACCAGGTGATGCTAAGTCACAGTCACCTCTGTGCCAGGTGAAGTGTGACCTCTGTGCTAGGTGAAGTGTGCATCTGGAGTCAAAGAGGGTCATGGAGCAAAGGGCCACTCCTTGGCAAGACAAAGAAAACAGTAAAGAAGCTGTTACAAATTAAAAAAGAATCGTCTCTGGTTTTCTTTTAATTCCACCAATAGGAACACGTAATGGAATTTATAAACAAAAGCATAAATAAGATTAAAGTTGCCTTAGATAAGTCAAATGTATATAAATATAGAATCATGTAGACAGCAGAATGTTATCCAACTGAGCTGCAGGCTACTCCAATTCACTGTTGCTCTTCTTCATTGTAAAACTCTTAAATTCATAGCTTTGTTGGATATCCAATGTTTTACTGCTGAATTTCCCTGTGCTTTATTATGCTGGAGTAAATTCATTTCCTCACCTACAGAAATATTGGTCAATGTCGGTGACTCATTGACCTTTCAATCCAGTGGATCATCTTCATCTGACACCTGGGTGGTCATGGCTTCTTTATCTCAGGGCCTCCCAGAAGTAGGAAATGGTGATAGTTCCACTTCCTCCTTCTTTCTCTTCCCTCTCTTCTTTTTCCCTCTCCTCCTTTTTCCTCTCTTCCTACTTGTTGCAGTTCGCTTGCATGGTCGCTGATAAATGACCATCAAACGGCTTAAGGGCGTAAGGGTTTATTCTCTTATGATTACTGGTTACAGTTCTCAGTCCAGCTTGACGGGAAAGCACGCACCAACACCAGGGCAAGGGAACTGGCCACACCATCACCACATAACAGCTGAGAGATGGACGATCCTTACTTGCCAGACCAGCTTGTCTGGCCAAGTGAACACAAGGATGCCAATTTTCTCAACCATTTCTTGGTATTTTATTCCAGGGCCTAGCCCCACCTACCATGGGTGGGCCTTCCCCATCAGCTAGACAATCTCCTGCAGGTTTGCTCTGAGCCGAACTCAACCATTAATTCTCTACAAATGAGTCCAGAGTTCAAACTCTCAACTGTCATGTTGACATCTGTACCTAATCATGACACTGCTCCTTCCTTTTTCCCTAATGAGTTTGCTTTTCTGCTTTGCAAGTCTAAGAAAAAGAGAGAGTAAAAAGAATATAGCATTGACAATTTCCCAAGCACCCTTTCTAATGTCTGCCTCTAAACATATCTTCCTGAATCTCCTAGAGAAATGAGAACAGCATATACGGTATGTATATATTTTGAAGTGATTTAAGTTCCCTATTGAATTGTATCTTACATATATTGTTTAATATATAAAAAGGTTATGAGCATTGTAGCTATAATTTATTATTTATATAGACCAGAATCTGAGATCAGCATTTTGCTTATGAATGTCTCTCAGTTGCTATGTGATTTGAACAATTCTCTTCTTAATTATCATATATACCAATAATTATCACAGTCAGGTACCTTATATGTATACTATTTGCTTTTTAGGTAAAATATATTAATAATAATTTGTCAGTAGCAAGATGTGGTCATTTATTTCTTTAATTTGAAAATAGTTGAGCTTCTAGTCATTGTATGGTGGAATACATTTGAAGAATTCACAATGAAATATTTATTAAAACTACAAAGAAAGTTTTGACAAGTCACAACCTGAAGATATGTGTAAAGCATTAACAATGAGGCATTTTTCATGCATGTTGTTCTAAATTTCAGTATCATTTATCCATTTTCAAAATCTGGGCTGCTTTGATTGTTGGTTCATCATGCTGCCTGCTGGCATTGATAGGGGTGTTCTGCAGGCATGAGTCACAAGGACGTGGCTGTCACCTCATATGCCAAACAGGCTGCTTCTCCTTTGAAGTCCACTGTCCTTCACAGCATATCCGTAGGGTTTGTGGAGTCAGGTCAGAATAAAAGTCAGGGAGTCTCTCGTATCTCAGATAATGATAACCATAATTTTTAAAAGTCTACAAGTGGACACCCCTTTTATCTCACTTTTCCTGCCTCAGCCCTGTAACCTCTGGAACTTAAAAAACAGCATTGACAAACAAGCATCTGTCAAAGAATCAGAATAGCTTTGGTCGGTTGGGCAAATCCAAGTGCATCCTCTTATTTGTATCTATAATATACTCTGTCAAAACCAGAATTCTCTTCATCAGGAGAGAGAATGTGATGGGCATCAAGTGGGCAGTGCCCATTGGCAGCCACCTTCGAAAATGCAGGCTTGTTTGGATCACTTTTGTGAACTCGGTTTCATTACTGGGTGACTTAGGTGTCATGTTCTCTATCTGTATCCCCAGGTTTATACTGGAAGCTTGGTGGCCTTGAAATTGGTGTGGTGTGTGTGTGTGTGTGTGTGTGTGTGTGTGTGTGTGTGTGTGTGTGTGTGTGTGTGTGTGTGTGTGTTCTGTATGCATTTAAAATGCCACTGTTTTCACGCTTTTTCATTATTACATGTGTAGGTCTCTGATTCACGTAAATTAATTAATTAATTAATTAATTATTATGTGCAAGGTGTGTCCTTGTATATCAGAGGCCACTGTGTGTGCATGTGGACAACCCAAGGGTGATTTAGGGATCATCCTGGACTTGCTCTACCTACTTAGAGCTTTGTTTTGGAGTTTCTCAAGCTCTGTCTGCCATGGGAAGAATTGCAGGCTATTGCCATATCCACACATTGTATTTATATGGGATGTGGAATCAAAACTCAGGTCTTTTTGCTTGCGAGGCAGAGGCTTAACCCCTGAGCTATCTCTCCAGCCTCAGGTCTCTGGTAACCTTTGGAATGAAATTGATATATGATCCCTTTGACCACTTGGAAGCTTTATGAAGAATCATGGAATAAAAAATAGATCTTTAGTGCAATAAGTTAATTTACTTGTTCTTTGCCTCAGAAGTAAATGACTCTGAAACCTCACCGGGGAAGCCTAAATAGAACTCAGTAGTCTTGCCTCACTCCATAGTGGGATCCTTTGCCAGTGCTTTATAAAAGCAAGTAAATTGCCCTGTGCAAATAAAATGTGGAGGTGTCATGTAGAAAATGTTGTTCAGAATTAGGCATGTGGAGCAGGACTGGAATCTGCACATTATTTTACGGAAGCTGCAGTACTTAGGTAGGCTTGCCTCCTCCGCCTGGGACTATCAAGCTACCTGTATAAATGTATCATTAAAGCTGGGTGGGAAATGGAGAGGTTAATTGACTGCACTTGGGTCCCATGGTGAGAAAGAAACAGAGCCGAAACTCAGATCAGGGAAATTGGAGCTTAAATTCTCACTGAAAGCTGCGGAATGCGCTATATGAGGTTTCTTAACAGGACACAGGGAACGTGGAAACATTCTCTGTCGAGGTTTCCTGAGCAAAATATACTCAACTGTATTTCCTAAAGCATCAAGACTCAGGAACTAGGCAAGAGATGAACCATGGAGATCCCTTCAGGGAGGACAGAAAGGACTAATGTACTTGGGAAAATGAAATCATAAATGAGGATGCTCTCATGAAGCAGTTTTAAAGGTCTGGTTAGCCAAGTCCCTTAGATGTGGTGTTGAAGACACCAGGGCCAGTGGCGTGAGTCAGCTGGCCCAGGTCAGCTGCATCTCCGAATACACTCAACACCTTACTGTCATGTGTTAGTGTGATTGGACTAAGATTCTCCAGCTAGGAACAGAGGATTTTATTTCTCGCTGCTGTCAGTGTTTCGTGTGCTATAAATCAGTTGCATACAGGGGGTTTCATATCCATTTTGAAAGCCACCCTAATAACCATAGTCTGACCCGCAATAAAAACAATCAGATGTGGCCATAATTTAAAAGTGGCATCATAATATTATGAAGAGATCCACTACTCTGACTTGATGTAAAGAAGTGTACATGAAGGTCAGTGTAGACACACGTGACAGAAGTTGTAAATTGTGTGATGTTGTCATAAGCAGATGCAGTTGTGTGAATGCTTACAGGAAAATGAGACATAAGGACACTAATCAAGTGGGACTGAAAAAAGAGAGACCCTGCTCTGTGAGTATCACGGACTCGTTACCGCACAGGATTCTCTTCTGAGAGTCAGGGACTTTGGCCTGTCAGCTCTGTGTTTTGCTTAGTGGACAACACATAGTCGACAACATTGCATATTGCGTTGTGTGGAGTGGGTAAATAACCGAGGAATGGCTTCACAGTCACTATGTGCCTCGATTTACCGCTAATCTTAGATTAGAGAATTGGATGATGCATTCATCTAATCAGATGGGAGACTCTGTGGTGGCACAGCTTATGCTTAGTACTTGGTGGCCTGACTTGTCCAGAGGACCCGTGAGAAGGACGCCTGACCTGGGGACCTTACCATGGTGGAAGCTTCCAGGGAGCTTTGCTCTCGGGGACTGTTTATTTCTCAACCCCTCCTCCTCTCCCCTCCACTTTCCTTGTTTTCCACCCAGAGATTTTCTGCCATGCTGTCTGAAATCTTCTTGGACTCTTCTAGAACGGGATAGAAAATGGACCTGAGGTCACGCTTTCACATTTTCTTTTTCTTTTTTTTAAATTGTTTTTATTATTTATTCAATTGTGCATGTGTGCGTGCATGTGTGTGCACGTGTGTGTGTGTGTGTGTGTGTGTGTGTGTGTGTGTGTGTGTGTGTGTGTAGAACCACAGGCAAACTCGGGAACCACCATGGACCTCCTCCTTGTTTACTCTGCCGGGGATTCATAGGCTCTGCCCTACCAGGACCAGAAACTCAGGCTGCCTCCACTTCCGCCCGGCGTCTATACGTGGGGTCTAGAATCTGAACTCAGGACCTTCTGCCTACAAGGCAGAGGCTTAACCCCTGAGCCACCTCTCCAGCCCCGCTTTCACATTTTCTATGGGGAGCTTCATGCAGCTTTGATTTTAACACTGGAAAACAGGCTGAGTCCAGGGTGACTGTGCCAATCAACCAAACACTTTACTTCCCCCCACACCTCACTGGATCAGATGTGAACACAAGATCTGCCCTCCATACTCACCGTGACAGCCATAGTGAGCCCTGCATTCATGCAGAAAGTACTTCCTTTTTGAGGTAAGATGAAGTTGGTGCCCATCTGTGGAGAGATACCCAGTGCAGTTAAATATGCATATTTGCTCTGCCCTGTCTGCAACAAGACAACTGTTATCTTTGCAATGCTGGGAAGGAGTTTTGGAGATAGCAACACATGTCTGGAAGATGATGTAACAGAGTTCTCTTCGGCTCATTTTGTTATAAATGTAAAAGTGTTCTGGGATGAGATGGGTCATCTGGTAAGGTCTTGTTATGCAGGCTGACCATCTGAGTTTGATTCCAGAACCCATCTAGAAATGAAAGGAAAGAACCGACATTCCAAAAATTGTCCTCTGTCTTCTATTTGTATCCCCACACACATAGTACACACAAACAATTACAATAAAGAATAGCAGTGATATAACTTTGGAAGTTGCTCTGAAAATTCAAGCCTGTTGAAAGCTGTGCACCCCTTCTTAGGCTGCTGAGTTTTCATGTCAGTACCCCTTTCGATATGCAGAGTTGACTGGATTTGGTTCTCCCATCGAAAATTCTGATTTAATATTATGCTACCTAAACCAAGCCTGTAGTTTCTAACGGCTGAAGTCATTTCATGTTAAGGTATCTTCTTTGTTGTTATGGTAACTGTGTGGCTTTGGGAAGGTGGGCATCACTGAGGCCAGTACACCTCTGAGCAGGCCGCGCTTTGTCCAGGTGCCAGAGGCGTGTCGTTATTTGGCACACTGCTTGCGTCATTGACTTCCGGAGGCATTAAGGACATGGATAATGTGCTGATTCTCTACCATCCTCCTCCTGAGCTTCCTCAGTTCCTTTAGATTCGTGTTCTGGAAGTTCCGTCTTCCCAGAGGCTTCCCATGGTGCCAGAGATAGATCCTACTTAATGTCACACTACAGCTCTTCCTGCCAGCTAGTAAATTCTGTCGCATAGAATGTTGGACCTTTGATGACACGGAGCTGCTGTGGTTAGGTTAGGCTGAGTTATTACTCAGTATTTCCCAGAGAGAAAAATATTTTCAAACAGCTTCTAATGCAGGGCACAAAGACTCTTGGAATCCAGGCCACCTCACAGGAAGGCTTGTCTTTCCTTCTCTTCTTAGGCAACAAGAATAACTTAATAGTGACTTGAATTACTTTAGTTTTAATTTAGGATAGAACTTTTGTTTCTTCAATGTGGGAAAACTACAGTTTTGAAGAAGGTGGCAGAGAGTGAAGGCCCTAAATGCATGGCTTTGTAATTGATTCCAGTGTATCACTTACCGGGAAAAAATAGAAATATCTATTATAACTTGAAGTTCAGCGAGCGCTTGTTTTCAAATGACTGTGCATTTTACTGAGCCTATAAAATTTGGATGAGCGAAGGAAAAAAATCTATAGTATTGGAAAGTGTGGTCTGGTACATAGTTTAGTGAAATATATAAGAAATTAATATCACAAATTTGGGAAAATGTCAAGTTATACTTTCAGAAGCAGAGCCCAATACAAATTTCATAACCATGCCTGTTTTGCCTTGATTGCATGAGCTTTATTAAAGCTGGTAACATCTGAGGATTTGGACAGACAACAGCGCTCCTTTAGAATGTTGTTTTATGTGTAAGAATTTGGAAATAAAGCTGTCATTTAGAGGACAGAAATTGATGCCATTAGAAAATGGAGAAAATTGTTTTGCTTTGTGTTGCTGGAGGGTTTGTAGACGAGAAGTGCTCAGGGCTGCCCATTCTACTTCAAACATGTCCGTTTCTGAGTCTTCAAAGGACGTATGAGATTGTGACCTTTAGCTTCAGCCGGGGATCCAGATGGAAGGACAGTCAGAGAAGGGCAAACTCAAAGTGGGGAATTTTAAAAGAGTGACTGAGAGAGAGAGCGGTGGCATCGTGTGTGTTTCTTACTTCAGTAGACTGGCATTTCCGATGTGTCCAGCCACTAGATTTTGCTGCTGCTGCATGTGAGACAAACAAACAAACACGAGACCTCAGGTATCTATATTAATTAATGGAACTTGGTGTAGGATTGTGCTGTTCAGTCTGGCAGCAAAGAACCACTCTGGCTTCTTAGATTTTAATTTTAAAAAAGTAAAATACTGGGCTGGAAAGATGGATGACTCAAGGATTAAGACTCTGCCTCACAAGCAGAAGGTCCTGAGTTGGGATCCCAGGTCCCATGTAAAAACGCCAGATGTAAAACAGTGGCAGTCTGCACGTCCAACCCTGGTGGGCAGAGTCTGGGAAATTTCAGAGGGAAGCAAAAAGGAAGGAGCAATCCAGGATGATTCTTGAAGTCACCCTTGTCTCTCCACAGGGACACATAGTGCCCACACACACACACACACACACACACACACATACACATTATTAGTTCTTCAACCACTGTAGACTCATTTCAAAGGTTCAGTAAGTAGGTTCTTCGCTTCTGCATCCATGTGTTTTTGAAATAGAACATTCCAGTCAGTTTAGTAAAATCTGTTAGGCATCACTAGTTTAGGGGATTCTGATTTGACCTGCAGTGTAGGTGTCATGGTTTGAAATGTGTCCCCCAAAGTCTCATGCATTTGGCAAGGTCATGGAACCTTGAGAGGTGGAGCCTTACTGAAGGAAGGCAGTCACAATGGGTGGGCCTTGAGGTGGATTAGTCCCACCCTAACTCAGGAGAAGTCTGCTTTTGCAGCAAGTAGTCTTGCAGCTCTCAGCTTCCAAGATGTCTGCAGTGACCTAACCTCCTCCAGCTTTGGCCAACTAGCCATGTCACCTCAGCTATGAGAGACTGTATCTCTCCTCTGGAACCGTAAGCTGAATAAATCTCCCTTTCTCCAGGAAGTTGCTTGACTTTGGGTGTTCTCTCACAGCAATAGTAAAGAATAACCATTACAGTGGGCCTATCAGTATTTTTTTTTTTTTAGAAAAGGAAATGTCTTGGGGCTGGAGAGGTGGCTCAGGGGTTAAGCCTCTGCCTTGCAGGCAGAAGGTCCTAAGATTGGATCCCAGACCCCACGTATAGACACTGGGTGGAAGCGGGGGCGGCCTGCGTTTCTGGCCCTGGTAGGGTGGAGCCTGTGAATCCTGGGGCAGAGTAAACAAGAAGGAAGTGGAGGCGGTCCATGATGGTTCCCGAATTCATCCGTGGTTCTACACACATATACATACACACACATACACACACAAACACACACGCACACACATATACACGCATACACACACATGCATACACACACACAATTGAATAAATAATAAATAATAAAAGAAAAGGAAATGTCTTATATTAACACCAAGGAGAACAGGAAGAGGCAAGAGTGCGGTGCTGGCCATTGAAAACCCTGAATGTGGTGGCAGCCAAAGAAGGTAAGCTGTGGTGAATCAGGCCTCAGCGAGGTTCCCAGCTAATGAGAATGCAGACTGCACATCAGGCAGGGCTCGCGGTGGCCCCCCAGCCACTGCCACACTTCTGGCCCAGGGCCAGGTCTATTCGTGTCCATCCACTGAGTCATGAGCTTGTGGGTCTTGCCAAACTGTTAATGTTGGCATGTCACTAGTTTGGATGGAGAAATCATTGAACCTCATAAGACAGAGAAGCTCACAGCCACCTACCCACCCCATGGCAAGGCAGGAGAGGGGCTGCATTTCCAGACTTCACAGACTGCCATCTTTCAGGGGTCTTTCTCTCGCCCCACATCTACAGAGTGGTTCAAAGTTGCCAGGCCAAAGGATGATTGTGGCAAACCCAGGTCCCAGGTTGACCCTGTGATCCTGCTTGTGTCCCTGTTCTGAGGAATTGTGTCTGAGATCACTTAGGGTGCACGTGGGTTTTGTGTCAGAAATCCACATTCTCCTTAGGATGCTGTTAGCTTTCTACCCCCTGTGATTTTTCAGGGCCATGCCCCCTTGCTACTTGAATCCTCAGCAAAGAGCAAAGAGTCTCATAGCATGAAAAAGCCAAGTGTACTACTGAGTGGGCAGAAAATTTGACCTTCTTGGGGCTGCCTGGTTGTAAAAAACACTATTTTGCCCTGAAAAGCAAATGTTCATTAGCCCAGTACTCTTGTATTTATAGAAATCCACTTTTTATAATCATTTCTGTGAATCAATTGGAAAGTACCAAAAGCAACTTGTCAGATGTGTTGATGTTGGCAGAAATGATCAAGTTATAATAATGGACTATAAAAATGGGCGGAAGTGGTTTTCACAGGGCTTTGCTTTTGAGGATATCAAATGATGAATAATATTCCACTGTAAATTAATTTTAAGACAAGAAGTCTTGGAATTGGAATTCTTGAAGTCAGCATCAAGGCAGTTTATAGACATTCCCATGATTCAAGCCCTGGCTTTCATGCGATCCACTGCAGAGATTCAAAGCACTTCTGATTGCTGAGGCTCCTGAGAGTTGCTCCACACAATGCATCTGAAAAGCAGAACAAAGTAGCAAGCATCCTCTGCGAACCAGCAACCCAGGCTGTTGTGGACAAAAGTGCTAGAACTTTCCCTTCGGGTGTGTCAGGAGACCAATGGACATCATCTGAATCATCTCAGAGACTCATAACCCCCTCGTGTTTCTTGGGGTCATGACCTATTCAGGCAAAGGCTGGCGTGGGGAGTACAATCTTTAGGAGCAGAGAATAAGGAGTACACAGGACCGTACATACATGCACACACACATGTATACACACTGTACATCACAGATTTGACCAAGAGCATAGCAGGCCCCCATCGGCTCCCTGGGCTGCAGCTGTGCTCTGTGAGTGTCTTTGAGGACTAGACAGCAGCTGCTGCCACATCCGGATGGTCAAATGTGACTTCAGACTTCAGAAATGATCAGAACCTTGCAAGACGTTGGAGGTGACAGGAGATCTTCCAGGACAGGAGATTTTCACAATGTCCCTGTTCAACAGACATGATCCTAGGTTGATTCCAGGAAAGTTCACAGATCCAAAGGTGCAGAGCTGGTTTGCAGAGCCTGTGGATGGGTGGCAAGGGCAGCTGCAATTCTTTTTCGGCATTCCGTGTTCACGACAGCATTAACATTGATGTTATTTACAAACACCAGGAACACTGAGGTCAGTCATTTTGCTATACACAGTCACCCATTGCGTCGGGATTTGGAAACTCACACTTTTCAGCGGACCGATGTTCAAGTTGCAATGTAAGGCATCGTCAGTAGCATAGTGTTTGATGTTGATCCCAACACGCACACTTATAGGCTTGAACTGTGTACTGTAGCAAGCAAACAAGCCTTTCTTGCACCTGTCAGCCCCATTCAGTCTTGCAGACAAGCTTTGAAATGATTGAATCTAGAACAAGCACCACTTTTCCTCAAGCTGGGACCTTCTGCAGAAGTACTATTACCATTCTGCTTCTTCAGTTTGTGTTGGAAGTGTCTCTGAATGAAGCACTTCTCACCCAGAGTACCCCCATTCTGACTGCGCATGCAAACGCAATCGTGATTGTAAGGGTCTCTCTTGAACTCCAAGCCACGTCTCTCTTTAATGGCTGTAGCTTAGTGTTTCTATAGCAATCAGCTAGAGGGGCAATGTAACCACTGGCTGTGAGCCTTCTAATCTCTGCAGGATAGAAACCAGTGGATGCAAAGGAAACAGTTAAACATGGCACATAGCCCATACGCCCTTCCTGTCTACCTGTCTTATCTGTGAGACTGGGAACAAAGGATGGTGACTAGGAAGTCAGGTCATCCTGGTATTGTTTGTTTATGCATATTTTAGAATGGGTGTCCCACTGATATCTGACTCATTGCTAAATTAAACATCAATTCCTTGGTTTCTGGTAAGTACATAGCCAAGTGTCTTCTCTCTCTGGATTATGAACTTTGATAAGACTTTTAACTGCTTTGACTCTTTTCAAATGAAAAGAATGAATGGCCCTTGCCTCCATCATTTTAGCTTTACTCCTACCTCTAAAACTATTTATACCTGTTCATGCCTTTCTTGTGCAAGGATAGCTAAGTCTTGCTGAGTGAGACCGTACTAAAGAGTAAAGAATAGTAAAGAGATTCTTTCCATTTCTCCTTGATAGTAGTAGTGTTAGTATTTTTGAATCTCAAAAGTATCAGATACCAGACTTTAGTTTGTCCATAATATACCACAAACACTGGCCCAAGCTTTATCCGCTTCTATTTGTTTCTTCATCCTTTTATTTCTTCATTTTTTCCCAACTTCCCTTACCCTGCTATATTCTAGAAATACTTAATGTCAGCTGCATGTGAAAATCTGTTATCCTGGTAAGTCTGTGAACGGCTGGCTGGATGTTCCCCCGTCTACATGGCCATCTTCCCTGGGGATGATCAACCCTCACCACTCTGGGGTTCATGAGAGAAATATTTTTTGCCATCAGAAACAGCAATAAAATACACAAGTGGTTTTTGTGATGTATGCTCTTGATCCCACTTCCCCTAAGTTCTGTTTGCTTTGAAGTTCAGAAACAAATGTGTGTCCTGCCTATAGCAAGTACTTAAACTCTGTGACTTGACCAGGAGGGGGATCGTTGCCACTGGCTGGTCCCACGTTCTCCCACTTTTCATTCGACAGCTTCCCTAGAGGCGACGTTATAGATGGTTCCATGTTCCTCATGGATCAAACAACAAATAAAGAAGCTTCCCTGAGATTGAAGGGATTGTTGGCTTAAAGGTTTCTTCACTTGACAATGAAGCCTACTGGTACCAACTCAAATTAGTATAATGTTGCCTGTGAGCTGATGTGCTCCTTGAATTTTGCCTTTGGCTTAGGCCACTGAGAATTTCCTGTACATGTAGCTTATCTCCGGGGGATGAATTAATAAACCAGATCATAGAGACCTGGGCAGGGTAGGAGAGCTGCAGAGTACATTGCTTACTAACCCCACAAAGCTAACTTTAGAGTTGACTATGCTATGACTATTGAATTAGTTCCTGCCCTGAAACTTGGAAAACTAGTTGATTGGAAAAACGTGGAAAGATGATATACCATCCATCCAATGTGAGGGGAGGGGAATAGGAACAACGTTCTTTGGGACCATATGATGGTCCTGGAGTGAGGGTCTATCTCAAGCTTGACCATGGCTCACCAGGCTTGTTTGCTGGACTTCAGGTGAGATTGGTAGTACATGTCACTGTGTGCTCAGAATGTTTCCGAGGTTCCTAAAAAGTTTCACAAAGTGAAAGTATCAATTTAAGGGAAGTCAGGTCATGGGTAGAGCCCTTTGTGTCCTACTAGCTCAGTGCGGCTTCAGATTCATAGAGATACAGGGTGAGGAGGGACTGCTTCCTGTGTGGCTGTGCAGTAAAGTTTACACATGTAGCAGAGACACCCCCATGCCACTCAGTGTTCATTTCAAGAAGGCAGACTGCTCAGTGCACACATGCAGTTAGCACAGCAAGAAGATTGCAAGTTTCCTTACTGATGCCCTTTCTGCCCAGTCCACTTGCCTTATGACAGAGTCACAGACCTGGATGCTATAAGGCAAAGAGGAAGAGACTTTCTACCCAGAATGAGAACGCCTTCACCAGACTCCTGTCCCATAGAGACCAGGAAGCACAGAGCACACATTGCTGGTGACATAATACTGATCACTAAGAGCTGACACAGTTCTTTTGAACACAGACATGCACGCTTGCAGAATATGACAGAACATGACCATATGCTGCTTGTTACAAATGATCGATGCAGCCATTCAGTAGATAGGCCGACAGTGGGAATTTGAGGGTCAGTGGGTTACTTCAGGATTTCAAAGGCCTAGAAGGGGAACATGCCCAGGAACCTTCAGCCAGGGACAAGGTTGGCTTATCAAACTGGAATTTCCTCAATCATGGCTAACATAGCCAAATAAAAGTTTCCAAACCCACAACTGTGATGGACCAATGAGCTCTGATCTTTCTCAAAGAATGTATCAGCCCAGGGGTGAGAGAGATTGTTCAGGGGTTAAAGCCTTTGCCTCCTTAGAGAGTTCAGATCCTCAGATCCCACAGTCACAAGCCCCGAGAAGATATGGCAGAGGTGTACAATTCCAGCCCTGGAGGACAGAGCCTGGAAAAGCCCAGAGCAAAGCAGCGAAGTGGTAAAGCAATCCAGATTGATGCCTGATGTCACCCAGGGGCTTTCACAGGCTCACACACTTAATGCTCTCTTGTATATATGTCCACTCACATACGTACACACGTACAAGCAAAAAAAAAAAAAAGGAATTTACTGTAGTAAAGAATCTTCTGCCATAATTCTGGTATAGTAGAAACAGAATTTTCTCGTGTACATCTTTGGCAATGAGGGTCCAAGAATCTGCTGTCAACACTTCACAGCTGACCCTGCTGGAGACCTGAGCTGTGCGTTCTTCCTGTGCGATGTGGCAGTTTCTTCTGTTCCACAAGTCCTGGCTAATGGCAGAGACTTTTGATGTGCTGGTTAGAGACCCTGAGAGCCAGTCTCCTGTGTTAGAGGATGCACTGCCCTAGAAGGGGAAAAGAAGCTCCAAGTAGAATCATAATAGGTTTTCTCCTGGTGCTTGGTGCTGCCTCAGAGCTGGGACAAAGGGCCGCCCAGCACCGCATTCCACAGGCCACTGTCAAAGAGAAGCGAAGGACGCTGGCAGGGTCCTCGGGCTGGGAAAGGCCTGGGGCACACTGTGCCAGTGCAAGCCAAAGGACCTCTCTGCAGCCAGATGCCTGGCACTTGATTTTTTAATCTGACAGCTGCCATGGAGATTTAAAAGTCCCCGCACAGAGCACTGTCTGTGATTTGTTTTCTGCCTTCTTTGTCGTATCCTTGGAATAGCTGGGAGATTCAAAGAGAACCGACCCGACTTTCAACGTGCTTAATTAGATCAACGTTCTTTCAAATGGTGGGACATCTCTCTTCTCTGATTAGCAGAATCACTCAGTTATTATGAAAGTATGTTTTTTAAAGAGACGAATAAGGTGTAGCTACTTTGATGAACGTAGCTTTCAAGTTGAATTTGATTTTTACATATAATGCAATGTATCATCTTTATGTAAAACTCTCCAATATTGTGGAAAAGTATGAAATAGAGCTCGCCAATACACCACTGCTAATATTGTTTCTGAATTGGCTTCAGAAATTTAACAATAATTTAAAGCAATTCTCTGAGAAGTAAATCTCATGTTTCTAACTTTTGGTGATTTCATAATATCCTATATCCTGTTGTTAATGACTTATATTTAGCTACTTTCCTATTGATCTATCAATAATATAAACTTTGTAGCTAGGTTGTGGACATGGGTGTATTTGTATGTATGATTGCAAGCAGTTATTCACTGACAAGGGTCATGTGTAAAATGCTCATTCTTCTGTGTAATACTTCATTTCTGGCACTAGTGTTTGGTTCTGAAGAGAGGAAGCCCCTCCCCTACAGCCAGCAGCCAGTATCTTCACTGGCTCTTCTGGCTTGAATGGTATGCACATTTCATATTTCCATGTACACTGTAAGATAGTGACTCAAAAGGCCCTAGCCATTCATAATTTGGTTTTCAAGATATGGAAGTATATTTTTTCCTACTACATTCAAATACAACATGAATATAAAATATTCTTCAAACCTAATTTTTATTTTGTTTGTGAAGCCTTTGGATCTGTTTCCTTGTATCAGAGAGTTCTTAAACCATGTAAGCCTTATGGAACCAGCTGTAACCTTTAACTACAGAAGCTGCATATAAGTTTTCCCAGTCTTTGAGGATCTGTTTTCTGTCATTTTCATGATGTTGTTATTAAAAAACCCATATTTCCTAGGATTGTCTATTTCTATCTTTTCCCATATTTTGATTACTGAGAATTCACCAATCTCTGGATTTTTACATGAATCTACCATCTACATTTCTTCTTCAATTTTATTATAATTGAAACTGTCTATTGGTCTGAAATTTCCTTTGGTGTATGGTATAAAGTTCTTAAATTTCTTTCTTTCACTTGATAGCTTTCTATGATATTACCATTTATTAAATGACTATTTTATCAAATATATAAAGCGATTACTTTTTTGAGAATGAAAATCAGTATACTCAAAGGTTCATCTGTGGGTTTTTTACTCTTGGGTATAACGCGTAAAAATGTATGTCCACCCATACTATTTTGAGAATGGCATTTAAATAATATCTTTTAATACCTGAAGAAACAAGTCCAGAGTCAACAGACACATCTCCTCTTGATTCTCCTTGCTCTTCATGGCAATGTGTGCTTTGGCCTGTTCGCCAATAATACTTACCCAATTTTCCTCTTCTCTAAATAATACCCATGTGCAGGTGGAACTTTTGCAGTGATAAAGGCTTAGTCACACGTCCCATGCTCTTTGCTCCAGTTGCTCTTCTGTCTGTCAGACGAGAGTCAGGTGTTTAAATGAGACAGGTGGCAAAGATGTGTTCTAACTGCCACATTCCCAAGGGATTCCTCTTGCAAACTAATTGTTCCAAGAATAATACAATATGCACAGCCCATTCTAAAAGTCAGACCTCAAGCAGATATCCATCAACAAAAGGTGACTGTGGAGAGCACAAACAGGCTACTGGAGCAGCCTTTACGTGAGAAATTGACGAAGACAGCATCACACAGACACTTAGTAAGACAGGATGTAGCTGTAGAACATGCTGCATGCCAGGGAAGTGCCTGGTCTTGCCTGGTACACAGTGATGGGCCTGTCCTTTTCTGCTGTGTACCGTGCCAGGCCTGTCTTTGCCTGGCATACACAGGGATGGGACAGGCCTTGTCTGGTGTCCACAGGGATGAGACAGATCTTGTCTAGCATACACAGAGAGGGGACAGACCTTGTCTGGTATACACAGGGATCAGGCGGGCCTTGTCTGGCATACACAGAGATGGGACAGTCCTTGCAGGTACAGCACTATATTATGGGGACCAATGCCACTCATGCCCAGCCTTCCACCTTCACTCTCTCCTAACTGGTGACCTAAAACACTCAATAACAGTTTCCATGAAGTTTTGTGAGTCCCAGGTCATCTGTTCTTTGACCTATGTGCTTGGACAATATTGAGCCTGCTGTGGAGGACAACAGAATAATCATGGACGATACACAGCCTGCTGTGCTCGCCAATGAAATAACCATGGGCGATACTGAGCCTGCTTTGTTGGCCAGTGGAATAACTATGGGTGATATTGAGCCTGCTGTGGAGGACAACAGAATAATCATGGACGATACTCAGCCTGCTGTGCTGGCCAATGAAATAACCATGGGTGATACTGAGCCTGCTGTGTTGGCCAGTGGAATAGCCATGGATGATACTGAGCCTGGTGTCTTGGCCGGTGAAATAACCGTGGAGCAGGAAGTGACCTTTAGTCTGGTTTACTTCTAAGTACAGTTGCCAACAGTACCATCATAACAGTTTTCATATGCTGTGGAACTGCACCCTACATTTACTCAGTAAATATTTACTGAATCCCAATTGCCAGAGATACAATGATATCAAAGAGACAATGGACGATATACCTATTGTTCTGGCTGTTACTGTTTTTAAATTATGCGAAGAGTATAATATACTATGTAGAAATCCCACCTGAGAAATCTGAAAAGACGTACTCATGTCTCAGGATATGTAACAATGAATGGCTTGAGATTACTGAGGTGGACACAAAGAGTGACAAACTGCTGTCTTATCATGGGGTGGAAGATGCTGAATAGGGGTACATTTTGAAGGTAAGGCCATCAGTGTTTGGTGGAAGACTTGAAATACATTGTGCTCAAAAAAACATGCAAAGTTGAAGCAATCATAATAGGTCTTTGCATGCCCTGCACATGAACAGAATGATGGTGAAATGGTCCATGCTGGGAGCGTGCATCACTAGGCTGAATCCAGAGCTTTCTGTGGATGGCTGTCATTCGGTCGTCTGCCATGGGCGAGATGCTTCTCTCCCCACGTCTGCTTCATGCGGGCGCAGGCGTGCTGCTGGGATCCACACGTGCAGCTTGCCACTTCTGCTGGAATGAGACATGAGGGCGCCTAGCGGTCACTGGTGACGATGGCAGCGTCACTCAGGAGTGGCTGTTGTGCCCGTTTGGGGGATCCCTGTTCCCCAGAACTTTGGGGATGCCTTGGATCTCAGATCCTTCCAGCGTGCTTCTGTATACCATGATAGATGCACTTGCATTTCATGGCGTTCAGTTCGTAGCACCTATTAAAATGATTAAATGACACACAAGCACTGTTATGGTTTCTATTACAGCAGGTTTGTAGTTTGTAAAACATGAGCAAAGCCTCAGAATGTTTTGAATAGGTGCTTGTCAAAACCCTTGTTATGATAGGCAGAATTCACAGTGCATGTTAAGTGAACATCAGGTAGTTAGCAAGTGGTGCATGCACACGTGATCAGCAGAGAGGGAAGAAAGAACCAGGAGGGACCAACTACAAGGCCACCCAACCTAATGACACATTGCTGATTGTGTCGTGGGTTGTTCAAGCCTCACTACTTATCAGTACTTATCAGTGGTCAAAGAAGTCTAATTATTAGTGATATCCAATTTGGACCTGTGAGTTGTTTGTTCAGAAAGTTAGGAGTTCATGCTGATCCGTAACGTGAATTAAATGGAAGTTGTCTCTGAGGGTCCCTTAAGAAAGAGCCTGTGTGTGTCATGGTACTCCTTGTTCTGGCCTTGTCCTGGGGTTTCCCAGGCTCTGCCTTCCAGGGCCAGAAGTGCAGCCGCCACCATTTCCAGCTAGCGTTTACTTGAACTTAGATCCTTCTACTTGCAACGCAGAGAATTAACCCTGAGCTGTCTCTGCAGCCCCTGACTTGCTTATCACCAGAAGAGCTGTGTTTTTAATCCCTCCATCCCACCACATACAAAGAAAAAATTCATTTTTTAATATATATATCCCCGTATCCAAAGGCAAGTTGCTTGCTGTGGGCAGGTGGGGTGAGGCATGGATAGGCTTGGGGTTCCGTTGACCTTCAGTGTGGATGAGTAAAGTTATTTATCTTCTGTTTGCTGGGAAAGGGAGCTCAGTGGACAGCAGTTTTGTATCGGCAAACACGAAGGTGTAGCTTTCTCTATGTGTGCACTTCCTGGAAGAAACACATTGCCTTCGACTATCTCTCGGCTTTCCCCAGTGTATCTTACAATCACAGACCTCAGTAATTTACTTTTAAGCTGCATGGGAATTGCACTTTAAAAAGTGGGTGTGATTTATTCATTCAGTGACTGCTCCTTACATTTTAGTTCTTACCGCCCTCTTCCCCATAACATTTGCTCTAAATTGGAAGGATCCTGCATAAAGAAGGATGTATGGTGGCACTCGAAAATGGACACACAAAAATCTATAGACGTCTCATTTCCAAGTGCCGAGTGCTGCGAGTCCATCTCGTGGGCTGTAATGATGATGAGAATAGTCCTGTGCAGCGAGTTTTGCTCTGGCCGCCGCTCTGAGCGGATCATCGCGTTCATCCCTCACAGTACCTGTAAGTTAAAGTGCATTTCCCTCTGATAGATGAGGAGCCTGCCCAAAGTCACAGCTGGGCGGAGCCAGGAGGAAAAACCCAGGAGTCAGCTCGCCCCCTAGAGGGCTGCTCCAGCATCCCTTCCTTCTTGATGATGGCCAGACAAGGCCACAGGGTGACAGGGACAGGAGATGGAGACAGGGGACAGGGGACCAGAAACAGGGGACAGGAGACATGGGACAGGAGACAGGTGACTGGAAATGGGACAGGAGACATGGGACAGGAGACAGGGGACAGGACACAGGGACAGGAGACATGGGACAGGAGACAGGAGACAAGAGACAGGGACATGGGACAGGGACAGGAGACAGGAGACAGGGGACATGGGACAGAAGACAGGACAGGGACAGAGGACAAGACACGGGATGGGATAGGAGACAAGGGACAGGGGACAGGAGACATGGGACAGGAGACAGGACAGGAGACAGGGCCTCCTCCACTAGTTACTAGATGTCAATCAAACAATGGTGTAGGATCAAGACCATGTCAGAACAACTTAGTAAGATCCTCCTTTAATTAAATAAAAATTGGGACATCGAAATAGCTACCTCAAAACGCCAAGGTTTAGTAGCTGCCCGCTAACATCCAAGGTCATCAGAGGACAGGCTGCTTGCTGACATCCGGGGTCATTACAGCTGCCTGCTGAGGTCAGAGGTCATCCAAGGTCATCCCAGGTCAGCTGCCCACTGACATCAGATGGCATTCAGGTCAGCTGCCCACTGAGGTCAGAAGTCATCATTACATCACTACATCATTACATCGTTACATCATCACATTACTGCTGTTCTCTGTGTTACTCGCTGAGTTCTTTCCACACCTGTGATACAGGTCTGTTATGATTTCCATCAAGAAACTGAGCAACAAAGGAGTCAATGGCTTAGCTGTAGTCGACCTGCCGGGAAGAGCTGTGACTCAGGCCTCGTCAATCATACCTGCAGCATGGTGTTGGGCCCACGAGAAGAAAGTACCAGACTCAAGGATGGAGCCCACATGTGTGATACTGTGTATGGAATGTATGCAAGCAGCTCAGCCATTCAAGGTCTAGAAAGTTTACACAATATTCAGTGTAAAGCTCTCTGGACTTTACATTCTTATCTGGAAGTTGGGGAATAGGAGAAGTACCTATGTGTGACGTAGGTGTTGTTGGGTTGTGTCATGCTTTGAAATGTGTCCCCCA
Organism: Typhlomys cinereus; assembly: GCA_023101885.1. Lineage (NCBI taxonomy): Eukaryota > Metazoa > Chordata > Mammalia > Rodentia > Platacanthomyidae > Typhlomys > Typhlomys cinereus. The sequence continues at coordinate 9,729,251 of JALPQD010000024.1, read as the reverse complement.
CAGTCTCATGTGCTTGGAAAGTCCATGGCACCTTTAGGAGGTGGAACCTTGTGGGAAGAAGGCATTACAGCAAATGGGCCCTGAGGTGGATTAGTTCCCCCCATTTCTGGGTGAGGCCTGCTCTACAGTGGGCAGTCTTGCAGCTCTCAGCCTCTAAGATGTCTGCAGTGACTTAGCCCACCTCCAGCTTCTGCCAGTCTGTCACGCTGTATCTGCCATGAAAAACTGTATCTCCCCTCTGGAACCGTGAGCTTTAAGTTGCTTGACAGCAACACAAAGAGTAACCAGAACAGGTTGCCATCGTGTGTAACGTGCATAGCATGTGTACAAGTAAAGAACTATGGAACTGCAGCCACCAACACCACCAGCATCGTCATCTCCTGTAATCACATGACATTTTTGTTAAACTCCAGCGATATGGTGACTGCATAGCCTCATAGGACTTCTCTTCAGAGAAAGACAAACACAAAGCAGGCAAGTCCCCAGGCAGGTAGAATGACCAAAAACTGCCATAAAGCAGTAACAGCAGACTCGTGCATTATGACAACGGAAGCCGTGTGCCAGGACACAGAATAACAGATGGGAGTGCTTCAGACACTGCGCCGAGGAAGCCCACCCCACGGCCACCTCTCTGGTGAGACTTCAGAGACCTGACATCTGTCATACACACGGCGGATTGTTCTGTGAGTGACAGAGAGGAACATGCTCCGTTACTGCACCACATGCATTCGAATCTACCGTTCCGCCCCTGGCTCTTGTACTGAACATCATCATCGTCTCTGTGTTGTAGAAAAATTGACAGAGAGAGAAGCTTCCTCAGGGCCCCATCAGCGACAGGAAGAGAAGCAGCATTTCAAGCATGCAGGCAGCCCACACCCTTTCCACACACCTTCTTAAATCTTGCAGCAGATTGTAGCCCCTAGGTAAGAACCGCTCATCTAGATTAGTTTAGTGGGAAAAGTTCCCCACTAGACTCCTGTCTCCATGGGCACCTTGCTCTCAACATTCCAAGTGTCGATAAATCTTAATCTGATTCCCCGGCTCCCCTGCGCCTGCTTGGCCAGCCCCTGCCTTCGTGCCTGCTGCTGTCTCCCGACTTACCACCATCGTCATGCCACGTCTGAAGATGCCTTCTTCGGATATTCTGGCATGCGCAGTAGCCATGTCCACATGGCAGTTATAACCGCAGGCATTCCTAACACATCTTGGAGTTCTCCCATAGCCAACACAGAACCTTTCCAAGTAGATGCTTGATAATTTATGGATCGGATGGATGAATTAATAATGTTATTTTTCCATGTACATCCTTGCTGTGACATTTTTATTTGCCTTCCCTGTTAAGTATGTGGCACAGGAACCTTGGGAAAACTTGATTTAAATGAAGCCCAAGACAGTCGCTGGGATTTCTTATTTCTTAGTCTCTTTATTCCTTATTACTCAGGGTTGTTTATCTGGAGCACGCTGCAACCCCTGTATGCTGTCAGTTTCTGCTGTTGTTTGGTGGTCCTGAACGAGATCAACACGGAAGTGTCACTAAAATTATTTCCAACACTCACCGTGACCAGCATCTGGAAATGCTTTGTAATGACCGTGCAGGCCGAGGCCAAGCTAATTTGTCATCGGTTCCAATAGTCTGTTGTCATAAATGCCCCTTACCTGGCATTTGAGGGATGTGTAAGCTGCCTTCCTTGTGACATTTCCCAAGAACGCTGCAGGTTTTATTAGAGAAAAATAAACATCTCTTCCAAATGGCTCGTTAATGTTATGCTCTGCCTTCCTTCACTGGGGTTCGGTTGTTTGTTTTGGTCCTGGTATTCTGGACGTAAAGGCATAATGTTCAACTCAAGAGTGAAAAATAGCTCATCTGCTGAGGAGGGGCAGAAAGAAAGAAGACACTGCAAAGTGAACTTATTGCTTTTTAATTAGCGCCTACGGGAAGACAGTTCGTCCTAGCAGCCCCATTTAGACACAGGCTCAGAAACATTGATGTGTGAATTGCTCTCACATTTTCGCAATGTTCTTCCCCAGAACAGATATAAATAAATAATGAACCAAAGAGTGAGGACAAGGGATCTTTCAGCCCTGCTTCGCAGTCTCCCCGGAAGGACATAGAGGGAGACATAGAGTTAGATGTAGAGTGAGCCCGCATCTTGGTCCCTGGGAAGACAGGGCACCCTTCCCTGGGCAGTGGAAGACAAGGGGCTCCCCAGGAAGGCATCCTGGCAGACTTCCCTGTGGAAGTGGGAGAGGCATTCTGCACGGTCACGCTCCTTCTCAGGGATGTTCTGCAGCTTGGCTGCTTGCTTCTCTCTCGTCTAACTGTGCCTGGCTTTCAGCACTGTCCTACACGTCCTGCCCACTGTGTGAGCCTCCTGGACCCGTACAAATGTTTCAACAATGGCGAGACCTAAAACACTTCACCTAATGTAAGATCAAAGACTCAAAGGAGGTTTCTGGAGATTTTGCTGAACTTCCATCTTTCTGGAAGCCAACGTACATGTAACAACCAAATTCCTGAAGTTGATATGATCCTTAAGACCTAATGTCCACCAGCAAGTCTTGCCTACTGATGTTTAAATTTAAAATACGAATCCAATTCCCACTCAGGTATAGTGCATCTTCATACAAGTAGACGTGACCAATTGGCTACACTGTGACTGGAGGTAGAGAAATGGAAGAAAAGCGGAAACTATCCAGTGTCAATGGTGTGTTCTTAAGTATTTCAGAAATCTCATGGATGTTTTATGTAAATAAGGTGATAAAAATTTTAAAACATCAATATATATTCTTTGGTTCCAGCCTGAAAAGGTTTCTACTATTACCTTGTAAGGCCCCAGCAACTTGGGCTGACAAAGTGAACTGTGGGTGAGTTTCTCACGAGCTCCAGGTTTAGCAATGGAAGCCACAGACTGGTCTGATCCTTTCAGTAAACATTCAGAGGTGAGGTACACAAATATCAAGCAACTTACCTGAAGTTCTTTAACTAATGAAAACCAAAAGAACAAACAAGCAAATAAACAGAACTGAGCTCATCAGTGGCTTGAGGTTCATGAGCCTGAACCCCCTCCTTCTGACCTATACATTTAAATTGATATTTATTAGGATCTGTGCAAATTTGGAATTTTCACCTCAACAAAATAGAACTTTAAACATTTCAGTTGTTTTCATTTATTTGTATGCTATTTTACACTTTGGCCTGTTTAGTATTAGCATGGGTTCAGGAATGTTTCAGTATCACTCTTCCTTTTGACTCAAAGCTATCCTTTTACCAAGTGTGACCTCTAAGAATATAATTACAGATCTTTACTGTTTTAGGTCATTTGAGAACCTACACAGCTGAAGGGATGACTCCTCCTTCCCTCTGCCTCCACATCAGTGCAGATGTAGACTAATCCCCTGGCCACTTGCTCACTGTTTCTATCAATGCTCTCTGCTCAGTGGGCAGGTACATGGAAGATAAGCTTCTTTTCTTTTGGATCACATGACCAGAGAGTGTCATGGCTTCTGGAAACAAATCAGAACAAGGAAGCATGTTCATGGCGCACATATATCCTTCTGCAGGCAGCTCCCGGTTCTCTATTACACAAGCTGTCTCACATACCTCTCAGTTATATCACATTCAACGTCCTGCTAGCAAACATCATCCTGCTGCTTCTCAGTACACAGAGTGCCCCTATGATTGACAGCAATCGTGATGACCCAGCAGTGATCATGTGATATTCAGGAAGATGACTCGATAATGCTCATGAGTTTCCATCTGTGAAATATCACTGCCATCGATCACATCTGCCACTCATTTTGTTCTCCAAATGCTGTTTCGATCTTTGTGTGTAAAACAGATTAGAACGATAGACGACATGCTTGGGCCTTCCTTCCAAATGCCCTAATTCCTCTTGGGTTCTGAAATTGCTCAAGTTCTGATATAATTCAGAGATTATCAGAAATTTTTCAAGTAGTCCATTGTAATTCCAAATGTAAGTCATGTAATTACTAGTCATGGGAAATAAAACCCAGGATATAGTCTTGGACTTTGATAGGTGTACTTAATTTCATGTGTATGTAGTCATTCTAAACCTATGCCTATAATAAAGCATTATCATATCTTACTAGAAGGCTTATGACTTTAGATGTAGCTATTTTTCAAAATCAGCCTATACAATCACTCAGTGATAAAGAAATTTGTCTTGTAAGGATTCTACTTTCTTCTGCCTGTCCATTGAAAATATTCTCCGATTGACACTCTAACCTGACTTCCACTTCCTATAATGCCCCTTGCATTTCACTAACAACAAGAGCAGATTGTTCTTAACCTGTGAACATTTTGTCTTCAGGAATCACTTTGTAGCACATCTCAATAAAAGTCATTCGAATTAGTGGAAAAATGAAATTCTAATTTAATTATCTCTATACCTGAAATGAAAAAGACATCACTAGTGTTCTTGCTTTAAGCACATTCTGTATCTCATTCAAATATTTACGGCACATCATAAGAATATAAATAAATCAATGAATGGAATCAACAAATATATGATAGGCGATTGTCTCATCAGCCAGCCCATTGTCGTGGTCTAAGCACATCTCCATCCTTCAGTGGTAACCTAGGGCTTCCTTGCCCATGATTGGCTCACACACTCCTCAATTCCCCGGGGTCCCGCTGGAGCAATGGAGTCCTTGTGACACTTACTGCTGTGTTAAATTCACTTCTTTTGAGATGATGCACTTTAGCTGTGTATTTCTGAATTGGTAAACAAGCCAAAGCCGGCTTTCCCTGGGATGCTGGCTGTTTCGCAGAAATGAATCTCTTTCATCTGCTCAGACAGTCAGATCTCTAATTTTCCTTCAATTACCATTACTAAGCAGTCACTAATTCCATTAGATCTTCTTTGTTGCCGGCTAAGCAATAACAAAGACAATCGCAAATACTTAAATGGCATTTGCTGCGTTGCAGTTACTCTGGGAAGCCCCCCTTCCAGGGCCAAAGGAAAGCCCTTCCGGAAGGCTGAGCCAGGGTGGGCAGCAGGCACGAGTCAGGCTCCATTGGAATCCGTCATCTCAGCACAGTGTTGCTCTGCAGAGAAGCCTGCAGACGTCCGCAGACGCTGACACTCCAAAGTTAACTCTTTCAATAGTGTGTCTACCGCACTGTTTATCATGTCTACAACATTCGGCTGCCACCAGGGGTTTTCTGGGTATCCCTTTGCCATCCACAGGCACCTTGAAGCCTGCCAGCTTCCCCATGTTCAGATTTCTTTTTTTAATTAATTTATTTGTGTGTGTGTATGTGTTTATGTGTGTATATGTGTGTCTGTCTGTGTATGTGTCTATATGTGTATCAGAGTGTACTGTGTGTCACTGTGAAGGACCAAGGGTGACTTCGGGAATCATCTTTCCTGGATTGTTTCTATCTCTTTCTTGCTTCGCTCCACAGGGACACACAGTGCCCTCTGAAACACACACACACACAACACACGCACACACACACACACACACACACACACACACACACACGCATGCATGCGCACAGACATACATGCAAAATAAATAGAGTTAAAAAATCAAAAATAAAAATAGAGGTGGCTTATGTGTCCAGAAGATTTGCACACAAGTATCACCATTACATAAGGAATTTGCACATTTTCAGATTGTGGCTTCCAGGAATCTGTCCTTCAAGGATGCCAAGAGATGCATTTGTTTCCTTAGCTAAGTGTCTGCCACTCGCCAATCCTTACTTTATGTGATTTAGACACTAAGATACTTTGCCTACATGTACACAGTTACCCATGGTTCGATACCTGTGTGTCGTTAACATTTCATGAAATAATACATACTCAGTAGAATGCCAAGAAAGATAGGAAAGGCAGGGAACTATGCAGCATAAAGATGGAATCCAATCCCACCCACCCAGAGAGCCTCAGCATGTACTTTCCTGGTCAATCCATATTCCCCTGCCCAGAGGAGATTAAATGTTCTCACCTTAAATTTTATTTTTGCCTGAGCTAACATGTCATATAAATAGTCCCAAAGCACTTCCTTTGCTTGGCAGAATATATTTGATGCTGATACCTGTTGTAGTAGTAGTAACAATAGTTTGTTCCTCTTTTTGGCTGAGTAGTACTCCCATCTCTGTTAATGGACACCCAAACTTCCTCCAGCTTTTTACTGGATAAAGCAGCTGTCATATGTATCTTGTCCGTCACTTTGAGACAGTTCTTATCTCTCTAAACAACAGTGGTGGAAGGGCTGGGCTAAAGAGCAGATCTGTGCTCTTCATTTATTATATATTTTTTAATTCAAAAGCCAGGTGTATTCGCTGAGGGGCTGGAGGACTGTGTTCTCCCAGGAGCATCGTGTAGGTCCCGTGGCTCCGCAGCCTCAGTTTCTCTGATCCTGGTGCCCAGCATTTCAGTGAGTTTCTGGCATCCAGGAAGTACATTTCATGTGGGTTTCTGGAGACCAGGAGAAACATTTCATTTGGTTTCTGACATTGTGGCCATTCTCATGTATAATGGGTGATTCTTTTTTTTTTTTTTTCTTTTGCAACATCTGTAACTCCATATACTCAGCTTTGAAGTTTTGCGGAATATATTAGGAAAATCATGTCATTCTATGCTATTTGTTATTTTGATTAGATTAAGTGTTTTTAATGGATGTTTGGCGATTATTTTACTGCAGTATGTAAGTAAATAATTTCTTTCTCAACATTTCTTTTGTTATTAATTGTTACGGCTGCACATTCTCCAACATATCAAAACGCAATCTAAACCTCTGCCAATTATCAGCTCTTGACCTTCTCTCCATTGTTCATGACACTTTTTGACTTTGGCTTCTATATCCAGGTTTGCTTTGCTGAAGGCGTTGGGTGACCACATGAGGCGGTGTTTTCCATCTCTTTAGCAGACTCTGCTGCCTTTATGGAAGTTCATGCTGTGAGGGGTGTGTAGATCTGCTCCCTGGCTCCAGGTTTGGGCTCATACCACCTCTACATCTAGATACATACAGGACGCATCATCTAGTAGCAACTGAAGGCTTAGATTCGGAGAAGGTTCATTTAGTAGATTTTCCAGGATGAGTGAGCACAAGATTTGGAATTCTTAGAATAGGCGTATATGGAAAATGTTTGTTTTTCCAGGATTGGGATGACCATATCTTAACGAGAACAATTCTCCAGTGTGGTAGTAAAGTTGGAAATAAATTTGACACGGCACACAGGCTTCTTAGCCTCATTTTATATCTAATACATCCTAATGCTATACATTGTTGCAAGTAAATATTTATTGTAAACATAACTTCTGAAAATATTTCCTTTTTCTGACCCCAATCTTGTAATTTTTCTTCTGTGGCTAAGAAAGATTCCTAGTAGTAAATAAATTAGCAGATTCTTGTGTATAAAATTCATAGTAGACATTTCAGAAGAAGATGGGCTGCTTAAAACCTCTGTCTGATAAATACTAATTAGCACATCCCCTTTGGCCATGGTAAAAATAGCATGGCTATGTTTCTACTTGATTTGACCTAGCATTTCAGCAATGGTATTCCGTCCTTCAGAGATGCCTCTTCTGTCTGCGCATGGGGCACGACATTCACCTTGAAATGTCGTGTCGCACAGATCGTCTCTGCCCTCACTCAATGTCGTCTTGGTTCTTAAATGCTAGTCAAACTCTGAGGGGGGGGCTGATCTTTTTCAGACAGTGGGGTGCATTTAGTTAGAGCGTAACTTCTACAGCTGCAGAGTACATGTGGGCACACAGGTTGGAGAAGAGGGCTGCGTAGATAAATGCTTCTCATACACACACGAGGGCCTAACTGGATCTCCAAAAGCACTGTTTCAAGAAGACAGAAAGAAGCCCAGCGCGGTGGTGGATGCTAGTAACCCAGTGCCGGGGCTCCAGGGCCAGGCCATCTGGCCAAATCACAGGCTCCAAGCCAGGAAGAGACTTCAGACAGACAGATGGACCATTGTGCACTCTTTCATTTTTTTTTTTGTTTTGGTTTGGTTTGGTTTTTTTTTTGGTTTTTTTGTTTGTTTGTTTGTTTTGTCTGTCGATGATTTTCTTTCTCTTTTCTCTGTTTCTTTTCCCTCCTAGCTGGAAGTCGCCACACATGTGACCATGTCTGTGTGTCTGTACACTTCTGGAGAGTGTAGACTTTCAGAATCTTTTCAGCCAAAGGGAAGCAGCAGACGCTGTGGGTTGGGAGTCGTGATTATTAATGTTCCAGGGCTTTGTGGCAGGTTTCATATTGCACTGATCAATAAGAAATGGTGATGAACAGCCCTCTTCACAAAGAAATTGCATTTGCCATATTCCTTTCTTAAAATAGATGCAATTTGCTAGGTAAAATGTCCCATGATTCCTCCCCTCAATACAGACAAGGAATTGATCGTCACTAGTCCATGGAACCAGTATGACTTACAGGGAAATGGAGAGATATTGACACAGTTGTCTTCAAAGTTCAGGCATGCAGAGCAGTTTGAGAGATTTTAGGTGAGATGATAAATTATGAAAGACTAGCAATACCTCAGAGGAACATCAGTCCTTTGGGGAGGTTTAGCTTAGACTATGTTGGTAAGATTTAGGGGAACCATTTGGGCACTTGCTTGTTTTGTGTTTGTTGTATGAATCTGGGGTAGAAAGGTCTCATAGAGGCAATATGTCAGGAACTATGTTTCATTCATACATGTCAGTGAATTTTTAAATGAGTTGTTGCTCCCATTGAGTTGAAACTTCTTGATTCCTGAGAGAAGGTAAACTAGCACCAGTTTCAGATTTGGGATGGAGTGGTGCCTGTGTCCTTCCTGGAGCGCCTTGCTACTGGATACTGGAGATCCTGGGCCAGCATGGTCTCCACATCTTCAGAGGGCTGCGCTGCAACCCACGTAATCTGGGAACCCACGTGCTGCGGGAACCCACATGCTCCAAGGTCTTCACATTGCTCATGTGGAAGACTATGGCTGGCTTTCATGGATAAATTTTGAGCTTGGGTGTGGAGGTGCTTGGAGCTTGCTATCCCGAGTTCCTCTCAGAATTCCAGAACCTTCCTGGGTGCTGACAGACTTGGAGCTAGCTCAGCAGTGCCTTTGGCTTAGTTCTGAAAGGACTCCAGCAGAAACGTCTTCATGGGACACTTCTTTTTTAGTCTGACTTTTACTACTTAGCTTTATAGAAAGTATCTTAAGAGGAACAGTGCTTAATCCTAGAATAATCAAATGCCTGAAGGAATTTTGTCATTGTTTCAATCTAATCGCTCTCTCTCTCTCTCTCTCTCTCTCTCTCTCTCTCTGTCTCTCTCTCTCTCTCCACATATACACATCCTTTTCTTGTAAATTATTCACTGACTTAGGAAATATCATTGCTCACATGGCTTTTTTTTGCAACTTTTTTGACACATAATTGGCATTGGGGTTTGTACTTCCCTCCTTTGTGGCACATGTAAGCTGCAAGCCTGCTACTGCTGCAGGAATAGGAGCAAATCCAGAGGCAGGAAATGCAGCTCACTAGTCCCCTGCCGGCCCTCCCCCTCCATGCTCTCCTGGCCCACTGCAGTCTGATTTGCATCTGCAATTTTAATATGCATTCTCTCAATGACTAACAATATCTCCTTTTAAATCAGAGTGATGCAATTTTCTTTCATACTTAATTTGCTAAAAGTAGTTGAAAACCAGGAATGCATATTGGATTTGTTAATGGTTTCTTTGGAACTTATAGAGGTAACAATGTTATGTTGTTCTTTTTTTTTTTTTTACCTGGGTGCACGTGGTCCCTGATTTATGATGGGGTTACACCTGATAATGCATGTTATAAGTTTAAAATGCTGAGAATAAAATCCATGGCACCTCATCTTCTCTGCTGAGCACCCGTCACAGTGCAGGGCTTCAGTCATTCGCATCCTGGTGGTGGGTGTGGCTGACTCCAGCTGCCACTGCTTGGTATCACTGCCTGTACTGGATCATTAGCAGGGCACAAGATCAAATTTCAAAGTACACTTTATACTCACCATACTGAAAAGTGGGAGTCCTCCCATTAGTAGGGACCTCCCCATGAGTAAGAAGTTGTATAATTTGTTGTTGACTTCAATGTGCTAATAATATTCTGCTAAGGATTTTTCCATCTGTGTTTACAAAGGGTATTTTTCCCATAGGTTTTTTTTTTTTTTTGCATTTCTTATTTTGTTTTCATCTGGTTTTAGCATCAGAATAGGACTAGCCTTGCAATTACATTCCCTTTACCTCGATGTCCAGGAAAAGTCCTGTAGAGTTGCTGTTATTTCTTCCTTCAATTTTTTGTAAGGCACAGAAACCGTCTGGGAGGAGTTTTCTTTTGAGACTGTCTTCCTTGTTCTTGTTGCTGTGGTTAGATACTCTAGAAAAAGCGGCTCAGGGTTTCCGGCTCGTGGTTCAAGAGTGCCACCTGTCCTAATGGGCAAGTCCCACTGATGGATGTGGAGTTCAGAGGTGATTTCCGGCTGCAGCAGCTGCTCACATTGCATTCAGTCTGGGATCAGGGCACTTGTGCCCTGCTGGTGCTCAGCGAGGCTCCCCATTCAATGTGGTCTGAGACCTCTTCAGGAATGGCACCATGCACATAACCTCACCAGGAAATGGCACCATGCATACCAGGCAAGGTCTTCCCACCTCCGTCAACCTGATCAGGACAATTCCTCACTGAGTGCCTGGGGGCTTGTCTCCTAGGTAATCTCACATCCTGCTAAACAGGTTAATACTAATAATCATAGAAGCCTTTTGACTCAAAATTCCATTGTTTTACTAGATACAGGGCTTTTTATGTTCTCTATTTCTTCTTGAATGGGTTTTGATAATTTGTCTTTCCAGTTGCATCTAGTTTTTTAAACATTGGCAAAAAAGGTTTATGATATTTACCTGCTTATCACTCCCATTTGTAGAATTTGAGTCATGCTATTGATTGCTTCATGTGTTATGGCAATCTGACATTCATTCTTTTCTCTGTTGGGACAAGCTAGACGTTTACCCTTGCCTTCTTAGATAACTAGCTTTAGAGTTTTTATGCTGCCTTCTTTTTTTTTTTTTATTTCATCCATCCATCATTGCTATCTATTACTCTTTTCCACCTACTCTGGGTTTATCTTTGACTCTTCTTCTTTTTACAACTTTCATTCCATTGCTTTGGGGCTGTGTTACAAGTCGCTGGGTGGTCAAGCATGACCTTGAGCTTCTGAGCCTTTTGCTGCCCTACCCCAGAGAATGCTGGGATTACAAGTGGGCAACAGCACAGGCAGAGCCTGAGACGGAGCCAGGGCTCCACACTGCTCACGTACTCTGAAGCAGAGCTGCACCCCAGATAGAAAGTCTACTTGTAAATTTCAGACCCTGCTTCTCAAATGTAAGCATTTAGTGTTATAAATTTCTAAGTACAACAGAGCTAAATTTCCCATATATTTATATGTTTCACTGCACTTGAAGTAATTTATAGTATCTATTGCAATTTTTCTATTTTTGTATATAACTTATTTATAAGTATTTACTTTTCATATTTTCAGGGACTTATCTGGGCTTTGAGTTATTTATTTCTAATTTAGCTCTTTTGCAGTCTGAAAGCATACTTAAAAAGAAATGAGTCCTTTCAGAGTTGGGTTTTAAGTTATGGACTGGAAAGTGGCCCGGTAGATGAATGAGCATTGCAGGTATCTTTTCTCTTGCCGTGAAACAACACTCAGAGGCAACTGAAGGGCGCAAAGGAGAGATTTCTTCAATTTTCAGTTCCAGAGGGGAGATGCGGTTCATTAAGGCAGGAAGGACATGGCAGGTAACATGAGCTGGAGGTGGCTTAAGTTACATCCTTCTTCACGGAAACTGAGGGGAGCTAGCGGCAGACCCCAAGAGCTGACCACTAGTAGAAAGAGTGGAGCCAACCAACCTCCAGGCCCGCCCCCTGTGTCATGCATTCCATCAGCAAGACTCCACCTCTCCAAAGGCCGTGACCTTCCCAACATTAACTAAAGAGTCAACACATGACTCTGCCGGTAAAGGATCTTTTTCCCACATCCTCCTCCACACTTGTTATTTGTTTTTGATCTTTGTATGTTTATATTTGATTAATGTTTCCTATATTTAATGGGTGGCTGATTTTTGCTTTTATCCATCCTGATAGTCTTCACTTTTAAATGAGAACGAAATTGCCAATTATTTTACCGATGATTGCGTGGTTCATTTTGACTGTCATCTTGCTATTTGTTTTCTGTTTTTTAAAACTTCACTTTACATCTGTACTTGCCTAATGTTAGTCTTGTGAGTCATCTCTTTCGGTGACTCATTACTTTTTTCTTCGATGTACCTTATGCCTTGCTTCAAACCTCAGGGTTTGCAGTGTGCAGCCACGTCTCATTGGAGTTCTGACCAGCCATGCACAGTACGTAGTGTGTGAGCTCAGAGCTTTGAGCACGGCGCCCCCACTTGAGCCTCTATTCTCTGAGCCTCCGTGCTGATGTTCTCACACATGTGACCATGTGACGTACCCTGTGCTAGATTCTTCAGTGTTCTTTGAATTTACATTATGCTGCACATTCTTCAGTGTGAGAATAATATTGCCTCACACTAGTCTATCATAGTCTATTCTCCTTTGAAGAAATGAAACATCACTTATGTTACTCTTTTGTTTATTTCCAATATTCCTAATGCCTCTGTAATGTTGAAGATTTCCACATTAACATTTTCTTCCTGCTTTAGGCACTTTTTGTAGTAGTTATTCTTTCAACTTGAACATATCCAAAAAGCCTCATATTTTTAAAAACAGACTTTTCTGGGTGAAACCATTGTACCCCAGAACTATCCCTTTGCTATATATTTTTATTTAAGTTATTTCTCTAGTTTTACCGGCATATTAAGTACTTATCCCTGCTTCCTTCCATCGTTTCTCCCTCCCATGGGTACAACCTGGTGTGCCACAGAGGCCTGAACCCCCACGGGAGTGGGCAACCCTGGGATCCCGTCTATATTTTAAAGGTGTGCCCCAGAGTCTTCCAGCCGATAAGAAGCTTGTGGTGGAGATTTGAATGCAGGGGGCCCCCAAGCTCCTGGGTCTGGATACTCCTTCCTCATCTGGTTAGCAAAGTAACCCGACCTTTAGGAGTGGACTCTTGCAGGAGGAAGTATGTCATTGGGGGTGGACCTTGAGGCTTAATGGCCCACCTCACTTCCTCTCCTGCCTTCCCCTCTGCCTCCCAATGGCTGGCTGCTATGATGTCAATCAGCCTCCTGCTTTGGCCATGCTGCCTTCTGCCATGTTCTGCCACGGTGGACTCTCCCTTTGGAGCCATGAATCCTTTCTCCATTAAGTTGCTTGGCTCAGGCTCACGGTCACACCAGCATAACGGTAACACCTACTGTCATAGTTCCCCTGAATACAGCCGGCGTTTCGGTTGCCCGCCTCTTGAGGGTGTTTTCTTCCCACCGTTGCCATCACACACTTTCATTATCACTCCCTCCATGTGGCTCTCTTCATGTTTCTCTGTGTGATATTCACACTTCCCTGAAATCTGCCATCCATGTATCAGGTTTCCTCATAATTGCATTCCTCCTCTTGCCCCGTGTACCTTCCTCTTCTCCCCAGGCTGAGCTGCATGCATCCGTACATGTGCCCGATGGGGTCTCTGCCTTCTCGGTGCTCAGTCCATATTTTTTCTCTCTGTAGCGTCCTCTGAGTTCCACTTTGGAGAGTGTGTCACATCAAGCATTCAGAGTCTCCAGCCATTTGTGTGGCAATATCTAGCTTTGGTCAATCCCAGCCTGCAGAATTCTCCTCTGGGGTATCGTGTGCCTAGAGAAGCTCAGTTTTCAACCATTCAGAACATGTCCTCCATGCGGATACTTGTTCTGTTTCCTCCTGGTTCTTGAACATGCCGCAGGCAGCAGACATAGTGACTATTCCATTGTCCTTCTTTTCTTCATTCTACCCTTCAGTTATCTCTGGGTTTGTTTTAGTTTGGGGGATTTTTCTGCCATGAGTTGTGGGTTTCTAGTTATTTTCCTTCCGGATAAATGGTGTAGAGGTTCTAGATTGTGGGTTTCACCACATCTAGTGATCGAACTTCCATGTGTTATTCTGGTCCTCCTGTGAGTTCTGTTGGGTGTGGCCGAAGTGATGACTGGCACAGGCCTCTTCATTCCTCCACACTAAGTCCAGACGCTCCTTAGTGCTCTAACTTGTCTCCCTGCGGTAAGACTTCTCCATTCTCTGCTCCTGAGATAGGAATTTACACGGGTCTGGAGTGATGGGGAAATGCATAATGTGGCCAATATAAGGGTTTTGTCTTTTTAAGTTATTATAGTATATTTTTATGTAGCAGTCTATCACTATCAGTTTAAAATTATCTAAAAATAATGCAATAAACCTAATTGAAATGACTTGGGTTTCCTCTAATAATCTGAAGCATTTAGTTCTTTCCATATTCATGTGTGTGTGCGCTCATATGCATGTGGTGTTTTGTTGTTTTAACTATCGCAGTTGATTCTGATATTTAAATAGCTAATTATTAACTTATCTCTTATATTTTATGTAATATGTCTTTAGACTCATCAGAACTAATAATACTGAGGAGCTGAACACAGGGAAAAACAAGTAAATGAAACTGACAGGTGTTGAGTAATAAACAATCCGTGGAAGTGTTTGCTTTTGTCCGTGTTGTCCTAGTCTATTCATTTGATTCTTTGTGTGTCACCATAGTTTACGATGGCTACAGTGATCTTAACCTAGTAATACTTATGTAATATGTCTACTTTACACAGAATCCCTGAGAAAGTCAGATTTGATGATTTGAGGGCTAAATTCAAATAAATTTTCCATGTTCTTATCTTGCATGTCAAATGTTCTCCATGTTCCGGTGCTGGCTTGGTGCTTTCCTGTCCTGCAATGGGGTGGGGTGGGCAAGTAAAGAGAGAGAAATCAGAGGGCAGGTGGAGGGATACCTGTGTTGATACCAGTCAGCCTTGAGCAGTACTTTCCAGAAGATGGTAGGAAATGCCAATCACACCCCAGAAAGATTTGTGGTATAAAATAGAATATGCTTTGTGCCTTAGATTTCATCTGCATGTAATGCACAATCATATTTGTTTCCTGAAGACCTGTGGGAATTCAGACACATGAAGAATCTGCCTAGAGTTGTATAATTTAAGAACATTGCTGTAAAGTCCTTCTTTATAAGGGGACATCTCAGAACAGTGGGAAATAGATCATATCATGATTCAACATGTACACATATATGAAGGCTGAAATAAGAAACCTTGTGATCGGCATGGGAATTGGGTAGCATTTGGCTAACTGTAGATACATACATGAAGACTGTGGGCCATTCACATTCTGATCTTACCTGATCAACTACAAGGTCTCCCATAGGTTCTGGCATTTAGATGCAAAGGGTTTCATTTTATTTGGTGAATGCCTTTCTCAGATTATTTTTAAATCTCATTATCTAAACAGACACCAACTTTGCCTGGCATAAAGTGACTCTTGACTCTTAGTCCCAAGTTGCCTTTATTGTTCAAAATATCTAAATTATAATAGATTTCAGTTGTGTATTTTAATAATATATAAAGCATGATAATTATCTTTTTCTTTGGTATATTAATCTATGATACTATTCCTCAGAAGTTTTTATTTATATGTTAGTAAAATATTCAGTATGAGATAATTATAACCCTAACTTTGGGCAATGTTTATCCTATCTCATATACTTTCCATATTAGAAAAATAAATTCTCATACTATATGGATTAAAAATATTGCTTCCAAATTAAAAAGGTTCCTTGATGTCATTTGAAACATTCTATCTTTATAATTTTTCGTACATTCTCTCTCAATTTCCTAATGTGGGATTGGCAAGACATGAGTCAACCTGTGATCGTGGGTCATGGTTCATGGTGCAGTGTGGGGAAGCAAATGTGTACACCCCATGTAAATCTGAATACAGCCCCAGGAATTAGAAGACCACATTATAAACCTCATCAGCCAGCATTCTCGGGGCTGTTTAGCTCTTTTACAAAAGATTGGACTGTCTAGATGAAAGACACCATCTTGCAACTCAACCGTGACACTTCAAGCAAAAGCTATTTCTGGGAGGCGGGGAATTGGGAAGCCACAAGTATGTAGAAACGGTCTGGCATATGCTTCAATCATATGTTCCTAAAGTTTGACTGAGCATGAAATTTCATTTTATAGAAAGGTGCCTTTGGGAGTGGAGAAAGGGAATGATGGTCAGCTGTTGGTCTAGTGGTCGCCAAGCTTTGAGGCCAGCTCTTGGCCAGCCAGCCACTCTAGGATGTAGCCAGCACGCACTGGGTTTTGGCTCTGACAGGGACTGGCATGAGTTTCCTGCACATCCGAGAGAGGCCTGGAGACATTTCAGGTCTCCTGGTGCCCTTTGCCGCCCTATGTCAGGGCTGCCTGTCCTCTCCTTTGCCTCTATTGTACCACAGGATTTATCTTGCTCTTTCTTTATTGCTTCATACAGATCTTCACTAGCAGCTGGCCTTAAGCTTTGCCAGTTTCTCCTTTACTTTTATTAGAAACTCGATTATATTATACAGCTCACAGTTTCAGGTGGCATTTAAGTGTATTTTATGGTATTCCACAACCATGAATCGAGATTCAGTAATTGCTCAACTCATTTCATATGACGGAGGAGGATAAACAAACTTGACAGATTCCTTAAAATAGGTGCCCATTTCCCAAGTTTAGTTTGCAGCAAGCCCAGAGAACCACGGTGGCTGAAACAAGTCTTTCCTTTCTTGCCATCTAAATAAGAAAAGCAGTCTGCCGGGCAAACAGCTGGTGGCCAGAGCACTTGCTCATTTTTTTTTTCTGTGTGGTATGAATGATTGAGGTGCTGATGAGCCTTTGTAAAGGCAGGCCCAATATGATTGTACCTGATTTATCCCCTCTCCGCCCCAGTTGGGATCTGTAGAAACCATGCTGGGCTGCAGTGTTCTGGAATGTCTTTTTTTTTTTTTTTTTTTAAAGATAGCTGCTTTGATGTTCTTTTCACCTGAAGATGGACCCTGCACAGGCACGTGCGAGTCTGTGTTGGGAGCAGATGAAGCTTCTGGCCCCAGGGAAGTAGTTTACACTCTCACTGTGGAGGCAGCATATAGATCAGGAACGAAAATAGCGAACACAGAAAAGCCCCCTAAACCCACAAACTTTAAACGCATATTTGCAGCCATTACAGATTTGCCCACACTCCGTTCTGACTGTGATGGGCCCTGTTGCCATCCGTCAGGTGTTTGTAAAAATACCCATCTGCTCCTGTACTAGCTGAAGTATTTCCTTTCTTAGAAGGACGCTGATTGCAGTGGGTCTGGCTGGGCGAGAACTGTTAGCAACAAGCGAGTTCACAGAATCCCTGCTAGATTTCACTGAACTGAGGAATCCCCATGTCAGGAAGTGTCCCAGCCAAGCTCTGTGTGCTGGGGAGTGAGGTGTGAAAAGCTGTGAATGTAGGGTGTAGTGACTCATGCTTCTTACACAAACCATCATTCACAGAGCATCTGTGAGAGCCCGGGATCCTCTCACCTGACACCATCCTCCCAGGTGACCCCATCCCTCCTCCCAGGTGACCCCTTCCCTCTTCCCCAGGGGACCCTCTCCCTCCTTCCCAGGGGACCTAGACCCTGCTCTCCTGGCTCCCTTCACTTCTATATGTTAGCACCACCAGCTGAAGGTGCCAACCTGTTGGCAGAGATTATGAACTATGTAGTAGTTTATAAGTTAGCTCAGCTCTGCATTTCAGTTTTAGCTCACGCTGGCCAGTTGCGTTCTGGAAGGTGTGATGCTGATAGCTCTTCCTATTGGGAGATGCTCAAAGACTGGGTTACAAACATAGACACTGCTTGTGCACTGGAGTTAACAGCTGCAGCTTCCCACGCCACTTCTCACTGCTCTGATTTTGCCAGAAATCTTCTTCAGAAGCGATGATGACTACGTAGACTTTTGTGTCCAAGAGGGACCTGATGCAGCTGCAGTGTGAGCACGCATGCTGGGTAGTACACCTGTCCTCGGCGCTGTTTGACAGCCAGTGTCCATTTCTGTGCTGGTAGGCATTTCCCAGGAAGACCTTAGTCACATTTTAGCTCATGCTCACCGTTGATGGAAATGACACTCAGACCCTCTCACATCGCTAAGTGCTGATGGTCTTACAACTTCCTCTTCTCCCTAAGGCTCCGTGGCCAGGCTCAGAGCAGAGCAGAGGCGGGTCACACTTGGACAGTTTGCTCCACTCTGTGCTCAGGTTCTGCCTGGGTTTCCTTTATGTTGGATTTCTTTCTACTTTTCAGTACATTCTGACCTATAACATCTTGGCCTTTAGAGGAAGCTGTTGACTTCATAGCACCCTTGTAAGGACTAAATGAGGCGGCAGATGGGAGTTAACATGTAAGGAACAGCTGCTGCAATAGTAACGTCACACTTATGACTTGGTCTTTACATAAGTAAACATCTGAGAGGTTAGTCTGTGAGGAGTGAGTCCTCTGGATGGATGGGACTCTAGGATCCTTTGTTCCTGGTCCAGTTCCAGCTTGCTGCCCCCATAGTCGCATGTAGTGACTCAGTCCCAAGTCGGTGTCCCCGGACAGGAAGGAGACTGAGCTGTCTCTTTCCATTCCTGTAGCTGACTCCGCACGTCCATACACTGTTTCTACCATATGACCTAGTCACGTGGTGTGATGATTTCTATTGATTGTTAACTTGATGCAATTTAGAATTACCTCACAGACAAATCTCTGAAGTCTCTGAAGAATTTTCTAGATTAGGGTTGAGGTGGGCAGTCCCATTCTACCTCCAGACTGAATGAAAAAGAGAAAGTGAGTTGAGTACCAGCGTTCATTGCTCTGTGCTTCCTGGATGTGGGTTCCTGATTCTGCCACCGCACCATCCGGGTCACGATAGATGGCATTCCCAGAAGCGTTAGGCGAAGTAGGCCTTTCTCCCTTCATTCAGGTTCTTTGTCATAACAGTGCGACAGATGGCTACATCTAGCCACAGGGAGAAGAAAGTTGTAATCTTTTAAGTAGATCTCATATATCAAGCTAAAACTAGTGTTACTGTAATAGGTAAGGAAAGGCATTATATAGGGACTCTCTCTCTCTCTCTCTGTCTCTCTACATACATATATTTCTGGGTGTATTCATGTTTAATAGAATTGCAAGCTCACATGCTCATGTTTTTTGCCTTCTCAACCAAATATTTATTTATTTATTTATTTATTTATTTTGTGTGTGTGTGTGTGTGTGTGTGTGTGTGTGTGTGTGTGTATGTGTGTGTCACAGGGCACTGTGTGTTCTCTGGAGGACCAAGGGTGACTTCGAGAATCATCCTGAATTGTTTCTACCTCCTTTTTGCTTCGCTCTGGGATTTTCCCAGGCTTCGTCCACCGGAGCCAGAAGTGAAGGCTGCTGCTGTTTCTGCCTGGGGTTTTTTTATATGAGACTTGGGATCCAAACTCAGGACCTTCTGCTTGCACCTGTATATACCCTGTATACACATGGACTCAGCTCCATGGCTCCATAATCATCCATTGTCAATATAGACAGCTCAACTCTACTTAGGATGAGAACAGGCACTGTTTCATTCTGTTTCAGACTGGAATGTGGAATCAGGCATTCTCTGGGAAAATATCCATCCTAATTCCTAGGATACCCCATGAATTATCTCCTCTGCAATATGTCTAATCTCAGAGCAATTGAAAACCTAAGGATTCAAACATTTCTGTGTTCTGTGGACCAGATAAGGAAACTAGTTTGAGGAAGACAAAGGCTATGATGGCACATTAGAATGGATTCCATGATGCAGCATCTTCTCTTTTCAAGCTCCTAGGCCTGGAAATCCAAATGTTAATGAATTCAGAAGTCATCAGTCTTCAGCCATCTGAGTCACCGGGGACAAACTCATTAGATGTCTTTGTTTAAGAAAAAACAAAGTACTCGTTGGTCAAAGCAGAGCAAGAACTCCACTTTACACAGAGAGAACACTTTTATGTTTACCAGTTGACACATTCCTTCCATATATGTGGACTATTTTTAGCAAGATGATTACTCATTGGTGATCTTGCAAGATAAATGCTAAGAGGTGGGGCTGTCAGGACTCTGATCCTGATGCAATTGACTGTGGCACGTCGTCAGATAGTCCGCCAAGGCTGGGAAGTACCTACTGCTGTGGAAATATAGGTGGTTCCAGAAATAGATTGCTTAAATTTGTCACTTCGAGATTCCCTTTGATAGTATTAATTACCTTCAACTCTGTTCATCCCTAAAATGTTATTTCTTTGGATAAATACAATGTGGTCACCCTGAAAATTTTATAAATAAAAGTATAGCCTAATAGTACCTCCCTGAGTGTCAGGTTATTGAGGCTAAATATGAGAAGTCACAGTGCATCCCTAAGAATCAGGTTCTTAATGGCTGTGTATGCAAGATCACACTGCAGCTTTGTTTATCTCTAATGTCACCTTTAAGTGTAAGACTTAAACTTGGCATTAGAACCTCCCTTCCCTTCATTTACTAATTAGACCTCATTGTAGAAAGTTGATTTCTTAGTTATGAGTGAAACGTATGACTGCATGAGGTCGTGAACTCATCCTCAGTGACATCTGAGATGACGTGGGAGCTAACTGTGCTGAACGGGCTCCAAGGTGTCATTCAGACTGACGGAATGTCCTTGTTCTCTGTCCTCTGTGCAGGATGTACAGCCATGACCTGCCCCTGTTCCCCTAAGGAAGCAAGTCAATAGAAATCAGCTACAGAAATGGATTGGAAATAGCCAGTACAGAAATGATATGGTTCTGTATTTTGTAGGAAAAGAATAAATCATTCACTAGACATTGATCTTCCATTTTGGTTCCCCATATTCAAAAGTGAGGGATGCTTTCATATAAAACATACAACTCATATGACAAAAAACAGACACTCCCTCCCCCCAAATAAAGAGGAATATAAATGAAGGACTTGTGTATCAGTTTGAGTATTGTTTGCTTGTGTAACGCAGACTTTTCAACATCACATGACAGGCTTGCAGTAGAATGAGAAGCTGCTCCGTGTCATCATGGCTGAGATGGGCTGTGCATCCCCACTGTCTCTGGCTTCTGATCATTGGCTGACTATACATGTGCTATACACAGAGACAGCTCACCCTGTGTGCAAATGCTCCCAAGCACAGTGGACGGACATTGTTTCTGAGGCACATTAGACATAGCACAAAATAATGAGGTGGTTCTGACTTACAGAAATAAATCCGTTTCCTAGACTACCCAAATCACCCTGTGGGCCGATCCCTGCCATGTCCGTACTCTGAATGAGGCATTGTCTTTGTTCATTGGGACACTGGTGAGCCTCCTCTACTTCCAGTCATTATGAGACAACTAAGGGCTTAAAGCAGCAAGATCCAAGGCTGAAACACTTGGCGGCGCTTGGAGGGGAGTGGACAAAGGTGGAGCAGAACCTTGGTCTTCCCTTCTCTGCAGACCGGCATGCTGTTCTGGTAAATTATGCTGGAATAAGTAAACACTTTCACTGCCAGAATTCAGCAGAGACTTTCCCCCATTAGAAATTTAATCTGATCTCGTTTATAATTAGTGATTAAAGCAAATGGCCAGTGGGATTGCAGAAGGCTGAACACCTGATTGAGTTCTGAGCACTGAAAGAGATGAGGTGTTCTCTGCCCCCTTTGCACGCTGGTCCCTCTGCGTCTGCCTCCACGGCTTCTCTCAGTGGCAGCCTTAATTAAGTCTTAGAGCCTCCCCATGCTTCGTGTCCCTCAGACTTGTATATTAACAATGTTGAAGGCCACAAACCAAAGAGATGCGACCAAGTCAGAGTTAAAATCCCAAGATCACTGCCTGATGCACTTACCTTAGCCCTTGAAGGATGTGCTGATAGGACTTTTGTGGAAAGCAGAAAGCATTTCATACGGCTTGGAATTCTATTTCTGAGATTCCAGTGTAAATAGGATAGATGATAAATATACAGATAGATGATATGTAGATAGAGGTCTTTAGGTAGATAATAGCTTAATAGTGGATACACAGATTAATGATACATAGATTGATATATGATAGATGACATATGGAGAAATTATAGATAGATATAGATAAATGATAAATAGGTGGAATATAAATAGAAGATATATAGATGGATAAGATAGGTGGATAGATGATATATAGATAGAAGGTACATAGATGACAGATGGATAGATGGTACATAGAGAGAAGGTGTATAAATAATAGACCGATTGATTTGTCAGACACAGATAAATGATGGACTGATTGATATATGATAGATGGATAGATGACATTGGATAGATATATGATAGGCAGAGAGATTATAGATAGATGACAGAGGATAGATAGATAGATAGATAGATAGATAGATAGATTTGATCCTTTTTTGTTAATAAAATTTGGCCCCAATAGAGTGAAAAATTGGGGAAAATATGTATCCCAAGATACCCAGAGTAAACTATATAGATTATTATTCTACCTGATACTTAACAATACCATAGAAATTTATAAAGAATATTCATATTGGCTTTACCTTTGTCATTTCTCCTTTCATCAAATTAAACCCTAATTATCTTTCAAGTCCTATTATTCTCCCATTCCTTCTGCAATTGTCCTTTATACCACATCAAGGTCTATGTTCTTTTCCTGACTTATTGATCCATCATTTACCCAAAAAGTAGAGGGCACAGTTGACGGGTGTGGCCAGTAGCACTATTCGATGACAGTTAGATTCATATTTTGGATCACTGACCACGGTTTTTGCATGAGAATATTCATTCAATTTCTGAGGCCTACTGAAATATTTCATGTTGTATGTATGAATGTCATATTTTATTGGGCCTCCAGGGCAAGCCTCCTGCCCCACTCTTAGCCATCCCCCAGGTGTGATGAAAACTGATGTCCACGTCAAGCATGCACAGTGGCCCAGCAGAGCAGCTCCATGAATAATAACCCAAGGGGGGAAATCATTTGATAGTGGGAGAAACAAACCACAGCGTGCCAACCCAAGTACGGTGTAGCTGTGGTTTCTTGGGGGCGGACACAGGGTGGGAGTAAGCAACAGAGACTCCCGGGGGAGCTGCAGATGATGGAGTTGTCTAAAACTTGGTTTTGATGCCATAGTGTTCATTTGTCAAGGATGGATGACTAATATCTCATATGAAGCAGTGATAAAAATAGAAGAGATTAATTACTTGAAAAAACATGTGTTGTCAGTGGTATCATTCTTCAGAGTAAATTCATCATGTACAAATGGGAAAAGGACCCAGGAGATCTATTGCAAAGTGAGGACAGAATGCAGCGAGCAGGCAGGAGGGGTGATGGTTTGATCCTTGTTCTCTCTGTCCTATGCATTCTCAGAGTCTGCCTTATGCTGTCTCCCATTATGGAATTCTATCTTGTTTCAGAGCTTTGGAGACCCTTATTTTCCTGATCTTTTACTGATATTTGTTTGCAATACTAGCACATATTTTTCAGCAGCAGTATTTTAGGAAAAAATGATCACAATGATATAACATGCAGTTCACTGATTTCTAGGGTCAGTTCCACTGACCTGATTAGTAAAGCCCACCTTTCCACCATGTCTTGCATCCTGCATTTCCATTCATATGCTCCTGAGACTATCGGTGGTCTAATGAAGGGATCACTCCAGGTGAACAATAAGATGCGTTCTTTGACATGATCCTGGTCACATGAACCTTGATTACATTACATTACATGATGACTGGCCCCCAGTGGATGTTACAGGTTGAAAGAATTGTCCTTGTTTTTATGTGGGACTCACAAGAAGGCACAGACGGCGAGGCGAATCATTATGGTGATAAAAGAAACATGTATGTAATTGGTATAGGCAGAAGCGGTGTGGTTGGAGATTTTCAAGAAGTACCAGTAACTGCAATGGATCTGAAAGAACAGTGCAGAATTTTCTCCATCAAATGGACTTGAAGGAAAATAAGAAACAGGCCGTCGAAATAGCTTTCAGCAGAGCATGGGCCTGAGACATCACGGGCATGAATTACAGATATGTGGGAGCCATTCATCATGGAAAGAGCGAGTTTGAAGAGGGGTCAAGCATGTGCAGTGGCGCGGTGTCACACGACATAGCGGCTCCTGGAGGGTGGAGATTGATCTGCCACGATTGTGAAGGACAGCTGGTCCTGAGGGACAGCTGGTCCTGAGGGACAGCTGGATTTCCAGGTTGCCTGGGTTAGATGAAGATATCATTCATTGCGGAAAAGGCATGCAGATTTCAAGATTGCAGGCAAGGTGACCTATGACATGGGCTTGTGGCTGGTTGCTCTGACTTGGGGGGAGGGCAAGGGAGAGGGCAATTCAAGGGAACTGCCCCCATGTCCTGGTAGTTCTCACACATCCTCTGCATCTCCTTGGGCACAGATTCTCGTGAGAAGCTCAGAGTGCTAGTTTACCTAGGGATCCACTATGGTCAGCAGATAGGCTTTGTGTGAACAAATGGCGTGCATGTACCACGTCTGTCTTGAGGTAACTCAAGACTTCATGGCCTGGAAGGAGTCAGAAGAGCGAATGAACTGCAGTGTTGAGAAGCTGAGAATGTAGGCTGAGAAGAAGACCTTGGGGTGGTTCAGGCAGGTGGCCTGGGAAGGCCAATTGGAGGGGAGCACATGAAATTGGCACCTGGAGGGAGCTAGGAACTAGCTGGGCTCAGGCCGAATGAGCAACATGTCCACCCAGGGGCACGGGATGTAGAGGCCGCTGTGAGACACTTGGCAAGCAGTCAGCAACCAATGCCATGAAGAACGCATCAGCAGAAACACAACTCGAATCATGCACAGCATATATTGCTGATATTCATTGAAATCTCATTATTTTATTTATTTACTCATTTTTGTATACATGTGTGTGTATGTATGTGGGTATGTCTGTCTGTCTGTCCATCTGTCTGTCTGTCAGAGACACTGTGTGTCCCTGTAGAGGACCAACGGTGTTTTCAGGAATCATCCTGGATTGCTTCTACCTATTTATGCTTCGCTGTGGCATTTCCCAGGTTCTGCCCACAGGGTCAGTGCAAGTGTCTGCCTTTTCTGCCTGGCATTTTTATGTAAGACCTGGCATCCAACTCAGGACCTTCTGCTTGTGAGGCAGAATCTTAACCCTCAAACATCTCTCCAGCCCAAGGGATGCATTTCCATCCAAAGGTGACACATATCACTGCTATTCACTTTGGGAAGATGGAGATAGGACAATAATTTCACAGGGTGAAGGATACTCAAGAATAACTGATGTGCCCCCCCATCTCATTCCTTAGGAAATAATACTGCAACCTGTGTTTCCGCATCAGCCATGCACCTCATGTTGTGATAAAGCTCTCTGACCCAGAGACCTAAGGGAGGGCGGGGTCATTGCCTGGCTTACAGTTCCTGGAGAGAGTCCATCATGGAAGGGAACATATGGCTGCAGTAGAGAGGAGGCAGCTGCCCACTCCCTCCCAGTCATTTCCGGGAGAGAGAAAGGCAAAGAAGCTGGGCCCAAGATACCTAAAGTTCAGGTCCACCCCCAGCATTCCCGTGACCTTCATGAGCAGTACCACCCACTAGAGACCAGCTATTTAAACACATGAGTCGTATGGGACAGTCCACATGCACCCGTGACAGAATCCCAGCCAAGGATTT
Organism: Typhlomys cinereus; assembly: GCA_023101885.1. Lineage (NCBI taxonomy): Eukaryota > Metazoa > Chordata > Mammalia > Rodentia > Platacanthomyidae > Typhlomys > Typhlomys cinereus. The sequence continues at coordinate 9,703,588 of JALPQD010000024.1, read as the reverse complement.
CTTGGTTCTAGACCTTAGAATGTATGTGTCTGTGAGGAAAATGAAGCCTATGAAAACACAACTTCCTAAACTTTGCCTCGGTTTCCTCATCTAAGAAATCGAGCTTCTAAGTTGCATTGTAAACAGAGTGAACTAACTAGACTGATTGGAGCGTAGAAAAATACCCCATGCCCAGTATGTTCTGATGTGACTATATTAGACGAACAAGGCCCATGCACAGTATGTTCTGACGTGAGTGTATTCCAAGAACAGGGTCCTGTGCCCGGTATGTTATGACGTGACTATGTTTCATGCACAGGCCCCATGCACGGTATGTTGTGACATGACCGTACCCCCTGAACAGCCTGGTAGAACTTCTAAGCGTTGTTGTAATGTGGCACAGACGGATGGAAACTCTCACGGTGCTGTGACTGGCAGTGGCTCAGACGATAGCAAAGCACAGTTAGCACCTTTGCTTTTACCTTTCATCAAGGTGAAAATCTGCGGAGCTTTTAGGAGCAGCACACAGTACGGGGGCCAAGCATGGGGACGTGTAAGTCCTTTGCTGAGATGGAGCTGCTTCACACAGTTGACCTGGGGGTGGCCTGGGGGTGACCTGTGACACCACTTCCTGCCTCCCATGGACCCTTCTCTGCAGATGCGGAGTGGTCAGTGTCGATCTGTCTGTTTCCATGAAGGCCCTGAACAGCACAAAGCCAGGCCAGATGTCCTGAGCTCGTCTCTCAGCTTGCCTGCTTGGCTGTAAGTTTTGGTAAATAAATCCTTGCTCCTGTCCTCCTTACAAGGAGGTTAGAAGGATTCATTAATGCTGCAAAGTACTTGAACACCCTTACAAAGCGCTTTCTTGTTATCTCATTACATTTGATAGCTCACCAACCTTTTGAAAGACGGAAAGTCATGCATATTAAAATCAATCTTGCATATTTTATGCTGTTTTTATCATGATGAGAGAATATTAATTTGTTGGAGATGTGAGCTTTTCTGAAGATTGCCTTTGAGGCCCTCTTGCAGCACGCGTTGTTAACCGCAACCAAAGCTCGGATGCTAAAAAGGTCAAGGCCCTCGTTTGGAGAGCCAGGCCGTGAGCAGGCACTGAAGCCCAGCTTCTCTCTTCCCCTCTGTGGTGGGAAACACTTATGGCAGTTAAATGGACAGAACTGTCAGTTTCTTCCAATGAGCCAGATAGTTTTGTGCTTTACCAATCAAATGTGCTACGTGCCCTGGTGCCCTGTGCTGTATTGTACTTTTGGCCCTAATGACAATGGCAGGATGCTTCAGAAGCTTGGAATGTGCCTAACACAGGCTGCATAGTTGAAGGCTTTAAAACAGCCTTCTACGTCCGGCTTCTGTAGACATTTTGCACGTGCTCACGACCCGCAATGACTTCTCATTTGAACAAGGCCACACCTCTAGTACCTGCGGAGACAGCGTGTACACCCAGGAAGTCTGACTGCAGGATTCTGCTCTTACCTGTGGGGCCAACATGTGTGCTGGAAGAACCGAGGTCGGCATCCTGTGACTGGGGGTCCTTTATGCGTTCAGTTATCCTGACGTCTGCTTAGCATGGGATCCATCTTTCCTCCCTCCATTTCTCACGTGGCCACTCTTCTTTTTCCTTGCTTCATTGCTTTCCTGATCCATTTCAATTGTGTGGGTGAACCTTACGAACTATAAAGTCCCTTAATCAGACACATGTGTTGAACTTTGCATTTCTGTTGGTGTACTTTCTTGGTCAAACTATTTAAATCGTCAAAAGAATCAACGTGAGAGCTCTACTGTGATGCTTTGAAGATTATGTTGAGGGATTTTATCATATTATATGAAAGATTATATTATATGGAAGATTATGTTATATGGAAGGAATTTTATTATATTATACAAAAAGGATTGGTCACCCTCTCCTTGGGCGTGCTTTTTTTAGACCAAATAAGACATGGTGCCTAGTCATGTGACTGCCAGTAAGACTGTCAGGCAAACTCCTTGCAGTTAGTGGAATGATGGAGGTGTTTGGCACTCTGTATGTGTGTTTGTATATATGTGTGTGTGTGCATGTGTCTATGTGTATGTGCATGTATGTGTGTATAAGCATGTGGGTGTGTGCCTGTGTGTGGGTGTGTGTACATATGCAAGTGCATGTGCATGTGTGTCCACATGCGTGTATGTGTGTGTGCATGAGTGCAAATTCATGTGTATGTATTAATGTTCATGTCTGTATATGTGGATGTGTTTGTGTGTGTGTGTGTGCTTGTGTGTGTGTTTGCATATGTATGTGTATGTATATGTGTGTGTGTGTATGTGTGTGTGTCTATATGTGTGTGTGTATTGATCCTCTTTTGTTCTTCCTTCTCCTCAGTCTATGCCATTCTTGCCAAACATAGCATACAACATGGGTCATGTTAATCTGCATGTTTCACTTACTTTGTGTTCCACTGTGTTCCTTACCTTACAGAATAAGATATTAACATTCACAAGATCACTTTGGACAGTAGTGGGATAGCAAGCAAGTGAATGTGCTAGGTGGAACAGAAGGAGGGTTGCTTGGAATGTGCCTAACACAGGCTGCATAGTTGAAGGCTTTAAAACAGACAACACAGGGCAAGTGACCAGCAGAAGTTCATTTGACTCAGGTCCAGAGACTTGGCAGTCCAGGCAGAAACTTCTAGCGAGGGCCTTCTTGCTTCCCCATCACTGGGTGGACAGAGGACAAGAACTCAGTTTCTGGAACCTCCTCCTCCCATCCATACCACTGATGTTCATTCCTCAGCCTCTGGTTCCTGTGGAGGGAGGTGCCCCTGACAGTAATCTCTTAAGGGTCCTGACTCCTAAGACTGACAGATGACTCAATGTCAAGATGACCTTTGCACTCAGCTTCGGAAAACCCATTGAGAATTAAGGTATGAAGTAAGTTGTATATTGAAGGTTTAAGTACACAGCTTCTGTTTCCGAGTTTTAGATTTTAGATGTTCTAGATTAGTTTAAAAAAAAACTCACAGACATGTCTGACCTATATATTGAGTGAATTATTTTGTAGGTCGCATTAGAGTTAGAGTTTGTGGAAACACGAGGACATTAATTCAGTTCCAAATGTTGCTATGCTGTCTATACTCTTCCAGTAAGCCTCTGCTACTGCTTTGAAAAATATGGAGCCCAGCATAGGGGCTCATTCTTGTAATCCCTGACAGTATCCCCAGGGAGTTCAGGAGCCCATGACGGCCTCATCCGCACAGTGGGCATGGGGGTGGGATCCGTGAGATCCTATCTCAAATACATTAATAAATAAAATGTAAATAAATAAATAACCAGTGTGATACATGATATAGGCTTTTCTTTAGAAAAGATACCATTCTGACATGCTGCCCCTGCATGTGTGTGTGCATATACATGCAGGTGTGTGCCTGTGTGTGTGCATGTGTGTGTGCATGGACATGCAAGTGCATGTGTGTCCACATGTGTGTGCACATGTGTATGAGTGCAAGTGCATGTGAATGTGTTCATGTGGGTGCCTGTGCATGTGGATGTGGGCATGTATGTCTGTGTGTGCATGTGTGTACATATGTTTGTGCATGTGTGTATGTGTCTGAACATGCACATGTGTGCACATGTGCACATATCTGTGTGTGTGTTTGTGCATGCACGTGTGTGTATGTGTATATGTTTGTGTGTGTATGTGTGCATGTGTATATATCTATGTGTATGTGTGCATATGTGTGTGCCTGCCTGTGTGCATGTGTCTGTGCCTGTGTGTCTGTGAATGTTTGTGTTCATGTGTGCATGCCTGTGTGTGTGTGCATGTCCGTGTACTGGATTAAGTGTTTCTGTGGTGCAGCAGGGGTGGGTGCTCCCTTTGGGCTGATTGGAGGTGGTTTGGCACCACTCGTCCCGTTTCTCTGTTGCGTTGCTTAGCTGTGAAAGAGAATGAGGAAGCCAACCCAAGCAACGCCGTCCCCTTGGAAAGAAAGCTGGATGCGCAGGGAGCGCCTCTGTTCTGAACCCCACGTACACCACGCTCTCACACACTGCGCTTTGTTTTCTACTTGTCAGGCTTGTTGTCTGCTCTGTATTGTCCACACACCTCTGCAGCCAAGCACAAGTCCTGCTGCCAAGACAGATGCTGGAAAACGATGCTGAGCATGGCAGGCGATGAAAGAGTTGTGTCTGCAAATGATTACCTGTCATAATATGCTTCTTGAGCTTTTCCACAAATTAACGGGAAAAGCACAAGGTTGAAAAGGAAATGATGTCTTGTGGAAGTACACATAGGTGCCGTGAATTCATGGATAACGCTGCCCTGTCATGACCGAAGACAACATCTGACCACACCTCCTGTGAGACTGTTGGGGGCTAATGCTGATGGGGAAGGGAAGATGCTGATGTGTGATTCATGCGTCAGCAAGTGCTCAGTCACATGCCCTCAAGGGCAACCCAGATGAAGCTCAGGGCCGTACATGCGAAACACTCAGAGAAGAGCTAGGGAGGTGAAGGCTGTCAAAGAAGGAAAGAAGGGATGGGGTTGGGGATTATGGTGTGAAAAGATCATAAATTCACAGTATTCATATATGAAACTCTAAAGGGACTTTTATGTAGTAAGATAGAGGGAAATCAATAGATTCAGGGGTGGGGCATAAGAATGAATAATAATAAAGCCCTAAATTGAGTATTCAAAACCATGTTATCAAGGACTGCACTTTCTCTGCCAGTTAACTCTGTCAAACAGCTTAAGAAGCATAAAATCATTAACAGACATGAGCTTTCACCAAGAATACCTTGCAAAGGCCTTTTCGAATAAAAGAAGTCGATGGTGGCATTAGTTTCCAAGAATATTATGGACTTGCTCTTATCTGCACATCATCATCAAATAGCATTTACTCCATGCCTGGCAAATCCACAAAGCTTAAAATAACTCATGGTACACTCACACTTTCTCTCCTTAGGACTAGTCCAATTCAGAGCCTATACTCCTTTGTATAGGCTGAGGACTACGATAACATTTGTTCCTAATGCCCCTGAAGTGAATGCCCCCTATCCCGACCCTCATCACCACAGCCCATGTACGAAGAGTCCTGTGTTTCCACTACACTGAACACAAGCACTTTTAACCTGACCAAGCATTTCCATTCTTCATGCACGAACCATGGTCTGGGCAGCATGTCAGCTGCACTTGACACTCAGTGTCACTTCACTGCTTAGATTTATAGTCCTGGGTGTGTCTCCAAACCATGTGATGTTCAATGGGATACTGCGCATTTTTCTTGATCCTATTTGGGATTTCTCAGTGCCTGATTCTCTCATCCTGAGCACTTTTCATTTGTCTTCTTGCATTTAGGGACCAGATCTGTAATAGTCACTACATGGAACTGCCGGGCCACTCATTTTATTCTCTGCCGTTGGTGAACCTTTCACAATGGATTACTATTCTTCTGGATACATTCAAATTCTCCTGCTTCTATGCATCTTTGGCCTATTTTTTTATTGTATTGTAGACAAATTTTATATGATATGTCAATTGGGTCATATTTTCCTAAAGGAAAATGACCTATTTATTGGGATCAGTCTGATCCTTGGACCTATGTTTCTGCTCTGTTTGGACCTCCGTAAATGTCACAACTGTGTAGGTAACTTAGTCCTGTTTGATGACATCCAGGGACTCTAACAATTGTCTATGTCTTAGGAGAACTCTCTAGCTCAAACTCTGTGAGCTTTGGGAACTGTAAACCCCATATAGACAGATGAATATTCAGCTGTGATTTTGCATATTTCCATAGTGATCTCTGCAGCTTACTTTTCACTTGGGGTTCAACCCATGAGGTTGAAAGCTCCCTGAATTTTGCTTTCATCTCCACAGTTCACCAAGCCATCTTCATTTTCCTGACCCTGCCTGTCTGCTGTAATATCGCCTCCTGCAGGCTGCATGCTCCCTGCTTGCTGGGATCAGCCTGCCCTGCCTGGAGCCCAGTATCAGTGCTGGATGTTGCATGTTTGCCCCTGCAGAACTCAGGTGAAATTTACCTGTCTTTGTGGCATTATGAAGAGCAAAGATCTTTAAGGCTTGGTGAGTGGATTACTAGTTTAAGAGTTAGTTAGGAGGGTTAAAGCCTAACATAGGCAAAAGGATCTGAGTTTGCATCCCCAGATCCCACATAAAAAATGCTGCGTGGATATGGCAGAGGCCTGAAATTCTAGCTCTGAGACTGCAGAGTGTGGAAAGCCCTGAGAGAAGCAGTAAAGCAGAAGAGCAAACTAGGATGATCCTGATGTCATCCTTGGGCCTTCACAAGCACATATACTCAAATGCCCTCTTGTACACACACACACACACACACACACACACACACACACACACAAACACATTCAAGCACACACACATCCAAGCACATACACATTCAAGCACATACACAAAGAACCTGGTTAGGTCTCACAGACACCTCCTCATGAGTGGATTGCTAGTATGTGCCAGACTTGTTATAAAAGAGAGTATTTGTCCCTTCTTTTAACTTGTCCTCTACCTACCCTTTCTGCTATTGACACCTTTAGTCATTTTATGACACAACAAGACACCATCAGGTGCCAGCCACTGTATTGGGTTTTCCAGAGCCCAGAACTTGAAGTCATATATTTCTGTTGTTGACAAATTGCCTGCTCTTGGCTGTTCCTCTATGACTGCACAAACATGACAAATAATGGTTGCTTCTGGAACTTTCTAGGCGCTTCTCTTGGAAGGGCAGTTTCTGTAGCGGGCAGTCCTTCAAATAGAGAACTGGAAGTCTCAGGTATAGCTTTAGGTCCCGCACCTGCCGTCTGTGCTCGTTGCTGTTGCAGCTGCTCATCTCACATGCTGCCGACCCCTCTTCACGATGTCCTCGGTAAGGCTCCCTGGTTTTTAAGTCATTGCTTTTGTTTATTTGCCCGCTACAATGGGTCACATGTGTGTCCCACATGAAGCACACACATCAGTTGAGAGGAGAGAACATGTTTCTTTCTTAAAATATAAATACAGAGAGATATTTATAAAGGAAGCTGATACCTAAAAGGCTTGAGGAACTTGCTGAGGATCTGTGGCAAGTCACGAGTCCAGGCTTGCATGAGGATCACTGATCTGCAAGTCACGAGTCCAGGCTTGCATGAGGATCACTGATCTGCAAGTCACGAGTCCAGGCTTGCATGAGGATCACTGATCTGCAAGTCACGAGTCCAGGCTTGCATGAGGATCACTGATCTGCAAGTCACGAGTCCAGGCTTGCATGAGGATCACTGATCTGCAAGTCACGAGTCCAGGCTTGCATGAGGATCACTGATCTGCAAGTCACGAGTCCAGGCTTGCATGAGGATCACTGATCTGCAAGTCACGAGTCCAGGCTTGCATGAGGATCACTGATCTGCAAGTCACGAGTCCAGGCTTGCATGAGGATCACTGATCTGCAAGTCACGAGTCCAGGCTTGCATGAGGATCACTGATCTGCAAGTCACGAGTCCAGGCTTGCATGAGGATCACTGATCTGCAAGTCACGAGTCCAGGCTTGCATGAGGATCACTGATCTGCAAGTCACGAGTCCAGGCTTGCATGAGGATCACTGATCTGCAAGTCACGAGTCCAGGCTTGCATGAGGATCACTGATCTGCAAGTCACGAGTCCAGGCTTGCATGAGGATCACTGATCTGCAAGTCACGAGTCCAGGCTTGCATGAGGATCACTGATCTGCAAGTCACGAGTCCAGGCTTGCATGAGGATCACTGATCTGCAAGTCACGAGTCCAGGCTTGCATGAGGATCACTGATCTGCAAGTCACGAGTCCAGGCTTGCATGAGGATCACTGATCTGCAAGTCACGAGTCCAGGCTTGCATGAGGATCACTGATCTGCAAGTCACGAGTCCAGGCTTGCATGAGGATCACTGATCTGCAAGTCACGAGTCCAGGCTTGCATGAGGATCACTGATCTGCAAGTCACGAGTCCAGGCTTGCATGAGGATCACTGATCTGCAAGTCACGAGTACAGGCTTGCATGAGGATCACTGATCTGCAAGTCACGAGTCCAGCCTTGCGTGATTTCAGTCACACAAGAATCTTACGCTTACATTTTCCTGTTCACATCTCCACATTAATTGGAAGCAAATTCATTTATAAAAGAAGAAACTTTGTACCAAGGGCTTCTTAAAAAGCAAATGTTCTTTGGCAGTTTTGTTACTGTAATTTTTTTTAATTTTTTTTATTATTTATTCAATTGTGCATGTATGTGTGTGCGCATGTGTGTATGTATGTGTGTGTGTGTAGAACCACGGACGAATTCGGGAACCACCATGGACCGCCTCCACCTCCTCCTTGTTTAATTTGCCCCGGGATTCAGGCTCCGCCCAACCAGGGCCAGAAACGCAGGCCGCCCCCGCTTCCGCCTGGCATCTATACATGAGATCTAGGTTCCGAACTCAGGACCTTCTGCCTGCAAGGCAGAGGATTAACCCCTAAGCCACCTCTCTAGCCCCGAATTTTTTAAGTTTACTGAGTATTTCTTTTTTTTAATTTTTTTATTATTATTTATTCAATTGTGCAAGTGTACGTATGTATGTGCGTGTGTGTCTGTGTGTGTGTAGAACCACGGACGAATTCGGGAACCACCATGGACGCCTCCACCTCCTTCTGCCCGGGATTCGCAGGCTCTGCCCTACCAGGACTGGAAACGCAGGCCGCCCTCGCTTCCGCCTGGCATCTATACGTGGGATCTGGGATCCGAACTCAGGACCTTCCGCCTGCAAGGCAGAGGCTTAACCCCTGAGCCACCTCTCCAGCCCCTGAGTATTTCTTTAATATACAAGCTATGGTCTGGGGATAGGGTTCAGCGAGTAGAAGCAGCTGCTACATAAGCCTGACTGTCCGAGTTCAATCCCTGATGCGCCTGTAAAAAGCTGGATTGGGTGGTGAATATCTGTATTCCCAGCAGTGTGTGTTGTTAAAGGCATGATCTCACCACATTTCACGTTCAGGCGAGTGGCTACCAATACTGAATTAGCTTTGAAAATAATAAGTACGTGAGTAATGTGAGGTCTTCTACTGAGAATTCCTGGGGTTGATTCTGAAGCAGAGCTGAGCTGATCACAATGACAGCGACAGCAAGGCTCCCTCAGAGCACATGACAGATGTCATTTCACGTCACCCACTGGGCACCCCTGTGAGGAGCAGCCCTCTTTGGAGGAAAGGAGAAAACATTTGCCTAAAAAGGTTAATTCACTTGCCCCAAATTACACAGCGCAGACATTCTAGAGTCTGAATTTAAGTCCATAACTCATGGCTCAGCAGCCACAATACATTGCGCAGAAGTGTATGATTTGTGCCCCATAAATACAGAAGGTGACATTTACACATGGTGAATTTAGTGAGCCAGAGCATACATAGGCCAAGCAAAATTGAATATGTGCAAAGGCATATTGCCAAGTACCCAGGTTATCTCTAAACAGTTAATACGCACCTACCAGAAGGGGAAGAAACAGTACAACTGAACTATTTTCTATATATTAACACATCATTATATATGGCACATAATGTATTATATATGATATGCAATGTGTTTTACATTCACTATCCAGTGACGTGCTAATGTTTCTGATCATTTGGTTATAGTTCATCGACTCCAGTCATAACAAAATCTTAGAAATAGATCACTAGGAACTCTGATTCCACCTGCCGAACAAATTTGCTTTGATTTATTTAATACATAAATTTGGGTCACACAGCAGTTTTTCCACATACAGATTGAGTGATAAAATCAGACAAATCCCAAGCAGAGTTTGCTTCCTTCCTAAAGTATGGGTATGAAGTGTTGGGGTGTCTGAGGGTGAATGGTCATGGGGCTCACAGGAGCACATGCATGTGGCCCTGGGCTGTGGGATCAGGCTGTACTTTGAGGGTCTTGGTTCAGCAAGCAGTCTCCCTTTCGTTTCTCCCAGTGCCTCCCAGCAGAGTTTCACTTTGATTGACCAATGAATTGGTTCCATGTCCCGGGAGGCCTTTTCCTCATGATCAGAAGTGATCAGTGGTCCCGATAAAGAGCTGGGGTCACCTCTCACCCTTGCTTCTGCCTCTCACTGACCCCCGCTGGCAATGCCCCCTTGTGTCTAAATGTACCAATGGCCTACACACACCAGCTCCCATATGAGAAACAGAGAGAAATATTCTCAGGGTTCTAGCAAACTTCGTTAAAAAAAGACTTCACCTCTGGTTTATAAAACAGTTTAATCGGACCCTAGACCCCACGTATGGATGCTGGGCAGAGTGGGGGGCAGCCTATGTTTCTGGTCCTGTTAGGGCAGAGCCTGTGAATCCTGGGGCAGAGTAAACAAGGAGGAGATGGAGGCGTCCATGGTGGTTCCCGAATTCGTCCGTGGTTCTACACACACACACACACACACACACACACACACACACACACACACACACACACACACACACGCACGCATGCACGCATGCACACACACATGCACACACACACGCACAATTGAATAAATAAACAAAACAGTTTGAATCTCAGTGAGTTATTAAAAACTATTTTTTTCTCTTTATGTTGCCTCAGTCTACAGGTAGAAATTTGTAACCATTTCATCGATGAAAGACTTGTGTCCATCCCAAAGCAATTAGTCACTAGGGTCTAATGAACCATTTGTTTACTTAGATCCTAGGCTTTAAAAAAAAATTTGTTAGGACAATCAAGCTAGAATAAAATGAAAAATTGTTTGGCAGCATAAACTAACAATATTTTATGAGTAGTAGCAGCTACTCTGTTTCCAAAGTGGATAGGATGTCCTCGCACAACAGCGACGGTCCTGACAGGCCATCAGGGGAATAAGCTGCCCTGAGAGGTATTTGCCCAGACATGGTAATTAGATTTTGCAATAATAACATATCTGTTTCTTCTTTAAAGTTCTAGCAATAGCTGAGTTGTCATAGTTTGAACATGACCATTTTCCCTAAAAGTTGGGACTTTTCTCATGTAAAAATAGCTCTAATAATGAACTCTAATCTGGTTTTTAACAGAGCTAACGTAGGGTCATTATTGTAATTACTTACCAAGAGAATGAGCTGACATCCACTCTTTCTTTTTGATGCACCCTGCCTCCATCAAAAACTTTTCCCAATCAATTCTCAATGCTGCTGTCAACCTTGCCTTTCACCTACAGCTTTGATCTCTGAGTAGCTTTCACTGTAAAGAGAAGCAGGTCTAAATCCTCACTCTTGGCTTCAAAGCCTTTAACTAGATCATCCAAGATTTTTCAACTTTCTAGTGCTTTCATTTATTTCTGCTCAGACACTCTACTTAAATAAACTCCGTGTCCTTGAAGTATCTACCCCATTCACTCCACTTTCTCTCTTCTAAACTTATCTGGCTGCCTCCCTGACTGGCAACTCTTCTTTCCAAGTGTCTGGCCAATTCTCAAAAGTTTTCCTCACGCCGATATATATGAGGCAAGTTACAAAAAAGTGTACTAGGCTATCCACCTTATAGGGGATTTGGAGGTGTGTGTCCTTCCCCCAAATTCTACTCACCTTGATACCCCAGATCTGATCATGCTTTCTATAGATAAAATAATTTATTTGGTTTGCATGTGGTTTACTGCGATCGTCTGAGCTTCCTCCCAAGAGTTCAGCTGAGCAGAATGTTCCCCCAGCACCGCCTGCTCGCATGCTGTCTTGGGCAATCTGCCTCTGTAGCAAGTGTCTTTCTTCATATGGAAAATAGAAACACACAAAACTTGCAGCTTTTGTAAATGTTTAAGAGGACACCATGTACTGGTTCATTCATCCTCATCAGCACATAGGCCTGCTGTAATGTTTCCCAAATTGTATGCCTTTCAGTAAATAACCTTCTGTGTGTCTTCACACGGTTCATCTACTGCCCAAATTCTCTTTCACCTAAAATCAAAACTCTGTCTAGACCAATTGTTTCTTCTCACTTGTCCCCTGTTCTGGTGTGACCCCCACTGCTCGCTCTGTCCTTGGAGTCTCCAGGAGTGCTTGCCTCCATGGTGCAAAGGTGCTTTTCTTGCAGGACTCCTGAGCACCAGAGTCTTCTGCCTGGACAGAGCCACCTACTTCCACTGCTGGCCTCTGTCTTCCCTCAGCACCAAGCAGCTCAGTTCAGTGTTGAGCTGTCTTTATAGAAGCCTTTGCTGTGTCCACCATGGCGTACGAGGCCTTTCTCTGGACAGCAGGGTGGGAAGTAAGCGTCTCACGTGCCGTGACATGTCCAGACAGAGCTCTCTCCTGTCTGCCCAGACCACGGCCTCTGAACACAGCACCCTGCTGCTCTTGGGTGCTGGAGGCAGATAGATGCCCTTGTGCTCTTAGCTGACATCTTCCTCTCTGCTCATCAGATCTATCAGGAAATCCTGTCACTTCCTCCTCTAGCTCGGTCCCACATCTAATCACTTGCACATCCTTCCTCTCTACCCTTAGTCAAATGCCCACCATCCCATGCATCTCAATGATTCTCTCCTTTCATTCTTCAACCTCTAGAATGCCTTTCATTTATACTCAATACAGAAGCTAATGTGATCCTTCCAGGACATAGAGAATATACACATATACGTGAGTGTGTGTGTGTGTGTGTGTGTGTGTGTGTGTGTGTGTGTGTGTGTATCTGAAGTACCTAGTCCCTGCCTATCACATTCACAGTAGATTCAAGTCCTTACTACAGCCTATCTGGATTTGACCAGCAGACTCTCTTCAAGCCTAAGTCCACTACAGTGCCTCTGCCTCTGCCTTCTAGATTCTTCCCTCAGCAGCATACTGATCCTCCTGCACCAGGACCTTTGCATTACCTGCTGTCTTCCAGGAATGTCTCCAGCTCGTGAAGTCTGCTACAGTGCCGTCTCCTCCTCCTAGATGACCCCGTCCAGTGTTCTGCTGCACACTCTGCACAGCTCTGCTTCTTCGCTCTGGTCCACAGTGCTGACTGTGGTAAATATTGGGCTCTCTGTGGTCTACACTGCTTCCTAAGCAGCTGGCTCTGGCATTCATCTTACACCCACGTCTCTTGCCAGTCCCACCACTGAGCCCCCGCCGCAGGTGGTCCCCAGCTCTGGTTTTCGTTGCTGCGATTAGATGCCATGCTAATCTCCTGCCAAGGAGATCCTCCGTGTTGTGTAGCCTGGCCTTAGTGCCTGCATCCCACTTTTACACCCTCAGAGATAGAAATACTCAGATAATAACATCCATAAAGATGTTAAGAGGAGACTCTTGATGAGCAGCTTCACGGCTGCGTTGCCACCTGATACATACTCCTTATCCCAGTTGGGAGCGAAGCTCAGGGCGTACCTGACATGTGTCAGCCATTGAGGATCCGAGGAGTATGAGTAGTAGGCCATCCCTGGGGGAGCCTCTCTGCAGCCCCTCCCCTTCCACACACTCTGGAGCAGGGAAGAGGGGGGGAGTTCCACGCATCCTCCCCAGCCTGTCCTGCCCGTCTCTCCCCGCTGACTCTCGAGCCCCCTCTTTTGGAATCTTTGTTCCTCACAGTGTAAGAGGTTATTTTCCCATCTCTCCATCCAAGCTGCTCCCCTGCAAGGCTTGGCGCAGATCTGCTTCTTCAGAAGCTACATGCAGACACAGGCAATGTTTTATCTGAGAAACTGCTAGAGCGTGTCACCTGTAAGTCTTTCAGTAAGATGCCCCATCCCTCAGACCTGTTGGAATGTGGGTCCTTTCCCCTGAAGAGCTCTGTTGTATGCAGAAGGACAGACCTCGGGCTCATGCAGCCATCTCCGTCCCCAACAAGGCCCCATACATCATAGAGTCTGCCTGAGTATTTATTGAGCGGATGAATGAATTCCAAAGCATTTTAAACTATCTTTTTCATTTCTTTATTGGGAAATTAACAGTGTAAAAAAAGCTCAGGATATTTTCATATCTGAAATATATTAAGTATCTTTGGGAAAATCTAAGTGTCTTTCTATGTCCCAGCATATGTTTGCACCTACTGGCTTTTTCAAATTAAAATAATCATTTTCTCCTCCAGGTACCAAAAAATTAGCTCAAGGGATTGTAGAATTTACAGCACGGAAAAAGATTTATAGAGACATTATTTCTCCCCTGGATCTTATTTCAGCCATTACCCAAATAGCTTTGTTAATTCAGTCCCAGACCCCTTCCACATCCAAGGCAGACCTGGGGGAATTGAGTCACTAATATAAACTAAGAGAAGAAACGCTGCCTTTCATCAGTTGCTACACTTCTGCAGAAGCCTAGAAATGTTCTTGGCTAAACAGTGTGAAAGGAAGATCGTTACACAACCAAAATTCATCTGGCCGTGATTGCATTCCTCTAGACACTGGGAGATGCTTGGGTTGATGTTTGTCCTGTCAACACTGTTTCTCTCTTGGGGCTCCCCTCTGCTTGCATTTACAGTGTGCAACAAGAAGCTGTTTGTGAAGCTCCTGCGCATGCCTTGCTGTCTCCTGTCATCCTCATAACCTGTGAACAGTCATGGAAGGACTGCCAGTGTTTCAAGACAAACACCAAGGTGGTGAGAACTGCAGATAATTAGTGGATGTCGTGAAGCTGCATTTATTTATTTTTTGGTGGAAGATTTCAAAATAGAAGTGGTTAAAATTAAATACAAATTTCGGGAGAATCATTTTGAGCTTAAGCTGAAGTGATGAGATTATTCAAACAAAGACATTCGCCGTCATCGTATCAACCATTTGGATGTGATGCGTTCATGTGGAACTTCCTTTCATACCCTTCTGTGGCACAAGTATTATCCTCTCCATCATAAAAAAAGAAGAATTTTAAATTCAAAATGTCAAATGAACATCCTTGTACTTCACAGCAAATAAGCAAAAAAATACGGAATTCAAACACTGATCTTGTGGATTCCAAGATCTGTCTGTTCATAGAAGCACGTGGCTTCTTTGTGTGTATGTACATGTCTGGGTTTATGTGCCTGTGTGCATGTGTGTCAGGGCGCACAGGTCCTGTGTACATGGAGACCAGTGGAGGCCTCCAGACATCCTCCTCTATCTCTTTCCTCCTTATTCCTGTGAGCTAGGATTCCTCAGTGAACCAGATCACAGCTCTTCAGCACTGCTGGAGGCCAACAAACCCCAAAGATTGTCTTATTTCTGCCTCCATCAATGCTGGGGAATGCTCAGTGCTCAGTGCTCGATGCTCAGTGCTCAGTGGCTCGATACTCGATGCTCAGTGCTTGATGCTCAGTGCTCGATTTTTTTACATGTGAATTGGGGACCCAAATCCAGGTCCTCATGCTTGTCTCACGCAGCAAATGCGCCCGCCTGTGGAGTCTTCTCTCCAGTCAGTACCTGGTTTCTTTGATGGTGCGCTCTTCACAGCTGGAACAGTGCCCTTTGATCTATGTCATTGCCCTCCAGGCCAGGATTGGGTGTTATCCTGGGCTTCCCCACTCTGAATGCACAGGGTAGCCTATCAAAAGGACTACTCACTTGTGCACACCCACTAGCCAGCGGACTCAGCCTAGGCTGTGAACCTTTCAAAGGATGTGCAAAAGTGTGGGTTGTGTGTGCATGTATGTGTGTACATATGCATATGTGTGTATACATGTGTATGTGCATGTATATGTATGTATGTATGTGTATAGGTTTGCATGCATGTGTTTTTTGTATGCGTGTATGCACATAGTGTTGAGTCTTCTAAAGATTATTTGCATTACATTCTCAGAGACTAAATTTAGATCTCTTAAAGACTGAAATTTTCCTCTGTGTGATTCAGTAAATAAATTGGATTGATTAAAAAAAGAAACTTATGTTTCGGGAGGAATATTAAGACTCGGAGATGCTCTGAGGGAGAGACTGTATTTCTGAGCCAGTGGAAGCAGCCAGAAAGGCTTGGCTTTCCTCAGGTGGTAACCACAGTCACCCCCCCATCCCCATTGGGTAAGAACCGTGCAGTCAGATGGAGCCTGGTTTGGAAGAGTTATGCTCTTAGTTTGACCTCCCAATGCTGATCACTTTTAATTCTCCTCCCCTCCACTCTGCAGCCACTGAAACCATGAAGCCATTTTTAAATTTCCTTTAATCAGTGAATATTGTTTCCTGGGTTGGGTATATTTTAACGTAATCTAGATGTATTATTCTCAATGTGAACATTATACAGGAGAAGACTTATTTTCTAAAGGTACTTACAAACAACAGAAATGTATTTTCATGGCTCTGGAAGCTGGAAGTTTAAGATCAAGATGCCTGCAGATTAGCGTCTGCTGAGCGCCTGCTCTTCCATAGCGCCTTCTTGCTGCTTCCACGCAGGCAGAGGAGGCAGGGCTGACCTACGGCGGCCAGCAGGGCACTGACTGCATTCCTCAGGGTTCTGCCAGCAGGACCTCCTCCCCTCCCAACATCCCCTCTCCCCATATCACAAATGCACAGGGCAAAGCGGGAGGGAGATTCAGGCCACTGAAGGGACCATTTGAAAATGGTTTTAATTGTCTTGTAAATGATGTAAATACACAACTATAGCAGTGTGAATGCAGAAGGCAAAGTGGGCGGAGCTATGACCTACTTGAAGTCCCCTCCCCTGCCTGACTTCTGCCCATAGTTCCACTTTCTGCAGGTCACTGTGATCAAGGTGTGGTTCTTACCCTGTGAAAATGTCCTGCCTGCCCAGACTAGGTCTGTCGCGGAGGACAGTACATCTGACCTGCCTATACCTGAAACATCAGCATCTACAGAAACAAAGAACTCCTTCTGCAATGTGCAGATGAGTCCAACTCAGGGTTTCACTAACAAACTCAGTCCTCCCTTCCTGCTGCATGGGGAGCTTAAGAGGTTCACAGTACTGTTTGCCTGACCCCATGAGGGTCGTGGTTGGATGCTGAAGTATTCCGTAATGGCAATCAAAGTGGGCGAAGCGGTAAGAAGGTCCTAGAAGGGCTCAAGGCAGCAAGTCCAAAGGAGCTCTGTCATGGGAAGCCGGCTAATTGGGGGACATTGCAGCTGAACAAGATTTCGCTACAGAAAGCTAGGACAGGAAGGAATTGTATTATATGCAAAGAGCAGCAAGAAGAGATGGAACGAAATGCTGAGCTTTTGAGCAACTAAAAGATTTGTGCCACAGCCGGAGCATAAAAGGAAGCAGTGCGTGTGTCACTTTCTTGTGTCGAAGTACGCAGTAAGAGGCCCTTGTGGGCTGTAGGACCCATATGGATCCAGGCACTCAACAAACTCCCCTCGTCAGCTTATCTTTCTAGTCAAAGAAATATTTTTCAACACAGTTACATTCAAAGTGAAATCAAGTTATTCATTCTAGGTAAACTTTGGAAATAGAGAGAGTCCCTTAAGCTCTTCTTAAACAACCCACACTTTGGAGCTGGGCAGATTGCTCACTTGGCACAGTAAATAGTGTCTGGCTGAGTTTGCTCCCCAGAATCCATGTGAAAAGAAGCTGGGTGTGGTGGGGGGGACATGTCATCTCTGTGTTGGGAGCCCGGCTGGCCACCCTCCAGTGGCCAGTCCAGGCTACTTGGTGAGTTGTAGGTCAATAGAGGACTATCTCTATCTCAAAAAACAAGTGGGGAGCCCCTAAGGAATGATTCCATAAGTGTTCTCTGAGCTGCACCTACAAACGTGCACATGGACACACACACACACACACACACACACACACACACTCATGCATCCCTAATTTATCTTACTGTCTCTTTCCCCTTCCACAGCACATGCTTGTCTCAGCACACATCCGCTGGGTGATGCCTAGCAATTCACTGACAGGTGTAAGTCAGCTCGATCCCATCCCCTTCTTCCAGGGCTGGTGCGTTGCCCTAATAAAGAAGAGACAGGAAATGATTTTGGAATTTCTATAGAATTTCTATAGATTTCATAAGCTTTGAATCCTTTGCTTCCCTTGATATGCATTTGGAAGTGACTTTCTTGCCCTTCACTTGCTACACAGTAATACCATAGGTCACCTTTCCAAAGTAAAAGCCTCCATGCAGATTGACACGCTCTAGACAGCAGCTTTATGCCATGTGACTATGAGACAAGTCGTCTGTGTTGACTGCACCAGGCAGGTAGTCAAAGTGGCAGCGTGTCTTGCTTTTGCAACAGAGTATGAACACTGTAAAATCAATTTTGTTGCACAGTGCATTGATATTATCTGACAGTTATTTCAATGTATGTCTTGAAGCCCTTCAAACTTTAAGCAAGTATCCATTTTATTGGTTTCAGAAATGGATAATGAAAAAAGGAAAAGATGTGGGAGCTATAATTGAACGTGACACCCACATTGATGCAAATAATATCTGGCCTGGAATTCAAGAATTAAATATATTGTGCCTAAGTATGTTTTAGAAGAGATCTACATTTCACTGAATCAAGGTGAAGTGTGGCTCATGAAAAAACATGAGGCCACTTCAAATGTAAAATCAGAAAAAAAGTAGATGGAGAAATGCTCCTCCTTCCCGGAAGGAAGCAGAAAGGTGAACTAGAATAAAGTGAAGGTTAGAGCTGGCATGGATCTTGAGAGCCAGGAGAGAGCTAGTCCTCAATTGACCAGGAGAGTTTAAGTTTTGGGCTGGCAAGATGGCTCAGCGAGTACAGGTGCTTGCTTCGAAGTCTGGAGCCCAAGTGGAGGGGAAAGACAGAACTGACACCAGAACTTGACCTCTGACCTTCACATGTGCACTGTGACATTCATGTGCTCACATGCTGCTCACATGCTCCACACAAACACACACATACTCACATACACACACAAACACACACATACATTCATACAAACATACACACCATACATACACACTCACACATACAAACATACATACAAATATACATACACATACACACTCACCTATACAAACATACACACACGTAAGTATACACTCACATATAACAAACACACACACCCAAACATACACATATACACACAAATATACACAACACGCACAAACATACATATAAACATACACATGTACCCACACAATAACATTTGCAAATAAAGATTTTAAAAATAGTACAAGAAAAGTTGAAATTTTAGCTAAATACTAAAGTTCAAGGAAGGCAAAATTTGAAGGCTATATTGAACCGTGGTTAAAAGTAGGTTGCAGTTTGCAGGTGGATACAGCGCCTAAGAAACGCAGCTTAAAGCGCAAAGCTGGGTCTCTGGTTAGGACATACTTGCTGGACAGTGTAACTTTTTCACTTCAGAGTGTTTCTTGGCAACATTGATAATATATTTCCATCATTTCCTAGATGGTGATGAATGAAAATGGTGAAATCCATCTAAACTAATTAGAGCTTTTTTTTAGACAGCATAGCTGAAGGACAAGAATCTTTGAAAACTTTTAAAGAATGAATATCCATACCTTTCTGCACCTTTCCACTTTGAGACCCCAAGTGGGCTGGCTCAGGAGTCACCCGCTGCTGAAGATAAGCTCCCGCACACACGTGTACTGCGCATTCAGGGTCCTGCCATCCTGGGGCAGGGATGAGTTGCTGGTGCCGTGGTCTTCGCTTCTGCATATACGGTTCTCTCGCATTGCATTAGGAGCATGTTCTGTCACTTCACACTCCATCAAATACTGGTCCACAGACCGACAGGCCCTGCTTCTGATAGCAAGGACAAGCATCTGTGTGCAACAGGCTCTCTGAGCTTGTGGCAGGAGGTACCCCTAACCTACACATAGTAAAATCAGCCTCAACTGAAAGGGAGACACATACTTAGATCAAATTCTCCCTCAGCCATGATGCAGCCATTCATGGGCTCATTCCGTGGATAGGTTTGGAGCGCCTGTAATGTTTTCTCCTTGAAGGGAGCCATGGCTGGACTTGAAAATGAATGTCCATCCTACAAGATTCCTGTTTAATCATCTACTCCTCTCTCTTTCCTTCCCATTCCCTCCCTTCCCCTTCCCTACCCCTTTCCTTTCCTCTCTTTTGTTTTCCTCTCCTATTTTCTTCCTCTCTTCATTTTTAAGCTTGCTTGCTAGTCTGCTCGTAGTCTCCTATGTAATGCAGGCTGGCCTCCAGTTTGAGATCACATTTGGCCCTCCAAGTGCTGGGATTGCGGGCCATGTATCACTGTGCCTAGCTCGGCCATCTGACCACAGCTCAGACACTAAAGAAGTATGTCACAGCGGTTGCTGCTTCACAGTGGTAGCTGTGCATCAGGAAGGGGGAGGGGCAGGCGTACCAGCCTTGGCGTGTTTCCCCAAATGCCTTTAATTGTTCCTAATCCTTTCCTCCTCCGACTCCCACCAGAAGAACCCTGAAACCGACACCATGTTAATCGCTTTGTGGGGAAAAAATATAGTCACTAGCAAGGGAAGACATGATCATATTTACATGCTGTAGTCAAATATAGCCAAGTGCCGAGCCAGCAAAAAAGGAGAGACAAGGGGAGCTGCGCTTGGGAGCTGGGGAGCTGCTCAAGTGCTTCTGAGCTGGGGCGCCGTGGGCGACCCCCACACAGCTATTCGCGGAGCACTTGGGTCTAGACAGTCCTCTGGCTTGGCAGCGTTTTTCCTGTCTCTGTGTTTGCTAACTGTTGGTGTCATTCTTATTAAAGCAGAATTACAGGCGATGTGTCACATGCCCACAGGACAGCTGGCGGGTGGGAAGGTGGCGTTCTAGAGAATTCCTCACTTTCTGTAACAATTGTACTTGGTATGAACTGAGCTAGATCCTGGCACATGACAGGCGTGTCCTTTGCTCCTCCTCAGACCCCGCCTACTGTGCATTTCAGAAGAGGATGTTGATGAATGTCACTCCTGCGTATTCACCCTCCCCTGACTCATGCTCAGCCCTCCCTCGCTCCCAGGCTCTTAAATGTGGATGCAGAGCCTGTGGCCTGGCCATTCTTACTACTAATTATATTGATCTGAGGATGATTCCCCGTTTTTTAACCCATTACCATACACACACACATATGTACACCCATACATATATACACATACTCACATACATACATACATGCACACACATATGTGCACACACATATGTGCACACATATGTGCACACACATGCGTACATACACATGCATGCATACATACACACATGCACACACAGATGCATACATACATATACATGCATGCATACATGTGCACACGTGCATACACATACATACATGCATACACACATGCACACACACATATATACACGTATACATACACCCATATATGCATATACCCATACATACATGGCGACAGGACAGGGATTGGGATTTTTCTGTGAATTCAGCAACTTGCTAATAAAGAAAATCTCTGGAATTATCTGTACCGAAGGGGAACTTTGCTTCTACCTATGATGTGTATCTACTTGCTTTGGTTCCTTTTCTTTGGATTAAGTGTAATGCATGGGCACACCTCACCTCAACCTGCCATGTGGATGTGTGTTCTAGGACAAGAGCTTGAGTCAATTGTGGATGGAACAGTGTTGATGCAGGACTCTGATTAGAGAAGCAGCCCCGTGCACACTCTGGCAAACAGCCCAACAAGCCCTCATCCTCTGCTTGAAGGACAGTGGGGGGCAGGGCTTGGGTTCCCCTGCAACCTGCTACTAACACAAGGACTGATTTCTACAGGCACACTAGGATGCTGGGAGAACATTACGTGGGGTTTTTTTTTTTTTAATTATTTGTTTGCTTGCTTATAGGTAACACCTTTTCTTAGCCTTTAGCTAGATGCCAGAGTTTAATTTATAGTTTTCATTTGTTTGCAAAAATGAAGTCAACATATTCACATAGAATACTAACAACTAGAAACATTTAAAAGAAAAAATAGAGGGCTGGAGAGGTGGCTCAGGGGTTAAGCCTCTGCCTTGTAGGCAGAAGGTCCTGAGTTCAGATCCTAGACCCCACGTATAGACGCCGGATGGAAGCGGGGGCGGCCTGCGTTTCTGGTCCTGGTAGGGCGGAGCCTGTGAATCCCAGGTCAGAGTAAATGAGGAGGAGGTGGAGGCATCTATGGTGGTTCCCGAATTCGTCCGTGGTTCTATACACACATACATACAAACACATACATGCACACACATGCACGCATGCACAATTGAATAAATAATAATTAAAAATATTTAAAAAAAAAAGATAGAGTCTGGTACAATCTGAATTACCTCTTGCCAGTGCAATCATCCAGATTTCTAAAACATGAAGCTTACATTATTGTTTAGTCCTTATTTCTTATTGGCATATATTAATGATACTAGTAATCAGTTTCATCCTTCTATTTGCATGTATGTATAATGTACATAATCTATTTTGTTTATACCTGACTCCATTTCTTTCTTGCCCATTGCCAGTCCTGGTTATCCCCTTCCTCCTCTAGCTCACCCTCTTGCACCTTCACATGTTGTGGCTTTTTTGTGACTTGGTGAATTTCATCGAGGTACATTCTGGGAACCTGGGTGGGAGGTTATATCAAGAAATATGGGCAGCTAGCCAGTGGATCCACCATGGAAGAAAAGGCCTCTCACTTCCCCAGCTGTCATTCATTCCTCAGTCTATAGATCCTCAGGAACGGGTAGAGCCCTCTAAGTCCCTCCCCACGGAGAAAGCTGTGTTTATGAGTCCTCACAGAGGGACGGAGTCTTATAGGTCCCTTCCTGCCCCCGAGGGAATATCAGGTGCACAATCTTCTGCAAATCATATGCAGTAAACCGTACTTGTTATGAGCTCAAGAGTTCTGGGTCTGTATTATGGCTGAAAGACAGAGTTTCATGATACTCCGTCCCATTGTCTGGCTCTCACATTCCTTCTGCCCACTCTTCCACCATGTTCCCTAGACCTCGGAGGGGTGATAGAAAAGTCTGATTCACGCAAAACATTCCAAAGTCACTTATCCTCAGCACTGTGGCCCATTGGACTCGCTGAAATCAGACAAATCCAACTGCCCTAGCACAAGGAAGCTTCTCTGTCACTAATCTACACTTGTGACAGTTACTTTGAAGGCAGTCTGACAGTCTCATCAGGACCAACATGTTTATTTTAAGGAATTTTTGATGTCTCTTGCTACCCAAGCTAAAAGCACGCTGGATGCATTCTCCACAGTGGAGTAGAATGTAATGTGATTGAACCATTTATCTTAGGTATTCCGCAACATAAGAAGTTGTTCATTACGTTTACACTGGATGAAATCAGTGCTTCTGTGTTCATTTGCATGGTCCTGGTCCACACACACAGGTTAAAGGCTGGTGTGTAAGTCTGACAGCAGAGAGAGCATCTCTGGTTAGGGTCAGCCCTGCATCTGCAATTCTGGTTCACATAAGTCAGTATCAGTGTGGATGAATCACTGAATACAGAGAGAAATTATAGGATCTGACCTCTCAAGAGCTGTTGTGGTGGAGGGAGACCTAACTGATACTTGCGACCCTTTCAGGATGATGGCCACTGAGGATTCTGGGCTTGGAAATTCACAGGTGTTTTCCCCCGGTTTCATCCAATTTTGCCGTTTTTTTTGTTACATAAAGTCTCACATGCCTGGAAAGGTTGAAGTGTGGATGGCCCGTGGTCCAAAAAACCCTAGGTGAGGGACTCAGCCTAGAGGCCTGTGCCCCGTCTCTGAGCCTCACTTCCCTTTGAAGTCATTTCACTTTCTCTAGACTTGCCCCCTGTAAACCCAGTAGCCATGGCACCTCTTGGCATAAAGAGACTTCACATTCTTCCTTTAGACCTTACGTTCTCCAGGAGCTTTTCCTCTGCAGGCCTTGGTTTGTGATCTAAAGTAAGCCTATGTCCTCGGGAATGACAGCCGCCTCAACAGTTATCTTTTCCTGTGCTTCTCAGGAACTGTTCTGGACAGTTGGCTCAAGCACGCTTCATTGATCTAAAACTGCTCTCTGTTCTGTTATCTCATGAACTACAGAACAAATGGTGTCAGTCAGCACCCCCAGACCCTTCACCGATACACTAATATATGCAAAATAAAATCCATCCTTGAATCCGTTTTGTCTTTCTTCTTTGCAAAAGTCAGCCTCTGACAGGACATCATTGCAGCTGTATCACACTGTTCAAAGCTCTCAGTTTCTCCAGCCTCAGCACACCTGCGTGTACCCGCTCAGCTTGCTCATCAGGCTAGACCACCTACCAGGTGTTCCAGTCTCTTCCTGGCTAGACTCAGAGCCCCTGGCTCAGGGCTGTTTATTTATCTCTGACCTCAGAGTGACTTAGGGAATTGCAAGGTGTGGGTACGGCATAAATATATTCACGAGGGACCGAACTCTCTGTACCCTCTTGAGACGCTTCAGACACCAGGCATGGTTATCAGATCGGGCTGGGTCAGCAACTGGACACAACAGGGATGAGGGCGGGGGAGGTTCCATTCACCATCTTCCTCGGACATCCACCTTCCCAGAGAGCTTCAGCCCAGAATCATGGTACAGAAAGTGATCGGCAAGTGAAACATTATGTGGCACCAAGTAGATAAAGCAAGGTAGAGAGGCAGGAATCGCTGGATGCTGTGACCAATCGATCGTTCACAAACTCTTCAATTAACATTCTCATCCCACCACATCCTTATTTGGCCCACAGTTTGCTAATCAAATTGTCCTCCTTGAAGCAGACATTGAAGGCCTGCTAAGTCAGGTGAATTGCAATGTTTGGTGATGATTCTCTCCATGACTACTGTGTCTGCAGGAGCTTTGTGTCATCCATAAAGTTTGCTGAAGGACAGATGAGGAAGGTTGCTTCATATCCCCAATTCCTGCTTATATCTATCAAAGATGGCACACACCAGCCCTGTAAATGGTGAAGTCAGTGCTTCATAGGAAGTAAACCCACTTAATTCTCTGTACAAAAGTGTTGTGTAGCATGCACTTCAGGTTCCAATGTTAGCAGACGCCTTGTGCATCTGGTATGGAAGGATACTTTGGCGTTGACAAGCCTACTGCCAGTCATGATCAATGGTAAGGGATTCTCTCACACTTCCACTTTGAATGGCCTGGGGCTCCTGCAGGCTGATCCGTGCTGGGTGATCCACTGATCATTAGAGGCCACAGCTTTAGACAAATATCCCAAATGCTCCAGCTTGGCTTCTCTCCAAGCATCTCATTGGCCTAACACTTGGGAAGGATCAAAATATCTCATTTGGATTTTTGATGATGACTAACCTATTAGTTACTTCTCTTATCATATTTTAAATGACATCATATCATATTCTAAATGACAGCAGTAGTTGACTTGCAGATGTAAATCAAAGTTTAATCACACACCCTGGCAAATGGTATCACAACGAGCTCTTTTCCCTCATCCTGTGCTGATCCAAGTGATGTGTTCATGTTTAGGAGGAGGGAAACTTAATTGATATGAGACACTTAGGAAGATTCTTTTTGCTCATCTTGTTTAATGGCATAAATTCTAATAAATGGCATTTCATAGCATAGTGTTGACTCTACCTGAAAGGAGACATTACTGTCTGATGAGAAATTGGCTGTGAAAGAATCATTCATAATTTTCTCAGCACCCTTTTACTCCCGGCTGCATTATATAGTGTTAAACAGAATGTAATAGAGTTTGATGACCTTTAAGCTTTCTTTACAGTTGGGTGCCTCTGAGTGCACCCCTGCTTGGGGATGGGACTTCACATGGTCTAGTGGCTAGCATGGTGAGTGGCATGTGCTTGATATGAACATGTGAGAGCTATGCTTCAAATTTCACGGGACTCGTGCAGCTCTGAGCCTGTTAGCATACTGTGCATTTGTAAAGCATCAAATCCATCATCTCCAGGAGGTAAATATATGCAGCTTTCAGCTGAAATGCGATAGAACGCATGACCCCATCATCCACCAGGCTTTCTGGTCCAGGGTGAGAGGGATCAGATGCAATGCGAGCTTCACTTGGCAGAGTTGGCCTGGCCCTCCTATGAGGACTGTGCGGGTGTCTCCTTCATGACCGACACTGCTTCTTTTATATATCATTTCTATACGTAATGTTTTAATGAGAATCAAATGGTGCAAAAACCCTAGATACTAAATGTGGAAACATCTTAGCTGACAGCTGCAGATGCTCTGTCAAGTCCTTGAAAGCAGCGACCCTCACATGCTGTCGGACTGCCACACCATTTCAACATGAGGAGGTTTGGTCCCCGAGTTTGTCATCTCAATAGTTAGCACAGAAGTAAATATTTTGCACACTACAGGCTGAACTGCAGGTGGCAAATGTCCTTCACATATCCTTTTCATACCACTCAGAGTCTCTAATGTGAAAACACACTTTGTGTTACACAATATGTATGGAGAAAACATGAGAGGGGTGTTCCACTGAGATCAACCATTGAGCTGGAGTGGGGGCACTGGCTTCCCCTCCAGGCATCTGACGTGTCTTGGCTCCTGATGCCCTGAGTGGCTTAGTTCGCGTTTCTCTCCAACTCTGGAAAACAGTTTCTCCTTTCGGGAGCCTTGGACAGCAACCAGACTTTCAACAATCAGTAGTAGAAACCTACTGAGAATGCAAGGTGGGATTGGAAGGCTGAGAGTTAAAGTGTGAGCTGTAACTGGGCTTAACTTGGATTCCGTTTTTTGAATTCAATCAATGAAAATTTCTCAATGTTTCTCTTCGTGGTCTTTATCCAGCAAAAGTTTTCTGCACTTATATGTTAAATTGTAAAAACATTGAGGACTGGAGAGATAGCTCAGTGGTTAAGACTGTCTCCCAAGCAAAAGGTCCTGAGTTCGATCCCAAGTCCTACATAAAAACATCAGGTAGAAACAGCAGCAGCCTACACTTTTGCTTCTGAGGAGCAGAAAGCAAAAAGGAAGTAGAAGCAATCCGGGATGATTTCTGAAGTCACCCTTGATCCTCCACATGGACACACAGAGCCCTCTGACACACACACACACACACACACACACACACACACACACACACACACACAGGCAAAATAAATGAATAAAAAAGAAAAAGTGAACGCCATGGGAAATTTGAAAAGTAAGTACAACAAACACTGTATTTTCTCCAATTCACCATCTCCGTGGACGTTGACGCATTTGCTTCCATCCACCTGTGCTCTCACACACTCCCTGCACATGTCCAGCTATCCAAACACAAGCCAATGTGTGTGCACATCACTATGCATATGTGCATATTTCAGACCTGATTTAATCCCAAGAAAGTAAGAGAAACTCAAGCTACTATCTCCCAGCATCGCGTATTTTCTGTATCATACAAAGAGCTCACCGTGGAACCAGTGACTATGTTTGATGCACAGCCGACATGCAGATATCCACAGCCCACAGTTGCCCCCAGATGTTCTCTATGGACCCTTTGCTTTTCTTATCCAGGGTGATGCAAGGGCCGTCTACTGCCCTTGTCTGTCTGCTCATGACAACCTAGTCATATGCCTTGGCTCAAATTTCAAATTACTTCCAGACACCTTCTGTCTTTCACGACCTGACATTTTAGGCTTCAGGTCAGTTGTCCTTTAGAATGTCCTACAGCCTGGATTCTTCCAAATGTTTTCTTTCCTGGTTGGATTCAGTTTAAATGTCCCTGGCAAGCATTCATCCTGAGTGGAACATGCATCACATCACACCACATCACACTACACCACATCACACCACACCACATCACACTTCACCACTTCATATCACATCAGTAGACACAGCATAACATTTGGGTTTCTTTCTTCGGTTTCCCCTTGAGGAAATCTCCCATCTCTCCCTTGTCTGTTATTTATTTGTGTGTGTGAGGACACACATGCATGTTATTTGTGTGTGTGAGTACACACATGCATGTCTATGTCTGTGCTTATCAGAAGCACTGTGTGTATCCATGAAGGCCCAAGAGTGACATTGGGAATTATTCTGGATTGTTCTACCTCCTTATTGCATTGTTCCCGTGTTTCCCAGACTCTCTCTTCCAGGGTTGGAAATGCAAGTCACCACCATTTCCATCTGTCTTTTTTATGTGGGGTGCGAGATTTGATTTCAGGTTCTTTTGTTTGTGAGGCAGAGGCTTAACCCCTGAGCCATTTTCCCAGCCCCATCTCTCCCTTGTGAGGAAAGGCTGTCCTTTGTAAAATTCACAAAGATAAAAATAGGGAACTAGAAATACAACCACAGTGCCCTGAACACCTTAGCAACGTAAGCATCACGACAGTGAGTGTAATGAAGGCAAGTGCCCGCTGACGACTGGTCAGTTCTCAAGGCCCCCTCTATGGGATGGTGAGAAACTGCCAGATGGAAAGCGGATCTGTTATGTAAAGCCGTGTCTCTGAGATGTACACATAGACCATGGAGGAGGTGGTAATCTCTGTATCCGGAGATCCTCACCTAAGAAAGAAGACCAAATGCTTTGCGCAACTTGTACCATTTGATGGAGATATTTTCCTACCCAAAAAGATGTGGGGAAGGAACAGTAGAGATGCAGCAGCAGCAGCACCACCAGCAGCAGCAGCAAGATTGCATGGCCACTGGATGCTCTTTTGTCAGTACCTGAGAGCAGACGTCTTGACACCTGAGTGACACAAGAGAGGCCCCCAGGACAATGTGAGAAGCTCCAGGGGTAGTGAGTGACAAGATACAGCTGCCGCTTGAGGATTTTCCTTCCAGTGAGCTTTCAAGATTTATTCTGTACTATGAAAATAGCATCTTCCACAAACCTCCTGTAATTTGTATGTCCCCCAAAGGAACTTAGACAGAATGCTGAACTTCTTAGTAAACGCAGACGGAATGAGGGGTGCGTTGTTCAACTTGCTGCCAAGCAATCTGCAGAGGGGAATGGTTTAGATTGTTTTACCACCTTGTATTGCCATTTAAAAACATGTTTTTAAATTTTCATATGTGTGTGTTTCTATATATTTTGTGTGTGTTTATGTTTCTCTCTGTGTTTGCTATGTGTATATGTTTGTGTTTGTATTTATGTATGGGTGCTTACGTATGTGTGTGTATTTGTGTGTGTTTAGTGTGTCTCTCTGTGTGTTTACATGTGCGTAGCATATTTGCGTGTGTGTATTTTTGTGTGTGCTTACTTGTGTTTGCATATGGGTGTACCTGTGTGTGTTTGTATGTGGGTGTGTCTTTGTGTGTGTATGCATGCGTGTGTTGTGTGTGTGTTTGTGTGTGTATGCATGCATGTGTACTGTGTGTGTTTGTGTGTATGCATGCATGTGTTCTGTGTGTGGATGTGTGTGTGTACATGTGTGTATGTGCATGTGTGCTGTGTGTGTGTGTGTATAAAACTCTGAAAAATCTACCCTCTTGCCACCTAGCTCTATGTCCCAGAGTTATCCACTTCTCAATATTACTATTTTTCCTGGGGATTGCCCCCAGCAAGGACCATGTACTTGATTGATCAGCTTGAAGTGCGACTGTTCCCTCCCTGCACTATGACCCCTAGCTCCTCCTGCTTCTCCTTGCCCCTGCTCCTCCCCGCTGCTAATTTCTCCACCCTTCAGCTCATACTCAGTAGCTGCTGAGTGTCCTGCACAAGAAGGAGGCAGAGGCCTTCTGGGAACTTCCCCTGAGTTGATCTGAAGAGCTGCCCTCAATTTTCCACACAGTAATAAAGTGTCCACCTGAGTAGAAACTTTTGTCCATACAGCACGATTTGATCAGTCTGGTAGGCAGTAATTTTCTAGAAGGAGATGAGCTCGGCTGTATTTTTAACTACTAAATCCTAAACCTATGAGTTATCCCATGGGCACTGATAAAGTTTGTAAGATTCACGTTATGTTCTCCGACTTAGTGAATTCCTTATGTTTTGCTGGCAATGTGATATTTAAAAACATCTAAACAAAATATAGTTGTTAAATAGCAAATATATGCTATAATTAAATCCATTGAGGAAAATTTATATGCTAATATTTTGACATTCATTCTAATGCTCCTGAGGAAAGGATATCAGTCACCAAGATCTAATAGTGTTTTATTTTGTTTCACATGTAATTCAAATTTATGTTGTTCTTTTATAACTGTGTTTTTGAGGAAAGCCAAATTTTGTTTTTCTTCTCAATACAATGCTTCGTGTTGTATTAAGGACCTGTGTGCTGTCATCACACCATTTCTTCTTGTGGAATGTGCTTGCTGGAGCTCAGATTCATTCACTTCCTATTCTCCTTCTGGCCTTTATGGATAGTTCTTTAATCTATTCATTTTGTTGAATTTCCCATTCTGTAACTTCCACTCCCTTAGTAGTTTTGGTTCTCTCTCTCTCTCTCTTTCTCTGTATTTTTTTTTTGTTGTGTATGATATTTTGCTTTTGTTATAACATCAACACTTTGACTATTTTTGTTTTTCAGTTTATTCACTTCATCTAGAATCCCAGACACATGAGACAAGAGCTAATCCATAAACCCTCTCCCCTGTCCAGCTTTTTTCTGTCCTGTGTGATTTGATTTTCCTTTATCTCTTTTATCATCTTTTTTAAGGGTTTGTTTATTTATCAACACTTGCAAACTTATATTCAATGTTACAGTTTCTGGGTTTACATTATTTCTTTATTTTCTATTATTTTCACTATTTTCTTCTGTCGATGAGACCTGTTCTTCAAAGTGCACAGCAAGCATTTTCTGTGCATACTCCAAACCTGGAGTGCTTACAAGAGCACAGCTGATCAGCGGTCAGCCCTCGCAGGGCTGGACTCAGGCAGCGAGGTCAGGCTGTGGGGGTAAGGGACGCAGCAGACAGAGCACCCGTTTGTCATCCTGCAGTAAAGTATCTAGTTAGATTCAGTTGCTTTTACTTTTGTGAACAAGCTAAACACATGGAAATTATCTTGTGGCTCATTTGGAGCAAAGAAGCATTTCCAATAATCAAAAATGTCTGCAAATCCTGTGGACCTAGAGCAATCCACTGCAAATCCTGTGGACCTAGAGCAATGCACTGTAAATCCTGTGGACCTAGAGCGATGCACTGTTAATACACACTGTGAGGCCTGTAAACATGGAGACACTGTCCTGCTGCTCTGGATACTGGAAATTCAGCATCAAGTATGGAGGGACTGAGGGCAGCAATAGCAATATGTCTCAGGTCTCTCCCAGTGCTGAGAGCTGTGATCTTGCATGTGATGTCAGCGTGGCTAAGAAGATGGGCTGCAGCCATGCAGTGGAAAACCTCCAGCTTTAGCCTGGGAGACACACTGCAGCTTTGAGGTGCGCTCTCCTTCCACCCAGAAGGCTGTGTGTGGTGCCCTGGCTACCCGTTATCAACCTGCCTTGTGGATAAGAAAGCGATGGATCCAGAAATCTACTCGATGTGGAAGGTGCTAGAGAGCAGAAGAGGACCCTGGATGTGTCTCAGCAAATGAAGGGAGAAAATAGCTTTGAGTATCTCTTATTTAAAATGGCTTCTACCACTATCTGCATGAGAAGAATATCCAAATGTCACTGTGATCTCTCGTAAACTCATCTTCCCCTCTTCTCTTCTGCACCCGCATTAAGAAGTTGGCAAGCCAGAAAATCAAATCCATAATGAACTAATAGTGAGTGTGTTATCTGCTGAAGAGACAGGGGATTTTTCTCTTCTTCTTCATTAATCGGAAATAAACAACATAGGAAAGCATAAAAATAGGCCTCCCCCAAAATTGGGCTGCTGTCTTGCATATAGGCTGCCAATATTATAACTAAGAGGGCCAGCAAAGGGAAAATAAGTAGCTTTCTGTGGGCATGGCTGCTTCAGCGCATGTCTTTCTAATGGAGGCCAGCTGCGCAGTGGTGAAAGAGGAGAAGTCAATGCTACTGCAAGACAGTGATAGGCTTCTGCTCTTTCCTTGCCTGAGGTGGTGGCAGATCATGGTTGTGGCTTCAAACCACATCCCGCCAACCTGCTCTGGATTCTTCAGAGATGCCAGTGGCACCAGAGAGGTGTGTGGTCATGTGCTCATCCCGCACGGGTGACCACCGTTCCCTCTGGAGTTACACAGGTCACTGTCTACTACCCAGGAGCATCCACATTCCGTAGACGGATGTGTTTGTCCTCGCAGCGCGACAAAGGGGTGCAACATTAATGACGGAGGCGGACACTGTAGCTGCGATGTTGATGTCGTCAGGTGAAAAGCAAATCATGATTTGTGTAGCTTCTTTTAATCTAGAAATTGAATAAATCAAAGAGAAATGTGTGATGCAGACCTGTATTTGAGGAGTCTTAAAAGAAAATCACATGCGTTTCGTGCTGAGATTTACCTGTGGTTTTCTTGGCACAAAGTAACATTCTAGACATAAATAATTCTGGGGTCAAGAGAAAGGTGAATTCTACCAAGAAAAAAAAACTTTCATTGAATATTTCCATTTCTTTGTCAGAAAAAATGCAGATCACCTCCGAAGCTGGGTTACTTTCAACTAAGTAGGGGGACTCCCTGGATCTACGCCCCCACAACTGAAGCCACAAGCCACACTTTCAGGCACTTCTCGGGTGGGCTCCCATGCTCTGCATGTCTGCGGCATATCTGCTGCCGGTGCATGTCTGTGCTACAGAATGATCTGCGAGCAAAGCATGTGACGCTGGTCCCAGGTGTAATTGGCGGCCCCCTACATGTTTTTAAAAAGCAGCGTGAATGGGTCTAGGTGTGATTAGACAGGGAAGACTAAAGGAAGCTGTTCTGTCATCTTAGCTGCTTTAATTTGTATCCTTTCATCTTTGAACTTTTGGGCCCAGTAATGCCTATTACAAGTGCCGATGATTTCAATAAGAAACAACTAGAGCTGTTGTTCCCAGCCTCCCGTGTCCTTCATCACCGCGGGCCATGCCCTCTATTTCTTCCAGAAATTCAGCTCTGTAGTTTGTCAGACCTTTAGCCACCTTTCCCACTTGCTAGCTGGAAGAAGGCAGGGATCTCTCAGAGAAAATAAATGTATATAGTTTTTAAAATATTTGTGCAAAAGCTGTGGCTACGGTCTCCAAAATGCAACATAGAAATCAAAGGTCCTATTCACTCACTCGACTTCCCCTACTTTGAGAAGGTCTTTATTTTCTTCATATTTTTAGTTTATTAATAGTGGGATTTCTTTCTAATCAATATTTAAGGAAAGTCAGCTTAGATGAAGGAGGAATTATTGATTATTGCTACAAGACTGTGTTGCTTGCTAACATGCAAATTACCCAACCCTGAAAGAGATATGAAAGCTATGCATGATCCTCAGCTGGTTTCTTCCTGCTGGACATGACAGAACACCAGAAATGAGGGTGGAACACTGAATGGCAGCACGGTGCTAGCTTTCTCAATGTGGATGCAGCAATCATGATCGGGTTGGATAAGGTCAGCTTTATCGGAGATGCCCACCAAAATTTTCAGGTACAGTGGGTTGCCATGTCAGCTAATCATTCTCAAAATCCATTCTTGGAACAATCCTGGAAGCATTGCAGTATTCAGCAAATATATTTCAGGGGCCAGAACCCCTGAGCTCACATGATAGAAGAAGAGACATGACTCCCCCAAATTGTCCTGTGAATGCCACATGTGTGACATGTTGTACACATGGTCTTGTCCTCCCCTGTCTTATAAACAAAAAATATTAAAAATAGAATAAAAAATGAACGAAGAATTTGAGCAGATATTTCTCAAAAGAAGGCATACAGTGATTGACAGAGAAATAAAAAATAACCAAAGTCATCAATCCTCCGAGAAATTTGGTTGAAACCAGGGAGAGACTTCCTAAATGGCCGTTTGCAAAGAGCTGAAAGATGACAATGATTAGAAGCCTATGGAGATAGTGTTGTCTCCATACAGTCTTGCAGGAAGGTAAACGAATGGTGTCATAGTGCAAAGCCGAGAAGCTTCTTCGAAACAATAAGAGAATGCTCCCAGTGACCCAAGAATCCCCACTCTGCATAGTGTCCAGGAGAAGTGAAATCCATGTGACGAAGAGACACCCATTAATTACAGCACTGTTTACATGTTCCCAAGGCATGCAACAACCTGCATGCTCAAGGACCGAAGAATAGATAGCACATGGCAGTGTACACATGACGGTATATTAATAAACAAGGAAAGTGGTCATGTGTGATCGCATGGGTACCATTATAGTAAATGAAATAAGTTAGATCACATATTCTCTTGTGTGCGTATATGTATCTCTCTCTCACACACACACATACTTGCACACACACATAAATGCATATATACAAACAAAAATACACATGAATACAAACACACATATTGCATGATCTTTATTGCATATGTAATCTAAAAGTAGAATGATGCTTGATACTACCCCAAGGGTCTGGGGTAGATATTGAGGTGTTTTTCAAAGGATACAAAACTTCAGCTGTATAGGAGGAATAAGGTTAAGTGATCTGGCATGTTCCATGATGGCTATAGTTGAAACTGTAGGTTATATCAGCAGCATTCATATCATAAAATCTGATATACAAGGTTTCAAATGTACTAATTAGCTCAACGGAGCCATTGCACAAGATATATAGCCTTCAAAACAGCATACTGCAATGGATAAATAGTTCTAATTTCTGTGATTAAAATATTCTTTGTAATGTATTTACACATTTTAAAAATACATGTTAGACTTTAATTCAATAAAACCTATTTAAAAATCACAATTAAAGATGCTGAAAGTAAAATTATAAAATTCAAAATTATAGAAGTTGATAGGATTATATATTTGAAGTTCCCAAAGGACTGTTTCTCCAGAGAGGAGCATATTTCTATCAAAAACTGATGGAAGAAAAAAACACTTTAACTTGGTTCTGCATGCTATTTGATTAAAGTAAAAAGAAATGACAAGTTTACAACTAGTCATATAAATATAAACGTCATAATTTTGGATGTGCTTGCATAAACTGAATCACTTGAGAAAAGTCAAAGTCACTAGAAATTGGTCTTCCAAACAGAGCTTACACCCCGGTGTTTTGCATGACCACCAATCATATCAAGGAGTGAATCTATGAAAACTTTGGCTGCATTAAAACAAACATTGGACCAAACTTCAATAATATCAAAGTTGAAAGCAGCTTTCAAAACTATGGCACAATCAGTTATTTTCTTTCTCACAGTACCCCCTTTCAAACATGATAATTCTCTGTGAAGAATATTTCTTTACCATTACAGGTAACAGACTCCAAGTGTGCGTGTCAGTCAAGGTGACGAACAGTGCCTGGTGTATGCTGTGCTCAACCTTGCCATCCTTCTCACCTTGTTCCTCATGGCAACTCCTCCCACCCCCTGACCTTGTAGATTGCACGCCTTCAAAGCATCCCACCAGTCAGCATCAGACAAGTTAGCCTCAGCTCTCACAGGCACCCGCTATGGTGCAAAAGATAGCTCCTCCCTCTGAGACATGCACAGGGTAGGTGGAGAATATTGTAGAGTGGAAGAGTAAGTACAAAGAGGTTTGTGCAAGTTCAGAAAGTGACACAAATGCCAACAACATAAATGTTTACACAGAAGATAGACTTCATTGTGATCAGAAGCAGAGGGACGGGGAACTCTTAGATTTCTCTGACTTCCAAATGCATCGATTCATTCCAAGTGAATACAGAGCATGCCAACACTGTCTAAAAAGATGCTGGCTTATATGTTTTATCCAAGCAGAGACATTCTCAGTACTCATTTGTAATTTGCTAGTTACTACTGCCCCATGTGCCACAGGTGGTTGCAAGAAGTACTTTCAGTGAGGAAAAGTGGACATCCCCACATCAATATCAATTGGTTCATTTCTATCATCTAGGGATGTTTTGTAATTGTCATGAGTCAAACTAGAAATGGCACCCTGGGAAAATGAAGGAACATGGAAAGCCACACTAATGCAGACATCGGTGACCCAAAGATAAGAAACCTCTTCACCTGCCACATTAGCAAGTGGGAAACTGATGGTGTAATTAGATCAATGGAGAGTTTAGCTCTTCAGAAGAACAGGCACTACTGAAATGGGGTTTGCATCCACCATTATTAACTCCAAGTTTGTTTTAAGGTGATATCGAAGATTAAGATGCTTGATTATAAGAAAAAAAGGCTGAATCCATGAATCACAAAGTACAAAAACTAATTTCCACAAGGTCATCAAGAACTTGCAGAATTTTACCAGTGTTAGTAAGAACGATTAGAAGCTTATAGTTTGTATGTCTTGCTCAAGAGAGAGGTAGAGTCAGCCATATCCCAATATCACCCTTCTCCCATTTGGATATGTCCATAAATTGTAAGTAGTATCTATTTTGTAATGCCCTTAAACTATAGAACAATGTTATAAAATGTATGAATGAATGAGCTATACTAAAGAGAAATGTGCTCAAAATATTTACTAATAGCTGTGCTTAATAAAATGTATGGCATTGGTCACATGAGATCCTTGTCATCACAAATGGACCCACTGAGGACTTTAAGTGAATGCAGATGACTGGCTTACAGATAAGAGAATACCAATTGGCACCACTAGGAGCTCTTGTCTACCACATTCATCACTACTTACAAATCTCTAGGTTTCATTGGCTCACACATAAGGGTGGTCTTCCCACTTACATGGTGTGAATTTGGGGAAATTCCCTCCGTGTCCTGAGCCTCATCACACAAGGCTCTGATGCTGCCCATGCACGGCTCTGGGTGGCTCTTGTGGCTGCAGAAGATAAAGTGCATGCACTCAATGTATATAAGAGGAATCCCAAAACAGGCATTCTTTCAGATTGCCTTCAGATAAATGCTAACTGTGACGTTTTAGAAACTCTTGCATGATAATACCATCTATCTACATCATAATCATATATAAGCCTGACTAATCATCTGTATCCTTTTCTATTACCCAAGATCACCAGAAATCATGCATTTGCATTCCATTCCCTGTCTATATTCCAAATACCCTGGTGCACTAGGGAGGGCATGAAGCTGATTCTGGGAGTGCTTCCCAGATAGTCTCTACCATGATACCTTATGTGCACTTAGTTTCAATTAGTTTATTCAAAGATTTAGGGAGAGAGAAGAAAATACAGCCACCCCTACACTAATAACCAGGTCCCTATGTATTCAGGTCAGCAGTTTGCTGGTGAGATGTGTTTGACCTGTGGCATGGACCAGAGCATGGCCTTGATGGTGACCTTCTTAGAGAAAGGCCAAAGTGCAAGGGGTTCTGGAAAAGTGGCAAAGAAAAGAAAAGGTGTTCACCTGTTACCGTGATGGACAGATGGATTCATAAATGCTCATGAAGAAGGATCAGAAGGGGCATCTGGTTTCCTGCAGTCCACATGAGGAAGCTGATAGATAGAAGAGAGAAGGCTGTGCAGCTAAGATTGCAAAGATATCGCTCTACACCTTTGACAGCCTTTTTCACAGTACAAAGGCATTAGCGGGAGTGACAGGGACACACTGCGAGCCATTTATTTAGGCTATCTGGAGGGATTTGATCTCACCTGGGTCATGGAGTTGAGCTTTCTTGGAAAATTGGGCTCCTGCGATAGGCCCTATCTGTGGCCTGGTGTCCAGAGATAAGAGTTTAAATCCTGCCGGAATTAGAAGTAACAGAATCAGCTAGAATTCAAGATGGCAAACCTTTCCGTAAAAATTGTGCACAGTCTCTGGATAGCACTTCCCTCTCCCTGGAGAGTCTGTGCTCTGGGAGCCGAGCCACACATACTTCCTGAGCACCGAGGCCCCTCCCACAGTGTGCACACTGAGTCCAGCCTCCTGAGACCCTGGACACAGACTCCATCTTGTGGGTTCTTCATAATTTTCCACTTCATTTGCATCTAACGGTTTGTGTAACTAGGGCAAAGCATTTAAAAGGGTGACTTTAGAACGTTTGATGTAGCTTCCCATTTGGTATGTGTTATCACCAGTATCAGAAACAGAAGCTACTATAACATAACATCCCATTCTTTGCTTGCACACCTACTTATTTCCTGAAACTGCATCATTCAAAAGCACAGAGTCTGACCCACACATACGCATGTACTACACAATGTCATGAGACCAGAATAAAAATGCACGTCAGTAATTGACTTGTGATGGAAACTTTATTGTCAAATATATAAACCAAAAACTATTCCTCTTTTAAAATAGTCATGTACTCTGAACGTTACATTATCTAAAGTTGTCACTTAAGCTGTTAATAGGCAAGATTACATGCTTTGTTTTCAACCCCTAGTAGAAGAAAGACTCAGTGTACCTGGATTCCTTATTTTCTGTGAGGGTGAACACTTTGGCTGCCCTGGATACTTTCAGGAAAGTAGATGTTATCAGTGCTACAGGGAGTTCAAAAAGCATCAGCTTTCCATTGATCTGTCTTATTTTAATGAAAAATTCCTGAGTAATCATTGGAAAGGACCCCTTTGAGGTCAGTCACTCAGGACCCCAGGCCTAGGCATATTCATACCTACCACATCTCCATAGTTCTAGCTGGATGGGGTCCTATGCTAGTTAAATGGATAGCTTTGGCAAGTCAGCATGAGCGTTCGAAAGGTCTTGTAAGTGAAGTGGGGAGTCTGAGTCTCAGTAGTGAACTGAACTAATTCAATTTATCTGTTTCCCATGTTTCTTCTCAGTTGCTTTTTGTTCTAGCTTTGAATTACATGCTTTTATTTTTGTTATTCAAATGCCTTCTCTTCCTTTTCCTCCTCCTGTTCTTTCTCTTCTTCCTCCTGCTCCTCCTTCTCTTCCTTCTTCTTCATTTTATCTTTAGACAAAGTCTCATCTTATAGTGTTAGCCGGCCTAGAATTCACTGGGAAGAACAGGTTGGCCTTGAACTCACAGACTCTCTTCCTGCCTTTGCCTGCAAAGTGTGGGGACTGGGGATGTGCGCCAACCCGCCCAGCTCAAAAGCATGCTTTTATGCTGAAAGCACATTTGTTGCCATGCATAAAAACAAAATATAGTTGATTCCTGATCCCTCCTAAAACTTAAAAATATTTACAACCTCATCACAGCCATGTGACATAAAGAAAGAAAACATAAAAAGAAAGTAAACCCTTAGCAGAATGGGATAATAATTTTGGCATTATATTATGAGTGATATTTCAAGAGAGCTCAGACTAGCAAGGCTAATAAAAGTGAAGTCACATGACTTAATTAACAATCTTATGTTATAGTCGAAGCTGTATGTCCTTAGAAACGTGGAAGGACATGTTCTGTGTCCAGATTACCAGAGCAAGAATACAGTGTCTACATTTTAACTGCTCCACAGTTGTGGAACTGCATAGTAAAGCTTAGTGTCTAGCATTTTAATAAGCCTTGGTCACAAAGGAAAAGCACAATCGTATTTTCCTTTCCTAGAAGGAGATGTCTATTGTTGCCATACTCTTCTGCTTTTCTGTCTTCAGACTATTGTCTCAGGATTGCAAACTTACCACAGCTCAGTTAAACCTTCCTGATTTCTTTGGATGAGACACTTGGATACATAACCTAAGTACTTGTATATAGGTGGTGCTTTTATGATGGTCTGTGTTTAGAAGTGCCTGGGAAATTATCATTTCAGTGGTTCTTGTTATATTCATGCAGTTGTGGAATTATCAAGTGTCCAATTAAGAAGTTTTCATTGCTCCCCAAACAAACCATGAGCAGCCACTTTTCATCCTTTGCCCATTTCCTTCTCCCGTAGCCTGAACACCATTGACTGATTCAGTGTCTCTGTGGATTTGCCTATTTTGTACATGTCATGTAAATGGACACATGCTATGCATGGCTTTTGTGTCTAGTTCATTTATGTAGTTGTTTTGGAGTTCAGTCTGTGTCACATATCAAGTATTTTATTGTTTATTTTTCCTGATTGTAATAAGTACTTTATTGTATTACTAACCTTCATTTTACTTGCTATTAATTGATTGGCATTTAACATTTTACTTTTTGGACATTACGAATAATCCAAGTAGGATCCTTACATTTTCTTTTCTCATGTGTATCTGCTCACAAGTGGAGTTACCAATCATATAGTGATGCAGTGTTGCAATATGACAGGCTCTTCAAAGTCATGGCAACAATTTACCTTCCTATAAACAAAGAATGATGGTTATCAAACTGTCTACATTCTTACCAGTACCCACTACAGTTTTTTGTTTTAAATTTTATCTGTGCCGTATATCTCATGGTTTTAATTTGATTTGATTTCTCTAATAACTAATGATC
Organism: Typhlomys cinereus; assembly: GCA_023101885.1. NCBI lineage: Eukaryota > Metazoa > Chordata > Mammalia > Rodentia > Platacanthomyidae > Typhlomys > Typhlomys cinereus. The sequence continues at coordinate 9,663,658 of JALPQD010000024.1, read as the reverse complement.
TTATCGTTCTAAAAGTCTGTTGACCAGGTGTGTAACTTCTTTAGACAAATATCTGTGAAACCTCTTCACTCATTTTAAATTAGCTTATGTTCTCATTGTTGTGAAAGTATATAGGTATTCTAGACATGCCATATAGTCAGGCAGGTATGCACAAGTACCGAGCAGTCTATTTCTCTACAGGACCCTGTGCCTTATTACAGCGAATCACCTCATGCTTTGGAACAAATAACTGATCTGCAAAGCACACAGACCTGGCGTGGGCAGCAGGGTGGTGGGAGGGGTTATAGCTTTCAGAAAGCATGAATTACCATGTACATGACAAAATAACTTTCTAATATGACATGATACTTACGTTTTGGGAGCTGTTGACTCATGAGGGATTTCTTACCAAATAACACTGTTTTCTAAATGAATTCTCCCTATTTTATTTTAACTGCTTGATAGAAAAGGCATTATTTCTCTGACTTTTCTCACATTCAAAGACTGCTGGGAGTTGGTCAACTCATTGAATGTCTCCAAATCCCATGAACCATGTTCTTGGTATTGTTGAATACTGTAGCACTGTTGCCTCGTTTGGTGAAAATTAGGCATCACCAGCAGCTTAGTCCATGATTGCTAGTTTCTTCCCTTGTCTCATTTCCTTCTGAATTATTGGAATATGAAGTACAGTCTGGATTTATTACGGATCCCTGTTGAGTGAGACGGTAAGAAATCTGTGCTGGCTTGCATCGTGTCCCTCTGTCGTGTTGTCTACACCGTTTCTGTGTGCTGTGTGGGCACCGTGTGCTGTGTGAGCACGGTGTACTCCCCTCTCACCTTCTCTCGGGGGGCCTGGAGGTCCTGGAGGAGGATGGGGTCCCTGACATGCTCAGTCTCCCTGTGTCGCCACAGCCTAGAAGTTAGTCTGTTGGCACCTGAAGATAGAAGATGTGCTGTACTCACTGAGAATCACGGTACCTGGCTCAAAGCTAGTGCTCAGTTCTGAACCAAATATAAACAAAAATAAAATGACAATCTATAGCAGCCCAATCTATTTTGATGAAGTTCAAATCTATATTTGATTTTCCTCTAAGAGCATCTTTATTTTTTAATGTTATCATTTTATATTTCCATATACATAACAAGGGTTAAATAACTTTCACACATATTCTAAAATGTATCCTTAAAATACAAAAAAATTGGGCTGGAGAGGTGGTTCAGGGGTTAAGCCTCTGCCTTGGAGGCGGAAGGTCCTGAGTTTGGATCCCAGATCCCACATATAGACACCAGGCGGAAGCGGGGGCAGCTTGCGTTTCTGGTCCTGGTAGGGCACAGCCTGTGAATCCCGGGGCAGAAGGAGGTGGAGGCGTCCATGGTGGTTCGCAAATTCGTCTGTGGTTCTACACATACACAGACACACACACAGAGAGAGACATACACACACGCGCGCACATACACATGCACATGCGCACAGTTGAATAAATAATAATAATAAAAAATACAAAAAAATTGTAGTAAAGCATGTGTATTACACTTGTATATGGAAGAATTACATATGTACATAAGCAATGAGCATTAAAACTGTAGAAATTCCGATGTTACCTGTAGGTTCTCGGAGCAGCAGACTCTAATGAGCACAGGCTATCCCTGGAGGGGCGGGCGCACCGCAGAGCACGGCTTCTTCTCCACTGCTCCCAGGCATCAATTCACTCAGGCACATTCAGGTGTCACCTGCTTCAAGCCACAAATATGAATCAGACACCTGAGTCCCGCCGGGCAGAGGAAAGAAGTCCATCCTGTCCAGGGGCCAGGGTGGACAGACACATTGTCAGGGATAATCTAAGACTGTGCATGTGCCCTGTGGCCTGTGGTCACGTGTCTGCTGCCCGTGGTCACATGCCTGGAGCCTGCAGGTCATGTGTCTGCTGCGTGCAGGTCAGGAGCCTGGGACCTATGATCAGGAGCCTGGGGCTTGCAGGTCACGTGTCTGTTGTCTGCAGGTCATGTGTCTGCTGCCTGTGGTCACGTGTCTAGGGCCTGCGGGTCACGTGCTTCTGAGCCTGTCTCAGCCCTCAGCATGCAGTACTTGTCCCTGAGATGCTGATCTTTGTCCAGGGTTCGCTGTATCCTCAGCTCCTGGCTTTGGCTGGCCGTGGGTTTATGTATAGATAAATATGACACATGACATCTAGACACGCGGGTAAAGGCTGCTTTAGAGATTCCTCACATCCATCTCGTCTCTGTGTCTCCCCGCTGTCTGGAAGACGAATCCCTCAGACCCAGATGGTACCCCAGCTTTGCAGACCCTGAGGCCATCGCTTCGCTGCTTCTCCATCCCTGTCTTTCCTCAGCCAGCGCTGGGGTCTCGGGGTCCACTCGAGCGCTCAGAGGCTCAAGTTCTGAGAAGTGCCAGATTTCTTAGGAGCGCATTAAATATTTAAGGCAGTGGAGAGCCAGCTGAGTGTCTGGTTGCAAACGCCGAGATGAATGTGTCCCCAAAGAGTCGTCTGTAAGTAGCATAATGAATGAGCACAATTTCTGCAGAGGAAAATGCCATGTGTTAATTGTGAGTTCATTCTCTGGTGTTTGTCAGGCGAGGACACTTCTCAAAATAACCTACAGAGTTCAATGGAGAAATTTCTAAAGCCTTGACAAGGAACTATCAAAGAGATGGCCCGATGGACAGGGCCGAATGTATGTGCCCCCTCCTGAGCCCTGATTGGAGATGTCAGCACTTAAACTGGTTTCCTAATCATTTTTACTTAAGAATCTCTCGATCTGAACACGAAACTACCTTTAAAACAGGTAAAATTATTTTGGTAAAAATCTTCTTGGGGAGTCAAGCAGTGGTGACTTAAAGCTGTAGGTCTTTATCCTGCAACACCATTAATTCAGAAGTCACATGGATGACATGGTAGCTGGTATGAATGGGTCACATTTGACTACTCTGTCACCACTTTGGTGAGGATGTGCCCTGCCGATTCGCTCTGAACAGGTTCAAGTTAAAATTCTACCTGACCGCACCCTACTGAATCCCCTTGGTCCAGGCATACTCTCCTCTGTCATGTGCTGGGCATTCTTGTGGCCTCCACATGATTAGGGACTGTTGTACTATAGTACCCAGCCATGCTTTGCTTTGCTTTGACCTCTAGCAAGTATCATAAACCTTAACACATAGTAGATATGTGACACATGGTTGCATGATTAAATAAATAATCAAATACATATTGTTTATTCAAAATCATATGTGGATTGGAGGCTATAAATTACATAAGTTAATAAAATTGCAGAAATTAATAAATTACATAAATTGACATTGTTCCTGAAAATCAGAAAATTATTTTTATTTCAATCCTATTATTTTTGTGTTTGGGACTAATAACTTCTCTTCAAGCTGCATGGATCCAGCTTAGGATTTAATGTGGCTCCACCATAGCTTTTTCCCATAAACCCCCACCAAGTGTGTAAGGAGCATCCTTTGTTTAGAAGCCTCTCCTGTCCTCTCCTCTCACACACAATGCTTGTTCTTACAGTTCTTTAATGTCTGACTCACATGTGCCATTAGGATTTGTCCTCATCCATTTTCCTATCCCTACTCTGCCCTTCTATGAAAACTCTGTGTGTGTGTGTGTGTGTATGTGTGTGTGTGTGTGTGTGTGTGTGTGTGTGCACGTAACTGATGTGCTCATCTGTATTAACATAGCAGTTGGAGGTGACAGGATCATGTATTGATTACCATTTACCCTGGATTCTGGAAGCTCACTGTCTGCATTAAATGGGTTCATGCACATTGCCAGATTAGTCCAGATTATCTGCCTGTCTAGAGCTGTGTACATTTTGTCCCAAGTGTCCCTTTGTATGTTATCATTGAAGGTTATCTTCAGCCTTATAGCTGGAATGTTCTGTATGTGCTGTAGTGAAGATGTGTTGCTTTCAGCTATAGTGCATATACTGTACTTGACAACCTAGAATGAAGGAAAAGTGATTAACATATAATAATGTCAAGGAATATAGCACTAATGTAAATTGCAATTCCCAAAAACTTATTACAGGGCTGTTTCATGTCATTTACATCTATCTATCTATCTATCAATCTATATAATCTATCTATCTATCTATAGATGTATATATAGATGTATATATATCATGTATATATATATCATTATATATAGACAACTTTATTCATAAGTATATCTATTATCATTGTTTATAGAATTCATCTAAGTTCTGTTTTTAATACCAAGCAACCCCAAGTAATGATCCTAGGTTTGGGGTGTGAAGTGCCTCCAAAAGGCTCATGTAATGAAAGACTTGAGCCTCAGCTAGTGATGAGTCCTTGAGAGGACTTGGATCACAGGGGTTCTGGCTTCAGAATGAACTAATCAACCACAGATCCACACTTAGAGGATGTTATTAGAAAGAGATGGAGCCTGGTTGAAGGAAGTAGGTTTCTGGGGTGTGTCTTTGAAGAGCATCTTATCCCTACGGTCACATGCGCTCTTTGTCTTTCTCACATACCCCCTCCCTCACATCTGCTTCTTTACAGCTGGAAGGTGTCAGTCATTACAACTGGAAGGCTGTCAGTCATTACAGCTGGAAGGCTGTCTGTCAGTCATTACAAGATTTGTCACTTGTTATATTATTTTATTCTATTCTAAATCTGGCATTTTTCCTGTTGTGTTCTCATAGTTATCACCTTGGTTTACTATCTTCATAGCTACATAAGATAGAAACAGTGAACTGTAATTTTTGGTAGACAGCACCTAGATTTACTAGATTCTAAAAACTACACTACATAGGACAGAAACTGTAACTTGTAATCTCCTTTAGCTGTCGCTAAGATAGCCACAGAGGACAATTGCCCCTTAGTCTACACCTTCATTTGAGCTAGAGTAATTCTATTCAGCCAGCTTTGACAGCTGGAGGAGAATTCCAGGAAATGCACTTGCTAGGAAATTCCAGGTAGCAGAGCCAAAGGTGACAACTTGAACGACACTGAGACTCATGTGCTCACAGTAAGGTAGCAAATGATGGATGTGTAAGGGAAAATGGAAGTGTCTTCTAATAAGTGGACCTTTGCTACAAGCATAGCCTGTGTCATCTTGGCTCTGTGCACACTTCCCTGTTGTTTCACACGTCCCAAGACCCTAGAAACCCAAGGATTGCCTAACTGAGAAAAATTTACATTAAAATTAAAGTGATCATGTAACTGTTACATTTCCTTATAACTGGGTTTGTGGCCTGAGGGGTGGTGATGAGGAGCGCACCTGTCCTGAAGTGAGTAGAAACTTCGCTGGGTTTTAACCCAGAGATGGGCAGGTTTCCTTTTGGTTTAAGAATATCTTCTTGTTGTAAAGATGTTAGAGATTCCAGACACAATGTGGGACACCTGCCAAGAAGAGCTGTATACCCTGGGAGGAGTCAGCTCAAGAGACCAACGTATTCTATGGGCAGCTGTATTGGAGGGGTGGAAACAAAGCCCTTTGGAACTGAGATGATTTCAAGAGAGGTTCACCTGTTGGACTTGGAGCTACAAGATTTGGAGTTTGTCCTGCTGGTTTTCGGTCTTGTTATGGACCGATCTTTCCTGGATATGCCCCCATTCCTTCCTTTTGGAATGGGAATGTTTATTCTGTGCCATTGTATGTTAGAAGTATGTAACTTGTATTTTGATTTTACAGGAGGCTTTGGACTTTGGACTTTTGGACTGTTGGGACTACCATTGTAGTCTATGAAGACTTTTAAAGTTGGACTGAGTATGGTTTGCATAATGAGATAGCAATGAGTCTGTGGGGGCCAGAGGTGGAGTGTCATGGTTTGAAATGTGTCCCCCACAGTCTCATGTGTTTGGCAAGGTCATGGTACCTTGAGAGGTGGAGCCTTGCTGGAGGAAGGCAGTCACAAGGGGTGGGCCTTGAGGTGGATGAGTCCCACCCTACCTCCAGGAGCTGCTTTTGCTGCAAACAGTCTGCAGCTCTCAGCTTCCAAGATGTCTGCGGTGACTTAGCCTCCTCCAGCTTTGGCCAGCCAGCCATGCCACCTCTACTTTGAGAGACTGTACCTTCCCTCTGGAACCGTAAGCTGAATAAAACTCCCTTTCTCCCTTAAAAAAAAAAAAAAAAAAGAATATCTTCTTGTGAGAGCCTAAAGATGGGAGGGGCCACCGCTGGACCACTCACTTCACTCAAGGCAGGACGGCTGCATCCAGGAGCTCATTACAAAGAGACTTGTCCTTTCCAGACCTGCACAGTGACTGATATACCAACACGCTCCCATGACTAGCAGGGATCTCGGAAGAGAGAATTACGAGCAGTGGAAACTTTGGGGGCTAGGGCTGGGTAAGTGAAGAGGAGTTCCCCTATCGGTGTGGCAGCCTGAAGAGGGACCACTTGGTCTGCCACGGAGGTCTGAACCTCCACTAGAGCAGAGGATTCAGAGGGACCCTGTGGCTCCATAGAAGCAGACAGGTAGGAGGGAGGGAGCAGGATGGATTGATGAAGGGAAGGAAGAGAAGAAAAGAAGAGGGGAAGGGAGGGAGGGCAGAAGGGAGAAGTACTCAATATGCTTGTAAAACTAGGAAAAAATAAGTTTTTTTAAAAAACGAATATTTTGCTGCTGCCATGCAGATCTACTTGAGGCCGCTGCTGGAGTAGCAGGAAGTGAGTTATCGAGTAGGTCCAGTCACGCAGAAGGGTGTGAGATCAAGAAACAAGACTTGGGCTCTTGGGCTACACCAGAGACACGGGCTCACCAGTTCACAAAAACAAACAAAAAAAAGTGTGAGATTGGGGCTGGGAAATGGAAAGTTCAGGCTGCCATGTCTTCCAGCTTTCCTCATTCTTCCAAATATCTGTCATATTTTTCTAACCGATTTGCCATTAAGAGACCTTAAACTACAAATTCATATTCCCTTGTTCCTTCTATTTGACCTTGTTCTGATAAAAGGGTACCAGTTGGGGTTACTGCTCTGTGAACCACTTGTCTTACCTCTGAAAGGACCAGGGTGATGAGCCTGGGAATTCCAAGTTGACTCTTCTCCGCCTCCATGACTCCAACCCGTCAGCTGTCGCATCCGTGACTCCCAGTGGGCCGTCCTTTGGTGGCTTCAAAGGAAAGGCTGAGCCACACGGAGCTATGTGAAGATAAAGGAGGGTCAGGTTTTGAGTTTATCAACTTCCATTTTGCCCTTGTCTTTTCTTATTTTAAAGTATCAATGTGGAAACATGCATAGCAGTAATACTCTGTGTACCTTAGTGGTAACTCTTCATCTTATTCACACAAGCAAACTGTAAATCGTTTTATCCATGAAAGGGTTACAGCATCAATGCTTATTTACTATGCACTGTTTGTTAGTTATGTGTATGTAGGTGTTTAAGTGCACACCTGTGTGTGTAAGTGCACATGTGTAAGTGCACAGTGTATGTGTGTGTGTGTGTAAGTACACACATGTGTGCATGTGGAAGAGCAGAGGACAGTTGCAGACAGCCCTCGTCAGACATCTTCACACTTCATCCTGGAGACAGTGATCCTCTGGAACTCACCAAGGAGGCTGGGGGCCTGGACTGGACCCCATGAATCCTCCTGTCTCCACCTCCCCAGCACCTTCAGCCGGCTGGAACTCCAGCCTCCGAGCTTGCAAGGCAGCATTTTACCCCGAACCACCTCCTCGCCCCCAGTGCATTGCTTGAAGCTTTCATGATCAATGTCCCTGATTGTTCCACTCTGCTTAGTCAGTTTGAAGTAGAAGGACAAAAGGAGACCCTGGGACTGAGTCCAGAAAAATGCCTCCGTTATAAAACCTTGAGCCATTTTACAAATTCCAGTGAAAATACTGCTGTCTTTTTTGGCCCTGGGCAATGTGGTGGTAGATGGGGTGTCAGTTAGCTGAAAGTCAGCAACAAGGTTTCAAGACAAGATTTGCTGAAACCAGAACATCATTTGGACAAGAGTTCCCCCTTTGTCTCTTGATTTCTGGATAATGTCACAATTGCATCGTGAATACGTTCCACAGAATGTCACAGGTCAAATCAAGGGTGAACACGCCCTCACAAGACGTGACTTCAGAAGCATAATCTCACCTGGATGGCTATGACGTGCTCTTGAGCCCATTGTGAGCATGTGCTGAAATCAAAAAAAAAAAAAAACTGCCAATGGAGCCAAGAGCCTCAATCTCTATCAGCTGTTCTTTTCTAGTGGAACAAAATTTAAGTATTAAAATTAAAAACCTCCAACAGATACCCGAAACATTAGATTTAAGTTATTATAGACAGAAATAGTATGGATTAAAAATATTTTATGAAGCAAAACTCATGGTGATATTTCATTACATAGATACATTGTGCAATGAGCAAATCAGGGCAATGAGTATAATCATCCCTGGAATATTTGTCATTTCTTTGTGGCAAAGCATCCAACAATGAAATGCTTTGAATAATCACGGATCCTTTCAAAAATTTTATTTATGTTAAATTGTTCTTTTTTATTTTTATTTTTTATATTTCCATCCATGGGTCAAATAATTTCAATATACATTCTATCATGCAAGCTAAAATAACTTAGTAAAGCAGCATCATAGGTAGTCATTGGAGAGATACACTCAGCATGTGTCAAAATTTAAAAAGCTGCATAAAGTTACTGTATTAAAAGGAATATATTATATATACATATATGCACATATATGCATACATAACATATATGTTCTTTAAATCATGCACTAGATTTAGTTGACAGGAAGGATGGGTGGATTATTTGGGAAGAATACTTATCTAATGTCACAGTAATTTACTGGGGACCTTCTCTGCATTTCTATACCACAACTCAGTTAATTTTGACCTATCATAAAGATGAACGCAATGCCCAGCAACGCTGCACGAGGCAGTAGAGCTACTCTGGTGTTGGGATATGCTGGGGTGGAGCAGAGGTGAGCTGGCAGGTGGTTGGCTTTTCAGAGCAGCATCCATGCTGCCAGGGCTGGGCTGGGCCTGGTGCTGCCCCAGAGCAAGGCCCAGCATGAATGTGGCTGCTGTGTAAAGGGCTGTGACATTTCCACCACCAGCTGTGCTCATAAGTGGAAACGGCTGCAGGTCTTGAAGTTTTCAGGATTCTTAGTTGCACCCTTCCTATTTAGAAGTCGGGGGACATGGATGTTGGGTCAGCCGCAGCACTTGCCCTATTTCTCAGGAAGCTGCTTTGAGGATCCCATCATGATTATGGCCAGAGCAATCTCGCTTTTTTCCCACCCGGTGAAGTTACATCCCACCCCATAAAGTTGCATGCTCAGTTACTGATTGGGTGAAACAGTGGAAGAGACAGAATAATATGGGAGGTCCAGTTTTCTGAACAGTGATGGGATTGGGGGGAGCAAGCTCTAAAGTACTATTGCTTTTTAAAAGTTAAGAATTACATTGATTTGGGGAAGAGCTGGTAGCTCAGTGGGTAAGAGCACTTGCTGTGCATGCTTGAGGAGCTGAGTTTGAATCCCCAGCACCTGTGTAGAAACCAGTTATAGTCTCAAGTCTGTTTCCCCAACATCGATTCACACCATATGCACCACACACACATGTATACACCACACACACATACACACACATGCATATACAACACACATGCATATTCCACACCTACACATGTGTACAAACACAAACACACACATGCATACACCACACACACATGCATACACCACACACACATACACACACATGCATATACCACACACATGCATACACCACACCCACACATGCATACACCATACACATGCATACACAGACATACATAACACACATGCATATACAACACTCACACATGCATATACCACACACACATATACACACACACATATACATGCACACATATACATACACACATACACCACACACATACACACACACAGAAACACCCACATATACACACAGGGAGAGAGAGAGAGAATGACAGTAATTATAGCCAAGAACCTATTTGTTTTTCAATAAAAATCATTTTCTGCTTCATTTAATGAAAGAGATATATAGTAAGAAACTAATAATTTGGTTTCATGAAATCAAAAATATTGAAGCAAAAGGAAACAGATGATGGTGGATTTTTTTCATTTTTGTTCTTTGACCATTTTCTACATGTATACAATAAATTTAATCATTTTCACCCATATCCCTCTGTGTGACATTCCCTCTTCCTTCCACTACTGAAAACTTTCTTTCCCAGTCCCCCTTCTTCATGTCTCTACATGTTCGTGTGTGTCTGCACCAGCATGTGTGTGGCGCATATCAGAGCATAGGCAGCAAATCCGTGACTATGCCACTGAAGACAGTCTCCCCAACATTAATCTCAGCAGACCTTGTGGAAGGATTGGTGCTGCTTGAGGCTCCCCCTCATGCTCTCCCTCCATGCTCCCTCTCATGCTCCCCCCTCCATTTCCCCCGCCATGCCCCCCATGCTCTCCTCCCATGGGGACGTGCCAACAGTCTCAAGCCTCTGCAGGCTTGAGCAAGTGACGCAGCTGCAGAAGCTGGTGGATGCAATGCCCAAGTCATGCCAGAAACCATTGTTGGCAGCACTACCCCACACCCTCTGCCTCTTAACATTTGGTTCCCCTCGTCCACAAAGTTCCCTGAGGGAAAGGGAGTGTTCTAGGTGTCCTGTCTAGGCTGAGCACGCCATAGTCTCTTGCTCTCTGCAGTTTGGCCGCCTGTGTTTTTTTTGTACTAACTGCCACTCACTGTAAGCAAGAAGCTTCTCATACGAAAACTAAGAGCTGCACTGGCCAGTGGGTCTGAAGACCAGAATTTAGAAGGCAGTTTGATTCCCTGCAGATTTACTCTGCTTTAACTGAACGTTGAGACTTTTCCTCTTGTCTCTCTGTAGACCATAAATGAGTAAACCAGAGTGATTTTTAGAGGTGAAGAGACTTTGGAGAAGAAGCTGAACACAAGGGATGAGAGGGGTGAGGTTGGGAAAGGAAACGAAGTGGAGACCCAGAAATGCAAAGGCTCGGAAGAAAATTTACAAATTAGAACAAACACGGTGTGCATATTAAAATAGATTGTGTGTGTGTGTGTGTGTGTGTGTGTGTGTGTGTGTGTGTGTGTTTTTACTGATTCCCATTCCCTTTCCCCCATCTTCAGCCAATGTCCCCCACTACTGTCTCACCTTTTTGCATGTGTGACCCACTGGGTTTCATCTGGGATGTTTGGTCCGGCAGTTGCCTGAGGTCCTGTTGGACCAATTGTGTAAGAAATGGTATCTCCCCGAGACACCTTTCTCATGACAGCTGACTCTGCTTGGGGCCCTCAACCACCTTTGCCTGCATGACTTTAAGAAGACCTTGATCTTTCCAAGTAATCAAGCCTCAAGTTAGAAAGGCAAGAATTAGAACCCATTTTCTTGGAAACCAGGCTGAGGCGCCTCAGAAGCACCGGGTGCTGACATCAGCAATAAATGGACGAGATGCATGCTTGTCGCCTGCACACTTAGTGTCTTTTTGCACTGACTCATTCAAGTTCAGTGCTCTTCATCATCACCAGTCCTTCATCTAATTAGCTGTCCACTTAAGTCCCACAATGCCATTACCTCCACCACCACAAAACAGCTTGCTTCCAGCCAGTGGCCAGCACACCATATACTAACTATTTGTGGAGAGTAAACTATGTTCAAACAGCAAGGATATCAAATACAATATACTATTTCCATGTTTCAACCATGCCCTGTGTATTTCTTCCTCTTCCTTTCTTGAAAATAAGTAGCTTATCAAGTTAAGCTTTACTTCCACTTTAGCCTTCTGTGTTGAAACTTAGGGTAGCTTAGTACATACCAGATGCGACCTCACTCACAGTTTTGAGAATTAAATGATAACATTGATTGAGGATGGTATCTGGTCAAACCTTAGAAATCTAATAAATTCCTTATCTCATTTAATAAGCAGTGACCAGTTTCAGCCTACTTATCAAGATTTAAAGCCAGCCAAGATAATGATCATTTACATGGCAGTGTTACTCAAACAAAGTCACATGCCTTGAATAGAAGGCTTCCAACTCTGGAGACAGAGATATCAGGCTGCCTCAAAATGTCTTTGCCCTAAGCTTCCATAATTTCCCTCCTTGCAACAGTCAAATCATCTTCAGTAGAAAACTTGAACAGATAGACAATCATATGGCTCTCCAAAATTAAATCTGTGAAGAGCATGTAAAATCCAGTGACTATTTCTCTAAGACTGTTTGTCTCCATTGTTTAAACTCAATGAAATGACAAAAAAAAATTCACTGCCATTTAAATTCTGCCATTCTTGTGATGTGCTCACAACCACACTCTCTGCACTTAGTGATGTGATTGAAGGGATCTGGTGGGCAAGAGTGGTTTATCAGTTGGAAATTATGAAGCAATAAGCACGCTGTTTGGTATCTGACGCACTTAACATGGCGGCTACCCAGACGGACAGGCTCTCCAGGGAACAGCGAAGCTGTGGATTGTGTAGAGACCCAGCAGAATGCTCAGGGCAAGGGAGCCTCTCATTTCACCTGCAACAATTCAAATTTCTAGAAAGAATATGTTTATCTTACAATAACTCCCTTGCAGAGGAATTGCACAGTGCTGAGCATTAGACTGGAAACACTTTTATAATATTTTATGAAGTACATTTCAGGAGTGGAAGTAAGTTGCATGCCTGACTGTGACTTCTATAAATAAAGATATTCTAGTTCTTTAGGGAAAGTCTCCAGAGCCATCTGAGATGACCCATTTGAGCTGCCGTGGAGATGCCGCTCCAGTGAACACTGACACCAGCAGCATCACTGTGTGCTGACTGCTCCCTCTACTTAGAAGCGACACTTAGCTCGGGCCATGTAAAAGGAGCTGAACGCACTCCTTTCTGCATTTAGATATCCCCTTCAATGACTAATGTCTGTAGGATCTGCTGTTGGTTGAATTAACTCATCCGCTATCCTGTTTCATCATGAACTCCCACTGAGTATGTTTCTCTATAGGACATGGAGGCATAACAGTCAGCTTAAACTTGTCAGCTTAAAGTATACCCTGGAGTGTAGATGGTCTTCCAGATCTTTTCCAGTCGGTATGATGGGATCGTGATTGTCCGGGGTTTGTTCAGAGCCCTGTTTAATGTGTATTGAGTACTAACTGTGTGGAAGGCCTTGTGCTAAGTAAAACCTTTCTCTTGGCAGTCCAACTTATGACTGACCTACCATCACCATCGCTATTCCTACCTCACTGTTCAGAAATGTGCCCTTACTACACAGCAACCCAAGGGTGCAGAGATAGATGTTAATCGGCACTTTGAAAATTGGCTACACCTCAATGTCTATCTCAACTGAACTGTGCTTCCAAGTGGTAGTGGGATAGATTAAGATAGTGAAGAAATTGAAAGAAATAATTGATGACTTATGGATTAATGATGGCTGTCTGAGAAATTCTTTCTTTGGTGCTGTGTATTCCAGTAGGCAGTCTTAGGGTTTAGTATTTGGCTTGTTCTTCCTACCTAGAATCCTTTAACTCATGAAATCTCCATTTTTCTGAACTAATTCTAACTCATTCCTCTAGTTTTAGCTTAAAGACAAAATCCTGCCAACAAGTCTAGGTCAACTGTGCCTTGCATGTGTCCAGAAAAAATTTATGGGCTAATTATGTAATTGTTAATTTTTATTTTGTTTATCATTATTTTATTATTTAATTTTCCAGGCGTTCATCTATCTGTGAAAGCTGCAAGTTTCAAAACAATCAACATGACAATAGGTGATTATCAATGAGATAGTGGCATGACTATCAAGGAGGCAACCAACAAGTTTTATTATTCTTGGACAGTTTCATACACATACAATTAATTTATTTTGTTTCACATGCAAAATATACACATTTTTTATTTTTGCTATTTTAGACTTTCATACAAGTGGTAATATTTAAATAACTTTGATGCTAGATGTAAACTAGCACAGTAATAGCTGAAAATGTCAATGCTCCATTTTTGCCAATAGACATATTTCAAAAATTAATATTCTAGTAAACTATTTATTATCAAAGTTTCATTTGTGTTTTATCACTAGAGTCCAATAAATGTCTGCCATTTATTGTGTCATCTGTTAAAGAAATTAACAAATCAATAACTAGAAGTTATCAACAAATAAATTTAAATGTATTTCAAGAAATAGAGGAAGTCTGAAGAGAATCCTCATTGATTGAAGTGCTTGCCACACAAGCAAACAAGCAAGCATTTTGGTCTCCAGGCCCACGGGGTTGGTGAGCCAGTCAGCCTGTAAGTCCAGCCCTGGAGTGGGGAGTCTGGGAATCCCCAGAGCAAACTGACTAGTTAGACTGTCCCTCCAGGTTAGCTTGAGGTTTGATTAAATATCTAGCCTCAAATCAGTAGGTTGGAATAGTGATCAAGAATGATTCTCTACATCAACTTTGGGCACACACACACACACACACACACACACACACACACACACACATACACACACAAGCATTTACCCACATACATACAAGCAAACACACACTTGCAAATACTCCATACACAGAAACACATGAAAATGGGGGGAAAAGGTGATAGAATGTGGTAAGAGTTTCAGTCAGATATAAAAAAATGAAGGCATTAGAGAAGTTAAGTAAGCAAAAGCCATTGACAAGCTTACAGATGGCTGCAGACAGAAACATCAGAGGAATCCAGGTAATTAAGCAACCTTCAAAATTAGTGCTGTTTTGTTGTTTTCATTCTGTAAACTACATTCAGAGAGACTACATTTAACTGCTTAAAAAGTTTTAGTATAGGGGCTGGAGAGGTGGCTCAGGGGTTAAGTCTCTGCCTTGCAGGCAGAAAGTCCTGAGTTTGGATCCCAGACCCCACGTATAGACGCCGGGCAGAAGCGGGGGCAGCCTGCGTTTCTGGTCCTGGTAGGGCGGAGCCTGTGAATCCCGGGGCAGAGTAAATAAGGAGGAGGTGGAGGCGTCCATGGTGGTTCCCGAATTCATCCGTGGTTCTACACACACACACACACACAGACACACACACAATATACACACATGCACACATACATACATGCACACACATACACACGCACACATACATGTACACACATACATGCACATACACACAATTGAATAAAATTTTTAAAAAAGTTTTAGTGTAGAGTATTTTGAATAAGATTCAATAAATATTTATTTTACTATATTATAAATTTTATTACAAATAAAATTTAGATATTTTGAATAAGAATGATAGCTAAAACGTAGCACAAAGACCAGGCTTGTGTCAGAAAAGACAAGTTAGACAACACAAACACGTTTCTAATGGCAACGACCACCAAATACAAAAGCAAAGCATTACCTGTGTAGAAAATCCTTCCAACAAGCCCTCAACTGAAAGTGGCGTGAAGCACCACGAGACCTTTGCCTCAGACGCCGTCTTCTCCGGTGTATCTGAGCGCCATGACCAACTGACCAGGTGACAGACAGGAGGCCTATTTCCAGAGTCAGCCTTCAGGTACCGGGCGCCTCCTCTTCTCTCTGCAGATGGCCGCCCCTGGAATCCACTCACCAACTGTGGGAATCAGGGGAGCCCTGCTGAGAAGGCCCAGGCCCACTGCTCCAGCAGCATTTGGGATCAATTCATCAGCCATGCAAATGAGTCCCCCCGGAAGTGTTACTTTCCACATCCTGGGGGGACTGTCGCTACAAGTCAGGGGTCATTTTTACCCCTCTGAGCCCAACCCAGCCTTGTTGTGAAATGTTCACCACAATATGGCTATATTTTGCAACAAGAGTATGGACATCGAACATTCTACACGATAAAATGAAGGAAGATCCTTCTTCTGGTGATTAGCAAATCAATGGCAAAATGGATGGATGCTCCTTTACGATGAATCTCAAGATACAAAAATCAAGATCTCACAGGGCAGAGTCTGGAAGGCAAAGGGTCCTTGGGCACAGGGCGTGGTTTTCCATGGAAAACTGTTCTGAAATCATCGTCACATAGACTTGTATAATCAGCGTGGGACTCAGAGCTCAGCACCAGCAGATTTCACTGGAAACCAAGGTGGGCTTGGGACATGTGAAGATGCTGTACAAACAAGACAACTCTATAGTAATACAGTGTGTTCCTGTTGACTGTACACTCATTTACATCATTATTCTCTTAGAACTTAGCTGGAATATGGCTGCTCACTTTTGCTTCCCTGCTTCCTTATATGCCAAAACACATTCTAGATTATCAGTTATATTTTATTATTCATGTAATATTGAAATAAGTAATGAAAATACCAACTAGGGCTTAACTGGTACTTTTAATACCTTTTCTTATTTACTGCTTATTTCCTGATAAGGTTTGCTTTAAGCAATCAGAAGTAGTAACTGATAAGTAAGAATAACAAATCTTTTCATGTAGACTTCAGCCTTCTATTTTTTTCTATGAAGTTAACTGTATGAAGACCTGTAGGTACGTATTTACTTAGTTACTTACTTACAAATACAGGGTACCAATTACGCTCTCTGTTACTGTGAGATACCACTCAGGATAGCAACTTAAGCAGACAAAGGAAATTTTATTCAGATCATGGTTCCAGAGGAGAAAGACAGTCTTTTATGGCAAAAAAAAAAAAAAAAGGCATGGTTGATTGGCAGAAGCTGGAGGCAGTGTAAGTCACTGCAGACATCATGGAGGGAACAAGAGCAAATTGCCAAGTACAAGAGCAGACTTCTCTCTGCAGTGGGACACGACTGACCAAGCTCAAGGCCCACCCCTTGTGCTGTGCCTTCCTCCAGCATGTCCTCCCAATGTTGCCGCAATCTTCCCAAACATCAATGAAGATTTAAACCAAGAACCAGGGGGGGGGGGGACGACAACTTATAATCAAACTGTGCCCTGCAGGTACGTACTTATATAAATTATGCCTGTGCTAAGAAATCACAGGGTCTGTGTCAAAATCAAAGCATGTACATTCATTAGAACAAAACATGCTTTTGGTTTTGTTTTTATCAAATGTGCTGATACTTTGAAATTTAACTTACCGGAATAGATAGAAGTCCAACTTCTAGCTCCATCCAGTATTTATATCCTAATATCCCCTAAGGGATTAAATTGTATCCTCTGCTTGAAATCTTGAAAGAAGGACTCCAGGGGATTGTTGAAATATTCCCATATTTAAACTGGAACATTTGCATCTATTTAAAGAAATCGCCTGAGTTCTTAGGACTAAAGGCACATATGGAATCATGAAAAAATGCCAGACTTTCATCCATAGGTCTGTCTCCTCATTGGAAATGGGTGGGCACAGGGATATGAAAATCTGAGCCAGTGATGTCCCCTGGCTCCTGCCCAAGCTTGTGTGAAATCTCCTCTCTGGAGTGTGGCTAAGCCTTGTGGCTTCCTTTCAACAAGAAACACATCAAAACTCATGGGGCTTCTTCGGCTCCCTCCATGACGGCATCTAGACTGTTCTCGATCACGTGGTGGGCGGCCTCGTGGGAATGGAGCAGCTAGTCTCTTCACGGCCTGATGAAGCCACACCAAGATGAGGCTGTTTGTACCCCAGGGTTCGCCTGTGGGGGGCCTCCAGCCCAGCCAGTGGGCATCAGGTAGCAGAGGCCCCAGGAGTTACAACCACGAGTAAATGAGCTCTGGCACGCGCGCGCGTGTGTGTGTGTGTGTATGAGTATTCTTATATAAATGTGTGTGTGTGTGTGTGTGTGTATGTGTGTGTATGTTTTAGCTACTCTACCCCTTACCAGTATTTGCTATAGGCTCTTAACAAAAACTTATCTATTTGAATGAAGGCATGGACACACTTTTTTCATTTGTACCAGTGTAGTTTCTCCATGAACTCTCTGAGGAAAACTGTATTCTCTAGTCTGGAGAGATGCAGCTTCACTGATCCTGGCCTTCATTTTCCTGCTTCTCTCAGAATGACTGTCCATTGCGCCTTTGCTAGAAACCCAGCTCTATGCCGAGCTTTGTCTGAAGAGGATCTTTGGATGACGAGGAGGAAGATAGATGCAGAGGACATGGTGTTCCGTGCAACAGATGGAGACAGACGCTTTCACTGTCACATGCAGCACACTGTAGGCTGTGCCAAGATCCGCTAGATAAAGAAGCCGAGACAAAAGAAGAATTTAAAAATGCCCCCCCTGTATTAAATCACTTCCTAGGAAATGACCCCTTCGTGCTTGATAAAACCAAAAATAACTCTTCTCTGAAAGTCCTAACTTGAGAATCAAAAAATAGTATAGCAGTTGCCATAATTCAGCATGCGCCAGGCTCTGTAGAGTGAGCGTGTGTGTGCGTGTGTGTGTGTGCGTGTGTGTGTATGTGTGTGTGTGTGTGTGTGTGCGTGTGCGTGTGTGTGCATCTGTATGTCTGTCCATTACCTGAAGGCTTCTGGCTTGTCTGATGCAGACCATCAATGTGGAACAGGCCAATGACACCAGCTCCAGCATCGTGCTAGAAATAAATGAACACTGGTTGCTGCAGAGACTTGAGCTTTGAGGTTCCTCATTTTCTGGACAAAAATTAAGAAGACGAAGTGAGGACGCCGCCATCTGAGTGTGGGCACTCGGGACAGTTTCGCTATCGTGCCCCTTTTGAGTTTCAAAATTATTTTAGTCCCTAAAGTTTAATTATGTTTTAAATTAAGTTTCATTATATTTGAAAGGCAGCACATTTGATGGTGACATGAGATAGCTGGTAAAAGTGGAGTTTAAGTAAAATTACTGTTAAAATAACTTCAAGAAATGTAAATGGCAAGATTTTTTTAGTACTATTTAGGAAGGAAAAATAGAATTTGCAATTTATTTTAAGCAGCTATGTAGATACCACCCATGAAAAGCAGAGTATGGCATTTATTAGACCCTTCAAGAATACCCTTTGCTTTGTGTGTCTGGACTTTATCAGAATGATATTTGGATATGAAATAGACAGCTGAATGCTTCAATTTTCTCCTTCATTGAGCATTGAAAAACAGTCGAAATTTGAAATAGTACTTTAAAAACAACTTTTAAAAATGTACACTTTTTTCATTTTCTTGTTATTTTCTACTCCTTTGAATCATTTTGCTGAATTCGTCATTTATATTCAGCCTGGAGACAGGTAAAATAAGGGTAGGAAGGTAGCCCAGTGGTAAAAGTAAGGACCTGAGATTGATTCTCCAAAACCCACACATGTCGATTGGATCAGTTTTGACCACCGAGGGCTGAGCCTTTAGAAACATTTGTGAGGAGTTAGTAGTTAAGTCCTCAGCAAGCCTGTGGGTGATTGTCTAAGTAATGTGGGAAGACCCAGCTCAGAGCGGGCAGGACAGTTGCCTGGGCACGTAGCTAAGACAGGGAAAGTGGGTCTGTTCCCCATACTGTGCCCCATGTGACCTTCTGGAGAGCGTGGAGGGGTGTCCTCCTCAGCCCTGGGCGGGAACGAGGCACCCAATCTCTCATGCGCTTATGTTGGGATGAACTGGCGTGCCAATCTGGACTAGTAACTGTCACCAGAATCATAAGCAAGAGCAGTCTCCTTGTTCTCTAAGTTGCGTGGTCCTGTATTTGTTTAGCAGCAGGAAGACGCAGCAGCATTGGTCAACCCTGCATCCAGGGGTTGGAACAAGCGAATCCCTGTAGTTCCCTAGTCAGCCAACTTAGCCAAATAGATGAGCAGAAACAAGAGGACAGCCTGTGAAGAGGCTAAGTCAACCTCTGGCCTCCATAGGCCCACTCATACCCACATGCAAATACACACACACACATGTGCACATGCACACACTCATGTGCACATACAGACAGAGGAAGAAAGGCATTTTGTTTACTTACTCCTGCTTTTCTGTGAGTGGTCACACTTCTCGGAACAGTTTCTTGGATGTGATCTCCCGTTATTATTTTCCTCCCACAGAATGAACTGCTGTTTTCAATTTCTGTCTCTCTCAGCTCTTTCCCAGACCACTCAGGTCACCAACTCTGCAGTTGTAATTCAAATAACTTCCCCCATGAGATCTTGGCCCCAGCCACACATGCAGGCTCGTGGCTGTCTAGAGCGCCCACATACCAACACAGTGTTAGAGATAAAAAAAAAAAAAGCGAGTTTTGGTGGAAATCGCATTCTATCACTACGGATGCAGGTTGCAACCTTTTCCATGAAGGGACAGACAATCAATACTCTGAGCCTTGAA
Organism: Typhlomys cinereus; assembly: GCA_023101885.1. NCBI lineage: Eukaryota > Metazoa > Chordata > Mammalia > Rodentia > Platacanthomyidae > Typhlomys > Typhlomys cinereus. The sequence goes on along the minus strand of JALPQD010000024.1, from coordinate 9,643,538 downwards.
AGTCAGGTCCTCTGGGTCGCGAGGGTATACTTGCCGTGAAAACAACCATAGACAAGATGTGGCTCTTACCAGTGCATTTTATCTTGTGTAATTTCTACATGTTGTGCAGCAAGATACTGTTCTCTTTGGTTTTCAACTGCTTAAAATGTGAAGGCATCTCCCAGGATAGAACAGTAAAAATGGCAATGGTCCAATAGAGTCAGCAGACGTGGCCATATGAGGCAGCTCCCTGTCACTGTAACAAGAGAATAAGTCTAGAAAAAGAAATGGGCTGTTGGCTCATGGTTTTACAGGGTTACCCTAGGATGCTGCTTTGGGCAACAGAAGCCTAGCATGAAGCAAGTCATTGCCCTCAGGACTGGAATGGGAAGAAGAGAGGGCGATGTTACACGTTCACCTGCTGATGTAGTCCCCTGACCACCAAGAAACCTCCCACTAGAAGTTGGGGACCTTTTCAAGTTTCTGCCAGCTCCAAACAGCACCAAATGCATTCTAAGCCCTTAGCGCATGGGAAAGTAGAATATCAAGTGGTCCAGCACTTTCTTTAGTTTTCTTGACTGTAACCATAAGTGAGAAAGAGAGGGGAAAGGGAGGCACTGAGAGGAAGAAAGAGAGGGAGAGAAAAAGGGAGAGAGAACACGTTTTCTTTAATAAGTTTTTTAAGATAGTCAAGTGATTCTTCATTAAAGTACACGGCACGTTCTGGCTCACTCCCAGGTATCGTTCTGTTATTTCTCTAGGCTTGAGAGATGACATCAGTGTCTGGTTCTTTGCTAGTGTCTTAGAATCCATAGCTTCATGTACTCTGCTTCACTGGTAATCTCCCATCTTTTAATGTAAGGACCTTCCTTTCTCCTGTATAAATGTTTGCCATACATTTGGGGAGACAAGGTGCATGGATCGATTAAAGCTTGTCATCTTCCAAAACTGGAGAGGAGCAGTGTTTCATCTGCTGGGCTGGCGCAGGCTTCCTGGGTCTGCTCTGCTTTTGGGGTAGGCCAAGCTTTTACACTGATGCTGTGGGGCATATGTCCAGTTGTGTACTTATAACACCGTATAATAATATATGTATTGCTTCAGTACACCAGTTCCTGCATCCAACAGAATTCTGGCTCATTCTATGACTTACATTGTGGGGTTGGGATTTGCCCTCACAAAGACAGAGACAGATGTGTTTTCTATGTGATGGTGTATGTCATTTCTCTGTCTGTTACAGACCATTATATGGATGCTTGCATAAACATTTTAACTGCAGTTGGACATTAGAATTAAGACATGAAAAGTAAATATCTGTGATATGCACAGAAAATCTACTTACATCTTGGCTTTGAGGCAGGAACTCGTACTCTGAGAAGCTAATCTGATTTCCCAGCTGTGGCCAAGTTGGGCTTTTCTTTTCGCATCCCCCACATACATACACTGGCAGAAGTTCAGAAGAAATTACTAAGGAAAAGTACCATCCACCTACCTCCCAGTTAGCCACAGTTGAGGGGTGGTTTTAAGGCCACAGACTTTTCTGAGCTCCCCGCCCCTCAACATGCACCAGCTCACTGCACAGGCACCAGTTTGCTCTTGCGAGCCAGAACCCAGGCCAGTGATCCCATTGACCCCTCAAGAGAAGGTGACCTCTGTCCCTGGACAGAGGAGAAGCTGCTCCTGTTGGAGCACTCGGGGATCATAGAGTGAGAAACGTCACAAGACGGTGACCCATTTCAAAAGGAGTCGAGGAGCCGCAGCAGGTCCTCACATGAGAGGCGAAAGTTTTCCTAGTCATTGAAAGATGAGAGAAACCTCGTAGAACCATTCCCTGCGGACGAACAGCCACTGGTCACAAACAAGGTGTCACCTGGCAGGTCCCTTGAAAGTGTTAACGTGTGACGCTGAATTACGATCAAGTTTATACTCATTGAACTTTTCACTGTAAGCTGCTAAAATGGGGCTGATAAATGTGATCAAAGCTAAAGTTCGAAGTACCATTGCTCACCGCCTTTATTTCGAGGAGATGTAATTTTATCAAATGACTACATGCCTGTTTAGAAATCACTTATGCAGATGGGCTCGAGATAAAAATCATCCCTCATTGTTAAGAACAGGAAGTCTCTTTTCCCCTTCTCCCTCCAGTTCCACTTTCTTCTCCCCGTGTTTACGGTTGCATCTTATTTTAACAGATTCAAGCTGAGTAACACGCTTTTATTTGCAAAACTGCAAGTGAATGTCTCTGCATGTTTTCACTACTGCAGCTCCAACACTTAATGTCAAATAATCCATTCCAGGTGGTCTTGGGGATGAGGGTTGATCCCGCCTTGTAACTGAGCTCGTTCCTCGGATGACTAATGCTTGACCTTGCGTTGTGGGCCCCTGGGCTGCTGCCCGCCTCCAGATGCACTGACTCATCCAGAGGACTTACAGAACTGGACTGTACAGTCATGCGCACATTTGATTCACTGCAGCCCAAGAACATGAAGCGAAGTAATATTGGGAGAAAGATGTATGGGGGAGACTGCTAAGTGGAGAACTCAGAACCCAGAGTTTCAGAGGGGGCTAGCACGTAGGCATTTCTGGCCAGTGCTCAGCAGAGTCTAGGTTCCTGATGGGAAGAGGTGTGTGTGAATCACATTTGTCCAAGTAGCTTAGACTCTGCACACCGCCCACTTCAGCAAGGGGTGGGAGGGGACCCTTCTTGGAACTCCAAGTTTCTATATGCTAGGGAAGAGTCAACATGGAAAGCCAAGTTTTCCAACAGTAACAGCCTCAGGTCTGATCTGCGTATTTTTCCAATCTTTGTAGTGGATTTTGGACTTCTGATCTACAAGTTTGAAGCCATAGCTGCTGCAGAAAGACTAAGTCTCCTTTAGCGGAGCTTGGCCTTCAAGTCTTCTGCTTGTCTTAATTTTCTCTAGGGTAGTGTGTGTGTGTGTGTGTGTGTGTGTGTGTGTGTGTGCGCGTGCGTACTGAGTCCTGTGTGGTATATTGCTGTGTGGGGTATATGTGTGTGTGTGACACAGGGTTTCTTTCCAGGCTCTCGTGTTTCCTGGGTAGAAAATGGAGGCAAGATTTATTAAATGAGAAATGAAAGGAACTCACAGACATGGACTCTGTAAGGGGCAAGGGAGCCGTTTGATGGCTGGCAGCGTCAAAGGGATTTATGGGGTCAGGCAGGCCTGGGAAAAGTGGCTTTTCCTTATTGTTCACTTTAGTTTCTTCAAGTCTAATTGAGACTTTTGGTCCTTTCTGTGTCTGATGGTTCTGTTCCCACTGGCGATCAATCCCATCAAGTCATGGCTAAGTTGTTTCTTTGAGGAACTTAACTTGCGTGCATTTGCGGAGCTCATCTCCATATCCTTCATAAACAGAGTGTTGAGGAAAGTGTCTTTATCTCTAGGGAGACTGGAGCCAGTTTCTGCTGACTGTCAGGGTGTGTACCTTTAGGATAATCCCAGCAGTGGGGGAGTGACGTTCAAGGACCTTCCCAGCCAGGCTGCTCTGTCCTAAAACTGCCCAATAGAACTCTTCTCTCTCATGTGTATGAGTGTCTGTGCTAGGTGACGAAGAGAAGGGGCCTCGTGTAAACTCGCGTTGGGCTCTGGCTCTTGTATGACTTCAGTGACATGGGCAGCTATTTTCTGCTGCAAGTTTGCTCAGCTGCTCTGGGGTGATTTAGGGACAGAGATTAGGCCTTATGCTGACCTTTGATGACAGATTTATCCCTTGCTATTTAAATTATGTGTCCGCATTGATTGTTCCTTTGCTCAAATGTCCCTCACCAGGCCTCAGAGCTGCCTGTGCTCAGATACTCCACCTATCTACTCTGCTCCCTCCTTCCGTCCACTCACCTGCTCCCCAGCTTTCCCTACTCAGAGCTGGAAGGTTTGCACCCTTCTGCCTGTGGCTCTCCTAGCTCCTTCTTGTGGACGCCCACAACACTGCATCCTCCACCATCTAACTGATGTCACTTTTAGTTAAAACAAAATCTTCTCTAAAATCACACTGATGCTGTGCCTTTCAGATTCTATGTGCTTTCAAGTAAGCAAGCTGCCCAGCCCTCTGGTCATGAGATTTTGTGGTTACTCTGCCCTATCTCATGTCTTCCTTTTCAGCTCTCAGAAACGGCCTCTGTTCTGGTCTACTGTGCCTACTGTGCATGGTTATCTGCTCAACCTCCACTCTCTCAGTGGGGCCACACGTTTGCACACTTTAGCATTTATTTTATTTTAGCATTTTTATTTTAGCATTTATATTGTTTTTAGTGTTGCATTCATGAATACAGTGATCTATGATATTTTCACTCCTTAATCCACAATCCTATCTCCCCTCCTTTTCTCCGTACAACCTTTCATCTCCGCTGTCAGAAACTCTCCTATTTTCGAGTCTTTTTACTTATATGACCCATGGGATTTCATCTGGGACAGCCTTTTTGTTTGTTTTAAAGATTTTATTTATTTATTTTTGGTATGTGTGTGTGTGTGTGTGTGTATGTGAGAGAGAGAGAGATATGTGTGTGTCCCTGTGAGGACCAAGGGTGACCTCAGGAATCATCCTGGAGTGCTTCTACTTTCTTTTTGCTTTACTCTGTGATTTCCCAAGCTCCGCCCACCAGGGTTGGAAGTGCAGACCGCCGCTGTTTCTATTCCCACCTGGTGTTTTTACGTGAGATCTGGGATCTGAACCCAGGACCTTCTGCATGCAAGAAAGACATAGTCTTAACCCCTGACCCATCTACCTAGCCCCACACATGCTAGTTTTTAAAAGGAAGTTTAGTGGTGCCTTAGGGGAAACAGAAAGTCTCCATGTATCCCCACTAGGGTAGTAAGTCAGGCAGTCTCAGGGATGCAATGAACACTGTCCCTTTGTGCGTGTAGCTTCCATGTGTATTTTCATTTACTAGTCACCAGTTAAATCTGAAATGAACTTAAGAAAATTATCTCATTAAAATGTGAACAGTGTTGCTTATCAGTAGTAAGGGGACCACTGGTCAGGAGGACGCATCTGTTTCTTCACTGTCCATCTCATGACCACTTTACAGTTGCGCTTCCACTTTTATCCAGCTTCATGTTCCTTCAGCCGTGGATATTGTTACGAAATGAGAATAATAAATTATACTTGCTGCCAGTCTTTGAGTTTGCCATGGTTTACTTAGCTCTTTGGCAATCCAGACTGCTTCCAGTTTTTAGTATTATGTTCAAAACATCTGCATATGAAATATAACAGGCTCTTTCTGGTCTTGGTATTTTGGGCCAGTACAGATTTCAAGGAATTTATAGGACTTGTCTCTATGAAAGATTCTAAGATGGTCTCTGCGCCGCTGTCCAAAAGCAGCCCAAGACTGACACTGGTGTTTCATTTCATGTGTCTCCTGGCTTAAAAGTTCAGGGACTCTGGCTGGCGTTTACATTCTTTGAGGTAGTTCATTAAGCTCTTGCTATGTGCCAGGCCCTCCGCAGGACCTGGATGCTGTGTGAACACAGTAGGCCCGATCTGCACCCACAAGGCCCACATTTGTGGGAGGATGGACACCCACCCTCTCTGTCACCATACCACATGCTAAGGAGTGATAACCAATGGGAAGCAAAGGGAAGCAGGTAGACCAGCTGTCAGGGATTGGCCCACTTGCGACGACCTTCCTGATAGGAAGGCACGTAACGCGACGCAGAGGAACGCAGAGAAGTGGAGAGTGAGCTTACATAGAGCCAAATGCCAAATGGAACCTGTGTATTCATGAACACAATATTGACACAGCAGATGCCCCGAAGCATCTGGAGAATCCTCTCCCCTGGTTTGTGTGCCACACTCAGAGAAGGCTGCCACGCAGGCTTATGTCATTACTATGCTACGGCACAAACGGAAGACTTCCGTGTGTCAGGCAGCGTGTTTCCTGGGTCTGTGGCTACACTCAGGAATTGGAGCACATGTTTATCTCATTTTTATGCTATGGCACAAATGGAAGACTTCACCAGTGCATTTTTGTTCTAATTTGTGCACCAAAAATGTTCTTCTTTCCAAAGGGTCCATCTTGCTGGGAAGATGTCTTAATTCCAAACCGGATGAGTGGTGAGTGCCAATCTCCAGACTGCCCCGGAACCAGAGCAGTAAGTACCCAGTCAAATTAACTGTTGATAATTTTAGGAAATGTATGGTGTCTTCAGCCTTTACTAACAAATGAGAAAAGAGACAAAAACATCCCCCACCTCTCTGCAATGATGCTCATCAGAAGTGACACACGCAGATACATGTGCCCAAAACTATCCTGTGACCGGCTTCCGGAGACACTTTCTGGGGACTTAGCCTCTGCTGACCATGTGTAAGCAACAACCCTTTTTCCTTTAGCCTCACGCTGCCTCAGGACAGATTTCTGGGACGTTGGGACAAAGTGGGCCGAAGCTGTCCTCTGGTCCCCACCCCCTTGCATCTGCTCATGTCTTGCACTTGTACACACAAACACAGAGAGACTCGGGAACACACAGGCGCATGTGCATATATACGCACACTAACATGCAGACAGCCATGCACACAGCGCGTGACCACTACATGCCCTTTAATTCCATTCTCTTCTGATTCTACCTGCCTGGATGTCTAGAAACTGTCTGATCTCACAGACTGGGGCTTTGGTTCCCCCAATGGCTGTTCTTCGGGTTCTAAACTGGAGTTCCACAGCCCCCACCCCAAGATCACATTCATCCATTTAGGGAGATACTTACCATTCCTAGTTCCCTGTGAAAGATACTACACGTGTGACAGTTGGAGAGATGCTCTGAACAAGGTGAGAGATGAGTAGAGTAGAGCTTCCCTCTCCCACAGACACCTTCTTCTGGTCATACAGAAACCTGCCTCTCCAAACCCAGCACTTTGGGGGTCCCGGGGCCACCCTCGTTCCACAGACATGATGGATGAAGCACTTACCTTTCAGCTCTTCCTCTACCCTGAAGGTGGAAGGCCTGGGATCAAGGCGCAGGGTGGGAGCCTCATGCTCCAAATCTGTTGTGATTTTTTTTTTTTTTTTGGAGACTAGTCCTTTCCAGAAGCTGCTAGAAGCTGCCAGTCACCAGTCTACTTAGTATAGCCTACAAAAACCTCATCATCTCAAAGATTCCAAGAACTCAGGAGCTATATACCATGAACGCACATGTATTCCACATATGTATTCCACAGAATCACAAGTAACTGTTGAAAGGTGCCTATTTAGAAGCTTATGAAGTGACATTATGGGAGAGAAAGTAAAAAAAGAGACCAGTTCAGAGTTTGGCAAAAGTGCAGTAATGAGATACAATGTGAAACTTTCCCCAGTGCAGGTGTTTGATATCCACATTCCACATCATCTGCACAGTCTTCTTTCGCTGTGTCTCTTCCACCCTTTGCAGTTCTCTGCCATGACAACTGTCAGAAGACAAAGCATGGCTGAGCAGTTTTGACTGAGTGGCATGCTCTGTTCTGGGTGACCTTTTCTCCCTTTGTGAGCATGCATCTCACCCAGAACAGATGCTTCTGGAAAGAGACTCTGAGCTCTGAAGCTGTCTTAAAAATAATGTTATTATTATGGTCATGTTTACCATTCGTGTATTGTTAGACTTTTATCTCACAAATCCCATCCGACTCTGCCTGTATATATTTTTGGAGCTGTAAATTCCGTTACGGTGCCAACCCAAATGTCAGTGTTAGTTTGCAAACTGTCACAACCAGCTGGTGGTTCATTTCTTCTCTAAGGAACAAAGTCTGACAAAAGCAACAGGTACAGTGCTCGGGCTGAAATCATCAGGCAGGTCTCCTCTTGCCAGTCTGCTGGGTGACTCCAAGGATATCAAGAAAGCAAAGAGCAGCAGCCAGACAGTCTTCTCCATTGCCCTGGGGACAGGGACAATAAACTCTCATTAGTGTGATCCCAAAGAAAGAAACCCTGAGGAAAAATAATGACTGCATGTCACTCACAGATATCAAAGCCAGGTGCAGTCTTATGAGTTTTCCACCATGATAAAATTAAACTGTATAGTTTTACCAGGCAAGATTCTTAACTATGATTTCATATGTGCATGTAATAATATGTATACATGCATATAATATGACTTGGATATATCATGTATATCCTTTGAAACAATACTCATGTATAATTTAAGGAAAAAGGAGAGATTTATTTGGCTTATGGTTCAGTAGAACACATAGCCCATGTGGCAGAAGAGGCCTGGCAGGCAGCGGAAACTGGAGACTGTTCGGGTCACTGCAGCCATCATGGAGGCAGAGAGAACAAGCAGAAAACTCAAGGACAGACTGTTAGTAAGTAGGGCAGGGCTACCCAATCTCAAGGGTCAGCCCCTTGTGCCTTTCCTTCCTGCAACAAGATTTCTACCTTCTAAAGGTGTCATGACCTTCCCAAACATAAACAGCTAACATTTCAAACGCATGAGACTGTGGAGGAAAATTTAAATTCACACACACACACACACACACACACACACACACACACACACACACCCTTGCAGGGTGAGGGGGAGAAAAACTATCCATCTATCCACCTGCCTACTCATTCGCTCATCCTTCTTATGTGCTGTCCACTTACATGAGACATATGAAAATTTACTGCAGTTGTTGACTTTCTAATTGGCCTCTCGTACCCTTGATTGTAACTGGCAAGATTTAGTCAGCGCATCTGTAAAGATTTAGCTTCAAATCATTCAAATGAGAAACTCTAGGGTGGCGGCAAAAGTCCTGGTTGAATATGTAATCAATAGGCTACATGGATTAAACTAAGCTACACTACACCTCCTTTCTGACAACATGCTCACCTAACTGTCCCTAGAACCTTTCAGTCACAGACAGAAAAATAGCAGAGCCTAAAACAAGTCTTTTTAAACCACCCATGTTGATAATTCATGAAGACAAAGTTATGTGCCAAAATTAAAGAACACTGGCCTCATACTGTGGAGACAGCTCAGCTGGTAAAAGTACTTGCCACACATGAGCTGCCCATCAGAGTTCAATCCCTGGAAACCAAGAAAAGCTGGAAGAAGAAAACCAACTCCACACAGTTGTCCTCTGACCTCCACAAGTGTGCCATGACACACGATTGCCTACACACGCACATACAATTAATAATAATCATCATCATAATAATTTAAGCAAATAAGGAAAGAAGCTGGACTTCAGAGAGAAATTGAGAAAGCTCACTAGCTGCTGCTTTCTAGAAACTTCAGAGCCCTGGGAACAAGAGGTGCTGGATGAGCTGAACATTTGCTACAGTGTAGTGACTGTCCAAGGTGGAAGCTTACACATAGCACCCTTCCCAAAGCACACACGGACTGACAAATCTGATGCCATCACTGCAGATGAAGGCGGAAAGAGCCTCTCTGCTCACCATGTTCTCTCTCCAGGTAAAGAAAAGAACGTTACCCCTAAGCACAGACTGTCTTGACCCAAGCTGGGTTCGTGTTCCCTCATAAAGTCCTTGGCCTGAACACTGAATCAGGTCAATGTCTGTTGCTGAACCAGACACCAGACTGAAACACAGATCCTCCCAAGAGACCTGCACTTCCAAGGGAGTCCTCAAATAATTCTCCAGATAATGACTCTGGGACCCTGAGCTACCAGAAAACTCAAAAAGCCCACGTAAATGACCTACTGCAGCAGGTACCAGTAAGAGCTCAATCCTGGGAAAACACAGAAGATGAAATTATTTTAAAATGACTGTAAATATGCTTGGCATGTTTTAGCATCAAAATACACAGTCATAACAAACACACATGTGAAATATTATAGAATACTGGCATAATTTAATATCTAGGCTTATCAGCAAATAAGACATAGGTAGGAAAAAAGATCAAAACTTTGTCCTGAAATTTGACCTGAAAAACTTACTCAAAATGCGGCCAGAAAAACAAGATTTAAATATAGAGAAGTTTTCAAATATATAGAAGTTAAAGCTTTCAGCAGAAAATTCCAGAAAAAATGCACTATTCAAAGAGTTAATAATGTGGAATTTATCATAATGTTTAGGACTCTTGAGCCTCAGTGAATTTCAAGTACTGCAAATACAATGGAAGACACATTGGAACAAATCACATGGAGACAAAGCCAAATGCAAGCTCCTAAAAGCAGTGATTGCTAGAATACAAAGACTCATTACATGTACTGGAAGAGCTGTTCAGCTCACAGTTAATTGATTGGCATCAGCATTGGATGGTAGGTGACAACTGAGCATTTCAAAACGCTGAAGGAAAGAATTGTATTTCAGAAGAAAATGCTTCAAGACTGAAAGACAAGACCAATGATTAAAATATATCAAGAGATTTATATATATATATATATAGTATGTATGTATGTGTGTGTGTGTGTGTATATATATATATATATATATATATATATATATATATATATGAGATTTGAGGAGCATACTTCATTATGACTTACTTCTTTTTTTAATTACATGTTTTGGAAGGAAAGAGAATGTTCCTAAGAAAAAGGCCTGGGCATGAAACAGTTGAGAGATATGTGGATAAATCTAAGTTGAATACAATAATATGATTATTTTTAACTATAGGAAAACTTGTAATGATAAAAATCACTTAAAGCTGTGAATACAAGCATAAAGTACCTTAAAATGTTTGCCTTTTATCAGAAGCAAAGATATTGACTAGACTGAAACCTGTTTGATACGTATTTGTTCCTCTCAGCCGTATTTATAACAGGAAAGTTGGAAACGGCCAACTGCACATGACTCAATAGAAAAGGAATGAAGTTATGTGCATGCTCCATAGTGGACAGCGCTCAAAATAATATGCTTATGTAACGAGGTCACGGGCAACAGGTGCCCTGTGTGACTTCAGGCCTGAAAGTACAAAGAGTACAACAGTGCCCACTGAGGGGAAACTGATCCTCGGGGTCTGGGGGAGGGGCAGAGGAATTCTCTCCAGCATTAATTGTTGTTTGTGTTTCTGATCTTTTTATATTATTATTATTTATTCAATTGTGCGTGTGTGTGTATGTATGTGTGCATGCGCGCGCGTGTGTGTGTCTGTGTGTGTGTAGAACCACGGACGAATTCGGGAACCCCCATGGACCACCTCCACCTCCTCCTTTTTTACTCTACCCCGGGATTCACAGGCTCCGCCCTACCAAGACCAGAAATGCAGGCCGCCCCCGCTTCTGCCTGGCGTCTATACGTGGGATCTGGGATCCGAACTCAGGACCTTCTGCCTACAAGGCAGAGGCTTAACCCCTGAGCCACCTCTCCAGCCCCTGTGTTCCTGATCTTAACCATTCTGACTAGGGTAAGATGATCTCACAGAATAGTTTTAATATGCATTTCCCTGATGACTAAAGACGTTGAATACTTTATAAGCTATTTCTTTGACTGTTTTGATTTCTAATTCTGACAAATCTCTTTAGTTCCAAATCTCATTTTAATTGGGTTGTTTGCTTTCTTGATGTTTAATTTTTTTAGTTCTTTGTATACTCTAGAGAGTGATCCATGTCTGATATATATAGCAAAGATTTTCTCTCTCTCTGTGGGTTGTCTTTTTTGCTCAATTAACAGTTTCTTTTGCAGAATAGAAGCTTTTAATTTCATAATGTCCCATTCATTGATTGATGGTCTTTTTTCTTCTGTAAATGGATCTTGTTCAGAAAATCTTCATTTATCAATTTGAGTGTTTTCCATATTCTTTCATCTAGCTGTTTCAGAGTTTCAGGTTTAACATTGAGGTCTTCGATACATTTGTAATTAATTATGGAGCAAAGTGAAGGGTAAAGGTCAATTTTCATTCTTCTACATTCTAATTTTTCCATTCCCATTTGTTGAAGATTCTGTTTTTTCTTCAATGTGTGTGTTTGGCACCTTTGTCAAAAATCAGATGACTATAGATGTATTAGCTTACATCTAAATCTTTATTTTTAATCAATTCATTGATGTGTCTGTTTTGTGCCAGTATTAAGCTACTTTTATTGCTATGGCTTTATAGCATAGCTAAATTGAGTATGGTGGTATCTCCAGCAGTGTTTTTGTTGCTCAAGATTGTTTTGGTTAATTGGAGACTTAGAATTGACTTCAATTTCTGTGAAGAATTGCATTGGAATTTTGACTGGGGTTGCATTGAATCCGTGTACTGCCTTTGATAGAATGGTCATTTTCACAGTATCAGATCTGCCAATTCATGAGTATAGCAGGGAGGAGGGATATTCTTCAGAGTCCAGCCTTCCCTCGGGAGACTTTTGATCCATACAAGTCCTTGCATGCTGAATTAGCAGCAACTGTCACCTGCTACTCTTAGATTCTTCTGAATTGTAGAATTTCTCCTAATGGGGCAGAGACCTCCATTCTCGAAGACCTTCCTTCATTTACTACTTCTTGGAGCCAAAATGGGGAGAGAATCCGAAAGGAACATTCTGTCTTCTGGTTGCTGCAGGCAAGAGGCTTCTCTCTGATCCCTCATGCTACTTCTAGCATGAATTTTCCAGTAGTGAGTGATGTTTATCCTTGAAAGACATTTTAAGCATCATTGAGTTTGGGGTCTCTGGGCACTCCCATCTGGGTGATATCCAGTCTTTTTTGCTTAGCTCTGGAGTCCTAAGTTCTAGATTGGGTGACTGGGCAGGTTAGGGACCAACAGTACCAGTGCAAGCAGGAAGCTCTCCAGTGATCAGCATGGCATGTGTGCCTAGGTGGCTGTTGGGAAGCGGGGGTGGCTTGCTTTCAGGACACGCATCAACCATGTCCTCTGAGTTCGTCAGGTCAGACGCCCCTCAGAAATAGTTTCTGCCCAGTGATGGGTCAATCTAGTCATTGCCAACTGTGAACCCTTTGAATTGAAGAAACACTTATACTGTCCATCACATCCCATTCAAGGAGCTGAAGTAGCATAGATAATGTCAAGTTAGCACACATAGAGGGGAAATGGGAAAAAGTGAAAACATGAGATTTAGACAGTTGGACAAACAAGAGCTGAGCTTATGCAAATGGCCCAAGTAGCACCACACGTCTCAGTGGTGTCTGGAGATGAAGTAAAGCACAGATCACAATCATGGGAGGAAACTCAAAGCCACTGATTGAGATGTGAAGACACATTCCAGAAAATCCAACTTGTGAGCTGCAGAAGCATGTGTAAAGCCATGTGATTGAGACATTGCAAGTAAAAAAATGGAAAATGATATCCTCATAAGATTAACCACTCTAGCAGCATGGGAAGTAGATCTTTTAGAAAAAAATTATAGCCAAATATGAAGCTCCCTATATCTTGATGAAGGGTCCAATAATCTAGGAAGATAGAACGCTTGGAAAATTATGTGATCCGAAAAACATGGACTCAAAATATTCTGAGAAGTGACTGTCGGAGTTGACAAATTCTGTGGACATGTCTGTCACAAGAGAGCGGCATAACTGAGTAGCAGAGACCTGGGCTTCAAGCCCACGACAGCTGTGAAGACCCAGAAGATTTAACAGTGGTACCCACCCACTGCCCTCCCCACTAATGTGGGAGAGAACCCCCACCAACCATAAGACCTAACAGCAGTACCCGCTTTCTCCAGTAGCCCTGGGAGAGAAATCACACACACACACACACACACACACACACACACACACACACACACACACATTGCTTGCAGCTGTTGTCCTGGCCCAGAACACTCAGGAAGTTCACTATCATTCCTATAAACATGGGCATTTCACCTGGAAACTCAAGACCCTGCAAATGCACTGACCTGCCCAAAGCCTCAAGATGGTGCCATGTAGTTTTTAGAAAGATAACTTAGGGTCACAACCCACTGTATAAAGACGAGTGGCTATCAAGAAGGAGTGGAGGTGAACAGCTGTGGGTAACTGAGCCAGGACCTGCCAGACATTGAGTGTTTAGGGGAGACATTGAGCGCTTTCTAAAGCCATTTTCCTAGAGTGCATCTCACCATGTAGCCAAGTACAAACCTTGACCATGCACTTCCTGGAGCAGGTGAGGCAGCAGGCGATTAAAAGCACTTGATCATTCACCCAGCATCAGAGAATTTCCACAGTAGTGAGGATGCTGTGTTATATTCTCATCAAAATTTAATTTCTGTCATTTAAACCAAGTATTCATATGCTTAAAATTCAACTTACTCTTAATCAATATTTATGTACTTGAATGCAATCTAACGAGGTCATTTTCAAGAGCAACAAAATTTAAACTTTTTTTACATTTATCCATCTTGCTTCTGTGTCTGCGGACGTGTGGACGTGAGAAGACAGCCTGCGGGAACTGGCTCCTTCCTTCCACCATGTGGGCTCCACGGATCAAACTCAAATCACAAGCTTGATGGAGGCACCTTTAGCCACTGTGCCAACTTGCAGACCCCTGGCTTTTGATTTGGTGCAAATATAGTGCCTAGGAAAAGGGGTTACTTGGTAAAGTACAAGCGTGAGGGCTGGAACTCAGTCCCCAGAATCCACAAATGAAAGAGGACTTGGTAGCACACACCTGTAATCCAAAGACTTGCTAGACAGGTGGATTACCCAGAGCTCATTAGCCAGCCAGCCTACCCAGGGAGTCCCAGGACAATGAAATGTCCTGCCCCACCCCCACCCCCCAAAAAAGAAAAAAAAAGCACCTGAGGAAGGACAGGTGAGGCTGTCTCTACCTTGTTGGAGACAGTCTTCTTGCCTCTCTGTAAACCTGGGTAGTGGGCTCATGATCTTCCATAGTGTCTTTAGCCTCCTGCTCTTGCTTCCCAAAGACACACAGGGATTGCAGATGCCATTGTGCCTGCAACCAGCTCTGACTGGATTCAAGCCATCCCTCAGCCTCAGAAGTAAGATTTACTTGAAATCCTACATAAAATCATGTAATATTTACTGTTTTAGGTTTGAGTTTGATAGCTAAATTCCTTTATATCAAACTTTTTCTTTCTTCTTATCAGAAACAGTGGAGAATGGCCTCTTAGAATACATCTAAGAATTATTTCAGATGAAATTAGACATTGAAAACTATCCCCTGGACTATAATAAATAACATAATTATTAAACTCAGCATAATAAATGGAGCGTTTTCATCTTCCCTGACATGCAATTTATTTCTTGCATTTCCCTCTGTTGGGCTCCCTGTATGTCAACTAGAATGTTAGCTGGAGGAAAAGTTAATATTCATGGTCAGTGTCTCTGATTCTCCCTTCTCCTGAGATGCCAACTGATGCAAAATGCAGAGTAAACTTGAGTCCCCGATTCTGAACCATCTGGATTTATAAAGCATTTGCATATGTCATGTCCCAAACGTTTCTTTTTAATGTTTGAGCTTCATTAAAGTGCCATACTGAAGAGGATTGGAGACACCTTCAGATGCCTCCATTACTGTTTCAGACTCCATTAGAATCCCACACCCCCAGCATGAGCCCTGTGCGGACTGTTTGTTGCTATTGTTCCAGGATCTAGTATTAATAAGCAGTTAGGTGTTTGTAAGGCAAGGTGCAGGCTGAACAAAGATTCAAAATGGTCACAAATGGGTCTGTACTTGTGCATCACACAGTATTCTTGTGTTGCCCCACGTTTGTCTGCATTGTGGAATGCCCACATGGGCACAGACTTGGTGTTACGCAACCACAGCCTGTGTGGCCTCCCGAGGCCTGGTCCCTATCACAGGGCTGTGTGGCCCTCTCTGGAGGGGTCAGGGAACAGGCAGTTACAGGAGACAGACCCACTCACTTCCCTCAAGTTCTGCCTTTCCCCTCCAAGGATGACAAATGTTCCTTCTGCCCTTCTCGGTTCTCTCCAGTCATATTTTCTTAATTCTAAATAAAATTGAATTGTGAAAGCTTTGAAGTCAACTCAGATTATGATTGAAGTGGTGTCTCAGCGTGACAAAACAGTCTCTGTTGTCTGACATGCAATTTGGGTGACAAACTAGAAACTTCTTACAGCATTTTTCAAAAAAACAATCAAGTATTCAGACCCAGACCCAAGGACAGATTTTTTTTTTCTAAACCAAGTTTGGAACACTTGATAAGAAAAAAGTTTCTTGTTCTTTTAGGATATTGAGGTATTTTTATCATGGGATTGGACAAAATTTAGCAAATTTGAATGAACATCAAAAGTTTGTTGACTTGAAACTGTATTTGTTTTACAATTTGGTAGAAAATTAACTTGACCAAAATCTTCTCTATAGGTTGAGGAAAGATTCTTGTGAAACATTAATCACGTTCTTTATACACTGAGTAAAGATTCTTATGAAACATTAATCTGTGGGGGAAGGAGATCAGGCTCACGTGTTCATCAGATCAAGGTACAGGGTCACATGTTTGTGTGGCTGAGGACGCACACACCTCGAGAGCCCGTGTCCACACTGCCTTTGTACACGCAGGACTTGTCCTGTTATGCCGGCTGGCCAGCAATGTGCAGATGCCACAATATTTATAAGTACTGAAAATAATCCTTTTCTCAGTTCAGTGAGTTTACATGTGAGCACACACATATCATAGCATGTGTATGGAGGCCAGAGGACAGCGTTCAGGAGTCAGTTCTCTTCTTCCAATTTTGTGAGTTCCAGAGATTAAACTCAGGTCATCAGACGCACTCAGCCTTTACCACTGAGTCACCCCACGCCCACCTCCAAACAACTCTTTCCTAGTCATCCCAGTAAATACCTCATCCCTGTGAACTCTACATTGTTTTGTATACTTCATGATTTGTGAGTCTCTGTTCTGTGGCTCATTTTATAACAGCACAAACAAATCGCCCACATTGCCACAACAGTGCTTAAACATGAGAGTTTTTAAACCACTTATTAATTCCAGAAGCTTCACCATCGCTGCTTCTTAATTTTGTATTTTTTTCCAG
This sequence comes from Typhlomys cinereus, assembly GCA_023101885.1. Lineage (NCBI taxonomy): Eukaryota > Metazoa > Chordata > Mammalia > Rodentia > Platacanthomyidae > Typhlomys > Typhlomys cinereus. The sequence continues at coordinate 9,626,761 of JALPQD010000024.1, read as the reverse complement.
TAGGTGATTCTGGAGCTAGATTGTCAGTGGGAACACTTAATTGTGGTTTGATTAAGCCCAGACAACAAAGAAACAACAAAGGAATTTATCAGGATTCGTCAGAAAAAGGTGTGTTTCGGAACCAGTAGGTTTTAGATCAAGGAAAATATAGTAATCTAGCCTCACTGCTATGTGCAAGAGAAAGATAATTTCAAAGGTTTATAAATGGAAGTCTAAGAACTGGAGCAAAGAAAGATTAGGTGTCACCATAAACATCAGTAGGTGTCTTGGTCAAGATAGTGGATGAGACCTAAGTGGAAATATCAGGGATTGAGAACTGGGGTCGCTCTGAGGAGGCCCCCACACACAGGGGGCTAATGGAGTGAGGAGAAAAGAAGGAAGACGTGAGAGTAATGGACCAGGAGAAAGAGGCCTGTTGCCCGGCCTCGAAAGAGCCCTCTGCAGCGTCCACTCAGGTGATGGATGGCGCTGGAGACCACACTTCATCACACCGTGATGGCCGTCATTAAGGAACCCCATCTCTCCTGCTTGGGTCAAGAAGTCATCGAGGGCCACGACAAAATGTAGTTGCTAGATATACACTGCAAAACAAAAATGTCTTAACATGAGTCCAGTTTTCAAATCTGGAAATTTAAAGTGAGAAGTATGATGGTGGGACTTAATAACCCAGGTGCAGGGGGACACGCCCTCAAGCGCCATGCTGGAAAAACAGACGAGTTTGGGATTTTCCATCCTCTGGACTCTCCATGGTAGATAATTATCATTGCCCTCACCACTCAGACCTTGGGGAAATAAACTCACTGAAAGTCTTCTCGTATGAGCATTTTCCTTATGTGAGGATAAAAATTTTATGCTTAAAGATTGAAAAAAGGAAAAATGTGATTTATAAAATCTGTGTTTCTCCTGAAAAGAAATACAGTTAATTTTTATAATATGATTTACTGGCGTTAGTCGCCAGACCCAAGACAAGACTGCTGACCCTTCAAGAGCTAAGAATCTAGTTAGGGAGAAAATTCTATACAGAAATGGCCGCAATTCTGATCCAGCAGAGCAGGCGCACTATGGAGCGAACATCTGCCAGGCTGACAGGCAGGAATTTCACTAACTGCTGTCTCTGTCCGGGGGAAATCCAGTGCTGCCAACCCACTGGCAAAAGCTGAGTGCACTGCACCCTAACTGTTGGCGAGGGTGAGCGTGAGAACTTCCGTGGGCACAGTAAAGATCATCAAGGCAATCACGTATCCTAAGTGCCAAGGCCAGGAAGTGCTTTGGGGGTTCAGGGAAGTGAAGGAGCCCATCAAAGGCCTCCTGAAGGAGGTGGGTTGGGAGAAGGGCGAGAGAGGCTTCTCGCCTCTGTCAGGGCACTGACAGGGTGAGGGACAAGAATGCGGGATAACAAAGGGAGAGAAAATCAGGTTAATTCACCACACGGGTTCCGCCCGGCTGCCTGCTCACTGGTGGACAGGCCGCTGGACTTGAGTGCAAAACACTGTGGTTGCTCTGATGAAAATCTGCCCTGTCCCAGTGACCTGGGCTGATCAAGGAAGAAGGTGAAGCCCACGGGATATTCAGATCAAGACACAGGGCACCTGTCGAAACGTGCCCTGGATGGGAGATGCCCAAACCCACATTTAGATGCCACGCACAGTGCCAGCCAGAGCGAACGCTTGGTCAGCAGGAAGCTCCAGGCCCGAGTTTCAGGAGCCAGCCTGGGGCCCTTCTTCCCCGTGCTTCCGATTCATTTCTGGGCTTCGCTCTAGAAGCTTCTGGTGTCCCAGAAGTCATCTCCCCAAGACAAGGTGTGGCTGGGCATGCCGGCGAGCTGGCCATGCAGCCATGTCGGGAGGGAGGGACGTTGGCAGGAGAGCGACTCTTCAAGGGAACAAGAATACATTTTTTTTGGTCCATGATTTTTTTTTCCTGCCCACCTTGAATGCCTGACGACGTGTGATCAAAGAAAAATGAGCACTGGCGTTTTGCCTTCTTGGAAACCAGAAACAAAACAAACAAATGAGATTTTAGTTCGGAGCTGATTAGCGGTGCCACACTTCTCTTGTATTGATTGGGTCATTAAGAGCAGCCATATGGCTGGTTTCTGTCTTAACTGTTTACGTCTCTTCAGTATGTTCCTCAGCGGGAATCTGTTTAGCGGTTGATTGAAACGCCATCTTGATCTGCAGCTCCGTTATCTGTGGCTGGCCTACGTGAAAGGCTTCTCTGCTTTCTCCCTCTTCCGGCTGCTGTCTCTGTTGCTGTCACGGGAGATCCCCAACTTGGACCCAACTTCTTGGAATATTAGAGGGGAGAGAAAATACGATTCCCTATAAAGGACATGTTGAGACAGCTCAGGAATCGTTCCCTTGTTCAAGACAAGTGGGCTGAGGACAGCCGGGGGCTGATCAGCTGGAGAAGCTGATAGAGTCGGGAGCCACCGCCTGCAGTACCTTCTCCTGCATCTTGGTGTCAAATCCCTGTTCATCTCCACTTGTCCATGTGAAACAAAGGTCGTGCATCACGTTTGCCACTTCACCAAAGGCCCCAGACTCCATCAGTCTTTCTTGACTTTCAAAGAGGAAAGAAGTTCTCTTGGGCTCATATCACTGTCTATATCAGATTTTCCCGCTTATTCACAAATGTCATTTTTCCTAATCTAAAGGGTTAATGATTTGCTGAATTCTTCCTTGACTTATAAAAACGAACCATTTTAGCAACCAAAGAACGATTTTTCCATATGCTTCTAACATTTCCTTAGAAATTAAGCTAAAGCTCATAAGAATTGTAAAAGCCATTAAGTGACTTTATGTTGAGCAACTGAGACTCATACCACTTAGCAGACTTAGTGTCTGCTACAGGAACACCTGTCACGGAGCCAGGTGCAATTTGGTGTTTAATAGTGATTAATATTAATTACCATAAGCTATGCATTTAAATTTGGACATTTTCTTGTTAAAACAATGGAGATTTTTTTAATATATTCACGCCTAAGAATGGCTGTTCGGTGGGGCCACATCAAAGATTTCCTTAGAGACAAAGCAGATGAGTGTGGGAGTGGGGGGAGAGGAATGCATTGAGGGGTTCATTGCATGTGAGTGACTGTGTGGGTTCTTTCCCCCCACATGTAGAGAACTGCAAAGCTAGAAATACAAAAGTGTCCCACGCTGACACTCAGCTCGGCTTTCTCAGTGGCTTCTGGAGAGCAGGGTGGTCAGCCCCCCTTGGGGACCAGATGAACTCTGTGCCTCCCAGATCCCAAGAGGGCAAATCAGGGAAAGGCTGTGCAGACCAGGTTAAATCAGACACTGCAGAACCGCAGGGATGAGGTGCACAGGCTGCCTGTAAGGCTACTCCAAGGGTGGATGTTTGAAATCAGGGATGACATTGTCGAGCAAACCAGGAGTCATTTGTCAGTTACCCTCTAACTGTGGCCACTCGAGTACTTCCTGAAACTTCTGCCACAGGTATCATGGTGGTCTCGGAAGATGCCACAACCAAGAACATTAGCAACATAAACCTTTCAGAACAGTAAAGGTGATCTCTTTCACAGACAGGAAGGGAGAGAGTACACGGGCCGGGTAGGCAGAGGGAGCACTGAGGTCGCTAAAGATGCACCCGCTGTACGGATCACCAGGAATCTGAGCAGAAGTGTTCACCAGCCCAGGAATTACAATGCCATTCAGTTCTTGGAGATACTGACTTATGAAGTAGCAGATACGCAATAGACGATCTATGAACTGTAAGCCAAAGCCTTCCCTTTTCTCTCTGGGGACATGCTTATTTCCATAGTATTCACATCTGTGCTCTCAAAGTTCCTTGCTTCTGCCCCTCCTTCCTTCTTCTCCTACTGTCTTTCATCATTAGCCCCTTCCCTCATTTCCAAGTTCCCATTGTAATTGGTTTTGATCAAAATTAACAAGATATCTATCATTGTACATTGTTTTCTAATGTGCCCGCAACTTAATTAACACTCCTGCTATCAAAAGTCAGAATCTACTTTCGCAGTCCCGGGGACAGGGCCAGTAGTGGTGACTTATGCCTAGAGAACAGGAAATAGGTGAGGCTGTGTTACTCCAGAGCTCTCTAGGAATGCACACCAGTACCCTAGACCAGCGTATACCAGCCCAGATTGCCTCAGAGGCCACCCTGAAAGATAACATGGACAGCTGGCTTTAGCAGGGAGGTGACCAGGAGCCCAGGTGTCCACACCTGCTGCCGATCCTTCTACTGATAGTTGGCACTGGCACGAGAAAATGAGGTTTCAGTGATTCCAGCACCTACTTTCCCAGCCTCTTGCTGCTCCTGAGTAGAATGAGGATAAGTTGTCTCCACCACATTATGGGAACTGCCGATGCTCTAAAAAGTTAAAAGTGTTGAAAGGGGATGTAGACAAAACCCAAGTTAGGAGTCAGCCTTGGTGTCAATACATGAATGGACAGGGAGGGGTAATGTACTCTTCCGTGGAGCTTTATTCAGCCATAAAGAATGAAATTATATCATTTGTTGAAAAGTGGAGATCCGTATAGTAAGCAACATAATCAGATCCAGAAAATTAAATATTTTGTTTTCCATCATTTCATTCATGCATCTTAAATTGTGTATAAATATATAAAACTGTGTGTGTGTGTGTGTGTGTGTGATAGAGAGAGAGAAGAAAGCAGACTGGATAAAAAAGAGACTAGCAAAAAGGAATACAGTACATTGAAGATGACTTACAGTTCATGACATATATGAAAGATATCGCTTTTGTGGACCCCATCACTCTATATAGTGGGCACTTCCAATAAAAGATTAAGATACATTTAGGGTGTTTATTGCATAGCAATAGATAACTAAGGTCCCTTCCATAGTGTTCTACATGATTGTGAAAGTGCACAAGAAAGTCTACACACAGTAGATGGATATATTGCTTATCTGCCTGCCTGTCTGTCTGTCTTCCTTTTGGATTTGGGCATGGCATGTCTCATAGAAGGAGGTGAAAATTAGAGGTCGGACATTGTCTTCGTGGTCAAGTAGAGCTATCTACCCTCACAGGGAGTTTGTTGGGTCTTAGCGTAGAGCCGTTTCAAGAGTGCCTTTTCCTGGACTCATATCTTGGTGGTCAAGGTGTCTGAGTAGAGCTATCTCACAGAGAATTTGTTTGGTCTTAGCATAGAGCTGTTTCAAGAGCTCCTTTCCCTGGACTCACATCACATAAATAATAACAAGCACTTTCAGGTCAGGTACCAATCAACCACCTAACTTTGCTTGAGGCGTTGCAAGCCAGCCTGGCAGCCTTGACCCTCCCGTGTCCATCTGAAGGTGTAAATGGCCTTTTCTCAGGTCCCATCAGTGCCACGTTCACCAGTGACTTTTTCTAATGACTCATTCATTGAATAGTAGCCCCACTTTGCAACAGGAGAAGCATACTGCAGAGCCTCTTGTGCAAGAGCTTGGTGTCCTTTATATAAGGCCACTGTGAGGACCAAACCTGATAAGGAAATAAGTTCTTCCCTCACAGCTTATCTTTGTAACAGGAAAATAGATCTTATATTCATTAACAATATAGTTAATATTATAATATATTGATATTTACTGACTTAATTGTAGTAGGGAACCTTCCTTCAACCTTTCCCACAAAGACAAGAGATTGATGAAATTCCTATGCAATTGACTCACAGTTTTACAGACAGCATGAAGTGTTCAGATTGCTAAAATACCTTAGTGGTAAACTATAACATGAAAACTTCCTTAAATATGCTTTTTCTCTATTTGTACTTTAAAATGCACAACTCTGGCTTAATAAAATCTTATACCAGCTGATCTGGAAAACAGATAACGTGATTGAAATGAAGTTAGAAAAAGCATTATTGTTGGGTTTTTTTTTTGAGAACTGTTTGGCCTGGTGATTATTATCGTAATTCAGCAGTTTTTAAACAAGATATTAAACTTGTAATTTAAAGCTATGGTATTCCATTATCATTGAACTAATCACTTTTATAAGAAATGTTATATTTGTGTTTATAAGAGCATAATGCTGGCTGAAATCAATAATAGTCAACATATTTACATAAAGAGGGCAGAACTCACTTTATCAACCTCTCTGCCTATAATCACTATGAACCCTCAATGTACATTCTTTCAGACTGTTTTCAGAGTATATATGTGTGCACATGAATAGATGCACACAGTAAAATTATATCATGTGACTGTGCTGCGCTGTTTCCAAATCAGCACATGATGTTCTCTCTTCTTGAGCTACACTACCCTTCCATTGACTTCCCTGTGAACGATCTCTATTCGTAAGTATGCATATTTCACCACAGAGCCATCACCTTGGTGACCGTTATCATGTCTGTCCCCACGTCATGTGAATCCTGTAAGTGTTACGCTGCTCACTCCCGAAAGATCCTCTGGAGGCTTGTTGCAGCCCGTCTCCCCTCCAAACAGGGCAAGAGTACAGCTGTGATGCAGTTTCTCTCCGTGGGCACTTTCCTCTCTTTTGAAATTTTAAGCATCATTTGCGCGCAACTTGGACCCTATGTTATTGACCCTTCTCCAGGCACCAGAGGAAGCATTTTCTGTTGACCGTTGTGCCTGTTTTCCGTCCTCATAAATTTTACATTACAGATGAGCACACAGCCCAGACTGTCGTTGAACTCCTGATCCTCCTGCCTCTGGTGGACACTCTTGTTGGGACCATTCATGCGTCATCCATGCCGCAAGATTTTAATCAGGAAGTCACAGAGTTTGCAGCTCTTTCGTGATGGTGTGGAACTATCTGCATTATGACTGTTGATACAGGGAAGTGCCCTGTCGCTTTCCTCTTGGGTATGTTGCTTATAACAGAATCTTCTTTACATTCCTGATCATTGCAGACACTTACCAGAGTATTTCTTACCACCTTGTAGTTAATTTTTTAAACATTTAGACATTTGATCAATGAAAAATGTTACTTTAGTATGAAGGCTTTTACGTGAATTGACTTTTACTCTTTCTCCAGCCAAAAGAGGCAACGTGTTTTTTTTCTCTGATTTGATGAATAAAACATATCCCATACTAAAATAGATCCCTTGTTTATATTATGCTAGCTTCAGAGTCTTTCATCTAATATTTGCTCTGTTCCATCCATTTTCTGCCCCTGCTTTCAAAGCTACATATTTCTGATCATCCTGTCACAGAATACATTCTACCATACTAACTGCCTGTGGCAGTAAGTTACATGTCACAGGCCTGCGACAGGAAGTTTTCTAAACTCTTGCCACTCTCTCTTTCCTACTTACACGGTTCTGATCTGAAATGATTTATAAATTCTAATCTTATCATTATAGATACGTAGAGAGAGAATGTGATTTAAAAACAAACATGACTAAGCATATCTCATTTGAGAGTGGCTAAGCTATGTTTAGGAAACTCAGGTCCTTGAAAAATATTTCTCTAGCTTTCATTTCATCCATGGTATACACAGTGTTGCCTGCTGTGCAACCTTGGCAGTTCCACGCTGCTAAATCATCATTCCATCGTTGATGACCCTCTCTGGACTATGTTTTTTCTTAAATAACAAGGCAGGGATTTGTGAACTTAAAGGATTATTTTCTAAATGGAAAGCATGAAGAAAGCTTCTATTTGAATGAAATATTTTAAATTCACTGTCTTAAAATGGTCCTTCAATTAATTTATTGGATTATTCATAAAGAAATTAAATATTAGCATAATAAGTACTGTACGGCTATTTGACATTAATAATTCTAAAACTAACATTTTCTTCTGTCCATCTCCCAAGTAGTAGCCTATAATTCTCTTAAGTATATAGGAGTTCCTTAAAAAATCAGGTAAACAAAATAGAAATTGTTAACTTACAAGAAATATGCTTCAGATCCATTTACTTGGCTTTTTGAAGGCCCATGTACTAGAAGAGAATGTGACTTACTCAGGGTTATCAAAGTCAGCTTACTATGGAGATACCTGGTACCCATGCTTGTCTCGGGGCTAGCAATAGGAGACTGGGTAAAGAAAGTATAGTATGTTTACAGATACAAAAAAACCAAAATCACATCCATTGCAAGACAATGGATGCAAATGAGATCACTGCATTAGGTGAAATAAATCAGACTCCTGAGGGCAGTAGTGCCTATTTTCTTCCTTTGTGTGTGGAATATGCAAAAACTAACAGCATGAAAGGAGAAGGACGTATGTTGGAGATGAGACGTGCTGTCCCCACACATGGACGTGTCACCTTGGTTCACATAAGAGGGCCTGGGTCAACAGTCGCTGTCTTCATAGACTCAGGACCTTGTAGCTGCTCAGTCCGTGAAGAGCGATTTCCCATTGTCCCAACCTGACACTTAAGGTTGGAGGAGTCAAGGATCCACTGCCTTTAGTCCACGCTAGAAACCACAAGAAACTGAGTTCCGGTTTCAACAACGAATGTGTTGGCGGCAGCAGCAGGAGCAGCAGTGGGAGAGATGGATTTGCAAGTAGCTTAGATGATCTCAGCTGCAACACCAAGACACCAAGCAACAAAGCAGAGTGCAGACCTTTTCCCATGCACTGCCTTTGACATGACTGCCACAGACACTGCCTGCACATCGGGAATGCCGTCCTGCTTCAAAGACCCCATGGAAAGCTAGAGAGATGGCTCAGGGGTTAAGACTTTGTCTCCCAAGCAGAAGGTCCTGAGTTCAGATCCCAGGTCCCAGATAAAAATGCCAGGCGGAAATGGTGGTGGCCTGCACTTCCAGCTCTAGTGGGCAGAACCTGGGGTAATCCCAGAGCTAAGCAAGGAGGAGGTAGAAGCAATCTAGGATGATTCCAGAAGTCACCCTTGGTTCTCCACAAGGGTACACAGTGCCCTTTGATACACACACACATTCATACAAAGAGATGAAAACACACACGCACACACAAAAAAACTGACTGAATAAATTAATTGATTAATTAATTAATTAAAGATGGAGCCTCTCTGGAGGAAGCAGGTCACTGGGGACAGATCTTGAGGTATTTATAACCTGGCCCTTCTTCTTGTGTGCTCTCCTGCTTCCTGACGACAGTGAGCAGCCAGCTCTTCCTCCGGACACCATGTGCCCTGGTGGATAGATCTCCAGTTCTCACACTACGAGTCCAAAACAAATCCTGCCCTTAAATGGTGGTCAGATGTGTGGTCAAAGCAACAATAGTACTTACTGCAGTTGGTAGTATAAAGCACTACCTATACTTTGGTTTTTATTATTAACCCATATAATAGCATTTTAAGCGAGACCAATATTGCATACAGTTTGAACAGTATACTTACCTCATTTATTTTTCATTTTCAAGCATTGTATTACTATGTTTCCTAATATTATTTATTCAGTACTCTATCAATTAATTTATCACGAGTTACACCAAGGACAATGTCTTTGTAGCTTATACAGTATTTCGTTGGCCTGGATGGGAATTTAAAGACTAACCATTTTCTGTAGACCACATTAGCTCATGCATAAAGCACATGTCTGTGGAACTTTGGTCCTAATTCTGTGCTCTGGAGGAAAGAGGTAAAGATTTGAGGAAAAATAGGAGCAAAGCAACAATAAGCAGCCAGATGAAGGAGGAGCATAATTAGCATAATTTCAGTGAAAGACTGCAAACCGCTTTCTGATAAGCTATTAATGGGAAAGAATTTCTAAAAGCAAAGCCAATCAATCATAAAACATCTTTTAAGAGCAAGTGACCCCATGGGAATGATCAGACCCCAGAAACCTGGCCTTCCCTCTTCCCCTTTAACGAGATATTGACCGGGATGCCTCAATTCTTCCCCGGACGATAATGTTCCAGGGCTATTCAGAATTCTTTCAAGCTTTAAATGTCAGAGTTTTGCATAGAAAAAAAGCATATGTTGTAAGATAATGAGACACAGAGATGTAAAGTACACAGTGTACACTTGAGTTATGGATCATGCATTATAATCTGCTATCCCACCAATGTTGTGTATGCCTTGATAACATGTGTGCAGCATATTTTTGGATTTAATACAAATAAGTAAAAAAAAATATGAGGGAAAAGAATCCTTTTCTAATTTCCTGTTCTTCTGTGCCAAGTGTTTCTGACTAGGGTAGCAGTACATGTCTAACATGAAAAGAAATGTTTTCAAAGGCTGTAAGCAGGCCATAGCGCTCTCTATCTCTCTCTCTCTCTCTCCATACCAGAAGGTATTTGGGTGTATATCCATATGGAGGCCCAAGGTTAACTTGTGGATTCATCCTGGATTGTTCTACCTCTTTATTGCTTTGTTCTGGGACTTCACGTGCTTTACCTTCCAGGGCAAGAAGTTCAGGCCACAGCCATTTCTGTCTGGCGCTTTACATGGGATCTGGGATCTGAACTCGCATCCTTTGGCCCGGGAGGCCAAGGCTCACATGTCACCAGCCCAGGCCACTCTCCTTCAATGGAATCACAAGTCCTTGAGTATTCTCCATGGGACCCATGGCCAGCACTCATGGGGGGCTGTGAAAAGGTAGAGAGGGGATGATTCACAGCAGAGCGAACAGGTACCCCGGGAAGCAGCTTATGCAAGAGGAAGATGGAGCAAAACACAGACTCTCAGAAATGAGGCATTTGTGTATCCCACCCAAGTGAGGACTGTGAGACCAGGTCTGCAGACACGGGCCTTGCTTTGCCCTGTTGCTCTGGTGGGACAACACTGGGTGTGTGGGAGGAATGAGAGGTGACTCTGTACAGCGGCTTCGCAGGCCTGAGCCACGCCAACTTTGGGCATGGGTAGCGATCATGTGCTGTTAACACTGGCAAACGTGGCATTGCATTTTGATCTCTCTCTTTGATTTGCATGTAAAGTGATGAACAAGCTGTATCTTGAAGAAGTATTATTGAGGATGTATACATGAGACATCTAGCATAATAACCAATGATGCTTATTTATTTTGCTCTGTCCTCTGTTCAGTGGGGTGGACAAACTGGCCGTGCTATCAGCGACTCAAGATTCTACCAGCATGAGAGTGTTTGTCCTTAATATGCAAGCATGTTTTCTTTTGATGTTTAAAACAATCCTTTATCTGTTGCTTTATGCGCTTGATGGTCTATGTAACAAGACCTGTTCTCTCAGGTTTCTGCCTCTGAGACTTCTACAGTGACTGACTATACTTTGAATTGTGAGCTAAAGTAAACCCTTTCTCTCCCAACCATGAAAATTCTTAAAACTTAAACTTTCAGGGCTGGAGAGATAGCTCCGGGGTTAAGACTGTGGCTGGAAACCAGGAAGGTCCTGAGTTTGGATCCTGGATGCCACGTAAAAGTGCCAGGCAGAAGGGAGCAGCCTGCACTTCTGGCCTTGGCAGGCAGAGCCTGGGAAATCCCAGAGCGAAGCAAAAAGGAGGTAAAAGCAATCCAGGATGATTCCTGAGGTGACCCCCCCACACACACACACACACTTCCAAGAGTGAAATGACAGAGCAAGAGAATTTAAAACTGAGTACCTTATTTCAGACGAGGTGAAGTGAATATACTTTTCAAAGTTAAATACTGAAATTAACCCTTTACAAATCCCGAGCTATCGACCCTGGTACCTACAACTGATTGTAAGTCTCATGGCATAGTGTCAGCTGTCAGGCTAGATAATATCTATGAAGCAATGACTTTCATCCACAAGCACAAAGGAAATCCAAGCATACATATACATGCCCTCCACACGTACTTAGCCAGAGAAGTGTTCGGCCATCTAGACTCTGCTCATCCTGTTGCTTGATGCCATATTTTCTCCAGACATGTAGCAATTCACAAGCAGGGTGGCTCTGTTTAGCATCTGTTAAATACAGTCTCATTGTCTGTGTCAGAGTTTGCAAACCACCTGAGGATCACCCAAGGGATCACCCCAGGGTTGAAGCATGACTGGCAGGTAAAAGGGCTGGAAGGAAGCCCCTGCCAGGATCCTTTGACCAACCCTCTGCTACAGTCTAGATCTTCACAGCCCTACAGTTTAAAAGACTCGCCCCATTTGAAGGATAAAGGAGCTTTGTTTGTTGGAAATACATGAGCTCAGTCAAGTGTGGTGTTACATGCCTGCGATTCCAACACCTGGGCGGGCGGCTGAGGCAGGATTGAGGTCAGCAGACTGCATCATAAGCAGATCGTCTTAAAAGGGAAAGTTGGAAAGTTGAGAGAAAGGGGAGGGGAAAGACAGAGACAGAGGGGGAGAAAAGATAGAAGAATTTATACAGGTGTCTGCAGAAAGAAATTGTGGTCCTTCTTCACTCCCAGATCTTTCTAGCCACTGCTCTCCTCAGGCTGGCAGGAAATCTGGCTGGATTCCGTGGCGGCGCTAGCAATGTCGGTTGTCTAATAACAGAAGCATCACAGCTAAGTTGAACGTCTTCCCCTTGCCACTCATCTCTGTCTCAGGACAGATAACTAACTGCACAGTGCTTTCTTTTCAGTTTCCTCTTTATTTCCTGGCGCCTTTGAAACCGGGTGCCATGAGATTGGGATGGGGAGCAGGGAGGATTACCCCAGAACACCCAGACAGTAGATGGCCTATTTACTGTAGCTGCTTCAAGTGCTGCCCCTCACACGCGCTTCTTGACTTCCAGATGGGGACGAAGGAGAGGTGCCAAGATGTGAATGGGTGAGGTGCGTGGCAGTGGCCAGAGGAAGACAGGATGGAGAGCAGCAGATGGAATGGTGGGGGTGGGGCTGGCAGGCAGGATGGGGGTGACAGGAGGGATGGGGGTGACAGGTGGGATGAGGGCAAGGTAGGTGGCATGTAGGATGGAGAAGTAGGTGGCAGGTCATTCACATAGCTGCTGCTGATACATTTCCAGTACTTGACACAACTGTGTGCGTATAGCACCGCAGGTCCCCAGGGAGAACCACTCGCTGCATCCACATACCCGATCCCTTAGATGCAGAACATGGGACTAGCATTTGCTATGTATATAAATATTATAAGAACCAACAAGAACAACAAGAAAAGAAATATTATGATAAGAACTAACAAGGACAATAAGAGATTACCCAGGACAATTGAGAAAGGACAAGGATTGTGTGTCACCAGCAGGAAGGAAGTGAACAAAGTCAAGTTCGACCATGAAGGACAGGCAACGTCCACAGGAGTTTTCTGTTCAGCAGAGGACACATGGCCCATGTAGATTAACAAGGGCACATGCAGCTGAACGGTCACACTATGGTACAATAACACAAAGAATTTGTCCCTTTGTCCTCACACATCGGCACCCTGCAGCCTCCTCTCGGAAAGCAAGGAAGCTAAAGCCACATCCCTCACCTGCAGGATTCTGCTCACCTGCAGGTTACAGACATAAAACACACCTCGAAGAAAAGACCTCTGTGGAAAATGCTTGATGTTCCTTGTTCCCATTTACTTCCTGCAAACTTTAACCTAGTTTTTCATGAAAGTGACTGTAAATCGCCTAAAAAGCTTTGCTTTATACGTGTAATAGAAATGTGGGGACCAGTGACTTGCTGTCTACATGTCACAGGGGTTGAGAGGGGTGGGTTTATTTTTAGCAGGCTTCCTATGCTTGAACAGAACTGAGAGTTACCAGACAAGATAGAACAACACTTTAGTGACCGGTACCAAAGTTACAATGGTGGAAGTGTGTTCTGGCTGAATTCTTGTCTGTTCTATCCAGTCATTTAGGAAATCGCCCTAAATATCCCCATAATAACTGTTTGGGGGACCCTCAAATAGTTGACATGTTGCTCTTGTGAGCACCAGCATGTACTTGGGCCTCATAGCACGTGTGCTGTGTTCCTTTCCTGACCAGTCTCCCCAAGAGATGCCCACTGCTCACTGTCTCCCTGAAACCAGCAAAGGTGCCCACTGTCTCCCTCCTTCATTCACGCCCAGTACCATACCCAGCACCCCAGAGCATACTGCATACCAGTGCACAAAGCCTCCCAAAGAGGTTCCCTCATGCATCTCTTACCTTCTGCTGCCATCCTGAAGGAGGCCTTCCATGCCTAGAAGCTTCCACATATCTCCACAGGATCCCAGGGCATCTGGGCCGAGGGTTCTCTGCTTCAAAAGAGATTATAACCTGCAAAGATGCACCCCGCCGCTTCCCCGCCTCCACAAGGCCCCAGACCTGTGCACTTCAGGGCACACACTCTGCTTTCATTTGCTGTTAACTAAAATGTCCATTTAGGTAGCTTGACTCAAAACCTTTGCTGGCTTGTTCCAAAAGGGAACTGCAGCCTGCACCTTGCGGGAGATAGAAACTGTTGAAATTTTAAAACACTGGTTGTTACAGCTTCTGCCTGTCAGGGGAAAACAAGGGCACACTGGAGAGCCATCTCTCCGACGGAACGCATCCACAGACCAGCAACAAACGCACGCTGGCTCTGCTGAGGACAGAGAAGTCTCGGGAGGTCCCCTGGGAGCCGAGCTCCTCTGCCTGCTGACCTGTCTCTGACTCTTCAGGATCTGGACCAGATGAATTCTACACTGTGCGTTTGTTTTCATCCATTCGTCCTCCCTCCCTCCCTCCCTCTCTTTCTTCGTATCCTATGGTAACCCTGACAGTGAGCCAAGATTTGCTGATGCTGCATGGTGTGATGGCATGATTGGTGTGATAGTATGTGTGGTGTGATAGCATGTGTGGCGATAGCATGTGTGGTGTGATAGCATGTGTGGTGTGATAGTGTGTGTGATGTGATGGCATGTGTGGGATGCACTGGGCACATCCTGTGTTCAGAGTCAAAGCTGTAGTAGATAGAATTCCACAGCACACCACAAGCCAGAAGTATTATGTCACCTTGGATTCCCTCATGCTTGATGTGTGTGTGTGTGTGTGTGTGTGTGTGTGTGTGTGTGTGTGTGTAGTAGAGGGCAACTGAGTGTGCTTGCCTGTGGAAACCCAACAGTGACGTCAGGAATCATCCTAGATTGCCCTTCCTCTCTGGGGATTCCTAGACTCTACCTTCCAAAGTTGGAATTACCGGTTGCGGCCATATTAGCCAAGCATTTTTATGTGGGAATCTTGGGATCTGAACGCAGAATCCTTTTACTTGTGAAGCAAAGGTTTTAACCATCCCAATCACTACATATTTGATTTTTTAATTAACTTTCATTTATTGGGCATTCGAGACCCTGTCACTGTTGCTGCTTTTGCCATCCCCCTCCCCTGCTTTTAGTCACATGATCCCACATGGGGTTGTGACCCACCATTGATTATTGGGGGTTTAAATTAGCCACTGTGGGAAGGTGTGGACCTACAGAAAATAAACGCATTTCATTTTCTCCCTCTGGCAGTAACTGGCAGCACCTCCCACGGTGACAGCAGCACACAGATCCCTTCTCCCTGCCTCCTTCCTTAGCGTCCCACACATGCCCGTCGTTCCTCCATTCAACGTACTACAGACCCTTCGGCCACTGAAGAAATTTTGTTCAGGTGTTGATAGGGAAGGACAGGACAGGCAACAGAAGGAAGGCAGCAGAAACAGCGGGCTGGACAGAAGCAGCGGGAAGCTGAGACCCTGATAAGGTTCACTTACTAGAGTGCATGGGAAGGAGAACAGTGAGGACCTTGCAGATCCCATGGCGGAATGATAGCATTCTTGTCTTTGGCAATTGTTCACACATGATACACAATAAACATATAATGTATAGTTGGACCTACTTAGAAATATATATATATACACAATTTACATATACTTAATGAAAATGTGAACTGGAACACTCTTTGTTTGATAAAAAAAGTCTTTTCATTTGGTGCATAGTCTCAGAACTAAAACACCAAGAAGGAGACGTGGCCTTGATGTGAACGGTTAGCAATTAATGTAAAATGACTCTGTCCTTCTTCCTTGCATGTGCTTTCAGTGTCTGAAAATGTGAGTGTAATTAAAATAGGTATAAACTCAAGGATTGCTGTAGCTACACCAGGGTCAGCCAGATTTCAGAATTTCCATGGTTCTGGAAGCCCCTAGAGGGAGCACTGTACCCTGCAGTGCAGGCCATCAAAGGGCAGGAGAAGGAAGAATTCAGCCCACGTGGCATCTGCTGGGAGTGGGGACCCCATGACCTTGAATTGGTACCAAGAAGTAATTCTAAAGCCTTCATTGCAAGGGGTCAGCTTTTTAATGAGTAGTTTAGTTGGGTTTCAGTATGGTATTCTAATCACCTGTTTTCTTATCAATTAGAACATGTACAATGTACATTTTGACAGATATTTCAAGGCAGCTATCTATTTCTATTAGATACAACAATTTCAAGTTTTAAAGTCTAAGGATATTGGGAGAGTCTATGGTTATCCAATTTAGGAGGAAAGGTATTCTGTTTTTTCTAACTTGCCCCATACAAAATAATTCTACTCTACAATTTCAAACATTGTCAAATTTTTTAAGTCTTTCTGAAGTTATTAGATTTTGGTAACCTTGACTTTCTTGGATTGCTTACACATATCTGCCCTTTACCAACTACTTTAAAATTGTAACCTACCCCCTCAAATGTGTCAAAAGTATCAACTCCTTCCAACTTCATCAACCACTCTGCAATTTTCAAAGAGTGTTTTGAATATCAACTAGAATATCATCTAGAAAAATCTCACAAACTGTATTTGGCTCTTTCAGACTTCATTTCTATTTTCCTGTGCTTTGATCTTTTCTTTCTTTTGAACTAATTGGTCACTTAGTGAACATCATGTCACTTAGGATTCTGGTCTTGGACCGACTGCCCCTCTCATCCCTGTTTTTATTAAAGGCAAGTGCAGAGAGTGCCAAGACCATGGGCCAGGCTGCTGGGCAGTACCAGAGCCCCATGAGGCCATTCTCCTGAAGGCCAGTGGACAGCCGGGTGCCCCTCACAGGGGACAGCCCCAACCCATCGTCTCCTCTATCTGGAGCCCAGTTCATCAGTGGAGATGTGCTACAGAGGCTACTTGTACTGGACTAAGCCTGAGCCAAGCCACTCAGTGATTTCTAATAAGTGAAGTTATGTGGCCTATGTGGAATCAGATTAAAGCTCGTTGGGGCCTGGGGTGCCAGCAAAGCTCACCCAGAAGACTCCCCAACTGCTCCGCATGCCACATCTTCAGGGCTTCCAAGCGTTCTTCAGCTAAGCTCCATCACTGCTCAGCGGATTAAGGACATGTCCATGCAGCCAGCCATAAGTGTTCTGGAGGAGAATTGAAGTGTGTCCTCTCACTAGCAGCCATGCAGCAGCTAGAAGCCTTGCTTCACACCGCACCTTCCAGTCCATCCCTTGTGCTTGGAGTGTGAGCCAAGACATACCAGAGTCCTAAGTATGTCAATTCTTCTCCACGTGTTCTTTAAACATCTGAGTCCATGCCTTAAATTGCACCAGAGAATCTAACAGCTCTGGACAGCTCCATATCAGATACACAGTCATCCAGGGTCATGGAAAAGAGAGTTAAGGAAGAAATTTGCATTGAGCCCTACTTCTTCACCAATGAGCTCTTCTGCATGTAGCTCACTTTACCTCACCAAAGGATGTGTTACTAATGGAATTTTAGCTCCATCAATCATGGTGCTAATAACGAAAGGAAAATATAGCTCAGTAGTTCATCTTGAAAAGTGGTATGACAGTTGCTAGGAGCAAGGAAACAATGCTTCAACAAGAAGCATTTATGACATTTCAGTGTATGATGTAACATACATGTTAATGATGTGAGGTGGAGACAATGAGTGTAAGCTAACACATAATGGTACCATATACTACCTTCTGCAAAGGGGAGGCAATGTGTTTAGTAAACTAATGCAGAATGGTAACATACACTGCCTTAGGTGGGGTGGAGGCGATGTGTATAAGCTAGTGCAAAATAGTAAATACATCTCATTATGCAAGGGGGAAGCAATTTGTATAGTAAGCTAGTGCAGAATGGTAACATATACCACCTTGTGCCAGGTGGAGGCGGTGTGTGAGCTAATGCACAATGGTAGCACGTATCACCCTTAGCCACAGTTACTTTTCTTTCTTTTGTTGTAAGACAATACTCTGTGCACTGGGAAGAAAGAAGTGTTTATTTGGCTTATGGGCCCAGAAGGGATATAGTCCACACAGGGCATAAATCGCACAGCAGAAGATGTGGCTTATGTCCCAAACAGGAAGCTGTTCAGGTCACTGCAGCCATCATGAGAGCAGAGAGAGCTGGAGCAAGCTAGAAGAAACAGGGTCACGCCTACCTGTGACTTGCCTACCTGTGACTTGCCTTCCTCCAGCAAGGCTCTACCTCTTTAATATTTTTTATTAAATTATTTCGTGTGGTGTGTGTGTGTGTGTGTGTGTGTGTGTGAGAGAGGGTATTGTGTATCCCTGTGGAGGCCCAATGATGACTTCAGGAACCATCCTGGATTGCCTCTAACTCCCTTTTGCTTCACTCTGGGATTTCCCAGGCTCTACCCACCAGGGCTTCTGCCATTTCCCTCTGGCATTTTTAAGTGGGACCTGGGATCCAAACTCTTCTGCTTGTGAGACAGAGCCATCTCTTCAGCCCAAGGCTCTACCTCTTAACAGGTACCACGACTTTCCAAAACATTAACGACAGCTAAAAATATAAGCACAAGAGCCTTTGGGAGCCAACTCACACCAAACCATGGTATCTTGTTTATCCTTGGTTAAACGCACATTGTGGTTAAGATGAGACGCAGTCGTTGGCCAGCAGATCACTAGCGCTGAGCCTTTCACTTAGGGTTTAGTTGATGGTACAAAGCTAACCTGAAAGTATTTTTACTCTCATAGGGGAAAAAATGTCACCTAATACACAAGGCACATTAAGAACAATTATGAAAAGCCAGGCAAGATTATCAATCATGGAAATGATCCGTTTACGTGTTATAACTTTCCACACTAATTGTTAATCATTCCTGTTGCTCTTTTTTTAAGCAAGCCCATTATGCATCTGTCTAAATTATCGATGCTTACTTACCATTAAGGGCTGGAAATAATAAAAATGCTTTTTTTTAAAAAAAATGTTTTATAATTCAGACTCTTCAAGTAGTCTGACAATGGCTTTCTGCATCATTAGTTTAAATTAATCTGCTTTTAACCACGTTTCCAAAGACTAAAATATTAACAGTTGCCATTTGCTACTTAGCCTCAAGTCTGATTCCTCCCTCTGAAAGTTTACCAGAACTTCAGCTCTGTTTCAGATCTTTCCCGCAGGGCCCTGTGCACGTTGCACAGGCAACCAGATCTCTCAGCAGGAACAGCCAGGCCACAAAGGCTCTCCTGGGGGCTTCTTTTTCCATGCTGGGTATTGGTTTGTTTTAAGATGAGTGCAGCCTGTCTTACAGAAATGCAGAAAAATAAAAAAGAGAGGAAACGAAAAACCAAGTGAAAAGCCAACCATGAACTCAAAAGCCCCATGGCCTCTTGCTGTGGGGGCAAAGTTTCAGAAAATGATGGACGAGATTTCTCTCTAAGGCGTCTTTCACTGTGATGGAGAAAATATCTGAGTTAATTAGACACAGAATCCAGTGCTGTTGGGGGTCTGCTGAGCAAAACTATTTGAAAAATTATCTCATCCACGCTCACAAAAGGAAGGTTTCCCCCAGCCTTCCTGAAATATTTAATCAGAACCTTAATTGTTAAAATGTTCAGGGTTGAGTTTGTTATGAATTCAGTTGGCATGACATGGCATGATGGATGGACCCTCTGCACACTCAGAGGCAGCAGCTCCGCGCCACATGCTCGCTGCCCCACACTCAGCTGTGACAGGATCTCTGTGTGTTGTCGTCTTCCACAGTGCATACATGTGGAGGCCTGTGTGGTGTCATCTTCCGCATTGCTGAGATGTGGAGACAAGGCTTGGCTGAGAACTAGCCAAGTGACATCACTCACTATTTCTAGAGTCAATTTCAAGCCAGGTTTCTGTGCTCAACATTCAAACTTTTTTAAAAAAAAATTTTTAAACTTTTTATTTATTTATCTTTGTGTGTGTGTGTGTGTGTGTGTGTGTGTGTGTGTGTGTGTGTATCAAAGGGTATTATGTGGCACTGTGGAGGACCAAAGGTAACTTCAGGAATCATCCTAAATGGCTTCTACCTCCTTTTTGCTTTACTCTGGGATTTCCCAAGCTCTGCCTACCAAGATCAGAAATGTAGGCACTGCCATTTCTGCCTGGCATTTTTACGTGGGACCTGAGATCTGAACTCAGGTTCTTCTACTTGCAAGGCAGAGTCTTAACCCCTGAGCCATCTCTCCAGCCCAATATTCAGATCCTTAAGCACTGCAAGGCTCTTACAGCCTACAGTTGCTGCAGATTACAGTTTCTATAAGCCACCATTCATAAGTGATGTTGGGAGGGTAGTGTTGTTTTGTTTATGGCCTGAAAAGGAGTCTTGCTGTGGGGTTCTAGGCTGGTCTCAGAGCCACAATCTTCCTGCCTCTGCCTCCCAAGTTTTAGATTCCATCCACCCTATCACTCTTGTCCACACATGTGCCCAAGAAACTGTAAGGAGAGGGACCTCTGTGTTAGATGGACAGTGAGAACCATTGCTTATTAACAAGAGCTGGAGACCACACCTGGTGGAGGCTGGGATGGCCCACGTGGCTTCGCGGAGCCTGATTCCAAAGATGACCACCACCACCGGGGTATCAGCAGGTGTGAACTGTGATCTCAAGATTGTCATCCTGGTGACCAGCAGAGTTGGGCCAGGCACAAGGACATGTTCCGCCATCACTTGCATGACCTCCAGCCCGCACTTCTCCCTTGTACCCCTACACAATGAATCAAATGCTGGCTACTGCAACACCTCCCTGTTTGCCATGATGGAGGCAAGCGAGCTGGCTGGGAGTTGTCAGAGCAGCCCAGGAGTCCAGGTGTCTTTGAATCCACATTGTGGAACGTTTCCCAGAGGATGGGACCAGACATATCCACAGCCCAGACAGACAGCAGTGTCAGAAGCGAAGTAAAGATTCCATCAGAGGACAGTAAGGTGAATCCGCAAATCTAATTTGGGTTATTCCCAGCAGAATGGGCAATTTCTGGTAGCTACACCCCTGAGGAAGAACTCTCTTCCAGCAACCACTGACTGTCCATACAACCTAGGGAAGGGTGGAGTCTTGGGAGCCTATCCCTTCCTCCTAGAGGGTTGATAAGCCTCTGCAGGTCTCCTGCGGGTGACCCCAGCTGCTCACAGTGCAAGAAGGATCGTGCCACAGGAGAATGTTCCACAGCAATCTGTCCAGAGCAGAAGAAAAGGATGGGGAGAATTCCATCCTACTTCTATTTTTTCTTTTTCAAATTTTCACCGCCATTTCCACCTGGTATTTTTAACATGGGATCTGGGATTCGAACTCAGGACCTTCTGCTTGTGAGGCAGAGTTTTAACCCCTGGGCCATCTCGCCAGACCTTGTCCTACTTTTAAAAGCGAAGTGTATTTGAGAGGGTGGCATGTTCACCCGTGCCATGGTGAGTGCATGGAGGTCAGAGGTCAGCTTTTGAAAGTCAGTTCTCTCCTTTCGCCATGTGGGCTTCTGGGAATTGAATTCAGGCTCCAGGTTTGATGCAGACTATTTAACTGCTGAGTTCTCTCAGCAGCCTCCTCACCCCACTTTGAAGAGTTTATTTTTTTCAGGGGGAGAACTTGGGGTGGTCTCTACATGAGTCCCCATTCTGCGTGCACAGTGGGTGGTGGGAAAGATGCTCTGAGATTCTGTTTTGTCTGTCGCATGAGTTTATTATTTACTTGAGTCAGATTCGTGTGTGAAACACTCACAGCTCCCAGAAAATATCCCCAAAAGCAGATGCCCCACCTTTGCTTCGGACTCAATTTTTTTTATACAAGAGAATTAGTCCCACTTTTCATTTTCTTTGGCAACAAATAGCCTCATAACATAAAACTGACTTTCGCGAAACATCAGTAAATTTGAAATGCCAGGCGGAGTCCTTCGTCTTGGCAGCTCCGTGCTCTCCTTTCCATTTTAAGGGCTCCAAATGGATGCTTATCTTGTCAGCTTATGCTTTCTTGTACAATAGTTCCCTTGTGTGTACACAAACGGGCGTCCATGATTGAGGATAAATTGACTCCCCTCTTGGAGGACCAAGTCTCCTGCCTGCAAGCACAGCCGGTCCGTGACTGCCCAGGTGACATCCTGTCTCGGGCTTGTTCTTCTGCAGTGACCGCACAGGCAGGTACTTGCACTAGCCAGGAGGCGGGTCTGCTCACTGCTCTCCTTCTGAGGGTCTTTGCTGTGGTTGCTCCCTCTTATGTGAGCCCCAACTCTCCCAACTTGGACCCTGCTCAGTGTCTCAGCTTCAGAGCTGATAGAGGCAGCAGGGATGGGCGCTGGGTAGGAAGGACAGAGGGATGCATTGAAAGTGGGCTTTGAAAGGCGAAACTTGGTGGATAGGTTGATTCTTCCGGTTGTCATCCCTGAAGACTGAGCTGTGTCTTTTCCTGGCCCTTGGAGGGAAGGCGGCATGAGGACCGAGGCCTCTGGATGCCTGCATGGCCACGCTGCGTCTTTTCCGTGATTTGTATTTCTTTTTCTTGAGCTCTGGCTTGCCACGCTTAACTCACATGCTTGCTACTAACAGAGGAGAAAGGAGCATTCTGTAATCTCCAGGCATTTTTACTCCCTTGAATGGTGAATTCACTGTAGGTTCATGTGAGTTCTTTTTCTCTTTTTCTGGCATAATTTTGACAATTTATAAATATAAATTTTTAGAGCTCACGATTGACAGAACTTTACTTGCTTCTTCACCAGAAGAAATACTGAGTGGTAGTTTGCACATTTGCCTCCTACTTTTTCAAAGTACTAATGGCAAAGATTTCTGATGTAGAAGTCAAGCCACATGTTTACTCAAGATAGTACGTTTTCGAACATATACATCTACAAAAATATATCCAACAGTATAATTGGAAGATTTTAAATTTTCTGAGTGCTGCAAAGGAGCAAGAGGGAGTTTAACATTCAATGGAATACTATTCAGCTTGGAAAATGAGTGAGATCTGTGTAGAGCCCAGGTGGTCAGCTGCAGATTATACTGCTAAGCAGGGAAAACCGAGATGCAAAAGATGACTGACCTGTGCTGTGTCACTGTGTGGGAGTCTTATTCAGCTGCAGAGAGTGTCGGGGCCGGGGTCAGATCAGCAGCTACAGCGTACGTCCCGCAGTGAGGGATGCTGTAAGGAGGAGCGTGCTCGGGGCAGGAGCTCAGGACAGAAGGTAGTGTCATCTCACAGTGGAGGGGTCCCCCTGTAGGCTGATGGGACACCGGAAGCCTCAAACATCCAAGACAGCACGTAGAGAGCAAGGAAGAGACACGAGGGTATCCTTCTACAGCACGGCTCCTTCAGAGCCAGGCCAGGCGGTCAGCGGGTCCACACACAGCAGTCAGGGTCTTCTTGGGGGAGCTGCTGGTGTGTTGGTGGCCACCTGGTGAGTCACACACCCAGGGCCCTGAACTGCACCTAGACATCTCAGAGAAAGCAAGCTGGCACCCTGTATTCTGTTGCCATCTGTTTTTCCCTGTGTTCTACTAGTGTAAGGAGAAACATGGCACAGACCACCTCAACCTCGCGGCCAGAGTTGAAGCCCTGGGACAGACACAGGGCATATGTCTCCTGAGGTGAAACAAAGTCAGTCCAAAATGAAGGGTGCTGCCCACTAAAACTGGCTTGTGTCCATCAGAAAATCTCAGGGTGAAACAAGCACAGGAGCTAGTTCAGCCCCCAGGACACCGGAGAACCAGCCTGGGCAGAGCTGAGCTGGAGCATTGTTAGGTGTGGCATCAGAGTGTAAATGACACTCACCAGACCTGTCCAGTCTGCTCCGTGCGCCACACATGTCCCAGGATAGCGATGAATGCGTCCTAGCATGTGTCCGGACACACCCACGCCTGAACATCAGACACCAGCATCAGTTCAGTGTAAATAATTTCTTCCATACCTGATGACAGAATCTTCTTGATAGT
Organism: Typhlomys cinereus; assembly: GCA_023101885.1. NCBI lineage: Eukaryota > Metazoa > Chordata > Mammalia > Rodentia > Platacanthomyidae > Typhlomys > Typhlomys cinereus. The sequence continues at coordinate 9,602,902 of JALPQD010000024.1, read as the reverse complement.
CCCCGATTTGTCAAACAGTGCTGCGAGGGGACTCTGCTGTTAGCAGGCAGGCATTACACATGTAAGCGATGCTCTGGAAGACACCTCGTCATCCATGAGGATTCTGCCAGCCCTGGTGTGAACGCCAATGGCATGTCCGGCGTGTGGCAGCAAAGACAGACCTCTGCGTGGGGGCTCCGGCTCCAGCTGGCCTCTGTCTGGCTCCGGCTTTTCCTCCCCGTAGGAACTGATCTTGTCTCATGCCCTCCTCCGTCGCCTTCTGTTATTGAAAAGCGGTGGCGCCAAGGGCCTGAGTGTTCCATTTGGCTGAGAAAGAGACGTGTCCCCTCTGTCCGTGTCCTGGGGGTGAAGGACTCTGACTTCTCCTCTCTCCAGTTTTTACGTCCAGATTTCCACTTGCCTTCCAGCGTGGTGTCTGGGCAGCAGGTGCCTGACCTCTTCCCAGCTCCACAGAAATGATGTGATCCAGATTTCAGTGGCTTCTTATTTGAGCACTGCGGAGCCGTCTCCACTGATTCCCTTATCTTTGTTGATAGCCCCCTCCCCAGTATCACAAGGCTAGGTGAGCAGGATTCTTATTGGAAAGACAAAACCCTCATGTCCAGGGAAACAGGGTATCTTCTTGTGTGCTATGCATTTAGGATTTATGTTTCCTTTTGTGGATTGTAGTCCTGTGCCCTGTTTCCCTGTATCACCAGGTAGTACTCCACACAGAATCACACTTGAAATCCAAGGACGGTCATGACAGTAATTGAGTTGGGATAGCTGTAGCTTTTCCAGCTTCTGTCTGGATTCAGATTCCCACTTGTATTGGGTGGGAGACTTTGTCAAGTATAACTATCACTATTAACCATCATCATCATCACCATCATCATCCTGCAGCGCTTGGCTCTCATCTATGCCTGACATAATAAGCCAGTCCTGGGGTGTTAACACCACAGGCTTTTTGTTCCATTCCCTTCTGGATGCCCAGCTGGCTCGAACCAACCAGAAGTAGTGCAGCCCACAGAGGGGAAAGGAAGCAGTGGAGAGGACTGGAGTTTGGGGTGAGGGACAAAGGACAGGCTTCCAAGACCCAGGCAGAGCCACCGCCAAGGGCGCTTTCCCTCTTGTCACTACAAGGTGTCAGAGATCCACATGTGGAGATTCTTGTTCATGAACTTGTACAACTCTTGAGGGTATGCTAGAATTTTCCAAGTGAGCTTTACAGCCCTGGCTTCCCATTTCCCTTCCAAAGACACTCGCTTTGGGGGGCCTTACCCACTCCGGTTATGCCTCATTTCCCTTTGTCATTTTTTCCAATGGGACTTCATTTTTCATTTTAGTGTCTTGCATTAACTGCCCCAGGGACATCTAAAAATGCGTCCGCAGTCCTAATTTTCAGACCTAGGCTGTGTATGAAAAAGCCTTTCATTTAGCACCTCAGAATGACATGTAAATAGAGTACCTGTGGTTTGGGGGTGGATTTTGAGTATGGTTTTTTTTAAGGTATTCAAAATTTAGTGTTTGTGGAATGAGGTTATTATGGAGAGCTCAGGATGGCTGTAAATTCAAATTGATTTGAAACCATATTGCATGCCTTTGGGAGATGCTCAGCCATTTTCCTCGCAGTTTCCCCCCTTCCAATATCATATCATTAAGGTAATAATGTTGTCTGCCAGAATTTGTTGTGATGAGCAGATGGATTGCTAATATTTTGCTGATTGATTCCTCGCTCAGCTATGCTATAAAACTTAATTGATGACTCTGCTATCAACGGTTTAAGTGGTACCTACTGAGCTCATTCTTGGGAACCCTGTGTGACTGCTACCCATATGCCTGGCTCTTCATTTCAACTGCATTTTGGAAACACATTTCATTATTAGTAGTGCATTCTTGTGAACATGTGCCATGCTCTAAAATTATTCCCTGGGGTAGAGAGGTACTTTCAAAAGTTCTGGCTCCATATCTGACATGTATTCTGTCAGGCATGTTGTTATGCAGTGTTTTCCTCTATATTCTTAGACTTGAAGAAAGGACGCTGTGGTCCTTGTCTAATGTGACATAGTTCAGTTTCCACCGGGCACCTTTTCTTTCATAATGTTTTCACATGACCACTTGCTATATGTAGGTATATGTAAGTATAAGTTTGAAAGGAAGCTCTGATGCATTTGATAGTGATTCTAAGAGAAATTCACTGAGATGGTTCCTCTTTTCTGTTGCTATGAGAGGACACTGAAAGTCAAGCAACTTAAGGGAGAAAGGGAGGTTTATTCAGCTTATTGCTCCAGAGGGGAGATACAGTTGGCATGGCTGGCCGAAGCTGGAGGCAGGTTAAGTTATGGCAGACATTTTGGAGCTGAAAGCTGTAAGACTTGCTGTGAAAAAGCTGATTTCCCTGGGAGGTAGGGTAGGACTAATCTACTTTAAGGGCCAACCCCCCTGCCCCCTGTGGCAGCCTTCCTCCAGGAAGGCTCTACCTCTCAAAGGTGCCATGGCTTTCCCGAACACATAAGATTGTTGGGGGGGACACTTCTTTTTTAATATTTTATTTATTTATTTTATGTGTGCATATGTGTATCAAAGGATGTATGTTTCTTGGAGGACCAAGGATGACTTCAGGAATTATTCTGGATTGCTTCTACCTCTTTCTTGGCTTCCCTCTGGGATTTCCCAGGCTCCACCCACCAGAGCTGGAAGTGCAGGCCTCTGCCATTTCCACCTGGCATTTTTACCTGGGACCTGGGATCCAAACTCCATACCTTCTGCTTGTGAGACAGAGTCTTAACCCCTGAGCCATCTGTCTAGCCTGTGGAAGACACTTTTCAAACCATGACATACACTAACAATATTGTGTACACATTTGACATGACTAGGCATAATGGTGGATGTCTGTCGCCCTAGTACTTGGGAGGTAGAGGTGAGAAGATCAGTAATTCAAGGTTACCTCCAGATACATAACAAGTTCTAGACTTCCCGGGGTCACATGGCACCTTATCTCAAAAAAATAGTATAGGTGTATTTTAATATACCTTTCTAGTTTTAATTAATCTTTGCATATAATATGTCAGAATCAGCATATAGTGTGAAGAGATGTCTGTCTACTGGCTCTTATTTTAATTTCTTGCAGGGTTTTAAAGTTCTACAATTATAGGCTCATTATGGGATTCACTGCTTTAGAAAACATCAACAGTACACATTCTTCCTCTCTCGTGTGTTCTACCATACTTCTCACTCTAGTTTTTGAAGTTCATTCTTTCCTCCCAAGAAGGTCAGGTTTGATATATTAGCAAAGTCCCCGCAGTTCTGGGTCTTCATCACTTCAAAGCTTAGATGGAGCATTCTATAAATGGGGCCATTGGAGGCTTTGATCTGATGGGGTCCTTCTTCCTTCCAGCGGGGGGTCCAGCTGGGCAGAACGCACCACACAAGGAAGCAAGTGGGGCATTTCCACAGCTGGTTCTCCCTGCTCCTCCTGCAGGGGAAAGAGAGGCAGGCAGACAGACAGAAGATAAGGATTTGAGAGCTTCATTCAGCTGCTTCCCTGCATCTTTTCCACTAAAGAAGGGACAGGTCAACTTGGCAACATCCCCTGGAGGACTCTTAAATGCGTATTCGTAGCTAAAATGAGCTCACCTGGAAAGGCTCCATCTAGTCCATGGTGACCAGGTGACTTTCTAGAGAAGGCAAAGCAATGGAAGAATGGAGTGCTCAGTGGTGGCTAGGCTGTGGGAAGCAGAGACAGGAGGAGGGGTCCTGGGTGGGAGGCGGGGCCCCGGGCAGGGAGGCGGGGCTGTAGGAGTTTCAGGACAGTGAACTTACTCTGTACTTTGATGGAGGACGCCTATCATCACACGTCTCAGCACTGATGCAAAACCGAGAGTGCACACCAAGGTAGACACTGGGCTGTGGGAAACTGTGTCAACCAACAGTCCCAACCTTCCTGGTGTGCGGTACAAGAGTGCAGACTAAGGAGAAAGAGAGCTCTCTGGACCCTCTATGCAGCTTTACTGTGAGTCAACAACTGCTCTGAAAATAACACAACTGAAAAATAGAGTGGCAGTCCTGATGGTGACAGACACAGAGGCAGGCTGCAGGAAAAGCAAGTGACCTACCCAGGCATTGATAATTCAAAAATTATTGTAAGTAGTAAGCAACAATAAGAAATAAATAAGCATGTAATGTGTGATTTATAGTCAAACTTCCAGAAAGTTCAAATGAATCTACAGATACAGGATGGAGGTGAGTGGTTAATTAGGATGAGGATGAATGTGGAGGGGAGTAAGTAGTAAGGTCTCTGGCTGATGGACCATGTGTTCCAGCCTTGGGCCCTGGTGGTGTCTTGCATCACAGGTCCAAGATGTCCTCACTTGCATGTGAACTCACTGCATGCATTGCATTAGCTTCCAGAGAGGCTCAGTAGCAGTGACCCTGTCCCCACTCGACACAAGCCCCTGGTACCAGCATAGAAAGCTGTGTCCAGTCCAACAGGAGCTGGCTGCGGGTTGCATCACGCACTGCTGGGTGACGGGTGCTTAGCTTGTGTTTCACCATGAGACAAACATAGCAATTTGACAAAACATGAATACTTCCTGGTATGCAAACCCGTGAAGGCTTTCATACATGTGGCTCACATAGCCTTCCTTGTTTCATAAAAGAAGTTTCCAGAATGCTAAGAAATCACTTTTGCAAGCATGAGACTCATCAGAATGTCATTTCTATCAGCAACTGAAGCAGATGTTGTTTTCATCATTATTTCTGGGACATGACAGATCACTATAGCAAGGATTCTGAAAGGGGTAAAAGCAGTTAATAGGGAAGCAATTGTGGTATAGACAGGCTATGTATAATTCTATGTTGGAAGTCCTGGGGATTCTTTTTCACCCTTTCCTAAAGCTGCCGAGAATCTGCATATCGTTTGATCAAATGCTTTTGTGTTAAGAGTACAAAATAAGATAGAATGACTTTCATCCTCAAAGGACTCAAAACTGATTGCGGTCTTGAGAAGCATCGCCCAGGCACACCTGCTGGGTTCACACTACTCTTCTCGGAAACATCAGCTGACCCCATAAGTCACTTATTTCCGTGGCATGATTTCCCGGAAGATCCCGTTCACACAGAGGCATTTTGAAGGAATGAAACATACTGGAAATTGACCCTTTGACAAATTCGCACTGCATTTATTTGTAAAGTGATTGGATTTGTCCCGCACTGTCTATTCTCCCGAGACCTCACTGAAGCGCAGAAAACTCATCCAAGTGTGAAGAAACATTGTTTTTTAAGTATTGCAACCTCAGCAGCTACTCAGACAAGCACCTTGGGTGCCAGACTAGAGCACATGCCCAGGGGCAGCTGACTACATCACATGCTGCAGGAAGACACCAGCAGATTAATTTGTGTCCCTCCACCAGACCCGGCAATTTGACAAACCGTGAGCATTTCTGGTGTGCAGAGGTAAGAGGGTTTTCACACACATCATTCCTTGTTTCATAAACAAAGTTCACAAAATATTCATAGACAGATAAATGAATTTCTCATCAGCCATCATTCTTCGAATAAAGATTTAGGACAGTGTATCTGACGTATGTGTAGCAGCAGGAGTTAAGGTTGATGAACAGGTTGGAAATAGTGGTCATGATTTTTGCATCCATAGCTTAGCCCACATGGCAATTAGAATTACTTTAACTGGAAAACACACATTTCCTAAAATACTTACAAGGGAAAGAAAAAGTATAATTTACTTATAGGATCTTGGAATTCCCACATAAATGTCCATTTATGTGTTATTTTAATACAGTCTCTGTGTTTTCATATTTCACATTATTGCTACCCGTGAACTGTTCTGTGAGCTGTGTGGCCTCCACAGGGCTATGAAGGCCATCAAAGCTCAACATCACCTGGCACCCACGTGTTTCAGGATACGGGATGGCCAGCCATGGGCAGGGATTTAGCCATGTTTGCACAGATGGGTTTATATAGACCCAGCCAGGCCATAATAGAGTCACTAGGCCCAGGTGTTGGTGATGGAAAAACAAAAGACTGTAGCCAAAACTTATAACCCACACTGCCCAGCTTGAGTTTCCCCACAGAATTTGGTATAGAGATGCTATTGCAACTGGTGATAAAACCCAAGTCATTTCTGGATTTCTGAAATGAAGTTAGATTCATGCCAGGGAAGAGGCTGAGAAGCCGGGTCCCAGCCTAACTCCACATGTCCTGAGTGATCGAGAAGCCCACTGACTAGGAAGACATGGAAATCATTCCCACCATTCTGCACCTCGTGCCTACAGTACTGACTTAGTACAGGGAGGCCATGGATGTGGCCAGCAGGGACTAGGTACAGAGGCACCATGGGCGTGGCCAGCAGGGACTTAGGTATTATGGGAAAGAAGCTCCTTGGTCACACTACCTGTCCTGGTACAGAAAGGCGCAGACAAGAACATTTCACAAAAGCTGCAAGCTGGGCTGGAGAGGTGGCTCAGGGGTTAAGCCTCCGCTTTGCAGGCGGAAGGTCCTGAGTTCGGATCCCAGATCCCACGTATAGACGCCAGGTGGAAGCGGGGGTGGCCTGCGCTTCTGGTCCTGGTAGGGCGGAGCCTGTGAATCCCGGGGCAGAAGGAGGTGGAGGCAGTCCATGGTGGTTTGCGAATTCGTCCGTGGTTCTACACATACACGGGCACACACACACACACACACACACACACACACACACAGACACACATGCGCGCGCACATACACACGCACATGTGCACAGTTGAATAAATAATAATAATAATAAAAATTAAAAAAAATAGTTTAAAAAAAAAAAAAAAAGAAAAGCTGCAAGCTGCGAGTTGTGTCGAGCTAAGTTGTGGAATAACTTAGACCAAGCTCCTAAGAGCCCAGGGTGCAGGGTAGGTAGGGGCAGAGCTCCAGGTGCCTGCTCTCCATGTCTCTCACTCCAAGCAGAAAGTCATAAGACGCTTTGTTGAGTGACATGAAAGTAATGTTTTCTGGGCTCCCACCACAGTGCAGAAAGAAAAAACATTGCCTAAGCCATCATAGCTAATGAGTACACAGGTGTATGTCTATAATGAAAACAGCACTGTCTAATTACTGCACCCACAAATAGGGAGGGACTTGTCAGTAAAAATAGCCCGCATCAAAGAGGGGGCCACTGGACTGCTTCCATTTTCTCTTTGTTTCTTGCGTCACTTCAGGTTCAGACCAACGCTTACTCTTTTGTGCATACAGAGGTAGACTAGGCTGTTGAGATTTATGAAGTGTTACAGCTGGGAGCTACCTGCTGATTGGAGTCGAATACCTGGGGGGCACATTTTGTGGCTGGGTTGTTTCCAGCGTCACTTCCTTTGGATGCGTGATGATTTAGTTGTTCTCCCCATGTTCATTACAAACAACTTTTTTTTTCTTGAGCAGATTTTATAACCCAGCCATAAATAGCTCCTCCAGGCTAATGTGTGATGTATGAGGTCCTAAGCAAGAGGCATTCAGGAGAGAGGTTCTTTCTCATACTTCTAATTTCCCTTCAAACACAGCATCTAATGCTGTACCCAGTGGTGAACTCGGAAAGCGCCAGAGTACTGGAATAGTTACTGCCCATCTGAAGTTCATAACAAATTGAAAGATTTACTCCCTCAGTAGCCACTGTTCTTCATCAAACTGACGATTACTCATACCAGGTATGCATAAATTTGATTATTAAGAAGAGCTATAAATCGGATTAAAGAAAATGCTGTGTTAGCCACTTTTCATCACTGTGACAAAATGCCGAATGCTAGAGGAAACAACTTAAGAAAGGCAAGATTTATTTTAGCTCTTGAATTCAGAGGTCTTAGTCCATTGATGGATTGGAACTGAGATGAGAAAGAACACACATTTTCTCCCAGACACATCCCCAGAGTCTTCTCTGATCTGGGATTGGTGTGAATAGGTCACACATGACAATGGACTGCGACCTTTGCCTTTGGTGGGCATCTGCATAAAGTCCGGGAAGGTGAAGCGTGTCTTTGCGTGACTGGCCTTTCACATGTTCTAGTCTTATACTACAGTTCCTTGTAATTGATTTGGATAGCTTGCCACTTATTAATCGATAAAGTTATCTTTTGCAAGTGAATACATCATCTATATATTATACAGACTTCTTAAAGTCTTTTTTCCACTGTGGAAAATTTTTAAGTGCAAAGTGTTTTCCTTCATGTCAAGAGATTTATTCAATTTATAACTTCCCATAGTTCTCCCTTTCCCATCACAAGTCTGTGTAAGCTGACGCCTCTCATTGTCCCATCTAGTATCTCTTTACATGTTTCGCTGTTTGTTTTGGCATTTAGATCTCTAAACCATCTGTAATTGTCTATTGCGATGATGAGTGACCAGCTCCTCATGCTAGTTGTTGGCTTGGTGGGCGCTGACATGTGCCCATTATTAAATGTAAAAGCCCAGTCACACTTGAAGCTAAATATCTACTTACAGGTATCTCTGCACTCTCTGTTCTGCTCTGCTAGCTTTATTTAAACATTCCTATGCGAATACTGCATGTCCTTGCCCTTAATAGCTTAGGCTGCTGCAATAAATTGTAATGTCTGCTACTCTGTGGCCCTAGCTCTCATTATTTTAAAAAAAGAAGTCTTATAAATTCATGTGCATTCATTTTTCATGTGATATATTTATTTTAATTAATTTATTTTAATGTTGCAGACATGAATATAGTGAGTTTATTATACTTTACTCCTTAATCCTCAATTCCATACCCCCTCCTTTTTCCTTTACAACCCTTCATCTCCCCTGCCTGACTCCCTCCTGTTTCAAGTTTTTTCACTTGTGTAGCACACTGGATTTCATCTGGCTGTCTTTATGTCATATGCCTGACATGATTCATACTCCAGCAAGAATCTTCTTTGCTTTTCCTTCCCTATCAGCATTCATTCTCATCAGTCTCTCAGGAAGGCGTGGAGTTTCTTGAGATCTTTCCCCTTTCACTGTGACATGTTGCTAGGACAATTTCCATGTAATTCTTGTGAAAGTATACGTATCTGCCATGAAATCGTGTACACCACTGGTCAGGCTCTTAACAATCCTACTGCTCCCTCTTCCACAATGTTCCCTGAGCTTTGGGGTCAGTAAGGCTTAGCTGTCCAGTTCAGGCCCAAACATTTTCTGCATTTTTGCAAGTTGTGCTTTTCTGCTATAAACAACTTCTGTTGTGGAAGTGACATGTTTATTTTAAGCACAGACACAACTTGGTTTAATGTTCTTGGCCCCTGGCCCCTGAGTGTGTTGAAGCGAACACACCAGGAGAAGGCACTTCTGGTCCTGGCCCCAGGGAGCTATGTGAATAGGAAGAATGGTGTTGGCCACAGTGGTGGGTCCTTCTCAAGTTCAGAACACCTTGCCTCTTCATTGGCTCATCTGCATTTTTAAATACGTGCAATAGGTCCCTTTCCCTTCCTGTTGAACACAGGTATTTGCATGTATAGATATTATCTACATTAGAAATGAAGGGTTTTTTTTTCATTTCAGTTCTAACTGAACTTCATTTAAAAATCAATTTTTACCATATAGTTTGCATTTGGCTACTTAAAATTGACCATTAACGTTTATAACTTTTCATTGGGTTAACATAATGTTATCGGGAAGGAAAGATAAATCTGTCATGTTTTTGACACCAATGTTATGTGTCTTTTTTGTTTTCACCAGTGGATTATGCTTTCACTAGTGGGCATTCTCATGTAGAATATGATTACCTAACTTTGGGCAAGGAATTTTATCCGATTTCAGATAGCTTTTGTTTATCATGTTTAATGTCTCATTAATTTTTTCCCAGAGTTTTATTAGGATGGTTTCTAAGTTTGTCAAAGTTTCTAAGGCTTGAGTTTCTAAGGCTTGAGACATCCTCAAAGCTCCTGACAGTGTAAGTTAAAGCGAAAAATCTGAAGGATGCAACTCCTCACGTGTGGAGCTAGAAGCTCCTGTCTCTGAGCGCCCGAAAAAGGTCCATGAGAGTTCCCTTCTGTTGTCTGTGCACCAGGGCTGTGGCTCCTGCCTTCTCTCCCACCTTCCAGAATCCCACCAGCCACCAGAGCAGTGCTAGGTGAGGGTCCCTGCCAGCAGGCTCAGTACCAGGTCACGTGTTAGTGTTTACTGTCGTTTCCTTGCCCTGCCTTCCTGGGTTCTGCTTGGTTTCTGTCTCTCATTTACTGAGCTGTGTGGTACCTCACCTCTGAGATTGATCCTCATCCTTTGTCTCTGTAGCACAACATGCGTTTCTCAAATTTCCAGGAGACTCAGAGAAACGGATCATTTAATGACCAATCCCAATGTCTGAAATGCTTCACAATTTCTTTCATTTATCTCATTGCAAGGATGTGGTATTAACAATGGGACTTTGAAATTGACCACCCACTAGATAATAAATGTATATATGTATATATGTAAATATGTATATATATATATACACACACACAAAGCCTCACAAGTACACACACACATACACATACATATGCATATAATACACATACACTTATGTACAATGGCTGGGTGAGTTTTTAATTATTTCATTTATAGTTATCTCTACTAGCACATAAAAAACCCTATTCACTGTAGCATTTATTTCCCAGTTTTATTTGCCTTCGTTTTCCTGAACGTGTATCGTTCGTAGGTAATTTCACAATCGCACTTCCCTTTCCTCCCTTTCTAATGAAGAAATAAACTAGATGCCGAGAATCGAGGCAGGCGGCAGATGAAGCACCTACTCTTGCTGTTCTCATGTGACTGGAGGGTTTATGACCGTGAGCTGCTGCAGTAAAGAAAACAGGAATAAAAAGGAAGCTTTAAATTCTACTTGCCAAAGAAACAAGGACTTTGGAGAAGGAAAGAAGTTTAGCTTCCAAGTCTAGAGTCATTTAAAATGTTTTAAAGCTAGGGGAGTTTTTTATTGTTCAGTATTTCTCTTTCCCTGTAGCTGAGAGCAAGTTATATTATCATTTTTATGAATTATTGCTACGGAAAGGTATGTTTCTCCTGCACTTTCTGGGCCCAGGCTGGACACTGATGGCACCGTGACCACATTCCTCAGCCCTGTGGTGACAAGAAGGTGACGGCCTCCTTCTGCCACGGCCTGGTTCAGGGAGCAGGCGCCACTTTGACAGCAGCAGCAACATGGGCCTGCCAACTGCAGCAGCAGCAGTTAGCGGGAAGATGCAGACTGCGGGAAGAACTCAGGACCATCTCCCCATGCCACACAGCCCGGGTTCTTAGGAAACGTCCCCCCAACCCTCCACACCATCTCTGCCGGCTCATTCCTCGCAACCCCTTGGGGACTGGAGGAGCGCAGACCCTGAGCATCATAGGGAGGAAATGCCCCACTTCCTTTGTCCTCCATCTACTTGCACATCACTCGGGAGCAAGGTCATCCAGTTCTGTGACCCCAAGAAGCCCTCCCTTCCTGGCTGGAAACATCGAGGAACTAGGATGGCTAAGGATTGAGGGACACCCAGAAGCGGGAAGACAAACTGAGTAAATGGGGGGAGGGGCTAATTAAGGGACCTGGGCAGGTAGGAGGGTAGACGTGTGCTGGGCGGGGGAGGGGGGAGTGTGTCAGAGGCTTCCAATGCCTTCCTCAGGGCATTGTGCGCCTGATCTACTTAATTGCCAAGAACACTGCATGATTAAACAGCTTTCAGCATTTTCTGCCATTGTTGATTAGAATAATGTTTTATGCACATTTAGAAATAAATATGAGATGGTGGCCAGCTTCTAGAGAGTGCCTGGAAAATGCTCAGAATATAATAACTCATCCAGGGATGGTGAGTCATAGTAAATTTTTTAAATTATGACCTGTCTTCTTGGTTCTTGCAAATTATTACCAGCTTGCAGATATTTGTTTATATACCCTCTCTTAGAGGTCAAATCCTGTAACAAAATAGAAAACCAGTGATAGAAGATTAGGAGGAAGGATCCTTTTATAACCACAAAGTATCTTACCATCGCATTTTATCTATTAGAAAACAAGAGTTGGAAAGCTTCGCGTAAACACGAAACTAGGAAAGGTCGTGGTCACCGTGGCAAGCTATCTAGATACTCACCAGGAGAAAAGGCATGTTTGGTTCATTGGTTCAATGCCTCAACTTGGCATCCAAGTGCCTCACAGTTGTTACTTCTGAACCCCTGGAAAGTTCTGGCACCCCTATTCTGACTGTCACCGCTCTCCTGTCCACCTGGTGGGCCATGACTCCAAGCAAATGCACACATCCCTCCTGAAGCCCTCCCAGCCCCACCTCATGCACTCTGGTTCTCTCTCGCCACAGCTCCATGCGAAGCCAATGCATGGTGCCTGCTGGGCTCCGGTCAGGGTTGACTCGGTGCCTCTTCCTTTTCCTGTCTCTCCGGGATTTGTTCACTTTGCGGCCCCTAGTTCAAGTCTGAAAGAAGAGAAAACCTCATGCCTGTTTTAATAAGTAAACAGGGCAAACTGCAACCCAAGAGGAATGAGTATTGATCAGGGTAGAAACTTGGGAACCAATGGGAGAAACATCAGGCATTGCTGGAGCAAAGGTACAGGTGAGTTCACACTTCATGGTTCTCTCTCTCTCTCTCTCTCTCTCTGTCTTTCTAGGTCACCACTGGGATAGGGTGTGGAAGGCACAATTTCCTTTAGCCAGCACACTTTTGTCTGAACAAAGCCATCAAATACATTCATAAAATCTTTTATGTTCTGTGTTGATCAGTTATAACACTGAAGCATTCATTGACTCTTTAGGAGTCCTCCTAGAAATCTGTCCGTGGTGTTTCTCTATTTTTAGAGTAAGCATACCAAAGCAGGTGTGTGACATCTGAGTGACACCTGTCTAGAATCATCTTCTCGCCCAGTGTGCTGGAGAGAGCAACCCTGCAGGCACAGGAGAGGAAGAGGAGGGTGATTAGTTTGGTCAGGTTTTGTTTTGAAGTTTGACTTCAAAAGGCATGTACCATTTCAACTGATCATATTTAGCATGAGACCTATGCAAAGTGGATATACATGATTGCATTTGCAGATATTTCAAGAATATTAATCCTTTTGTTTGGAGTGAAAATATGGCATTTGATTGCTAATAAAAATGACCACATCTAATATTTTAACAGTCATCCTACTAGATTAGTGAGAATTTCAAACTATGCATGAGAATCATCTTCACATATTTCTTACTCTGGAGGTAAAGGAGTGTTTCAAAATTGGAATATTTGCTATATTTCATAATGATTACATAATGTGTGTATTTAACCCTAAAATAGCCCCTGGAGTATCTACACTCTGCTTTTTCTTTAGAGTTAGTAATTGTATGGGATGAGCTGCAAATGCACTAAGTGGATATATGTAGTAATTGTATGGTATGAAATACAAATGCACTAAGTGGATACATGTAGTAATTGTGTGGCATGAAATACATATAAGTGGATATATATAACCTAAAAATAACTTCATGCCTGCCCATTTACCTTAGGTTTTGCCAGCAATTAAGCTTAAGTGCCAAGTGTTGAGGGGACAAGTGTTAGATTTTTCAGAGCCTTTTATTGTAGGATTTCTTTTCAATTTTTCTACCTACTGCGCTTTGGCTGAGGGAACAGACCTAACTCATATTCTTAATCTCATGCGCTTACAAGTGTCGGAAGCAGGACAATAGCTGCTTGTGCAAAGATGACTGTGGCACTTGGCCTAAGGCAGTAATGAAGGCAGAGAGCTGTGGGCTTGTTGGATATTGGAATGGAGCGCCTCTTCTCCATTAGAACGGCTTAAAGCCCTGTGCATGCCTGTGGGAAAGAGAGAGAGAGATTTGTATGTGTTATAGATGTGTGAATGTTAGGATGTGTGACTATATGTATGAGAGTGCATGTCTTTATGTGTATGCCTGTTTGTGTGTGTGTGTGTGTGTGTGTGTGTGTGTGTGCATGTGTGTGTGTGAGAGAGAGAGAGAGAGGCCCACACATACAAAGCATACATTGCTCCTGCTTTCATCAACCCTCCAGGGTCATGGAGTGGGCAAAGGGTCTCCTGAAAGCCGTGGCAGCGGCTAAGGTGCAGACAGGCAGCGACTGACTGTCAACCCTTCTCCGCAGCCCTGATGCGGTTTGACTTTGGGGGAGCGTTGATTTGCTTTCTGCCAATAAACTCTGCGCATTGTCTAGAGGCTGTGCTCACATCTTATTAAGAGCAAACAGACTTACTATCGAACATGATGAGAGACTCATTAACTTTTTAGATTTGATTTGTTAAACTAGGCGTAACCTAATTCTAAAAGTGGCTTTGCTAAATTAACAAAGTCTATGGGTATTATACAATCCAGTCTCTTGCATGATTATTTCAAACCATTATAGATGCACTTACTGGATTTATATGTCACGAAGTGTTTCTCAGCAAAAGCTCAACCCAGGTTTATAGCTACAGGATGGATAAGCAGACATGGTGGTTTTCAGAACTTCTCAGTGCCAGACTGAGGATGTCAGAGTTTGGCTTTTCTTGGCATGTTTCAAATATAACTTGAATACTAATAGTGAAACTTCTTGAGGGCTAATGAGACAATGCTGGCTGCACTGGAGCTCAATAAAGAAGTACTTTCCTAGCGCATCTGCATCTGAGAGAGCTGTGGAGGGTGTGCTGTGTCCCAGAGATCTGGGAGAAAAGGTCACATGACTCTATACCTAGTCATTGTGATGCATCTTGATGTGTGTGTGTAAGATGCTTAGAATTCTTACATTAGCAGTAGGCATGGCCTTGTCTCCTTGGTTCATCTCACTAAGTGTAGAGAGGTACACTGGAGATACTTATGTGGCTTCTCTAAATATAATTTTAAGTTAAACTTTATTTACCATATTCTTTGTGTGTGTATGAGTGTGTATGTGTATGCATACACATGTGTGTGTGTCTGTGTGTGTGTATGTATGATGGCATGTGCATGCCACAGAGCATGTGCGGAGGTCAGAGACAACTTTCACAAGTTGGTTCTCTCCTTCTGCCATGTGGGCTCTGGCCTCAATGATGGGTTTGTGTGGCGAGTACCTTTACTCACTCGGCCCTCTCGCAGGTTGTGTTGGTGTGTGTATAACATACAAGGCAACTGAGTGTACTTGCCATATGCTAATCAGAGGCTACAACTGAAAGTTGGGATCTTCCAGCTCACACTGGCTTTGTCCTGAATGGCACAGCAGGTCGCTCTGCAGCCTTCTTGCTGCTGGTGTCCGTCTGACCCTGGCAGATGTCCTGTATCTCTGGCTTGTCCAGGAAGGTGACAAGAAGCCAAGAGAAAGCAGAAGCTGGGGCCTGGGGATGAGTCTCATCCTCTCCAGGTGTTACCTCTAGAAGAGACTGCATTTCACTCATTGTACCAGCTGTGACCAGAGGGTCCAGTACAGAGCCACAGTAACCTTGCCACCTTCTCCACTGTCCAAGGGCACTGTGTAGCATCTGCCCCGAGTGAGTCCAAGCCTAGAACTCATGTTTCTGTGCCATCGTCATCTCCCAGCTAATATCTTTACTGCATCCCTTCTGCTTAGCTCCTTGTGACCAGTGCCGTTTCTTTGGCAAGATTTTGAGTCACGCAAGTGACCACCTTGGCACGGGTTAGGCACGACATGCAGCCACCACAGCCTTCCCCATGGCAAAGGGCCTCACTTCTGTTTTAGAGTGAAAAAGGCAGTTTTCAGTAACAACGATTGGGGGCTAAGGTAGATTTGACTCATAATATATATAAATATAAAGATACAATAATAAATAAAAAGATACAATGCAGTTTATGCGAAGAATGTCATTCCTGAGTAATGTAAAAAGTGTAACTTTAGGGTGTTCAGTCCAAGCTATTAGGATAAGTGAGAAGTCAGTGTCCACTCATGGTCTTTTCAGTGGACAGGGGCTGGAGGCCCTCAAGTCATTGGTTGGCTACAACAGAGCCCACCGAATAGCGTGTGGTGTTGATGGATGAGCAGTGGATCCTGTAAGTGCTGAAATAGCTGAGTTCCTAGTTCCCGTGCACTTTTCAGTTTTGCTGTTTGACCATTTCTTTGTGTTCTGGAGCCTGTGTTTTTCCTTCTTTGTGCTCGTGAGAAGGGACACAGTGACAGTGGGGTGAGCACAGGAGATGACCAACTTCCAGAGGCCTGAGGCAGCTGAGCCCAGGCTGTTTCCCTGCTGGAATTTTGATTTTCATGAATGTGATGACCCTGAAGTTTGACTCTTCTTGGTTTAGATGACAGATCAGGAACAGTAATCCATGTGTGAGTGTGTCTTGGGTCTCAGGCCAGGAGGAATGCTATTAAGGCATCTAACAGCATCACAGAATGACACCAAGCACATCTTTTAAAGTCTTATTTTTCTCAGGCTTATCTTTAAAAATACTCTGTCATTTAAAAACCAAGCAAAACCAGCCAGTTACTACCATAATTGTCTCTCCTCCACAAATAAAGTCTTCCTCAAGTGAATACATGCATCCCAGTGAAAAGAGCCAGCCGTGTTAGGTGAAGCAGTTCATTTCATTTATTTTCTATTTTTTTAGGGGGTGAATTATTTGTGAACTGGCATTTGTGGGCAGTGGCAGAATTTGTCGATAGGTACTCCTAAAGAATCCTGTGGTCCTCTGCAACATGCCCTCCCCCAGTAAAGTGCTCTGGAATGCTCAGAAGGCCTTCTTATGTCATTGGTATTCCCCCTCCCTGGGTTTGAATGCCAGTTAGAAAGTCCTAGCCCACTGATTGCAAAAGCCAGGAAATGCCTAGATCACTCAGCTAATTAGCCTGGAAGAAAAGACATTTTTACTACTGCTAGACAGTTCCGGGCCTCTCACTCGCTCGCATCTCAAGAGGGAGGCACAGACCACTCCTTTGTCTAGTTTTTCTAGGTCACTAATGACCTTGGAAGATGGAGCTAATGTCTCCCTCCAGAGCATATGGCAGATTTGCTAATTATCCAGCATAATAAAGACTGTGCCCCTGCAGGACCAGAGACAGGCTTGTCCACAGCTCCTTATAGCCCAAATCTCAAATTTCCCCCCTCTCTGGGTCCTCAGCTGCGCCGCCAACCACCCACATGCAGCATGGGGCTAGATGTCCTGGACCCTCACAGACTGTCACACTTCCCCCCCGCCCTGCAGGGACATGCCGTCTTTTGTCTCCCCGTCAGGAATCCTTTGCCTTGCAGCTCATGAGAGGACAAAATCCTCTGATTCTTCCCAGTTCTTGTCAGTTACGTACAGCTACAGGAAAGACAGCCCTTTCCCAAAACTCGGTGAAGAGCATGGTAAAATTCACAAATGAGACAACCTTAATGTGTTAAGTTGGTATTTTACATGTTTTATCATGCCACATGAATTCTTGGAGATTTCTAAATATCTAAATGTGTAAATATAACATTATGTATAAGCATTTACCCTCCCTCCCCCCCGAATAAAGATGACTTGGGATTTATCTGGCTGTTTCGTCTAGTATTAGAACAATTTGTGATTTGTTAGCTGAATGTATACCAGTAGCTTTCTGCAAGCTAAGAAAAAAATATAAGCATGTTCTGTCTATATATCTGTATATAAAAAGCCTTCACAGTGATTTTGCCAACTCAGCCATTTTGGAGGAATTACTTTGTTAGGAATGAGGAGGATTTTTTTCATGTCTGCAAATGCACAAGGCATCTGTAGCCAGCTCACTGTATTTCACGAAGCAGCCATGTCTGCCAAACACTTTGTTTAAGTGGACAGGAATCGTTTCCCTCTTGTTCTCTATGTCATGAATTACCCTTTAAAGGAGTTGCAGCACTGCAAAAGGTTGAGTGGAATGGATAGTGTCACCTGTTCAGAGGACAACGTTAGCCATGTGGCCTGCCTGCAAGTGGAGCCCCGAATCCACAAGCCCCCTTGAGATTGCACCTGGGGTCCACAGTGTGTCTCACACCCATGTAGTCTACAGTGAAGGCTAACAGACTGTGAACAGACTGAAGCTATGAGGGTTTCCTAGGTAAGACAAACACCAATCAACAAGCATCTTGACCCACCCAGCGCTGAGCCCAGCTATTGCTAGTCTAACAAGATCTAAGTGTAATTCTAAAGCGCTCCAGAGCCAGAAGTATCAGATGGCGGAGTGTCCAGCAGGGATTTGCTCTGCCTCATACAGGGAGAGAAAAAAAAAATCAAGTGTTGCTCTAGACCATTTAAGGTTACAATATTAATAATTAGAAATTAAATATTGCCGTTTTTATTTAATAAAACATATCTAAAGCCTAACCTATGCCAGTCAGTATTAACATCCAACAATGATTAGAGAATTTCATAAATTTTCCCAGGGAGAGGGCTAAACCATGACTCATTGGCAAAATTTGCCATGTAATTTACAGATAAAGTCTTATTAGGCACAGCCACATGCACTACGTGCAACCTCAAGTTGGAAGGCACAACAAAGACCATATGATACGCAAAGCCAAAAATGCTTAATATTCCTTATTTGGAACTTTCCATAAAAGTTGACTGACAAGAGGTCTAGACTAAAAGGGAAGCTGTCCACCGCTCCCCACACACACATGCAGCTGTCATGTAGGGTAGATTCAAGAAACAGACAGGATAGACAGAACTCTCAGGCCTGTGACCAGGAAGAAGGGATCTGAGAACCAAGGCGGAAATCAGGAAAGAAGAAAAGTAAGTAAAGAAGAAGTCATGGTTGAGCAAGGAGAATGTGAGCCTGTAGGCAAAGCTAAAATGAAGATGGCCCAGAGGACAAAGCTGGAAGAGGGTCTAAGAGGGCAGCATGTGCTTATTTGACCATCATAGCTACCTGGTGGGGGGCTGGGCAGCCCCGCCTGCCAGGGAATTCTGGGATGCTGGGGCCAAGCAGAAAGGGTGGGCTGAGAGGGAGCCTGACGAGGGCCCCCACCCTCCGCGCAAGTGTGCCCACCTAACATCAGTGAGCACGTATTTGTTTCAGGTGCTTTTCTCCACACTGCAACCAAAGGCCTAAGGAAAGCTGCTTAAGGAGGAAGTGTTTGTCCTGGCTTGGAGCTTGAGGCACATAGTTCATCCTGGTGGGAGGATGGTGGCCCCAGCGAGGCCGCTGGCCACCTCCAGTTCTCTGCTGGGACCAGAGAGGCAAATGCTGGTGTTCAGCTTGCTTTCTCCTTTGTAATCAGTCAGGATCACAGCTGGGGGAACGTGGCACCATGTTTAAGGTGACTCCTCCCGCCTTGCTTGCACACATTGAAAACACGTCACTGACCTACCCAGAGGGCTGTCTCTTGAGTGACTCTACCTGCTTTCAAGTGGGCAGTCAGTATTAACATCAGAGACCCTCCCAGCCTGTTCTCCCAGCTCTCTCTGGAGCTCCCGCCATTCCTTCCCCAGCACACACTGGCTCCGCTGAATGTCACTGTCCAGTGACTCTGTGGAGAAGAAGCCTGGGTCCCCTCCGGGATGCTCAGGGACTTGCTTCCCAGACAAGGGTGGTTTTTTTTTTCCCCTCTTTCTCTCAACGAATTTGATGTTGTCTTATTCCTAACTCACATCTAATGACATTTATCTTCATTTGCCCAAATAGATCACTTACTGCTAAAACGTTAAGGGGTAAGTGGCTAACGGGATCCATCTGTGTGATTGTGGTTCTCATTCTTTCAGGAGTTTTTCTTTAAATGTGGAGCACACCCGACCTCTGACAAGGACACGTCCGTGGCCTTGAGCCTGATCACATCCAACAGTCGCCACATCACATGCATCACGTGCACGGATGTCAGGTAAGACTCTGAGAAGCTTCTCCACCCTACTGTCACCTACAGGTAAACATTCCTCAGAAGCCTCTTGGGTGAGCAGCTGCCCTGCTTCTCTGGTGCCACAGAACCTGGCTACTCTTTAATGTGTGGAACTAATGGCAATTACTTAGTTTTTGGTGTCAAGTGTGAGCACCGAGACAGAAGAGGCAGCATGTCTAAATGTAGTTTGCCTAAATTAATTTTAAAATGTAAATTGACTCCTATCGGTGAATTCTGAAATAAAATTGCAATGACGTCAACCTAAGGAATGGAGTAACAATTTATGAATGCCATTTATTCTTGGACCACATAGCCAGCGCATTTTATTTTTAAAAAAATACTGTCTCCATACACTTTATTTCTTCTGCATATTGCTGGGCTTTCACATGCATTCATATGTCTGCAGTGAAATCATGTAGCTAATGCTGGACCCAGGAATATAAGGAAAGAGACAAAATGCAGCCCAAAGTAAAGGAAAGAGAAACTGAGTTTGTTATAACCTGCACAGCAAGTAGGTAAGAGGCGTCCCTGAACTCTTCACAGATGCAGAGAGTAAAAGAAACCAGCTTCGCTGTGTGTTTTCCCAGGTTGCTTAAGCACACAGATTAGCCCAGGAATTTCTTAGCCAAATGCCATTTGGGTTGCTGAACAAAGCCAGGGATGCCTTGCTGCATGCTGGTAAACATCATTATTCAGCATCATAATTATCCACGCGTCTCTCTTGCCTTTGGGTGGGCTTAGTGGCTCTCTAATGATTGTATGAGTCCTTAGTTGGTGGCTATTGATACTCCTGACAATGTATTCCTGTCCTTTCATAGCTTGGTTTTCGTGTTGACTAAGAGAAGCTTCAATTGTTAGCATCTTTCGATCAAATGTTTTTCCAGGAGTGAAAACGCCGAGTTTTCCTTACACTGCATGGTTAATAGCTGCCCTAGCAGGAAAAGCCACAGGCAGCCTCTCCCCTGCCTTCGGCCAGGCCAGGGTCTGTACAGCATGAGACAGGTGCTGTCACCAGGCAAGAGCGAGGCAGGATGACACTCCTAGTGCTTCGGGAAAGGAACCAGAAAGTGCTATAAGACAAGGCTCCCAGCCCCTCCAATAGCAAGAGGCAAGGAAAAATCACCTTGCAGTTTGCAAAGGGGAAATCAAAACATTTTTCTGTAAGTGAGAGTGAAGCCCGCCAGTCGGTATTTTAAAACTTCCCATGACCACCATTAAAGATGACACTAAAATACAAGTGAGGGTCACATCACCTGTGATAATTACACTTCCATCTGCTGCTGCCAAGCTGCTGCTTCTGTATTAACCACTGGCAGCATCTTTTGCATGAACTGGGCCACTTCCCAGAGACACAGGGAAAGACAGACATGCTGAAAATACAGTGTAGCTGCAATATATTTTGCTATTAGTTTTTTGGGTGCTTTAAGGAACAACACACTCCAGTCAAAATCAAGCATATGTACATGACCAACTGAATGAGGTCTCTTCTGTGAGCAGAGGAATATCTTGATTGAAGGGAACAGAAAGAGCTTACCTTGAAAGGCTTATATGCCAGGATGTCCCAAGTCTGTGAGGGACACTCAGGACCAAGTGTTGTGCTCCAGGACTGTATACTCTAGGGCCATGTGTTGTACTTTGATCATCACCGTTTTGTTTTTCTGCTCCTTAATTTTGAAGTAATTCACCCAGCATGAACCAGAAAACTATGTTAGAATTTGTTTTTACTGTAATGGTTAGGAGCATTGGGGGTTATGTCTTTCTTATTTCTTGATTATGTCAAAATTGTAGCATGTGTTTGTAAAACATGTAATTCATCTTTGTGTACAGCTTTGTGGCAGGATCCTTTAACATGGTATCATGTTCTCTCTGCCATGAACTATCCCATGAAAGTCATTGTAGCAGTTACTCTTAACTATTGCTGTGAGAGCATTCAAAGTCAAGCAACTTAAGGGAGAAAGGGAGATTTATTCAGCTTACAGTTCCAGAGGGGAGATACAGTTTCTCATGGTGGAGGTGGCATGGCTGTCTGGCCAAAGCTGGAGGAGGCTAGGTCACTGCAGACATCTTGGAGGCTGAGAACTGCAGACTGCTTGCTACAAAGGCAGACTTCTCCTGGAGGTAGGGTGGGACTAATCCTCCTCAAGGCCCACCCCCTGTGACCATCTTCCTCCAGAAAGGCTCCACTTCTCAAGGTGCATGACCTTCCCAAACACATGAGACTGTGGGGGACACATTTCAAATCATGACAGTCATCTTAAATAACTGCTGAGAATCTGTCATATGAGATGCTCTGCTGTGTGCCTGTTATAAGCAAGACTGACAACCGTATGCTTTTATGTTGATAAAGATGCCGGTAAGACTTGTAGCACTGATCATATCTCCTACCTAGGCACCTCTGTGAGCTCTGAGGCCGAGGAGCCACCTGAGTGTGATTCTTAGTCACCCACTGACCGACCGCTCATTCCATTTGAGTATGGGGCTATCAGAATGGGAAGAAGCTAGACAAATCTGACATTTCTAAGACTCCCTACTTACTTCCAAATTTCTTTCTAAAAGCAGTACACTACTTTGGGTAATGGCCGTCCAGGTTTGAGAGAACTCTCTTCAGATTCCTGTCCATTCACAAGTCTGTTCAGACTCTCACTCTTGCCTTTGATAAGGGAAATAATCTTATGACCGATACTTGGCTTTTCTATCCCTGATAGATTTAAGCATTCCCCCTTGGTACATTGCATTTGTTGTTGTGAGAGAACAATTCAAGACCTTCTCAACACCAAACCCTTCCATGGGGTAAACATGCAAAATGGGTCTCTTTTCAGAAATACTTTCTTGTTCAGCAGTCATACTACTATTGTGCCCTTCTTGATACAAGGTGTTTTACCTTCTGAGTTTGTGTTTAAATGTGTCTTTGGTCCTTATTTCAAAATTTCATTTTCCCTGAAGGTAAAATCAAAGCTCATAATTAATAATAGATTCTATATAATAGATTCTATTGTTTCTATTTCATGATTGTTTATACTTATATAGGAGTTGATGATATAACATCAATCAAGTTAGTTGTCTCTGGAGATGTTGACTTACTCGCCACTCTCCTTTCTGTTACCTCTTCTCAGACCTGCACAAGCTAAAAACTTTGTTTTGTGGCTTATAGACATATTTTGAATAGGGAGATTAATATGTTTCTCATTTGCTTTTCAAGCAGGTCAATATCACTTGGCTAACTTTTTTAAAAAAACTTTCTTTTTCTCTATTTTTCTGTCTCTCTGTCTCTCTGTCTCTCTGTCTCTCTCTCTCTCTCTCTCTCTCTCTCTCTCTCTCTCTCTCTCTCTCTCTCATGTTTCAGAGGACTCTGTGTCCCAGTGGAGGACTAAAGGTGACTTCAGGAACCATCTCGGATTGTTTCCACCTCCTTTTTACTTCACTCTGGGGTTTCTCAGACTATACCCACCAGGGCCAGAAGTACAGGCTGTTGCTATTTCCACCTGGCATTTTTACATAGAATCTGGGATCCAAACTCAGGACCTTCTGCTTTCAAGGCAGAATCTTAACCCTTGAACCATCTCTCCAGCCTGCATTTAGCTATTTTTTTAACCTTAAGAGAATGGCATAATCTCATTGATCGTTAGCTTGAATATAAAATCCAGGAATTGAAGCC
The DNA here is from genome assembly GCA_023101885.1 of Typhlomys cinereus. Classification (NCBI taxonomy): domain Eukaryota; kingdom Metazoa; phylum Chordata; class Mammalia; order Rodentia; family Platacanthomyidae; genus Typhlomys; species Typhlomys cinereus. Next base: position 9,579,530 of record JALPQD010000024.1, on the reverse strand, counting down.
CATAATCTCAGAGGCTCTGAATGGCTCCCAAGGATGTCACACTGCTCACAGCTGTCTTAGTGGGCCATGCGAGTGGAGGAGATGCTTGCTAGAGGGTCTTTATACTGACAGATATAGACAATGAGGCTTCCCAGCAAAGCACAAGGACAGGGTAAGTAGGACAGGAAGAATGCACTAATCTCCAGTGGGTTTTATGTCTAAATACACACAATTTGTGTCCATTAAGCTTACATTTCAGATCAAGTATTTTCTTGGTGTTAAAGAGCACGGCAAGCCATTAGTGACCCAGAGCAACCTTGCATTTCTGTGATCCTCAGCCTTCCTTCTGTCTCTTCTGTCTGTCTGTGACAATGGCGTGCCCTTCATCGACTCCATTTCTGCTATGCGGTGTGTTCCTCTGAACATACAGCCGCCACCTTTGTTTTGAGGCCATCGGGAGCACCTGTTGTCCGAGGACTCCTTCAGAGCCTGAGGAGGGCGCAGAGAGGGTGACTAGATCCTCACCTGGGGCTCCGGGCTGGCCACACGGAATGCTGCCCCAATTGCACATGCCTGCCCACGTGCTTGTATGTGTTGGGGCTGAGAGGGGCTGGAACACGTGCCCGCTCACGCTTCTGAACATCTGAGGGCTGGGAAGGGCTGGAATGTACATGTGTGAGGGTCCTGTGCAGGTGCTGCCCACATGCCCATGTGCCATGGGGGAAAGGGAGACTCTATATAATAAGCCAAGGCAGCCATGAGGAAGCCACGAGCCATGCTGTGGTGAGCTGCCCCGGCACCTGTCCGTAGCCCTCACTCCGACTCCTGGAAGCAGCCCAATAAACGACTTAGTGGGTCAATCTGGCCAGTTTGGTCTATCAAGAAAGTCCTGTCTGCAGTAGGAAGACAGTCACATGTGGCATCTCCCCAGGAAGAGTCATTCACACAACAGTTTCCTACTGGTGGTCTGAAACTTAGAAGTGAGGATGTAATGAGATATAATGAGATACAATGAGCTGAATAAGAAGCCAGAACCGGAGTCAGACGCAGAAGGGAGGCACAGCCCTGGCAAGTGTGCCAAGGCTGAACTATTCCTGGGTGTCTCAGTTTGACTGGGGTACCAGTCTTGGCCAGGATAGCATGCATGATAGCGGGAAAAAAAGATGCTTTACTTCCCCCCAACCCCCCACACTGCTCCTTCTGAGACCTGCAAGCTGATCTGCAGCTTCCTTCATTCAATGCTGCATGTTCAAAGCCCAAGACAAGCTCACAGGTGGGCATGTCGGTGTGGTCCAAGTCCAGCCTCCAAAAACACATTATAAAACCCGCTTCTTGGCAGGGCATTAAATCTAAGAAGCGACACCATCATGTGACTGGCCTCCAGTCTCCACATAGGACTGTGCTTTTGATGTCTTTGTTGTTTGATATAAATGCTTTTATCATTTTCTTGCCTTCAAATTTATCTTAAAACTCATTCGCTTCTTGAAAAAGTCCTATCATGCCTTGCATATTGAAAAGATTTGCTCGGGCCTGAAGATTAGCTGAGATCTAACCCAAAGTCCATTTGTACTTGATCTGGTATCCCTGGGGGAGAGTGATTTAACTGTCGTTGATAATGTTCTCGTGTGTATCCATCATTCACTTCACAAAGGGAGACTGAAGACCAGGCTGGGGCGGGGGGGGGGGAGCTTAGTTACATCCCCTTTGGGTGCATTCGTTATGTCTTAAGCTTCTCTGTCCAGTTCACAGCTTAATTCTGGTTATACCATACTTGGCATTTCTTCATGATTCAAAAATGAAATTCTTTGTGTATCTGAACTGTTTGAGATGGTACAAGGAGAGTTTAGTCAACTTGACCCTTTTTTAGTATTTTGTGATCATATGAGACCTGGTCGTTCTCTCCAGTGTCTCGGGCTGGGCCACTCACTGTACAATTAATATGACTTATGTCAGCAAGTGGCTTTGTTTCTGAAATTAAAAAGAAAATAGTGGGAAGTGCTTTGCATGTTGCAGCCCAAGCCCTTGTTCGTGCACACAGAGCTGTAGCATTTCCTAGTAGACCCCAGTAATATGTATATTTCCTTGTGATGTGGCATACCAGGGGCAAAGACACCTCACATATTGTGGGGACTGTCTTGGTGTGTTCAGGTTATGCAAAACGGAGCAGAAAAGCAAGTAGTATGGTTCCCTGGTCAAGTATAGTGCATTTATCACACAAGTGCAAGTGTGGTGGAACAGAATGGAAACTTTTCAAGGTGAAAGAGGGGACTTCAAAGATACATCCTCTAGGTCAAAGCCGGCTACTTCACACTGTGCTCCACACCTCATGGGGGAAACTCTGCCAATTCTGAAAGAGGCATCCCCCAACCCTCCCAACCCAGTGCATTCTTGATAGAGAACCGCAAACACACACACACACACACACACACACACACACACACACACACACTTGCAGAAAGTTCATCAGGAAATGTCATAGGTCACTTTCCTGAAACTGACATCCCTGAAGCTTTGTGACTCAACGCTTTTCCATGATAGCAATTGAAAATAACTTGAATTTACATCTTATGGGTGAAGAAATAGAGCCTGAACTATCTGAAAGTTTACATCTCATCATAACATAAAGAGCTTGTTCAGTCAACCATCTACCAACCCAAGTCTTGTGTTTATGTTGTCTTTCTTCCCATCCCTCCTTACCCTCTTCACGGGGTCCTGAATTGTCTGTGTGGTGAAAGGCAAGGCTCCTTGGAAGGCTGGAAAATGGATTTGCATGCAGAAGGGGAAAAGGCCAGATCTTAGCTACAGAGGCAGGGCAGAGCCAGATCTGCTGCTGTGTGTCCCTGTCATCGTAAGAAAGTCACAGCTGGAGAAAACAGGGCTGCTACACAGAGTGGGCTCTGTGGAGCTTCCAGTTGCACAGGGTTAGGTTCAAACTTGTCTTGAGTGCAAACATGGCACCAGCCTGTGCCTCAGAAATGTTTAAATAAATGCTGTCCTGGCTTAAAGCGGTCCCTGCAGTGTGGCAAACAGCAAATTCTTTTCGTAAAGAATGTTCTCCTTTTCTGCGAGTGTGCACACACGTGTAAGTGCAGAGGCACATGCACACGCATGTGTGCCCATGTGTACCCATGCCTGTGCAGGCCAAAGGACAGCCTCCCGGGTTTTTCCCCAGGTGCCATTCACTTTTTAAAAGGCAGGTTCTCTTGCTGGCCTGAGGCTTGCCAGATAAGTTAGGTAGCCGGCCAGTGAGTCCCTGGGATCGGCCCGAGTCCACCTGCCCAGTGCTGAACCTGCAGGCGTGTGTGCTGCCATGCCCAGCTTCTCAGTGCGTTCTAAGGATCAGACGCACTCAGACGCTCCTGTTTGCGAGGCGAGCGCTTTAGCAACTGAGCTATCTTGCCACTCTCAAGTGTTCGCCTTTACAAAAGAAGCTTCTGAATTTAAAGCAGTTTTCCAGGTGCCAATTAAATAAAATAATAAAGTGGTGAGAAATCAATGCAGAGCTTTTAACAGCTATTGGGAATGAAGGGAAAAGTCCAATTTTGGAGTCGAAGCCACAGGAGAACCATCTCTGAGCCATACGGTTGGGGGTCACTTGCTTATGAAAACACACAAGAAGTATTTCATCTCCACCGATGCTTTGAAACGTGAACCACGTCAGTTTAAATGCCAGCCAGTGACCTCCCGTTCTTTTGCCGTGGGCCCGTGGGCTTCGGTCGGGAGCCTCCATGTCCTCAGGGCTTCCTGGGGTTGTCACAGGTGCTTGTGCGTGAAATTCACATGCCTTACCTTTCCGTCGCTCTGTCACCACGGGCGTGCAGCAGCCCCGCTGGCAAGAAGAGAGCAGTGTGCTCATCCTCCTGGACCTATTTCATGTCCATTAAGGTCAGCCTTGCATGGTGTAACCATCTGGATTTTAAGCAGTTCATTTTCTGTTGATGGATGTTAAGAGAGGGGCAGCTACATTGGGGAAGCTTCTAAGAGGCTCCTGCTCAAACTCCACTAGCAGTCAAGGTTTAGCATCCATTTGCAGCACAAAGAAATGATCATACGATCTTTGCAAAGAATATTTTGCACCTAGAAAATCATTGCCTATTGTGTAGTTGGTGCTTTTGTTTTTAACTGCAACTTTATCCCTATAATTATCAACCGATTATAAACTAGGCAAGGGAAAGAACCTGTTTCCCATTGTGGAATATATTAGTCCTGATTCATATCATCAGACAGAAATTTGAAGTGCTGAGGGTATATTTTAGTGATTAACAGATATAATCTGCCTCAAGTTCTATGTATTATTTCTTGTGACATTTAGGATTAAGTATGTGGACACTTTTTTGGTCTTTGTGGCTTCCACTGTTTGTAGAGCTATTTGCAGCAAAATAAGTAATAGTCTCCAAAACTTGGAGTCATTTATTGAAGCAAGGTTATGGCCTGTTGATTCTGTCCCTTGTTAATTTGACAAATTTTTAGTTGAAGAAAACAAATGTCCTGAATCCTGTGTCTTAGGTGTACTAGCAGTGGAATTTCAATAGCTTTTATCTCCAAAGAGAGATTTTTACCTTGTGAAACACTGGCAGTAGAATCCTTGCATTATACCTCATGCCTACACATTGACATGACATATGTATACGGACATATCAGCATCCTGTTGACATCACCACGTGTGAAGGGCATCTGCCATGTTCGACCCCTTCCTCTGCCATCAGAGAGATATCATCAAAATCAGTCAATCCACGCATGCAGTATCTATGTAGTAAGTTCATCTGTAATAAAACACAAGCTGTTTAATAAGCTAGGTGCAGACTTAGGGCATGAAAGGTCACTGTGACCCGGCTTCTGAAACATGACTTGACCCTCAGGGATTTGATAGTGGGCTCATGCTGGTTTGGAGAAGGAGGTAACGGAGAACCCTTGCTAATGAGTGTGGAAAGATCTGATGTCATGTGTTTGGGGGAGGCTTCAGGTGCCATGGGTAGAAGTAACATGGCTGTTGTGGCAGCCAGATGCTGCCTTGCGTGACAAGAATCCCGAGAGTTTAAATGGTGCAGTCGGGCACACCCTATGCAGGATTTCTGCTCATTGCTCTGAACAGGGAACACAGAGCCTGGAAGAAAACAGAAAGCACCCCTCTGCTAGCAGCCCCCCCCCCAGATATTCCATTGGAGTCCCCCATTCCAGGTGATAATGCTACCCACATTCAGGGTAGGTTCTTAGTTAATCATCTCCAAAAATGCCTTCACAGACCACCCAGAGTTATGTTCTACTAATTTCCTGGGCGTCTCACCATTGAATCCACTGGACAAGATTAGCCGTAATACACTACCTAGCAATGTCAATGACAGTCTGGAGACCTCACAAGAAGGTCCCACCATGAGGATTGGTCGTCAGGACCCTGACCTGGAGTGAGACAGCCTCAGCTTCGAAGCTGTCCTTACCTGCAGTCTCCAACATGGCATGACTGATTCCCACCTCACCTCTGCCTCTGGGCGAGTCCTGCCAACCTATACATATCACTGGACATCATGTAGCGGGAGGGGGGGGCAGGATCCAGTGTGCAGAAAAGAGGGCATGCTGGACGGTGAGCACGTAGAGTCCTCAATCTTGGTAATATATATACATCATTCACTACTGTATCTGTATTCTGTGTATTCCAGCCTGCAGAAGCATTTTCTTTAGCTCTACAATCTTTAGTGACTATCAGAAAAGTTGCAGGTATTTTTTTTCTAAATGCAAAAGTATATTATTGAGTTTTGTAAAGACATCCAGATCCATATACATACGATCACTTGGATTTATAATAAAGCAGCATCACCATGATGCTTCATGTTAAAAACCAGTGTACTTCAATCTCCTGTCTCATACCACACATGACTATCAATATGAAGTAAACCATAGATTGTAATGTAGAAGTTGAAGCAATTACACTTTTACATAAAAAATAGCACATGATCTTCATGACTCTCACATAGATTCTTATACAGAATACACATTTCTTAAGTAAAAGGGGAAAGTGATAAATTCTATATTAAAATTTGGAAGCTACCCAGAGATACCATTAAGGGAATGTACATGCATGTCACAGAGCCATAGAATTTACAACATATATAAATGATGAAGAGCTCTGAATTTACAAGGAAGGACTTCCGCGTAACAAAAAGGAAAATGGCAAAACAATTGAACAGACACCTTAATAATTATTCTCATCCATTGACTACTTAGCATATGAAAGTGAGACATGCAGTTCTGTAGATTAAGGTTGGTCTCTGGACATGCCTGTGAGGAGTTGGCTTCATTGTAGTTGGTGCAGGGAGACCCAATCTACTGTGGGTGAGACAGATGGTAGGACTAAGTAAAGACCAAGAGCATGAGAACAGGTGAGCCAGGAGCAGATAAGCATGCATGCCTCAGTCCTCGCTCTCTGTTCTTACTACGGATGTGACAGGACCAGTTCCTTTATGTTTTTGCCTTTCTGACTTTCCCACAAGGATGGACGGTAACCTAGAATTGTGAGCTGGATTTAAACCATTTTCCCCAAGAAAGAAAGAAAGAAAGAAAGAAAGAAAAAAAAAAGGAAGAAAGAAAGATTAAAACCACTGTGTGACACATCACATGTAAACAACACTTAAAAAGGTTTTATAGAGAAATTCTATACTTATTATATATTTCCTCCTTTGGCTTATGACTATTGGAAAATAATAATAAACTGTCATGGTGATCATATTAATAAATAGTTCTAGAACGAAGAGTCAATGCCAAAAAGCAGCCCTGTAGCAAAGCTGCCGGAGAGCTTTAGTGCAAGTCTCCGAGGGGTTGGCTTTGCCTCTCTCCCCAGGCCCAGGTGTGTGTCACTGTTTATTAAGGAAAGAGACAGAAATGGAAGGTGCGACTGAGTCACTGCGGCCAGAAAAAGAGCCTCCATGACTCGTCCCTCGCCTGCGACTTGAAATGTGGCTACACTCACTTCTGCAGTGCTAGAATGCCAGCAGAAATCAATAGTGCTTCCTGCGTGGTTATAAATCAAATTTGTGTTTCTCTTCACTAACCCCAAGTTACTCAGTGATACCACAAAACCACAGGGGTTGGGCGCCGTCCCAGTGCAGGTAATCATAATCCATGTTACACACGTAAAGGAACACAGGGCAGCATACCTCTGCAATTGTTCTCTGTGTCTGTTACCAAGAATCCCCAGCGTCCAAGTGAATTACGCCTCTTTGTTCTTGAGCTGCAGTTGGGGAAGCTGGCTGGCTGGCTGGTGGGCGATGAGCTGGATTCTTCCCTGACAAACAGACCTGGCTTTATTCCCAAGGGAAACAGATTGACTATCTGTCCCCTGACCTAGGTCCTCCCAGCCCTGATAGGACCCTTTTGTTAACAGTGACTAATCTTCATTCGCCAACACCTTTCACATTTCAATTAAAACGACTTTCAAAGCCCTTCTCCTGGTGAGGGTTTTCTCAGATTTGTCACCCACAGGAACACAGAAGTGCGCCCAGGCCATTAATCTAGGTGTTGCTCACAGACATGCATTATTGTGTATGTGACCTTCCCTGGTCCCCTAGCTTCGTAAATCCTTGCTCTACAATTTGTCCCCAACAGCTAAAGAAAGTCACTGAGTCTTTTTCTCTTCTTCCTTCCTTTCCCTTTCTTTCTTTTTCTCACAGCTAGGATTTGCAAGTCTCTTCAGCTGTCCCCCACAGCCTTACCCACTCCTAAGACGGGCAGGAAACCTAGTGATTAGGAACACCACCCGCCTTCACAGACTGGCTGTAAAACCTGGCTCCGCAGCTCACTGCCTCCACCTGTCTGAAGAGGAAGGGACTTTAGCCCACCTGTGCCGCCTCCCCATGAGGATTAAGTCGACACACAGAGCCCACTCAGATGAGTGCCTGGTGTCCTGAGCCAATGTCGCTAACAACTGTGAAACTACTGGAATCCCGACTTAGAGCCGTACTTACAAACCGAAGCCCCAGACTGCAGGACACGCGCTGCATTCCTCACATAATGTCTTCTGTTTGCTGATGGTCCAGAGAGAGACATGTAGTGTCCTGGGGGGCAGGTGACCATAAGGTGTCTCAGTGCGCAAGGAGCTTTCTTCCTGAAGCCCCCAGCTCAGAAATGGTGAGGGGCAACTCGCTTCAGCTGTTCAAGTCTGGTTGATTCCTTAGCTGGCGAAATGTTAGGAACTATTGTCTATTACAATTTTAAAATATTTAGCAAAGTGTAATATTGATTACAATGTTTATTATTCATTCTTCTTCTGAGAGACATTTTAGAAATAGGTCTTTTAGAAATCATGACATTTATCCAACTGGGACTATCTAACCCTAAATATCCGCTCGGAGAAAGCATGTTGAGTGAGCAGCGACCAGATTCCTGCAGGCAAATACGTTACAATATTAATGGGAGGAATAATGTGGGCACATAATTGCATGAGACGTTAACTGTGAAAGCAATTGGACCTTGGCGACCCAGAAGTGCTTGAGAGAGAGATGCCTTTGTGACTGGGGTCACTCAGGAAACTTTAATAAGTTTTAATTTCTTAAGTACGGTCCAGGCTGTAGCACGGGGCCTGTGGTAGATGGAGCTCTGCCGAAGCATAAATCTGGGCCAAACAAACAGGTTTTTAACTCATTTACTGGAGACCAAGATCAGGGAAGGGGAGGGGACAAAGCCGATCCTGGGGGAGCTGACAGCTGCAGCAGCCCACTGACCACTGCCCACAGCTGGCTGGCAAATCCGTCATTAAACAGGGCCCTGATCATACTTCCCCACTTCCATTTCAAGCCACAGACAGGGATGGGAAACGTGCCAGAGAATCCCAAGGACAGATGTTCAATACCAGGCTAGAAAACAATTTATAGCGAATATTCTGGATAAGAATGAACAAAAACAATGTTTAAATCTTTCTTAAGTATTGCTGTCACATAAAGATTAAATTACTCCTTACTTAATACTCAGTGACATAATACACATATGTAAACTTAGTTTATTATTTTATGTGTATGTGGAAGTATGTGTACCACAGTGAGTACATGGAGGTCAGAGGACTTTATGGAGCCAGTTTTTTTCCTTAAAACCTCTACATTGGTTCTGGGGATTAAACTCAGATCATCACCTTGCACAGCAAGCCCTAAGTCATTGTTCTCCATCGATGGAAAAAACCTAGATTCAACAACCTCATTAACTAACCACCCTGACATTCTCGCATAAATTTAGATGCCACAGGAAGTGGCCAAAGTGCTTGCTGTATAAGAAAGACAACTTAAGTTCAGATGCCCAGACCCCACTTAAATGCCAAGTGGATGTGGCTGCCCACATGCAGTCGTGTCCTTGGAGCGCACAGAGTAGGAATCCCTCTAGCAAGATGGCTAGACAGACTAGCCCTGCTGGTAAGCACTGGTTTGGTTAGGGACTGTAGCAGTTCACCTGCATGATTGCTGATAAATCGCCATCAAACGGCTTAAGGGAACAAGGGGTTTATTTTCTCTTATGATTCATGTTATAGTTGTTTGTCTATCTTAGCAGGAAAGCTTATACCAGCACCAGGGCCAAGGGAACTGGCCACATCATCTCTACACAATGGTTGAGAAAGGGATGATCCTTACTTGCCAGACCAGCATGTCTGGCCATGTGTACACAAGGACGCCAACTCTCTCAACCAGCTCTCTGCATTTTATTCCAGGGCCTAGTCCCACCCACCATGGGCTGGGCCTTCCCCATCAGTTAGACAATCTCTCGCAGGTTTGCTCTGGGCTTAACTCAACCATTAATTCTTTACAGAATTGCCCAGAGCTCAAACACTCAACTGTCAAGTTGACACCTGTGCCAAACTATGATAGGGACCCTTTCTCAAAAAGAAAAAGCTGGAAAAGTAGTTGAGAATGATTCCCAACATCACTTTGGACCTCCATACTCATGAACATGTGCATTTGAACCTACACACACATACACACACACACACACACACACATGTCCATGCATGCACATGCAAGCATGCTGTCTCAGTTACTCTTTCTGCTGCTATAAGACACCACTCATATAATCAACTCAAGGGAGAAAGAGATTTATTTGACTTACAGTTCTGGAGGGGACATACAGTCCCTTATGGCAGAAAAGGCACGGCCGACTGGCAGAATCTGAAGGAAACTAAAGTCATGTCCTCGTGGAGGCTGAGAGAGCAAACTCCAAGCTGCAAGAGCAGACTGCTGGCAAAGGCAGGGTGGGGCTGTCCAACCTCAGGATCTGCCCCCTGTGACCTGCCATCCACCAACAAGGCTCCACCTCCTAAAGTTGCCATGACCTCCCTAAACATCAATGAAGTATGCAAACACATGAGCCAGTGGGGGACAACTCACATTTCAAACCATGACACATACCAACACATTCCTGTTCCCTCCTATTCACACACATACATGGAAAAATGAAAAAGAATTTGAAGGGTCATGTAACAGCATGAATACTTGTGGATAAAAAGTGGACAAAATTCTGTGGACTTGTGGACAAAATTCTGATCATTCTGAATTTGATGTAGAAACTACTACAGGCTTCTTGTTATAATTTATAAAAAATAATCCCCATGAAATAAAAACATAAATAAAAAATAACACAAATAATCTCAAGTTATCACAATATGTTCTGAAGAAAACTTGGAGAATAAGATGTAAATGCCAAAATTCTGTTTGATGTTAAAATTTCATATGGTTGCACAGACTTGGCAAGACATGAACAATCTATCATGTCTTTTCAGAAATGTAATTGCCACTCTAAAAAATTATCCGTGATCAAAAGCAATAATCTGGTATGTTAATATCAAGCTTTAAAATGGGGGCCAGTATCTTCTCTCTTGTGCTTCGTTGCTGTTCGGGCATCGGGGCTGCTCTTGGAAGCCCAGTGGGCCTGGAGACCTTGTAGCACGTGGGGTTGTTCGGCCAGTATTGCACCCTCTCATAAAGGCTGCTGTGTTCACTCGGTGAGGATTCCGAAGCTTGCTTGCACACGATTCCCATGACACACTCTCAGTGACTGGTTTCTCGTAACCAGCTACAAAGGAGGGATGGCTGGGTTACACTGACTGGGGTAATAGTGAAAAACTCAGTCGAGCAGGAGGGTTTCAGCAGATATCCCAGAATCTTCCCCCAGGCCCGAGGGCTTTGCCCCCCTCGCTGCATGCATGCAGGTGGCACTTCCAAAGGGAGCATGGCAGAGCAGAGAGCCAAGGACACAGATCGGGTATTGTCTCAGGAGCAACCCATTGGTCGATGTGAACGGTCCCTTCCCCTCAGCTGGACGGGCTAGTCAGTACTGTGATGACGGCTTCCAAGTAAAGCTCACTGGAGAAGCTGCCCAGTGCTGCTCGCATGTTAGCCACGAACACTTCCCTGGATGTGCCAGGCCCTCCTAGATGCCCTGCTTTGCCAGAGTCGTAGATGGTGAGTGTGGAGCCTCCACACTCAGCTCCCACTGGATGGCTGATGAAGACTTGTCGATGATGGTCCAGCTTCTTGCTGTGGGTTCTGGGCCAAGAATTGGCATGTCCTTGTTACCAGAGCCCAGGGTACCAGCACACGCTGAGGAGTTCACAGCTGCGCTGGAGGGTCAGATGCCAACTCTGAGCCATGGGCTTTTCCCAGCAAGTGTTGCTTTCGGTCACCGAGACAGTAGCCAGGTGGATCCTGCCACAGGATCTAGTTCTGTCACGTGATGGAGGCCTCTAGTGGGATAATGATGCCTCCTCACACCCAGTGGTTTTCAAACGGCTGACACCATTCTACCATGGTATTTTTGGCTGTTCCAACTCCGAGGCAATATGGACAGAGATTTTGATTAGGGAAATTTAAAATAAAAGACTCTAAGCTTTCAACTTTGTTTTTCCATTCCTTACTAAATTACCAATAAGTGGAATTAGCTCTTCATCTTGAAAACTCAGCTTTGCAGAGGTGAACTCGTGGACTGCTGGTGCTAGACAGCACCCCGCCTCCCCCATTCTGCCTGCGACACGTGGGTTGTACCACGCTTCCTCTGCAGAGATGGGCAAAAGGCACAGTCTTCTCTCCTCCCCCAGTCTCTCAGCGTCTGGTTTTCTTACTTGCCAGTTTCCATCTTCATCTGTTTTCGAGCACGGGTTGATCTGCCCTGGAATCCCACAGAGATGCTCTAGGGATATCAATTGAGCCAGCCTTTGGGAGGGGGTGCCCCAGAACCTGACTGTGATCAGTGTGGGCTCTGCAGCCTGGTTCCCCCTCCACGTGTCTGTTCCCCGGGCAAGTCCCTCAGGTGCTCCAAACTTCTTGAGGTTATGAAAATTAAATGAAGTCAGAAGTGACCCCTGATTCTTACTAACTAATATTGTGGGCCATGGGTAAGTAGTCAAAGGCATTTCTCGTCTGTACTTTGTCTTCCAACTGTGTGTCTCGTGGTCCCAGAAAGCACTTGTGTCTTTCAGCACAGTGATCACAGATTTTTTAAAGGACAATGAGAATGAGCTTTGGAGAGTAGAAGGAGCTCAAAAGGAGGGGGGGCACCCAAGTATCACATCTCATTCATATGGCGGGTGTACAAGCTTCAAACCCTTTGTATTGTCTGTCAAATGAAACTTCTTGTTAACCAACTCTTCTGTAGCTAGACGAGTTGACTTCCCCCCCTTGGAGAAGAGTAATATGTTATGGCTGGCTCTATAATTTTATGAATGTCGTTATGATGATGAAAAATGTAGCAGACATTCTATGTAACCCATTTTCCACCTTATATCCTTCCTTCCCTCCTTCTTTCTCTTCCTCCCTCCTTTCCTTTCTTCTTCCTTCCTTCTATCTTCCCATCTTTGTTTGTAATTGACACAGAATGAGGCTATAATCATAGAGATTGATACCCTTAGTCAGCTGTGTAATACTGGTTTTGTAGTAGGAGTTATCCCCCATTCCTGGGACTTTGTCAATGTCTGGGACATTTGGTTACCACCACTAGAAGAAGATTGGCTGCTGGTATCTACCATGGCGAAGTCAAAGGTTCTGTGAAGTATCACACAATGCACAGGACAGCAGAGAAATGTCATCTGGCCACAGAGTTAAGAGTCTGATACAGAGTCTAGTGTCCTGAGTAGATGAGGAAGGAGGACCAGCTCTGCTGTTCCACAACAGGACACTTGCTTCCTTAAGACCCCTGTGTCCCGCCGGACTGTTAGCCATGACCCTGTGAGTCCTGTTAGCCAAGACGCTTTCAGACTCTGTCCTGTTAGCCACGATGCTTCCAGACTCCTCAAGTCCTGTTAGCCATGATGCTTCAGGACCCTGCGAGTCCTCTCAGTTGCCTCATGGTCAGAACATAAAGGTACTTTCAGACTTGACTGAGCCATGGAAGCCTTTCACTTCTCACCATGCAACGGACCAGCTCCTTCTCAGGGGATTTTGATGAAGCAATGAAGGCAATAGGCTGAGGTGATCTGAGAACGATGCGTCACACCAGCAGCCAGGTGGTGATGGGGGTGTGCCCAGCAGAGGTGAGGCGGAGCCTGGTTATGCAGATTCTCAAAGTCACTTTCCAGAGCCAGAATCTTTAACTTAGCTGTGTACTTTATAAAGTCTGAAATCTTCCATCAGCTTTAGAGAGCACCACCCTTGATGTGCTGTGAAAAGAAGCCTTCAGCTCATGAATGGAATGCGTTAGAAGATCACTAATAAATCATTTACAGCATTACCGGATCCCACTCTGCAACACAGGACCACTACATGTCAGTGTGGTTCCAGAAATAGCCCAGAATTTGCAATGCTACTTGGTAAATTTAGGCCAGTGAATCATTCCTCAGAAGGGAAGGGGCATGCAGCAGTAGCCAAGAAGTCAGGAAAAGAGAAGCTAATACAGAGAGTGTTATGGTGTGACTCGGTTAAGTCTTGAAGCGTGTCTGTGACACTGTGCTGTGGGATGCAGAGTTGAGTGGTATTGTAGCATCTGGTCTAAAGCTGTTCTTGCCAAGGTTCTAATGAGCTCCCAGTCTGTAGTGGAATCCCTAAGTAGGACTCTGCTCAGAGCTGCAACACAAGCGTGCAAAGCCAAGTGCCTTCAAGGCTTCAGCTTCAACACATGGAAGCCACCATAAAATGGCTCGTGCACATCTGAGATTCCTGCTCACCAAATCCCATGCATAGGAAGCCTGTCCCTATGCAAACTCAATGTGCTAGCGTGCTTACCTGCGTGGCCTACTCAAATGTCTAGAAAACGCTGTGGCCTGCATTTGGGTGTTTCCAGCCAGCTGCCAGGGTCTTACCCCCACCCCCAACAGAAGCTGTGAGCATACAGAGAAGCTCTCTCATTGCTGTCAGTCCTGGACTCTGACTGTTCTGTGCTTGAGGCTGCAGACCAAGAGCATCCTGGGTACCAGGTGCTAATGACCCAGGGCATGTCTGGCTCTAGATCCTCAGTGATGACTCCAAACTGTAACACAGTAGCTCTGCTGCTACCCCAGAACCCGAGAGACAACAACTGTGGAGTACCTGTTATTTAGTTCACTTAGGTTTGCGGTGGAGGCTGATGGGAACAGTCATGTTGGGACAGTGCCTTCTAGGATCAAAGTTGTGCTTCATCAGCAAGTAGCTGTGGTGGCCTTGTAGCCTCCTCAACGTGTCTGTGGTTTCTTCAGAGCAGCCAGGCTGGCCTAAGAACTACTGGCTGATCATCCTCCACTCCAGACAGCAGTGAACTAGGGAGCTAACTGTTGTCAGTCAGGGAGTCAAATTGCCCCAGCTCCCAACATCTAAGCTTATGTAAAGAAGAAACGAACATACTACATGAGTGCTTGGTTGTGCAACAATAGGATTCTGATGATGTTCATGGGACATACTATTGAGTATTATATACACACTACGTGTGTGCAGAGTTGCTCAACAATAGGATCTTGGTGATATTCATGGGCCACAGTATTAGGTATTGCACATATACTACATGTGTTCAGGGTTTTCAACAATAGGATCTTAGCGATGTTCATAGGATATGCTAATGAGTATTTACACATACTGCATGTGTGTAGGGTTGTACATTAATAGGATATTGGTGGTGTTTCTGGAATACACTAATAAGTATTACACACACACTGTATGTGTGCAGGATTGTATGCCATAGGATCCTGGCCTGACTATTCTATTGTGACTTTCATGTTGCTCTTTCCTGTGCCACATTCCAGTGCCCTATGTGTTCATCCTGACGAATTTGGCATTCAGGGATGTGTAGAAACTTGCCCTGTTGCTATTGGGATCATCTGTTGATGAGCTGCAACTCTCACACCAAGGGTGAGAGCTAGCTAAGCCAACTACATTTGTTCTTTTATGTGCCACTTATTTTGATTTCCTCAACCATCAAATTTTCTACTGAACTTTTTTTTAACTTTTAAAAATAAATTGGAAGGTGCCTTCAAATGCCAGAAACAAGAACACATTGCTATCTTTCATAAGTGTGAGTGCCCCCCCCCCCCCCCCCCCCCGCTTGTTTAACCTATCCGATACTTGGTTTCATTATTATTTACAATGTAGCATATCCTTTACTCTGTGTTGTGCACTGCCACACCAAGTGGTGGGCTTCCTGGAGCCAGCTGTGGCAATCTTGACTTTTCCATCTTCATGGAATTTCTTTGGTGAAGCTGGATTGGTAATGCAAGTTGTGCATGTTGTAGTCTCATAGCGTAATAATTTGATTGGTTTAAATATCAAATAGCTGGTCTTCCTAAGTTCTTATTACTATGAAAGATGGCAGCTGTGTAGGAAGGAGCTGAGACTAACTGCCCTTCAGAAAGCGCATTATTAGGGAAGCTGCAGGCTCATAGACACAGGCAGCCATGATGGGGGGGAAGGGTCCTGTGGCCGGAGAGCATCTTACCATAGGCAGCCATGATGTTTGGCTAAAGGGGGACTCACAGGAAGGTCCATGAATAAAGCGAAACTAGCATGAAACAGAGTCCTATGAAACATGTTCATTAGCATTAAGAGCCTGGTGGCCAAGAGGACTACGCTTTAACCTTATGCGGTTAAGTATTGGAGCAGAGAGACGGAGAAGGTTAGAGGAGACACAGAGTGAAAAAGGGACGGGTCCTTGAATAGCAGGTCAGTGGAGCTCAGAAAGGAGAGGGTGCCAGGAAGCAGAGAGAGAGAGAGAGAGAGAGAGAGAGAGAGAGAGAGACTGGAGGTGACCAGTCTATTAAGGCCTCATGCGTTGCTAAGGAGTTTCTGCAAAAGTAGGTTGATAGGGGTGAAGAGAAGGTTTTACCCTAGGGCCACAAAGACAAACATTCACTTTCCACTGCTTTCTGGAAGCTATATTAGGAAAATTGCAAGGTCAAAGGCAGCCATGACGGCCCCTCCCTGCAGTGGGAGGGCATTAGGGGAAAGAACATCATGCCACGCACAGCCATGAGACCCCTCTAATCCCCTCAGTTCCATGGGAACTGACTCTTAGCTCCTATCATATTATTTACATACCATCCAGTCATTTAAAATCTCAGTAATTTGAAATGTTATGTCACACTCTGAAATCACTTGTGATTCTGTGTCTGAAATGCGTGTCTCTTCTTGAGACCGTTGTGTGGGCTTCTATTTCTGTTCCAAGCTCTCCTTTCCAGGCAGAATGTCTAAGTACTGTCATTTCAATTCATTTTAACCCCGACTGTAAAGGCATGACAGTTGCTATTCTCCCCAAACTGCTTGTCTTTCTTCTGTGATGATACTTCTCTCAGAGCACGTTGAAAGAGTGACTTAGTCATCCACAGAGGACAAGAGAAGTGCAGTGCCCTGAAGTGGCCCTAGCTCACTTCCTCATTATTTAGGGGGGGGCATTACCTTTCTAAACTGAACCCCATTTCCATCTGACATCACTCCAGTGTTTTGTCTGTTGCAAGGTGCTGTTTAGTATTTGTAATGATCTTGGAAATAGTGTGTGTGCCCGGAAGCCTCATTCTTGCTCCTCCCTGCAGACGGTCTGTCACCCACCAAGACCCCCTGTTCAGGAGGGAGTCTTAGTCTCGCTTGCCACAGGTTTTAGCTCAGCAGCTTAAGCTCTGGCTTGACCTTGAGTCCCCTCCAAACCAAGTGTCTCTACTCTGAGAAGCCTGCTGGGGACTCTGGTGTCACAGCTTAATTTCCCGACTCTCTGGCTGCAGAGAGAGGTTAATAGTTTGGGGAGTTTGTTTACAGGCCATTAGAAACAATTAGCACATTGCTGAGATTCAAGCTGCCTCAGGACTGCTGGGCGGCCTAGAAAGGAAGCAGGACTTTAAATGCCTATTTTTAGCACCTAATTAAGGCAGACTTGGGGATCCCATCCTCCCTTCCCAGACTGTTTCATATTGTAATTATCAAGAATTCTTAACTTCCTCCCACCTCCATTCTGCCCCTGGTAGTTTAAAGTAATGGTAACTTGAAACCCTACTCTGGAGTCTTAAGATGAGATTTACAAGCCAATCACCCCATCACCTCTAAGATTGACAGCGAGTCCCTGTACCTTGTCGGCTTCCACAAGACCCTCTTGTCTCCTCCAAACACATCCTCATTCTGTGGTCAGCAGGTCACATGGGCACTGGAGCTGGCCCCTGGGCACTGCACCGTCTCGGTTCTGAGCACCCTTTTTCTGCAAGCTTCTTCCCCCAACAGTTCACCCTGAGTGGCAGTCTGGACATGTTCCTGGTGGGGACAGAGACTGAGCAAGCGAAAGGAACCAGCGACACTATGCTGCAGGGAGAGAAAGGAATGAACTGAGGAAGGCAGCTGCGAAGGCCATGTGGGGGACTTGCTGCGTGCGCCTGCTATCCGTTGGCGGTTTGATGGTTTCTCAGAGCCTAGTAAGAACGTGAATGTTCTTGGTCACGCTTCAGAGAAGCGGAGATGTGGCAGAAAGAGGCCAGCTAGCCACGTGGAGGACCAAAAGAGGGTGGCAGGAACAGAAGGTTCGCTCCTGCTCAGCGTGTTTTGACCAGCCGCCCCATTGAGAAGGAGCCCTCTGCTGCAGGGTCTTCCAGAACTCTGCTGATCCCAGTAATGGTGACAATGATGTTGGAAGAGACCCGGCTGCAAACGCACACCCTTCCCCTTGGTAAAGTTTCGGAATGGCCAGGACAAAGGTCAGCTGTGTGCTGGAGTGGTCTCTCGCTGGCTAAGTGAGAAGAAACTGACACCTTTGGAAATATCATGAGCCGCTTACTTGTGTACTCAGCAGAACTTCATAGTTTAGTAGATTATGATATTTTCATTATTCTGAACTCATCACTCAGAAATTTCTTCAGCTCAGATCCTGAGCTAATTATGTCTGACATTCACCTCTAGAAACATTGCAGAACGAGGTACTGCTGAACCTCTCTCCTGCGCTCTGGGTCAGTAACTACTGGCCACTTGAAATCAGTCACGTAAGAGTATCACATAAGAGTATCCCAGCAAGTGCTGGGAATTGAGTCTTCTTGTCCCAAACATTGGCCGGCGACAACGGCGACTGGCTTCTCTGAGGAGTCAGGAGAGGGAGGCTGCGTTCTGGTCTGTGTACCTCCCCCATTCCTCGCCTGTGTCCAGTCCTACTGTTCTCTTTCTCGTTACCTCAGCTGTGACTATGACAACTCCAGCAAGCCACAGAGTCTCACTCGGGGTTAATTCATCTTTCAGACGATAGGTGGGAGTCAGTCCATCATTTGCCTTCCCTCATGGTGGATCCTTGGCACGGAGAGCTCTCCTCCAGCCAAGGTCGCCGATGCCCAAATACCTCTGTTCAGAGTCCAAGAGCAGAGATGTGTTCAGGTAGATGTGAGCTGTCTCATCTTCTTCCACATGTGCCAGACGTGGCCGCAAGCATGACCCGTGTGGATCTGCCTGTGTGTCACGGCCTGGCCTTGCATGTGCCACATGGTTTTTGCATCTCATCTCTAGATTTCTTCTAGAACAGACGAAATAAAAGCTTGGACACAAGTAACAGGGTACCCGTTAGCACTGAGTGTTATTTTGAGAAATTTCTGGTTAGGACTCCAGTGACTAAGATTTTCCTCAGATGTCAGCTTCTTAGTGTGTGTGAGAGAGGAGGGCGGGGGGTATCTGTGGGGGGGGCACAGTACACACGTGGAAGTCAAAGGACTTCCTGGGTGTTGCTCCTTGTCTTCTACCTTGTTTGTGGCAGGGTCTCTTGATGGTCTCTTGCACTATATATGCAGCCTAGCTGGGCTGGGACCTTCAGGAATTTCCCCATGGCCCTTTGGGAGCAGTGGAAATACACGCGTGCACCACCACTCTTCACTCTGTGGGTTTGGAGGATTTGAACTTAGCTCCTCACAGCACTTGCACAGCAAGCACTTTGACATACCCAGACATCCTCCCATCCTTGATGATTTTTTTTTAAATTATATTCACTAGACTTTAAAGTCAATCTTCATATTTTCCACCTTGTGATTCTAAACTCTTAAGTTGATTAGTCTGACAAGGCAGACAAATTTAATCTTCTTCAATAGAATTTGAGGATAAAAGGTCAAGAAAGAAACATGTTTCTTTCCTTTCCTGCAGATCAGAATGCAAATAGCTCATTTCCTTTCAAGTTTGTAAATAAAGCATGTTTTCCATGTTCTTTTCAGCATTAAATAAGCCAGCAAGACATAACCTTCAAAGTCTCTTCCTGACTTAGAAAGAAGGGTTATTTCTGTATCACAGGTTCACAGGTTTTGCTTGGTCTTTGCCTTATGTGGGCTGTGTTCAGAAAGACACTGTTTCAGACCTGCTCTCATTGTCCGTGTAGACAGCTTTTTATATACGGAGCACTTCACTATACTGTACAAGGGACAGGGATGTAATCTCTTCCTGTGAGAAGCTGGTGACCTGGGACATGACCACCTAAGGTAACAGGGGCAGGAGAGGCACACACAGAAATCATGGAGAGAGAAATTGGCCAAGGAAGGAGGCACAGTGGAGGCCAGCTGGATCCCCCCCATAACTCACCATGCCATGCCAGAGAGGCGTGCTGATGACGTCATCTGGAAGCCCTGCCTCTCCCTCGGTCAGCTGTTCAAGCTCCTGAAGCTCCCAGCTGCAGTTTCAGGAGCGATCTGCTGACATCATATTGCCATGCGGGGCGGGAGCAGCACAGACCGTGGTGGATGCTACAGCTCCTTTCCCTTGCTGCTGTGAGACAACACCCACACCTGACTGAAGGAGAGAAAAGATTTACTTAGCTTACGGTTCCCTAAGAGAACCATTGTCCATCATGGCAGAAGCTGGAGGAGGCTGAGGTCACAGCTGTCATCATGGAAGCAGAAGGAACAAGAACAGACTGGCTGGGCCACCAAACCTCAAGGCCCATCCCCTGTGACCTGCCTTTCCGCAGCAAGCTCCACCTCCTACAGGTGCCAAAACCATCCCAAGCATTAACACCTGCTAAGGGTTCAAGCACATGAGCCTGTGGGGCACAGTTCACCTTCAAACCATTGTTGCAGGCGGGCAAGCCGTTTTCCCAAATGGAAAGGTCGAGTCCACTCAGGGGCAGTAGAGGAGGTTTATTAAAGGAACAATACAGGTGCATGTGGGACAGACTCCATTTCTAAGTTACACTCTACTGTATAGGGAACCCTAAGTGCAGCAAGAGAAGAGAAAGAGGGGGAAGAGTTAACAGTTGACATTTAAGTTATTGACGACCAAGGTCAGTGTGGTCATTACTAGTCTCCAGATGTCGCCTCCCTCTGATCTTGCAGCTGGGGGGAGGGTGGACTGACTTCCCTCCCTTTCCATTTCTTGTCAGCTCAACCCCCTCCTGCCATCACCTTGGCAATGGGGAAGGAGGAAAAGGCCCAGGCCTCCTGCTTCCTGCAGGCTGCAGTTGCTTCACTTAGCAGAAGTCTCTAGAAAGCATGCGGTGATCCTTCGTGAGAATGCATTAAGTGCTACATGCCTGCAGACACATTTCCCATATCCAGACATTAGACCTCTGAGAGATACTTATTCCTTTGTTCATTGGCCACATATGAACTAGATGAAAATAAAAGACAGATGTCATTTTCCTCCTCCACTGACTCAACGTTTAAGTGCAGAGCACGTCAGCAGCAACCAGAGCGGCAGCAGAAGAAACTTCTCAGCCCTTCATCTCTTTCTTCTGATCCACTCATTTTCTACTTCCTGCCGCCATCCTCAAGTAGATAGGACATTGGCAGGAGCATCTTAATGTATCTGAAATAAGTGGATGGACAGTGGATTTATGGGAAGTGTCACACTTAGAGCTCAAGGTTAATAAGCCCTAGATATCTTAATACTAAATAAAAAGCACTTTTTACCTTAAGAAGGCATTAAAAAAAAAAAAGATCTTGGTGACATTTTCGCTGACTCGGGAAGTAGCAGATTTTTTTTTTTTTTTGATAGTCATTTGAAGCCCAGATAAGGATGGGGCCTGGGAAAAAAATCATCCTCCCTAGTTGCAGGTCTTACATCTATCTGTTCTGAAGTTTGATCTCATTAGGTGAAAGGCCCCTCCCCACGCTGCAGTTATCCTTTCCATATAGTCCTAGAGGACACGTGTGTATTTTTGCCTGTAAGTATCTGGCCATTGCAAAACCCAGTTTCAACCTTAACGTCTCCCAGTAACGCTACCTCCGTTGACTTTGTTGCCTTCAAGGAAGGCACCCTTCTTGACCAAAGCTCTGGAGACTCTCCATTGCCAGCAGCCACAAAGGAGAGCAATTCTATTTCCAATGCCCTGCAACTCTGTTTGAATCGAAACCAAAGGAAACACTTGAGAACAAAATCTTGCTGAGCTCAGGGGTTCCCGGGCCTTGGTTCCAGGGAGTGTTTAGGTGACAGCCACAGGAACCTGCCCAACTCTTCCCTGAGGTCTATGTTGCTCTAGGAGAAAGTGATCTGTGCTTGCAGCGGTGGTAAGTATACTCCAGGCATTTGGTAGCTGGAGGCTGCAGTTCGAGTTGCCTATAATTGAAGGGAGTGTGTCACTCCTTCTATTTGCTCCTCACGCTGCCAACCCCCTCGCACCTTCCTGGAAATAATGCTATTTTATAGCAAAATGTTGGTCTGGAGAGGTGGCTCAGGGGTTAAGCCTCCGCCTTGCAGGCGGAAGGTCCCGAGTTCGGATCCCAGATCCCACGTATAGACGCCAGGCGGAAGCGGGGGCGGCCTGCGCTTCTGGTCCTGGTAGGGCGGAGCCTGTGAATCCCGGGGCAGAAGGAGGTGGAGGCGTCCATGGTGGTTCGCGAATTCGTCCGTGGTTCTACACATACACAGACACACACACACACAAGCACATACACACGCATATGCACACAGTTGAATAAATAATAATAATAATAATAAAAAAATTTATAGCAAAATGTTGTAGCCAAAACTGGAACCCAAATTAAAACAGTCACTTCTTGCTGCTTCTTGAATGTAATTAGATTCTTGCCTTTTCTGCGGGCCCTTTCCCTCCACATCCCATGTCTTTGTCATGTCCCCACCAACTTTCCTGGCCCTGGAAGCCACTGCTGACCTTTGTGGCTTTAGTCACCCTGATGAGTGTGGGGTGCAGAAGCTGACCTCCATCCTTGGCTTGACAGACACATCCCGCATCCCCAGCAGCCTCCCTGTGCTCTCTGCAGGCCTCACAGAGTGATGAATTTCATTAGACTTTTATGTAAGTGTCTGGAGTAGGGGCCAGAGAAGCCGTAAACCAGAGTGGTCTGGTGAGCAAAAAGCATGTTACCTGTTACCCAGGGCCCTTGTGACTCCGGCTCAAAAGCTAGCAGCCTTTCTCCAGTATTTTTTAAAGTAAAAGCACATTTCTTTTTTAGTGTTCTGCCCATTTTGAGAAATGTCAACTGAAAATGAAATTGAGAAAGATTATCGTGAGCAACAGTGTTCACCGCCGCCATCGGCTCTGGCGACCCTCACTGGCCTCTTGTCCTGTGTGTCCACACACATGCTCTGCACAAAGCCCCGGTCGAGTGATCACGCTGTGTCGTGTTCACTTTTCCCCTCATCTCCGCACATGCATGCACACCTTCTCCTGTTTCATTTTCCCCATCTCTGCATATGCCTGCACACACACATACACTTTCTCCTGTTGTCTCATCATTTGAAAATGAGTCACAGATGCTGTGACACACAATGCCGCGATGCTCCAGGAAGCTGAACCCAAGAGAAAGCCTGCCACCTTACACTGTCACTGCTGGAGAATGTCACCTCAGCTTTACCCAACAGATGATCCACATTGAGCATTTCCTATTGCTTCTAGATTGTCTTCAATGCACGTTAATAATTTTTCGATCCAGTTTCCTCAGCCATACAGGTTCTTTTTCAAGTTCAGAACTGATCGTCTGATAGCAGCTTTTTCCAAATTTAAAGAACAGAGTCACGAATCCCACGCAGACATGTCCAAGACTTCGCTACGTGTTCATTTCTGAGGGAGCCAGTTCAAAAGAGAACACAGAACGCATTCGGCCCTCAGCATTCCCCAGTGCTGAATGTATTTGGTAATCAATGAACATCTACTGTCATGGCATAGGAGAGCTCAGATACAATATTTGTTACTCACATGTAGAATCATGTAACATGACCTATGTTCCTACAGTGGATGCTGTGAACTCATAGGATCATGTGACATGAACCAGGTTTACCAGGCCCAGAGTTTCATACAATACCCAGCGATCTTTTTATTTCATCCTTATCTAAGCCTTTCACAAAATTTCTTGTCGCCTCTACCACCACTAAAATTGCAACAATCTCAGCACTCCCTACTGCTCTTGAAAGACAACCAGTCTCCTTGGGTTTATCCTGATGGCCAACCCAAGTGTGAGAGGAAAGTCAGCTGTCTCACTAAGCCTCCCTCTCTCTACTCTGTAGTTCTAGAACCATCCAGGATGAGCACCCACTGAGGCCACAGAATTACTTCCATCTGTAAGTTTTCATAAGGAATTTCAACTGGGACTTTAAAACCTCTCTTGTTATCTGTAAGAGAATATTTAAACTCAACCTGCTCTACCAGATGCTACCTTCTGCAAGCAATAAGACCCCCGACCTCAGAGTAATGAATTTAAGAGACACAGGTGGTGAAAGTGAGGAATGTTAACTCATGATCTTGCACCATTGACCCCTGGAGAAGAATAGTGGGGTTTCCATCTCAAGGGGAACAATAACTTTTCAGTCCTGGATTCAAATCCCTCCTTCTTGTTGGCTGGGTATTCCAGCGGGTACAGTCTTTTGGGATGGTGCTTAAGCTTTTATACAAGACAATTTGTAACAGTTTTGTATGCTAAGCTTTATAGTTTTTCCTTCTAGCATTTCAGAGTCTCCCCCTCCCCCTTTTATTTTGTTTCTTCTGCTCTTGAGTCTTAGAGACCAGCTTTCGTAAAAGCCTCTCATCAGAGCTGATTGGCCAAACAAGCTTCCGTGTTTGTTTCTACTGCCTGCACTTAGTGTGTAGACGAACAAGTTATCTGTTTACCCTTTTGCTTCAAGATAAGCTAAAGGGACATGGTTGCCAGTCAAGAGGCAGAGGGTCTCATTCTCCTTATTTATATGCAGCATTCCAAGTCTACCTAAGGCGCTTTTCCCATTGAAAAATGAACCATTGTGTTTGATTTCTTATGACAACATAACACCTAGGCTTCCCCTGCCTTTCTATCAGTAAGACAGAGCTGGTCAGCCAGCTAAGGAGGGGTTTCCTGTGAGTGTTCTGTGGACACCAGCAAAGCCAACTTTGCTCTTGATGGACAGATGCCAGATCTAACCCAAGACCATTCTTCAGTGTGACATCTTAGATGGAGCTCGGCTTCCAGATTCACTCATGCAATAATTTCAGGGAAAAGGAGGGCAGATTATTATTGAATTCATACTCGGTAAGAATGTCTGAGGTGTTGGCAAAAGGCTGGTATTATTTTACAGTGCTTTAGTTTTATGCCGAAAAGTAAAATCTGTTAGACTTTTTCATACATAATGTAAAGATGAAGAGGAAAATACTTTGTTATATATACAAAAATAGAATATCACAACGTGAATTATTTTGCAAGTTAGTATCCAAAACAAACTTTTCTTTAATCCATTAAGCACTAAGTAACTAATTCTCCCATGAGAGACTAAGTGAAGTCTGATTTTACTAAGAAAAGTCCAGTACATCCTGGCTCAGGAATGTGTCGCAAGGACAACATTATTTGGATTCTCTTTGTTTAGAGCACCAGATCCTTTTCCAAAGCTCTCTGAGACTCTTATTTATTGAAGACACAGCTGTGGTCTGCACCTTGGGGTAGATCCTTAAGGAACCATCAGAATGAAGTACTATCCTTGGATTGTAAAGAGCAGCATTCGCTATTTCTAACCCATACTACCAACTACTCTTCATGTGGACATTGCTACTTCCCCGAGAATAAGTGTGAGTGGTGGACAAGAAGTCATGTGATGTCTGCAGAAGTTCTCTGAAGCATGCACCTTCTAAATCGTTCACACTAAGGGCGTGTTACAGCCTTGACCTCCAGGAGATGGATGCTGCCTCGGATCTGGAAATCCTGTGACTTTTCTAGCATCTCTCTAAGGAGAAAGAAAAACCCTCGGTAATTTTCCAAGACACTTTCAGAAACTTCAATGATAGTTTTAGATTAAAAAAAAAACAGACTTTTTTTTTCTGAATTTGAAGCCCAGTTTTGGAGCAGTAAAATCAAAAGTTGTGGTTGCTAAGTGGATAAGGAAGAATGAATAAGAAAGCACCCCCCAGTGGGCCACACCAGAAAGAAGGAGAGAAGGGACCATGTTACAGCAGGGAAAATAAGCCTCCACCAAGGACCCAAATAAGTAATGAGACATCTGATTAAGTTCACAGACTTTTGTTCCTGATCATTTACTACTGAGGGGGAGTGATCTCACCAGAAGAGGAGGGCATATAGTCTGGCAGATAAAAAGTAACAATTTTGCAAATGGGTGATAGACCCCTCCCTCACTGTGGTTCCCCACATTTATTACATCTACCTTTGAATGTGCTTTTATCACAAGACTCTAACAGCTTTTTGTCTCTGGCCAGGGGGTAACATACAATGCCCACCAGGATGGAGTGAAGGGCATTGCAGGAGCAGCAAAACTGCAAAAGAAAATCAACAAACCACAATCCAGAACTTCAGAGACTCTATATCAACCACCTAGAACTAGGCCAGCTTAGTCTCTCCCCATCTTGAAGCTCAGGGAAATTTGCGGAAGAGGGGGCGGTAAGAGTGTAAGAGCATAAGGATGGGAGGAGCAATGATATGTAAGATACTCTATACTAGTTAGGGCTGAAGCAATCATAATTGGACTTTGCATGCCCTGCGCATTGTCCAACACACTGTTGACCTCACAAAGTCTAGCATCTGCTAAAGGCACCAAGATCCTTGGAGGCAAAGGATTGGCAGCCACAGCAGTGTTCCTATACCTAAGGGGAACACGGGAAAGGGTTCGGGAAAGGCCACTGGGTCCTTGTACGTCATCGGAGAGGAGGGCCCAGAGGAAAATCAGTCATGCACAAGAAAGGACTCTCTGGGAATTGGGGTGGGAGGCACTGGGGGATGGGGAGGGAGAGGGGATGGGGAGGGGGAGCAGGGGGTACGGGGGGAGGAGGAGGGATGGAGGGAACTGGTGTACCTAATAAGTTTGTATGAGCTGAAATAAATAAAAAAAAAGAAATTAGAACTAAAAATATATTCCAAAATATTTAATTAACAAAAAAAAAAAGAAAGCACCCCCCTTTTCAACATGACAGCATATGTCCAAAATACAGACAGCATTAAGCAACTGTAAAGAATTGTGCTCTCTTTTTTAATGTTCATATGTATGTGTCCAGCATGCATGGCGTATGTGTATCCTTGTTCACATATGTGTGGGTGAACATGTGTGTGAACATGGACGCATATAGGTGCACATGTGCCTAGGACAGCCCAAGGTGAATAACAGGAACCACCCTCAATTGTTGTTCTGCCTTTTTTTTTGGTTTTGAGACAGAATCTTTAAACAAACCCAGAGTCACCAATAAGGTTAGTCTAAATAGCCAGCTTGCTTTAGTGAGTCCCACTCTCCACCTTCCTGGCCTAAAATTACATGAGATGTAGAGATCTGAACTCTGGTCTGTGTGTGTGTGTGTGTGTGTGTGTGTGTGTGTGTGTATGTGTGTGTATATGTATGTATATGTGTTGTCTATATATGTGTATAAAGAACTTTAACCACTGAGCAATCCCTTAGTTCTCTTTTAAGTGATAATTTTTTTTTCTCCTTAAATAGTTGAGAGCATAATAGAACAAAATCTATCCTGAAACACAAAATCGTTTGGGTAATACACAGAATCTTTACTGTGTGGGCAGATTAGACAGAAGGTAAAGAATATGCTTTTATGAATACATTTCCATGCTGTGAGTTAGGGTGTTAGGTTGTGAGTGAGTGTGTTTATTATGAGTGAGGCTGTTATATTGTGACTAAGAATGTTACTTCATGAGTGGAAGAATTATAGTGAAAAAGAGTTATACTGTGGTTGAAGGGGTTTATTATGAATAAAGCTATTACATTGCCACTGAGCATATTACATTATGAAGTCTTATATTATGACTGAAGTCCATATATTGTGAGTCATAATTAGTAAAAGCAAGCAATCCCATCCCAACAGAACAATTTTAACATATTTTGTAGCTTCTTTTAAAATAAAGACATTTTAAACCAAGATAAACCAAATTCACTCCCAAGTGTGGGGTTTGGTATATTCTTTGAAACGTTGTGGAACAAACTAACATTTATTTTAGGACTGAGTACAGCCCAGTACTCCTTAGGGTCCCTGCAGCATTTCCCATGAGGCCAAAGATATTTCCATGGTAACAGCAAGGTACGGGGTTTCCCAGGGACTGCATGAGCCCAACAGGTTGACTAGAGCAGGAAGCTTGAAACCCTAGCAGTTGTCTTTTAGATACAACCAAAATATTTCTGCTAAATGTTATCATTTACGCTCATACAATTTTTATTTCAGAAAATGATGTGCTCTTCTGTGAAAGTCCTATTGATTAATTATGATCATTTCCAATGAACAATATATATTTTTAGTTTCTCAGTTTTCATTTTCATTTTTTAATTTTATTTATTTCAGAGAGTCAGAGAGAGGGGGAAAGAGAGGGGAAAAGACAAAAGACAGAGAGAGAAAGGGGAGAGATACAAAGGGAGAGAGACGGAGAGAGAGGGGAGAGAGATAGAGAAAAGGCATGCCCATGGATACCAGGCTACACAGGTGGAGACAGTTCTTTCCTTCTATTATGGGGGCTTCCAGGGATGGAACTCAAGTCCCCCAGTTTGTGAACAGATACCTTCCTCACTGAGCGCTCCCTCCAGCCCCTCAGCCTTTATCTTTAAGTCAGCAAATACTAAGTTACAATCCATATCATGAGCTCCATGAGCAAAACATGTCCAGATACTTAGGAAGCTCAATGCTTTTTAAGGACTTCTGAGTAGAGCTTATGAGCTGCTGCACTGCACAGCTGAGTCACAGTGTACAGACGTGACCTCGAGTCTCCATCTCTCCACTTGATGAGGCTGTGATCGTGCATGTGCTCTGTGAACTTCTCACTTCTGTTCCACAAGGAAAAGTGGGAAGAGTTGTTCGAAGTCTGTCTGCTGCACATGTGTGTTTTACTGGACCAATAAAAGTCTCACACGTACTTGTGTAATTTCTTTTATAACCACACATACCTCTTTTGTATCTCTGTAACACTATGAAAATGAACGTGGTCAGTAACAGCTCAGCAGTCTGGTTCCATCCTGCATATAAAGTAAAAATAAGTATGAATTTATGCTTCAAGGTGATTATGCAGTATTCTAACATCTTACTTTAAAGCTGAGTGTTGTTATTTTTATTAAGTTAGTATTAGCTTAAGTTTTCAAGTTACAGAAAAATCTTAGAAGTCATTCTTATGTTTAATGGAAATACATTCATTTATACCAATTATATATTAGTCATTAATTGTGCTATCGTTCATTGCATCTTATATAAAAAGTCTATGACATCTCCCATGATCCCGCTGTCTGTGTGAGTTCTGTTAGTATGTGTGAGTTGCATGTGTCAGAAGCATGGGCCCATTGAAAACAAAACACATGCCCACCTTACAATTAGTAAGGTCACAGCCAGAAGACACAGCCTTGTTATAACAAAACATTCAAGTCGTTTCCCTTTACCATGATTTTCCTTAAGTGTGTAATTTTGGATTTTTTAACTGTGATAGTTTTGTAAGTACAAATTGTAATCTAGCCTATTTATGGTGTTGAGTTTAATTTGTTTGCTTTGTATGAATGGTTTCAGTCTATTGAAGCACTTATTTATTTTCTTAACAGAATTTCCTTTAGCTGAAGAGACGAGACGGTGTAAGCTGACTTATTACTGCTGTTCCCACATAAGCAGCTCACTCTGTCCTAGAGAGACGCAAGCTTTTCTGTGGACACATAGATGTCAGTTTCCCAGTGTCCCCCATGTATGTAGCATAAGCTCTGGACACCCTTGGTCTCTGTGTCAGAGACGGGGCTTATCCACTGAGCTCGGTGCTCGTGACTGATGTAGGAGAGAATCGGGACAGGTGCTAGGTCCTCTGGCTCCCCAGCAGAGAACAGACACCTGTCACCACCTACAGGAAATGCTCCTTAGCTGGGGTCCCATCATGGCTGCCGCTGGGTAGGAAGAAAGGATGGAAGGAGCTGTTGGCAGGTTGGCATCCTACTTCACGCTGGAAGTCTGGCAGGGGAGGAGGGTTTCCCCCCAGAGGCAGGGTCCTCCACTCTGCTTACCTAGCCTGGCCAATAGGTGTGTGTCAATGTGTATAGGAGGCACTGTATGTGTCTGTGAAGACCCAGGGATGACTTTGGGAATCATTCTGGATTGTTCTACCTCCTTATTACTTTGCTCTAGGGGTTTCCAGGTTCTGTCTTCCAGTACAGGAAGTGAAGGTCAGTGTCATTTCCTTCCAGCATTTTTATGTGGGATTTGGGATCCAAACTTGGAGCATTTTGCTTGTGAGGCAGAGGTCTAACCCCTGAGCATCACTCCAGCCCCTGTGAACAGTTATTTGGATTAAATTCAGCCTCTAAGAATGTCTGTGATAATTGTCTTGACGATGTTAGTTGTTGTGGGAAGACCCATCTTTAGTGTGGGTGGGACAGTCTCTGTACAAAATATGGAGCTCTGTCTCTCTGTCTCTGTCTCTGTCTCTCTCTCTCTCTCTCTCTCTCTCTCTCTCTCTCTCTCTCTCTCTCTCTTTCTCTTTCATCCCCCCCAGCTGTGACCAGCAGCTTCAAGCTCCCACCACTTTGGCTTTCCTGACATGCCTGGCTCCATCCATGAACTGTGAGCCAGACAAACCCTTTCTTCCCGGCGCTGCCCGTGCTGAGGTGTCTTATCACGGCCACCGGAAAAGAAGCTGAGATAGCTGTCAGGGCTTGCACTGCATGTGCAGCAGGATGAGCGCCCCCAAGCTCATAGGATTTAAGTTTTTTAAGAAGGAAATGTAAATTATTTCACTACTACCGTAACCCCCCCCCCGAAAAACAGAAAGTTGTCCAAGGCAATTCCATGTCATCACATGACAGATTCTAGGTGCAGATCTGTCTCCAGCACATGCATCATAAGGGAGCTTGTTCAGGCTGAACAGAGCCTGAACAAGCTCCTTTTAAAGACGATTAAAAATTTTCTTTTTTTTTTTTTAAAGAAAAGGAGTTTCCTTATGTCATTTTTACATACATACCATTGTACTTGGTCCTTATTCACCTTCCTCAGATCATTTAATTTTAAATATGGCTAAAAATCACAACATGCAAAATGAACACCTGGCAGAGATTTCAAGTCATCCAGTCGCAGGCTTGGACAAGGGTGGTCTCTTACCACTAGTCCTGTCAAGCTGTGTGGCTCCGTGGGGTCCGTGGCAAAGCTTCCTGCAGCCCAGTGGTATTTACGACTGCTCCTTTATCGAGCTTTGCCTGTGTTCGCCTCTCCCCACCACACCTGCACCTTTGAGAGAACCCACATTCTTCTGCATTTCCTCTTGGCTCTATGGGATGTGGTGTGTAGATTGACAACTTAAAATCATTGATAAACTTAATTAGGCATCATTTATCTAGGAGAGGCTGGGAGATTTTTTTTCCACTATCCTGCTAAACCCCTCGATAACCTTGCCTTCAAATGATGAGTTATTTCCTTTCCTTTTCAGACTTTGTAATTTTCTAATTAGTAAGAAATTAAGTCATTTCATCTGCTTGAAATCATAGTTTTGTGGATTTTTCCCTCTTTCTGCATTTTATCAAGTGAACTTTGATAACCATGTGGTTACATGGTGCCACCTGGATAATTCAGATGCTCTGCTGTGAAGTCAGCTGCTTCTCAGCCCACATCCCACCTGCGGCTCTCGTTCTCCCTCACCACATAAAAGATCATGTCTGCGGCGGCTGGGCTGGGGTGCTGACGTCATTAGGTCTCTCATTCTGGCCGCTGTAGAGATGCAATGATGTTAGCGTGAAGTCACTGTGTACAGGAGCAAAGGTGGTGCGATGGGGACACAGTGGGGGACGCAGTGGGGGACACAGCCATGCCACAGAGGGTGAGAGACAAATCCCACTGAAGAGGGTTACACTTTACCTGACTGTTCAGCTTTAGGATCCAGTTTCCTCTCAGTCCACTTTCAAGAGCAATCTCTTCCCATTTTTGTCTGCTCACACTGTGTCATTCCTAATGTCCAGCTCTAGGCACTTTGTGGACACTATTTATTATGTGCCACAAGCTGAAGTCACGGTTTATTGTGTTTCATTAATAAAATATTAACTTGTGAAACTGTTTAGGTTCGCTGATAATGTAGCCATCGTTCATGTCCCTACGTGGTGGCCATGTCTATGAGTGGGTGAGCGGTAGCCAGGAGTGTACTGCCTGTTCTCACAGCTTGTCATCCTTACCGTGGCTCCGAAACCCAGGCTTTTTGAGCCCAAGGTCGGCTCTTCATTTCATTTCTACCCAGACAGAATGCTGGGTTCAGGGAGATCCTGCTGCGTGGCTGAGCATTTCTCCATCTTACTGAAAACACAGCTTAAATAGGCAAAGGAAATTTCCTTATGATGTAGCAACAGAGGCAGAATTGCTCTTACCTTCTCACCATGTTCTCTAAACACTTCCCAACTTTCAAACATCTCTGAAGTAAATTTCTCAGAATGCAAAAATGAACCATTTTAGAATTAAGAAGCCAGCAGTGAGCAATTCCCAATGTTGTGCCAACGCCACCTCTGTCTAGTTCCATTTATGTTTCACATCTGGAAATAAAAGGTCATACCAACCAAACAGTTCAATTTCCCTGTGCTCCCAGACGCGCCCATCACTAGACTAACTTCTGTCTATGTCGATTTGACCCTCTAGTGTCTTAGGATTGTGCAATAGGGGCCCTATGTGTGTGGCTTTTTGCACTTAGCATGATTGTCAGACTCATGAGTGAACAGCATTGCATGTGTGTCTGTGGATCTCCTGTCGTTTGCCCATTTATCAGTTGGTGGACATTTGGACTGTTTCTTTGGATGCTACAAGGACTGCCATGATTACAAATTGCCACCAGGAGCATTTGTATGCAAATGTGTGTTTGAGTCCTTATTGTTACCTCTTTGGGGGGGCACGAAAGCAGTGGGCTTGCTAGATCTCCTATCGCTTATATTCAACTTTTTCAGGTTCATGTGAGATGAAGGCAGGTTCTAGAGACTTCTATCTTGAGTTTCCAACTTAAACAAAAAGGCTTACATGTGATCAGATGTTTTGCCAAATGAGCAGAGACAGAGGCAGGTAGATCGTGACCCTGCGGCCCATGTGGGCCATACATTGAGTTGCAGTCCATTATGGGCAACAGAATAAGACCCTGTAACCAAAGCGTCACCATGAATGTTAGTTACAGGATGCAGCCATGACATTGGATATTTGCGATCTTGATCAAGTGTCTTAGCTACTTGCCAAGCCTCAGTGTATGTAACAATAGAGGTAAGGAATAATACCTGCCTCATGAGGACAGTTGTTCGTGTTCAAGAAAATAAATCAAGGAAACCACACGGCCAGGCTTAGGAAGTGGTGTGCATTCCCATATGACAGAGGTGTGATAGCAATTGTTCCTTTCCCCACCTGAAGTCACCTCCTCCTAACATCCATGTGGACCCACACAGCATGTCGATCATTTACACATCCGCTTACGGCTGTCGGGCTGAATATGCATTAACTTCTTTATGATTTAAGACCCAAAGGGAAAAGCCAGACCTTTATGAAGTTGAGAAATATTAAATCTCCTGCCTCTTCTAATCGACATGGTGAGTCACAAAGGGAATTAGCCTGATCAAACATGATTTGTCTTTCAAAGCTCTGTGCTTTTTCTCCGAGCAATCCGTACTTTTAAGCATCATGAATTATTGATGTTTTCCCTATCATTCCAAATACTAATGCTAACTGTCTTAACCACTTTGTGCTACCATATCAAAGTACCTGAGTTAGATGGTTTATCAACAACAGAGATTCACTTCTCATAGCTCTCCTGGGATGCTGGAAGACAAGATGAGGCAGCACGGTCAGGGGCTAGCAAGGCCTGCAGCTGCTTTGCAGACTGCACAGGGTGGAAAGAAGATGCCCTACATCATGGGCCCATTTCAGGGTGTGATCGCCTCCCAAAGATCCTGCCTCCTTCACTTTGGGTGCAAGGATTTCCATGTGATCCATCCCAACCATAAGCCAATCTTCATGATGGGTGGATTAAGAAGTGTTTGCACTGAGGAGGAAACAGGCTCAGGGTGTCCGTGGGGAAGCCCACGGAGGGGCTTGCTGCAGAGCAGAGCATGATGGGAACACTGGGAGAGATTTGGGCAGCTACGCCTTAGATTAATGTCTGGATGTCACTGGGAGGACTTTTCAGTGTGAGGGTACCGCATTCACTCACCTAACAGCCTGTTGTTTTCCCAGCCTGTGAAAGAGACTTCTCACCAAAACAACCAAAAAGCATCCTTGTTTGCTGCTGTACTTCATAGTGTACAAACCGTTCTTCCTGCCAATCCTTCCATCACTTTACCAGTTTCTTTGGCTTCGAGTGACTTTCATGAGATATTTGCTTTAGGTCCCTCTCTCTGTAGATAGCTTTCTGATGTCTTCTTTCAAAGTCAAATGACTCAGCTCCATTAAAGATGATTTTTCATTTGGATTGATTTCTGAATATACTGCTTTTTAAATGTAAGCTTTTACAAAATATGTCTGTTTCATTTTAGAGTAATTTCCTTGCATCTTCTGTGACCATGGTATGCTCAGCGAAGCTACAGTCTGTTCGCACCTATCTTGCCGTTGGTGTTACTTTGATCTCCCTCGATAACACTCATCAACATACTTTATCTTATCCCTCCTGTTAATGCAGTGGTTTGGTTTTATTCTTCTTGATTCTTGAGAATGATTTCAACTTAAAACGTGGGCCTTTATTTCCTCTACATCAGGCAGAGTGTGATATATTCACACCTTGGTTTGAGACTATACTTGTGGATCTGTACATACTTGAGGTCCTCCCCAAAATATGAGAGGAATGCATATTCTAGTATGTTCCAAGAATCTATTGCTTCACTTCTTACCAAAAAAAAACCTTAGATAGACAATGAAATTATTCAAATACTCATTAACACTCAACAGCAAATTGTAAAACAAAACTCTTGTGAGCTGTATTTTTTATTTAATTTATATTTTCTACCCCTCTGAAGATATCTAAAACTTTAATTTTTTGCCTGCCAGTAATTCTTGAGTAGGCGGACTTTAGAATTAAATGCTCTTGTAGATCAAAGTTTTCTACATGAGAATGTGAACTACCCTGTTTTGTAAGGAAGAACAAAGGATTGGAAGGGCTTTGTCAGCAGGCCTGGGTCACATGCTTCTAGAAATCTCCCTGGTATCATCTCATTCCAGGGCCTTGTATGGAAGATCAGACAGCATCTTAGAGACTGTGGGACTTAGAAGCAACCCCCCCTTCCTCCGTGTGTGTGTTTTCATTTTTAAGTCTGATCTTTCACCTGCTCCTGGGTCCTGGGCTGCAGCGGAACCGATCCCAAAGCTCACTAAATTGTACATTACGCAGACTTGCAAATTGCTGACTTGGGGTTTAGAGGAGCAGAGAGAGAGAAGGCAGCCATGGTCGAGGTCACCCGGTCACTGGAGCAGAGAGGAGATTGATGTACCAAAAGCACCTCGCTCCCTCTCACCTTTCCCTCAGTCAGTACTGAAATATGCATTCAGCCTTCATCTCTACAAAGCACACCAGATCATGGGCAAGCCAGTTCTCTGACCTGTGGGAGGCTTCGCATGTATGTGGCTGGGTGACCTCCACCCCATAACCACAGCTGTGTAAGCATTCCTTTGCTTTAGAATTGCAGCTCTGTCCTCCCAGTCTTCCCACAGAGGCCCATAAAACCTACCATCTCCTGGAGAGCCGCTGGCTGGCTGGCTGCAGCCATTGACTCAGAGCTGGAGTCTCTGTGCCTTTCTCCAGGAAGTTGATCTTGAGAAGATCCAAAAATAGACTGTGCCTCTACTGTACCATCTATTCCCCAAGGGTTTAGAGAAAACTAGTTGACTTATCTCAGTTCACTTTCTTAAATAGGCAGCAATAAATCCAAATCTCAGACGTGTTGCGAGGGAGAAGCAACATATATATGAAGCATCCAACATAGTTTCTGGCAGGTGGGAAGTGGGCTTAATAAAATAGCGAAGCTCTGTGACTTCATCACATCATCATCACCACGAAAGCTATAAAGAAAGACACCTTCCATATTATTGTTTTTCCAACTGAGATCCATAAAACTAGCTTATATAAAAAGTGGATCTAAAAATCTAAAAACTCGAGAAATGGCACTTGGAGGTTTGTGAATGACTTTAACCATATATTTAATGCATTTGTTTACAAGGCAATAAAATGCTTTCATGAAATGGGAAGAGTATTGCTCTTGCATGTCAGTCTCTAAGTGCACAGGATTGTCTAAGAGGCTTTCAAAGAACATTTCTAGCGAGCCAAAGACCCACCCTTCTATTCATGTTGAAAAAGAATGACTTCACGTCAACCCCGAGTACACTAGTATATGTCTGAATGCTACAGGACACACATTTGCATGGCTTCTTACATAAAAATTTACCCTTGTACGAAGTAAATTGAGTGATTTCCTCCATAAACCTAGAAAGAGTTTACATTTTCAGCATTTGCTTAGAAAAGCTTTGATAGGTTGCTCTTGGGTTCCTGACCTCGGGGCTGGACTTGCAGCTGATTCCAAGCTTCTCCCGAGCTTCCTTTGACACGTCCCAGTCCCTACTGATGATGCCCAGGTTCTCATCACTGGTGGGCTTCACACCCACCTGGATCATGCCATCGTCCTGACTCTTCGCTGTGATAAAAATAAATGCTGAATATAGTGCCAAAGAGACTCTGTAGCTCTGACCGACTGGGGAGGATTAATTCCACCATGCTTTTTTCAGAGCTTGGGAGTCGCACACTTGAAATTTCAGGGGCAATGTGTAGACCTTCTCTGCGTGTCTGATTACTCTCAGCCCCCATGAATAAGTCACATATTCTGTGCTTAAGCTACACCTACCTTAGAGAATCAGTCCTCTGCCTAGTTTGACTGTGAGACCCTGAAATTTACCTGCTTTCTCAATTCTTTATTAAAACCTCATTGTGTGTCAGTTGCTTTTCTAAGTCCTATGTGTATGAAGGGCAGTAGGTCAGACTCAGTCACAGTGGTAGAATTAAAGACCCCAGCATGCTTCCAGTGGTTAAGGGCAGTTGGCTTCAGAGCAGAAGGAAGGACAGGATGACTGGACACAGGAGTAGGGAGGAAGAAGGGGACATGCTCATAGCAGAATCCAGGAGGGAGATGCAAGGACTGGCCTCAGTGGTTCCAGAAGGGGACAGTCTGCCTGCCAGAGACTGCAGCTTCCCCAGGAGAAAAGTGGGGTGACCGAGGGTTGATATCCAAAGAAGGCTACAAATGGAAATCATTGTAAGTCAACGAGATCTGTGGCTCTGATATAAGCTGCAGTGGTGGAAAATAAACAGTGAGCAAGAAAGCACGCGAGACTTAGGGAGTACATGCCTCCCAAGACAGGAGAGAACACGCACATCACAAGACTTAGAGAGAGAGTATGTGCCTTCCAAGACTTAGAGAGTGCGCGCACCACAAGACTGAGCAAGTACTATTGGATGTAAAATTGAAGACATGTGAACATTAAGCGTAGCTCTCCACTCTCCCAAGAACTTTGTGATTTTAGGCTTACAGTGACCTTTTTTTCTCACCCTTCACTGTGATATGCCTTTTACTCCCATAGCAAAGATCACACTGCAGGTGACAGTGTCTAGTTGTAACTAATGCAACCTGTGTATTTAATATTGCAACTGCTTCATTTACTTCAGTCATATCTCTACAAGTAATTCATGAGATTCTGGTTTAGGATTTAGGATATGGGCAAGTGGGTGTGTGTGCGTGAGCGTGCATGTGTGCATGTGCCTGCGAGTGCGTGTGTGTGCATGCATATCCAGAAGTACAAATATACTTGTGATCCTTAGCTTACAATGGAGTTATATACCAATAAACCCATCCTAAGTGGAAAATACTACAAGTCAAATGTATAGTAGTAATCTACCTCATCAATGTGAAGAACATGCTAGTTCAGCCACACAACAAGTTTTGTCATGCTGATATTTATCTGGTGACCACGAGCTATAGCCTAGTGCTATATCTTGTCACATGAGGGGTTTGAACTCAAAATGTGAAATATAGTTTATATTGAACATATACTATTCATTGCATTGTATAGTCCAAAAATAATAAACTGATTCCAGCTAACTCAGGAAGCTCACCATACACATACATGCACACATATACACATACGCATGTGCATGTGCATATACTTCCTATCCCTTAAAAAATTACTGTCTATAAGAGAGAATCAGTATTTGTTTGCCTATGGCGTGAGGAAATGATAGACATCTGATTTCATATTAGTGTAAAACAACATCTAAATCAGATTGCAAATAAAACAGATAAGCCTGAGAAGAAACCATACAGGCAGTGGGATGGACAACCAAATGGCAGGCAGATGAACAACTAATGGGAAGCAGCTATCTAACCTGGACACCCTGTAAACAGCTAAATGATTGGTGGCTGCTCCCCCCCTCCCCCGAGAAGAGGGTGGCCACACCTGATTGGACCCCGACCCTATGTAAGCCCAAATACTTTCTGAGTAAAGTGGAGTCTCTGCGTGCTGCTTCTCACCTGACTCCCGGGGTCTGGGTGGTGACCCCGTAACTGG
Source organism: Typhlomys cinereus (assembly GCA_023101885.1). Lineage (NCBI taxonomy): Eukaryota > Metazoa > Chordata > Mammalia > Rodentia > Platacanthomyidae > Typhlomys > Typhlomys cinereus. Next base: position 9,541,268 of record JALPQD010000024.1, on the reverse strand, counting down.
TTCGCCCATTCGCCTCGAACCCAGAGGCCCCACCGTTTCCCTTCTCCCCCCGGCTGGCCCGGCGGGGGGATTCGGCAACATATGGCGCACCAACGTGGGACGGTGCTGCCTTTGGTGTAGGCAAGACACTCATTCTGGTAAGGTTCTGCGAGCGGACCCTTTAGTTTTGTGTTCCTGTGCTAACGGTGCCTGAAGGTGAGCAGGTGGCCCCCTCCTTGTCCCCTTGCCCTGTTTGTCCTTGGGAACACGGACACTCGCTCACTTGATTTAGTGATGATCAAGGAGCCCCTCTAAATTAAGGCTTTTCCCGGCGAGTTCACATGAGAAATTAGTCCCCTCAAAACTCGAAGCCCAGGTTTGATTATATTGAATCGGCCTGACTGGGGGACATACGGCCTGGGGGAATAACAAACCTAGAAGGTCTCCCACTAAGCACAGGATGCTTGGATCCAAAGCACTCCTGTGTATCTGCAGCACTAGGTCTCCCCTTGAATGTTGGTTACCCTTTTAGGAATTGTTTTCAAGTTCACCTCAATTCTAGTTGCTGCTTTTCATTTTTTGCTCGCTTCTTTGCCTTGTCCAATCACCCCCTAGACACTTCTGCTCCATTAGGGAACCTTTCCTCTCCATAATGGGTAATTTACCGCCCCATCAGAAGGCACCCCAGCTGACTGCCCTTAAGGCTCTACTAGACTTACGTAGGAGATGCCAAAGGACTTAGAAGATTTTGGGGAAGAAGCTTTAATTTTAGCACCTTGGATTTCCCCAGAAAATGTCTGGGAGCCACAGATCTGGATAGAAGTGCTTTTCCTGGCTCATAAAGGGGAAGTCCAGGAAGGCCATGGGCTTCTGGCCCCCTTTGTTCCCATCTTCCTAGACATGGTAGGATCCTCCACTGAGGAAGTGATTAGTTGCTACAATGTAACTTGTGGAGAGAACCCCAAATTAGTCCTTTGTTTTTCCTCCAGATCTGGATCCCTCCCCTTCCTGGTTGAGGACTCTGCAGAGGGCGCTCAGGTCCATGTGGGGGTCATTCCACCCCTGCCGACATCCCCTTCTCTCTTCTTCCTATAGCTCTTGACTCCCTCTCTTTCCTGGCTATATTTTCTACTTCAGATGATACTGGTCTCCCAATAGGTGTCTTAAAATCTCTCCTAGAGACTAAAGGACCCAAGGTTAAGACTGTTGGCCTGGAGGAATTTTAGAATGATGTTATGGTTTTAGCACCTTGGATCCCCCCAGAGAAAATGTGGGAATGAACCTATGGATAAGGATGCTTTTCCTTGCTAAATGTTTTTCATAATTAAGCTAAGCTGCTGGATTTAACTAATATGAGGTCTTGTTTTAAATAAGGTTTTCCTAAATGCTAATCTGCCTTTGATAAAGCTTTCAAGGGTAATTTTAAGACGGTTGCTGGTAAATTGTACAGTTGCCAGTAAAATGTTGTTCATGTGCTTGTATGTTTATATGTTCTGTGTTTATATGTTGTGTGTCTTGTGTCTGTGGCCACTTCTATTTTTTATTTCTATTGCGCACTAATATAAAAATTTTGGCATGCCATTTTTAAAAACATGTATACATACTTAAAGATAAGAACAAATAATGTTTATAACATCTAAGGCTTTAACTACTTATGTTTTATATCTATCACTATTGTTTTTCTAATAGATTGTAAGTTTTCTTTCATACAAGTTTTCTTACAGGTTTTTTCATGTATTCCCGAAATAATAAAGCTTGCTTTCCAGGTCCTCAGATCATCCATTCAGGCCTCAGATAGTCCTAAGATCACTAAAGGCCCGTTGTAAGCCTGGCTGTCCTCTATGAAAGCTATGACTTACTAACTTACAACTGTTGGGTTCTGATTTATGTCTTCCTAGCTCTTCTGGATCATTTCTCCACCTGCTTCACCTATAGCCTCTCCACCTGCCCTGCCTACAGCCTCTCTGCCTGCTCCTGCCCTGGCAAAACCTCCTTTTCTCTGCCACTGCTTGAGTTCCCCTTTGGGACGATGATTCCTTCTCTGCGGTCTCATGACTGGTAGTCAGTGATGGGTAAGGCTCCACACAAGGATGGTGACCAACTTAAGACAGGCACAGTCGCCTATATTCCACGCAGCTGAAGAGGCTCGGGGCCGCCCCAGCTATCATGGTCCCCACTGAAAAAATTTTATAAATAAAAGGGTGAAAATGTGGCACTATCGATTCAGGGAGGCCCTAGCCCAGGCTCCCGAATCCAGGAGATCTGGCTACAGATAAGCCTGAGAAGAAACTATACAAGCAGTGGGATGGACAACCAAATGGCGGGCGGATGAACAACCAATGGGAAGGAGGGATGAATAACCAATAGGAAGTGGCCATCTAACCTGGACACCCAGTAAACAGCTGAATGATTGGTGGCTGTCCCCCCCCCAGTAGAGGGGTGGCCACCCCTGATTGGACCCTGACCCTATGTAAGCCCAGACACTTCCTGAGTAAAATTGAGTCTGTGGTCAACTCGTCCTCTGCCTGCTGCTTCTCGCCTGACTCCCGGGGTCTGAGTGGTGACCCTGTTGCCGCCTCACCCATTCACCTCATGCCCACGATGCCCCACTGTTTCCCGTTTCCCCTCTTCCCCCGGCTGGCCCGGTGGGGGATGCAGCAACAATGGAGGAGTCAGGAAACATGTCTTTCAAACTCATAGAATTATTGTGAATTTCAAAAGAGAAGCAGGAAATAGCTAGGAAAAAAACAAGATCAGAAGTAAATTTTCTGTGGAAGTTGATTTTCTGCCAAATTTTCTTCATGCGTGTGACGCAGAGGGCTTTATCAGTCTTTTGTTTGAACCTGGAGTGGCAACAACGTGTTAGTAATGGATTACTTGCCTTCTTGTACAGGGCTGCTAATTTTTTGGACTTTTTAGCATGGATCAGAATTAAATGTGGAATTCCCTGTTGCTGAGAAGCAGTGTTTCTGGATTGAGAGTGCCACCTGCCTTGGGTCCTGACAGCACACACTCTCTCTCTCTCTCTCTGTCTCTCTCTCTCTCTGTCTCTCTCTCTCTCGACGGTTCCCGAATCTTCCATCGGTGACAGGCAGCCCATGCCACACCCCGAAGCTCTAGGTCTGCTCCTGTGAGAGGCAGCAGCTCATTTTCCTAAAGATCCTTGCTTGTCCCTGGAGGACACGCGCTGGCTTCCTCTACGCTGTCTCCTACCAAGCCACGCTGGTGCTGGTGGACTTGGTTCTTCCTTATGGTCCTAGGTACTGAGCCCAGCACCCTGCAGATACCAGCCACTACCACTGAGCCATCTCCAGAGGTGTTCATTCCAGTTTGAGGCCACTTCTCCCTGTGGCCCGGGGGGCGGAGGGGTGAGCTTCTGACCCCTTATTCAGTCTCCTGGGGACATAGGATTACAGCTGTGTGCACGGGACCCGCTGACAGAGTTCTTTAACCTCTGATCTGTCTCATCTGCCTGGCACTGGTTGCTTGTTCTGTGAAATTGATTGAAGGTCTGGCCCTCCCTGTGAGTTGTAGGTCTGTACCCATGGTACGTGTGACGGTATCTTGGTGGTTTAGAGACACAAAGATCCAGAATGGTTTGGTTCTCCAGCAAGAATACCTGAAACCGACTGTCTGAAACCTGTGGTGTTTCAAGTCTCATTGGAGGAATCTCAGTGTACCTCCTGTTTCTAGAAGCCAGTACTTGGTGTGGAATCTCGGCATGCTGATTTGTTCATTTTCAAAATACACTTTATGTCATTGTGAACATGTGCAAGAGCACACAAAGCAGAAGTTTATAGCTTAATAAATTCTGAGTCTTTTTGGGCGTGATTTCCAGTCATGCAAATCTCCCCATGTGATTACACAGCTGATTGGCTGGGCTAAGTGTGTACACGTGAGCACATCATCCCAATGCAGTCCCACAGAGAGCTCCCCTTCCATGCCTGAGACATCCCTCCTCCCACCTGAAGTCCCAGGCAGTCACTGGGCTCGATGCTTAGAGTTGGACTTTTATATAGAAATATCACATAAATGGAATCATACACTATGTATTCTATCTGGCCTGTTACCCTCAGTGTAATCTTGAGATTTCTTTCAACTTATGTCATGTAAATTTCATTCTTATCCATTACTGGTTGAATGCAGGGCCTCATGCATGCTAGGCAGGCAGTCTACCACTGAATCACTGAGTCTCACTCAGTCCCAGCCAATAAGTCTGCATTTGTGCATGTTGCATATATTTGCATGTGTTTGGATATGTGGGTGCAAATGTGTGTGGGATGCATTTGGAGTCAGAGGTTGATGCAGAGTGCCTTCTTCAATTGTTTTCCACTTTATTCACTGAGTTAGAGCCTCTTGCTGAATCCAGAGCTACCCGAGATTTGACTTCCAGCCAGCCTGACCTAAGGATGTCCTGTCTCCACCTCCCGAGATTACAGAGGGACCATCCTGTCTTCTTTATGTGGGTGCTAGGGAATCCAAACTCTGGACCTCATGCTTTTATACCAAGTGGTTTACCCACTGAATCATCTCTCCAACATATGAAGTCTTCTTAGTGACTGTGACTGACACATTTTGTCTGTCCACACACTAGTAGATGGATATTTATACTGCTGCTATGAATCATGCCAAAACATTGCATTGTTGTCTCAGATGAATACATAAGCGAATCACTTAGCTTGCTATAGCATCCTGTGACCATGTAATTTTAGGATATTACCTGAATTGCTTGTAGTAGCTGTAGTATTTGATAGGAGGTAGACGTGGGCTTGAGTTTCTCCACACCTTGGTGCTGTCAGGTTGTTCACTACTGCTGTCTGTCATCTGTCTACCTACCTACCTATCTACTTATCTATATCAACTGTCAATAAAGTCTCTATTTAGTGATGTATTACGTGTTTTAAATTTTATTTTTCTTACTAGTCATAGCATATTTTCATCTGCATATTAATGAGTTATATGCAGCCTGTTTAGTTAATATCTATTCAAATCCTTTATTTAATTATGGAGTATTACTTATCATGTCATACATTGACCTACTTGTAAAACACAGGAATTTGGGTCATCTTTTTTTTTTGTGGAAGTAACAGAATTCACTCTGCTGAGCTCTTGAAACAGTTTGTAGGAAACAAAGATAATGCATCATGTTCGCACAACCTGAGATAGTCATATAAAATGCAGTGTTTTGCATAGCAAATAAAATTCAAGACACAACTTCTGGAATCATCCCTTTATTGTTCTCTCATCTGCCTCTGTTTTCCTGTGTCAGTGTCTTGATGACTCACGGTTGATACAGTGTAAAAGCCATGGGTCTCATTAGCGATCATGCTGAATCTCTCCCGCAACTTTTCCGTAAGTACTTAGCGTTAATTATGATTAAAGCGATAACTCTTCGACAAAGCATCGGTAACTGGGATTACTCAGCTGCTTCCAGTCAGGCCCTACTTGGGTCCCCGGGGTTTTCCTCAGCCAGCTGTAATAATGACGCTGTTTTGCAAGGCTTTATGCTTCCACAGTAAATACACACCTTGATTACCCAGGGGCCCGGGGTGGAGATGCACTGTTGTTTTGCTTTATTCTTTATTATGTCAGGAATCCTACCCAGCAGGGGGCTGGAATCCACACCAGGGTCACCTTGGGACTTCTAATATGAAAATATAAATGAATTCTTCTTTGTTGTAAATTACAAACAGAACAACAGCAGTCTGCTTCCACACTTATAAATATGTATGATCTCCCCACCAATCAAATTACGGCAGAGGATAGATCAAAATGAATTAGCACCTGTCAAGGAAATTTGATAGGTCATTCTACACTGTAATTTTATTCCCCTGGCTTCCAAGTGGGACAGAATAGCCAAAGCCTGTGTGGAGCGCTCTTCCTCCCGTTGAGGGTAACAGTGGTTCAGAAGTGGGAATGAATCACCTGACTCACAGCTTCCCTGCCGCAGGAGGCAAATTGAAAAGCTAAATTTTGACAATCGAAACGAGTTTGGCTATATGTGGACTCTGAATACAGCTTAGTATTTGTGGCTGCTGTGTACTGAGTGTTACAGAAACCTGTGATCTGTAAATCTCTGAGGCTTCCTAAGAAGCTTTCAAAGCCAAAGTTCCCAAAGCCTATTCTGTTCACTTGGCCACATCATTTTCCTCGACTTGCAAACCATGAGCCGTCTACCGCTGCAAACATAATTTTTCCAATAAGCAGTAAGGCTGACCCCATAAAATAAAATGGCCTTACTACCAAAATAGTCAGGCCCAAACTGCTTTGAAAATGTTCTGAACAGTTGAATAAAACATGGAAAGTCCAACATTGAAGTAACACTGAAAATTTAAAAAACACAGACCATGTTTGTAAATTCGACGATGCAGCAATAAACAAAAGGAGTCAAGCAGAAGCAAGAAAGAGTCACAAACCTTAAAGCAACGGAGAAAAATAGAAGCCATTGAAGAGCAGGTAGAGAAGAGTCAAGAGAGAACTGGTTTTGACTCAAGGAACCTCGTGACCAGAGCCACATGCAGACACCTCTGCTCAACCCCTAATGGCCCAGAGTCTGAGTGCACATCTGTCTACTGGCTCCTAAAATCCACACACAGTCAACCCTGTGAGTCACTGGTGAGAGTGTTTGTCCACTAGATATCCTGAGCTTGTGGGGTTTTGTTCTTAACTGGGTTGGGGACCTTCCGTTACTGTAGGTGTACAGTGCCTGCTTTTAGACGACATTGCAATCCAGAAATGTTACCTTTATTCAGTGGCGTCTGGAATTTCCTGTGTCATCAATCGTGCTGTCATCTTCATCTTCTCATGAGATTTTGCTCAATCAGCTATTTCCTCACAATCTTTTCTGCTGTACCTTTTGCTTCCTTAGTGCCTGAAACACCCAAATGGGCAGGAGTTCACACAATAAATGAATGTAAAACCACTTTAAATTCACAATCGCTAATTCCAAATGTTAGTGTTCTTGATAGCTTTTCTATCAGGTTGTGTGGGGGATTGGATAAGTTTTTCCTTCTTTAGTCTCTCTCTCTCTCTCTCTCTCTCTCTCTCTCTCTCTCTCTCTCTTTCTACTCCATTGGGGGAAAAGTATTATTTGTCTGTTTGCTTTCTTAGAAAATACAAGTTTTGTTTTTGTTTTTTTGCTGTTTGGTGTAGTTGTAATGAATTTTGTTTGTGGTCATAGGCTTAACTTTTGTATGACCATTCTTCCTGTGTATTGAGTGAGATTCATCTGATGAGGATTCATCCACATGTGTTTTATATTTCTCTTCCATCAATATGTGTTATAATTTTGAACTGTGAAAGAATGTTCATTTGAATTTTTTCATTTTCATGGCATATGGGGGATGTGCATGGTGTTTGTGTGTGTATAAGTGTGCACATGTGCACATATGTGTGAATGTGCATGTGGGATGTGTGCATGGTGTTTGTGTGTGTGTTCCTGAATAAGTTTGCACATGTATGCACATGTGCGCATATGTGTGCATGTGCATGTGGAAGCTCACGGTTCGTGTAGGAATTTTCCTTCCTCTCTCTTCCACTTTATTCTTTAAAACAGAGTCTGTCCACATGCGCACAGTTGAATAAATAATAATAATAATAATAATAATAATAATAATAATAAAATTTAAAACAGGGTCTGTCAATCAAACATAGAGCTTACCAGCAGGATTAGTCGAATGGATCAGCTTGTTCTGGGGATTTGCTGTGTCTGCTTTCTGGCTGGAATCATGGACACTAGCCACACCCACGCAGCTTAGGGACAAATGCCTTATCCAGGCTTCTGGATGCTTCCTCCTGTGCACATTCCAGGCTGTCTTCAGATGAGGAGCTAAACGAGACCGCCGTACTACTCGTGCAGCTTGACTACGAGATGCCTACGCACACAAACTGAGGGACGCACATGTGGGGCCACCACATAGCTTGAGTCATACGAGTGTCCCAGTTTCTCAAGGTTCTCAATATCTGCTGGCCTTGGGCCCTGTTTGGATCTGTCCTGTCACACATGTCACAGATATCAATGGCAGTTGGCACATTGACAAGGTATGAAATAAATGATATTAAGAAAGCTACTATTTTGATACAAAGGCTCGCAGTTCTTTTGATGAGCAAATTAAAAATCTTCCCCTTTAATTTTTGTCCCTTAAATAACAAGTAAAATGAGTATTTAAGTGAAAGAACTCCATTTGAACTGAAACTAAAAAGTATTCTTCCACAAACACCTTCAAATCCAGGGAAATGAATCTACAGTCAGAAGAACAGTTTAAGATAGCGTGGTTGCCAGTGATAACTGCTCATTTTCTCCCATTTGCATGCAGAGCCTGGCTATCTAGAAGGTTCTTGAGTGCTTCCTAGCGATTGTACTACCCTTTGCTGTGTCACAGAGAAGCCAGAATTCAGGAACCCCATACCCACTCTTGCTTATTCCATAGCCAGCTGGAAAAATACACTTTTCTTCCCTCCTGGGAAATGCTCTGCACCCCTCCCCGCAACCCATGCTTCTCCCCAGCCCTCCTGATGTCTCTCCAGCCCAGACATGAGGTTTGCCTGGTGTCACCTGACACAGTGCCAGGTAGGTGCCTGGAGTAGGAGTCAGGTGACTGTACCTAGTGCCTCGTGTCCTGTGCTTCAGGGGTGACAAACGCCTTGCTGCAATGCACAAGCCATGTCTGATGCTTGGTTCCCCTGTGTCTCGCACCCCAGGGAACAGTAAGCATCTGGACACTGAATATCCTGGAAGCATTTCACAGCTTCCCTTTTCTTCTTAAGAAAGCTTCACATTACACATGGCAGAGAACAAATCAGGGGTCCTGAGGATAAAGCCAATCTCCCCCATCCATAGTCCAGCATGCTCCCCAATGTCAGCGGTCCCAAGCCTCAGAGCTAACCAGTATGAGCAGCTGCATGGATGCTCAGAAACCTGCTGTGGCAGTGTGGCCTGCAAACGTGGATGCACGTGCCAATACCCTTGTCAGTAAAGCACCAGCAGAATCCTCTGGTACATTTCCATCTACAACTTGAATCCACTTTACCAACATGCAGGTATTCTCTCTTAGCTTGGTGTGTGCAGTTCTGCCTTATTCTTGTGAACAACTGTGCATTAGCAGCTTGTGTGCTATTGTGCTGTCTATGGAAAGATTCTTAGGGATAAATGCATAGTATGTTCCAGTCTTTAATATATTCACAGAATACCTAATGAATCTTAACATTCATGTCTTAGTCAGCTGGGGCTGTGGAAACAAAGTACTGAAGACCAAACAGTTTGAACAACAGCAATCTGTTTTTTCACAGTTCTGGGGAGAGGAAGCACCGGATCTCAAGAGGCCCATCCCAGGTTTATGAATGGCTGCCTTCTTGCTGGATCCCCATGGGAGAGAGCAAGAGTGAGGAAGGGACAAAGGCAGCTGTGTGCTGCCCCCCCAACCTGCACATAAATCCTGTCAAGGGGCCCAACCCTGTGACTGCATACAAACTTACTCATCCCCACACCTCTGCCCCTAGATCCCACTGTCTGTGGATTAGGGTGGGGACATGGAAACGCTCAGTCCCTAACCATTCATGTATCTGTGTGTTTTTGAGCAAATCTTTTTAGGATATTATTAGAAATTCCTTCCATTGTTGGTAAATACTATATACACTGAACTTTTTAGTAATCATAATACAATACACCCAAAAGTATTTCCTGAGCGCCAGTATCATGCCATGTGTCTCCCTCCTGTGTCTTTCATTTTATGCTTTGTGTCACTGTTTTTTAATATTTTCTGATCCAATTGGCAAAATGAATTCTCACCCTCACTGAGCACAGTTCATATCATTATCTACCAGTTTTGTTTTTGTCCTTGGAATTGATTTTAAACATCTTTGTTTATTTTGTATTAGGTTGCCTTTTTTCTTATTGATTAGTGAGCTTGTTTAGTATGTTTGAGAAATTAGTCTTTGGGCTTCTGTCATGTGTGTACTTCCCCTTCTCTTGTTTTTTTCTTTTTTCTTTTGAGTTTGACAGGTGGAACATTCTAGCTATTGCCACATAAGGCATTCTCTCATGTCCTTAGAACAAAGCTATTTTCTTGTTTCTCCATGTTCTGAGAGTCACTGATTTGGCCAAGAGCAGTGAGGACCAAGCCGCAGGGCACAGAACGAAGCATCTGTGCTTGGCTTGTCTACATATCTTCAGTCCAGATGTACAGAGCTTGGCTAGGAATGAGAGCAGCCAGATGGGGACATATGCCAGGGCCTTAATTTGGGGGTCCAGTGTATCCTTTGGGCAGGACAGCTCTTGTTGGGCTTGGGGTTCTGCCCAGGGACAGACAGACAGGCATTGCTGGGACTCCTGAATTTTAGGATTAAAGCATCTATCACAGTGTCCTGGCTCCACAAGCCACAGCCCCCCCCCCATCAGATTCTGGGGGTCAGGGGGCTGGGGCTACATTTTCCTAGTTGCAGTTGGCAGCCAATGAACAGCAGAGCCAACTACCAGAATCTGTCTCTGTCTTGTTGACTTAAGAAAAATACTGAAATATTCTGTGGGCCAGATATTTTCATCTGTGTCTTCGTTATTGCTAGATTTTCGCATGTCCAAATTACAGAATGGGACTGACTTTTTCTTTTTCTCTCTTTGAAAAGATTCGTGAGATAATTATATGAAAATCTGAATTCTAAATTAAGCTTAGCGTTCTAATAATCACTTCAGGCAAAAGATAAATGAAATAAAATGTGTAATGTAATGTTTTAACCTGTGTTAAAATGAGTTAAGACTCTTTTACTATATTCTTGTCACAGATAGAATTGGCTAAATCTCCAGAAATTTGATTGATTTGTTTCAATACCAAGAGACCCCTTAGACCAGGATCCCCCTTGCCCTCCCACACACACCTGCACCCCCCCCGACATGTGACCAGCAGGGTGGAAGGGAGAGAAAGAACAGACACCAGCGTTTGCTATGTAAGCCCTAAGCTGATGTGAACAAGCTCTCACCTATTGATCTGGAATGTTCTCTCAGAGCAGGACCTGCCTGATTGTCCTGTATGCCGGCATCCAGTCCTGTGGATGCTCACGTTCTCCACGGGGGCTCAGGAGCTCAAGACTAAATTGATCAGACGCTGTCATCCCCCCCCCATGTTGTACACACTGCAAGCCCCTGGCTTCCTTTCACAGATGGTTCTTTTGTGCCCTGGCAATCACGGAGCTCATGAACCACCCCTGGGCTCAAAGGTCCTGTGTCTTCTCACCCCAGTCACCCAGATCAGGACTCTGCAGACCACCCTGGCTGGTGCCCTGTGTCACTTGTGTGTTGCTGTTGTGTCCGTCCTGCTGTTAACATGCCTCGGAAGCCCAGGCACAGTCCTAAGGACACATGGCTAGGAGAATATTTTAGTTAAGTTCTCAAGATGAAAACGTGATTATGAATGCTACAGTTTAGAATAACTTGGCAAATGTAAACTGAACGCATAATTCCTATAGGAATCCCTCCTTTTGTTGCTGATACAGAATGAAGAATCAATTCTTACTCACTGCAGTTCATGATCCAGCTTGAGGAGAGCACATACAGCATCAGGATTGAGGGAGATGGCCACACCACACCCACAGGGCCAACAGGTCTGTCTGCCTACATTCCACATTACTGAACCAGCTCCCTCCATTTTACCCGCCCACTTGGGAAATGGTCCTACCTGCCATGAACAGTGTCTTCCCACTTCAATTACATAATCTCCCACAGGCTTGCTTGTCTTAAGTAAACAATTCCTCATAGATGTGCCCCTAGGCTCAGCCTTCAATTGTCAAGTGGACACCTGTCTCTGATTGGCACCCATATAGAGTGGGCCTGTATGAATAAAGGTCAGCGATGTGTATGCGTGGCTATTTTGCAGAGGCGTTTTGCAGTGCACATGGTTCCTAAAACACAGTCACCTCGGAAACAGACAAGCCAGAGCACTGCCCCTCTGTTAACGTCATCTGTTTTCCTAAGAATGGCAAAGCCCGTGTGCTCTCGCCTCATCTTTACCAAGATGGTTTCTGTTGAGCCAGTCGGATTCTTCCAGAACCCACACAGCTCCCCCTCTGGAAAGTGAAATCGAGGCATATGAAGACAGAACAGCCCAGCCGAGTCATGTGTCAACATTATGCGCTGAAGGAAGCTGAAGGAAAACTGGTTGCTGCTCGTTGTTCCCTGAACCTTCTTGAAATCCATCCCAACCAAGGTCAGCAGAGAGGCTGCTGCCGATCTCCGTGGCCATCGGCCCAGACAGAGGAAGACAGTGTCCAGCATAGAGTCGTTCACTGGGCTGGGGAGGACCCAGGCAAGGCCACATCATGCCTGCCCAACTTGTTATTACCCTGTGTCCTGACGCCAGAGGCCAAACCCACGCAGCGAGGCTCTCACGACACGCTGCCTTCAACTAGAAGGCCGTCCTGCTCAGGTCTTTCAGAAGCCTGGAAACAGATCCCACACAGACGTGGACGATCCAGAGATTTCTGATGTGACAGTGTTTGCTGTGTGCTGTGGACTCCGGCCACAGAAGAGGGAGAGCCACCAAGTGGAAGAGACAGACAATTCAGAGTGAATAGAGAGACATCTTGGGTGTGGGGGAGGGGCGCTGTAAGAACAAGATAGACATTCCAGGTAAGGGAAGCTGGCTGCAGAGAGCCAGGTGAGTAGCAGATGTGACCGGGGGCCATATGGCCTCCCTCAGCAGTCAAATGATGAGGCTGAAAACACATGATCATTCTGCCAACACTCGGAGATGCAAGACTCCATGATAGGAAGCTGTCCATCTAGACAGCAGAAGGAGTCACTTTAGGCCTAGGGAATCAGGCTCACTTGACCCGATCATGAGCGTCTGCTCGGCTCAAGTGTTTCCATGCAAGCGAGAGACTTGTCAGAAGGTTCTGTCCAGCCAGTGCAACTCAGTGGCACCACGAACCACACGCTTAGCACTGCCTATGTAATCGATCACCCACTTCCAGATCACCCGCCCACAGGCAAAGCGTGTTGTCTGGCCTGTTACAGCGCTGGCTGACAGGGCTTCCTTCACAGTCTGCGTGCAACCGCAACTAGAGCACGCTGGGAGCTGATCACCCACTATGCCTGCGTTTCCACCACAGATATTGCCAGCAACTGGAGGGCAGGGCTCTTTTGTTCCCTAGGGACCTGGACCTGCACCCACCAGCAGAAGAAAGTGCTGCTCAGCCAGCACACAGGTGCCTAGAATCTGGAGACAGCAGCCAAGCTTTGCTGCGCGCAGAAGGGTGGCGGCTGTGCTGACCGGACAGAAAGTGGTCACCTGTTTCCCGGCAGCCTTTGCTCAGGGGGCTGGCTCATAGTTGGGGGTCTGAACATGCAACCTTATCTGTTACACTGGCAAGTGATTCAGAGGCAGCGGCAAAAGGAACCACAGGGACTACGGAGTCTTACTATGTAACCCAAACTAGCCTTGAATTTGCCATCCTCTCACCTCAGCCTTTCCAGTACTGGGACTGCAGGCATGTGACATCGCAGGGAGATCAGACAACTGATGGTCAATGAGGGACATGGGCTGATGTGAAGGGGTGAGGTCTAGTGAGGAGGGAGCAGGGAGCAGACAGAAGTACAGAGGTTCAAGTCCGGGTGCTGACACTCCCTGTTGCATTGCCTTCCAGCTGCAGTTGAACTTCCAGACTTGATTTAATCATTTGCTTATGCTCGCACAAGCCATGGCTCCTGTGTGGAGGTCAGAGGACAACCCATGAGAACTGGTGCTCTCTCCATGTGGACTTTGGGGTTCAAAGCCAGGTTGTCAGGCTTGGCGGCAAGCGTCTTCACCAGCTTGCCATCTCGCCGGCCTGACTTTGAAACTTGTACTTCTTCCATTGGCCTGTGTTTGATCTTAATAACTATGTATCTGTTCTGAAGGCTAAGTTAGGCTTCAGCCATGTAATTTGGGTTCTATCTAGAATATTCTGTTGGTAAAATGAAACACTGGGATCCGGCTCAGTATTTTCATCTCTTCTGCATCCATTTCTGAACCAAGCCCGACTCATCCACTGCTTCGTGCAGTTTCAGATTGGTACCATGTGCATTTCTTTCTGCCCACACCCGTCACCTTCCCAACCATGCTCCCCCACGGCCTCTCAACCCTGTGCCCCACAACCTCCCAGGAACATTTAGCTCCAGACCAGCACTGCTGAGAACAGAAGAATCACCCCTTACCCCTTCCCTAGGAGAACCAGGAAAGAACACAGGTCTTAGTGTGGTGCCTGAGCCACTCTTGCTTCCGAGATGTGTACTGACAATTATTTTGGGTGAATAATAATAATTTCAAACATGTAGGCCATTATTGATCTATGAAAGTTAGAAATATCCCTTAATCGTGATGTAATTCAGAAAGATTACAAAGTAGCTCTTTCTGTTTCTCTCTCTCCCTCTCTCTCTCACTCTCTCCCTCTCTCTCTTTCCCTCTTCCTCCTTCATTCCCTCCTTCCCTTTACCTCTAGCTTCATCTCCCTGGAAGTCTCATTTGAAGGCCAGTCTTTGGCCTCTGCAGATGTGGTGACATTTTGACCCCTGTCCCATGGGTGGGCAGAGCAAGCGTAGCATCTCAGAGTGGCACTGAGCGAGGCTCGCCCCTGTGGCCCCTGCCCCTCAGGGAATGCATCCACCACAGCGCTTCTGTCCTGAGCACCCACCACCATAGCGCTTTCTGTTCCCCTTTTCCTGAGTGCTGCAGTGAAGGGGTTCAGGGGGTTGCTGCTATGAGGGAAGAAGGCAGCCTTCGGAGCAGGCTCGGCATTCGGAGACAGGCCTCCTACTGCCGCGCTGCCCACTGATTCCTCACTTAATGTACAGACTGGGCTTGGCTGCAGGACCGGTTCTCTGGGGTAAGCCTGATCCTGCAGCAGGGCTGAAGCCTGAGTACAGCAGGTCCTGACTGAGGGCTGATGATGTCACACATGTAGCAGGTCCTGACTGAGGACTGATGACATCATACACACAGCAGGTCCTGACTGAGGGCTGATGATGTCACATGTGTAGCAGGTCCTGACTGAGGGCTGATGACATCATGCACACAGCAGGTCCTGACTGAAGGCTGATAATACCACAAGTGCAGCAGGTCCTGCTTGAGAAGCCCTACACTAATTACTCTCCAGAAGAAAGGATTTTTCTGGCACAGCACCTCTTTGTGTGAAAGGGTCCAAAAAGACTGGGTGCAGAGACAGAGTGTTGGCCTGGTAGCTGGATCCCATCACCAGCACTGCAGGGGAAGGAAAAAGAGAGATAGGCGGATAGATGATTGATAGACAGATAAATGGTAGACAATAGATAGCTGATGGTGAATAGATGCTAGATAGATGGTAAATTACAAATAGAGAAATGATAGATAAATGATGCATGATAGATACATAGATAGACAATAGATGATATGGAGAAACGATAGAAGACAGATGATAGAGATAGAAGACAGATGTAGACATGATAATAGATTAGATAAATAGATACCTCTGTTTGCATCCAATCTTTGCTACTGCTTGGAATGGTTCATCCAAAGTCTGCATACCAAGACTTTGACCTAGAATATTTATGAGAGGAATATTCGCTTGAGTTGGAATATTTCCAGTGGGGCCATCTCAGGAAGTCTGAAATGTGTTGTCCAGGAAGCTTATGGCAGCCCACCAGCGTGGGGTCAGACAGCAGGAAGCCAAGGTCCCCGCAAAGCAGGGGACTCAGATCCCCAGGGGCTACTTCTACCCTTCAGCGTAGCTTCTTGTTGAATTCATGGTTGACACGCGATCCTTCCAAACATGATGTATTCAGTGCTCCTTGGGCCTCTTATCTGAACTTGTTATCCTTTGCTTTTTTTTCTTTTCTCTCTTTTTTGTTTCTTTAAAAAAAAATGGTTGTCAAGCTCTAACGCAAGGCTGCTGGCTTTCGGCTTGGCCGCTGTTTTCCAGGCCTCTGACCTGCCTCAAAGCACTCCTCTTTCACTGGTTCCTCTTCCTCCTCTGGGGGCTCCTCCTCATCTTCCTCCTTCTTTTCCTCTCCTCTTCCTCCTTGTCCTTGTTTCCATAGCTAGAGTCCTGCTGTCGTTGATGAGTCAGGTTGGCACACCGTCACTTCAGGAAGAACTCTCCTAAGAATCGTGATTTTTAAATTGGTTCTACTTCTATGAATTCACTTAAATATTCCATTTGTCTGTATTTTTAACACATTCCACCCCTACTGTACCAGGCTTTACAGTATATTCATCGTTCTGCATGTAGGACATAGTCAGTGTAAGACAATTTGTAGATAAGTGGAAAGAAAACATCATGCATGAATTATGAAAATGTAATGAACATTCAATGAGCATTTGCCATCACCCCCCTGATGGGGAATAACCGGGTCATATCTGGAACAGGCTGGTGAGCGGGGAAAGGCTCTAAGGAATGAATTCTTGTTGGCATATGCTATTTTGGTAAATGGAAAAACGTTCAGAAAAAGGTAAATGTTTCTTGAATCCCAACTCCCAGTGGTAAATACCATTCACCTTTGGCTGGATCAAGCCCATGTGAAGGTCAGAACCTTCTGTAAATGTTTTATCAACACTCAAGCCAGCTATTTTCATCTCCCCCAATGTTTCCCTCAGCGTGGCATTAGCTACAGTTTAGTGGGGAAATGTTTCTCCTCTACTAGGCTAAATCTCCAAAGCTTTGTGAAAATGGACTTACCTAAATAATCTCTCAGAGCCTTTTCTACGAGGTTCGAGCTTCGTTTGGGAGAATAAGAACTCTGTGCCGATGTTTCCCGAAGTTTCCCACTTTCAGTCTGATCTACAGTCCGCAGCCCAGTCACTGGACTTCCCCGCTCTGAACTGGCATCCCGGTGAGTCGCTGCTATGAGTACGGAGGAGGATGCTCTCTGCCTGGCCTGAGGGGATGCAAGGGCTTCTGTGACCCCAGTGGCCAATCTCTAGGAGGACTCTGCCGGCAGGAAAGTCCTACATCCCCCCCCCATATACACACACTTCATCTTGACTTCGATCTGTGACTTGAAATTCATCCTAGATACCTGACTTATGGATCTATAATGGTTGGGGGTTTTTAGGTATTTTCCCTGGTCATTGTGTCCAGCCCACTTTTCCATGTAAAGTACAAAAGACCCATGCAAAGCGCAATGGGAATTAGGCCACTGCCTGAGTTCTGAAGCTCAAATTGTTGAACCTTGGGGAGAGACATTCCAACAAGCTCATCTGACTAAAATGGCTTTGCTACGACTCCAGAAACAAGGGATTTTCACATATCTCAACAAATTAAATTCCATCTGTCTGGGGAGTTCTGCCCAGTACCAGAGTGAGATTGAACTGCCAACCAAGAGCCTGGAAAATACCACTTAGCAATCATGACTGACCTGTGTGGGCCATAGCATCCTTCCTTGAACAAGGACCTCAATGAGAACAAATGTGCTCATTGCAAGATGAAGATAATCACATCCATGTTGGAGAAGTGTTGTGAAGTATCCTAAGCACAATGTACCCTGGACATGTGATCATCCTAAAGCAACGCACAGATGTGACCTGCAAAAGCCACTGGCAGTGACTGTCACATCCCATGAAACCTGTCACTCACTCACTTTCCCTTTACCTCAAAGACATGAAAACCCATTACCTAGGTGTACAATGTTTTCAAGAAAACATTTTGTACTTCCAAACTAATCAGACTGCTCATTAAGATTCATTTGTAATATTTTAGTTTTACAGGTTTAGTTTAACTGGAAAATTGGCAAGTGTGAGACAGCTTGAAGTATCAATTCCAAGATACATTATGGAGGGTTGCGAGACGATGGGAAATTTACTCCGTTATAGCCATCCTTCTTAAAATCAATAATCAGAGAGTGGACCTTGATTTAATTGAAGATATAGCAGATGATAAAAGCTTATCTATAAAACTGAAAGACATTTCATAGGCCACAAGCAATATAACTTATTGGGGGAGGGCAAATGCATACTTCTAAGCCAAAGTGTGCTGTAGAAAGCAAAATAATGTATTTTAAGAAGTGCTTCTACCTCTGACTTATTCTAATCTGCTAGGAATTGAGCAACCAGATGCTTATGTAAAGGGTCAACAAGGCACACTCTTCTTCCTGCAGAAGGGAAATGGAGTCACAGTGGAAACTGTACAGGTGAGCTCTCTTAGAGCTGCATCATGGAGCACTGGTCACCCGGAAGCTCTGTGGAGGGTTCCTTACTTCTAAATTTAAATGCAGATTCAGCTTGCAGACTGCAGGCAGGAGAAGGAACAGGGATGACATTCATGTGCTTGAGGAGAGGCAGGGCCTACATGAAGCATCATGGTCCCTGTGAGTCCCTGGCCAGCTTCTCCCGCCCAGAGTTATGGCTAGTGATGACGTCAGCATCCAGAGAAGACAAGAAGGGGCCAGCAGCACTCAGACGGTGGGGTGGGTCTCTGTCACTGGTGGAGTTGCTGACCTGTTCTTTCTCCTCTGGGGCTCTGCGCCCGGAAGCAGGTGACCATGTGGCTCTGCCCTGTCCCTGCAGGAATGTAAGCTGAACCTGCCCTTCTTTGGTGGCATCGACTGAGCATGCTCCCTTTCTGAATGCTGGCTAGACCATGGCCAGAGAGTAGATCTGGGAAAGTGACTTTTTGATATCCCAAAGAAATTCCAGCAGCAGGAACTGAAATATTGGAAGGGAGTCAATCAAGAAGCACAGGCAAGAGTTCGATAGCGAAAAAGCTCCTAAACATCACGATGACAGCCTGGTGCCAGGAATGCAGGGGTGCACTCCTCTCAGGGATTCCCCCAATTGTGCTTCTGTCCTTGCCTCTGTTCTCTATTGCTGTTTAGACACCTTTCCAGAACCTGGCTGCTGTACCTCAGGATTGTGTGGGTTTTGGGTGGGGATGGAGCTGAGCTGAGTGGCGTGTCTACACAGCATTGGCCCAGTGGATTGTGGCAGAAAGCACACACATCTGAGCTTCCATCCAGACCAAAGCAGGCAGGTTTTACTCTTGCGAGTGCCTGACCTCTCCCGACAGGCGGGATCAGAGTTTGCCAAGAGACAAGAAATGGCAGCTACCATTTTCAAGCCTGGACCCAGAAAAGTAGAGAATCGATTCTGTGGTGCTGTTGGTCAGGGACCAAACATCTGGAAGGGAACAGTATAAACAGAATTCCTAACCACATCCCAGCCTTCTAGAACCTTCCCTTTCCAAAGTAGACTTTGTGTCTCACAGACATCTGGGAGCTGCATCTCCCTTCATTTATTATCTCCCCCGTCCAGTCATGTCATCATGCCTGCCGCCCCAGACCCACCTTCCCCTTTCCTGGGGACTGCAGACTAGTCTGTCACACACCCTCCATTACAAGACTGAGTCCCAGCCCTGACTTGATCAGTTCCCTCAGCTACATTGATTTTAGTCCCTCAACCCCCACAAACTCCATTCGAGTTTGGGGAAATCCTGGGAAGATCCCTGTCAAATTTATTTCCTCACTCTCTGCTCTTTGCCCCCTTAATGCCCTCCCTTATTTGTTTGTGCTTCTGCTACCAGAGATGTTAAAACCAAAGCCTAAATTCTGGCAACCCTAACAGCCTAGACTTATCTATCCAGCCTCCATAGGCCGGTTTAACAGATTTGTGACATTAAAAGGTAGAAAAAGGAGATGTATTCAGTAAAACTGTGCTAGTTAGAGATGGGTGTCAACTGGACAACTGAAGGCTGAGCTCTTGGTACGTTTGTGAAGAATTAGTAGCTGAGGCAAGCCCTGAGCAAATCTGCAGGAGAATGATTGATGTGGAAAGACCCAGCCCATTCCCTGGCAGGTAGATCAGTCACCTGTCATCCTCGGCATATGTCGGCACTTTGCTGTCTGGCAAGTGAAGTGTAGCTCTCTCTTGGCAATCCCTGTTGATACCTGTGGTCGGTTTCCTTGGCTCTTGGTGTTGGCGTGAGCTCTCTTGCCAACTGTACTAAGTAAAACTGAGACTCTTAAGAAGCAATAAAACCTTTAGTTACCCTAAGCTCTTGGGTTAGGAATTTACCAGCATCGTACAGACAGACGGCAACAAAGACCATGCTGGAGAGAGGCGCAAAGTAGTCTAATGACAGATCCTCACCCCAGTCCTCCAGGGTCCTGGCCTGAGGCTTTGGGTCAGCAGAGGGCAAGGTGTGGCCTCTAGTCTCTGCTGCAAGGTGGTCTGCCATGTTGTCAGGAGAGTAAAACTCTTCCTGAGAGACAGTCTCTTCTTCTTCTTCAGCTTCCTCCTGTTCCCACCGTACAATTCCTGGGGAAATTCCAATTTTTTGGAGTCTATTGTTCTGGGAATCTAGTAGCCAAAATGAGGGCACAAGCATCTCTTCCAAGTACTTTCCTTTGGCTGCACTTCCACTGAACTAGCTGATCCCCTAGCTGACTGTAGGTGAGGAGCGTGCTTGTGGGAAGCCAGGCACATTACTAATCGTGGGCACATGGAATCTGGGTCTCCAGGTGGTGCACAGCGGAACTCTTCCCATCTCTTTGTTGACACCAAATCGTTACCTACCAGCAGGTCAAGCCACAGCAAGCCAGGGCTGGCTCTTCAAGCCTGGGCTGAACCACCTGCCCATTTTCTCTTGCCAGTTCCATGGCTCTCCCCTTAGCACAGACTTAGGTGGCAGAAGGAGAAAGAGAAAGGTTGCCTAACTCCATGAAATCGGCAGGAGGTTTTATCAGCATGTTTAATAGCTAAGGCCGACATTCAATTTTGAATTTCCCTATGGTGGCGGGGAAATGTGAGAGTCTCCACTACCTTTCCTCTCTCATTCTTCTCAGTTGTATTTCCTCTCGAATGTCTTTCCCCTGCTCACAAAAGCCTCCGACTCCAAGAAAGATCAATAAAAAGTTTTAAAAATAGCACCGAATAAGTGGCCCATAAAATATCATTGTTACAGCATAAAGTGTGGTCTGATCTTCAGCGATAACAACTATTACCACTTCGGATTTTGTAGCTGGCTTTAAATTCTCCATCTTAAACATGGGTGGTATGAGCGCATGGACGGGGGTTGAAGAACACGGCGTCCGCAGTCGGTGGATGCAGTCATAAGTAGGAAGGGACATCCACTCAGTACTCACACCCATGGAATGCTTGCCAATGTGCTCTGAAGACGATTTAACCAGTGCAGCTCACTGGACATCGCCAGTGCGCTCAGAAGTCCATTCGTGTGGGAGTGGCGAGAGCCACAGGTGCCCGGCAGGCTGCGCCCAGCACAGCTGTGTGGATTAGGTGCGCTTTCTCTTCAAATACAAACATGACAGAATTGCGAAGGCAGGAGCCCCAGAGGAGCCTGTCATAGAGAAATACAGGAACCTAGCAAGATGCGGGATCTTGTCGGCTGGGTTGGGTGGGTGGTGCACACCTGGAAACCCAGATGGCCATCCCACCCAAGCAGTGCACCGGGGACAGTAAAAATCAGTCATTCCTGAGACTTCCCAAGAAGAATAAATGCTAAGTGAGGGTAGGATTCAACATGGACACCACCCCTGGGGCCAAGCATAGCTCGATGTCTTTTAAGGGCATTGAGCTTCTTGGCACCAACATCTCTGTCTGCCAAAAGCTGTAACTAGCTCTCTATTCTACGTGGGTGACTCAGAGACTTTAAGCCCCAAAGCTAAAAGATGGCAATAAGTATACATTTTGTCATTGTGTGTGTGTGCGCGTGCGTGCGTGTGTGTGTGTGTGTGTGTGTGTGTGTGTGTGTGTGTGTGTGTGTATGTATGCTTATGTGTAAGCTTTGGTGTTTTGATTTATAATCTATGATCACTGATAATCCTACACTTTACACTCAGGTATGTTGGGACAAAAGGATGGCACTCGGGAACTTTGAGGAAGCATTCTGCAGTTTGTAAAGAGCGGCTCCTGCTTCCAGGCCCTGGAAGCCCCATTATTCGTACCCAGCACCAGCACTTTGATTCTTATCCCTGTGGTTCCCACCCCCCCCAGTCTGAGTCACACAGTGAGCAAAAGGTAGAAGTCAACTGTCCAGCTGGGGGCTCTGCCAACATCTCCACTTTAGCCTCTGGTCACCTGAAGGGCCTTTTAGTTCAAAAAGCAAAGTCACTTTCATTCTGGGATACTTCTCAGCCTCTCAGCCTGTGCCTTGGGCTTCCTTGGGGCCTTGGTCATCTCAGCCCACCAGTAAAGGCACTATGGTAGTGACTGACAGTCTACGGCTTTCTCTGGAGGGCAGGAAACACCCTCCCCCCTTGCTTTTAAGTAGGGCACAGGACTGACTCATGCAGCCATAAAACCCTCGGGTGGCCTCTGAAGGGCTTTTGAAAGCACAGTGCCTCCTAATGCATTCTGTTACCGCTGATCAATGGTGCTGTGGCTTCTCACTTTGAGACACGCTGAAGACTCCCTTGGGATGGATTGACAATGGATTGAGAAGTACTGGCTATAGATCACAGGCCCTCTTCCCTTCTGTCCCAGAGCCAAGTTCCCCTGCCTGCTTCACACCACGGTGGGCAGTGCCTTTGCCCAGGAAGAGGAGGTTGTTCTAGACCCTCCCCTGGGAATGGGAAATGAAATTAAGTTTGCCATGAGACAGCATTATGGAAACTAACTCCAAAGGCTCCTGTGGTCCCTGTTCAGTTGCTTTGTGCATCTGGGGATTGGGGTTTAGAATTCTGTTCCCCCAGTGAATAGTTAGGGCTTAGTATACACTAAGACAGATTTTTCCAGAGTAAATTCTGGAAGGAGGTTCGTAGCACAGGCAGTCAAGAAGAAAGCCTGAGAGGTCATCGTACCTGTTATCCTCTCTGTGGAGGACCTCGAACCTAAGATCACATCCCATTTCCCCAAGTACTGTCTAAGCATCGGTGAGCAGCAGTATGGACAGTCGACATCGTCAGTGCGCGTCTCCCGCTCCGCAAGCCTTCAGTTCCTGCGGCAAAACCAAGCAAGCGGCTGGGATTGGACATTGCTTGCTCCCAACCCAACCCAAACAAGAGTGTGTGCTTATGAATTTTGCCCAAGGGGCAAAGATATTTTAGAATTCACATGCCCATAGTCCTGCACCTCCGGCTTCTTGAATCACTTCCTGCCACATTGCAGCTTAGTGCCCACTCGATTTTGGTCTCATGACTGGGTCATGACCTTGCAAAGCATGATGGGAATGAGCTCAGTTCTCTCTGGACACTGCCACGTGCCTACCCCAGCCACCTGATCTCACCTTCCTACAGTGGCCTCTGTCACTGCTGGACAACCCCTGCTCTTCTGGGCAGCTCTGTGTCCTTGCTGGGGACCACTCAGCCTGGGGGAAGGAAACCTGCTTCCCAACTTTCTCACAACACAGCTGAGGGAAACAAATCCTGACACTCGACTGATTGTTCAGAGGTGACAGAAATAATTCATATAGAAAAAAAATGTTAGGGCCTTCTAGAAACTACTGGAAGCTGTGCAGCTTCCTATGGTCTGAGAAATCCTGGCTATTTTGCAGCTGATCTTCATGGGTGGAAAGTCTATGCAGTTGACTAGATTGTGTCTGTAGACACGGCTCCTCTCAGAGTCTGTGCATAGGTGGGTCCCTGCCCCCAGGGGATAGAGCACTTGTCTCTTTCATCCTCTGGGCTTAAACTCCTTTGAAGCCAGCTCCTTCTGTCCCTTAGTTGATACTAAAAGGAAACCCTAATTTCAAAGCTTAGAAGAAGCCAGGATCACTTCTGCAGGTGTATAAGTGGTACAAGCCAGAGGCTGCTCACCTCTCTGAGAACAGCATTCAGAGGGGTAGCTTTTGGGCATCAAGAGACTCACTCTTCAGACCCTATGGCAACATGAGGTCAAGTAGCAAGTTCATGTCCCCAAAGTGCAAGTGCTGTGTGTCTGTCCACGCCTGGCTGCATCATCAGGATGCAGGCGCGGGAAGGCACTCTGTTGCATGGAAAAAAGACAACTGAAGGGCTAGAGAGATGGCTCAGGGATTAAAACTTCGCCTTACAAGCAGAAGGTCTTGAGTTCCGATCCCAAGTCCCACATAAAAATGTCAGGTGGAAATTGCAGTAGCCTGCACTCCCAGCCCTGGTAAAGTGAAGCAAAAAAAGGGATAGAAGCAATCCAGGATGATTCCCGAAGTCATTCTTGGTTTTCCACAGGGACACACAGTACCCCCCCACACACACACACACATACGCGCGCACGCACACACACTAAATAAATAAATAAATAAATAAATAAATAAATAATTGTTGCAGTCAGCCTGCATGGTTGCTAATAAATGACCATCAAACAGCTTAAGGGAATAAGGGGTTTATGTCCTTATGACAGTCCAGTTACAGTTCTCAGTCCAGCTTGACAGGAGAGCACGCACCAACACCAGGGCTGAGGGAACTGGCTGTACCATTACTGTATAACGGCTGAGAGATGGACAATCCTTACTTGCCAGACCAGCATGTCTGGCCAAGTGAACAGAAGGATGCCAACTCTCTCAACCAGCTCTCTGTGATTTATTCCAGGGCCTAATCCCACCCACCATGGGCTGGGCCTTCCCCATCAGCTAGACAATCTCCTTCAGGTTTGCTCTGGGCTTAACTCAACCACTAATTCTCTACAAATATGCCCAGAGCTCAAACCCTCAACAGTCAAGTTGACACCTCTGCTTAACTATGACAATAATAAATATTTCTTTTTAAAAAAGAGACAATCGAAACCTGGAGAATGTCAGCGATGTAAGATCCAAGGACTTCCAGATCTCTGAATCGCAATGGAAAATGACCAGAAGATTTACATAAACCAGGCCAGCAAATATACATTGTTACAAGTACTTACTTTTACTGTTTATTAGTCATTAGTGTGAGCAGAACTCATTCAGATGAAATGCCTTCATGTGGAAATTTCCTCCGTGCAGAACAGTCAGAAAGACAACTTGTGAGTGCCACATCCACATCCGCATGACTTCACTGTTACCGTCTACAGTAGCTGCAGCAAAGCAGAAGCTGCATTAGCAGAAACACAGGGATCCACCATCCTAGTCACAGCTCTTACTCCTCAGAGGCTCCTGAGCGGGAGGACCCTCGACACACACAACTCTCCCACTCACTGAACAACAGCAGTCCCTGCTCACCAGCTTTGCTCTGAGCTAACTTATCTACGTATCCATTGCTTTGAACATGATCTCTTTCCTAAATGTTTCAAGATTTCCCTCCCTTGAAACATTTTGAATTCTTAGCCTCACCTGCGATGTGGGCGCCGACGCCTGCCAGCTCTCCATCAGTGTACGGAGCGTGATGAGAGCCCAGGACTCGGGGCCGACACGCACCAACTATTGTCTGAGATGAGTTTAAGCACTGCTCCCTCCCCAGGGACGAGAAGAAAGTTTGCCAGCTGAAAGGGGATTGGCGGCGAGAAGAGGGAGTCTTTCAGGGATAAATCTGGTGTTGGAGCATAGCCTCTCTTTAAGAGATAGGAAGTCAGATACCAGCCTCACAGCACTGTAAAATAAGAACCAATTTCCACAGGACTCAAATGAATAAATCATCTCATTGCTTTACAGTCACACAAGGGAGAGGGCAGAAGAATAGAATTTGGGAACTGGAGAGCTGAGCTGAGACGTGTTCTGACCCCGTGGTCTGAACGAGAGGCCCCAGAAACCCAACAGCCACCCCGGCACATGTAGTTTCAAATATATATTGATTTGTTAAGTGTCGGAATTTGGAGGGCTTTAAAATTTCTTCACTGTATCTTGCTTGACGTTTCTTTGCTACAAATAATAAAATACCCTGTGAAATGCTCATGGTTTTTAAAGAAATCACAGATAATTAGGCACTCTTTTTTCTCATTAGCAGTAATTAGCTATCTGCATCAGCTCTTGGTTCTGCTAAACCTTCCTCACTACTTCACAGAGTTCTGAATGGGGAAGTTTGCCTTTAATGGATTTTTTTTTCTGCGTACTATTTCTTTTAGTTTTAAGTTATCATAATGTTTGTTGGGTTTTTTTTTTTTCTTTCTCTGTACGGTGAGTTCTAGACCATGTGCAGACCAGTGTGGCCACCACCACAGCATTGAGTCTGAGTGCGCTCTCCTCATGCAATCCCTCCTCATATCCTCCATGGGGTCCCCTGACTGGCCCCCATCTCCTAGCATGGTGGTCCCAGGCTCCTGTGTCACAGCTCTGCCAGAGCACGAGCCCTGGACCATGGTGAGCCTTGAGATACGAAGGAGCCGGACCATGGTGACCCTTCGCCATGGTGAGCCTTGGGATGCGATGCTCACAGCATGGGGCCACGGACATCCACCTTCTGCCACAGTGACCTGCCGATTCCTTTTCAGTGGCCTGTGGAGTCTATCTGTGTGCTCTCACTGGAGGACATTTGAGGTACCTGGTCTCCAGTGTGGGGTGGTCAGAGGCATTCACGCTCAGGTTTCCAGTGGACACAGGTCTCCCCGACCTCTAGTGTTCGGAGTCCCGTTATCTCATGGTTGCTTTCTTAGGTCTGTCTTTTTACCAGTCTAAATGAGACTGATGGTGTATTTTGTGAGTGGCCATATTTCTGCATTTCTTTTCATTTTTTCTTGCTAAATTGATTTTCAAGTATAGTCTCCAGGCAACTAGTATTAAAGTTTAGACCCTTTTATTCAAATTCAGACCTACTGTTAAGACCATGAATCCTTGTCTCCCCATAGTAGATTTTAGGGAAGTGCAGAGCCAAGTCCATATTGTCTATATTCACTCTCATTTGGAAGGAGACTTTACAGTAAGCCCTGGATTTGAATGTGGGTCACTACCAACAAGCTCGTGTGTTTGCATCTTTAGACGACGTCAGTGTTTGAGACAGTATAGCAACTTTGGGATATGGAGATTTGTTTAGCGGAAGGTAAGGCATGGAATGGAGGAGGCTGAAGGTGGGAGACAAGCTCACATGGGTGGGTGGAAGAGACCCTGTGACAGTCGGCTGCCTTGCTCAT
This sequence comes from Typhlomys cinereus, assembly GCA_023101885.1. Lineage (NCBI taxonomy): Eukaryota > Metazoa > Chordata > Mammalia > Rodentia > Platacanthomyidae > Typhlomys > Typhlomys cinereus. The sequence continues at coordinate 9,514,386 of JALPQD010000024.1, read as the reverse complement.
GGCAGAGGACAGAATCACACAAGTTCATCACAGAAGAATGTAATAGCTGCTGTCTGCCAAGTCATGACACTAATGTTTGAATGACATCTGTCAATTAGGCAAAGCGTTTTCTTGAAATTTGAGTAATGTTTGATCAATGTTAAACATCTTTCATTCAATTTGTGTGTGCGTGTGTGTTCATGTTAAAGTGGCCATTTGAGTATGTGTGCCTGTGGAGGCCCAAGGGTAACATTAGGAATCAGCCTGGATTGCTCAATCTCCTTACTGCTTTGTTCTGGGATTTCCTAGACTTTGCCTTCCAGGGCCATTTCTGCCTGGCATTTTTTTGTGGCATCTGGGGCTATGATCTTGGGTCTTGTTTGCATGGTAAAGGTGTTAATCCCTGAGCCATCTCCCACCCTCGTCAGTTTTTTAAGCCAGTACGCTCAAAACTCATTGCACGTGAGTGTGGCACGTGCCTGGAATCCAAGCAGTTGGGCGGCCAAGTCGCCTCAAGTCCCAGGCCAGGCTGGCCTAGGGAGCCAGACTCTGTCTCAAAAACAACAGCAAACACCTGAAACATTTAAAAGACTTTTAAATAAAGCACACGTATTTCTAAGCTTTTTAAAAGGCACACATAGGGCTTTTTTATAACCTGCAATTATATTTTATAGCAAAGGCATTAAAAAAACAGAAATGAAATTCACGTATCTGTTTTCAAAGATATGCTCCACAGCCCATGTTTCTTGAGGAAAAAAGGAAGCATTTTGGGGACCTGGTGAAATGCCTCATCTACTGCAATGATGTGGATTAGGGTTCAGTTTCCTAAATATCTGCTGGATGGCGCTTCTAGGCCATCATTTGATGTCAGAGAACAAGGCCCAGCACTTGACCATGCAACTGTTCATGTGAGCTTTTTAGAAACTGCTTTCCTCTCAAGGCCTTGCTGTGTGGCTCACAGTGAGTTTGGGAATCAAGATTTGAGCGAATGCATGGATCCTATCACGCAAACATGCTCAGTGTCCTACCTTCACAGCAGCCACGCCGGTCTAAAGATTCACCAACCCACTGAAAGGAAAGTGAGTCACTCTAAGTTCCAGCGTGCTGTGCCTGGGAGATTTGAACCAGGAATCAAGTATCGAAACCCAGAAGTACTAATACTTTCATGGCCACTCCCAATTTCGTCCAAACCAATAGAAAACTTCATTACCTGGAAGAGGCCTAACTTTTAAATAATTAACTATAACAATACCATCTGTTGTATTTTTATCAAATCGCACAGCGAATGAATTTCTTTCTACTCATACCGACGTAATTATTTTCACAAATCTTTTGCCCTAATCAAGAGAGCTGGCCCCCCTCTGTCCTACCATCCAGTGACATTTTACAGCCAAGAAACTGTATGTTGAGAACTATGTCTTCCATATACAACTTTACTCCTCAGTTTGCAAAAAGTTTTCATGCACTTTATCAGTAGAAGAAAATAAAAAACAAAATCCAAGCCGTGCATATGAGGGGCCTGTGTGTGTCCAACACTGGCAAAATCTGTGTTTTGCTGTAACAGCTGCTGCTTGGAATCTTCAGTAGCAATTCCTTACATCTTTCAGCTGAAATTCTTCATAAGTAGATGTATTCTGACCTATTACAATATAGTTATCCTGGGTGATCACTATAGGAAGAACGTTTTCCTAATAGAACATAGCTTTTCTTCTTTCACTCTTAGTGAAATAAGGTAAGAAAAGCAAAATAGAGTTGCCAATTTTCACTTTTAAAAAATACTGACATTTTTCAGAACCCAGATAAGTATCACATCATTTAAAGTTGTGTAGAAGTTTGCTTGCTGATATTTGGAATGTGGACAAGCCTTTAAAAGTCCTGCTAAGGGACTGGGGAGATGACTCAGTGGTTAAAGTCTTTGCCTCACAGGCAAAGGATATGAGTTCAGATCTCCAGATTTCACATAAAAGTGTCAGGCAAAACCAGCCACAGATGCCTGAACTTCCAGCTTAAAATTTACCACTAATGATAATGGTTATAGAGCTGTATTTCATATAATAACTAGAGTGTGTGTGTGTATGTGTGTGTGTGTGTGTGTGTGTTGCTGATAATACTAGGGCCTTGAACAGACTAGGTAAACACTTGACCACTTAGCTACACTCTAGCCTCATTTGTTGTTTTAAGTTGAGCCTTTCTGTGCTTATCTATTTGCATTAGGATGCTAGGCCTGACCAGAGCTTGCATGAGCTGGGACATATGCAGTCATCTCGCTTCTTGCCAAGTGGCACCGCCATTATTAGTGCTGTTTTAGTCTACAGAAAGAGCTTCAGAGCGTCTGTAGCCAGAGGGACACCATTACCTCCAGGGAAGCCATTTCTATTCACAGCGGTTGGAGCAGAGACAGGCTGTACTATTGTGTTTGTCTCCACAGAGGAGGGGTCCCATCCTCCTTTCAGCCAGCCTGCTGCTCAGCCTGCAGTGAGGATGTGCACTGAGTAACAGGGCCAAAGTCCATCTCAGCCAATGCTGCTGAGTCCTACTGTGGTCTTAGGTTTTAAAAGATAAACGAATTCTATAAGCACATGTTTATTGAGATATCCCAGTGACTTATTTTAGAGAAAGCCTTTCCATAGGGGAAATCCTGTACTCTGGTCACTGAATGGACAAGTGCATGTGTGTGTGTGTTGGGGGGGTGTGTAGATGGGGTAAATCCAGACAGAAACCAGTCTCTGCAGCTCAGACCCATGTGTCTCTATTGGAATTGGGGAGAGAAGGGGAGAGTGGTGAATCTAGATAGAAGCCAATCTGTACGGCCTAGGCCAGTGTGTGTCATACCAAAACAGTCTCTCAGATTCTCTGGGCATCTGCAAGAAGCAGATTCTGTTGCAAAACCTACAGCCTGGAGTCCAAGCTTCTAAGGAACACAGATACCACAGTCTAGTTTGCGCCAGCACTGTGCAAACTATGGGTAGTAACTGTGGAAATGAAATGTGATGGAACACAACCTACCCGGCTCCTAGCACTGAGGTGCCTGTCAGGTAGCCCAACGGCACCTCATCATGAACAGGATTTAAATGTATTTGTCACCTGATCCTCTCCGTAAAGTGTTTGCTGATTCCTTGCTTAGACAGTACATACTTGTGTCTTGTATAGACCTGCGAGCTGAGCTGAGCATTACAGACACGAAACACTGATGCTAGTCTCATTCAGTCATGTCAGAGTCTAAGTTATAAGATTGGCTCGTATGTGTAGTTTGTTTTCAGTGGAATCAGAAATTACAGAAAGCTGAATAATAGAATAAATGACTTAGAAACAAGCTTTCTTCATACTAGCTCTTACAGTGAAGGTAGAGGCCAGCATCAGAGGTGCCCATTGTGTGTCTGCATATGGTAAGGTGACACTATGAGCCACTTGGGCTGAATTGCATTAAGCACACAAGAGTCGCATTGAATATCTTTCTCTGGCTAAATATGTCACAATAGAATTTTCAAATGAAACCAAGCTACAAAATGAAACTCAGCTCACAGCAGCTGCGTGCCATAGATTGTCAAGGTCTGGAAATTACATTTCCATGTGGTATAAACTGCTAGACCTGCTCAACTGTGCAGTGAGCAGGTAGCATCATCCCAGAGAGACCTGTTTTAGAAACTCCAGCACAGGCATGTCATCCAACACAAGTGGTGAGCACCCCAGAACCCGCCGATGAGATGCAGAAGAGATGCATCCAGAAGGGGTCAAGCAACCAAGTTGTAAGAGCCACTTAATGTGTTGCCCATCACTTTACTGCCTGTGTCATAGTTGGATTTTCAAAAGAACCAAAAAGCATCGTGTGTTGTCACGGTTTCTGGTTCCTGCTTACAGAGGTTCACGGCCAAGCTGGGGCGTGTAGGTCAGCTATTGCATGTCTAAAACATGGCTAACTCAGGTTTAGGAGATGTATTTTAATCTCTCTCTCTCTCTCTCTCTCTCTCTCTCTCTCTCTCTCTTTCTCTCACGCGCATGCACGTGCACGCACACACACACACACACACACACACACACACACACACACACATACACCCCTCCCTGTCTATATCATTATCTATGCCCAAAGCTACTTGGCAAGTTTGAAAGAAACATGAGTACCTACCCATATTGCTTCTTTATTCAACCCTAAGTCAAGTGTCCATGGTTTTGCTTGGTGCTGACATGCCTAGAAATGGTTCCGCATGGTGGCCACCCCCTACTTCTGCAGTAAGAGAAGACCAAGGCCGACCTTTATTTGGAATAATTATCCATATTCAGACATGTCCCAAACTAGGGTGATGGATGAGAAGTTGTTAGGCACGCAGGAGCTTCTGGAGGGAGCCGGATTCCTGAGAAAGCTGAGGAGGAGGGAGGAGGCCCCTTCCCCGGGCTTGCTGGCATCCTGACCTCTTCCTGACCTCTTCCAGGGGCCTCTGTTCCCCCGTTCCACCTTGCAGCCTCCGCCTCAACATCATGGTGCTCCACGCATTCACTACCATGATATCAGGTGACACGCTCCTGCCCTCTGTGGGAAGAGGCCATATCGACCCAGAATGAAAAGCTTGCCCACACTATCCAGGGCTCCATGTGCTCTGAACCTAGATAACCAGAAAGGGAGGAGCCGAGACAAAGCTCCAAAACCTGGGAGGCATTGGTCTGGCTATGCCTTGCTCTGCATTTGCTTTGCAATTAGGTCACTTGGCAGTCAGGCAGAATAGAGTTGTCCTAAATAATCTGGGGTGTGTGTGTGTGTGTGTGTGTGTGTGTGTGTGTGTGTGTGTGGCTGCAGCTGTGGCTATGGCTGTGACTGTGCCTGTGTCTGTCCCTGTGGCTGTGTGGTAACTTTCCCACCATTGATATTCATACTTTGGAACTGAGGTAGAGTCAGTGGATTCCAGATCTGCCTTCCAGAATTCCCACACATGATAGAGTATCAATTCCTATTTTTATGGGTTATGGATCATCAGATCCTCAGATCTTTACAGACCTTGTATTTTCTGACCTAGACTGATACCCAGTGTGACAAGGAAGCCATATGTGCAGTTAAGGCCTAGGTATCCAGTCACTTAGAGGAGGAACAGGGACAGCGTGACCCTGAATCCCCTAGCCCCACTCCAGAATGCCACAGCATCCTCTAGCATCCCTGAGGGAGCGCTAGGTGGGCAGGCGCGTGCATCCTCCAAGGTGAGCAGTGCGCTGATAGCTACACATTCCCCCAGGCCACTCCCTCATAAGCAGATGAAAGCCTCGCATGCAGGCTCCAACACCTGCGTCTGTCCTCACAGCTGCCTGACCGTCCAAGTGGCTCCAGTGCAGTGCTCAGGGCCCTGAGTATACTCGCAGCATCCATCTCCAGGGAAGCCTGCTTCCAGCTTTGACAGGATTCAGAGCTGGGCAAGAGGTAGAAATAGAGGGGTACATCATTCGATACAGCCCCACACTCTGCTCTTACCACATCTGACCTGTGTGGTAATGTGCATATTTTTACATGAAAATATATATTTAAATGTGAAATTTTATTTTTTTCTAAATGAAGCAACTGGCCAGGTCTTAAACGAGAGGAAGACCTGCTAGGTTCTGGCAATCCTGAATTCTAGATGCATCTGAGGCTTGTTCCTGGTGTGAGTCCTCAGGACAAGCACTATAGAAGCACAGGCAGAAGTTACTTGTTCCCTGAGTGGTCACGAATGTCTCCCTGTCAATATAGCAAAAGTAGGGAGAGGAGACATTGCTTCCTGGAGGCTCGTTTCCCCTGAAATCACCAGGACTATAAAGAGCCTTCTCAGGGCAGAGGCAGTAGCCTGTGCTATGTGACAGAGAGCCGAGGGTACCAGACTGCCCGTGCCAAGAGGGAGCCAGTGCCGGCCAGGCAGCGTCCATGGCTGCACGATCTTGGGGGATGTGTATTAAGATGGCCCCCGATGTCCATCTGCAAAGAAGAGGTCCTAATACAAGAATCATGGCTAGGGGTGGGGGCAGAAATGCAGCACTGGTGCATTTCTAGTTATATAAACCGCCCATGGACTCACGCTTTCTGAAAGAAAGACAGATGCATGTGAATCACAGGTTGGAAACACTGCAGAGAACATAATTACATCTCTCACTGTTAGGGAGCTTTCCATGTATGCTTCAAATTCCCATGTCTAAAAATATAGTCATGGAAGGATGTCCTAAAACAGAAAATTTATCATATATCTTAGCACACGTTATCTAGCAAAGAAAAAGCACACACACCATATACATATACATACCCCTTGTGACCTAAGGGATTTTTCTCTCATGAATGATTTGTTTTTCTGTACTGTAAGTAGAAAGTATTGCAAATTTATGTCTATTATCATTTTGATATATTTTAGAAATGGCAGTATTGATACTTAACATTCCACGAGTAGGTGTGGTCTTCTGAAATTCACCCTGAAAAGGACAGAGACAGGTGTCTGCATCATGACTTCAGCTTATGTTTCATCTCGCATCCGACACCAGCATCTGGCGCAGGGAAGTGTGTGTTTTGGCAGAACCTCCTCTATCATATGCATTTCATCTTCCCGGTGCACATTCCTACCACATACATTTCATTTTCTCAGTGCGCATCCCTAAAATGGAGAAAGAAGGAGACAGTGGCGTGCTATTTCTAAGTAGAAAACCTACAAGTTTGAAACAAAATGAGGAAAGTTGGAGAACATCATGTAATTACGTAAAGTGATCTGCTTTTACCTTGATTATCTAAAATAAAAATTAAGCTGAAACGAGTGTAGAATAGATAATTATCCACGTGTGCTTTCAAAGGGGAGACTCTGAGACCAGAAGAGTACACTGTCTTTCTTCATACCTTTCTCCCTGATGGGAAGGATGGGTGGGCCCGTCTCTTGGAGACCCCACAGTGGCAGAGCAAAATCTGCCTGGCTCCTTGCAGCTGCCCTTCTTGGCTCCCTGGATTGCCCACAGAAGGCCTCAGTATTCTCACAGCATGAACGCTTATTTGGCTTCTGGGCAGTGAAACATTTTTTTCAGTGGGCTGCAGGACAGCTCAGTTCCTTAGCAGCAGGCGCCTCCTATGGTCTAGGAGGGAATTGCTCTGAGGACTCCAGACGCTAGGGAGAGACCCCACCAGCGTGGATCTTGTACATCTGAGCCACAGGAAGCTGTCCTTGAAGCACATCCCCAAGCTGAAAAGGGAGACAGCCACAGCAGCTGCTGCGGAGGATGGGGAACCCCTAAACACCTCTGGGAGAAGGGAAAGCCACAGCAAGTCTGTGGGCTAGAATTCCCCTCGTGAGTCCACTGAAGATGTGCTCACGCCTTCACCAAGACACGCACAAGGATGAGCACAGCGCATCATTCAGCACAGCTGAAGAATGAGTGCGCGTCAGAGACACCCGTAGGCAAACAGACACATAAAGCACACAGTGCCCTAGGGTGTGATACACAAGGTGTACTCTAGGTGCCACGTGCGGCTGAAAGGACTGTACTTGAAACCAAGTACAGTTGGTTTCAAGTACACTCCACCCTCACGGTCTTGTAAACTGCTCAGTTGCAAACACAGGGACTTGCATATTGATTTCACACAGGTGTCTTCAAATGGGTAATTGACCTTATTTTGTAGTAATCTTATATAGTGCGATGTGAAAAAAGATTAAGCACGAACTAATGTATGATCTGAAAATAAGAAAAACAAGGATCTTCAGTGTTCAACATCATAGCTATGGCTTACCTTGAGATGAAACGTGTTAGGACAGACAGGGGCTGCAAAGTTTTCTGGGGTCCTTATATCTTATTCATTGATCTAGCTACTGGTCAAAAGGGATTCTCTAACGTTACACTTATGATTGTTTCTACAGGGTATATATGAACATGTACTTCCACAGCAGATATATGTGACATCTATCTCAAAGAGTGTGTGTGTTTAAGAGTTCTCCCTTATAAATTTTGACACAGAGCAAGGTTGCACACTTGAGTCAGGCCTATTTCGAGCAGGAGATAGTTTTCACTTTGAACTGTAGCATTTTGTCTTCCCCTACTGAGTTGTTTTGCTCTGTACCTTCTCCAGCCAGTCGCATTGAAAATCCTCTTTATGCAGAGACCGAGCGAGAGAGAGCGTTCCTTCCCCATTTCTAGAATCTACCTCCAGCTCGTGCCAGCAGCTAGCCACAGGAGTGAATGAAAGGAGCTTACCCCTCCTTTCTCACCAATAGCTGTCCCACAGAGACCCATGTCCACATGGGAGACTCGGGACACGTTGAAAGGCCTCTGAACGGCACACAGCACTCTGAGCAAAGGCTGCAGGGTCTCACCCCAATCTGTTCAATGGAAACCTGCATCGGGTGCCACTCAGATTTTTCCTGCCAAACTTTGGTCCTGCTCAAAGTAGGTCACCGTGCAGGCTGCCAGTTGGAAAAGTGTGACAGATGCGTGGTCAGAGGGGCCCAGAGGATGCTGGTGAATGGTGAGAGTCAGGCAGGACATGGCCCACTTCTGAGGAGAGTGAGGTTGTCTTCACGTGGAGGTGACGTAAGACGTCTAGGCAAGAGAGAAAGTCAGGAAGGACTGGAGAAAAAGACACCGGTGGAATTGCAATTCACTCAGAGTTTCCTCCTCTTCCAAGTCGGCCATGTCCACACTTGACCTGTGTGGCTGGCGTGTCTCTGTATAGGAGGGAACTTTGGGATCCAGGTGCTGTGTGGGCTGCGGTCATGTCAAGTCCATCTATACTATCATAAACGTGACCCGGCCTTTCAGCTCAGGTCCTTTCAATTTTAGACTAAGATTCCTTGGTAACCAATAAAAAGTGGCAATGGAATTATTTCAAAAAATTGAATTTTAATAGATTCTTGAAGTCTAGCATTGAATCTGAAAAGCTTTAATGGTCCCCAGATGGTATTTTTTTTTTCAAAAGGATGAAGGGATCTTTAGCAGTGTTTGATGTGATCAATTGTTTTGTGGAACTTAAAATAGTCTACCGATACTGACTTTTAGAAAGTCCAACTATGGCATGAGAATTGGAAAAACTGGATAGAAATAAAAGTAAGAATATAACAAAAATTATGACCATGTTCAAAATGATAGGTTTCTGATGTAGAATTATATTAGATGTAGAATTATATTAGAGACTACACATTTCTGTGGAAGAGAAGTCAATATAGATTAAAATTATTGATATCTTTAAAAGCCAAGAAAACCCCCATAGGAAGTTAGAAGTTTCAAAATCAAAGGTGATGGTAGACATTCAGTAATAAATCTTACTCAGAAAGAACCAGTCTAGCAGCCAATGTGAGCTAAACGAAGGCAAAGGTTTTAAAGCATCTCTCTGGCAGCCTTTGGGCCCTTCCCCGAGGAACAGTTGTTGAAAAGACACACCTTGGGCTTCGCAGCATGGGGCAGATGTGGCATGGGTGACTCGATAACCCAGGGAGTGCTTTGAAGTGGCCTGTCAGGGGCCAGCTGCTGCGGAGGGGGGACATCTCAGGACATGTGCCTGGCTCGTGTCCCTGCTAGTCACTGCACCACACTGCCTCCAAGCAGGAAGGAGAATGGTGAAGGTCAGCCCCATGGCATTGAGACATGGGGCCCCAGAAACGCTTCTCATGCTCAGAGGAGTACTTTGGCCTCTCATTCAGTGGCCATTCAAAAGAAGGCCAGTCTGAGGATGGCATGCCATTCCTGCTGTAGCTTTTGCAACAGACAAAGCTCCTGGGCCATGGTGCATCTTAAGTCCAGATGGACTCTAACAGGAATATGCTCTGAAGAAAGTATGTTGCAAGCAAATCATTCAGATACTGTGTAGACATGTAAAGCAATCACAAGGCCTTTAGGAAACACTGTAACCCTTAGAGAAAAGTACACATGTACTGTAAAGCAGGCAGCAGGTACAGGGAAGCTACGGGACAGTTTGGATGAAATAAAGGCCTTTTTTGACTTTTTTTTTTTTTTTTTTGCTTCCCACAGTAACATCCCTTCTATAATCCAATACCTCAACCAGCAGGCTTAATTTCTTTAGGAATATAATAATAGCCTAGTGACCCATAGTAGGAAGTCCTGGGAAGATCTCAGAGGTGGACTCCAGCATTAGAGGAAGAGGTCAGTTTTAAGTAGGACCGGGGTAATCGGGGCAGAATTTCCTGAGTGCTTCTGTTTCCTTCTGCAGCTGTGGCTGATTCGCTTTATTGATCGCCCTTTCCAGAGCACACTGCGCGCTCGCAGCGGCATTGTGACTACCCCATTTCCTCTCCAATAACCAACAGCACACCGACTCACACTGAGGGCTTTTGGAAAAGCAATTACTATATTTCTTTATACCATCAGTTCACAATTTGACCAAAATTTGTGGTAACTTCTTGCTAACCCTCAGGGGAATAACTCTATCGGGGATGTTAGTGGTGCTCAGTGAACAGTGATGCCTCCCCCTTGGGCCTGGGAGTCTAGCAGGAAGGCAGAGCTCCAGGCGAGGAGGGCTCCTGTGCTGTTAGCCTGTCCCCGGGCATAGACACAGGGTGCCGGAGAGGCAAGGGAAACGGAGGCAGCCCCAGCCAGCCAGCTGTCACAACGTGCAAACAACTGCTCCATACAAGGGACCATTGCACACAGCATAGGTGCCAGGAGAGTCCCGGTGGCAGGATGACCAGTATGTCCAGCGCAGGAGCCCAAGTGCTGGAGTTGTCCCTGTGAATGCAGATGCTTCAAACCCACGAGAGACCCGAAGCCAAGGAGTCCACAGTGGTGTGGAGATGTGTCCAGGATAGATAGAGCAGGATAAATTCATTGAAAAATTGGCTTTTTTTTTTTTTCTGTTTTAGGGGCTGGAGAAATGGCTGAGGAGGTAAGCCTTGCCTGGCAAGCCATAGGACCTTAGTTCAGTTCTCAGATCCTATGGAAAAAAAAATGCCAGGTGGAAATAGCAGTGGCCTACACTTCTGACCCTGGAAGGCGGAGCCTGGCAAACCCCAGGGCAAAGCAATAAGGAGATAGAACAATCCAGGATGATTCCTGATGTCACTCTTGGGCCTCCACAGGCACACACAATGCCCTCTTACACACACACACACACACACACACACACACACACACACACACACACCCCTACACATATGCACACACAGAGATATATGCACACGTGTACATGCCTACACATGGAAGAAAAGGATTTGCTTTCTGATGCATTGGACAAAACATGAGAAACACAGAGCTGTCAGTTCCCAGTGCACCCCTACAGCCATCACGTTCTCCTGGGTCGGTGGCAGCCCAGGTTTTCAAAGTGCTACAAGCACATGGTCAAGTTGCGTTGACCTGCTGGGACCAGCCTTTCATTCTATTGACAGCTGCCCGAGGGGACAGCTTCCCGCCACCTCCTGCAAGCCGGCGTCCATCACTTGCTGTCGCATCTCCTGCCGATGCTGTCTGTCCCCAGTTCTTGCCTGTACTTCTTCATGTACCTGTCATGGCGACATCATACTGAACAGTTGTCATCTGTTGTGTTAGTCTATCTGCCACCACCCCCCCGACCCCAGTGTAAAGCAACAGATCGGAAGCATGTCTGCCTTGAACAGCACTGTAACTTCAGCCCCTGTAATAGCATCTAGCTGCAGTTAATGCTCAAGGGTTTGTGACACACGTACCCAGGTCTATACAGGGGAAACATCTGTCTTTACACGTTCCTATGACAATTACATAAGGTCCTCGTAAACTCTGCCTGCAAATGCTGGAGCCCCCAATTATAGATGCTTTACATCTCTGAACAGAGGCCGCACCAGTGGGGATCATGCTGTGGGCTCAGGGAGGGGGAGTTATGGGGAACAGGCTATTTGCCAGCAGTATCCATACATGGAGACAACAGATTCTCATTTTGAACTTTATACTGGTCCAAGTCCGTCTAGTGCACAGTCTTTTGTCTCAAAGTCAGTATGCAGGAAATTCTTTGCTATAAAGTATAAGCAGTCAGTCCTGTGCTTCTGGCCACGAAATGACCCCTGGAAATACATAGTGTTTTTGTGGAGTCTGGCGTGGTGAAACCCGGTGCTGTTTATTTCATTTCTTGTTCATTTCTTGAAATGTGGCTGCATTCTCATTTGAAATGAGCCAGGAGTCGGGTGTGAAAATCACATCCACTCAGCTGTGAGGTCTCCACATTAGAACAGCTGAAGCGGTGGCCTCAGGCTTCCCTCCATGCCAGGCCTCCCCAGATTACACCCCAGATTTGTGTTCTGTGGTATTACACCTCTATAGGTTATTAGCGGTGTTCTCGAAGCTTCATATGATTATCGTTGGTCAGAGGCTTTGGGGGACCATTGCCAAAAGGGAGGTGATGGTGCCTTCAGTGGATTAAATAGTTATCATGCTTCAGTGGTGCACTTTCCAAAGATGAAGTGTTTGGAGTATTCTCCAGGAAAGCCCACAGCTTGTTAAAAAACCCTCAGAAAGATCATTTACTGCCAAGCGGTCACTCTGAAAGTCAAATGCGGAGTCCCCAGCTGTAACATCGTCCGAAGGGCTTGTGCCAAGAGAATGACTCCACATGGTGATTCTGCCACCCAGCTCCTCACAAACTGCACCTGCTCCCCTCAGAGCATGATGGGATCTCCCTGGCTGTTTCCACTCACATGCTATGCTCGCTTTTTTAGAAAGACGCGTCTTGTGAATGGTCTCCCTCCAGGAAGAATTAACAGGAAGATATGTCTTTTCCTTTAGCAGAATGACATTGATTCCGATGGCGTTTCTGGGAAGGCCGTGTTTCCTCTGCCGAGCATGCCACACATCTGGGTAGAGTGAGTCACTGTGGTCTTCTCTCTTCTGTCTCTTGACAACATCCTGACCCAGCTCAAAGCTCCACGCTGTGGAGCCCGCCCAGAACCTTGGGCGAAGCTGAATGCGGACCCTCCTGGCTCCTTCTCAACTGGTGGTCTAACCCAGGAAATAGCAGGTGTGTCCTAGGCATTCTCAGACACACAGCCAAATGTCTTGCGTTGTGTGTCCTGGCACAAGTCATGAGCATATAAGATGGTTGTCTGTGTCTCCCGCATCCGTTCCTTGCTTCCACATGGGTCAGGCGTGGTGCAAGGCACAAAACCAGCAGCAGGAATGGCTGTGGTCTGCTGTGCACGGGGGTCATTTTCTTCAGCCACTCAGTGGCATTCAGAGCCCTCTACAAAGCTCCATCCTTGCTGCCCACGGGCCTGTCTCACTCTCTCCTCGCTCTGTCTTCTGTCAGTGTCTTCTGACATCTTGGAGCCATTTGCCTGAGTTATAAATTCACCTCCCAAGAAAATCTATCTTCAGTGCTCTTCCCCTGCTGCTCATCGACACAAAAGAAGATTCTTGACTCACAGCCTCATTCTCCAGAATTCTCCAGGTGCCCCTGTGAGCTTCTCAGTGAGCCAGGCACCAGCCTCAAGGATTAAAAAAGAGGAAGTCCTTGAAATCGCTCAACACCGTTCCTGGCACATAGTCTACTATCAATAATTAATAGCTATTAATTAATAATTAAGCATTCGTTTCTTAAATGGCTCTTCTGCTATCTTTTCTCTGTAATTAATATAAAATATTGATAGGCCTCTGATTGTGAAGCATTTCAGATATCCTGTTTCTGGTCTCAAAGCCAATAAATCATGCTGAACTGTTCCTGTGACTCTCATGCCAAAAAAAGGGGAAGAGTGGTGCCCAGGAGAATTCTAGAACATACAACATGAGATGATGGTGCGAAGTGTATATAGCTTGGGAATGTCAGAGGGGATGTTCTAGCATTCATTGAGCTTTTCGTGTGACTTAACTCCAAAGTAGTGCATATGTTTCTTGCATACTATGCACACTCAAGTTGCTCATGTGTCTTCTCCTTGCACATGAGTCTGGGAAACATGCCATGCACATTGGAGTAGCTCATGTGCCTCTTCATATGTGAGCCTGGGGAACATGCTATGTACCCTGAGGTAGCTTATGTATCACCTTGAGTCTGAGCCGGGAGAACATGCTATGCTCACTAAGTTCATGTGTCCCCTTACACATGAGCCTACAGAGCATGCTCTGCCTGCTGAGATAGCTCACGTGTCTTACTGCATATAAGCCTGGAAAACCTGCTATGCACACTCGGTCTCCTTACACGTGAGCCTGGAGAACATGCACAGGCTTCTTGTAACCACAGCACTTAAAATCCACGTCACTGTTTTGCAATGCATCAGATGCCAAGTCATGGAGACTCCTCCCATGACCAATGTCCTCACGGTCCTTCTTTCCCAGCCCAGTGGTGGCCTTCCTGGTCGCAGGCATCTAAACCTTAGAACACGCTCTTTCTGTCTCCTGCTCCCAGTACGCAGCTGGTCGGAATTTTAGTTAGTTTTGTTTGAATGCAATAAAAGTTCATTCTGTCTTCACCAACTGATCAACTGGAAAAGGAAGGAAGAAGATAATAAAATGCACTGAAATCAATCTGTAAGCCGAGTTCAGCCTGGGCAAGTAATTTTTGTGTAACTGGCTAGTGGTCTGGACAAAACCCCTTAAGAACGACTTTGATTTTCTGCATTCTCTTGGATCTGCCCTGCATGCCGGATGGTGGCTTACCCTGGCACAGAGACCAAGCTGGCAGGAGAGGGACAAGATGCCATGGGCTTCTTTACAGTCTGGTGTAGTGAGGCAACAGACAGAGGGGCTGGTGGGGGGGAGTAAGAGTGGGAGCTGCAGTTACCAAGCCACGAAGTTTGAGTCATGGTGGCTGCTTGGTACTACATGTAGCCAGGGACGAGTTCTAGTTCAAGCCGAAACAGTTATGTTAAAATATAATAGCCTTTCCTCTGTCTCCCCCTTCCCCTTCTCATAAAAATAAGTAAATAAACTTTTATAAAGGGCCACAATATGGCACAGTAGGTAAAAGCACTGTATGCAAACCTGGTGACCCAAGTTCAATACTGGAACTCACATGGTAGAAGACTGAGAACTGAAAATTGTCCTGTGTGTGCTATGACATGCTTATACATGTTCTTATCTATCTATCTATCTATCTATCTATCTATCTATCTATCTATCTATCTATCTATCTATCTATCATCTATCTATCTATCATCTACCTATCTATCATCTATCTGTTTCTCTATCTCAGTACATAGTACAAGAGCTCTTCTAATTGTGTATGTTGCCCCTCCCCTTATTTCTTAATACTTGCTATTTTGTAACACGTTCTGCTTCAGAAATGTATAAGCACGCAGTGCAGTCCCAGTAAGCCCTGCTTTATTATTTATAGACTGTTTATTATGCCATTTATAGGATATGCAGATGCTGGATAGTAAAATTCAAAAGAGTGTAACCATAATCACATTATGCCATCGTAGGCATCATGCCCACCTTTAAAGTCCGAGCGAGTGGGCATCCAGGACCCACTGCAAGGGCCCAACTGCCTGGCACTCCTCAGGTTCCAGCAGGCTTGCGTGCTGTCAAGTGTCTTTCCACCTTGTGATCGGACTTCTCTGCTGCATAATTTATGCCATACTTTGGTTTTATGTGGCTTTGCTTGTTCAAGATGTGTGCTGGGTGGGGCGAAGTGGCATCTCCCCTGGCAGGCTGAGGTGGTGCTCGCTGGCAGGCGCCAGGGCTTCGCTCGTCTCCGCCAAGTAGTCCCCGCCAGATGCTACCTTAGCCTCTGTGTCAGGAGCTTGCTTCTTGCAGTTGTGAGCCACAGCACAGAAACAGTAGCAAGGGAAAGGGAGCAGTTACAGGTAGGAGAGCACATCTGCCGGTCATCTTAGAGGTTTCTAAATCCGCTTCCATTTTCTCCCAAGAGAAAAAGCAGGAGGAAAAAGCTAAAGGAGGCTGGGGATATATATGTCTCAGTTGGTCAGGTGTCTGCAGGACAAGCTTAAGGACCTGAGTTCAATCCCCAGCACCCACATTAAAAAGAAGTAGCAGAATAGATGGCATGGTAGTATATGTCTCTAACCCCAACCCCGGAGAGACAAAGATGGGCAATCTAGAGAGCTCACTGACCGCCCGGTCCAGCCAGTCAGTGAGCGGCTGTATCTCAACATAATAAAGCATAGCATGATTGAGGACACCCAATGTTGATCTTCAGCCACCACAAGTACATATACACTGAGCTCACATGCACACAAACTCACACATGTGCACACACCTCTACACACCACAACCTACATACATACTCACATATATGTGCATGCACAAGTCTACCCACATACACACGTCTCTTCCACATGCAGAGCACACATATACATATACATGCACCCCCATAAACATAAATTGTTTGTTAGACTTGTCTTTTTCCACATCGAATTAATCCTTTTTATGTTGTCTAGACCTGAACAGATTGTTCATTAAAAAAAAAAAGATACCTGTTGGTGAAATTCTCATTTGTGAAGTGGTCGACGCAAGTAAGCACTGGTCCAGATGAATTCTGTGCTAAGCAGATGTTTTCAGTTGTGAAATAATCTCCTATATTATTCGCTGTCTTAGCAATTGGATTTTTCTGGGGGAGGAGTAAATTTGTTATAGAAAGAAAATCATCAAAGTAGCTGTGGCAGTCGTGAACAAAGATCAACTCTTCACGCTTCCTTCTCCTCCTTGGTCTTTGGTTTGCTTCAAGGGGCGCTGATAGCAGAAGCAGAGCGTTTGGGTGGTTCTTGACCTTCCCCCCTAGCACAGCCCACAGCAGTTAAGCCAGAACCCACTGTTAGGGATTGTGTTCAGTTACTGGACACACGAGACATGCGTCTTCTTATTTTACGCCCAGCTGTTTCCGCACAACCCTGCTCACTTGCGTCCCTCACGGCCTTCTCCTGAACCAAGCAGACATTAGGAAAGAGCAGTTCTGGCCAAGTCTTCAGTGAGGTGGGGCCAAGACGCAGCGTCTGGAGTGCTTTGCTTCACACCAGAGGAACAAGCCCAACAGACCCCCCCCATCCCTCCCTCTTCTCTTATCAACTTCAGCCAGCAGGCCTGGGTTGGTGCTTCTCTGGCCCAGAGTCCAACAGAATGTAGAGGTCTCTGTCCCCTCCAGGGGAGGGTGGCAGTTGGGAGCCCGCAGAGCTCAAGCTGCCCTGGATCTGCAGCCCTCCCACCAAATGCTCTTTCCTTCTTTTGTTTCCTGGCATGTTGGTCCACGCAGTTCAGTCCTGCAAGGAAAAGTCTCTCTGCTGCCCCCTGTAGGTGTCCTTGCCAGCTTGCCCTAGGATGGCTCTCCTAGCTTAGGGTCTTCAGGGACCACTCTGTGGGACACAAAATCTCAAACAGAACTGTGGACCAAAATGTCATATGCTCCAAAACTGCAGCATTCCCTCCCTTCATCCCCATCCCTCCCCCACAGCAAGAAGGTAAGACATTGTCACACTGAGACTTGGATAACTGGTGGCCTTTGTCTTCTGGCAGCATCGGCCCAGGCAGTCGAATGAAGGTAGCAGTCATGGAAAACTCCCACTTGGCCCTTGTGTTCAGGATCCCCTGCAAGGCGCCAGGGTTCCTCGTGTTGAATTCTGGAAACTGAGGAACTGTTGCACTATCATGCTGATCGCTATGCTTGCTCCCGGGGACCCGAGAACACAGCCTTACCTGAAAAGGATTCTTCACAAGTCATTGCAGCCAAGTGCCTTGAGATGAAACAATCAGTTTCCAAAGCCAGGTGCATCCTTGTAAGTGATGTAGGGAGGAAATGTGAACATATAAGTGGAGGTTAGAGCACAAACAGAGAGAGAGCCACAAACCCAGAAGTGCTGGGACAGCACCCAAAGTTTGCAGGGGTACCCAGCAGAATCCCATGGAGGAGGGGAGTCCTTCCATTCCTACATTTCCTTTCTTATTATTTTTTTTATTTGCGCTCATACAAACTTAATAGGTACCCCGGTCTCTTCCCTCCCTCCACCCCTTCCTGGACCCCCTTGCTCCCTCCACCCTTTTCTCCTTCCTTTCCCCCCATTCCTACATTTCTAATCTCCAGAGCACTGGAGAATAGATGTCAACAATTTGTGTATTTGGAGGGGTGTATGTGTGTGTATTCATTGTGTGTACATCTGCATGTGTGTGCATTTTCTTGTGTGTTCATGTGTGTATGCATTTATGTACATATGTATGTGTGTGCATATATGTAGTTTCATGTGTGTATGCTACTTGTACATGTGTGTTCATATTTGTACCATGAGTGTGTGTTTGTGCATACGTCTGTGTTCATGTGTGTGTGTAGATATGTATGTTGAGATTTGTGCATGAATATATATGAGAATATGAGTATGTGAGTATATTCATTTGTGTTCATGGGTGCGTGCATGAGTGTGTGTATGTATATGTGTGTTCAGGTGTGCAACATGAGTGTATGTGTGTGTATTCATGTGTGTGCATGAATATATATACATATATACATACATGTATATATGTTTATACATATATATATGCATGTGTCCAGTTGTGTGGCATAAGTGTATGTGTGTGTGTGCATAGGTATGTATATGTATATACATGTGTTTACTTGTGTGGTGTGAGTGTGTGTGTGTGTGTGTGTGCACAGTGGGTATGCATAAGTGTAGAGATCAGAAGACAGTCTTGGCTGTGTTCCTTAGACACTAACCACTTTTGTTTGCAGGAGGGTTTCTCACTGGCCCAAAGCTGCCAGGTAGGTTGGGTTGGCTCTACAAGCCCCAGAGAAATATCCACACTTTGATGTTTACCCCTCACTGCCTCTGTACAAACCAAACCAAATCCTGGTGATGTTTCCCTTAAAATTTTCACTGCCCACTTCCTCCATCAAGGTGGGATGCTGTGTGTCTTTCAGAGGCTAGTTTTAATTGGGAAGAATTCTCAGGACTTCTGCCTGAGTTGAATCGAAATTGAGTGAGTCTCGCTATGGCCTGCAGATGTCCTGTGGCTGCAGATTGTCACGTGGATGATGCTTGAAACAGCGGAAGGACTGGAAAGTGCTGCCGTGCAGGTGTGAGGATCCTGAATTCTCGCCCCAGAACGCATGAAGAAAGTCCAGTGTGCAGGGGGGCTTGGTTTGTGAGACGGGGTTCACAGACTCAGGGGCTCCTGCTGTCACGTGGTCTGAGTTTTACTGAATGGCCAGAGGAGGATGCCTCAGGGACCCTTTCCTCTCCCACAGCACTAGGTTATAGGCACATGCATGGCTTGCCCTGCTTTTTAGTGGGACCTGAACTCAGGCCCACACTAAGCCACTGGGCAATCTCCAGCCCCAAGACACACGTGCTCAACAACGGCTGAACTGCATCTCAGCCAGGGACTGGCAAACTAGGATTCCCACACCGTATGAAGCCCGCCCTTTGTTTTTATAAATAAAGTTTTATTGGAGCACAGGCTGTTTATGTGTGTAATCGTTGGTATGAAACATCAGCCTAAAACCTTGGAAGCAGGCCTCAGGCTGACCAGATGGGGATTCTTTAAATTAAGGTTTTCCTGTGAGCCTGCCTGTGAGACAGAACTCTGACCACTTGCTTGGAGTGGAAGACCCTCTTATTGTGGGCCTGGACTGTAGGCAGGAGATCCAGAAGAGGATAAGAAGGAGCAGAACCAAGAGCTACAAACTTGTTACATTACATGATGGCCATGACGGCGCTCCCTTCTTGCGTCTGGTTCCAGTGGCTCTAACTTCCCTGCAAGGGTGGGCTCCGATCTGAAGTTGAAAACTAATTACACTCGTTTCCCCACTAAGATGCTTGGATCAGGTATTTTGTTGCACCAGTAGGTAATGAAGCTAAAACAAGATACAAATATGGAGGGTTTTACATGTCTGTATGCATGAGTGTATTATGCATGTCTTGTGTATGTATGTTAGGGTACTTATTATTACCCAGCTTTACATTTTTGTCAGAGCGACATAAACAAAACGAGGACAACCACATAGATTTTTCTGCATCAAGCTGTTGCCATTCCCTTGGATTGAAGTCCACCCGAGGCTGCTTATTTCCGTGGATGCTCCATTCAGTTAGACAACGCATCTTAAGATTTTCACATCTACATTTTTATGTGGCATTGACTTTTGATTTTATACCCGACATTGTTATGCATACATACTTCTCAGCTGTGTTTATGCCCCATGGGAGCTTGCTGAGTAGTGCTTTCCATAGAGGGCTGTGACCCCCCAAGGCGGGCATGTGCCCTCTCGTCTGTTAAGGTCTGCTGACCCCTTGTCTGAGCTCATGCATGTTAGTATTGACAGTCACCCTGGGGACAGTTTGACCTTTAGCAAGAAAGATTTTTTTCAAAGTTTATAGGCGCGCTAGTATTTCTGAGATTGGGAGTTCTCATTTTTGTCTTCTCAAGAAGAGGAAAAGAAAGAAAAAAGAGGAATGATTTCGGCATAGCTTAAGAAAATTTTTGCAACAGAAGTAATTTGACTCACAACCAGAAAGAAACCTTATGGGAGATCACTTGGGCTGTGCTCTTACCCTGGGAGAAGGGATGCATGTCTGTAAAGACATGTGAGAACCCCATTTCATCAGTCACATTTGTTTATTGCAAAAAGGATGCATACTTCTAATAAATAGAATATGCTATAAATATCTGTGAAAGGTTCAAAATTCTTGGAGCCAAGTTATAGAAAGTTTACGCTGTCAAAACTTTTTGATTTGGTTGAAACTATGAGAGACACCTCCCACTCCTCTGTTCCCATCTGGATGATTATTGTCCCAAGAAAACTCAGCCAGAAAGCTGATGGGGGGGGCAGAGGGAGGGGTCATTGTGTGAGTATGATGGGCGCTACTAAATTGTGAAGCTTAAGCTGTTGAGAATGTCTACTGTCGCCTCAACAAGGAGAGGAAGCCAGCAGGAAGAGACATGGCTCACTAACTCAAGCTGTTGCTGGGGAGATGGCAGAACACAGACCCTTAAACTTCAGCCCATTTCACTTGCCTGCGTCTATGGAGCTTGTAAGGACTGTGAAGTGGACTTTGATACCATGTGATGTGCATCTCTTTCACAAGAACCAAGAACTGTGTTAAAACTAACTAGAGAGTAATCTCATTGTTGTCCTCCCAACCATATTATGGGTACGGATTATTTGAAGAAGAACTGATATCGATACCACACAGAATTCTCATTATTGAGCAGAGGTGATATCTTCATTTACTCAAACCCACTTTGAGATCCTCTAATGGAATCTCATAGCTTCTGATAGGTTCTCAGTTGGTTCTCTTAGAGCATGTTTAGTTGGGCTTGTCGTTTTATCCATTCTGCTCGGTGACATTCCTTACGCCTCTTATAGCATCTTCCATGATAATGTATGTAGGGATGAGGGGCAATATTCGTGACATTAACTAAGATGCTAAGTGTAGATATCAAGAATATTTAACACTCAGTGAGGCATTGTTCTGTATAGCTGTGTCCTCCCAAAGATAGAGGAATTCTATTTTTATGGATGCTCTGCCAACTTAAAGAAGTTCTTTCTCTTTCTAGTTTTTATTTTGTGTGTCTGGATGTCTATGCATGTGTGCACATGTATGTTTGTGGAAAGCAAGAGAAAGAAACAGAGAGGACTTGAACTTGCATTAATGTCTTTCTAGCATCTTGCAAAGTAGCATAAAGATTTTCTGCTATAATTGACTAACTGGCTGAGATACTCTTTCGGTACATTCCTTGAGTTCCTTGAGATTTAATCCCCACTGGAAGATGTTGGCATGGTGGAAACTTGCTTTCATTACAGTTTCATTATAGCACTTAGGTAGAGCCTTTGGAAGTTGATTATGATTATATCAAGCCATGAGAGTGAGCAACGTGAGTCTTAGTAGTTTTATAAAAAGGAAGAGAAAAGACTAGGTAAGAAGCTCAGTGATGGCGCTGTTGCTTCGAATGCACAAGGCCCCGAGATTCAACCCATACTACCATAAAAATATAAGAGCAAAGAGGAAGACCAAAGAAAACACACGTGTGCATGCACGCACATGTACAATACCCATGTGCACATATGCAGACACGCATGCATGTACACACATACACACGTGTGCACATATATGCATGTGCATATGCACTTGAACATGTATACAAATGCAAATACATTCACACATGCACATGCACACACATGTGCACACATTCACAAGTACACTCACACATGTACATGCGCATACTCACACATTCGCAAATACACTCACACATGCACACATTCCGGGACTCTTGTCATGAAATGTCAGCACCATCTTAGGACTCTGCCAGTGAGTGGATATGGGCTGCGAATATTGGGCCAGAATTATGAGCCAACTGAGCATCTTTCTTTACTAGTATCCAGCCTTATATATTCTATTAGAGCAACAAAACCAGACTAGGACAGCCACATAAATTTTTCTGTATTGAACTATTATTATGAACTATTATTATGTCCTTGGACTAAACTCTACTGGTTCTTTTTAATGTACACTCAATTAGGTTAGATAATATTAATACTTTCACATCTACAATTTTACGGGAAACTGGCTTGTGATTTCATACCTGGCATTGTTCTCATCCTCTAGCGTGCCAAGGTTACATTAGTTTCATCAAATAATTACATTGTTTTCATTGTTTGGACCAACTATGTAAAATAAAGATGATCTGTTAAATCCTACTGTAGTGAGGAAAAGCATTTAATAAAGAACAGTCTGGATAAAGAAGGGAAGGAGGAGGGGACTGTTCAGGTGGTGGAGGTCTTGCAGCAGGACCCAAGTTGCATTCCCACATCTGCACATTCAAAAAGCAAAGCTGTTTGCTGGGGAACATGTCTGTGATCCCAGCCCCTGGGAGGCAGCGAGAGAAAAATCCTTGGTACTTGGTGCCAGTCAGTCTGGCTAAACCAGTGGGTTTTGGGTTCAACAAGAGAGTCTATTCCAAAAATAAGGTGGAGAGCAACTGAAGAAAAAAACTAAGTTTGGCCTCTAGCCTTCACACACACACACACACACACACACACACACACAAATGTGCATTCACTCACATACATAACTTTTTGTAGAAAAAAGTTATTGTCAATAGAAAAGTGAGCCATAGTGGTAATAATAATATCAAAGATTGAATTGTCAGATGCCAGATGGCGGTTTAGGAGCACGTGCCCATAGATCAGCAAAGACATGGCAAGTTTCCCGTGTGTACAATAAGAGGATAAATTCATGCTCTGAGACATTGGTTAATTTTAATAGTTGTAATTCCTTTACAAATTCTAGCAGAAAAAGCAAATCATAAAGACATGAACTGGGGAACGTAGAAATGAGGGTAGAACAGATGTCTGCTAACAAGGTCCTTCTCGCCTCCAGGGCTTCTAAATCTGGCATCCTTTGTCAAGAGGGGTAGCACTTGCTTTGCATGTCCAGTGGTAAAACATCAGATTGTGTTCGCAACTCTGAAGGACCAAAGCTCTAGGAAGAAACAAACCCTGATATAGTCAGGGCCCTTTAGGAGACTCCAATCTAAAAAATCTCCTCTGGTGGATTCTCTTGTTCTTGAAAATCCTTTCCCTAAATTGGTAAGTAGTAAGAAGGCAGCCACCACCTGATACCATGAGTGGCGTGGATACAAAGCAGACTTTGCGCACACGTGTCTTTGGTTTGTGCCCTGAGCCATTCTTCCTGTGGGGTCAGCACCCACCAGCAGTGTGTCACCCTCAGCAGATTGCTAGGGTTTGCAGAAGGTCACATGCTCGATGGATTAAGGATGTCCACATAGACTTTCAAAACCTAACACAAAAGCCTGTCAATTTGCTGAAGCTCAATGGCTTCCCTGTGTTTTGGGACAGGGTGTGATTACAAGTAACAGGACTTCATCACTGAGGATGGTCTTTAGAAGCTGTCGGGACCTGGAGGAGTGAAGATCATTTTAGTGTTCCAGAAAAATCTCTGCAATTCAGCTTTGAAATTTGGCCTTGCTTCCCGCTTTGGAATATAGCCATGTCACACATTTCAATTTCAATACGTCAATGTCTAACATGGAAAAAAAGGCAAAATGTCCATGTCAAATAATTTTAAAGTGAACATTGACCTTGAAAACAACTATATACAAGACGTCATTGTCTGTATCATTGCCAACTAAAGTTTATGCAATGCTATACACGATCCTGTCGCTAAACTTACTTTACAGTGTGACCAATCTTGTGAATTGTAGACCCAAGAAAGTCAACTTTTGAAAGTTACCATCTGTGCATGTTTTATCATTCTTTCTCTCTTTCCCTCCTTCTCTCCCTCCCTTCCTTTTTCACTCCCTCCCTTTTTTCTTCCCTTTCTCTTTCTCAGCAAACACTTGAATAGAATAAGATTCTAAAGAGTGCGTTCTCCAAAAAAAGACTAATATAAAACCAGGATCAAATCACTGAGCTCCATGCAAGAAAGTAAAATTGTTTTCACTAAAAGATTGCATTACATAAGGGCTCATAAATCTCATTCCCTTTTGTCATGTTAATACAAAATTTATAACCTCCACCTGCTGTCTTCCAACTTTCAATTTTTAAGTATTTCCAGCAATATAATAAAGTCATTCTGCTACAGAAACGGACAGCACTTCTCCATCAAATATATATTGTTGTAGGAAAATACCAGCTTCACTTATTATTGTCAGGAAGCATAAAAATGAGTCATGGCAGGTATATCTCCTGGCAGCCTGGGTCCTGCCTCACCTCATGTCTTTGGTCTCCCTGGCTGCTCATCTCTGAAGCCACGCCCACTCAGCATTCTCCCTGAATCCTGCCACCCTGTGGACTAAACCTATTCTTTCTCGAGTTTCTCACGTAGCTGTCTCTTATTTCAGAACGATTCCTTGATTTTAATTATTTTTCTTTTGTAAAATATTTTTATGAGAGAGAAGAGGGAGAGAGATGAGGAGATGCACATGCCAGAGCACACATGTGGTGGTCAGAGAATCCCTTTGGGAAGTTGCGTCTCGCTTTCCACCAGGGGAACTCTGGGAATCAAACTCAGGTCTCTAGACTTCCACACGAGCACCACCTTCGTGCACTGAGCTGTCTTGCTGGCCCTGCATTGTCCTTTTTCATTCCACACATTAGAGACATTCAGTAATGTGTGGGTGCAGTTAGTGTTTCTCCAAAAAATCTAAGTTACTTTAAGGGCAAGAGTCACAGTTACTTCTGTGTACACTATAGAACCTACCAGATTCTTAGTCCTGTTGCAGATTCTTATCCCAGGTACTTGACTCGAGTGTCAATCTTCTGCCTTGAAATCTTGGTGCTCTGCTTTCTTCTCTCACTGTTCTTTTCATGTCTTAAATATATATTAAAAAATAGCTTTATTCATTGTTCATGACAATGGGTTTCGTTTTGGCCTTCCCATCACCATCACATGCCAGTTGCTTGGTGCGCCTCTGTGCTCACTTCCTGCCTTTCCTCCCCCTTGGATGGCTCCTGACTGATTTTCAAACTCTGCACATGGTTCATATCATCTCTGACAATAAGGGTTCAAAGCATATCGTTTGTGCCAACTATGATTCTGCAGAACACAGAACAGCAGCTGCTGCAACAGTGTACAGAGCACTGTACACTGAGCAGTGTGTGGCGAGCCTGTAGTTACTCGGCTCAGGTTCTGGAGCTCAGGCAGTTGAAGGCTGAGCAGCTACGACTGTTAACTGTGAAAAGCTGCTTTACCGCATCTCATCTCCTAGGAGTGGTCACGTGGGCCAGGCACATCCTCCATCCATCCGTTCACATATTCAATGAGCCATTCCGTGCTTCCCCATGCCCAGCCTGTGAGCCTTACTAGGTCCAGCATCCTGTAGGTCATCTAACGGAATGCAGGTGATGGTCGCATCTTATGTCTAATTTCTGAATGGTGTTGACTACTTGTCTTCTGCTGAGACCAAGCTTGGGTATGAGATTTATAGTAGTATCAGCAGCTGGCCACAAAATTCTGTGTCTAGACAACTATTCTTTGGGTATTAAAGGAAGTGCTGTGAGTTATCTCTAAAGTCCACAGAGATTAGCTCTAAGATACCCACGGATACTAAAACCTACAGGTGCTCAAGTCTCTTATGAAATGCCTTAGCATTTGCATATAACCAACACACATCTCATTTATTTTCAGTCATCTCTAGAGGACATGTAATGTTTATCATAATATGAATGCAATGTAGGTAGTTGTTACTATATTACTTAATGAATAATAATGGAATAAAGAAAGTCTGTCCATGTTCAGTACAGATAGAATTTTAAAAGCATTTTCCATCCAAGATTGGTTGAATTTATGTGTACAATCCCTGGATTTGGGTGCCAACTGTAATCAATGACATCAATCTAGATTGTTCTATGAATCTCTCACCCTTCTCAAGCCTGTCTTTTGCAAATTAAATTGCTCTCAGTTTCTTCCCAATCTTTCTTAAATTATAAAACTAAATGTGAGCACAAAACTCTAATTGAAGTCTGCCCACCGTCACAGACAAAATACACCAGACAGGCGAGGAGATGATTTTATTCTGTTGGTTAAGATGAAGAGAAACATCGTAATGAAAGGTGTCTCAAGAGAAGCGGGAGGCCAGGGCTAATGGAGAAGGTCAGCGAAGGAGTGATGCAGGAGCAGGCAGCCAGCGAAGAGAGGGGGAGGTTTCAGGGAACACAAAAGGCTTAAAATTGAAGACCATAGTTTCTTTCTTTTCTATTAATTGAGTATAAAATAAGAAAACTAGACTAATAGCAGAGTAGATGCTATTAGTTTAAATTATAGAGTTCAGACCACTGCACATAGAATAAACAAGAATTTTTTCAAGTCCATTTGTGGCCACTACAAGAAAAAGAGAGTTCAAAGCCTGTCAAGACACCGATATGTACAACAGATGCAGGTGTTATAGAAGCAGGTCACAGTATCCTGTACAACTCAAGGGCACCACTCCTTCTGTAGTCTAGAAGGTGCCCTTGGATTTGAGCAACATGAAGACCCAGAGGAATAAGTCAGCAAGCCAATTTGATACAGGAAGGAAGACAGAAGCAAGAGAGGGAGGAGTCAAGGACCAAGCGGCAGGTCCTCAGTCCCGATGGAGCCCAGAGCCTCATCCTGGCACCTCGTGGACCAACAGTTCAGGGGTGTTCTTTTCCTTTGTGGAACTGGTCTTGGTTCCCTCAGAAGCCAGACCCTGCTTGTTAGAAGTATCAGCAGCCACGGCCTTGAAGGCTCGTCAGCTAGGCAGGCTCCTGGTCTTGCCCCTGCCCAAATAATGGTCATGAGTTCTCCAAATACAAACATCTAAAAATCCCAAATAATGAAGAGTAAAGGTTGTAGTGGAAAGGGGAAGGAAGACAGAACAGGATTAAGATGTAAAACTATCATAATTCACTGTATTCATGTTCGAATCAATAAAAGAACAAAAAAGATCCCAAATAATTTTTGATTCCATTTCTTTCTTTAACACCTTGAGCTTAGTGTACACATAGACTGCATGTATCCATATTCTCCTTGGTCTGAGGAACCCAGAAACACCAAAACCATCCAGAGAGACCTGTTTATGAATAATTTATGACAGTTCTTTGGCTTTGAAAACCTTTTGACTTCTATTAGCATAATCAGGGGCTCGTTCCCGTTCCCTAGGGAGGTGCTACCAGCCTTTTCTCTCACACATCAGATGTAAGACATGTCCATTTGGGAAAACTGAGATACATTTCTAAAAGACATGCACATAGATGGAGCTGGTTTTATCAAACTAAAGAAGAGGTAAGCAGAAAATACTCAGCCCATTTGTTTATCAACCAAGTTAAACTCATAAAATTTGAAAGACAGAAATGATTTCAGGGACGTATTGTTATTTCTCTGTGATAAGAGAATGGACAAGTATAGCTTATGAAAAGAAGAACAGGAGAAGTAAAGAGAACTATGTTCTTGCATCTTGACTTTCGCGCATGTTGACTGCCAGTTCTGAGGAGTGAGACCCAAAGGGATAGAGATACTGTCATGAGAGACTTTGGCATTGGGCCTAGGACCTTTAAGTAATAGTTGTCTGGTCTGTGAAGTAACCCAGGGACCCTGATCTGCGCGGTGAGGATCCCCAAGCTTTACATGGGCTTCCAGTGCAGAGAACCAGGCGCTCGTGGCCAGATGCAGAGGCAGCTTCCATCCTGAACGCCTTCCTTGCCACCTCCTGGATAGGTAGTGGGGACCGCCAGGCAAGGCACTAGTTCCTGTGATATGCTCAGGAGTTTATTACGTGACCAGGCACAACACAGGTGTGTAGACTTGTTTGGTCAGCCCATGATTATTTAGAAAACCTTTTACTTTCTTAGTGATACACCCCATAACTCCAGTTTTAGGAGACAACTTTTGCCCAAGAAGCCGACTTTTAAGGTTCAAACTGGAAAACAAGAAAAAAAGACTAAAACTCCTGTCCGGAAAACAGCCCATAAAATGCTCAGCAGCCAAATGCCGTCTCATGCAACCAGATTGTAGTGCTACAGATGTGACGTCCTGGTATTCACACAGCAGAACGTCTGTCCTTATTCCTAAGTAGACCACCGAGGAAAGCATCTACAACTTCTCATCTTTGGAGAAGGCCGGGTAGGGGAACATGTCACTTCTCCCAACAGCCTTCATTCTCCCTCATCAGGTCTCATCTGGGGCCACGTCCCTTGAGCGCTCTGTCTCTTCTTAGACTATGGGCAGGTTTTGCATTTCATGAGAACTTCTTCATGTCCTGACTCCAGGGCCTCCCTCAGAGGAGGTTGGGACAGCCGTAGGAAGCATCAGTGTGAAAGACTCAGCCAGTGACTCGAACAGCCTTCGGTCACTCAGAAACACCAAAGGCTCTTCTCTCCTGACCACAGATGCTCTGTGGTGCTAAGAAGTGAACAGAGATGGCCAAGGATTTGGTGGAGGATAATATTGCACATAGTTAGTTGATGAGTATTGTCTAGTGTGTTGGAAGATTTATGTGGTGCCGTGGTTCTTGCAGGCAGGATTTGGTGCCATGGTTGTTGCAGGCAGGAACTGGATTTGATTAGGTCTTTAGGTAGTGTGGTCTCCCTTTGGATTTGTCTTGGTGTGTCATGGATGCTCGGTGACACTGCACTTCCATTCACAGATTGTGAATTTTATTTCCCATACATTGTCGTGAAGTCTACTCCTATTTTAAGTTTTCCTCTGAAGTAATAAAGTTTGGCCAAAAAAAAAGTGAAAAAATAAAAGAGGGCAGAGAGAGGTTTCCGTTTCTGGGAGATGATGATCAGAAAGCATGGCCCTGCGGCCACTGCACTTAGGAGTTTTCCTTATCTAAGTAATGGATTAGAAAGATGGGACCGAAATCTATAGATGTGAGTCTTCTAAATCATTCAACTGTCCATCAAAGGAAGTCGTGTTATTTACCCATTTATCACTTTGTGAACACTCTTACCACATCGCAAATTCATGTTAACAGCATAGCTTGATGAGAGTTGCGATGTATTCCTTCAGATGCGGTTTCTGTGTTGGTGAGAGGGCAATTTGAGCCCAGTGCTCTCCAGCAAGGAGGGAGCGCTCCCTGTTCCAAGTAAGTACTCAAAAACTGCTCGTTGATTAAATGGATGGATCTGGTAAATAAAGAGAATGACAGTATTACCTGAAGAGTTTTGGGGAATAGTGCACGTATATTGCACGTATAATGCAATGTATAATGCACGCAACATGCTGTGTTAGTTATTTTTCTGACTGCTGTAAACAACACGTGACAAAGGGGTTTGAGGAAGAATAGACCTGCTTTAGGTGCAGTGGATTAACTGGCCTGAGAGCTGGAGGGAGGTGGCTGGCTACATTGTGTCCGCAGTCACCAGACAGAGGCAGACATTCTCCACTCAACCGCTTTTCTCCTTTGATCCTTTTTTATCAGCCAGATCCCCCACCCATGGGATGAGGCTGCCCCCAAGCAGGATGGGGCGTCCTTTCTGGAATACTCTCAGGGGCACACCTAGAGGCCTGTCTCCTAGGCGATTCCAAATCCAGTCATATGGACAAGATCAACTATCACAAACACACTAAGCATAAAACATATTTTATACCTTTTGTTGCGATCAGTGTTCACAGTAACCCACAAGAAGTTCTCATAAATGTGCATGTTCTGAATGACTCCATTATCAAAGGTGAGGAATTGGGGAAATGTGTTGCTGTGTTTCAACCTTATGTTCTATACCATGTGAGAACTGAAGGTGTTGTATCACACAAAGCTGCTACTCACACAGAGTAGCTACTACAGATGGGACGCCCCTTCCCTCAATGCTTGGGACAGCAGGCTTGGGCTCTATTTGTGCTACTTGGTGGCTGTTGTCATTGGACCTGAGTGATGACAGGTAACCAAAACCTTTCAAATTCCCCACCACCCTTCTCCTTTCCTTCCTCGATGCTAAAAACTCACGCATTTAACTTGCCCTGGCCATACCAAGCCGAGGTGGCTCTGGCTGGGGCCTCCTTCCGAGGATTGGATTCTGAAATCTCATGGCCCAGGAGAGCGCCTCTTCCTCCAGCTTCATCCCAGCCTCAGTTCCCAACATGCCGCAGTTCTTGCTGATTTGACAGGCTCATCAGCACCTCTAGAGATGGAACCCGTGGCTGGCCTCAGGTTGTTGCTTAGCACTTCCCAAGCATTTGATCCCTTCTTTCACACAAAGAAACTGATATCTACAGGGGACACTCAAGGGAAAAATAAAGATGCTTTGGACAAAGGCCATCAGCCTGGAGGTGACTGGTGGGGCAGTGGGGCTGCACTGGTCACATGGCACATCCCCCAAAGAATGGCGTTCTCCCCCCCTCCCTCCACTGAGCAGCTCAGCCTTAATCCCATGTTAAATGTTACTGCCCAAGAACCTATTGATTTTCAGTCAGCGAAACAGTTTCAAGTTATGACTCAATCACTTCATTAAGCTTGTGACCTTGATCAGCTTACTGTTTTCTGTAAGCCTTAGTTTCGTTTACATGAAAACTACCCAGTCCACCTACAGACATGTTTACACGCATAAGTGCTCTGTAACTCTGACTTCTTATAAGCGTCATTACCACTCACACCCACATTATCATATGTAATATTATTCTCAGTAATAATTGCAGGTTTATTACTCTGGAAACATGGATTCCAGGCTCTACCTTGATCCACATTTCTACCTAAGAAAGCAGCCGGGCCATGGGCAGGCTACTGTGCTTCTGCAAGGGCGAGTTCATTTCTGCAATGGTTGCGTCCTCTGGTCTTGCTCTTCCATGGCCCCAATTTCTGACTTCTGGCTCTGAAGCATTGTGCACAGTGCTGAATGTGAGGGCTCAGACCCCTCATCCCAGCACCTGGGAGATGGAGGCAGGAGGACCAGGATCTCAAGGTCACCTTCTGCTATACAGGGAGATCAAGGTCAATCTGTCTCAAAATAATAAAAAGAGGAAAGAATCGGCGCAAGGTTACTCAGTGCCAGCTCACTCTCTCATGCTGCCCAAAGGTGCGACTTCCAACCAACATAGCCATGTACTTAAGGTTTGACAACTATAACTTAGCTCTTCCATTGTGGTCCAATTGGCAACAGAGCCAGTAGCCACATGCTGACTGACATGAACATTCGTGTGAAAACGCGTGCTGTGGGTAGTTCAGTCCTGGAGACTTGGGGGCCATCTGTGACTTGGTACCTTTCTTGCTTCTTTATTTTCCATGTGCACATGTATCGGTATGTGGGTAGCTACTTGTGTGGGAGTGAGTTCATGCATACATGAGTGCATGCGTGAGGAGGGCCAAGAGCGATATTGGCAATCATCCGTGATCTCTGCTTCCCCTTACTGTTTTAAGGCTGCGTCTCTCAACCCAGAGTCTGTCTAACCAGCTTGCTCTGAAGTTCCCAGGCTCTGTCTTCCGGAGCCGCAATAGCAGGTGGGCTTCCCTACCAACCCACAGGCTCTGGGAATCAGAACTCTAGGCCTTTTGCTGTCTACACAGCAAGTTCTTTAACCACCGCGTCATCTCCCCAGCCCAACAATAGTGACTTTCGAGTAAATGGTCATTGTTTTCCTTAGTGGGGGGTCTGTGTTGTTACTGTAGCCTTTGTGTTGTTTTATTTTTGCATGCGCATGCCTGTTCACATGTATGTGAGTGCATGTGCACATGCACCTGTGTGCACTTGGCATCTATCATCATCTTCCTCAATTGCTCCCTCCTTTTTTTTTTAAACTGAGTCACATCCCTCTCTGTCTCCTGGGGGCTGGCATTACCAGTGGCCACCACACCTGTCCACCTATAAACATATGTCTAGCAACTTGCACAGCAAGGCCTTCCACTAGTCACTACACCTCCCCCCAGTCCAGCTGTTTGATCTTTTTTAAGC
Source organism: Typhlomys cinereus (assembly GCA_023101885.1). Taxonomy (NCBI): domain Eukaryota; kingdom Metazoa; phylum Chordata; class Mammalia; order Rodentia; family Platacanthomyidae; genus Typhlomys; species Typhlomys cinereus. The sequence continues at coordinate 9,482,213 of JALPQD010000024.1, read as the reverse complement.
CTCATAATATGTCCTTTAACTAGGCGATGAGGAAGGGACTGTTGTCACCCAGGTGAGTAAGGAATGCTTAGGAAATCTCCTGTTTCTCTCTAAAACTCCAAAATTCCTTTTGTTCAACTTGCTGCATACATATTAAAGGTGATAGAATGGACACTGCAGGTGAAGCATCTCACTTTCAAAGTCTCTGAGATCCTGGCTCATGAACTCAGCTACTAATTACTCCCTGCATTCCTGTCCCCTCTGCCCCAGGCCACCTCCCTGTCCTTACTTCACAGGAAGCACTTCAGAGCCACTTCCAGGAGGGCAGGAATTGGAGCTTGCCCCTCCCAGCCTGGTACTTGCCCCTCCCAGCCTGGGTACTTGCCCCTCCCAGCCTGGGTACTTGCCCCTCCCAGCCTGGGTACTTGCCCCTCCCAGCCTGGGTACTTGCCCCTCCCAGCCTGGGTACTTGCTCCTCCCAGCCTGGGTACTTGTCCCTCCCAGCCTGGGTACTTGCCTCTCCCAGCCTGGGTACTCGACCTGCCATTTCTGCTCTCATGGTTCTTACTGGGTTCCTGGGGGCCAGGAAGGAGATTCATCCTGGATCTGAGCTGAGTTTGAAGGGGGCCAGGAGCATGATCACTGGGAATCTTGGTTAAGATGCCCTGAGTGAAAGATGGATTTGACACAGTGAGGTAAGAAGGAGAATGTCCTTTTCTTTGCCGAAGTGAGAATAAGGTGGGTGGGAGGGTCCTAGTTACTGAATGCAACTGCTAATAACTCTGTGTGCCGGGCAATAAGAAGGAGTCAGACAGGATCTTTAATGGCCCCACATCTTAGAGATCCTCTAGCTAGGAGAACAAGGGGCTGTTAGTTTCAAGGAAAGTTCCAGTCCAGCTAGCTCTGGGAGTGTAATCGAGTTTGGTTTGGCGCCTTTGTGGGAGGCTTAAATTCTGCAATCCTCTTAAACTCCTCTGAGTATAAATTATTAACCCTCATTAACCTTCTCTTTCTATGTCCTTATCTGGACAAAACCAATTTAAATACAGCAGCACCCCCAGCCTCTCGTCTGAGGCTCTCCTGGCATATAGCTCTCTCCCACTGAAGATAAAAGCGCTGTTCACTAAGGAATCTGCTGAGACAACACCAAACCTGCTTTGTCAGGAAACTTAACATTCAGCCTCAATCTTCCTCAAGCGTCAAGTATGACCCCGATATCATCAGGGGAGTCATTGGGGAGCACAGAGAAACTCACAAGATCCTCTCTCTCTCTCTCTCTCTCTCTCTCTCTCTCTCTCTCTCTCTCTCAGTCATGGCTCGACTTCCATTTGGATCACGCAGCCAACATTCTCTAAGCATGATTTTCTCCTGCTTGGAATGTGCATTCTGGCTTAGCTGTGTTCCAAAGCCAGTTAATAGGTACAGCAGAAGGATGCCCACTTGTGTGCTTTTTCCATTTTAGGTTAAGGAAGGCAGGAAGTTAGTGTTAATGGTCACACAGCCCAGGTTAAAGGAGGTTGAGGGGCTGTGAGATGGCTCAGTGGTTAAGGGCACCTGCTCACAAACCTTCTGACCTGAGTTTGATCCCTGGAAGCCCACATGGCAGGAGGAGAGAAGTGACATCTGAAAGCTGCCCTTTGACCCCCACCCATGCACCTTCTCTCCCTCTCTTTCAACTAAATAACAAAATAAAAAAAGAGAGAGAGAGTGAGACAGATCTAATGGGCTCTTGAGGGAGGGAGAAAAATTGGGCTTAGTTCCAAACACAAAGCAAAAGTCAGAGAGCACAGTGGAAGGGTGGGATCAGTGGGTGGGAAACTACCAAGAGGAGAGGGTAATTCAAGGCACCTGCACAGTCCTTACTGGTTGTGTTCTGTTATCATGGAGTAAGGAGATGGTGAAGCATGAGGATCCCCCTTATATCAAGGGGCTCCACATGCAGAGCAAGGAATCCAGCAGGCCCCTGCTGAAGTTGAGTCAGGCCTGGGAGGATGAGGAAAGCACAAGCCAGGGAGAGAATTCAGACCCCGAGGGCAGCTTACCCAGAAAGGCTGCCTGCAGGAACTGGTCTCCTGCGCTCACCTATCTTCACCCCCTAGCCCTGGAGGCGGCTGGGGAGGGCATGATACCTGTTTAGGTGGTCTTCAAGAAGGATCCCTGGCTGTCTGCAGGCGAGTGCTGGCTTTTAGCAGGAAATCCAGCACATGCTCTTTATTCTGGCCTCCTATTGTTCAGATAATGCTGTAACCTGCAGGTCCCGGGAAATGGCTGCTATTATCAGAGCCAGTCCCAGATGCCCTCTGAAGAGCCAGTTCCCCCTCTGTCATCACACCCACTGTCCTGTCCATTAGTCAGCCTGCCTCAAGCAGTGGAGTGTGCTGCTGGGTGGACTTCCCAGAGAGCCTGGACACACAGGAGCTAGGCATCGCCCGGACTAGACCCAGCAGCCTGGAGCAAGCGGCAGCTCGCGTGGAAGGCTGAGCCTGCCAGTGCGCAAACGTTTCTTTTGTAGAAATGTCATCAGATAATCTGATAAAAACAAAATTGAATCTGTCAGATTTTGATGCTGGAGTTTGAAATAGTGCTAAAGCTCCCTTAAAACTGTCACTGCTAATAAGATTTTAGAACAGGCTACATCGTGTGTGTTTGCACACCCTTCGGGCTCTTCTGACTTGCTTTGCTGTGCTCCTGCAGCGAAGGGACCTGTGGCCAATGGAGGAGGGGACGCATACCCTCTCTCTCCTTCGCTTCTGGGCTTTGAAGGATTCGAATCAAGTGGTGGAAATGGAAAGACCTAGAAAGATACCGGGGCAGGAGTGTCTGAGCCCGAGCTGATCGTGTCTCCCCGTGTTCTGAGAAATGAGTGTGCTTGGGATTCCAGTGCAGGCCACGGCCTTGAATGGACCAGATCTGCTGGGTTCCAAGGTTGCCATGCTGCACACCCCACGGTAGCCTCTGCTGGCAGAGAGGAACCCCAGCATACTCAGGAAAGTCTCACCCTTCATCATCATCATCATCATCATCATCATCATCATCATCATCATCACAGAAGAGTGTTCTGTCAAGGTTTATTTACTGCTAGACTGCAGTGGTCCCAGGATGTAGCCCTCCCCCACTCATCCTGACCTCAGGCAGGCGCATGCTGCACCCCTAGGATGAACACACACCATTGCTAAGTTGCCTCTGGGCTGGCTCTGGTGGTCTGACCATTAGTTTTCCTCGGATGCCCTTTGTGCCCTTTCCCATTAAGATCCCCCCCCAGCAGGTGGATTCTTGAATCCCTTCCGCTGGACGGCATAGTTCTCGCTTGTCCTATCTCATGAAGTGGTGCTTCCTCTCCCATCTGTTCTTCGTGGCCTCGTTCGCTCTGTTCTGCCTCTGACCGCAGGCCCCCTCCCCCGCCTCTTCCCTCCTGGACCAATACCATGTTCCTCCTCCTCCTGCATAAGTGTTGAGTGCAGCACTGTTCACGGTCGCTAAGCCATGGAGCCAACCTAGGTGTCCAGCACAGGCAGATAGAGAAGGAACATGGTTCTGGTCCAGGAGGGAAGAGGCGGGGGTGGGGGAGGGTGCTTGTGGTCAGAGGCAAAACAGAGAGCAACAAGGCCGTGAAGAAGCAGATGGGAGAGGAAGCGCCATTTCATGAGACACAATGAGCAAGAAGTATGCCGTCCAGCGGAAGGGACTCAAGAATCCACCTGATGGCGGGAAAGAGATGAGACAGATAGCTCAAACCTGCCGAGGATTGCAGCAACCCTTACAACACAGCCCTGTTTCCCCGTGTATTTATCGATCTTGTGTGTGGTCCTGCAGACATGCATGCATGTGTTATGGTTTGAATATGAGCTGTCACTCATGTGTTCGTATCTTCAGGTAATTTGGGAAGATGGTGGAACCTTTAGAAGGTGGAGCCTTGCTGGAGGTAGGGACGTCACAGGGGGTGGACCCGGAGGTTGGTGAGCTCTGCCCTGCTTCTGCTCGTGCAGCCTGAAGCTTAGACTCGGCCTCCATGCTATATGCAGTGACTTTTAACCTCATCCAGCTGCGGCCCATCCTGCCATACCTTTCCCATCATGATGGACTGTGTCTCCCTTCTGGAACTGTGAACAAAATAATCTCCCCTTTGCCCCTAAGTCGCTTCAATTTGAGTGTAGTCTTGTAGAAGCAGAAAGATTAGCCTCAACATATGCTGCTGCAGCGTACACACAGAAGTCAGAGACAATCTGAGAATAGTCCTCTCCTCCTACCACATGACTCTCAGGACTTGAACCCGGGGTGCTTAGGCTTGACCCGCTGAGCCATCTTGACAACCCCGCAGTGTTGTTTAAGGATTTAATGAGAGTAAGTCCATGCATGGGAAGCTGTGAAAACAGAGCTTAGCATGTGATACAGACAGCATCACAGAGTATCAGCGCAATTCCGCTGGCCACCTGCTTTCTGGGTGAGGGCACAGGGCTACAGCCGGCTACCCCTGACTCAGGAATCACTAACGCTGGCTCAATTACTGTTTCTTGGCGCTTCCATGCATGCCTTTTATAGAAGACAGCTTCTACCTCCCAAATATGTCCAGAATTGACAGATGTCTGCAAGCTCCGTCTCTACCATGGCTCCTTGCTACCCACAGCCTTGGATCCGGGTACACCCAGACCAGAGCAGCCACGTGCTGCTGTCCCCACCCAGCACACACCACACTGTGAACTTGAAGAAACATAGATTTTTAAACCAGAGCAGTTCAATGTTAGACTGCGAATGAGGTTCATGGGACTAAAGACTTAATTACAGAAGCCAAAACTTGATTTTTAATTCTCTGCTGATGTCTGATTTCAGTCTCGCTGCCAGGGACCTGAATTTTAAAAACACCAACAAGCCGCACACGCGGGCAGTAGCCCCACCTAGGGGCCGAACGTCACAGTTTTCTTGGCCTCTTGGATGTTTATTCTTTCCAGGAGTCAAAGGGGAGAGACATGCCTGTCGGCAAGAACAGGAGTCCAAGTCCTGCCGCAGGCCAACTGAAGGGCTTTGTCTTCCACAGGATGTCACTTGAAAACTAGAGGCAGGTGCTTCTCTGCTTTGCCTGGATCCCAGGCAGGAGGACCAGGCGACTGACTTAGCAGTGTGGTGTCCAGCTGGGCTGTAGCTGGAGGGAGGAAGATGAGCTGGGTGCTCCGTGGGACAAGAGAGAGGGTAGACCTGACTCATTCGGTGCCACATATTCCATAGCCCACATGCAAAAGCAGCTCAGAAATAACAGAGACCTGCCAGCCTGGAGATGGAGAAGCCCAGGCTCTGGGTGCTAATGTCACAGGGGGCGGGGCGTCAAGGGGATGCGGGGGCACATGGGGCGGAGCTTCCATGTGGCCACTGGGTGAGAGCTCTTCCTTCTTCCTATTGCTTCTCTTCCAGGTACATGAACTTTCTCTCAGTATATATCCCATGGAGAAATCCTAGAGAGCTTTATGGTATTTATAATCACGTAGAAAAATCACAATTCGGAATAGCGAGAAGACTTAAAAAGCCTCGTTTTTACTGAAATTCATGATGCTTTTGTTCCTACTTTGCTTAGTAGGAGGTGACATGATTGAAAATTGATTGCCTGTGTCAGTCAGGTGTAATCCAAGATGCTCAAGGCCTGAATTTTAACTGAATTATCAATGGCAAATTCCCCCTCATCCTCATCCTGAGGGGAAGGCAGACCCAGGACAGGAGATGCCCTGTGGCATTGACTCTAGGAGCTTGTATGTGTCTCACAATGCCTGAGACCTGGGGGACAGAGAGAGAGAGAGAGAGAGAGAGAGAGAGAGAGAGAGAGAGAGAGAGAGAATATCAGCATCATCCCTGTACAAGAAGCAAGAGACAAGCCACCAGCCCCTCTATTCAGGAAGCAGATAGAAGATCACAATCACCATGCCCAATCCCCCCTCTCCCCTGCCACTTAAGACAAAAAAAAAAAAAGCCTGTTGTTTAGGTGGCCATGAAGTCAGGGGAAATGCCAAGAGAGTCACTTGCTAGCAAGCAACCCAATGCGTGCCCAAAAATCTATTGGATCTTTAAAACAACTGGAAGAATCTTTGTAGGCAGACTAAGCCTACAGACGCCGCAAGCTGCACACTCTCTCCACCAGCAATAATGAAAACGCCCACCGCTAGCCAGGGTGTGCACAGGGGTCACCCCCGTCCAGGAAGAATTCAATGAACAAGGTTCTTGTTTGTGTGTGCAGATCCGAGGCTCGTTGTCCAGCTCACAGTCACAGAAAGACTGGGCTGTGGACAGAGACAAAGAGGGATTTTCCACCGGTCCCTGCACTGCCGTCCCCAGCGCTGGAAGCCAGTTTCGCTTCTGCACATCATCGCCAGCACGAGCAGCTAGAGCTAGGCTGGGTGCAGCGCGGGTGGAACAGCGCTTCAGTGTGCTGAGCCTTACATCACTGTCGTATTAGTCTAAGCAGAATAGAGCAGATTGTTTATTTTGGTTTAGCTCCGCTTCGGGCGGTAACATCAGATGTAGCTTCCAGAGTTACAAATTCTGAATGCAATGTCACAGACTAAACAAGAGTGAGGAAAGCCGGGTGAGCGTGCTTCCCTGGGGGGAAGGGCGAGCATTTGCCCAGTGATCCAGGCCCTGGGCAGCCCCCTTTCCCACCCCCTGCTTCTGTTCATAGATCAGAGTTCTTTCCCACATCCATCCACAACAGTCACAGGTTCCTGTGTGTTAAATAAGTCAGACTTCTCATGCTTTGAACATATTAATAGAAGGTGATTCTTCCTTTTCCTTAGAGCTTATTTAACTCTTTTCACATTTCATATTCTTCAAGATTTGCTGCATGTTGTTCAATATCATAAAACTCAGAGGAGAATTTGTGCTAACTGTAAGTGGCACACTTAACCCAAGCTGAACTACGAGGGGTGCTATGCCCCCCTCCCCCAGGAGTGTGCGTCAGGTGCCTGCCTGCCAGGAGAGCTCAGGAGAGCATTTCTCAGCTTGGCGCTCGGGACCTGCCCCCACAGAGTTCTGCAGGTGGCAGATCCTAAAGCCAGGAGTGTGCCAGTCAGCTCGGGCAACTGGGGTGTCCCGGGATGGTGGCTCTGGGTCCCACAGGACCTGCTTACTGCCACTACCTCTCATAGTAAGCCTGGGAGTGAATTTGGAGGGATCCCCTTTCCCTGTATCATCTGAAAGCATTCTACCTGCTCTGTGTGTACACATTGCTGTTGTCATCACGTGTACACACACAGACACACAATGCACACATAGACACATACACACACATACACAAATGAGACTTTCCCGTGAGATGACCCCTCTGGGCACACCACTATGAAGGAGGTCAAACCCCAAAATCAACTTCCTACAAAAATGGGCTAATGAGATAGTTTAGTGGGGAAGGCGTGAGTTCAATGCTCAGAGCCTTCTTAGAGTTGTCCTCTGACCTGCACCAGTCTCTCTCTCTCTCTCTCTCCCCTCTTGTCTCCCACTTCCGTTCCTCCTTCCTTCCCTTCCTTGTAAATAAACTATCAAAGAAATAGCATCTATCCCCAGACAGAATGACTAGGAGGGATCTTGTCTTTCTAAAGTTGTTATTTAAACCAAACATCATGTTATTATGTTTTGCCAAGTACTTCTCTGATAGGAATTGTCTTTATAACAATGCCCAACCACTGTGGGCCTTGCCGAGCTTGGAGAACGTGATCTTGTCCTCTCTTGTCTGAGAACAGATGCAGCCATGACGCAGCCTCAGAGCTCCTTGGTAGTCCCCCCCTCTCTCCCCTGTGGTGGTCCTCACCTTTCAGTAGTGGAGGAGGAAGCAGCAGGTTGCTTGGCTGTGCAGGTTCACGAGAGGGGAGCATGTGGGTGACTACTTGGCCTTTGTCCAACACGCCTCCCAGGTTCCAGGGCAGCCCAGAAACTAAGGCAATCAAGAAAAGTGCCCCTTTGTGCCTGGCTGAATGGCTGAAGAAGCAGAGCAAAAATTGTCCCTGTGTGGTCCCTGGATGACCAGCAGCTGCTGCCGCAGGATACACCAGCAACTCTCTTGGGGACAGTTTCGAAGCCAGTGCTTTTTCTTGCTATCACTGAGCTTCTGAAACTTTTCCAGGTCTTGGGGAGACTTCTCTGTCTCACCGTTTTCTAGGGGGACGTTTCAGAATCCCAGATTCAGAAAGAAATGATGAAGCTCTAAGCTGCTGGGTTGGTTGTAAAGTCCATTTTACAAAAACAAAGTCCCATGGAAAGTTCTAGAAAGAGAACAAAGGGGTCCCAACAGGAATATGACTTGAGTTATCCCTCCTCATTCAGGACCACCCAGTCCCTTCTCCTGTGGTCCCAACAGACAGGCCGGCCACTGTCCCTGTCTCTGGTTTGATATTCCATGCAGGTCAGCAGCTGTGCTGATCTCTGCAGAGGCATCTAACCACATGTCCACCCCGCTATCCCCCCAACCTGCACTAGGGAGGCAGAGGCAACCCCAGAAGGCTGCTGATGAGAGAGTTCTAGCAGAATTAGTACCAGTGAAGGAAGAAAGGAAATTGTCAGAATTAAGTCTGCAAGATGGGAACTAAGAAGCCCAGAGCAGCCAGCAGCCATGAGTTACAGATTGAGATTAGGACATAGAACCTTTGCCTTTTCCACACTAAGGATTAGCCTGTCTGCAGAGACCCTTCTCTTCTGTAAACACCTCAGTCCTCTGACTGATTTGCCCTTAGCTCCTCCTGCTGGGGAAGTCAGCAGCCACACGGCCAGCTGGGGACTGCACAGGCCAGAGATGGAGGAGATGAGAAACCCTTTGGCTGCACGTCTCTCGGCTCTGTGTCACTTCCTGCTGTTCTGGGAATGAGGTCTTCTTGGGCTCTCTGGTCAGATGGGCGAGGACTTTGTCTCATCCACCCCTGCGGCCCCTCAGTTTGCTGACTGACTTGCGGTCAGCACAGGCTACACCATCTGTGAACTAATTCTGTCTGCCATGCTGAGCACCCTTGGGCTAGTGTGTGCACCTCATTAAACTTCCCACTGACTGCCCATCTGCAAGGTGGGGAGCACCGGCCACGCCCTGAGGACGGTGACTCAGTGGGAGGGTGGGCGAGGCATGGAGGACGCACCCCCATAAGGAGGCCCTCCCCCATCCTCAGCCAGACGTTTGCAGCATTTGGAGACATTTGTGTCACATGTGGGGAGAGGAGGGTGTTTAGTGGGGGGGGGAAGGCACCTGTGCCTGCCCACCTTTTAGGACACAGACAGATTAAAGGCTGAAGCAGAGAAGCCAGAGAGACAAAGAAGCTTGTGGCAGGGTATGGGATGGCCATTCCAAACAGCCAAGGGCAAGGACAGGCCTCTGAGTCAGTGGCGACTGTCCCCACCCCACACACCCCAAAGACCTTAAGGGGAATACGTATAGCTCCCCTGTTCTTTCATATACCCTAGTTTCTAGCAAACAGCTTCTACCCAGGAGACCATCCAGGACCACTGCATGCACAAGGCGCAAACGAAGGTAACAAAGAGTGGCTGCTGCCTCGTCGGAGTCGCGGCGATGGAGTTAAGACTTAGCATGGCAGAGCAGCAAGTTGGCCGTGCCAATGTGACCATGTAGAGCTGACGTGGCTCGGTCGCCTGCAGGTCGGAGACAGCAGCAAAGCTTGTTGGCGGACACTCAAGGTCACACCAGCAAAGCCCAAGTCAGATGGACAGAGGGGCGTCAACCACCCCTAACTGGTGGCCAGGGTATGACCAGCACACGGCCATCTTCCTGATGGGGGAAGGAGCACACTTAGAGCGTGAGGGTCCTGCATTGGCTCAGCCCTACATCGCCCAGAGAATTAACCATGCCCAAACTGAGAGTATCTCAGTGTTTGCCTCTTTCCTGCCATGGCCCTATAAAACCCCTGAACAGAGGCGTTTGAGCAGTTTGGTTCCCTTAGAATGCCCCGCCCCACCCCCAGGAGCATCTGTTGACTCTCTGCAGACCCTGACGTGGACGCGTCCACTATGGAGTACAATAAGCAGCCGACTCTGAGTTCTAAGCTGGAGGAGCACAGTTCTCTTTTCTCTCCTTTCTGGACTTCCGAGCATACTCTCCCTCCTTCCTCCTGCCTGGCAGGATCGACGGTCGGCTGCTCCTGTTATTTCTCTTTCTTCTTTTAAGCTATAATACGACAATCCTGGAACATCTTTATGTCTGAGTCTGTTTCTAAATCCATTTATTGATAAGACTAAGAACCCGACCAGGGATCTTTACTGCCCCGGCAACCTTCTCAATACGGCATGGTGTTTTAAAATACCTGCTAGTGCCACACAGCCACTTTTTATTCTTTAAGTTTAAAATGCAGGGCGAGTTTCCCTAACTTTCTAAGTCCAAAAAATCAGAACTGCTTCAAGATTCCAAATATTGTGACTGGATGCAAATATACATTGAGAAAATTGCAAAGCCAGAACCACCTCTGGTCTGAAGGGCTCCAGATAAGACCTGACCAGTCCACGCCAGGCACTTTGTAAGTGTAGACCTCTTCAGCTTTTTTACCAAACCGTTGCCTAATTGAAGAGTGTCAGAAGAGGACCACATGACACAAATCACTTGAAGGGAAGAAACAAGAGTCTAGGCCTATATCTTAAGAGTTGTGCCGCTGTTGAATGTGGGTGTAATTCACACGTGTCCCAGGAAATCTTATAGTAAAGAGACATGCACATATGCACAAACCCAGAGCAAAGCAGTAAGGAGGTAAAGCAAGCCAGGACGATTCCCAGTGTTACTCTTGGGCCTCCATAGGAACACACACTGCACATACACAGATATGCACCCACCCGCATGGAAAACTCACACACAGGCATGCACACATGCAGAAAAAATAAATAATAAAGAAAAATGAGTGTGACAAATATTTTTTGAAAAGAAAAAAGGGAAAGAAGAAGCCTTGGGTCAAGTGTTAGTATACCGGATTTTGGGAGGAATTGCTCTAGGGTACCGGGCTTGGGTTACTCTACTCTACAGGATGAGATAAGACAGAGCCATCTGAACCAGTGTTGTGAAAGGTGAGGAGGAGCACATGGTAGCTGGGATCAACGCCCCAGTGTAGCCAGAGCCCAGCACCCCTTCTTCTCATGCCTCTGACTCTTAGTCTTTCATTGGCCTGGGTTAGCATGTATGCCAAGGGACGTGAAGATCCACAGTAAGACTGACACATCCAGGAGAGACAGGTGCAAAGCTTCCTTTTGGGGGGTCCCTTCCCCAGCCATGCCTCTCTACATGCCTTTCTCCTCCCCACTCTCCTCTGTGAGTCTCCCCCACATGCCTCTGTGTTTAATGGGTGCTGTCAGAAAGGCTACCAAGCAAATGTGTTTTGTGTCTTTGGGAACGGAAGTTATGAGTTAAGGCCTCTGCCAGATTCAATCTTGGTCCAGGCATGATTGGAAAATGTGTGTTCCAGCCATCTGTCTAGAATTGACTGGGTGGAACACAGAGGCTCGCCCCGCATCTCAGGCAGGGTGGCAATCACACTTCATGGGAGAAAAATGGCAAGTGAGCAAAACATGGGTGCAAGACATCCCCAAATTGACCTGTTAGGAGCCTTCACCCTTGCATTTGTAGCGTAATGGGTTTTCCGCAAGGATGAGCAGATGCCTTTTTATTTTTCTCCCGCATTCTCAGTGCGTGTGTCTCTCCCTGTATTTAAATGCATGCGTGTGTCCTGTGCTAAGCACTACTTCCCCCAAATTTGCCTTATCAAAATGGAGTCTATTTTTATACCTTCCATTTCCAGGTTAAAAATTATTTCTAATACAGTTTTCTCCTCTCTTAAAATTTATTTAAAAGATGAGTTTTGCTACCTTTTAAATGAATTCCAGTCTTTTTTTTTTTCTTTCATTCCCTGTGTTGGATGTCAAAGCAGGGACACAAGGTCATTCAGCAGGCTGTGTTTGAAGCAGGCCCCATGCAACTAGGAGCAGGTCCCTCTTAAATGGTCAGCCCTCTTTGTTATCAGCCAGTCAGCTGGTTTCCACTTTACCCAGAGCGCTCTGGGGAGCAGAGCCGAGGCAGAAACGGATCGTGTAAACTCTGTGTTCCAGAGGTGGAAGTCCAGGGGTGGCCTGGGTAAAAAATGAAGGGGAATTAGGGAGGGAAGTGATTCAGTGCATTCCCACAGCCTCAGCACCAGTGCCTCTGAGAGGCACAGCGGGCCACCTGGTAAGGCATTTTGTGTGGCAACGAGGTCTTTAAGGGAAGGCGGTGACAGCAAAGCCTGCATGGGGGGTCACCCCTGACAGGGTGGAGAGAGAGAGCGATTTGTCTGCCCAGATGCCCCCTGTATCCCACTGCCATGCATCAAGGTGTGTTCGTGGGAGGCTGGCACCCTCCGTGCCCTTGGCAGCACTGTGGATGATCTTTTCAGAGCCCAGGAGGCAAAGTCCTGTGGCCCGTCAGTTGGGCTTGAAAGGAGAGAGGCATGTGCAGCGCTGCTGGGGGGGGCTGCTGCTCTGGCCTTTGTTTCCTGGGGAGTATTTCACTCGCCCTGGATGCAGAGGGCAATAGCAGACCAAAGAAACTATGCTATCAAGTCAGCTTGGTGAACCAAAGCGTGTTCTCCCTGCACTGCCACTGCACATCCACCACCTCATCGTGTCTGTTCTTATCCAAGGTGAACATCCACTTGCCGGGGCGTTAATGAGAATCACATCTTCTGTGTGTAATTCACAATTCGAAGACTGAGGAAAACATCCACAGATGAGAACATGCTCCCAGAAGGTCAAGCTCTGTTCCATCCCATCTCCTACGTATTTCATGTGCTACGTGCTATCAATAACCCCAGTCCTGCTGTGACATGAATCTTGGGTGGGCCTGTTGAGTGGGGATGTTGCTCTTCTTGGTAGAAGGACTCCTGGAAGGCATGTGTATGCTGAGATTTCTGTAAACCAATTAATCCAATGCAACCATGACTCTAAACTCCCTGTACATCCCCCAGCAAATCTGAGCCAATTATATGTGTAGCCATATGTCTTCTTGGTCATATGAAAAGAGTGAGAGTTAGAGACTATTTCCCACTGCAGCAAAGTTTTAACAGCATTCTTCCAACCAACAGGAGTGAGATGTTTACGAGTTTCTCTTCCAGCTTCTATGATTAAAATACCCAGACAAAAGCAACTTAGGAGAAGAAGGTCTATGGTGGCCACAGTTCAGGAGCATCTTCCATCATGGGAGGGAAGTCAAGATGGCTGGAGTTTGGGGTAGTGGGTCTCGTCACAGTCCCAGCCAGGAAGCAAAGCGATAGGTGAAGGTTACCCTCAGCTTGCTTTCCTGTTGCGTATAGCCTGGGATTCCCTGCCTAGAAATGGCCCTGCCTACAATGAGATGTGTCTTCACACATCTGTTGACCTAAGCAAGATACTCACTCCCAGACATCCTCCGAGACTACCTGCTGTGAGACCACTTCTCCCAGGGAGACGCGCACATGGGTCCCTCCACCCCAGAGAGGAGTTCCACAGACCAAAGAAATTCTTCTGCCAACATCCAACTTGATGCACCAATGAATGCACTGGGTTTACTTACAGGAGCAGGGATGATTCAAAGGCAGCTATGTTATCAGAAAGCCCCCCAAACCTGGTTGAGACTCACAGAGGCTGTATCCCTGGAGTTCTCTGCCATAAGACTTGCTAGGAGAGTCTCCTCTGGGCTTCTGGGCTGTTCTGGTCTCTCTCTCTCTCTCTCTCTCTCTCTCTCTCTCTCTCTCTCTCTCTCTCTCTCTCTCTCTCTCTCTCTCGCTTCTTTCTCCCCTACCTTCTGAGCTGGCACGCTTCACAGTCTCCTCCACATTTGATCTTTTCCAGATTCCTCTTGAACTGACTTGCCTACTTTGCTGGGAGGCGGGGGTTCCTTGGAACTGAGCAGCTCTGCTGGCCTCTTCCAGACTGTTCAACAGTCTCTGCTGGGGAGTCTCCTTCATATGAAGTGGAACTGCTCAGAGTCGTCCCCACCCCTCCCCCCCTGCTTTTTATCTGCTGGAGGGTCACAGCTGCTGTTTACTGATTTTCCATATCCTAGACAGGATTCCTGCCACCCCCCCCCCAGCCTCTCACCCTCTCAGCTTGGTAGTTTCAGGAGCTTGGTGACCTTTCCGTTTGCTTGGTGCATCTTCCAGAGCCTAGACTGGAGCAAAACCCAAGATGGCGCCAAACTGGGCCCAGAGGAAAATGCCACACACCACTATCTAGTCTACACAATGCCTCTGGTGCGCTTTGTCAGCTAGACATCAAGTTGATAATTAATATTCACTATCACTAAGTTCATGCTTTTATCCCCCTTCCCCTTACTAAAATAAGATTAAAAAAATCTTCATCTCTTAGGGTAAGTTCAGTACTAAGTGCATCTTGTAATTATAAGCAGAAGACTGTTCGTTGTCATTACCGTTTGTTTCCTGGGATTCCTCCTGGTCTGCAATGTACCTTTTCCTCCAACAACACCCGAGCATTGCATGTGGTCAAAGGCGCAAAGGTAAGGACCTATGGAGCTGATAGGTGAATGATTGTTATGTAATTTATTTCACAGTGTTTGTTCGAGAAAGTATTTGGTAAAGAACTAACTGTACATGCATAAACAAAGAAGGAGCACAGGGTGTCGTTTCAGTTTCATTGCTCGTTGTTGCCACAAAAATACTTGAGCCATGTAACTTCAGTTGGGAGGGTTGAATTGGCTCACAACTCTGGGCTGCAATTCATCCTGGGAAGGAAGGCACATCCACAGGAGCTGTGGCAGTTGGTCACATCACAGTCACAAGACAGACAGGAAGTACATGCACACGTGTGAGCTTGCTCGCTTGTGTGCTCTCTCCATCTGCATGCAATCCCAGACCACTCTTTCACAGACAGGTTCAGTGACACATTTCCCAGGTGATTTAGATTGTGTCAAGTTGACATATGAGACTAGAGGGCACAGGTATGTTATCAACTAGGAATAGGTGAAACTGGAGACAACAGAAATTCATGAAGAAAAACAGTTTAAACGAGAGAAAACAGCCGAGTCTCACCTGGAGGATGTCAAAGGAGGTGTCTATGGGTGGTCATTAGCATGGCCTGCATTCTCTTCCTCTAGCATCTATGTTATGTGCATTCGTGGCCACGATGGATGCCTAAGCGTCGGCTGTCATGGCTACATCCCAACACTCAGAAAAGAAACAGGTTGGAAGTATTGGGGTTCCTTTCTGTCCTTTTCTTTCCTCAGCTTCATCACCAGGGTTTAGTCAGATGAACTTTAGAGGAGACTAGAAAATTCTATTTTCACCGTGTATGGCCCTGTGCCTCATGAGCAATGGAAAGTTTGAAACCAAGAGAAGGGAATAACTATTTGGGGAAAGTTCATATTCTTGGAGCCACATATGAATAGGAAATTCTCAGCAGAAATAACAATGCCAAAACAAATTTTAAAATGAATTCATTACTCATTTTTAAAAGCATAAAAATAAGACATTTTCCAATCAATGAGAATAAAGCATCAAGAAAGCAGTCATGGCGCGTGGACAAGCTTCCACACACAGTGTGAGGTGTGAAGTGGCTAATTAGAACAATTTGACACTCCCTGGAAAACGGGCGAACATTCCCTCTTTCTTAAAACGACACTTCTGAGTTTGTTTCCTCAAGAAAGAATTCAGACTGTTCTGTGTGGCATCATCTGTAATGTTGGCGATCTGGATCCAAAAGCAAATGTCTCACGTTTTGGCTTGAGTCGAACATGTTCTTTCTACCCATAGACACAACAGCATATTCAGCCCCATTTGCATGCTCTTTAAAACGGTGCTTTCACATCTACTCCAGAATGCATGCTGCTTCAGTGGTGATGGCGGGCTAGAGGTTATGGAGATATTTGGGTGTTGGATTAAAAATTGGAGACTTCCTTTTTTGCTTTCCACAATTTTTATTATTGTATTTTCTTACTGAGATCTTGGTTCATTCCCCAATACCACCTATAAAAGAATGAATATTTTGTGAATGAAAACCTATTGTCTTCGTACTTGATTTCTTTACAATGCTAACACTTAGGGAATTTTGTCCATATCCTTTTAAATGGTACAAGTGTGTGTGTATGCGTGTGTGCATGCAGAAATATTAACCTAAGCAGAGTGAGGAGCGTGGCATACACACTTTTGTATTTGATTTAAAGGTTTGCTCATAGCATCGTATTGACAACTTTCTTCTAATGTTTTCTATTATGCTAGATTTCAATGCTTAGAAATGTGGGTTGTTTGAATTTTTAAAGATTAAGTAATTATTTGTCAATTATACAAATACAAATTTTACATTTGTATTTGCAAAGTATTTTTAAGTCAGGGCATAGATGTTTTTAATTCCTTATAGTCTTTAACTCCATCTTTATCTGTAATCTTTGCTGAAATCTCCAATTACATCATGGCGAGACTGCTAGACACAAAATGTAGTGTTGAAGATGGTAAGCCTTTAGAAGTTCTGGATACAAACTACATCACCAGTGTATTTTCAAGAAGGTTCCTGGTTGCCACGCCTACTGACCGAGCACTCTAGAAACCATTTCGTCAGGACTTGCCAGCATTGCATTTGCTACAGAACGAGTGTGGAAAACTTTTGAGAATGAATTTGAGCTGGTCTCACTTGTGGGCCTGAGACATCAGGTTTTCGCTCCCATACCGCGTGCATCCTGTCTATGGGTCAGGACCTCTGGGCAAGCAGAGATGGATCAAGTCCTCCTGGGCAAAGGATAGCAGGCTGTCTGTCACGCTGGGGATGCTGAGACTTTGAGTGTGGTCGAGGAACAGGTCACCAGGGATGGTCACTTAGACGAGCAATGGTTGTCCTGTGGTCATCTGGGGCAGACACTTCATGCCTGCATCCAGCTGCCTAGGCAAAAGTCAAGACCAAGCTGCACTTTCATCGTACCGGGGACAAAAATGATGGTTTATTTCTGGAATACTTGCTCTTAAAGTGAACAGAAAGGGTGTGTGTGTGTGTGTGTGTGTGTGTGTGTGTGTGTGTGTGAGAGAGAGAGAGAGAGAGAGAGAGAGAGACTGGCAACATATCCCCAAATGATCCTCTAGTTGCCCTCTCCCTGCCTTGCTCTCAAAGTGCTTGGATTCGGGCATGGACCACTACACAGGCTCTTGTTCTTTCTTGAGTTTCTTTTCTGATTTTCTCCTGGGCACCATTCCATCTGGGGGGACCTGCACCAGAGCATGGCTTCTCTGGAGGAGACCCCTTCCCCACTTGGCACAAGCAGGGCCTTTCTCTTTGAGTAGCTGGCAAAGGAAAGCATCTCCCAGGAGAGGCAGCAGGGACCCCTTCAAGCACGTGCGTCCCATGCAGGTGGAGAGTACAGCCTCTCCCCAGGTAGATGAGACATGACCTCGTGGAGATGATGTTTGTTTCTCCTCCAGCAGACAATGTGTAGACACACCGAGTGTTCACCTTCCTAGTTGTGGGCACCAGCAGTAGTCGCCCCCATTGGGAAGAGGCTGGAACTGCAGAGGTGTGTGGATAGGCCCAGAGATAGAGGGCAGAGGTACTGACGGCTCTCAGGGGTCTGTGGACATGAAGCCCCAAGATATAATACAAAAAGGATGTAGAATTCAAAAGATTGCGTGTGTGTGTGTGTGTGTGTGTGTGTGTGTGTGTGTGTGTGTGTGCGCGCACATGCATATACCAAGCATGTGCGTTCAGCAAGGCCAGAGGAAGGGTCCCTGGGGCAACCTCAGAAGAGCATTCTTGCATCCCGGTGGAATCCAGGAAAGTCTTCGGGGACAGGTACTGGAAAAGTCATAGCTGTTGGCCAGCAGCAAAGACGCACAAGTCAGCACGAGGGGAAGCAGTTGCAGCCTAAGGAGGAGGGGTTGATGGACTGAGGCAGATGATTGCGTTACCCCAGCTGTGAGCAGAGACACCCTGCTTCTTCAGTAGCCCAGGCAGAAAACGCATGAAGGTAAACAGATGCCTCCCACCGTTAAATCCTTTCCATTGAAGTTCCTTTGTAGCAGGAGACCAAGTGGAAATGCAGCTGAGAGAGGAGGGTGATAGCGCAGCCTAGATGCTCAGCCTCGTGAGGTAACCCACGCCGACCGATGCCCACTTCTGTGCTAACTTGACAGGATTTTCATCTACAGCTAATAGCCCCACTTTGTTATTCATGAAGGTAGAAAGTCCTGACTGCTGATTAGTGGGGGTGGAAGGCACCACACTCTGCAGGGTGAGCAATGAGCTTGTCCCTTCTACCCTGACGGCACTCAGCCGGTGCTCGTTGCCTGAGGAAATAGCATCCAGCATTCTGGAAAGCCCTTGAAAAGCTGCACAGTGGCGGGACTCTGAGCCTGGTGAGATGTAGGGAAGTGGAGTGCATGGAAGACAAAGATACTTCGGTCTCATGCAAACAGAATTGCGAGTTATTTTCTGAATATTGTCAACCTCCTTCCAGGTCTCCCGAACCAGGGGGTCCTGTCTCAGGCCTTCTGAGGTGCTGCCTGCCTTCTTCTCTGTGTGGGTCTGGTCTCCCATTGGATGGCAATGAAGGCATGGAGGGAACTCAGAAACCTGGGGAAGCAGATGACACATGTTCCTGCAAGTCCTAGAGAGGAAGGTCACATCCTCTTAGCATCACAGGATGTGGGTGGGGTGGTCCCAGAACATCCCGACCCGCCTGGACTGGCCATCACCAGAGCGTTCCAGACTGAGTTCAGCTGCCTAGTCCTCCCAGATTCTCCCAAGCCCTGGTGTCGTCTCTCTTCAGAGCCCCTTGACCCACTACAAGGAGGCTTCCCTTGGGAGGTGGCGGATGCTCTGAGTTTTCCTCCATTCTTACTACATTCTCAGCTCCTTACTTGGCTGAAATTGAACAATGACCTTGAGAAGTCTGTGCCCTTGCTGTGGTAGCTATGGATACTTCCTGCAACAACATCTGTGAGCCACCATGGAAGTTGCGTGCCATTTCCCGGGTATCCAATATACCTTTCGAGTGGCCCATGTCTGAGTGCGCCAGACCTAGTCCTCTTGTCAGTGAAAGAAGTGACATTGGAAGGTGACACTGGAGGTCTTTGTTGCACTAAACACATCTGTAGTGAGCATTAGCTCTGTACCACTGCACACAGGATGCAGCAGTTAACCAAGAGCTCTGGGCATACTGAAGTTGCATTCTGGGCATAAGAAACAGGAAGGTAGTCAGCCATCCCTGTAATAAGCAAGCACACCACGCACAAGGCTGCTGGTCATCCATACTGAGTAACAGGCAGGCACGGCTTCTCCTGTTTCTCACTGGCCCCTCTCTTCCTCCGCATGGGGCGGAGCTTGTCTTAGCTCTGCCTCAAGCTGTAGCTGTTTCTGGTCTGCTCCACGTGTTTATCATCCTCGAAGCACTGGCTATCCGGAGCATAAGCCCAACTGGTCGGGCACTGCCCAGTGCCTGAGCTCACCACACCCACCAGCGTCGAGCTGGACAGAGTGGGAAAGAGGGAAGGGTAAACTTGGGGCCTGGCTGGGTGTGAGGATGACGCCTGCATATGATGGATGAGCAGGAGGAAATTGTGTCGCGTCACACTAGAGACTCGCAAGGAACACAAGGCGCAAGGCGATGGGCAAACCCTACATGCTTTATATCCACCTGAGGGAAGTAGCTGAATCGCAGGGGAGTTAGCACCCCAACAGTTGTTGGTACAGAACTCTGTCATGACCTGTCACTCACTGCAGGGGGAACATCCTTTGCCGTCTGGCACAGGGAGAGCATTCTCATCTATATGAATGTCTTGGCTCCCGTGTTCAGGAAGTAGAGGGAGGGCTGGGGTGCCCACTCATTTGTTTTCAATTGTCCGTGGGCCACAAGTGTTCCTCACGCTGAAGAGGCATCTTCATGGCGGCACAATCTACCACCCTCAGCACATGGCTTGGCCCACTAGTCAGTGCCAGGGAGCACCCACTGCTTGGGGAAAGGAGGGTGGGCAAAAGGTGTGAGGACGGGAGGGAGGAGTGCCGGAAAGAATCACACAGGTGTCCTGCAGAGGAGTCTCAGTGTTGCAGGGAGAAAGAATGACCAGAACATGGGTGGGGGAAGAGCTGGGAGTGGTCAGGTGTAGTCCCTGTCCCTCTGAAAAATCCCCAGAAACCCTGGTATTGGGAACAAGACATGCTTAGTTCTAGGGTCATACAAGCTGGAATCTTCCATGTGAATTCTCCTTTGCGTATGATTTCGAGCACAGGTTAAGCTGTGCACACTTTAGGTGAGGATGTGTGCCCCTCTAAATGAAAATGTCCAGGTCTCTATATCTAGAGCTGCCCTGGGATCAGCACATCTGTCCCATCCCAGCAGGGCTCCTCTTCTCAGACTGGCATCCCTGGCAGTCAATACCCCCTCAGAGAGCTCTGTAAGCTGATGTTGGACTGTCACTCAGATCTTTGCATGGGTTGCTTCATCTCAAATATATGCATGAATTCATTAGGGTTTGTGTTACATCCAAGACTGAGCTCTGTTGTAGTTATTTTTAAAGATATATTGGGGTGCTCATTACTGCTTTTCTAAGCTATAAGTAAAACAAAACTTTAGAAAAGAAAAATTGGGAAAGTAGTTACAGGAAGCGCCACAAATCTTCAATGATGTTGGCATTTTAAGGGGGCATCCTTAATGCCTCAGGAAGTTCATCCAAGTCTCGCTTTGAGACTTTTCCTTATGGAACAGTTTTACAAGGTCTTTGAAGATGGGTCTTCATTTGCAGCTGCCTTGCTGAAGAGGCCCTGATCATCCATGTTTCTCTGACAGAAGGAATAAAAGATGCAGCATCCGATTAGCATTCATTCACTCCTTTGAAGGACAAATCCAGAAGAATATCAAAGATTCTGCACAGGGTTCTCTCGAGCTGGCAGACAAAGATGAATCCTTCTCGACCACACTGTGGCTGCAATAATTCCTTATGTTAAATAGCTCCTTGCTCTCCCAACCATTAGACTGATTCTGAGCACATTCATATCTCCTGTCATGAGATTTGGGGATACACTAGAACAATTTATTTCACAGTGGGGTTCTTATCTAAACAAGATTCGTCTTCATAGCTTGCTCAATTTAGCACAATGCTTTTGTGGGAGATGTGGGCATTATCTGCTGCTGCCTGCTCTACGCTGAGGAAAAACAAAGACAAGATATGCGCATGTGTTAGTGTGTGTTACAAACCTCATCCCCAATACATGAATAGTTTGCACCATGCAGCTGCTCTGTGCAAAGTGATGTGCCCCCAAAATGAATTTATGGTGAATCTCAATTTAGACTTAAAGTTAGAGGATAGAGAATGGATAGATGATAGGTAAGTAGGTAGGTAGGTAGATGATAGATAGATGGATGATAGATAGATAGATAGATAGATAGATAGATAGATAGATAGATAGATAGATCAAATAAATATTTTCCAAAAGTTAAAGCATCTAAGAGAATTGATAAGCTATTAATTTCTTCCATACTCATTGCTTTATATTTTTATTCTACGTACACTATTTATTGTTTGTGGCTTCCAGTGTTATAAGTGCTCTGGAAAGCATCTCATGGCAGGTGCCCGCATCTCTAGCCAGTGGTTTTACAGCTCCCATTTGGTGGATCCTCTGAAATGTAGGAAGTGTGTATTGGCAAAAAAAAAAAAAAGTCAAATAGAAAAAGCAGACCCCATTTGAAATGATCACATTTTCTTTGTGACCATGTATAGAACACGCTAACCCATCCAGAGCAGTCTCCTCAGCTCTATGGGGAAAGTGTAAAGAAGACCCTAGAGGACCACAGGAAAATGACACAGGATGCAGAGGAGCGAGCTTCCTTTCTGGGTGCAGAGCTGCGTGTTAATAATGGGGGAGCGTGCGGCGCCTATGGCAGCACAGAGCATCAAGCTTTAGAATAGGTACCAAGGCTATAGATTCTCATGAAATTAATGGCATTCAGAGCCACCAATGGGAAAAGAGCTGCTGAATAAAGATCAGGATGGAAAGACAATTTTAGGAAAGGACATTGAGTTTGGACACATCGTGTTCCCCAAAGACTCGTATTTTAGAGGGTTAGATTCTACCCGGAGCTACTGGGAGAAGGACAAGGTACACTAGTGGAAGACAGTTTGGTCACGCGTGGTGTGTCCCTGGCAGGAGTGGTGGGATGTTTTCCTCCTCCTCCTCCTCTTTTCTACTTCCTGGTTGCTGTGAGGCGGACAGCTTCCTATGCCATGTGCTCCTTCCAGGATATTCCCCCAAAACTCAAAGCAACAGGACCACTCCATCATGGGCTGATGTGATCTATCAAACATAAGTTCATCACAGGTATTTGTAATCATGGAAAGCAACTGACAGAGATATAGGAAGGTTGTAGCTTCTTCCTAATCCTTCCTAGCCTCTTATATTATCATCCTGTGAGGTTTTTACTAAGATCCTTTATAAACAAGTAGTTTCTTCTATATCTTTTTTTCTAAATGGTCCAAATGCATTGAGACATGAACTATCTCAGAACTCCATCCACCAACCCCAGACATGGTTCAGTGGTCTCTAAACTCCAGACAATGACTATTTGTCTTTGGCCTTTTAGGACTATGGCTTTGTGGAGAGGTGGGCCATCACCGTTCACTTTTATTTGATGGTGATATAGGAACACCTGGCAGGCAGCATTGGCAGAGTGGATGAATGAGAAATACAGACACAAAGGGTTTGTACCTGGGGTACCTTGTCTACACTGAAATACCGAGACTGTCTGCACGTCAGCTCAGAGAGCAACGTGGACTCTTCTTTGTATAGCAGACTGGAAAGGCAAAAACAGTCCAAATGGGGGCAGAGAGGGCAGAAAGAATCCAGAAGGGGCATTGCTAATGAGCTTCTTTAAGCTTTCCCAGGGGCTTTAACAGGACTCTCGTTCCAAGCACACTAATGGGCAAATGAACTTACTTTAGGATTTTCAGCTTGGCTGCTGGCAGGAATTCTGTCGGTCATTCAGCTGCTGAAGCTCATTTTCATGGCAAAAAGTTGAGCCTATCAATTAGCATCTTGGATCAAGAGGCTTCTTCTGCTCACATGACTGACTCAAGTAACAAACCCGTATGACAAAATGTCACCTCCAGACTTTCTGGGTTCAACTGCCACATTGGAGACCCTCTGTCAGAGGCATGTAGGGAGGTAGTAGTGATTTTGCTAAACACAAATGGCACCAAAATGTGTTTGCTTTCTGACGTATCATTTACTTTTTTTTTCCATCAGAAGGGTTTGCAAAGCATCAGTTGCCAAGAAGATAAATCCAAGTTATTTGAGATATAGCTTTTCTCTTCTAATTATTTTTTTTATCAAATCCCATACTTTACTGAATTCTCAGGAGTCATAGTTCTTTGTGTACTGAGAGTTGTGGAGATATTTGAAAGATTACTAACTAGGGCATCTCATCTCAGTGACTACCGAATAGACTAAAAGCAGCAAAAACAACATGTGGATTCTCGAGGGTCAAGAGTTAGCTAAAATAAAAGGTTCACTCCCACGAGTGAGAATCTTTTGCTTATTTTTATTTCCTCAAGGATTTCATACTCAATTTAATTTTTTTATTCTACTTTGCATTGCTTTTGAGATGATTTTAATATGCATATAAACATCTATACATATAAACAAATAAATATACATGCAGGCATGGATGTATATGAAAGTCTCTTATATGCTGGGGCAAATGAAGATGTAATCAACAGCTTTAGTCCTCTGTGCTGCCTGCCCGTCTCTGGACTGCCAACGCTTTTTGTATCCCTGGGCACCCGAGTTCTGATCCTCCTTCCAATGCCTCTCATGCATCTTCTAATACCTAGTGTCTAAATGTTGCTTCCTCCCACCACCAGCCTGCATTAGTTACATACCACAGCATGGAATATCACCCCACCTCGCAATGACTTAAGAATACAGTGAATGTCACCCTGTACTGTTTCAGTGGGTTGGAAATTTGGGGGAGGGGCTTAGTCAGATGATTCCTGCTGTGGGTGCCTAGTGAGGTGAGAATCAAGACATCAGCCAGAGTGACAGTTCCCTCTGGGCCTGCCCTAGGTTTGTGGATCTACTTCAGAGACAGTCCTTGTAGGGAACAGCCCAGCTGGTGCTAGCTCCAGGCTGGGGGCCTTGGCCTTGGTATATTAGCTGCTCTATCCTCCAGTCAGAGAATCCTCAGCTACGGTTGCTCACTTCCCTTGGAGCCCACAACATACAAGAGGGCAGAAGCCAGAGGCTGTAGCATTTCTGTTGTCCCTGCAGGCACACACTCTTCCACTCATTTTTCTCCTTGCACGAAGAACCCGTTCAGTGCAGAAAGGGAGGGGCAGTGACCCATCATGGGAAGAATCATGGAGACCGCCTACCACAAAGTCCGCTGGCCTTTCTACAACATGAAGACATTCTGCTTTGCACTTGTGATTACTGGCACCCCTTTCCCATCAGACTTTGCGTTTGCTCTTCATCTTTACACATCTTCAAGCTTCTGGCATGTTGCTTTCCGTGTACATCACATTCCTTGAGAGTGACTGTAAATAAAGATACATGCATTCGGGGGGAAGAAAAAAATGGTAGTGGTGGTAATGGTGGTGATGATGTGGCCATGGTGGAGAAGGTGAAGAGAGAGATGACAGAGGTGGTGATTGGAGTATGATGTGGTAGTAGCTTGCTGGTGGAGATGATATGGTGGTGGTGTGTAACAGTGTAACTGTTACAGATGTAACAATGTAACAATATAACAGGGGGGGGCTCACGGAGACCCTTGGGGGCGGGAATAAGCTGGTGTCCGTAAACAGCACAGACTCCGGGAGTCAGGCAAGTAGCAAAGCAGGCTCTCAGGCTTGCGGCTCATTTATTTTAAGTATTAGGCTGCTTATATGCCCCACCTGACATCCCATAAATCCCAGTGTGAGTCTTTGTTGAGTTGTCCTGTCCAGATTGGTCCTCTCAGCCAGGCAGTTTAACAGTACCAACTGTCTTTGCTCTGGAGAAGGCGTAGTCTCGAGAGATTTGTAGTCTCACGAGATTTGTAGTCTCGAGAGATTTATATGCTTAGCAGGAGGGAGGAGTCCAAGGAGCCCCATTGTATGGAAGCCTCTGTGGCACAATCATTGTCTCTTCCTCCTACGATGGTGTGATGGTGAATGATAATGGTAGCTGTGGTATGATAGTGGCGTGGTTGGTGATGATAGTCAGTCATAGTGTAGTGGTGGTAGCAGTGGTAAGGAAATAGCAGACCAAATCTATCAAATTGTACACATTGCTTGTAAATAGGAAAATGTTGATACTATTTCTATAGATAATGGAAAGCTAATTCTGCGAGTATATCCATGTTTGGAACACCTGCCACAGCAGTCCCTCGGGCAATGCGTGCGGATGGCCTGCATAAGTGTTTCTTACTGAGGGGCCTCCAAACACACTCAGCATTCTGCAAACAAGGATCTATGGATTCTCTTTGAGCAAAGACAAAGATGCTGTCACTTACAAATAACTCTTCAGTAATGTCAAGTAACACATTTATAATTCTTTCTGCATATGATGAGAACTTTATTTAACCTTTAGTTAGATGAGAACTTTATTTAATCTTTAGTTAACCCTAACCCTAACCCTAACCCTAACCCTGACCCTGACCCTAACCCTAGCTCATTAGGGTAGAACTCCTAGATTGATAGATTACCATTTCTAGATAACTTGAGCCAAGAGCACTGAGGAAGGTGGGGAGGAACAACAGATCCATGAAGAATAAGTCTGGGTGTCCTCTAGGAGCACCATGCCCACACATCTACCAGGAGTGCCACGCCCACTAGCTCTTCACCTCCTGGGGAAACACTGGCCAGGCCATGGGCTATACCATGACCCGCTCCTTAAACCCCACACCATGATGTTCAGCCTAGAGACCATGTGCCAGCATTGCCCCCGTGAGTCATCTCCTGTCCCTGATCACAATCTGCCCTCTTGTTTCCCCTTCATCTCATCCCCACTCTGTCCCTGATGTTTCCTGAGCATCATGGAGAGCACTGGGAAAATTCTTAGTGAGAGATACCTTGGCGGCAGCATGGCTGGACTGGCCAAAGTTGGAGGAGGCTAAGTCACTGCAGACATCTTGGAAGCTGAGAGCTGCAGACTGCTTGCTGCAAAGACAAACTTCTGGAGGTCGGGTGGGACGAATCCACTTCAATGCCCACTCCTTTTGACTGCCTTCCTCCAGCAAGGCTCCACCCCTCTGGAACCGTAAGCTGAATAAATCTCCCTTTCTCCTGTAAGTTGCTTGACTTTGGGTGCTCTCTCGCAGCAATAGTTAAGAGTAACTGTTACAGTGGCTTTATCAAGAAATCTAACTGATAGACAGCTATATGTGAAATGCAGAGAGAGCCTGTTTATCATTATCTATGAATGAATATATATATGCAATCCACAGATACCTCTCTGTGCATATATCTTAGCATGCACATTTATCTATATTATATATTTGATATTTTCCATATTCTTAAATAATTTTTTAAAACTTTATTTTGTGTGTGTGTTGGGGGGTGGATGGATGTGTGTCAGAGGACACTGTGTTTCCTTCTGGAAGACAAGGGTGACTTCAGGAATCATCCTGGATTGCTTCTATCTCCTTTTTGCTTCACTCTGGAATTTCCTAGACTCCACACACCAGGGCCAGAAGTGCAGCCCTGTTTCCACCTGGTGTTTTTACATGGGACCTGGGATCTGATCTCAGGGCCTTCTGCTTGCAAAATAGAGTCTTAACTCCTGAGCCATCTCTGCAGCCCTTTCCATATTTTTGTATCTATACTAATTGACTGTGTACAATGAAAATTCCTGAGTGACACACCTAAGATTTTAAGGTTTAAATTTTTACTTGCTTATTTCAAAGAGAGAGAGTGAGAGAGAAAGAGACCATTCATGCCACAGCATGATGGCCTTGGGCTCAAACTCAGGCGACAGGCTTGGGACACGTGCCTTGGCTCACTGAGTCATCTTACGGGTTTAATTTTTGACTTCTGGTAAAGTGGGAAGCTTTTCTTTTCCTGAGTGAACATATGTAAGCACTTGGGATTTTTCTTCTCTCACTGGTGTCCAGCTTCCCACAGTTTCTCTACAAAGCCCTTATCCAGTGCTGGCCTGTTGCCCAGTGCTGGCCCCTTGTCCAATGTTGACCTCATGTCCAATGCTGGTCCCTTGTCCAGTGTTGACTTACCTTCGAGGATGTTAAATGGCTTCCAGTCCTTGCTTCCAATGCTGGTCACAACCGTTTCCCAGACGGTGTCCCTTCCCTTCTCCCAGTTTGCCAAACCGTTCTGCCTGTTTCTCTATTTTTAGTTTCGAAGCAGATGTTCTCTAGAGCCCCGCTGGAAATCTCTATTTTATATAATAGTGAGGGTGACTTGGTGTTAGCTACTGCAGTCGGTAACTCTAGAAGGAGTCTCGGGTCCTGGTGCATGCCCTTGTAGACTTGTTCCTGTCTGCCAGCCAGTCAGCCATGCAGATTGGAGCCAAGTACCAAGGGATGCTGCGTTGGCCTGTGAGATAGCAGGCGTGTTCTTCCATCTCATGTACATAGAAGTACTGCTTCCTTTTCCCGATAATTAGGATAATTACCTTGGTCACCCAAGTCTCCTTTCCTGCCTTGGTCTCAGTTCAGGGAGGGCGAAGTGGCAGGGAACAACTATATCTCTGTTGGGTCTCCTCCTGTTTGCCTGAGAGGACCGTTCCCTCAGGCGCGAGCTTCCTTCCCTGCCTTTGGAGGGTGTGATGCACTAGTGCCTTTTCCTTGGGGGCATGTCCTTCTAGACCTTCATCCTCGGGCCTCTAAACCATCCCTAATGTGTGGACCTTGAATCTTCTTTGGATTTGTGCCGTGTAACGGCCTCCCGTGTATTTGCCATTTCTTGCTAATCTCTTCCAAATAGCTTGGTGTCATTAGTCAAGTGGAACAGATGTTCTGTGGGGTGTGTAGATGTTCTCTGTCCACTCAGACTGCATCAAAGAAGAAGCAAAGGCCATAGCCGTGTGCTGCCACCCACCCACCCACCCGTGCTGAGAGAATTCTCCCGTCTTCACAGAGGAGGATGGAACCCCTGTGCTGGACCAGTGTTCCACGCAGGCTTTCAGGTCTCTGGGGCACACGGGTAGAAAGGTTGGATTTTTCAAAGTGTTGCATCCTTCTGGGCTCCTTACCCTAAGGAAGATTTTACCAACACCCTGCCAGCCTCACCAGCATATGCCTGTGCCCACAACAGATGAGAGGTCGTGTGGCTCAGTCTGCCATGATCACCAAAGGCATCATAGAGACTCTTTCTCACAGCTCAGCGGTGCAGAAGAAGATAGACTCCCACCACCGCATATCCCAGGGTGCATAGAGGTGGGTGTGCATGCACATGGGTCAATTCTGCTGGAGTCTAGCAAGTGACCCTGGAAAGGGCAAGTGCAGAGCAGTGAGCAGAGACCCTGGAAGTGCTGAGAAAGGCTGTCATTGCACTCCATGGGCTCAGACAGGGGACACTGGGGCACATTTCCCCTCCCACACAGATTGACCTGCTGTGGTTTCTACCTTTCATTCTGCATTAGCCATGAAGAACGTGGGATAGGGGAATTTTGAAAACTTGCAACTGTTAAGTAATTATCTCCTGTGTTATTAATATGTCACATTCATTTCCTAAGAATGGAGTATGAGTGAACTTGTCTATTTTGTGTTCTGTTGTACACATGGACTCTAATAAGTTCCTCACTACTGAAATTGCCCAGAGGCCAATCTAGGATTAATATATTAGTTTGTCCTCTTGACACACCACATGTGAATCATTTGCTGAAAACTGTGTTTTTTCAAGAGATTCATTTTCCTATAAGTTATTTTAAGAGAATCAAAAATGTTTGTGATCTGTATATACTGAATTATTGTTTATCCTCTAACAATAATTTGAGAAGTTGAATTTTTTCATGGGGAGGTTGTAGAACAGTCACAATTTTAAAATGGAAAAAAAAATTGGCTGATTTTTCTGTCTGCCTGGAAAATATGAATGATTTGTTGAATATGCCTCCTTTGGCATAATAGTTACTTTCCTTTTGACTTGGGGAAAGTTCAGAATTTATATATAATAAGTAATTTCAAAAGAGGTTGACATAAAACCTTTCCATGCCTGGTCCTGTGGAAATATCCATGTAGTGTAGACACAGTATCTGTCTCAAGAAGATCACCATGGATAAGCAAGGAGATACATCAGTGTTACTATGGAGCAACAGAGTCCTTAGAAATAGGTATCATGGATGCAGTGATTGGCCAGGTTAATTGGGAATCAGGGAGGATTTATAGAAAGAGATTATATTTAAACCCAGGTTTATACAACCGATTGATGTATTGACAAGTTCCGTCTGGTTCATAGAGTCTCTCTACAGTTGGGGGGTCAGCCTTGAATAGATGGGGTTTATCCTTGAATAAATGGGGAGGGTCAGCCTTGAATAGATGGGGGTTTAGCTTTGAATAGATGGGGAGGGTCAGCCTTGAATAGATGGGGGAGTAGCCTTGAATGGATGGGGGGTCAGCCTTGAATAGATGGGGGGTCAGCCTTGAATAGATGGGCTCAAGGCCGGGCAGCCCAGGTCCTTAGGAAGAGGATGCTGGGTGCATGATCACAGAAGTCTTTGACCTTGATATTCCTACTAGAAGCTCCCCTGTCTCTGCAGGAGCCCAGTGCTGGTTTTCCAGTGTGACCACCGTCACGTGATCTGCGTGGACTGTTTTCACTTGTACTGCGTGACACGACTCAATGACCGGCAGTTCGTCCACGACGCTCAGCTTGGCTACTCCCTGCCTTGTGTGGGTAAGTCTGCATCTTTATTTCTCGATATCTCTTAGCAGCAACTAAGAATGAAAGAACTACTGAAGGAAAAATTATTTTGCCGTGCTATACCTGATCCTGGCCTGGGCGTTAAAATTTTAATCTCATCATTGCTATGTAAGAAACATTAGTGCTTGGATCACAAGAACTATAAAACTATAGAAACTATGATTTAGACAAAGGCATGAAAAAACGAACTTGAAATATTTTCAGTTGAGGCTTGAAGTGTGTGAGTGACGTTGAGTGACACTGACCTTCCAAGTTCTACATTTGCTGGATCTGGAGCAGAATTATAGGCTTTTTGGCAATATGCTTTGTCACTAGAAATGTGTGAGCAGGGTGTGGTGTACAGTTGTACTCCCTCTGCCTGGGAGGCAGAGGTAGGAGGATCCAGAGGCAGCCTGTGCTCCACAGAAAGATCTAGGCCTGCCTGGGGTATGCAGCAAGACTGCCTTAAGAAACAATGCTGAGCACGTGCCTATCTGAAGAGCACACAGGAAAAAGAAAGAAGAGTGAGTTAAAGTTGGATGGGTCGTGTTTAAGGTATTGTTACTGCCTGACATTATAAAACTACCTACGCTTGCAATACCTATTGCTATATCGTTGTCAATTGAGGAGGCATGATTCGTAGGACACGCAATGCTATTTTAAAATCACAGTTCAGTGCTTGTCACGTTCAGTGTTGGACATCTGCCACCATGCCATGACGTGTTCTGTCCTCTGCACCTACCGTGACTGAACAGTACGCTGTGAATCGTTCATGCATCAGTGGCTGTTTGTGTCCGTTCCTCCTTCTCGGCCACTATCAATAATGCTACTATAAGTGTTCACGTGCAGATTTCCATATGGGCACATGCTTTCATTTCTCTTAGGTATTGTCCTAGCAGCAAAAGTCAGTGTTTAACTTCCAGGGGTCCATCGGCTCTTTCTACAGTTCACAGCCATTTTCCATCACCACCAGTGATGTGCTCAGACTCTACTGTCCCATATACCTGGGCTCTATTTCCCCGATGCACCTGGACGCTATTTCCCCGATGCACCTAGACGCTATTTCCCCGATGCACCTAGGTTCCATTGCCCCATGTGCCTGGGCTCTGTCGCTCCACACCTGTCATCACTTATTGCTGTCACTTTCAAAAACATCTTCAATGAATATGAAGTATCTCACAATGGATTTAATTTCCATTGACTCACTAGCTGGTGATGGCGAGTATCTTGCCATGCTCTGTATCTATATTAAAGTAATGCCTATCCAATCCCTTTGGTTATCTTTAAATTTGTCATGCTGGACACCAGAGAAGTGACTGGTGAGCAGGGTCCCTTCTGCAGTTTTCTCTCCACTTTGTCAACAACGTTCATTGATGAACAAGTGCAAATGTTGGCAGAGTCCAATTTAATCTGTTACTTTTGTTATTTTGATATCAGATAGAACTCACCACAATGTCTAAAATACTAGAGATTTGCCTCTAGGACTTCTTTGAATCATTTGCCTCTTATATTGACTCACTGATCTGTTTTGAATTGAGTTTTAGTGTATTTAGTGTGGCTAGAATCCTTACTTTGTTACCTATATAGTTTAGTGCTCATAACAGGATTAGCTATGCTTCACTGGTTTTGAAATTGTTAGTTAGAAACTCTGATACCTTGGTTCAGTGATTAAGTTTTAACTGAAGTGCTTTCAATACCAGGGTGTAGTGTGAATCATAACTAATGCGTGTGTGTATGTGTGTGTGAGTGTATGTGTCTGTGTGCACGTGCGTGCCTACACACCTCATAATGATACGGCTTTGTAGATTATTTTATTCATTTTTAAATAATATCTACCAATAAGGAAATTATTTTAATCATGATTTACATATGTATATATTGATATATAAAGGAAACTTGCTTGAAAAATATCATGCTTTCAAGTTTTTTTTGTAAAAAAAAAAAAGCTTTCAAAATCCAGAGAAGCAATTGTAAGCTTTTTTCTTTGCTAAGTCGCAGGATACAGAAACGCTTCTAAGTACCTGTTCTTTTCATACTCAAGATCCATCTAAAAATCAGTTCATTTGTAGCACAGCTTTTTAAGTGTTGGCCTTTAATTGTAGAACCTGTTGAGCACACTGAAGTGAAGACAGGCGCTACCATGAACACTGGTCACCCTATGCTCCACAGCGTGACATAGGGTGTGTTTTCTGGTGGCCTGCATAGTGACTGGGAGTCAGCCTTGTCTTGGGGCTGTGACATTGTGGTGCATGTTTTCTGATGTTGTCCCAGGGTGGCTGGAAGCCAGACATCTCCTCAGAGCTCCGCTTCCCACCAATGGGAATGGTCTCTGGGAGTCAGAATCTTGCCACTCACTGGGAATGCTCCTCAGCCCCAGGTGGGCTACCCTCTTAGAGGAGCCAAAAGGTATAAGAAGCATTGTTTTTAGATACAAACGATAGTCCTAGTCTTAAGGATCTCTTCAGTTCACATTCAAGCATGCAGAGTTTTATTGACAATCATCCATATTACAACTGCTTTCCTTCCTTGGGAGAGGAAAAGGAGAAAAGAATCCCATCACCCAGGGACAGCCGCATCCGCATTCACGCACATGTGCGTTCTCCTGTCTTCTCACTGCGTGGCACGCGTGATATTCTAGAGCTCCCTCCTAAGAAGGACACAGTTATTTTCTCCATTTTTCAAAATGCACATCGCTGACCTCCATTGTGTAGCCACTTCACTTTGCAATTATTGTTGGTTTTCAGTTTTCACTACCACGCTGCGCCCAGCAGACCTGCCTGGTGCATATTTTCAAACTGCTTCAGAGCATCACTGCAGTGGGTTCCCTGGATCAGGAGTCAAAGAGCAATGCACACTGACTTCACTCTTCCTGGGTCCCCTCTCGGGAGCTGCACTATCCCTATTCCCTCCCGTGACTGGCCACAGTATGCCCTTCCCCACCTCTCCCCCAGGCTGGGGAGCTTTGGAATCTGTTTCTTACCGTGTTTGTGAGAAAAATCAGAGTTTCATATAGTTTTTTCCTCATTTTGATAAAGCATGAGGATCTTCGCATGTGCTTAAGATCCTTCAGTCTCTCTCTCTCTCTCTCTCTCTCTCTCTCTCTCTCTCTCTCTCTCTCTCATCCCGGAGGATTTTCCTAGCAGCCCCATGTCATCCTCACACAGGACATGGAGTCAAATCGCTGCCAGTTTGATAAAGAGTATGTGTACATTATAGTGCTTTTCAAGAGCGTCTAAGACCTCTGGGGAGAGGGAGTTTTCCCAGGCCAAGCTCTTCCCCACTAATGTGTGTTACGTAGATTCTGCAGTGTTCCGACTGGGCTCTGAATGACTTTGTGGAAATTACATAATTTCATTTTTAATTAAATATGCCAATGAGGTCCTTAAAGTCATGTACTTGGGTGGGTTCATCGTCCCTGTTTCAATGGTGAGTTGGTACAGGGGACACAATGAATTCCAATGTGCCACTTGTGCTTTTTCCTGGGAATCAGACTCCACAGTTTTTTTGGTGACGGTCATTACCTATTTATTTATTTAAGCTGGTTACTTAGGCTCGGCCCTCCTAGACTGCACAGAGAGCAGTGGAGGATCACAGCTGAGACACGTCCAAGCAGCTGTGGAACAGCTGCAGGTGAGGCATCACTGGAGCTCAGTATTCTTTATCCTGCCCCATGTTCACCTTTTAAAAGCTGACTTTGACTCCAATTAGAAATCTTTTCCCGGCTTATGTGAAAGGCGGTCTCTGGTTTCATTAAACAACTCGTACTGAAAATAGCCCCTGCACTGAATATCAGCTCCCAGAGAGAAGCAGGGGGCAGGTAGGGACTTCATGGGCCTCTGGCCGGCACACAGGGGTGAAAATCTCAGCTCCACTCTTCCGAAGGCTAACTAACCCCGGTCACTTAATCAAACTGAGCCTCATTGCTTGTGTAAGCAGGAAGGAAATGGCCACTCTTGGGTTTGCAGTTGGTTTAAAGATGGACACTTCTGAAAATTAGAAATCCTCTTCTTTGGACCTTCCCATGGAACTTTCTAAGGTCCCTGCTCGGCTGCTTTTGGGCTCACCTGTTCGCAGCTAATCACTACGAATCACTAATCCACGTTCCGGAGCCGCCTGGCTGTGCATGTTCCAGCCCTGTTGGGTACTAGCTGCAGCTTGAGTCTCGGCCGTCAGCTTGACCTTGCCATCCGCAAGATGGAAAGAAGAACCATGTCCGTCCTGGGGACTTGCGGGTGTTCACATGTACGCACTAAGAAAAGTATCTTTTATAAAGTGCACTCAGGAGCAGACCCCCCATTGCTTGCTTTGGACTCTTGGAAAACACAATTCAGCATCCCCCATGCAGAGATAATTATGGGGTTTCCGGTCTGCTGAGGACTCACACAGGGAGAGCAGAGCTTGTACTTGGATGGCATTTTGAAACAGTTTTAGGTATTGGTCACTGAGGTTTTGTCCATGAAAAAAGACTATTCGTCCTCTGCTGGCACACCCTGAAGAATGTACATGCTGGCAACAGAGCTCTGAAGATATTTAGTTGAAGGATCTAAAAAGACATTTGAGAGACCAGACTATAGAAAATAGGAGATGATCTTACAGAATAGGTTTTGTTAATGAAAAGTTTTAATACAAGATGGAGTATACAGCCACTGCAATTAAGACGTGTGGCAGCATGTACGTGCAGACCTATGTCATACTGCGTGGCTTCCATGGGACTAGTGTAGTTTTCAAGAGTTGGCCAATCCAACCACAATAACAACAAGCGGGAATTGATCATTTAAAGCATGACATGCGGACTGACAGGTACACATTCCAACCAGTTAGTGATGTAAAATCCGCTGGGAAGCCCGTCTATGAGCCTTCAGATACAGCAGATGTCAGGAAGCCTCCCACATGTCCTCGAGACTCTGCCTGTCTGGGCTGTACCGTCCAACCCCACCAGCTCTTCATCTTCCAGGACAGCAGCAGTGACCATGCACAGGTGGCCATAGGCAGGTGATAGATAAGTGGTCATGGACTGGTAATGGACAGGTGGCCGTGGAGAGGTGATGGACAGGTGATTGTAGATGATGGGCAGGTGATTGTGGATGATGGACAGGTGATGGACAGGTGGCTGTGGATGATGGACAGGTGATGGACAGGTTACCATGGACAGGTGATAGACAGGTGATTGTGGATGATGGACAAGTGATAGACAGGTGGCCATGGATGATGGACAGGTCATGGACAGGTGGCAGCAGATGATGGACAGGTGGCTGTGGACAGGTCATGGACAGGTGGTCGTGGATGATGGACAGGTGGCCATGGATGATGGACAGGTGGCCGTGGATGATGGACAGGTGATGAACACATAAACCTTCCTTTCTAACTTTCCAGAACCACATTGCTCCTTCCCAGTTTGTCTTCTGGGGTGGCCTGGCAGTATGGATGGTGTCCCCTTTGTCTGGATCCTTGAGGCAGCATAGGACACAGTCCTAGCCCACCTTCTCTAGCTACACTGAAACCCAGTGGTTTAACATAGCTAGAGTTCCTTTCCACTGTCTTGCAGTTAACGGGGGATGGAAAAAGGGTCTCTGTTCCACACCACCGCATGATTTCCACTATCTCATGGTTCCCTCAACGCTCTCCAAGTGCCTGTTGGGTCTCGGGACAGTTGGCCCAGGAAGGGTCTGGGCTGTGAGCCATACAGCTGACGTAGGCATCAAGAAATGGATCGTACCAGTTCTTCCCACACTCCCTAGAGCAGAGCCCAGACTCAGGGCTGTGCCTCACCATGCAGCTGCGGCCGCAGAGGGAGCGGACGGGGAAGGACCGAGGCCGCAGAGGGAGCGGACGGGGAAGGACCGAGGCCGCAGAGGGAGAGGATGGGGAAGGGTTTGGTGTGGAGAAAGCACCATCAGGCTTGTTGGTAGAGCAGTCGCCAGCACAGCACAGAGATGGGAAAGCACGATGGATCACGCGTCCCTCCGTGTTCCTCTGCCTGCCCACATCAGCAGCGACAGTCCGTCAAGAGCGACTGGTACATAGACAGAAACCAGAAAAACAGCTGTAGGGCGAGAAGTTGATGGTGTTCCACATCAGCAAGGCCCCGACAGTCTGGCCATCCATTTAGCCCAGGAATTGCTGCCTGCAGAGGACCCTAACTCAGAGGCACCCCGCATGCTGTGTTCTGCTGACGCATGTGCCTGTCTTTAATCAGTGATGTGGGGAGGGGTCCCCATGCCTGCGTGACTCTGGCTGATTATCTTTCACTTGAGTTTATATTTTCCAGGCTGCCTCCTACTCCCCCCTCCTGCCTTCCCATGTCTCAAAGGGGTTTAAAATAAGAACTCTTTTTCATAAGACTAGTTTTTAATCTTTACGAGAAAGAAGGTGTGCCCATGCATGCCATAGTGCACAAGTAGAGGTCAGAGAACACTTTTCTCTTTCCGCCATGTGCTTTTCCAGGGATTGAACTCAGGTCACCAGGCGTGGGAGCAGCTGCCTTCCCACGGAGCTTTCTTGCCAGCCCTTAAAATAGAAATTGGTAAAGAGACTATTCTATCTTTGTTGATAAAGGTAAAAGTAAACCATGTTTCAAGTATAAAGGCTTTACTTACCCAAAACAATCTGGAGAGATGCTTCTAGGAGCTTCCGATAGTCACAAGGGCCATTCAGAGCAGCCGTCCTCCGTCAGTGCTCCCTCTGTTTATTAAAGCTCACATGCAGACCCCTTCGCCTGCCTGTGACGAGCAGCGCGATCTTGATGGTCTGCAATCAGCACGGCACTGTAGAGAGCTCTCCTGGGACAGGAAGGATTCCTGTCTTCAGTGGACACTAATTGACCTTGAATGTCTCATGGTAAGTGGTTTAATGCAGTCTTCAGTTAATGGAGAGCCCTGCTCTGTGTGCAGAGTGCCTCCAATACCTTTGTGTAATTAAGGATTTGTGGGGTGGGGAGGAGCCTTCCCTGACCACCCTCTCCACCCAGAGGAAGATCATCGCCTATTGCCCAGCCACCTCCACGTGACCTCCCTTTCGTTTTCTGCCTGAGAATCACAAATTTCCTGGCCTTCCTTGTGGGCGCATGCCTAAGAAATGTGGAGACCCGCCTGGTTTTCACTTTGAACTTGATACTGGGAAGATTCTCTGCTGCTCCCCTCCCCAGGAAATGTTGTTTCCAGAGCATTTCTGCTCAGCAATTTCAAAGGATGCTCCTGCCGCTTCTAGCATTCCATCCTTCGTGCCGAGCCATAAACATGGTTTCTGACGCTGGATACTGACATGCACTTAGTGGTTTCTGACACTGGATACTGACACACATGTGGTTTCTGACACCAGATACTAACATACATGTGGTTGCTGACACTGGATACTGGTTGGGGTCTGTTTCTCTTCGTCTCGGTTCTCACAGCTGGACAAAGGGTTCCTTATCTTTGCCTCAGTTAGATTTCGCACACACAGTCAGGTGTGAAAGCAAGCTGCGATGCTGACGGCAGAGACGTGCTTGGCGGTCATGATCATCGCATTGCAGTTTGGAGAGAGTCACGGTCCCGTCGTGTTCTGGTGATGAAGAGGAAGGTCAGCTCATGGGCTGCTGTGCTCGGTGGACCTCTTGCCTGTCAGTGCCTGTGGCCACATCAGGTGCCTCACGCCGACCCCAGCTGCCCATGGTCTCTGCGCCTCACGCTGCCCCATGGTTCTGTCAGAGCTGCAAAAGATTTGAGGCCCTGGTTGCAGTGGGAGCAGGACCTGGTCACAGGCGACTCTGCAGACAGAGTGTCACTCACTGTCCCTGACACCTCAGCAATGGCTGTGATTTGTCTGCAGTCTCTGGGGCTTCATTCTGAGCGGAGGGAACAGGGCTAAGTAGGTGCTGCTGCAGTCGGTCTCCATGTTGCTGATAAATGTGGCACCAAACAACTTAGAGGAACGAGGAATTTTATTCTTGTTATGACTTTGTTACAAGTCACGTCCTGATGGGCAGGACAGCCCATGCGGCATGTGGCTTGAGGGAGTTGCCACACCACACCGACACGGGCTGCTGACAGAGGGGCAACTTTCTTCCTTGCCAGAATGCCTGCATGTCAATATGCCAAAGTATGCCAAATTACTGAACCAGCTTTCTCCATCTTATCCCCATGCCAGGGAGTGGTCCCACCCGCTTGGGGTGGGCCTTCCATCAAATAGACAATCTTCTGCAGGTTTGCTCAGAGCTTGTCTTTACTAATTCTTCAAAGGTGTGCCCAGAGCTCAGCCTTCAATTGTGAAGTCAACACTTATAACTAATTGACACGCGCCCCATAGATAGTGAAAAGTTAAGTGCTTTTGAGGCTCACGTTGCTTTAGGTTTTAAATACCGGCTTTCTGATAGAGGTGTATTGTTTGTTTGTTTGGTTTTGACTGTTCCAGCTCTAGATTGTGGCTGCACACTCATCACAATCATCATTGTGAATGTGCAAGGCCTCTTCATACTGCATGCAGGCACGCACCATCATAGCCATTTGCACACACACACACACACACACACACACTTATTAACTGTGATAAACTTTATTTTTCCTCCCTGCACGATGTCTTGTGTTAATGAGACTTCATGCATAGAAATTGGTATGAGCCGGTGACCTCCAACTGTCTTTGAAATAATTAATAATGTGCTTAGAGGGGTTGATTTACATATTCATGAGCATTTAGACCATTTGGTTCTTAAGCAAGACAGTGAAGAAGTTCAATGTTTCAACAGCATATCAATTGAACAAGAGTAGGAGGGTTTAATATTCTAATTTCAGTATGGAAATAAAAATATGACGCCTGTAGCAATTATATTATGTTTCCAGTCGAACCGGATGCTTTTGCAAGTTACCTTAAATAGGCTGTCTACCCTGGGTTTGGAGAACTTAGTACTTCCTATATTTTCTCTTTTATTTTGCCTGTCACTCTTTGGCTCTTCTTTATCTCCTGCCTATATGTGCCCTCCCATACATCATATACACAAACATACACACATGAGAATATACATGTGTGCATACACACTCACATGCATATAGAAACGCACACACACGCACACATATACAGCCCCTCTAATAATAATAAATGAAAAAAATTTTTAAAAAGACAAGCTAAGTGGTCTAGTCATTATTCTAAATCAGTCATTTACAAATGCTTTTTTTAGTTTAGCAAAATAGAAACACTTTGATATATTAATTAACAGAAGAGGTTTTGAGGTTTTCAATGTACACATTTTATTTCTGGAATATCATCACTAAGACAGAACAGCGTGGATATTTTGGGTTTATTCTCATGGGAGGCTCCCACCCCAGCCTCACGTAGGCAATAGGTGCCATCTTCCAAACATGGGGTCCAGAATACCTTTCCCTCCATCAACCCCCATCCTGACTCAGGACCACCTGCAGTCCATATTTGGAATGGCAACTTTTAAAGATACATAGATAACATATCTCAGTACCTCACTTAACTTCTGCCAGAGCCTGCTTGTCCACCTGATGAGTCTTGCGATTCCTTACGCTGATGTCACAGCTCCCTCTCAGGGTGATGTTCTTTCCTGCCTTGCTGTTCCCTGGAAGGGATATGGTGGGGTTTGCCTTGGAGTTTCTCTTTGAGACCTGCAGCAAGATGAGCTCACCAGTCAGCAGGTCCCCAGCCCTCAAACTAGACTCGGAATGTAGAGACGGCATTGAACACAAAGTTAAGAAGCTGGTCCTGACTCCACCCCTGTCACCTGTTCAGCTCATCAACAAGCTTACTAGCCATCGGTCCTGGGGCCTCATTGCCTGCACAGCTTCCACGAAGCAGCAGGATTCTGAATGGCTCAGAGTCACAGTCCTGCCCACAGGTGACAGGACTAAGGCTGTCAGAAGCTGCAGCTCTAAAGCTAAGAACCCGCCCACCTTTATTCATGAAACTCCTTCCCTGGCCCAGGCCTCTCCTGTCTCACAGATTCCAGAGCCCCTGACTACTGGCCCCACACCTAGAAATGCTCTGATGCTGGTTGGACTCCATTGGGCAAGACAACCGAAGCAGTAAGTGGAGGCAGACTCCCTCATCAAAGTGGGTTCCATGGACCCCCAGGGACACATTTCCCCAAAGGCTTATTTTAAGCCTGAATGAAATCGCAGCTGACAGGGGTATGTATATACAGTGGTGCTCAGGGTAACCAAGGACCTCATTTCAGGGTTTTACCAAAGTCACACCAGGCAGAATAAGGCAGATCCGCTGTCTCCAGGACATAGAAGAAAAACCCTTTAGAACAGTTTAATTTTCTTAATATTCAGTGTCATAAAAAATAACCAAAAGAACTATACAACTTGTATGCTGACTTTAAATGCCTTAATTGGAAAATGATAAAAACCAAATTTTAGTTTTGCAGTACTAGGGATAGAACCAGGATCTTGTGTATGCAAGATGGGATCCACCTTTACAATCATGACCTCTTCCACCTAAGACATTTTTCCATGCTTCTGAATATATAGTGCATAAAATAGGTGTATGCACACAAACACTCAGGAGGAATAAATAATTACTTTATTTGAAAAACAACTCTTTACTAGACATATAATTTTATCATTTATTAAACATGAAAGCAAATTCGCATGCTAATGAGATGGATGTGCTTATTTATTCTTATACAAGAAGGAAAACTTGGCTGAATGTTTGATAGTGGAGCATGTAGAACATCTTCAATATTTTTCATAGTTGGCTGACAGTTTGATTTTTTTATCGTTTATGTTAAGAACATAACTTCACATAAATACATAGTACAAAATGGCAGAAATATATTTAAGGCCATATCACAAATGTTAGAAACCAAAGTTCACCAGTTAAATTTATTTTTAGTAAATTTCAGGTCAGTAACTCAAAGAGTACTTTTTAAAAGCCACACATCCCAACACAAAGCAACACAACGATAAACTAATTTGATGTTTACATGCTAAGGAGTGGCAGTAGGAAAATGTTAAATGTTTTTGTTTTCTGTAACTAAACCATTATGTTTCTATGGATAGAACACTTACTATATACAGTACAAGTGCTGCAGTTTACAACGTAGAGGATGCTTAAATCTCAACCAGGATGTGGCAGGCAGCATTCAATGACATCACATAGTGTAACAGCCTGAAGCGTGCCATGTGCATGTCATGTGTTCACATTCAAGACCGTAG
Source organism: Typhlomys cinereus (assembly GCA_023101885.1). Taxonomy (NCBI): domain Eukaryota; kingdom Metazoa; phylum Chordata; class Mammalia; order Rodentia; family Platacanthomyidae; genus Typhlomys; species Typhlomys cinereus. Next base: position 9,441,307 of record JALPQD010000024.1, on the reverse strand, counting down.
TGAAGTCATGTGAGGCGACACATATGCCAGAAGTACCTGGATACATGACGCACCTGATTTTGAATTAACATTCAGTCACTGCATATTCACAAACCCTTCACTGCTGACAAAGTTTTGTGACGCCCCCACCCCACATTTAGTTACAGGTCTCCATGTGAAGAACTCAAGACCAAATTCAATTTGCTCTCCAGAATTGGTGGAGATGGGACATTTGAGCCCCTTGTAGTTAAAATGCTGTGTCGTGGAGCATAATTTAAGCTCCTAGTGGGGGAGGAATTTGCTCCCTCACCCCCAACCCCCACCTTCTATAGCAGCTCCAGACAGTTCTTGGATGGATTTCTTCCTCCCTCTCGAGTTTGAGAGCTAATTTCACTCAGACTGTTGACTTTCCATCCCCATGTCGGTGAGACGTGATCTTGGTGAGGTTTTAGGACCTTGCTTTCAGAGGCAGTTAGGAGCTCTCCTTGGATGAAATTCCACCACCGTCATCAGAATTTATTTATCTAGCAGCCCACTTTGGAAGGCACTATTTCTGGACCTGTATCATCAGGAGGGTACCTGCAAGGCATACTCGGCGCTGCCTGCCTGCTCAGTGTAGCACCCTGCGTGGAAATCAACAACAGCCTAATTCAGATTCACTTTTCCAAAAGCAGCCTTCTGGAAGGCGGCTCTGCCACTCTTCCCTCTGATCTAAAAACACAAACTAAATCAAGGTGGAAAAAACAGCGTCAAAGCCGCTAATGAGATTCGCAACCGCCCAAGACAGGACTGAAATGACAAGGAAACGTTAAGGTTGCTCGGCTCCCTCTGTCTGCGACCAGGAAGCCCCCGGGCCATGCCCGCACAGGTGTGGCCCGTTTGCCATGGCCTAGAAAAGGAGAACAGAAATTTCAGAAGCCTGTTCACTTCCGGGTACACTGTATACCTGCGAGACCGAAATGACACATAAATAATAAGCATTTCAGAAAATTACCCAATCACATAGGTAACCATGCCAAAGCATTCTGATTACTGAGCCAAAAAAAGAAAATGGCTTGCATTTTACAAAATTCCTTATAATTGTGAATTATGTATTGGCAAAGGAGCCCTTTGTGGTGGCAGGAGGCATGTTTGTCAGAGTGAGCGGAGAAACCTTTTCTGAAGGAGTTTGAATATAAAGGAAAACATTTCCAATGCTTTCCTGATGTCAATAAAATATATGCTTAAGAACACTTGACATATACTGTTCTAGAAAAGACTACAGAGCTATTTTGATTTAAGACCAAGTACCCTGAAGATAAGGAAGGCATTTCGCTATTGTTTTAAAAACATTTTTTTCCTGAGGTGAGGCTACAGTGTGTGGAGACCCATGTTCTGGGGGGAGAGGGGCATCAGAAAGATACAATTTACCGAATTCTTCAAATTGTTACAAATAATTCTGTATACTTTTATCCTGATGTGGATGGAAGCCAGTGCTTACTTTCATTTAGAAAGATGCTCACGTGACACACGTTGGGAAGTGCATTGCACCATGCTCTCAAGAATTTACCATAAGTACATTCCAGCCATTGAGTGGAAAGCAAAGATGTTTGTGAAGGACTCCGCACGTGGCACAAGGCATCATCCTCAGAGCCCAGCACATGTCCTCCTCGCATTCGCGCCACAGGATGCAGTGCGTTTGGATCATGATTGGAAACCAGTCTGTGGAATAGGGAATCTGGTGCCCCTTGGGGAGCTCACAGTTCTCTGCAGTCCAGACACACATGAATTGCCAAGCAGCTGTGTCACCAGCGATTCCCATGAGAACTAGAGAAAGAGGAAGAGGAGAAGCAGGACAGGGAAAACTGACCTGGTCAAAAGAACTCCCCTGAGGTAGGCAAAAGGGAGTCCAGCAAGCATGAGGCACATAGCTACTGCGGCAAGGTGAGAAGAGCTGGGCCGGAAGACAGAGTAGGTTGGCACAGGGTCGGTTGGCACGCCTGTGACTTGGGTACAGTGAAGACTCTTTCATAAACATTGGGAGAAGCCATTTTGTGTGATAGAACCTTACAGAATCCACTTTGCATTTCAAAAGACCACTCCAACCCAGGAAGGAAGAAAAGGAAGGGAGGCAGGGAGGGAAGATGGAAGGCATCGCTCCGGCAGCCATGCCCTCGAGCCCTGGGTGCTGGCACTGGTGTGAAGGTGGTGGGGAGAAATGGACAGACTCGCATCTACTGATGTTGGGCTTGTGTGAAAGGAAGGTGGGCAAGCAGGAAGCGTGGGAGGAAGGTGGGCAAGCAGGAGGCATGGAAGGTGACTGGTTAATACGGAAGTTTCTAGTTTAAGCCCAGGATGGGCAAGCATTGGCAACAAACACCTGTGGAAAACAAAGATCCACTTTCAGTATTTTAACAATTCTCACCAAGATCCACAGGTGGATGATGTTTGGTCTGCTGAACACAAGGTCGCCTTCAGATTGTAACTTGCTCACCAAAGGTATAGTGTAGTGGAACCTTAATAAGAATGGAATAACCAGTTTGCCTTGAATTTAATGTGGAGAGCCATTGGGAGAAGAGGTGAGCTGTGGGCTTGAAGGAAGAGGTGAGCGAGGGCTGATGAAACGCAGCTAGTCAAGGCCTCTGGCTTGACTCTGGGTTCCACTCTGCACTCCCTGTGCAAGCAAAGCAAGGAACTGTTTGTGGCAAACAGGGATCCTAAGGATGTTCCCGTAGGCACAATGTCTCCAGTTTGTCAGCTCCTGGGGAAAAGTCCTGTCTTCCCTCAGATTGCTCTTCGAACCCAGGGGCATTGCGAGCTAGCAGGAAGCTAGAAGGGGAATGGTTATTCAGGGTGCAGGTCTCTCGGGACGCATATGCCAAGGCTCTTCGCCTTGCTGCCTCTTGGTTTTTTTTATTGCTCCAGAGCAGTCCCCACAGCCTGCTACAAATGGGGAGGCAGAAGCAAGAGCATGCTCACCCCTCATTGCATCCAGTCAGAGATAACCAGACTTTGGAAACTTTGAGCCCCTCAAAACAGGCAGGCATTTCCACTCTGCAGACCAGGACTATTACACTATTATACTAGGAAGGGCAGGATGCCCACCGTGGACCTTCAAAGCTGTGACATGCTGTGGCCTGTTCTGTCTGTCTAAGTGGCAGTTTCATTCTTTGTCCCCAGGAATCTCCTTCCAGGGCCCACGTTCTCCCCGTCTTCCACCTCCTTTGACCTTTTTCTGTTTGTGTGAATTTGTATGACTGTCTCAGGCCCTTTCTAGAATGCAGCACAAAAGAAGAGATCAGTAAAAAGTTTAATTGGAAAAATAGCAGTAGGTGCTTGATTGAGAAGAGTTGTGGCTTAAAAATATAGCTTGTTCTAAACAAAAAGACATTAGCACGGAACAGATTACAACAGGAAATGTATTCTTTCTCCTTAGACATTCATTCCTCTGTGGCCATCAGGTAATTGTGTAGAATGTGCTAGGCTCACCCCAGAATATGGAGAGGAAGAGAGAGAGAGAGAGAGAGAGAGAGAGAGAGAGAGAGAGAGAGAGAGAGAGAGAAGAAAGTAGAAAGTAAAATAAGAAGCTATTCATAGTTCCATGGTAAATTGAGTGTTATACACATAATCTCATACATAGAATCTGTTCATATGTATTTTTAAATGTAAATGTACATTGATCAAATTATATACAATCAAAATTAATTTTCTTATCATAGAACAATTTTCCTATTTAGTCACTGCCATACTAACAGCTATAGAACACACCCACCTTCACAAAGTTCTGTTATAAAATGTCACATCAAATTGTCTGCCATCCTTCCCTTGATGGTTGGAAAATAACTTGTGAATGAGAAGGTCTAAATTTAAACATTTGGGTTCCTTCTGAGCCACATTTCTAGTGTGTCCGTCTTCATCTGCTGGCCCTCTGTTCGGGTTTGTGCTGTCAGCAAATGTGCCCTGCTGGAATCTGCAGGAGACTCACGATTTTTGTTCCCAGTCTTCCCGGGATGTCCACATTCACTGTCTCTTCACCTTTCCCCACTTCAGTGCTCTGCTCACGTGTCCTGCATTACTTCTGAAATTCTCCATCACAGCAGCCCACATTCCTTCCTCTGGTTCCTGAGCTCTCTCGAGCTCCAGGGCCTGCTTCATGGATGTTGTTTGGTCCTCCTTGTAGACACCAAATCCCTTCTGTGCTATCTTTAGAGAGCTGTGCCCAGGGCTGTCGTCTGCCTGCCTGCTTCCCCTCCATCTTCGCAGGCTGTCTCCTCCGTCCCCACACCCTGCTCCCCCATGCCTGCTCTACCAACCATAATATTCATCCCCTAATCCAGCCTGCAGCTGTTACCCAGGGCCTTGATGTACATGGTGCCTGAACCCTCTAATTAGGTGACTAACACCCCACCAGCAATCTCCACACCTTGCCATCCCTTGGACCCTCCATCTTGTCCAGAGCCAGCCTCAGGCACAGCCACGTCCCATGCACATGACAGCGTTCCTCCAGGAACATAGTTGGTACCTATGATTTCTGGGCCTCTCTTATTTAGCCTCTAGCACCATGTAAGGCAGGTTCTTACACCACAGCAGAGATGCATGCGCCTGCCCACTCCTACCTAATTAGCATGTTGTCATAGTTAGATGCACGTGTCAACTTGACAGTTGAGAGTTTGAGCTCTTGGCACATTTGTAGAGAATTAGTAGTTGAGTTAAGCCCAGAGTGAACCTGCAGGAGATTGTTTAGTGGATGGGGAAGGTCCAACCTATGGTGGGTGGGACTAGTCCCTGGACAGGTGAATAAAATGAAGGGAACTGTTTAAGAAGAGTAGGCATGCCTTGACCAGACATGCTGGTCTGGCAAGTAAGGATCATCCCTCTCTCAGACATTATATGGATATTATGCAGCCAGTTTCCTCAGCCCTGTGGAGATGGTGCATTCTCCCCTGCTAAGATGGACAAACAACTGTAACCAGGAATCCTAAGAGAATAAACCACTTGTTCCCTTAAGTCATTCAATGGTGAATTTATCAGCAACCATGCAGGTGAACACATGTTATAATATTGGGTCTCCTTTTTTATTTTTTTACATCTCAATATTACCAACTGTGGAAAACCAGGATTTTACCATGCAATGGATAAATCATTTAGCATTTGCAACCTTCAGGCCAAAGTTATGTTACATGTTCCTACATGTCACAAACCCGTGCCTAAGTGTGTCTATCTAGCCACTGAATAAACTTACTGTGCAGCGGTGCTGGCGATAGAAATGCAAAAGTGGGAAGAAACAACTCTTCTTTCAAGGCGTTTCTGTCATTATTTGGGACCAGGTACATACATACACAAATGACAATCAGTCATTGATTTGCTAGAGGAAAATACCTACCATGTTTTAATAGTTCATTGCATTATTGGTTCTTAAAACATGATTGCTCTCTCCTATGATGAGGTGTTCTCTAGAACATCCATTTAAATCATGGTATTATTTTGAGCAGAGCCTATACTTTAGGAGAGTCACTACGGAGTCAGTGCTGAATGACTAAACCATGAGCTGAAGAAAAGTCTTGGATTGCTTATCTTGTCATAGTTAGAGGCACAGGTGTCAACTTGACAGTTGAGGGTTTGAGCTGTTGGCACATTTGTAGAGAATTAGTAGTTGAGTTAAGCCCAGAGTGAACCTGCAGAAGGAAAATACCTACCATGTTTTAATAGTTCATTGCATTATTGTTCAAGGCATTTGTGTCATAGTGAAATGCTGGGTGCATCACAAATGGATTGAGATCTGTCACGAGCAATGGTCAGATGTGTGATGTGTGTGTCCTGTAGGCCAAAAGCCTCCTCACGAAGAAGCAGCAGCAGCATTTGAAGACTGATGGCCTTTTAGCATGCATGCTTCGACTCACTGGACTCTTGCATTGCATTTATTGTGCTGAGCCAAAAGTTGGAGAGAAACAGGACGGGCAGAGGCTCCTCTCATCTCTGCAGATGCTGTCTTCCTGTATTGAATGCAGCATCTTCACGAAAATAAAAACGCAGAAGTCCCATTGCGGCAGGCACATGACGGTGTGATGGAGTTGGCCTCTGGCTGCCTTGCTGGCTTGTGAGATGGAAGGGCCTTAGTCAGACATTGTGGCATCTACAGATTCAGCTCAGTCTCGCAATTAAAGTATGAGTGACACTAACTCATTAAATTGAGAAAAGGTTATTCATAAGTAGATGCCGTAAATAGAAAATAAAGTTAGCAATTGACATTATGACCATGCAGGTTTTCTTTTTAAGAATGAGCTGTGGCATAGAGGGTTATTTTGAGATGAGAGGCCATTTGATTAACAAGCATGATCCGTAGATCAGTTGGTTGCATCTAAACTGTCCTGCCTGGTTTACTGAAGGAACACAGCATCCTTCAGCTTCAACATAGAACTGCTTCTACATAGCAATCGATCAAATGTGCCAGCTAATTAGTCAGACTTTAGAAAGCTGAGCCAGGTTTGATGGTGAGTGTGGGAACCTAAACACACTGGAAAATCCAGCTACCTAGTGTTAATGTTGTGACCATTGGGGATACAATCTCTGGAAGGAACAAGGTTGTGATGGAGAAAATGTTGACTTAGTTTGATAACTAAGTCAGACGTGGGTGCAAGTCATTGAAAAGCAAAGCTGGAATGTACGTCGGTCACACTGACCCATGAAAAGAGCTGGAATGCACATCAGTGGTACAGACCTGCAGAGGAGACAAGCAGGGCTGGAGATGAATCATGGAAGCTGGGCTGCCGAGGTGCTTCATGGGAATGGCTGGCATCTCGCAACTCGCAGCATGCAATTGTCCTGGTTTCTACAGTGAAAACAGGTCTCTCTTCCAGGAATCCCTCACTTTTAATAGCATTCTCGTGCTTTTTGAAACTTACAGAAGGCCTGTTTCATACTCAGAGTAAATTCCAGCTCAGAGCAGTGGCTAGAAAGCTCCTATAAGGGGAAAACATGTCCTTGGAGTCCATGCGGCAGCCCTGATGGAAGAGCATGGACTGGCCTTGGGGCTGGCATTACAGTGCTTCCAACTGGGAAAGACTTCGGTGTCTTCTGAACAAGAGGTTTCTAAAACAGGGCTGGAGAGATGGCTCAGGGATTAAGACTCTGCCTCACAAGCAGAAGGTCCCAAGTTCAGATCCCAGGTCCCACATAAAAGCTCCAGGCAGAAATGGCAGCAGTCTGCATTTCCAGCCCTAGTAAGCAGAACTTGGGAAATCCCAGAGTGAAGTAAGAAGGAGGTAGAAGCCATCCAAGATGATTCCTGAAGTCATCCTTGGTCCCCCACAGGGACACACACACACACACACACACACACACACACACACACACACACACACACAAAAGTTAAAAAAATTCAATCTCTTAAAAATAAATATATAAAATAAATTTTATATTCATTTGGAATGTGAACTCCTAAAACATTACATTTTTTTGTTAGAGTTGGTGTTGCAGTTCACCTGCATGGTTGCTGATAAATAACCATCAGACAGCTTAAGGGAACAAGGTATTTATTCTCTCTTATGATTATTGGTTACAGTTCTCAGTCCAGCTTGACGGGAGAGCATGCACCAACAGCAGGGCCGAGGGAACTGGCCACACCATCACCACATAACAGCTGCAAGAGGGACGATCCTTACTTGCCAGACCAGCATGTCTGGTCAAGTATACAGAAGGATGCCAACTCTCTCAACCAGCTCTCCATGATTTACTCCAGGGCCTAATCCCACCCACCATGGGCTGGGCCTTCCCCATCAGCTAGACAATCTCCTTCAGGTTCGCTCTGGGCTTAACTCAACCATTAACTCTCTACAATTGTGCCCAGAATTCAAACCCTCAACCAAGATTGACACCTGTGTCTAACCATAACAGTTGGTTTATAGAAAGAAAAGAAGGCATGGAGAGAGTGAGAGAGGAAAGAGGAAGGAAAGGAAGAAAGAAGAGAAAGAAGGAGAAGGAGGGAGGGAGGAAGGAAGGCTTCTTCTTTGCTCTTACCATATGAAAAAGTCCTAAAGAAAATAATTTAGGGAGAAAAAGGGAATAATTTGGGGAATCTTGAGCAATACCAAATTAAAAGCTGGTAGAAAATGTTCTTTTAATGAAATGTTTGGGGTGATGCTTTGCATGAGCTCTGAGCCCTAAGTAGAAGTCATTAGCTCTGCATCCCACTGCCTTGTCTTTAATCTATATCCTCACTTGCTTTTTTTTATCGTTTCGATCCCCTCATTCATCAGTTTCAACCCAACTGATTACTAATTTTCAATTGCTGATGAGTCCTTTCTTATGCTCACATGTAAATCTACCCCCCACACACAACGTATTGTTTAAGCTGCATAGCCTCCATCTATAAGGCCACATAATGGAGTGCTAAGTCTCTGGGGGAGAAAATCTGTTTCCTACACATCTGTGTTGTAAGACACTCTCTATCACCCTGCTGCCCTGCAGGCAGGGTGCGACAGAAGAGCTAGCCTGTGATTAATAGTTTGTATTAACATGAAGCTCTGGGTTAAAATGTAGTGTTTGACCCCAGCCTCCACACGACATCGTCACCAGTGAACAGCATTGGTCTAATGTCCATTGTGGTAGAATGTTTTATAAGGAGAGCAATGCTATCTCTCCATTATTATTATTCTCATTAAACAGGATCTCCACAGGCAAAGCACTGTTTTATGTATAAATGGTGTTTTGTACATCTGGGAAGTTCAGCATGGTGAAGTCCGTAACTGGCCTAGAGATCTTTGAAACGGATTGGCTGCTGTGTGGGATATGTACACACTCTTCTGTGGGTATCCTCAAAGCAACGCAGCTCCATCAGTTGTTTGCACACCGTTATATTTTATCAGGTACTATAACGGATGTAGAGAGGGTCTGTAGTGTAGGAAGCAGATAGGTTTTGAGGTGAACAGGCTTCAGCATCTGTGAAAGGCCCTGGAAATGCTCCCCCTCAGACAGCAAGGGGTCTTGGGGTCATCACAAGATGCTATAACTAAATACCCAACTCAAACAACTTAGAACAAAAGAATGTAACTGACTTGCAATTCCAAGTCACAGGCCATTGTGACCTGCCGCAGGAGCCAAGCGAATGATCAGATCCACAGTCAGAAGGGAAAAGCAGCCAATGATGCTCATGCGCTGGCTGGTCTCCTCTCCAGACCTCTGGCCCAGGGTACAGCCCCACCCACCGCAGGCTCTGTCTTCCCACCTGGATTAACATAATCACAGCAGTCTTTACAGACAGGACCAGACCAACTTTTTTTTTTTAAGTAGCAGCCATTTTATTAATTATTATCGGCATTGCTTATAAAATTTACTTTTTATTCTTTGACCGTTTCGTACATGAATACAATGAATTTATATCATATTCACCCCTTACTACCTGATTCCATTCTCTCACTTCCTGCATTTTTCTTTGAACTTCATAATGAACTACCTCCTTGTAAACTCAAATTCAGCTGTCCCAGAACTATCTAGTTCTTAACCCCTGCTACTGCTCCATAATCCATACCCAACACCCCTCCTCTTAAGAGTCTATGACTGTCTATGCAGCCTTGCTCCTGGCTCCCACTCATGTGATGCCCCCCAATTCCTATTGATCCCCATGCCTGAATTTCTTGGTTATCATGTCTCTCTGCCTCTGGGCCACTCGCATAGCTCAAGTCTATGCCGTCTGTCTCCACCACTGCTACCGAACAGTTTTTCTGCTTCCTGTGGTGGATCAGCTGCACCGCATTTGCCGCACAGGGTCCAGAGTGGACAGACGGCCTCCTGGGCCTGAATGGTTTCCACAGGAAAAATTACAAATTCCCCACAACATTCTGCCAAGACCAGCAGGCAGGATCCTCTCTCTCTCTCTCTCTCTCTCTCTCTGTCTGTCTGTCTCTCTCTCTCTCTGTCTCTCTCGTCCATCACTCTGAACTATCATGATGGGCTGCCATCAGGCCCCTTGCTCGCTCGCTCTTTCTCCCCCTCCTTTCTCTGGCTCTTTCCAGGCGACAGCTTTGAGACTCACACACATAGGCCAGGGGCCAGAGCTTCCTGTGCGCTGACTTTATACCCTTGGCAATGATCTGAAGTCGTCAATACACTTGTTCTGTTTTACTGCTGCCTTGGGGCGGGCGCGGAGACTCCATCACCTTACTCCAAGTCAAGTGCTTACTGTTTAGGAAGATGTCCTGGGCCACACAGTAGGACTGCAGCAGCTCTCCCTGGACGGCTTCGCGTTAATAAATAGCTGATAGAATTTGGACACCTGTATTTATGCTGCTGTGATTCGTAACTTGCGATCTTGTCATTCTACATCCTTGCCCTTTTATAGGCATTAACAGACTTTAAAATTTAAATATCAGCATGAAATTTACAGGTAGTCATAAATTTGTAATGTAGTCCAGATTTAGTGCTAAATAACACACTAAGCTATTATTTGAATTTCATAAATAGGAAGCCTTCAATATTTGATAGCCATTGAGTGTAGCTGGAGACTCAGCCGCTGATAGATGATGACGGACAGCAAGGGGAAAGGAGCGCCTCCCCCCATCTCTCCGTGGACAGGGTCTAGCAGCGTAGGCAGCTCCTCTGAAGAGTTTCCTTCTCTCCTTCTGGCGGGGCCCTGTTCCCTGAGGTAGGAGAAGGAAAGCAGAGTTGTGTGCATGACTCTCTCTGTGATGGGCATGGTTGGTTCTGGGAGCATCACTGTGCTCCAACTTCCCATCAATAGGAACGATTGGTGATGCTGATTACTCGTTACTGTGGAAACGAAGAGTCAGGGTATGCGATGCTTGGGGGAAATCACAGTTCTTGACCCTCCACTCAGGAGCCTGCAGCTCTGATTCTAACACAACTCAAGGGCGGCTCATCAAGATTTTGTTCCTGTTTTCCTTCTTTCCGGGTTGTTTTTTCTGACTAATAGAACACAATGACTCTCTGCTACCTGGTTACGGTTACAGATTCGACCTGGAGCCGAAACTTACTAAGGTTCCACCAAGCTTATTTATTCATCTACTGAGTCAATTCAAAAGGCAGAATGTTCCTTCCTGACTTTTAAAATATTAACTCACCTATGGATGTGGCAGGAAAGAAAAAGAAAGTCCACAAAACCTCATTTACAGCTATTTAAAGTCACCAACTCTTTCAGTGTATTAGCTTCAACAATTATTCAGAAATAGAAAGCAGTTAGAAGTTCCAGGAAAAAGCATGAAAATAAATTTCCCTCGGGAGTAAATGTGTGACTTGGCCTGTGTGGCTCAGACAACTCAGTTATACCCCGTATTTTGCCGAGATATAAAATCTCGCAACAGGTCTGTGTAATGAGAGGAAAAAAATGGACTGAGAGATCTTATAAGTCAGGAGACAAAACAGTTTTGTACTAAGAAAAACATACTGTTCGCTGCTGTGTTCATTACCATCCTATTAATTTAAAAGTTGCCAGTCAAAAGATACCGCTGCAGGCCGAGTTCTGCGTTTGCAAGAAGGAACGGGGGCTGCCGTGTCAAAGCAGCAGAAATGGAAGGACTCAGAGTGGGCACCGCAAACAGTCCCGAGAACACGGAGCTCCTGAAAAGTACCAACTCCCTTGGCTCTGTGTACACGTGCTTTCCATGCTCAGCTTGTCCTTTGTGGTCAATGAGAGAGATTCAAGGGGCGGGGAGGGAAGGATGGCGCTGCGAGACCGCCAACAGCCAAGCTGGTAGCTATAACAGGACTTGGGGGGACAAGATGAACCCAGGCCTGTGGGTGGCAGAGCAGCCCCCTGTTCTTCACCCATGTCTCCCCAACTGAAGGTAGCTTTGCCTGAGAGGGAGCCCGGGTGTGTCGCGTGTGTCCGGGCTGCATGGGAGGAAGTACGGTGAAGGACGTCAGCAAAACCTAGTTCCTGCTAACACTTCACAGAAGAAAAGCAAAACCACCATGGGATTAACAAGAAAAGCACATGGGTTCAACCCCACATGAAAGGAAGAAGGAAGGGACAGACCGCACAGGTTGTCCTCTGACCCCCATGCACACTCCTGCATGTACTCACACACATGTCACATGCATGGCCCACACATGCCACGCACATGTCACACTCATGGCTCACACACGTGTCACACACGTGCCCCTGCAATAAATAAACACATTTTAAAACCTACTGACATGATGTATAACTTAACGGATACAAAGTGAATTCTCAGCTATTGGCATAGAAGGGAGCTGTCTGGAGGAGAGGAACCCCAGAGCAGCAGAGGCAGCAGGCTCCCTGGACAGAATGCGCAGGCTCCCCTGGACGGGACGCACAGCCCCTGCCACCTCTCCTGCTCAACCAACTGTGATGATCAAGGTTCTCAAGGGCAGCCAGCATCTGACCTGTGCTCCCAGGAGCGCCACCTGCAGGGCCCGGTGAAATTAACACTTCTCAAAGACAACAGTTGCTTCCCAGAACAGAAATGGAAGCAGGGATGGGCACACGGGACCGATATTTTCTTTCAATTGCTTCTGATGTCCCACACTCTGGAGCATAGGGAAATTTATTGTCTTGATTTTCATTTTGATGGACAATTTCTAGTACACAAAGCAGTGTAAGAGAGCTTGGCGAAAGGGAAAAAGAATGAAAGAAAAATGAACCTCCACTTGGCCAGTGCTTTCTTTTACAGTTATGGGTGTTTTCGAGTAAATTGATTGGGCCATCAGCAAGGCATGTGCAGTTTCCCTGTCCTTGCGTTCATGCGGGGTGGGAAGACCCACTGAGCTCCTGCAAAGCTTAGGCAGTGATGTCCAGATTCTGAGTCACACTTTGCCTGTGTGTTACCGAGAGTCCATAACCAAATGGCTTAGGGGACAAGGATTTTATTTTGGATTATGATTGTCCGATTTGACAGGACAGTTTATATCAACACCAGGGGGCTGAGAGAGGGCCAATCCCCACTTGCTAGAGAGCAAGTCTGTCCAAGTATACCAGCTCACTCGATCAGCTATGTGGTACAGATGTGGGCTCACGACATAGAACCCACTGGTCTTACCAGCTCGCCCCCTCTTCTCCACCTGTCCAGGTAATAGCCCTACCCACCACGGCTGGGTCTCCACATCCAGCAATCTCAGGGCTTCCCTAAGCTATCAGCTCTTCACAGATGTGCCTAAAGCTCAGCCTTCACTTGTCAAGTTGACTTCTGTATCTGACTGTCACAGTAAGAGAGGTTGCAGGCCTGGAAAACTCCAGCCCTTTCTTCTCCCGTAATGGGCTGTGTCGAGCGAGTGTAGGTCTCAGAGCTGACGAATACAGCCCAATACCAGGTCTTGTAACATTGAGATTGGTAAATCCCAAGGGTAAATCTGGGTACCTCAGCTGAGGTGGGTTCCTTCCTTCCATTACAATGACTCAGTGTTCCGCAATCCCGGGAAGCCCACGGTACTGGCGCCCACCATAGTCACAGGAGAGTTCTGCGAAATTCCATGAAGCTCCAGTGCTCTGCTTGGTAAACAGACATGTAGACACCTGGGTGCTTCGAGTGAATCCCACCTCCCCCGTGGATTACAGCCGGCTAATTGCCATGCTTTGCAGCCGCCTTGCGAGACTTCCACAGGTAATTAGAGCTACGGGTTCTCAGCAGTAATCCCGAAACGAGCTCTTAACTAGAAAGGATTATGCTTCGCTAATATCACCGCACCCACGTGCCTATGACATTAATTGTTTCAATTAATATCTGGCCGCAGTACAGCCACTGAAGTAGTAGGTGGGCAGGGGCACCCCACCGGTTCCCCTTCTCTGGGTACCCCAAGGAGAAGAAAGGAAGCAAGGATCACCTTGAGACTCCCTCGAATCTGGGGTGATCTTTCAGTGCCATTTTAGGTTGGGGGGGTGATGGTGCAGCATCTTCTGTGATTTTAGCTTCATCATCCCCGGAAGAGAAATCTCAGTTGGAAGAGATGGGGAACTGATGCCCACAGTTTCTGTTGTTGTTGCAGTTTTAAACATCGAATCCAGCAGAGCAGTGGATGGCACAGGGAGGGCCTGCCTCGCTCTCTCACCTTTGAGTCTCCAAACTCCAGCACAAAGTGCTCCAGAAATGGACTCTGCAAACATGTACTCAGCTTGCCGTGCAGCTATTCCGCAGTGAAGACTTGCCGCAGGAACTGCACGCTGCATGAAAGCGTGGCTGTGAAAATGCTGCACCGACCTGATAGGCCGGCATAGACATGGTCATGTTGATGGAGACATCTGCTAGTCACTTGCCTGCACAGTACATGTGTGTCTGCGCGTGCCAGCAAGGTGCGCTCCTTTCCAACAATCACAGCTTTTGGAGCTTGATTGGGTTCCATCCCTGGATGCTTGAATTTCTCCTTGTCCTTGTCTCCTCCTCCTCTCCTTTCCCTTCTCTTCCTCCCCCTCCTCCTCCCTTTCTTCCTTTTCTTTTTTTTTTTTTTGTTTTGTTTTGTTTTGCTTTTTTTTTTTATTTCAGCTCATACAAACTTATTAGGTAGACCAGTTCCCTCCCTCCCTCCTCCTCCTCCCGTACCCCCTGCTCCTCCTCCTCACCCCTCTCCCTCCCCATCCCCCAGTGCCTCCCGCCCCAATTCCCAGAGAGTCCTTTCTTGTGCATGTCTGATTTTCCTCTGGGCCCTCCTCTCCAAAGACGTACAAGGACCCAGTGGCCTTTCCCTGAACCCTTTCCCGTGTTCCCCTTAGGTATAGGAACACTGCTGTGGCTGCCAATCCTTTGCCTCCAAGGATCTTGGTGCCTTTAGCAGATGCTAGACTTTGCAAGGTCAACAGTGTGTTGGACAATATGCAGGACATGCAAAGTCCAATTATGATTGCTTCAGCCCTAACTAGTATAGAGTATCTTATATATCATTGCTCCTCCCATCCTTTTGCTCTTACACTCTTACCGCCCCCTCTTCCGCAAATTTCCCTGAGCTTCAAGATGGGGAGAGACTAAGCTGGCCTAGTTCTAGGTGGTTGATATAGAGTCTCTGAAGTTCTGGATTGTGGTTTGTTGATTTTCTTTTGCAGTTTTTGCTGCTCCTGCAATGCCCTTCACTCCATCCTGGTGGGCATTGTATGTTACCCCCTGGCCAGAGACTCTTCCTTTTCTTTCTCCCTTCTTTTCCTCCTCCTCCTTCTCTTCGATGGTTATGTTCCACCCTCACATGCTTGAATTTCTCCTTGACATCATCACCAACTTCTTCTGCTCCTCCTCCTTCTTTCTCTTCCTCCTCCTCCTCTCCCTCTCTATTTTCTCCTTTTTCCTCTACCTTCTCCTCCTCCTTGTTCTCTCTCTCTCTCTCTCTCTCTCTCTCTCTCTCTCTCTCTCTCTCTGCATTTCAAATATATATGGATACTTCAAGTCTGAGGACAGCATCCGGGTTTCCAGTAAGTTGCTAGTAAAGGCTTGCCTCCACTTCTTAGCCAGGGGCCAGGAGTCTCTCACTGCTGTGAGGCCTGTGACTTGTATTCTCTCTGTCTGGGGTGATGGACCAGCAGCTCCCCTTGAGCATTTGATAGCTGGGGCAGTGGGGTAGGGTCTCATAGCCTGGGGGGGGGGGCAAGCCAGACTCTGCAGACTAGTGATAGATGAGGCTCTGGGCTGCTCCAGGCAGGAACTGGCCTCCCAGGCCTCTGCTTCATCAGCAGGCTGGGGAAATGAGGCTCCTGAGGAACACTGGGGTCTCTCTAGGGACATCATCCTTTGGCACTGTGAGGTCCCTCCCACCCCCAGGCCTCCCTTCACTAGAAGGTGTCACTGCAGATCCTTTCAAGGGTCTGTGTGGAAAGTCTGCAAAGCCCTGCTCTGCGTTGTGGTTCCTGATGGAGCCTGGCCTGGGGCTGAGGAATCCTGCTGGTGACATCTCTATTCTTCCATCAGGTACTGACTAGGCCACCCCTGGTCCCACCTGCAATCTCCCTTCCCAGGCTGCTTCTCTCCATGGAGGGTCCATTGTATCCCCTCCTCCCCATAGAAACCAATTCAGGTGTGAACTGCATGCCCCCTTTGCTAAACCATGGGAATAGATACGAGATCTCATGCACCAATCTCCATCCATCTTTACTGGAAATTCTCAATTCTGTCGTATTTTGCCTGAGCATTGCTTCCTATCACTTTTATTTAAATGCCTTTAAGGAAAAGACGGAGTTCACATAACTGCCATGCTATATATAGTATCTTCACAGGAACCCAAATGTACTGAAAAATATGCTATCTAGAACCAGAAGACCCGTGTTCAAGTCCTGTACCTCAGTTCAGCGCAGTGTCAAGTTGAGCATTTTCCTTAAAGTTTCTGTGCCCATTTTTTCACCTACCAAGTGGGCACAGTAGTAACATTTGCTAATTTGACTGATTAAGATGAATAAGTATGTTGAGCAGTGTCTGGCACTCAGTAATCTGAGCTGAGATGTCATCTGTCACTGTAAGTAAAGGGACAGTTCCAAAGGCCATCGGCTGCCTTTTGTTGAGTGCTATATGGGACCTCTGGTGGAAGACACCATTAGGACCTTGTTGGAACATACCTGCCCATCATTTTGGAAGCTTGGCATGCCACCGGCTTGGAACAAAGCAGGCTTTGGAGACAAGGACCAGGATTAAATGCTCCTGGGGGCTGTTCCCGCTTCGCAGCCTTGACTGTGGGAACCAATTACAAGGCCATCATTTCCTGTCACTAAGACTATTAATGTCCCTAATTCACTAATGTAGTCTCTAGAGAATGCTAAGGATGAGAAATAAGATCTGTAAATTAAATGGACACTCTCAGTGTTAAAATGGATCCCGTTGTTTCTCCAGGCTGTGTGTGACTTTGCCTCTAACTTGGAAAGTTTTCTGTTGGTTCACAATTCAGTCCCAGCAGCCTCCTAGTCTCCTCTCTGCTCCAGACACAGTACTGGGGACACTTTAGTGTGGACACCTGAAAGTTTCAGATGTGTTTTGAGGAGCAGTATACTCCAGTTCCACGGCAACATGGCAATAATGAACAAATCGAAATTAGCCGAATTGAGGGGATTTTAGAGCAGTCTCTAAAAGCATGCACACAAATTTAAAAAGGAAACCATGAGCTCTGTTTGCATGAGCTCTGAAGCAGAACACAACACCTACTAAAACAGACAAGACAGGTCAGCCTGTGGGGGCTCCTAGACCCTCCACCTTAGCCCTTCAGGAATCTCTAAGTTCATGTGCAAATCTCTAGGGCTCTCTGGCACAGCTTGACAATTACTTGTTTAGCAGAGATACAGAAATAAAAATGAATGAAGGCAAATATTTTATTCATATTTGGTGGAGAAAATCCACAACAGGATTTCAAAGGCTCTGGATGTCAGTGGCTTATGCTGCTAGAATTCTGGTCCAGATGTGATCTGTCCAGAGCTCTCGTTACCCCTCTGCATCTCAGGAGGACTGGCTACAGGTAAACCTGGATCCCAAGCCCAAGTGTTGCTCTGCCTCCTGTGTACTTTAAATTACCCCCGGATTACTTGTAATACCAAAAGCTAATGTCTGGATGCTGTACTGTTTGCAGAGTCAGTCTAAGAACAGTCCGTATACTTTCAGCAGAAAGTTAAATTTTGAAACGTGTTTCCTAGGCTGGGGAGATGGCTTAGTGGGTAAAAGTGCTTGCTTCCCCAAAACCCGAAATCAGAGCTCCACAGACCCCGTAAAATATGCACACAAGTGATGCAAAGCCTCTGTAATCCCAGAGAGCCCCTGGGAAATGGGACACAGAGCCAGGAGAATCTCCAGAAGCCACATGGCCAGCGAGCCTGAGTTCATATTGATGAGAAGATCCTGTCTCAGACAAGGTGGTAAGGCGGGGACTGACCCCCTAAGTTGTTTCTGACTTCCACAAGTCTGCTGTGTCATGTCCACTACAACACCGTCATATATGCACACATTCACATGCACATACATATGCACCCACATGTATACTCACATCACATGCACATGCACACATACACTCACTGTCCACCCACATGCACATCCACACTCCCATGTACACGCATATGCACACATGGACAGGCATATGCGTGCATACATGCACTCGCATGCACACACTCACACCTTGACTTCTGCCTTGTCTGGATCCCCAGCCTGTAGGCTCACAGACAGGAAGGGATGACATGCGTTAGTTAGTATGTTCACTTACCCTGTCCTCCCCTCTCGTTCTCCCTTACCGTAATTACTCCTTTAGTACTCGCACTAACTCCTGAATTCTCAAACCATGTGAACAACTGAGCCAGACCCCCTTCTTGGGGACCTTCATCCTAGTGAGACGTCAACAAGAGAATGTGAACTGAATGCTGGGCAGAGAATGGTCATTATCTTGACAGCCAGCGCTTCAGCAGGCAGAGAAGATTCCAGAACACAGGGCCAGGCAGAAGGTTTCTTCTCAGTGAGAAAGAACGCTCCATGAGAACCAGCAAGCCAGAACTCACTAAAACCATCCTTCACTGTGGAGACAAGAGAGACCCGTGCTAATTGACGTATTCCTGACTCCAAGGGTACCTTGAGGTGCCGCACTGGATGGGCCTTCAGCAGAAAGCTGGGCGACTTCAGGACCAGGACTAACTTTAAATCTGGATTCTCCTCTGCCCTCTGTGAGCCTCCCAGGGGCAGACTTTGCTGCCAGATGCCAGATCTGCGAACCCTCCCTCCCTTCCCTGCCCCATGGCATGCCTCTGGGAGACTCATTCTGCAGAGCAATGATCAGCTCTGGCTGGGTGCAAAGGCCCGGGAGGTGATTCGAGGTCACTCCAGAAGAGGATGAAAACATGCTTTTCAAGGTACCTTGAGGATAGGATGCTTGCGGCACCTGGGACTGCGGAGAATAGATCTTACTAACTAGAGGTGGCGCAAGCAATGTCCTGCCCAAGGCCAGGTGAGAGGTGTCAATCCAAGTGGACACTGGGTTCGAGGGCTGGAGCATTGGGGTTCAGCTGGCATCATCCTCAGCTACCCTTGCAGGTCTGTGGGTATCGTGCTGCTTCCAGGCTGTTTTGGCGGAACGGTGGAATCTTCGCTTTGACTGCTGGACCTGCAGCACACAGTCACTGCCATGTGGCCTCCTCTTAGTGTTCTGGTCCATCTTTCGCTAAGATTCTTCACTTGAACTGTTTTGTCCCTTCAGAGACTGTTTCTAATCCCAGAATTCATGTCTGGGGTCACAGAAAAGCAGTGAGGTGTCACCCCACTGAGTAAACCCCCTGAAAACACCCTGACATGAAAAGAAGCTGTTGGAGATATTGTGTGATTAATTGACAGATGCCTGGAAGCTTCATAGAACAGAGACCACGGCCAGTGTGACTCCAGGGAGCTGTCACTAGCTCAGGCTAAGCCAAGGATGACTTGTGTGGCTGGACCCCTGGCCAGTGTATTCATCCAAGTGTGTGACTGGCCAGTGTGTTCACTGGAGTGCATCTTGTGTGACTGAGTGTTGCTATGCTGATGTGAAGGCTTGGTCCTAGGCCAGTAGATCCAATATGGAGAATCGCTGGATTGTGGGGGCTCCTAATCTAATGGTGATTTTTAATTTGATGGCACTACTGGGAGGCCTGGGAACTTGAGGATGTGGGGCCCAATTAAAGGAAGCAAATCACTGGGGACAGATTTCAGAAGGGTGTTTCCTGTCCCTGGCTCCTTCTCCTTCACTTTGCTTCCTAGTAGCATGAGACCAGATACTTTTACCACCCACCATGTACTTCTCCTGTGTTGGTCCACCAGAGAGAGAGACAGACAGACAGACACACAGAGAGACAGATATACAGAGAGAGACACACAGAGAGAGACAGAGAAACAGAGAAAGGCAGGGGGAGAGAGAGAGAGAGAGAACAGAGCTGAGACACCCTCAACTAGAACCATGGACTAAAATAAATCCTTCATCCCTTGAATTGATTTCCCAGGAATTTTGTCACAGTGTCTAACACAGCTCACCATAATAGGATTATCATGGGATAGTCCACAACTATTGCTACAATTGCTCTGTTGCTACTAGACTAGACTAATGAAAACTTTGATGTTTCCAGGCCATTAATTCAGGGGAGACAGTAAGATACTTTTTGTGCGTTGAAACCTACCTTGTCCCTGGGTCAGAACAGCATCAACCACACAGCCGACCATCTGTCTCTTCCACAGATTGCTCCCTTCACTGTTTCACTCAAAGTTACTGCAGTGATAAAGTCTTGTTAAATGACCACCAGGTCAAGGGCCGGCCTTGACTCTCGGCACTGAGTCTTCTGTGAAGTTCCGTCTGTTTCCCACGCCATCCACAGCAGAGCTGCCTGCTGAGGTCAGCCGTTTGTTACAACTATAAACCATGAACTTGATTCAACTACCACGTCCAGTGTCTAAATGGTTCCATCGATATTGCAAACAACCCATTCAGAATTATGGTTTGAGATCCAGACCGAGCCAGGCCACTCCATGGGGTTGGGGCGGGGAAAGGAAGGGGATGCTCATCTGGATTAGAGGCGGGTCTGTCTAGGACACATGACTAGAGACTTCCCAAAGCAAACTGAGGCAGGCCAGCCTACAAATGCAGTGAAATGAGGTAGGACATATAGCAATAGCAGTACAGTGGTGTGATTGGATCTTGGGGTGAGGAGATGGACGGGCCAGGCTCCCGGGACACAGCTGGTGTGAACAGGACTGCGCTCAACAATGGCGTTGTAATCCCCCAAGGAGCAAAGCTTGTCTGGACAGCTCCCGTGTTGGGATCTACACCGATCGTCACAGGCATCCAGGTGCTATTTTTAATATTTCAAAAGCACTTACAGGGAAGTGTACATTTTCCTCTGGGAAGGCTTCAGAATTTAATTGAAATGTCAAGTTGCTTTGGGCAGAAATCACATCAACTCAGTTTGATAACACTGGTTAACTACAGCTGATCTAAAGTCCTCATTAATAGCTACATGTGCCAGAATTAAAAAAGGAAAAGGAAGGAAGGAAGGAAGGGAGGGAGGGAGGAAGGGAGGAAGGGAGGAAGGAAGGAAGGAAGGAAGGAAGGAAGGAAGGAAGGAAGGAAGGAAGGAAGGAAGGAAGGAAGGAGGCGGAAGGAAGGAAGGAAGAAAAGAAGGAAAGAAGGAGGAAGGTGGGAAGGAAGGAAGGAAGGAAGGAAGGAAGGAAGGAAGGAAGGAAGGAAGGAAGGAAGGAAGGAAGGAAGGAAGGAAGGATAAACGACAGCCTCCATTGCTGTCATCTGGCAAACATCTTTCAAACACAATCTCAGAAAAGGCCAGGAAGGGGAGACCTGGTGAGGAGACCCTGAAGGGTCTGTGGCCACTAGTCCTCCTGGTCAGAGAAGCCGCCTATAGACGCAGCTGACACTTCCAACATTTTTAAGTGACAGGCACATAGAATAACAGAGCGTTCCCTGTATTTACACTTGAAGCTCAGATAGAGTGAGGGCAAATGAGTTATCATATCAGATGGTCCTGCCCCTCTGTGTCTGTCCCGTGGGGAGTTTATGGCCCGCATCTGCTTGTTTGATGGAAGGCCACATTCCTGTGTCCTGGGTACTGTCATGCTTGTTACATTTCTCACACTGAGTGAGCTTACTTGATTCTCTAACCTGGGAATCTGCATAAATTCTGGCAAGATACACTTTGGGCAATGACATGTGGATGGAGGGCACCCAGCTTTACTCCTGTAGCTTGGTGGCTGCAGGCTTGTCACCACCTGCTGGGCCACCCCTGCTGGGTCACCCCATCTTCACTCCTAAGACGGACGTGGAGAACCAGCAATGGGAAATGCGAATCTCAGGGGCCCAGCATCTGACTTCTACCTGTGCACGGGACATGCATGTGTTTTCTCCCTCCTTTCTCTTCCCCCTCCTCTTCTTCGTGATCTTCTTTTTCTTCTTTCTCCTCCTCCTTCTCCTTCTCCCCCTTCTCTTCCTCCTCTTTCTCCTTCTTCTCTCTCTCTTTCTTTAATTATTTTTTATAAAAACAGAAATGTCATGACACTTCCTTTCCTTCAGTACCATTAGTTCCCTTATGTGGCATTCTAAGTAAGGGAAGTTAAACTTCTGACCCCCTGAGACAGAGGACATAAAATATGAATTAAGATGGAGGCAGACAGTTCTTACCGGTGTTTTAATCCTCTGTCTGTCTGGTGCAGCTCACAGTGACGAAGATGTCTAACCCCAGATTAACTTCCCAGAAAGATGAGCTACGTCATTCTGTCCTCCTGGGGAAGCTTTGACTTTTCAGAAAAATAACGGCTTCCTGTTTCTTCTCAAAGCACTAAAATACAAAAAAAAAAAAAATGCATCAGCTATATTTTGAGAAAATCTCCTTTCTAAACTCCTTCATGACTAAGAAAGGTCTGCTGTATTTGGTATCTCTGTCCAGACGGGAGGGCTTGTTAAATGTACTTTTCCACAAACACGCCATACTGAATGGTCTTTCAAAAATGATATAGTCAATTTCCTGGGTGGTATTTAATGTGAGATGGCAGAGAGAATACAGAGCCTTTTGAGACGGGTCCATTTCTCTAATTGGTTTTTTGTGCCCGGACAGAAAATCACAGCCTATCCTGAGCATGATTGCAGTTTTGGCATAGTCCTTCTTATGCTTCTGTGACTTGCCGCCATGTTCATGAGATGGGCTGACACTGGTTCTGTTCCATCTCGCTCCTCAAGGCTCTGCCATTAGAAGTTGTGTGATGGCCTCAGATCTCAGGAAAAAGAGACAAAGATGCACTTCTCTCAGGGGGTTGGTGGACAGCATTAGTGACCTAACATGTCTCAAGCACGGGCTCCATTGGCCAGTGTACTGCAGGAGCTTAAAAGCACGATGTAAGACTTCTTTTCATTTCTTCCATCCTTCTTTCTATCCACATCGCATTCCCTTGTTTGGTTAAAAAGCTCTTAAAGTCTTGCTATCTGTCTAACCTTCACCCTCCTCTCCACACACACAGCCCCTGATCTCTACTATGTCAAGCCGGGGTCCCAGTGAATCTCAGCCTTCTCCAGGGTCATTTCCTCCTCCTTCTTCTAACTTGATTTTTCTTGTGCGCCATGTTCCTGGGGGAACAACCCCTAAGTAAAGTCATCCCATGCCTCAGCTCGCTTCTTCAAGTGCAGATAACATCTTCCACAAAAGCACAGACTCCTCCCATCTTCCCTTCCCTGAGCACTTGAGCTTGGCCTCTGATTTCTGCTTCCCATCACCTCTCTGAATTCTCTCTCTGAATACACCAACCCTGCTGTGGCCTATTCTGGCCACTCAGCTAGTGAAGAGCTCAGTGAGTGACAGGCTGCCCCAATTCCCTCTTGTGGGGGGCGGGGGATGCCAGCATCGTGCCTGTCACAAGACACTGAGCCTAGTAGGTGCTGGTACCTAAAGTTAAGGGTATATCTTCCGATCTCAGATACTCCTCCGAAAGGTAGGTTTTATAATCTACATTTTTACATGAAGAAAGGGAAACACAGAGGATCAGCAATTTTCCAAAATGGCAAAGCTCTAAGCAGAAGAGGCAAGATTTCAGCAGAAGTCCATGTTACTTAAAAGCCCTTTCTCTCTAGTTAAAATCCATGTGGATCCCTTGGCGGGTATGAGGGTGGGAGATCTGCGCCAGGTGGACCTGTACCTGCATTCCATCAGGCAGGCTTAGATCTGAGCGAGTAATGAATGAGCAGATACATTTCTTTTATTGTCACGTTTCTTCTTACAATTTTTAAAAGTAGTCAGAGTAATTTTTTTGCAAAAGGAAAAATTTTAAAAATATGGGTATGTGATAAATTTCCTATGGTCCCACTTTCTGAAGTAGCTATCATAGTGTCGAGCTTGAGAACACACTGAGTAGAACGTGGTGTCAATACCCCCAGGTATCTGTGGGCAAGGCACACTTTCTTCCTTTGACTTTTCAGTATCTTGCATGGTGAAAAGATATTTCCCCCTGAAATGTCTGTTTTTAAGCTTGGGTTTAATTAGAAGCAAAATATTCCCCGTGGTATTAAAAATATTAATATTATTTCTATTCAGCAGCGTGGACTAGTAATATATGCAGATGGGGAGGAGACTTGTGAAACTTAGTCACGCTAGGAAGAGCCTTCAACATCTCCATGTAAGAAACTTCCTCACTCAGTTCCACTCTGTGTCAATTACTCAGACACATTTGTAGTTCATGTGACTTGTGCAACAGACAATGGAAGGAGCGATGATTTTTAATATTCATATTGAAGTCTTGCATGCGCAGAGAACACATGCCTACACTTTTAGGGAAATCAGACCCTACACTCGTTTCATTTGCTTCCCTATGCTCGTTTCATTGCTTCTGTGTACCAGATTGCCTCGAGAAGTCTAATCCCTGCCTCCATTTTCCATGAGTCAGAAACCGGGCCTGAGTAGCTAGGGTGTCTGCTTGGGGAGGGTCTTGTCCATAACCAGAGAGTTCTGTGTTACAGAGTCTCTGGAGATGTGCCGCAGGGTACAAAAGACATATGGAAGGTCACACAGGCAGTAAAAGTATTTACCATGGGGGGGGAGCCACCTTGGACATGCTAGGGCAGCCTTGTTAACCACAAGACCTGTACAAGATTGAACTTAGTAACACTTCATCAAGGAAGCGGGGTGACCTCATGAGGATTCAGCCCTCTCTGAGGGACCATTGAGGATAATGCTGTTGGGGGGAGGGGAGCTGCTTCCTTGAGGGTGTAGCCACCATAGATCATCCCTGCTTTAGTGTGCCCAGG
This sequence comes from Typhlomys cinereus, assembly GCA_023101885.1. Lineage (NCBI taxonomy): Eukaryota > Metazoa > Chordata > Mammalia > Rodentia > Platacanthomyidae > Typhlomys > Typhlomys cinereus. The sequence continues at coordinate 9,416,683 of JALPQD010000024.1, read as the reverse complement.
TACGTGCTAATGTAGGCAACCCTGCTTAAACTCATGGGCTGCACATATAAAAGGACATGGAAGTGGGAGGGAAACTAGGAAGGAGAGGAGGAGGAGGAGGAAGAGACATCCCAGAGCCTTCAGATAAAAGAACACAAAAGCAATTTTCCGTCAAGTTGGCGAAGTTTTCCTTGTTTTGTTCATCTCCAAGTTCTGTATACACTAAAAGCTAAGTAAAGAGAGAAGAGGAAGAAACCACAACCAAAAGGTGGAACCCCCCCACACACATTTATTGTCTAGTTGAGATGTGCTTGGCAAAGAATGGTAGAAGTTAAATAATTTGCTCAAACCGCCATAAAAGACATGATGGGACTTACCTAGAAGCTGAACCCGAGGTCCCCACCTCAGGGTCTGGTAAGGAGCGCGCTGTGCAGTGATGGACGACTGTGCGATCCACAAGGGGTTCATTAGAACATGCAGTTTGTTGATTTTCTTTTGCAGTTTTGCTGCTCCTGCAATTCCCTTCACTCCATTCTGCTGGGCACTGTATGTCACCCCCTGGCCAGAGACAAAAAGCTGTTAAACTGGAGTCTTGTTGTAATAGCACATTCAAGGGTAGATGTAATAAGAGTAGGAAACCTCACTGTAATCCCATATCAGTATCCAAGATACATGGAGAAATAATCAAGGAAACACGGCCATCCAAGACCTGAACAAAAGGTGTCAGGCAACCTGATTCAGACAAGTTGGAATAGTGGACAGCTTCGGGCAATCCAAGCCCTGTCTTTCATAGTTACTAGTAGAAATTTCTTCCTAACAGATTTGGGCTTCCTGGATTTTTAAGGACTCCAAAGCATCATCCTCTACAAGGCTGGACTGTTTATATCTCCTAACTTGTCTCACTAAGTCTATGAGGAGTATGTAGGTTTTTCCTTGGCATGGGGTAGAACCAGGGAGGCATATCTTTCTCCTCTTGGAATAATCACCTTTGAACTTCATTTCACATTGAGTTATAAACTTGTTAGGAACAAATTGAGTTCTTGAACATCTCTGAGAAAGACTGTATAATTGAATCATCTTTTGAAATTTGTATACAAATATATTTTATAATTGGAATATTTTCAGGGGTATCAGGTTTTTAAACCTGCTGATTAATGTAATGAATTGAGTGAAGAAGATTGCTATCTCCTCATTTTCCTTTATTTTTAGTTTCCTCTTTTTAAATCATAGCTTTCATCATCTAGAAACATAAAGTAGGAATTAAACTCATGGTTCGGATCTTTGTTTTATCTTTTCTTAGCTATGTAACTTCACATGGTCTCTCTCCATGCTCCAGAATTCCCTATGCAAATGGTGCATATTTCATAGTGTTCCTTTGAAGATTGTGTGGGTTAATAGTCACAACATACTTAGGCCACTGCCTCATTAAATGTTAATCCATGTTATGATTTTGATTATTTATAAGTTATGTTTTTCAGTACACACCAGCTTTATACCACATTACTTTAATGCCAAATCTAAAATAAGTATCCAGATCTTGTTGTATAGATGTTTTGCAATATTCTTGCCCAAGAGGAACAATATTTCACATTAGTAGAGTTCACACCTTTGAATGGAAGAGAAGAAAGACCACAGAAATTTTTCTGTAAAATACAAAAACATGCTTTCCTTTGTTGCTTTGTCACTTTTTTAATTTTAATTTTTAAAAGTTATAAAATATCAAACATTTACATTTTCAACCTAGGCATAGTTAAGTGCTTATGTCAACTCCCAGGAAAGGGGATGTTGTGAAACCCCCATTTCCGCCCCTTTTAATTTCATGCACAGAAAAGGATGCTCTGGGGATTGGGGAAGGAGGCACTGGGGGATGGGGAGGGAGGAGAGAGGGGAGGGGGGAGCAGGGGAGTGGGGGGAAGGTGGAGGAAGGGAGGGGACTGATGTACCTGCTAAGTTTGTATGAGTGGAAATAATAATAATTAAAAAATTCTGAAATGAAGCTACAGTAGCTCTGAGGGCCGACACCCTCTCCTCACAGACCTTCCTAGTGGGCACCACTTCAAGCAAGTCTCTGTGGCAAGATTCCTGTTACTGCCCATTGCCCATGAGCTTCGAATGCTAAAAGAAATATTCCCATTGATCATCGATTATGACTCGTGTAAGCAACACTGGAAACACCACTCAATGCTGTACCAAGGAGACACAGTCACACAACACTGTGCCAAGTAAACACAGTCCCATAAAGCTGTGTCAAGGAAACACAGTCACACAACACTGTGTCAAGGAAACACAGTCACACAACACTATGTCAAGGAAACAATAGTCATGCAACACTGTGTCAAGGAAACACAGTCACGCAACACTGTGTCAAGGAAACAAAACACTGTGTCAAAGAAACGCAGTCACACAACATTGTGAAGGAAACATATAATCACAAGGAAATCACACAGTCATTCAACGCTGTGCCAAGGAAATACACAGACATGTCTGTGATTCCTGAAATGCAGCAAAACTAAAACATACCGAGCTGTCAAAATAACTTAAATGCACCAACCTAAGAAGCAAACAATATTAAAAATGATTTTCTGTGTTCTTTAGGGCTTGGTGTTAGCTAGGAAAAATGTTATAAATGTGGACTTCTGTTCTTCCCCCTTTCTCACTGGCCTTGAAACTTGTAGAACAACTAAAGTACAGTCTGTGTAAATCAGCACACCTGGATCCCACATGCCAGACACGCGGAGCCGGAGGGATGACATGGACCACTGACAAGCTGGTGTGGTGGCTCACACCTGTAATCCTAGCCCTTGTCGGGCAGCAACAGGAGAATTGCCATGAGTTCAAATCCAGCCTGGACTGCATAAGGACTCGCAGGTGAATCTCCAAGCGCCTTCTGGTCTATCAGATGTTCCAGCTGGGTATGAAGAGTGGTACCGAGTCAACACAAGTGCATCTTCCTGAAGAAAAGTGGACAGAGAACCAAGATTTTCTGGTGGATACTTTCTGAGTTGGGGAGCACTCAGTTGGGGAGCACTCAGAGAACACGACACGCCCACCCTCACAGGAGAATTGGCACAAGACTTTCACCCCGAAGCACCTGTCAGTTTAACAAAAATTTGAGGGCCACGATTCTCAATTTATCTTTACTACCTTATGATTTACTTTTATTCTCTCTCTTTCTCTCTCTCTCTCTGTGCAAGTCACAGGACAACCATGAGCAGCATCCTTCAGGCACCTCTTCCTCTTTCTTTTTTTTATTTTTTTATTATTTATTCAATTATGTGTGTGTGCATGCGTGTGTATGTGTGTGTGTGTGTGTGTGTGTGTGTGTGTGGTGTGTTATGTGTGTGTGTAGAACCACAGGCGAATTCGGGAACCACCATGGACCGCCTCCACCTCCTCCTTGTTTACTCTGCCACAGGATTCACAGGCTCCGCCCTACCAGGACCAGAAACGCAGGCATCTATACGTGGGGTCTAGGATCCAAACTCAGGACCTTCTGCCTGCAAGGCAGAGGCTTAACCCCTGAGCCACCTCTCCAGCCCCCCTCTTCCTCTTTCTGAGACAGCACCTCTCACTGGTCATACATCCAGCCAGACATGTTAGTGAGTGAGCCCAGGGGATCCTCTGCTCTCCCCCCCATCACTGAGATTATATTTACAGGGACCCTGGGGACCAAGCTCACATCCTTATGATAGCAGGATATGCACGTTACAGGCTCAGCTGTCTCCCCAGTCATAAAATCTACTTTTAAAAAACATGCAATCATTTCTGAAGTACAGAAAGCAATTTTACTATTAAAAAAAAGTCTCAGACTACACATCGAGAGTGGAACACAGTAACAAATTAGCCAAACCCTGCCGGAACAAAAGGAAAGGGATGTATGTCCGTGTATTACCAAGTGTCAGCTGACCTCATGGAAACACTGGCTTCTTCCTTCGTCGATGTCAGAGAGTCTGCTTGGAGGACGCTGGCGAGTGGCCTGCATTCTGTGTCCACGCAGCATCGTGAGAGATAGGCTTGACCAGGAGAAGCAGGTCCGTCCACACGGGATGATCCCAGTGACCAGTTCATAAAGAACACACATTAACCAACCAACTAAGCCACCCTGAAGCTTCCTCTGTGGGCGGTGACAGCATCTTCCACTCATCAACGTTCAGACGTTTGCTCCTGTCTACATGTGAGTCCACTTGAGTGGGCCATTGGGATATAATCCCATCAGGCCCTGTTATTTGCACCCGGGGCCAGATGCTGACCTCTGCTGCATGCTTCAGAGAGAACAGAGGTCAGGAGACCCAGCACCGCCTCCCCTGTCTGCCCTTGGGGAAGAAGTCCTTGTGTGGCAGTGGTTCCTCGCTGGGGTTGGATGATTGAGCTGCGAGAGCATCCCTTTCCCTGGCTTCTGTCTAGACATGAAAACAGGACTCCAGTTTGTGGTGAAATTACAAGTAGCTGTGAGCTCTGTGGTTTGCTGGGACTGGTGCCCGCCTGCAGCCTCCCTCTGTGTCGCTACGGGTCTTCATTGCACAGTGGACCACTGAGACCTAGCTGCCTGGCAAGCAATGGAATTATGAAGGAGGATCTCACATCTCACTCTGCCCTAGAGACTATAGCCAGGACGAGATTCTGGGCATCTCTGTTTCAAAAAGTCCTTCGAGAGCCTGTAAAGGAGAGGAGGGTCCAGGCTGGGCATCAGCTTTTGCTCCCTGCTTCTCGCTTCTTATCTCGTGTCTGCCTCGAGTGTTACACTTCTATGTAATGGCTTTTCAGTTTGGGGCAGGATTACCATTTTGAAAATGTGACTGAGGCAGATATGCTATAGAAAGGGTTCTTTGCTCAATTATTTGCAAATGGTGAATGTGTTGCTCATCTCACAGATGATATTCTAATGATGGTCTCAGAGAGATGTGCTTGGATTCAGAAATGTGGATGACCACAGGTATTAGTCCTTTATAAAAGAAACACAAAAGCCAGGTTGCACTGATTAACTGCCTGCTGGAGGTCACAGAGGTCACAATAGATGCTCACCTAGTGTCTCAGTTCATAGGCCTCTTGCTGAGATAAAATCCTCGGGCAAAAGCAACTTGCTTCTGGTTTACTCTGGCTTCCAGTTCAAGGTGCTGTCCATGTTGGGAAAGTCAGATCAGGAGGAGCCTGAAGCAGCTAATCACGTTGCATCTTCAGGGAGTATGGGGGAGCGGGGCGCATCATTGGCTCAGCTCACTTTCTCCATTTTTGGACAGCACCGGATCCCCTACCCAGAGATACCACCCTATGCACAGTAGGTGGGTCTTCCCGCAGCCATTGGCATCATTAAGATAATCCCTCCCAGACATTCTCAGAGGCACATCTGTCTCCTGGGTGATTCTAGGATTTCATGCAGTGGACGGTGAGAGATGCCAACCTGCTTCTGAGCTTCCCTTTCCCATGCAGCAATCAGTGCTTCTCTTTCCCGTGCAGCAATCGAATGCTTCTCTTTCACGTGCAGCAATAGAGCACTTTTTTCTATTTCGTGGCTTCACCCTGAATGACAGGACACATCTTTGAATCCACCAGGGTGCTATTTTTACATAGAGTAAATGTCATTTCCATTATGTGGAGTGAACTAAATTTTATTTCACTCCTTCTCCACAGGAATAAGTGTGGAGCAGAGACCCAGATTTACAAGCATGGTGACGGGAGCCACAGGCTGACTGCATACGCTCTGATTTGTGCCATGCAGTCGGGAGCCTCATTTCCAGCCACACACCACACCACCCTTCTCCCGGTCATTGAATGTGCTGAAATAATGTGCGGTGTATTTCATTTGAAAGGAGAAAATTCAGAGCCGCCCTGGTTAACCTGCTGCTCTGAAAATATGCAGTCCATCAAACTGTCAAAAGCGGGGAGTGGGACAGAGACTTGTCACTGGGCATCTGGAGTGCGAGGCAGAGTACTGGAAGTTACCTCGTAGCTGTCTCAATGGACACACGCTTTAACCCCAAAAGTGGTTTGCTTTGTTTTCTGGGGGAGAAAACTAACAATCAAAGTTCATTGGTCCTCTTTAAGATGTTGGGGCCCCAAAGAACTCCAAGCGGGGATTCTTCCTGGCTCTTTCAATGACCCTTATGACCTGCAGAAATAGAACAGTTGACTCAGGAACACCCCTGCAGATAGGGAGGGACTGACTCTAATCCTTTACCAACTTCCCCCAATCCTTTGCTTATGATAGGATATGGAGATTAGTTCTAAATCCATCAAAAGAAACAGCCCCTCCTCGAGGCAGGCACAAGATCTACTGGGTTGGGCCTCAATATGAGCTAACTAATGAGGAAAAGCCATTTTTCTCAGGCTTGCCTAAGTAAATAAATATATCTGACCTTGGCAGCCATCTTGGCATCTGCACTTGGTGACACTCCATGTCTGAATCAATGGAGCCCCTCATGGGCTCCATTCCATGAGTTCTCCATGTATGAATACTGATGCTATCTTCAAAATTTCTATTTTAACATGTGAAGGTTCTGCCCTGCACATGCTTTGTCAAGCTGTTCTGCACCTGTTGCTGTGAATATTGGTAGGATATAATTAAACATTTTGCTGATGCTACCATCATAATGATTTCTCACAGGCATCAGGCACTGAATAGTGTAGTTCTTTCTTGTGCATATCCTGAGTTGACCTTTTCTTGCTCCTCTGGGATCTTGGAACTAGACTGAAGCTACCCCACCCAGGACCCTTGATTTCAGAGACTTGGATTGAAGAATGTGCACAATGTGCAAAATTTTCAATCTGCTGAGCATTTTTGCATGATCCAACCTCAATTATTAATATTATTATTCAAGTGACAGAATAACTTTTAGCCCCCACAAGCTTTCACCTGCATAATTAATCTCAGAATATAAAGGTATAATAATACCTCTGCAGCATGCACAATAAACTTTGAAGGAAAGTGGCCCTATGAACATGATCACAGCCCATGGTCTTGGGTGAAATAAGTCAGGCTCTGAGAAAATGAAAATTGGAGTAGATATTGAAAATGTGACCAGCCGTGCTAAGAGTATAATTTTTAGGCTTCAGATATTTCATATTACCATGAGAAATATCACCCCTGGAGCTCAAGGTATTTCCTTCAAATAGAATACTTATGTAAGTTTCCAAATGCACTCTTTCATGGATACACCAATATGTCTATCATGGTTGTATCCACGCATGAGTCATTCTGAGTTGGTATTTTACATACATATGCGCCCAGATGCAGAGCTGGTGTGTGTTTGGGTGAAAATGTGACCTGCAGTATCATTGTTAATCATGTAATGTGAAAGATACTGACCATCTCTGCACAGTGTGACTGGAACTTAGCAAGGAGGAATCCTACCCTGTGCTTCTTGAAGGTAGTACATGGGGTCCCCTAAAGCTACATGTGTTCCCTAGCATCACTGAGGAAAGAGGTGTCTCTGTCAGACCTGCCTCCCTCCATCTTCTGAACCGTACAAGGAGCCGAAAGGCGAGCATGCAGTGGGATGGGCATCAGTGCAACTGGGATCTGTTAACCTCTGTGCTCCACCCCCGGCTTGGTGGGGGAAGGAACTTGCCTCCCACCAAGCTGGTCTGTGGAGGAGGCAGTCCTGGAGAACACCGGAGGCCTGAACGAGGCAGCCTACATGGCTTTTTAAGGGAATGGGGAGGTAATGCCAAGACCAGTGATTGTATTTCTTGGAGAGCACACGATTCAATTGCCAGTGTGTCCAAAGACCTAGTATAAAGTGGTAACTATATACAAAAAAGTACCTATTCCTCAGACTTTAGTCTTCTCACTTCTGACTTTGAACTTTAGCAACTCAGCTGTCCAGGGTCATAGGTCACTTCTGGCCCCAACCACAGCCCAGCCTACAGAAATGACATGTCTGGGATGGCAAGGCCAGCAAAGAATAACTGTGCTTCCCTCCACCTATCCACAAAAGACATGACTGGTAAGCAAGTCTGACCTACCTTACACGTGTACAAGAGCTGGCCAAGCCAGTGCAAACCACAGATGACTGCAGCCTAGAAGGAGGGGAGGACATTGGCACGTGGGCACTCCATGTCCTGTGCCCCACAGAACCTGGTGGAAGCAGGCCCAAGCTGTGAGTGAGGGAGCAGCAGGAAGCGCCACGCCTTGGGCTCTCCAGCCCAGGAGAAGCTGCTGCACCCCAACAGTCACCTGGAAGTTACACACCAAAGTAACCATAAGACTTGGGGCAGAAGTTTAAAAAAGATTCAAAAGCATCTTTCTGTGGTTAAGAGCATGTGTTTTCTCCGTGGGTAGCTTACCAGCAAGAGGACCAACCCAACTGAGCTCATCTCCATGACAAAGTGAAGTGATACCAAAAAAGATATAAAATGTGAACTGTCAAATAATGAAATTTTAAAGGTGCCTTAGAACGTGTAGATAAGAATACCAAAAGATAAGGGGAAATAAAGAAAAACCTTAGATAGAAGGGACAGGACTTTTGGAGGTATAGCTGTCAAGAAAACATGCTAACTGACCTTGCAAGGCTGTGGTGAGGAGCTTCCACATCACAGCATGCTGGGGCCCCGTGTTGCTGCGAGCATGTGTCTGTGGAGGTGTAGCCATGCATACGTGTATGCCTCAGTGTCTCTGACTCTGCTAGCCAGTTGACATATGTGGGTTTGCTCTCGTCTTCCCACCGGCCAGCAACTTGCTGGAAGCATGCCGAGTGCCCAGTAACAGCTGATAAACACATGCAGGTGCAGGTGCTGGGTGGGTAATTCAGTGAAGGGGCCCATATGGAACCCTCGAGCCCTGAAACCTTGCTCCGAGCAGCAGTACATGTAAGGGAACACAGAAACTTCTGGATCTTTATGTAAGTGTGTCAACATGCTCTGAGCTAAGCATGCCAGAGCTGTGCAATGGAGAGGGGTCTGTTTCTCTTCATGCACGCAGACCCCTAAAGGAAGAGTGGAGAACGAGAGATTTGACCTTGGGAGGGAGATATCTGAAGAAATCTCTCCAGGTGTAAAGTCACCAGAGAAAAACCAATGTCTAAGCTGGAAAAAAAAAATCCATATTATCAAAACTGTCTGATAGAAAATTTTTCTTTCGATGGAAAATCTAGATTATGCTCTATCAAAAGAGGAATAAAACACCTTTTTATCTAATAACCTCTTTTTAATTCGTGCAACTTTCCATCATGTCAGAGATCCCTGAATTTAGGAACAGGTACAAGTAGAAGAATCAATTAAATCAATTTTGAGGGAGAACCTTGCAGATACATCAAAGCATCTAAAAATGTCCATACATTTGAATGAGCAAATTCATAGCTAGGAATCTGTCCTAAGAAAATGACCTGCTACGTAGCCAGAATTATGCTCCCTGTTGGTTCTTCTGGACACTGTTTACAGTTGTGAAGAGTGGGCACAACTCCAGTTCACCGCCAGGCATGAGGCCAGCTGCACTGTGACGCACTGTTATGACGAATACCGCGCCCTACCAAAACCTTTCTTGTAGATCAGTACTTAATTACACAGAACATGGCCACCGAACAGATCTGGCTAAACAATGTATGCATAATGAATCTAATTAGGAGCAACCTTGTGCACCAAGCGTGTGAACCGTGGGTGGCACTTGTATGCGAGAGGCATCCTGGATTTCTGTGGGGCTTCCTGGTCCACGCTGAGCAGGGGGCGCGGGCTTGTTTTCATTCTTGAGGGTTGCACTACGCGCTGTGACTCAGGATAGACCTGGTGCAGGACGGATGCTGAGTCCCCCTACCCCTCTCACCACCGAATAAGGCTCTGGATGTGTTTCCCAGATCGCAGGGAAAGGGGAAGTATTAGGGGCTTCAACAAGATTCCTTCCCTGCTATTTGGAGTAAAAACAAAGCAAAACAAACAAAAATATAGGCTGAGGATTTCTGAGACTTTTTCCTAAACCCTTCAGCAGAAATTCATTTCACTCATAGCTGACAGTATAGACAGAGAAAGTGAGACCCACACAGAACCTGTCCCAGCCCAGTGGAAGAACTGCGTTTTGAACCATTGAAAGCTAAGCAGGTCTTAACTTCCTCACGGTCACCTGACTCAGCAGAAGCCAAGGGAACTGGCCATGTCGTATCCCCAGCAAGAGCAGAGAGCAGGATCAGCACGCCTTGCTTTCTTTCTCACGTGCCAGCTTGCCAAATTCCATCTAGTTTTCCCTCCATCTTATCTGCCAGAAGGGCCCCACCCACTATAACCTCTGTCCTTCCATATCAGTTATGCTGAAGAGCTTGCTCCCCTTAACTAGATAATTCCTGTAAATTGTACCTACAGGTTTGGTTCTCAGTGGTCAAGTTGATACCAGATTATAACTGGCCCATTGACCCAATTCCCAAAACTCCACTAAAGGTTTAAAGAAGGAAAGGAACACAGCGTGAGGAGGACTTCTGAGTGGCAAGATGGCTGACTGTTCCTTCACTTTTCTGGGCACAGATGCTTCAGAGCAGCATTGGCTAACGTGCCATTGTGCCCTGGTCAAGATTTCTTGACTTGGAGGAGAAATTATGGCAGATCCCAGGGAAACAAAGAGAAATAATAGTCTTTAAGTGCTTTCGAGAATACACTGGCTCTGTGTAGAAGTCTCTGGTGTAAAGCAAAGGGCAAACCAGCCGGAGAAACCACGAATAGAAGCACACTCAGTGCCCAGAGACGGATTCAATGCGCACAGCATGTGTTTTGCCTTCAAAGCATTTTCTTCCAGCATCATTGATTGGGATGATTCCAGAGGATCTTCAAGATTAAGAGCCTCTTCTCCACTGAGTGCCAGGTCTAGCCTGCGTCCTTCTCCTTCCTCTGCCCTTTGCTCCCTGGGCCTCATAGTGACTAGAGAACCCCTTCCAGGTCAGACTCTGCCGCTCGTGCCCCCCCCCATGCTCAGCATGGGTCTAATTGAGCTGCACATGTTCACATGTTCTCAGGATAGTGTGGTAGGGCCACGTGAAGATCTTTACCTGCTACCTGATGGGGATTATGTCATAATGAATACAGCTAGTACTTTCAGTGCTTTGATTATTAGTGATTTAGTATTGTTAATGCATTAACGTATTGAAATTATGAGTAGGCCCCGGCCATAAGAAGTTTGACTCTCCATTGAATCCAATGACTTATTTTTTGGGGATCAGGGGGACTTCATTGTGTCATAATCCTAATAAGACCAGAGAGCAGAACCAAGGAAAACTAGAGCAAGCCTGAGAGGTGAGTAAAACTGACCCAGGCATAATGCGCCAGGCAGAGCCATCGACCAGACAAGAGCTAGACAGGCCCAAGTGCTCACAGCCTGCCCATCACAAGAGGCAAAACCATTCCTGGCCATGCTGGGAGAACATGTGAGTTACACAAGAGTAAAAGCTATACCAGACCCAGAATAATGGTCAATGTCAGCTCCAGTTCTTGGTCTTTGAAGCATACACACATGACCGATGCTGTCTACCATCTAGAGTTGGATGTGATTGCTGCAGTCACAGTTGTGAAAACCATCTTGCAGAGTAGTGAGCTTTTGGGCCACTACATAGCGTGAAATGTTGGTCATGGGCTAGAGGCCTGCAGAGGGGGCTTCTGAAACTCGTCCTTTGTTCTGCCCCTTCTCTTCTCCCCTCACTTCACTTCTTCACCTATTGAGAGAAAAAAAGATCAACTTTTTATCTCCATTAATTAAAACCACCAAGATGCAGTTTGAAGGCTGGAAGAAGAGATATTTGGTTCTTCTTTTCTCTTTTTTGTTTCTCTAACCTTTACTTTTTCTTCGATGACTGTTCAGAACCTAAGCAATTAAAACAACAGGCAAATTAGGAAGGTCTTTCAGTGATACAGCAGGGGCTTTGGCAACACTGTCGGCTACAAGCAAATGATTGGTTAAAGTCTACTCCTGCTGTTCTGTGAGACATTCCTGGTCCTTCAATCACGGGACCCACAGGAAATACCAGACTGTGATTCTGTCTTCCAGAACCATGAAGCCATTGATTTCAGAATGAGCTAATGACAGAGGCCTTTTCTAGGTGGCTGTTATGGTTTGAATGGGAAATGTTCTCCAAATGTATATATATTTGAAACCTTATTAGCACTGGCTTGAGAGGTTGCAAACTTTCAGGAGGTGGAACCTAGCAGAAGGCAGTGGATCTCTAAGACTCAGGGGGAAGATTTATAGTGCAGCTCCACTTCCTGTCCATGTCTACTTCCTGTTCTGTGAGGAAGAGAAGAACCAGCTGCCATAGCCACCTACCGTCATACGTTCTCCATCCTGATTGTCTGTATCACCTCGAAGCACAAGCCCACATCAATCCTTGCTCCCTTAAGCTGCTTTCTTTCAAGCATTTGGTCACAGTAATGAGAGAAGTAACCAATATACACTGAGCAGACAGAGAGACTTAAAGGCCTATCACCGCCCACACTACCTCCCAGAAGGGAGATGTCTATTCCGTTACCACAGGCAACTATCAATCAGTGGGGAGAGTCACTTGAGTTCGGCTCCTGGTGAATATAGCCCAACCAGGGCCTGACTTGACAGGGTGCCCACCAGGATGGAGATAGACCTGTGAAAAGGCCACGCTTGGCTGTCATACATACATACACACTTGGCCTGGTGCTGGGTGGGCTGGATTAACCTTAAGGTTACTGCCTTTCTTCTCTGTACTCACAGCCCCACCAACCACAATTCAGGGTCTATTCGACGTTCCTCTTCACCATGCCCATAATGGCGTGGGGCATAAAGCAGCAGGGGCCCCATTCACCCAGAGTCCACAATCTTCATGGGGAAGTCCAGGTCACAGGAATAGCTAGGTGGTTGTGTTTAGGACATGCCTCAATCTTGATGGGGTAGCCACTGATGCCCACACGTGACGGCAGAGCACAGAACAGCAGCCAGCCCTCAGAGAATGCGGAGAAGTCTGTCTTTCAAGTCCTCTCTGTCGTCTAAGAAAGTTACCTCATTGCAACTCAACTGCAGGCCATCTTGAAAAATGTCTCTCCCGGCTCCTGATGTAGAACCCGAGTGACTCATAAATGGAGAATATCTGTAAAAATTCTTGGTTTTAAGAATCAGTGGCATGTATCAGCCCCTGGCCAGCCCCGTCCTGTGCTCTGCCGGGCAGCATTTTGCAGGCTTCCGCTTTGGCAGTCTCTGGACTGCGGCCATCATGCGTGCTCCCCAGGGAGGAGCAAGCACATCCATGTGCTGGAGGCATCTGGACAGAGCCACACAGGTCTGTGTCACTGAGCCACCTTCTACCTTCTAGGACATCCAGGCCAAGAGCTTTGGAAGTTTCTCTGTTTAGTTCACGAGTGCTAGCATGCTGCCAGAAAGCATGACTCAAAATTGTTGACGCTTTTATAGATGAATGATTTCCCACATGAAGGTATAATAAGGAATCAATCCCCACGCCCAGTGCTCGGACGTGCTGGAAGACTTTTCCTCCACCTTCCTCTCAGGTTCCTCCACCAGCTGCTTCTCCTTGGACCTGGACATGACCTTGAGACCTTTTCCTGCCCCTGATGTCAAAGCCAGAGGCACCCAGAACAGCATTCCACTCTTGAGTTCTGCCATGGATCGCTTCGGTCTGTGATCATTAAAATCACCAGGGCACAGCCTTTGCCAACAAGCCTGCATATCTGCTCAGGAAAGAGAGTGTGGGACCAATGCCAATCAAGTGGGCCATCACCATCTCTCTTCCAGCTACCCTAATTCAGTGCAATTCTTCTGAACCCTGGTACTGGGTGGTTAAGCTTCCAATTCTTCAAGTTTAAAGTAGTGCGAAAGTGACCCATGCCCTAGAGAAACCAAACCAGAAGCACGGAATCTGGGTCTTTCTCTTCACTCGCATGTGCTGCACTATCCTCCCTCCCCAAGCTGGGCAGCGCCAGCGGGCCATCCCTCTGCCAGCCTCAAGGTCAGCAGGGGGCCACTAGACTTTCGAGTATACCATGTGGCAGAGCTAGAGTATTCCACAGACTGGATGCATTCTGTGTGTTTTTTAACTTACCTGGAACACCTGCTGTTTGTATTTGTCCTTCGCTTCCTGCTGTTGCTCTGCCCAGCTGTGCCCTCTAGAGGCCACTTCACCGATGTGGTCCAGACCCCATGGTAGAGTTGGGGGATTCACTACCCTTTGCTGGTACAATATATTTCCACCTAATTGCTCTCCAGCCTTTTCTGCCCAATCAGAGAGAAAACACCTTAAGTACATGGCTTTTGTATTTGCTTTCCCGGCTTTCCGGGCACCCGGCACATGAAATCCCCTAATCACAGCAGGCCCTTGGCAAATGCCTGCTGACAGATGAGCTTAGACGTCGCATTGAGGTGTATTTGTTGGTTGGGGACAAAGAGGTCACGGGGCTCAGCCTCTAAGAGCAGTTTTTGTTCATAGCGCAGCCCTGATTTTCAGCTTCCAGCCACAAATTGCCACCCACACACAAGGAGAAAGGATTTCTGTACATTTAGTGGGGGAAGGGCACTGCGGCTTTCAAAACAGCCCGGCTGGATTCCATGCCGGTGGCATTTGGGAAATCAAAAGAAACAGCTAAGGCCCAGAAAATGCCCACAGTCCTGTCTCCTCTCTGAATTCCCTGTCAGCACTGGCATCTGCCAATGGAACAGTCAACAGCACTTACATAAGTGGGTCAGAAGCAAGATGCCGTACCACCAGATCAACCCCGGCTTCCGATTTTTAGTGTGACCAGGAGCTAGAGACAGTGATGCTCAGAAGATGTACCTGGACAGGAAATTTTAAGCAGGACCTGGGCAGCCTAGGGCAGCTGGACGGGAAGGTCACATCAGCTGTCCCCAAGGGCGCCATAAATAACATCTTTTACCCCCCCCTCTGATTCTAGGGTGGACTGCCTAGTGTGATTGTCTGGTGATGCTCAGGGTGGCAGAGCCGGGCTCCTGGGACCAGGATGCTTCTCTCAGTAACAATGTTCTGTGAGGACCCCAGGATGCTGCGTGCCTGCCCGGGGCCACATCTCTGCCCAGTGGTCCCTTCTTTTTAAAGGAATAGAATCCATTTCTCCTTCCCCAGCCAGCCAGCTCCCTGGATATTAGGCTGAAGAAGGCGTGTCCTTCATATTGAAAGGGATCATGTTCATCAGATAAACATGACGAGATGCCGACCAGAGAGAACCAAGTTGGCGCCTCCATATACTTGGCTCTCCTCACAGGTGGGGGAGGTCAGTAGAATTCTGCTCTTGGTCTTGAGGGTGATGCTAATCGTCTTTGCCTTTTGTTATCTGTGATTAGGTTCTGGGTTACCATTGGCAACCTCCTAATTTCAGTGACTGACAGATCCCACTGCTATGCCCTCTGGAAGAGGGAAACTCATCAACACACCTAATGTGTGCTTCTTCATAGCAGGACCTGGGGTGTGAACTGCAACCAGACCGGAAACGCTTAGCAGTTCCGGCAGGGAGAGACTGCCATGTCCTGGCCATTTTAGAAAGCAAGTGAAAGGGAAAATGTTTAATGCCGAGGATGACGTACTCGGCAGACGTGTGGGCACTTGGGAGTTCTACTCTGGGGATTTAGCAAAGCTGCACACCCCAGCTTCGAGGAAGGAAACAGCGATGTGTCTTTGGGGTACATGTCAGAGCCGAGGGGAGGCCTTGCTTGCCCTGTCCTGAGAGCAGAAACACATTCTCCCAGTTCTCGTTCTCTCTGAACACATTCCCCTGTCTCTGGGTTCATCCGGGGCAAAGTCTGTCTGACTGTGAAGGTGAGTGAGAACATCTCCCCATCTTTCCTTGTTGTGTTAGCGCTGAGAACTGCCTTGGCTTCCGATTTATAATAGAGCATATGGATGCTTCCTATCTTAGTCCCTTTGTGCTGAGGTAACAAAATACCTTGGACAGGGTAATCTATAAAGAGCAGAGATTTATTCTCACTGTTCTGGAGGCTGGGAAGTCGCAGATGGAGACAGGGGTGTAAGTGTCTCTGAAGGATGTTCTGTGCTTCTGAGAGGGGCCTGGCTGCCGTGTCCTCACGTGCACAGGGAGAAGACCAGAGAATCGGCTGGATCCTGTCGAAAGCCCCTTTGATAAGGGCTTGAATCCCCTCCTCTTGATATTCCCCAAACAGCCAAATCCTTCTATTTTATATTCTTTTCTTAAGTCAACAAACCAAAGTAACCCAAGGGGGGAAAAATTACAGCCATTGGGGCAGGGATTAAACTTAAGTGGAAAAGACATCATTTGTGATACTTTGACTATTGTCTTTCAATTTTAAAGTTCAATAATTTCATAGACAAAAACTGTGAAATGCTGACATAAAGATAATAAGACAGAGACCAGAGAGATGGGTTGGTTGGTAAAGTATCCATGCAAACACTACACATGGCGGCTATAACCCAACTCTGGCAAGGCAAAGATAGATTCCTGAAGCTCATTGCTAGGCAGCCTAGCAAAATAGATGAGCTGTGTGTTTGATGTAAGATCCTGTCTCAAAAACTAATACAGAGAGGGACCAAAGATGATACTCAACGCTACATTCTGGCCTCCACTCACATGTGCACACCCATGTGTATCCACATGCATGCACCCACATGAAAATGGACATACACCATACACATACTCACAAAATGTAGAAAACAAATATGCCTTTATTGCCTACTAGACAGTCATTTTTAAGGACTTTTTATAAAAAGTCCTATTTTCTTAAAATATAGGTCATATATTCTCTGTGCACGATTTCATAGTCTGTTACTTTTGCTAAATATTATTAGAATTTTCTGGGCTGGAGAGGTGGCTCAGGGGTTAAGCAGGCGGAAGTCTTGAGTTCAGATCCCAGATCCCACATATAGACGCCAGGCCGGAAGCGGGGGCGGCCTGCGCTTCTGGTCCTGGTAGGGCGGAGCCTGTGAATCCCGGGGCAGAAGGAGGTGGAGGCGTCCATGGTGGTTCCGGATTCGTCCGTGGTTCTACACATACACAGACACACACACACACACACACACACAGACACACATGCGCGCACATACACACACACATGCGCACAGTTGAATAAATAATAATAATAATAAAAAAATAAAAAAAACAGAATTTTCTGTGACTAGAAAAAGCCATATTTATAACTAGAAACACTTATTGCAGATGCTAGGTACAATTCTAGATGTTTAAAGAATGCTGTAGGAGCTAGATAGATGTTTCGGGGGTAAGCCTTTGTTTTGCAAGAAAAAGAATCCAAGCTCAAATCTCAGCTCCTATGTAAAAATGCTGGGGTGGAAATGGTGCTTCCTCCAGCCTGGAGCATGGGGCCCGAGAAACCACAGAGAAAGCAGCAAAGAGACAGAGCAGTGGAGGATGATTCCTGACATCACCCTTGGAACACACACACTCAGTTGCCCTCTTTTATAACCCCCCAACACACTCATATACACATAAGCCAAAAAAAATTAAAATGAAGGAAAAAATACTCAAAAAGGAGATGAGCATTTAAATAATCATTTTCTTATATTTGAATACTAGGTGACTTGTAGACTTTCAAAGAAGAGCCTTAGATTTCAATGAGAATTTCTAATATGTGGCTACACGAGCTGACCTAGCCTTGGCACCCTGAGGAAGGCCTGGCCTTGGGAAACCAAGGCTTCAGACATTGAGAAGCATAGAGGAAAGAAAAGAAAAGCATCCTGTGGCTCATCAATCACATCACTGAATTTGAGACCCTAGCAAAAGCTAGAACAACAACAACAAAAAATCATCCCATGTGAAGCTCCCCTACAGATAGATTTGAAACATAGCACACACAAAATATCAAAATATCTCCTTTCCACTAATATTTCACTGAAACTACTAAGAATGGTGAATTTTTATGCTAATTAAATTACTACTGTTCAAAGTGTGACATTTTAAAACACCTGTTTAGTGTGTTTGTTATGTTGAAAATGTAAAAATAACACTGATGTAGCGCGTATGAGCTATCCATATGCCTGAGGGGCCATATGGTATTATAAATTTTAAAAAGCATTCCTTTCCTATTGGAGAAAGCAATTTTTCATTAACTCCCAAGGGACCACTGACTTGGCTGTTCTTCTTTTACCTCCCCACACCAATGTTACCTCAGTGCACAATTAAGACACTCTGTATTGCCTGTAGCTGGAATGACCCACTCAGAATTAATCTCCATGTTTCTTTTGTACCTGCACCAATTTGTTAAGCTTTGTCTCCGTCTACATTATTGCTGACACTGAAATGCGGAAATGACAAGCAACCACACTTTCCCAAGGGTTGTTTTTAAGTCAACGGTGCTGGAAACTGACCTTGATATTGGCAGTCAATACGTTTTAGCTCTAAACTATTATTGTTTCTCTGGAAGTACCATACACACACATAAGCCTAATAGGAAGACATGAAAAATGGCGGTTCCTAGGGAACGCTTGGCAACCATGGTTTATTTGGGCAGTGGAAGCATCTATGATTTTCTTTTAAATAAAGCTTTTCTGAAAGTATAGTTTTCATCTGCTAATTATTGTGATGTAGTATTTAAAGTCTCTTTCTGGCCGGTTTGCCCTTTCTTGGAAGTATAAGAATAGATTAGTCACGTTACCTGAGACCCAGTGGAGATCAGAATAATGCTTAGTTTCATTTAACGAGTCCTTCCCCTGTACCCTTCAAGTCCTGCAGCATATGACCAAGCCACTGCCTGCCATGATGAATCAGGTCCTAGCTGAGTAAAGACCACCGGGGATCTATAGAGCAAAGAGTAAAGAAGGGTCTGTAGAGGAGGGACAGTTGCCTATGGTGCCTGACATAATTAGATACAGTGTCAACTTGATGGTTGAAAGTTTGAGCTCTAGGCGCATGTATAGAGAATTAGTTGATTAAACCCAGAGCAAACTTGCAGAAAATTGTCTAGTGGATGGGGAAGGCCCAGTCCATGGTGGGTGGAACTAGGCCCTGAACAGGTGAATAAAATACAGAGAGTTGGTTGAGGAAGTTGGCATCCTGCTGTATACTTGGCCAGACATGCTGGTCTGGCAAGTAAGGATCATCCTCTCTTAGATGTTGTGTGGATATTTGCAGCCAGTTCCCTCTGTCCTTGCAATTGATGGGGGTGCTCCTGTCAGACTGCACAGGCAACTGTAGCCAGACGGAATACAACATTGTTGTTCTCGTAAGCTGTTTTCTCGTGATTTTATCAACAACAGTGCAGGATGACTGCTACAGTGAGCATGTGGCCCGTGGGTGCTAGTCAGTAGTGACAGCCCTCCTCAAAGAGAGAGTGCTGATCCTAGTCTGTAAAGAGAATGTGACCCTCGGCATATGGAGGCTGCAGAAGACACAGAGAGAGGTGAGACCTGGCTGAGATTCAGAGACACAGGAGCCAGGAGCCAGCGAAGCTGTGAAAGAGAGAAGCCACAGGCCATTGGGCCCTGGGGCCCAGCAGGTGACTTTAGAGTCTACAGCTGCCTCTGAGAAGCCTGTGATGTAGAGACATCCTCTGCTCCTCATTGTGACCAGAAGAATAACCTGGGCTGGGGTCTACAGGGACGTGGTCCTGTGGAACCAGGATCCATTCCTGCGACACTGTGTTCGGGGCCAGGAACCCACTTGGTTCCATGATGGACGCCGAGCCCCCTGCAGCAGCTAAATTCAAGATGGTTAGTGTGGTGACACCAGACTAGGGGAGAGTGGGCTGGCGGGCTGCACTCTCCCCTGGATGACCCCTGGGGCGCCGGTGTTATCATCGAGCTTCTGCTGGCATCTGAGAATGGGTGACAGTAAGAGTAGGCTTTTGGTAGAACTAAGGATGATGGGGCAGAGGGAAAGGCTTGCGTCTGTGAACACTGAATCTATGTTATCTAGTGTGTAGAGTGCAGGCTGGGGTCCCTGAACGGAAGGCTGAATGGTGAGCTGCCTCCTTTCAGGTAAGGGCAAGGGCATGTCTCCTGCAGTGGCTGGGGAAGGACCATTGGGGGTGATGGCATGCCACCCTGTAGCTATATGAAGTTGGCAATCAAGTGGAAGTTTAGTGGGCACCACACCATGGCAACTGTAAGAACACAGAGTCAGGCTGGGAAAAGACAAGATTCGCCGCATCGTCTACTCTTGTAAGGTACCTTCCTTCTGTCCCCTTACCTTGCTAAAGTAGAAAGAGCCAGGACAAGTGCCTGCTAAGGACTTTTTTCCTTTCCATGTGGCACATGAAGTATGTATTCTTATTACAGCTTTGCAAATGAGAAAAATTGAAGACAGAGAAAACTATTATGTATCAAGTACTTACCACTCATTGTTAGAAATGTTAAGTATTGGCAAGTGTCTCTTTGAATCTACATGGAAGTCCTTTGAGACTGATACCAGAATCTCCCTCTGTGCTTGAGGGCCTGGGGCTTGGGTGCATCAAATACAAAGTGGCTATACCTGATGCCAAGCCTGTCCACTCTCGTTACAGGCCAAGTGTTCAAACACCAGCCGGCAGGAGGCATTTCACATCCACGCCTCAACACCGGGAGAAAGCTTTTCGGAGAGTGCTTACAATCTATAGGTGAAATTCAAGTCAGAAAAGGACTGTGGGAGACAGTGTTGGCAGGATGTGAGGGCGGGGAGACCAGAGGCTGAGCAGCCAGGGAGAGGGTAGTCTGACTCATAAGATACAAGGTCAGAAGAGCAAGGCTTACCTGGGGGAGCATTTTATTGGACGGCTATGTATGGGGTGCTCACTAGCTCCTCAAAGCTGCATCAAACAGAAGTACCCGTCCCGGAGTGGCTTACCACGCCACAGGGGACACTACTGTCAGATGACGATGGGGAAAGAGATGTCAAAGCATCACAGGTTAAGGTGGGAGCAGGGAGGCTGTGGATGAAGAACCGAGGAAGCTGATGAGAGGGGAACTGTAATGTCAAAGAAGTGAGTCTCAGGGATTTCCCTCGAAGGGTGACCTCAGGCAAAGATGGATGGAGTTGAGGGAAAGAATCATTGGCTACGAGGGAAGTAACTCTACCACTTCCTACATTACTTTGGATTTTCTACGGAGTTTTATTCTTTTGAGTCACTGATGCTTCCTGCTTTTTTTCTGGGTCCATACATCCCCCCAACCCCGCCAAATGTCTGTCCTTTGCTTTACTTCTAAACTGGAGAGGTTTTGCCTCTTGCCCTGTGCAGCTCCTTCAGTGTTACCGTATTCTCTGGACCTAAGTCCTTTGTTAACTGTGCAATTTGCAAACATTTTCCTCTGGTCTGCAGTTTCTCTTTTATTTTCAATGACATCTTTCACAGAACAAAATTTGTATGTCTTGGTGAAATCATCTTTTTAAATGTTTCTTTATCACGCCTTTTTTTTTTTTCTGTATCAGTCCTAAGACCTCTTTATCTAACTCCAAATTAGGAAAAATTTTCCCTTGTGTTTTCTACTAAACGTTTTACAAATTCACCATTGATTTGTTACATTGATCATTCATTGTGGCAGAAGGGTAGAAGTTACCATTTTGACCACGATAAGTATTAGGCTCAATAACATGATGTCGGTCTGTTCAGAGTGGCATAGCCCCTACCGTCCACCTCCAGAGCACCTTTCTTCCCCAGTGAGAAACTCCCTGCCCTTCCTGTTCTCCCTGCAGCCCCTGCCACCTGCCACTCAGGTCCCTGGCTCTATGAGTTTGACTTCTTTTTAGTTGCTCATGTCTGGAATCTGACAGTTTGGCCTTTTGTGACTGACCTCTCTCACTTAGCACAGTATGGAGGTCTTACAGAGCCCATGTCAGAATCCCATTCCCTTCTCGTGCTTGAGCAGTATTTCATTGTATGCATGGTCATTTTCTTTGTTCATCTGTCTATCCATCATTGGACTCTTAAGTTGCTAATTCTACCATGCATCTATTTTCAAAGTTCTAAAAATACATGCTTTGCACTGATTTTGATAAAATTTCTATCTTCTAATCATGTTTCTCTGTTATAGAACCTGATTTCTTGTGTCTAGATAAAAAACAGTTATAATTAAGGTATCAAAAATAACTGAAAAGAAAGAAACACATGTTCACTTAAAAGATTTTATTATTAGGTAAATGGGTTATTTTTTAAAGCCAGAATTATTCTTAATTAACTGTTAAGTCAATCACTTTGAATCAAGGTGTTCCCCCTCCCACAATTGCCACTCCTAAGTAGAAGCAGTTTATCAAAATATACTTCCCACCAGCAACTGAGTGACATCATTGTCCACAGATCCTGAACAGTCTTTGGAATG
This sequence comes from Typhlomys cinereus, assembly GCA_023101885.1. Lineage (NCBI taxonomy): Eukaryota > Metazoa > Chordata > Mammalia > Rodentia > Platacanthomyidae > Typhlomys > Typhlomys cinereus. The sequence continues at coordinate 9,394,535 of JALPQD010000024.1, read as the reverse complement.
TGACTCATGTGCAAATGATGCTCCGTTTGAGAAGCAACACGGACAATCCAACCTGAATCTTGCCTGAATACTGTGCCCTGAGATATGGACCTCTTGGCCCATTTTAGACACATATGCAGTGGCCAAGGAGCACCACAGTTACTTCCCTTGGATAAAATTCAGTCATAACATTACATTCAAACCACATTGACTGGCACTGATTGATATATATGCCTCAACTTTTAGTTGATCATCAAAAATTGATTATGGCACTGAAAAGAATCTGGTTCAGTGTCTTGCATTTTTTTACAATGATTTTAAAGAGATAAAACTAGGAAAAACACCATTCCCTGTAAATATACTTTCACTTTCTTGAAAATATCATGCTTTACATGAAATATTAAGTAGCCATCAACACTTGAGGTGTAATCAGCCAGAGCTCAGTGTTCCAGTTTCATTCTACTGGCCCAAGAGATTCAGAGGGTGAGAGATGCCCATGAAGACTCACGTCAATCATCCCAAGGTGGGCGGGGCAGGCAAGGAAGACCACCTGTGCTTGACACTGAGCACTCCCCTGCTGCATCCAAAGGAGGGGCTCTCTGCTCACAGACAGCGAGGTATCAGCAACAGAATATCAATAGGGCTTGCTGTGACATTTTTCTACTTTTATTACTTCACTTCCGATCACCTTTCTTAACCTTTACAGATCAGTGTGTATATTTATCAGGAATGAGGATTGCAAATAGCTAGTCTCAAGGATTTCTTTTTTCCAATTCCAGAAAATGTTTTTGTTTTGCTTCATTTTAGATAGGCCTTGTCTCCACAGACAGACAAATCCATTGCCAAGAGACAGTTTATAGCATTCTGACTGTGTCCCAGCCTGCATAGCAGGAATGTTACCTTCGTTAGAATTTCTTTAGGGAGTCCAAATTGGATCAAGTTTCCATTTGTCTTGGCTTGGCCAAAATGCATCAACTACGCATTTGAGAAAACTACAACATAGATTGTCATTTTAGTAGCATAATTTCTTTATCTTTAAACATTAGAGAGAAGAATTTTCTTAGGACAAAATGTCCTCCTATGGCAAGAGATTGCTTCTAATACAAATGTCGATGCAATAAAAGCACCAGGTACATGTCTTGAATTTCTTATATTATGTTCCCAGGCAGGAATCAAATGTTTTGCTTTGCTTTGATAGAAAATACAGCACTGTGTTTCTCCTAGAAATGGAGAAATTGCAGTTTAGCAGCCAACCTCCTGACTTTCTTTCTAGCATGGGGTTTCCCAGTTTGATCTGAATTCCAGGCAGTCTCTTGCTCTGGAGGAACACGGCAGGTAGGCAGTGAAATGTAATAGGTAGGATGAATAGAAGTCCAGGAGTTATGTATGAGAGTTGCGTAGGCCAAAGTTTATGAGAAAGAATATCTGGGGCTTCTCAGCACGATTATGATATGTAACTGAAATGTATAGAACGCACAGCAATGATCCTAGAAAGTTCTCCAGTAGCAGAGGCTCTGATGAAAGCACCAAAGATAGAGCATGGGCCAGCGGGAGACTTGGGCCTTAGCATGCTAGAGGAGCGCTGGGAAAGGAAGATGCAGCTCCTACTGCAGCAAGAAAAGGAAACCACGTTTAGAGACCAGGCAAAGGGGCTGTTGTGAGCAGGAGGGCTGAGTTCAGATCCCCAGCATCAGGCATGCGGTGCACGTGGGGGACGCAGACAGGAGGATTCCTTAGGACGCGTGGCCAGTCTATCTAGTCCACTTGATGAACTCCAAAGTCAGTGAAAGACATTGTCTTTAAAAAAGGGGGAGGGGGGCTCTCAGAGAGTAAGGTGCCTGCTTGCAAACGTGGATGACCTGAGTATTTATGCACCCCTCTCTTTCCTTTCTTTCTTTCTTTCTTTCCTTCCTTCTTTCTTTCCTTCTTTCTTTCTTTCCTTCTTTCTTTCCTTCTTTCTTTCCTTCTTTCTTTCTTTCTTTCTTTCTTTCTTTCTTTTCTTTCTTTCTTTCTTTCTTTCTTTCTTTCCTCTCTCTTTCTTCCTTTCCTTCTTTCTTTTTTTCTTTCTCTTTCAAATAAAAATAAATAAAATATTAAAAATAGTGTGGGAAGCGATAGAAGAAGATACCCAGTGTCAACCTCTGACCTCTACACACCTGCACATACATGTGCATACACACACACACACATACACACACACACATACTTGCATGCACATAGGGGACTGCAAGAGGACAGGGTCTCAGTCCAAGGTGCCTGCAGGGATTTGAGTGTTGGTAATGGCTTCACAGGTGGACGTTGGAAGAAGAGAAAGCAGGCCGAGGAGTTAGAAACCCTGCCGCAGATGATCGGCAATGCAGTGCCCGGTAAAAGCTTTCCAACTGATGTAAGATTGCGGATAATGCAGGACAGAGAAAATTGAAGCATTACATAATTTTGAAATGGCTTCTCCTGAAGTAACCGCAATTATTGGGGGTGTCCAGTCTTCTGAGCGTCTGCAACCATCATCCCAACCAGATAGGGCCTCCAGCACCCCGTCTCCTGCAGACTTTAAACCCCTTTCTCCTGCACGTCCTCGCTTTCCCCCATCCCCAGCTGCCTCGGGCAGGGACAGGCTGTTGTGGATTACTTTGCACTCCCGAAACTTTGATGTAAACAGAAGGATCAGTGATTACGCTTATCCTGCCTGGCGGCTCACAGTCAGCATAATTACACTGAGATGAACCGTTAAGATTCAGTGGAGGTTCTGCTGCTGTGACAGGTGTCAACACAACAGCCCCTCCTGTGTCTCTCGTTCCATTGTGCAGGTGGCTCAGTGCTAGTCTTTGTCGTGAGATGATTACTCTTGATGACAACTTAGGTCATTTCTATTTCAAGGGCCATGAAAAGTAAACTGGTAGGATTGTTCACTTGTAACTCAGCCTATGAATATTCACATTTAATTGCACTGAGTGAAGCTCAGGAAAAGAGCACCTGGGTCATATGGCAGCGAAATGTGTAACTTTTTAAGATGCCGCCCTCCTTTCTCCCCAAGTGATTTGCCAGCTTCATTCCTGTTAGCAGTAAGCAAGGATTCCTCTCCTATGTTTGGAGTGGGCCGTGTCATCATTTCAGAGTGAGCTGTGGGTTTGCTTTGCCTTTCCTTTGTCACTAGTGAGCTCGGCATCTTTCATGTGCTTGTCTGCCAACCATAGATCTCACTTGGGGAAACTCCTATTCCAAGCTTTTCCCAGAGAGAGAGAGAGAGAGAGAGAGAGAGAGAGAGAGAGAGAGAGCGCACAAGTGTCGCAGCATCCACATGGAAGTCAGAGGGAGATTCTCAAAAGCCAGCTCTTTCCTTTTACCACTCAGGCTCTGAGGATCAAATTCAGGTCACTAGGTTTGCAGCCAGGCACCTTTATTTGCAGCCAACTGGCCCCATTTCCCATTAATTAGACAAATTCATTGCTAAGTTTGGGATTGTTTCTATACTGGGAATCCTTATCAGATGAGCCATGATATTTTCTCATAGTGCATGGGCTGCCACTCGGACTTCTCACAGCATCATTCAATTTTTACTTATTTGTGTGTATACATATGTGAGTGTGTGTCTATCTGTGTGTCTGTGTGTGTATATATTGTGCCTGTGTGTACCTGTGTGTTTGTATCTGTCTGTATGTTCCTATAGAGACCCAAAGATGGCGTCAAGAATATCCTGACTTGCTTTTACTTCCTTTTGGCTTCACTTTGGGATTTCCCGGGATCCACCTTTCAGTGCCTAAAGTGCAGGCCATTGTCATTTATGTCTGGTGTTTTTTTCTTTTTTAACATGGAATCTGGGATTTAAGCTCAGGTGCGTCTGCTTGTGGAGCAGAATTTAACCCCTGAGCCATCTCTCCAACCCTCTCACAGCATCTTTCAAACAGCAGATGTTTTCATCTTGATGAAAGTCAGTGTATTAGTTTTGCTCTTTTATGGATCACACTTTTCTCCCTTTTGTTTTTTGTTAGAAGTTTTATAGCTGAGGTTTGTCTCATTTAGTTCTATCATCCCTTTCACCCTAATTGCTGTGACTCAAAGCCCCCTTAATTGTATGATTCTGATGGTTATTTCCAATGCTGTTGCTAATGCAGCTATTTTCACCTGAATTGCCTCTAAGCCTTTGTCGAAAGCCAGAGGTCTGCAAATGTGAGCCTCTATCAACACATATTCATGTACTTTGAATGATATTTTTGCCTGTGCTTTATACCAAAATCATATCTTTTGATAGCTGATCGCTTTCTAATCAGTCTTGAAAGCAGGTGAAAAGGGTTTTTTTTAATCGAATATTCTAATGAGTCTTGAAAATAGGTAAAAAGATTTTTTAAAAATATATCAAATTTTCTCCTTTTACACCCCACCCAGCTCCACTGGTCGGGACGCGCGTGCGCGGTCCAGCCGGGCCTCACCCCGCACCCTAGGTGGTGGTAAGTCTCCGCCCCACACACCGCCCACCAGGACCCCAGGTCAGCCCACAGGGACCCAGCTCCGACTCCCACCATCCAGCCGGAGCCGCACGCGCGGGCCAAGGGACGAGGAGGACCTCCCCCTGCGCCCGGGCCCCGCCCCAGCTGCCCTCGGGTTAAATAGCTCCACGCCGACGCCCCCATCCTCCCTTTGCATCCCACCCCGCTCCTTCGGTCAGGACGCGCGCGCGGTCCAGCCGGGCCTCACCCCGCGACCTAGGTAAGTCTCTGCCCGCGCCCGCCCACCAGGACCCCAGGCCAAATAATTCAGTTTAGTGAAATTGAGGATTTTAAGAGTTAAAATGACAATGCCAAAGTCAAAGTGCAAATCCATGAGAAGCAACACTCAAGTAAACAAATTTCCCACTGAAGAAATTAATCCCATAATGTTAGACTCCAACCAGAACAAAACCGCGGAAAAAGGCCAAGAAAGCCTCACCCAGGATAAAGACTTTCAAAATATGATCATTACCATGTTCAATACTATGAAAGAGGAAATCCGGGAGGAATTACATAATCGAATCAATCGCTTTGAAGAGGAACATAACAGACATCTGGAGGAGTTGAGAAAAACAGTGCAAGAAACAAAAAGTGGCATAGAGCAGTTAAAACAAACTCAAGCAGAGTTTAAAACTGAGCTAAAAGACAAGTTATCTTCAACCCAGAACGCCACAGAGAGTCTTATCAACAGAACTAACGAAGCAGAAAACAGAATTTCAGACCTTGAAGATAAAGTGGGAGTACTAACCAGCTCAATGGAAGAGGTTGTTAAAGCCAAAAAGATACTTGAGAGAAATATCCAAGAGATATGGGACACCCTGAAAAAGCCTAACATGCGTATTCATGGAATACCAGAGCAAGAATCTCAAAATACCACCCCTGAGGAAATTTTTCAAACGATCATCAAGGAAAACTTTCCTCATCTAAAAAAAGAGAGGCCCATCCATATACAAGAGGCATTCTGCACCCCAAACAGATACGACCAAAATAGAAGCACGCCACGGCAAATAATAGTTAAAACACTCCACATTCAAGATAAAGAACTGGTGCTGAGAGCTTCAAGGGAGAAAAAACAAGTCACTTTTAAAGGTAAACCTATTAAAATAACAAATAACTTCTCAGTCGAAACAGTAAAAGCAAGAAGAGCTTGGAGTGACATACTTCAAGTATTGATGAGCAAAAATGTCAACCCAGGCTGATTTACCCTGCAAAACTATCAGTCATGATCAAGAGAGAAAGAAAAATTTTCCAGCACAAAGACAACTTTAAGGGATACATGGCCACAAAACCAGGCCTTCAAAAAATGCTAGAAATGATACTCAAGCGTGAAGAAAAAAACAGGCATATCCAGGAGAACAGAAGGCAAATATAACACCATTAAAAATGAAGCAATATACTTATAAAAGCTACTAAACATAATAAATGTCTGGAATTAACAATAGTTTCTCCATTATAACACTAAATGTTAATGGAATTAATTCACCGATCAAGAGACACAGATTACAAACTTGGATTAAAAATCACAATCCATCAATCTGCTGCCTGCAGGAAACCCATCTCACCACAAAAGATAGGCACGCTCTAAAAATAAAAGGCTGGTCAACAATTCTACAAGCAAATGGAAGCAGAAAACAGGCAGGGGTAGCCATTATGCTATCAGACAAAGTGGACTTCAAACCAAAGAAAATTATAAGAGACACGGATGGATACTACATTTTAGTCACAGGTACAATTCACCAGGAAGACTTCACAATACTGAACATATATGCACCCAATACGGGCCCCTCCACATTCATTAAGAAAACCCTACAGCGTCTAAAGCAAGAAATCAATCCCAAATGATAATTCTTGGGGACTTCAACACCACCCTCTCAACATGGGATAGATCAACAGGTCAAAAGCTTAACAGAGACACTTTGGAACTTAATCAAACCCTGAAAGAAATGGACCTTACAGATCTCTATCGAACTTTTCACCCACGCACCAAAGAATACACATTTTTCTCAGCAGCACACGGAACTTTCTCCAAAATAGATCACATATTGGGCCACAAAATGAATCTACACATATACAAGAAAGTTGAGATTCTAAACTGTGCCCTATCAGACCACCACGGCCTAAAGCTGGACATCCACAACACATCAAACAAGAGAAAATACACTAACTCCTGGAAACTTAACACTATGATGCTGAATGAGAACTGGATTCAGGAAGAAATTAAAAAGGAAATTCAAGATTTCCTGAAAGTGAATGATAACGAAAATACAACTTACCAAAATCTCTGGGACACAAATGAAAGCTGTTCTAAGAGGTAAGTTCATAGCTCTTAATGCCTACATCCAAAAAATGGAAACATCAGAAATAAACAACTTAACAATGCAGCTTAAAGCTTTAGAGAAACTAGAGCAATCTGATCCCAAAAGTAGTAGAAGAGAGGAGATTAGCAAAATAAGGGGAGAAATATCTGAAATCGAGATTAAGAAAACGATAGAAAAAATCAACCAGTCAAAAAGCTGGTTCTTTGAAAAAATCAATAAGATTGATACACCCCTAGCTAAATTAACCAAAAGCAAGAGAGAGAAAACCCAAATTAACAAAATTAGAAATGAACATGGAGCTATCACTACTGATACCCAAGAAATCCAGACAATTATAGCATCATATTTCAAAAACTTATACTCTGTGAAGTTTGACAACACAAAAGAGATGGATGAATTTCTAAGTAAACACAACCTACCTAAATTGAATCAGGAAGTTGTGAATTATTTAAATAGTCCTATAACATATAAGGAAATTGAGGAAGTAATCTCGAATCTTCCCACCAAAAAATGTCCTGGACCAGATGGATTCAGCACAGAGTTCTACCAGACATTTAAGGAGTTAATAACACCAATACTCCTTAAACTGTTCCATCAAATAGCAAAGGAAGGAACACTACCAAATTCCTTCTGTGAAGCTAATATCGTCTTAATCCCAAAACCTAATAAAGATTCACTTAAAAAAGAAAACTATAGGCCGATCTCCCTGATGAACACAGACGCAAACATTCTCAACAAAGTCTTAGCAAATCAGATTCAAAAACATATTAAAAAGATCATTCACGGGGACCAAGTAGGCTTCATCCCCGGCACACAAGGTTGGTTCAACATACGCAAATCAATAAATGTAATTCATCATGTAAACCAGTCCAAAGTCCAAGACCACATGATACTCTCGATAGATGCAGAAAAAGCTTTTGACAAGATCCAACAGCCTTTTATGATCAAAACGCTAGAGACAGTAGGAATGGAAGGAACCTTTATCAATATAATAAAAGCTATATACAACAAGCCCACAGCAAGGATTATGCTCAATGGGGAACAATTGGAAGCATTCCCACTTCGATCAGGAACTAGACAAGGCTGTCCACTCTCACCACTTCTATTCAATATTGTACTTGAAGTCTTAGCTGAAGCCATAAGACAAGAAAGGGACATAAGAGGGATTCAAATCGGCAAGGAAGAAGTCAAGCTATCCCTATTTGCAGATGACATGATCCTATACCTGAGTGATCCCAAAAACTCCACCAGGAAGCTCCTGGAACTAATTGAGAAGTTCAGCAGGGTGGCAGGATACAAAATAAATGTGCAAAAATCAGAGGCCTTCCTATATGCTCAGAATGAAAGAAGTGAAAAAGCCTTGAGAGAAACAATCCCATTTACTATAGCCCCTAAAAAAATGAAATACCTTGGTATAAACCTAACTAAGGAGGTAAAAGACCTTTACAGTGAAAACTTTAAAACCCTAAAGAAAGAAATAGCAGAAGACACCAGAAGGTGGAAAGACCTCCCTTGTTCCTGGATTGGCAGAATCATCATTGTAAAAATGACCATCCTACCAAAGGCAATATACAGATTCAATGCTATACCAATCAAAATTCCAAAGCAATTCTTCAAAGAAGTTGACCAAACAATCTCAAAGTTCATATGGAGGCACAAAAGACCCAGGATAGCAAAAACAATCCTGAGTAACAAAAACACAGCTGGAGGTATTGCCATACCAAACCTTAGTCTATACTACAAATCCATAGTTGTAAAGATAGCCTGGTACTGGCTCCAAAATAGACACACAGATCAATGGATAAGGATTGAAGACCCAGATATAAGCCCACAAAGTTACAGCCATTTGTTCTTTGACAAAGGGGCCCAAAGAATCCAATGGAAAAAGAATAGCATCTTCAACAAATGGTCCTGGCAAAACTGGATCTCTACATGCAGAAGATTAAAGCTGGACCCGTACTTGTCACCATGTACAAGACTTAATTCCAAATGGATCAAGGACCTTGATATCAGGCCAGAGACTATAAAAACCATAGTTGAAAGGATAGGGAACTCCCTCAAGCTGATTGGGCTAGGCCAACACTTCCTAAACAGACATCCAATGGCACAGTCACTGCTACCAACTCTCAACAGTTGGGATCTTGTGAAATTAAAGAGCTTCTGTTCAGATAAAGAGATTATAACGCGAGCTCAAAGGCAACCTACAGAATGGGAGTAAATCTTCACTAACCACACATCTGATAGAACTCTGCTGTCCAGAGTGCACAAAGAACTTAGAAAACTAAACACCAAGGAAACCAATGGCCCAATTAAAAAATGAGCCCTGGAACTTAAAAGAAACTTTACCAGGGATGAAATTAAAATGTCTAACAAATATCTTAAAAAATGCTCCACTTCCTTAGCCATCAGGGAAATGCAAATCAAAACTTCCCTGAGATATCATTTCACCCCGGTCAGGATGGCAAAAATCCACAATACTAACAACGACAAATGCTGGAGAGGATGTGGAGAGAGGGGAACTCTCCTACATTGCTGGTGGGAATGCAGGCTCATACAGCCACTCTGGCGAGCCGTCTGGAGATTCTTAAAGAAATTAAAGATTGAAATGCCATATGACCCTGCTATTCCACTTTTGGGAATAACCCCCCATACAGCAGAGGTTCACCTCGATAGCACAAGCACGACCATGTTCATAGCAGCACTGTTTACAATAGCAAAGTCATGGAATCAGCCCAAATGTCCAACAGTTGACGAGTGGATAAGGAAACTGTGGTACATCTATACAATGGAGTACTACTCAGCCATCAAAAATGATGAATTACTGGAATTTGCCGGGAAATGGATGTCATTAGAAACAATTATATTAAGTGAAGTATCCCAGACCCAGAAAATTAAGCGCTGTATGTACTCCCTAATAGGTGGCTCCTAGTACCAAACCCACCCAGCCCACCTAGAGACAGTAATTCCAAGGATTATGAACAGGAGGGATGGGGTAGGAGGGCCACATCAGAAACAAGGAGAGAAGGGACCATGTTACAGCAGGGAAAATAGGCCTCCACCAAGGACCCAAATAAGTAATGAGACATCTGATTAAGTTCACAGACTTTTGTTCCTGATCATTTACTACGGAGGGGGTGTGATCTCACCAGAAGAGGAGGGCATATAGTCTGGCAGATAAAAAGTAACCATTTTGCAAATGGGTGATAGACCCCTCCCTTACTGTGGTTTCCCACTTTTATTACATCTACCTTTGAATGTGCTTTTATCACGAGAGTCTAACAGCTTTTTGTCTCTGGCCAGGGGGTAACATACAATGCCCACCAGGATGGAGTGAAGGGCATTGCAGGAGCAGCAAAAACTACAAAAGAAAATCAACAAACCACAATCCAGAACTTCAGAGACTCTATATAAACCACCTAGAACTAGGCCAGCTTAGTCTCTCCCCATCTTGAAGCTCAGGGAAATTTGCGGAAGAGGGGGCGGTAAGAGTGTAAGAGCAAAAGGATGGGAGGAGCAATGATATGTAAGATACTCTATACTAGTTAGGGCTGAAGCAATCATAATTGGACTTTGCATGCCCTGCGCATTGTCCAACACACTGTTGACCTCACAAAGTCTAGCATCTGCTAAAGGCACCAAGATCCTTGGAGGCAAAGGATTGGCAGTCACAGCAGTGTTCCTATACCTAAGGGGAACACGGGAAAGGGTTCAGGGAAAGGCCACTGGGTCCTTGTACATCATCGGAGAGGAGGGCCCAGAGGAAAATCAGACATGCACAAGAAAGGACTCTCTGGGAATTGGGGTGGGAGGCACTGGGGGATGGGGAGGGAGAGGGGTGGGGAGGGGGAGCAGGGGGTACAGGGGAGGAGGAGGGAGGGAGGGAACTGGTGTACCTAATAAGTTTGTATGAGCTGAAATAAAAAAAAATATATATCAAATTTTGAATATTCTAGGTCTTTCACACTTTCACATACATTTTAAAATGATTTTATCCATCTTTTCCTCAAAGAAAAAAACAGTGGATTTTTATTAGGATCACATGAAATCTCTACGTTTTTGGGAAAATTGGCCTTACCAGAGTGTCCAATCTTCTGACCTGGCAAGTAAGATGTACTTCAGCTTCTGTGGGATGCCTCACCACCCTCGCCTGCCAACTAAGGGTTTGCTTCTCTGGGGCTGCTTTCTTCTTTCTGTAATTGTGATGAGAAGAGACATAGTCGGTTTTACCAAGATCAGTGAAAGATGCTTTCATATTCATGAAATAATCTTGAACATGTTTTGGTGGGCTAGATTAACCTAGCTGGAAATCTATGCTCCATTCATGTCTTGATGCTGTAATTCAGTAGTTGTAACAGGCAAGGGTCAGGTCCCAGTTCAAGGACAACTTTCCAATAAGTCTTGATAGCAAGTTAAAAAAAAAAAAAAAAACTTCCTTTTTTTTCTATTTTTTGAGAGTTCCATGCATTCATCCATACAATAAATTTAGTCATTTTTACTCCCACATTACTGGATACTGTAGAAAACTTTCTTCCCAGTTAGGTTCCCTCCTGCCTTCATGTCTTTGTGTGTGTGCTGTATATGTGTGTGTATGTGTGTATATGTGTTGTGTGTGTATGTATGTATGTATGTCTATATGTATGTGTGTATATGTGTTGTGTGTATGTGTGTTTATGTGTGTATATGTGTGTGTATGTGTGGTGTATATGTGTGTGTGTATATCCGTGTGTGTGTGTATATCCGTGTGTGTGTGTGTGTGTGTGTGTGTGTGTGTGTGTGTGTGTGTGTACCACTGACTTCCCGCATGAAAATGCACATTGTTAGCATGTGCCTGGGCACTTAATGAAGCATGGCTACCCTGCTGAATAGAGCAGCTCTCTTCCCAGCCAGCATTAGCCCTCGGTCATTCCTCAGAGAGGCTAGTTCCTCACAAACACTTGCCCTTTCCGTGATGAAGTGCTGAGGTGCCTGCCTTTTTTAGAAAGTCCTTTCCATATTCTATGTCTCTCACAGACATTGTGAACTTCCAGGATAGTAGATGGTAGAAGAGACCCCATGATGGTAACAGACCCCCATGGTGGGACAGCTGAGGGTCAGGCCCCATTCTTTTTATCCTTCCAGAAGATTCTTTCCCGAGTGATCTTACATACTGTGCTCAGTGCGCAGTTGGACACCCATAGGGTCTCCAGGGCCTCCCCAGCATAGGGCTCTGCTCTCCAGAGCTTCTCCTGCAGAATCAACCTTCCCTCTTCTCTGCGGCCACCCGTCTCCTGGACTCAGCCAGTCTGAGCGTCTCATGGGTGCCACGCCTAGAAACCCTCAGGAGGAGCGAACATGACACAGGCCTCATGACACTGCCTGTCACCCCCGGATCTGTGACAGTCTTGAAATGTAGTGTTTTCTGTCTTTTGATTGGTTTCGTTTGGTTTTGTTTTTAGGAGGGAAAGCAGATATGGTGTCTGTGTCTTCCTCGGTCAGAAGCCCAGTGCGAGAGAATGTCATCTGCGTTAATGCATCGCAGTGAATATGGGCAGCAGCAGAATGCACCAGCCAGAAAGAGTCTGGCTAATGCAGGGTGTCAGAGCAGCTTCAAGGAGAAAACAGCAAAGGCCTCTCCTGCCCATGCTTCCTTAATCATAGCTGCTTTCCTCTCCTTCTGCTTCCAAGTTGAATTACAAAGCATTTCTAAGTAACACACACATAAATTTGTGGGTGAAGGCTAAAGAAGAGATGGGTCAAGGAAACCGGAGATTTGGGAGACCCTGGCTCATCGAAGACTTTCTGTCTGAGGTAGCCTTTGAGTTACACCCCTCATGACTATCTTCGTGCAGTTTCCACCAGTGAGTGCTTGTGTTTGCCAGGCACCAGTCGCCAGGTTTTCCCTAGGTGAAAGGTTATGGTCACACTTGGTCTCAAGACAAAGCTCATTAGCACCAAGCGCTATCATCTCTGTAGGCCACTCAACCTGTGGAGACCTCCAGTACTCTTCTAGTACAATAAGTAGAACAGTACCAGTGTCGTAGGTTATTGTACAGGTTAAATAACAGGATAAACACATTGCCTCTGATGCATCATATGCTTCAATACATGCATTAAGATGCTCCCAGACAACTGTACCATCTCAGATGGTTGAATTCTTGCCATACATGATAAACATTGTTTTAATGAATGAATAATTACTTGGCTTCTATTGTATTTCATGTGATTGTATTATATGGTACACTTCAGATTCTCATATTTCTGGAAATACAGTATTTTGATTTCTTTTCCTGTTACTGTGATAAAAAAAACACCCCGACAAACACAAATGGAGGAGAAAGGGTTAATTCTGTGTCACAGCTCAAGGGCACTGTCCATCACCATAGAGAATGCAAAGTGGCAGGAGCTTGAAGAGACTGATCTCGTCACATCCACGGTCAGGGAGCAGAGAGTAGCAAACTCCTGCTCAGTTGCCTTGGCCACTTTCTACAGTACAGGATCCTAGTCCAGGGAATGGTGCCCCTCACGGTGGGCAAGTCTTCCCGCCTCAGTTACCTGCCCAAGACTGTCTCCTACAGGCTCGTCCAGGGGCCTGTGTGCCAGGTGATTCTAGATGTCGTCCAGCTGACAGTTGACAGTGACCATCACATATGACACCATGAGACGATTAGCCTCAGGTTATTTGTATTCAGTCTGATTTGCTTTGAATGTTGCCAGTATAGATTTTAAATATACAGATCTTTGAACATATGTTTGAAACTTAGGGCATTCTCATTTCACTTGATTCATTTAATTAACTTAATGACAATTGATCTAATGTAATTAGTCTCATATTAGCTTTGATTTGACACAGACCTACAGTGGCTTGTTTTATAATCCAGTTGGCCCCTTCCTGTAGCTCTAAGATATGGGCCCATAGGCCCAAGACCTAGAGATAAAGAGAAATGCTTGAAATGTCTCATTGGGATAGTCATTAGGGGAGATTAATTTATGACTGCAGAACTGGACAAAAATTAACCAAAATGAAGGTAACAAAAATGTGGAATAGTCTATATGTACATGAATTCTGACACAGGAAATGATTCCACAATTAGAAAATGCCAGGAATTGATTTTCAGTAATTGTCCCTTCTTGATGTTTAATTAAAGAGCAGTTTCAACTTAAAGGTCATAGCGAATTGAGTTTTCCTCCATGATGGTCGATGAGAATGTGTTTGGAAGCAGATATTGAACCTACCTATGGCTTAAAAGATTAGAGAAGAGAGAGAAAAGCACTCTGCTCTTCAGCCCTGTAGAGGCAAAGTATATCGTAGAGAAACAAGCGGACCAAAAGCAAAGACAAAGGGTATTGAGCCTATTGAGTGAATTTGTGGGTTTTAATCCTCAGTGAGTTTGGATCCTCAGTGTTGCGGGAGACGGTGTCACAGAGACTAGGAGTCAAGCACTGGCGGTGTGGCCAGAGCACCATCCTTGCATCCATCCTCTTGAGCCTTCACAGGATGACTGGAGTGAACAACCAGTCCTGTCATATGCGCGTGCTGTGACGTTATCAGCTCTCACGCTCCTGGGCCATGGCGTCATCAGCTCTCTCCTGGATGCTGGAGACTGCAAGGCCCACTCTAACTGATTTGATGCAAAAGCAAAAACTGCAAAGGACATTCATGCTCTGTGGGTCGCACTGCAATTAAAATGTACAGAGGCCATGTCAGACCCATTAGACAGTTGGCCATTCACAGCCATTATTACAGAGCCCATAGGTAGAGAGCTCACAGTGGTACCCTCAGCCATCATTCAGATCTGGAAAGAACACACTGGTGAATGAAGGATGCCAGGAGTTCCCTGTGACTTTTGTGGTGGTGGTGTTCGTTTACAATGAGACTTTGTGTATCCCAGGGAGCCGTGTCTCAGCTCAGCTCAGTGCTGCTTTTCATAGCCACACTGTGTGGATTGCTCGTGGCTGTCTCACAAAGGGCTTTGCATCCTTCTGTCTGTCCTCGAGAACGTCTTTCACAGATGTGAAGGGGCACAGATAAGAAGGACTTCCAGGCTCAGAGGCTGCGGCTAATCTAACAGTGTTATCTGGCAAATATTTTCCCTCACAGGGAAAGGGCTTAAGGCTTTCCATGCATTGATTGAGCACATCGGGCTAATATTTATCCATTTGGAACTGTAGGAATTAACTTTACATCATTTAATAGCTGTGCACCAATTATAAGAAGTAATTATATGTAAGAATTTCCAAAAAATTAGGTACGGGGAAGAAAAGCTATCAGAAGGGGTTTAGTAATGATTAAGTTTGGAGAAGCCTGGGTTGTTCGTTCTTATTAATTTTACATGACATGAGGATTTTCCAATATGAGAAATGAATGGGAGGACGTCTACGCCCTCTTGCAGAGGGGGTAAAGCACATAGTGTATGTAGCCTCTGAAAGTCCCATTTCTAGTCATAATCATGGGATGTGTGTTTTCAGCAGACACAGTGGTATGGTGTGAGTGGGAGTGTTCCCCCACAGGCTCATGTGTTTGAATCCTTGGCTGATGTTAACGTTTGGGGAGGCCATGGCACCTTTAGGAGGTGGAGTCTTGCTGGAAGAAGACATGTCACAGGGGGTGGGCCTTGGGGTTGGTTAACCCCGCCCCATTTCCACTGGTCATTGACTCTGGTATTTTATTCTTCTGCTGTTGCTTTCTCCACTACCATGAGGACAACTGTGACTCAAGTCTCCTCATGACCTCTCCACCATATTGACCTGGTTGTCATGTTTTGTCGCATGGTCAGCTTCTCGTGATCTCCTCCAGAGGAGGAAACCTAGTAGGGAAAGACGCCTTTTTCCTGCAGGAAATGGGGAGAATGTGTCATGGGCTTCGCTGCTGGTACTTTCCCAGTAAGCAGGAAAAGAGAAAGAAATCTATCTTTCAAAACAACAGTCCAAGTTGGTATTTCCCCATGAAGAGTACTTAAAATGACATTGTAACTGGTTTTCCCAAGTCATTAGACCTCATTTTCATCTGCTTTATAGGCTCTTTAAATCATCATCTTTATATATTTTGTGTTTTTAAGATTCTGAAGACCTGGCATCTATTTTTACGATCAGAAAAATATGTCTTATAATTGGAAATATATTATCTTTAAAATTGAGGACAAGAATTACCAGGAGCACTAAAGCCAATTTCATTTTAAAATGTGTAGCAACCAGCACTTACTTTTCGCAAAGCATCACTTTCTCTTCCCCGTGGGCACAGCGATGGTGGCAGCTTTTGCTTCTAGCACCAAATTCACAATTTCTTCCACGGAAATCCCCGTGAAGAGCAGACCATCAAAGCTTATGAAAATACCCTAAACCATGGCCTGCAGATGATTTCTGAGTCCTCTTTGAAATCATTCAAGTTTTATGGCTACAGAGAGGGATGGATGCTTAAGAAACAAGATGCATGCAGTATTCATTTGAGGGATGATTAAAGTCTGAAGGCTTAAATTTGCTTTTTGGGGTGTTTCTTAGAAAACTATGTGTAAAAGGAAATTATTGGGAATTTTTGTTTTGTTTTTTCTGTTTTTTCTCTTTCTTGGTATTTAATCGTAAGACTCAAGATCTTCCAGTTACTGATTTCCTTAGAGCACATCTTCACATCATAAAGAAGTGGTCTCATCACTTAAACACACAGACCATGTTAGAGACAAATTTGATGTCAGTATCTGCCATGCCAAACTAGCATAGCATCCAAGCTATTCTGACATCTTTGTCTCCTATTCCTTTATAAAGTATTCTCTGTGGATCTTCAAGGAAAGGCACAATTCAAAAAGATGGACACATAGAAAAAATGAACTAATGTTCTTAACAATTCATAAGGTGGCAAGCTCTAAAACCACAGTGCATTCCCATATCCTATGTTTGCAGTTTATATACCTGCTATGTATTACTTATAAGCCCATGATAGATACGATTGACATGCATAGCACTAAGGTGACATCTAACGTTCCAAAATGGGAGAGATCTGGAATGTTCCTTACAGAATAAATCTAAGTTAGAGTGCTGCTGGCTGCGGATTCAACATGCGTGACTCAAGGACTGTGCCAGATGAAGATGCTTCTAGCAACAGGACATCTACAACCAGTTTTATATTGATCAGTCAGCCAAATGCCATCCCAAGGGCACACGGGATCCTGACCTGGATTTCCCCAGGGAGCAATGGTTCAGTATTGACTAGCATAACATCTTTAGGGCCTATGTACCACAGCTGCCGTCAGTAATGAGAAATAAGGAAGTAGATGTGTAGAACATTTGCATTTGAGAAGCAAGTTTTTTAAAACCTTATTTATTAATTCATTTAGTGTGTGTGTATCAGAGGGCACACGTGTCTCTGTGTAGGACCAAGGGTGGCTTTGGGAATCATCCTGGATTGCTTCTACCTCCTTCTTGCTTTGCTCTGGGATTTCTCGGGCTTTGCTCACCAGAGCCAGAAGTACAGGCCACCATTTCCATCTGGCATTTTTATAGGGACCTAGGATCAGAACTCAAGGCAGAGTCTTAACCTCTGAGTCATCTCTCCAGCCCGAGAAACAGGTTTTTAAATCAAATTGATAAGTTGCTTTTATAATATCACATTGTCTTTTAAGGAATTACAGGGAGAGGTTTTGTGAAACCTTATTTCCCCTTCTTATCTGGTCTGAATATCAAGATTCCACCCTTCAATTTCCTTGAGACATAGCAGCTGTGTGTTAGTGATGCTGGGTGAATCCAGGATGGTTTAAATATAGGCTCCAGACAACCTGCACCTGCAGGATTCAGCCCTCTAGCTGCGGAAAGCTGCTGCCCATGTTAAACAGATCATCCTTCAGAGAGACTGGCTAACAATGCATCTAGCCCCAGCCTTGGTTGG
The DNA here is from genome assembly GCA_023101885.1 of Typhlomys cinereus. Lineage (NCBI taxonomy): Eukaryota > Metazoa > Chordata > Mammalia > Rodentia > Platacanthomyidae > Typhlomys > Typhlomys cinereus. Next base: position 9,376,902 of record JALPQD010000024.1, on the reverse strand, counting down.
CCTCCCAACTGCAGAAGAGTTTTGAAGCAGAACTTGTGAACTTGGGAGTATTTTATGGTAGATGTGGAGTGGACTCTGCCATTGGCTAGGAAAGCTGGGTGAGCTGCCAGGAATGGCTGTGCTTTGGAGACTGAGGTTATCCTGGCCACAGAGCTCAGGAAGTAAGAAGTGGAGCTGAAGCTGCAAAGGATCCACATGATGGATTCAGGTATGTGGAAGAGATGGAGGTTTGCAAGATACACAGGTCAGGCAGGGTGAGAAGACTCCAGAGATGGAGATCCAAGTGATCAGATAGATATGTAGATAAATGATGTAGATAGATAGATATAGAAAGGTAGATAATCGTTGATAATCAATAAATTGATAGGCTATAGACAGATAATAGATGATGATGATGATAGATACATACATATATACATACATACATACATACATAGTAGATGATACAGAAGTAATAGATGATAGGTAGATAGAAGAGAGATAAAGATAAATGATAGAAGATGATGGAAGGTAGACAATGAATATTTATTATAGCAACCAGCTCATGAAGCAAAAAGTTCCTTATGCTATCTGTAAGTTGGTGTCCTAGAAAAGCCACTGGTGTAGTTGAAAGACCTGAGACCCAGAGGGAGAACCAATATTATTTATTCCAGTCTCAGTGTAATGGCCTGGGATTCAGTATATTGGTGGCAATAGTGGTACTCAGCTTAAGTAGCAGGAAGAAAGGAATTGATACCCCTTTTATTCTTTTCATACCCCCAAAGGGCTGAATGATACCAACCTGTCTTAGGTAGCGCCATCTAAGTTCAAACGGTATCACAGGTGCATGTTAGGTGAGGACCGAAACCCATGAGACTCAAGCATCTTCCAGGTTCTCTACGGCATAAGATTCTGGGATATGCCCAGAAAGAAGCTGGGTCTGTGGACGTTAAAGTCAAGCCCCAATTCAAACCATGTGTCTCTGTGACTGTAAATCCCCGGCTTGTCCCAAAGCTCACTAGAAGTGTCAAAGCACAGAGGTTGAGAAAGCCCTCAGTGCCCATCTTGGACAACCCTCACTGAATGGAAAATCACCAGGGAAAGCGATGCAAGCAAAGGGTGGCACAAAAGGAGTGTCCAGGCAATTGCTTGTCCTGAGTTGTCATTATGAGCATTCTCTTCCACTAGTGAGGGGAGATTACAACATGTAATTCCTGTTCATTTGAATCTAAATTAAACGTTGTCTCCCCTTTCAGAATTACCTTCATATTAAAAACCAAACAGAAACCCCCTAGTGTTAGTTAAGTTAGGCACAGAAACTATTTTTAAAGAGAACATATAGCCAAACCTTCATCAGCAGCAGCACTATGTTAACCAGGGACTCAGGCATGCTGGGATGGTGAACACAATCCACCCATGTTCAGAGACCCAGGGAAAACCCAGGGAAATCATGGTTTTCATGTTCAAATTCTTGACAGGCCATGCAGAGTGGAGGAGGTCTAGAAATGTGTGAATTTGACCTTCTCCTGTAAAATTATCATATAGCTTAAAATTGTTTCGCCAAAGCAAAACCGTGTGTGTTAAAGGTGGTCCTTAGAAAGTGAACACAAGAGCAGTGGAAGAAGCTGACATACAGAGCGTCAGTTCAGTTGATTAAAACTAGCATTAAACTAACTTTTGGATCAGTCTTACAAGGACAAGTCTGGGAGCTGGGAGCCTGTGTGACAGAAGCAAGCACAGGCTATGACCTGAAACCTGTCCTTAGGGTCTAATGTAAGGACAACAAGCTGCATTTATTGCGACAAGGATGCATTTGAATGTGCTCTGTTATGGCAGATGTAAATACCCATCAAAAAGCTGATTTATTACTCTGGCCAAAGGGCCCCAGCTCACTGGTCAAAAACCAGCAATGAGCAGAAGCCCCAAAAGATGGGTTACACACTGTTGCAGTCCACCTGCATGGTTGCTGATAAATGACCATCAAACAGCTTAAGGAACAAGGAGTTTACTTTCTTACGACAGTCCAATTACAGTTCTCAGTCCAGCTTGACGGGACAGCACGCACCAAGACCGAGGGAACTGGCCACACCATCACTGCATAATGGCTGAGAGATGGACAACCCTTACTTGCCAGACCAGCATGTCTGGCCAAGTGAGCAGAAGGATGCCAACTCTCTCAACCAGCTCTCTGATTTATCCAGGGCCTAATCCCACCCACCATGGGCTGGGTCTTCCCCATCAGCTAGACAATCTCCTTCAGGTTTGCTCTGGGCTTAACTCAATCATCAACTCTCTATAACTGTGCCCAGAGCTCAAACCCTCAACAGTCAAGTTGACACCTGTGCTTAACTATGACGCACACATTATATTAACATCTTGCTTAAACAGAAGGAAATAAAAGGGGAGCCCTGTCTTGTCAATGATCTGCCTAAGGAATGAGACAGTCTCCTAGATGGCTAAGGGGCCAAGACAGCGCCTCCTCCAGGTGGACTAGGAGAACTTCCTAGAGGAGGTGGCCAGGTTCGCTTTGGTCAGAAGGTTGGACTAAGGCCTCTGAGGTCAGAGGAGCAATGAGGACAAGACACGTAGGCAGATGTTCCAGGTCCTCTGTGAGAACACAGTGCTGGCTCAGATGAAGTTCTCTGCATCCATAGGACGTGATTTAGAAGAAAACCTTGATGCCAGGCTCTTGGGGGGAGTTTAACGCTAATCTAAGGAATTCAATTTTTTTTTCTGTAGGTCATAGGAAGCCACTGGGTACCTCAGATCCATAATAAGAAAAACTGAATAATGATTTTTTTCTATGATTTATACTTTTTAAATATTTATTTGGTGGCACCAAAGTGTGAAGATTTATAAAGGCATTATCATGTACACATAATTCCTACCCAGAGGGTTTACAGTCTGATCCAAGGACAGGAACACGTGAGGAGCACAAGGGAAGTGAGGAGGAGGAAGGACATATATTATGTTTCACAGGCACTCACCTTTGGCCCCATCCAAGAGCTATTAAAGCATTAAGAAAATCTTGCAAAGTGCCTGGGGCGTCCATTTATAAAAACAGAGAGCTGCAGCTAAAAGACAGAGCTGAGAATGAAATGCTAATGACTTAGACCCACAGGCAACTGATCACATATTTATTACACCCTGAAACTCACTGCTTCCATGATGTAATAACCAGTTCTACAAAATCGCAGGCCATCCACAATTTACTCACTGTCTAATAGAAAGATAGTCCTTAGTCTTTTCCTCTATGTCATAGAAAGAAACCCTGCTGGGGTCATGAAACATGCACATTTGAGTGTAAAGATAATACATTGCATTTTCTGTGAGATTTCTAAAAAGGACTTAACCAGTAGGTTGTTTCCAGTAAGAAAACAAAATCTGTCATGTTTTCAAGTTAAGGTGTCTTTACCAAGTTATGGGACAGGACAGATAGGAGGCATTTCTGCTATCAAAGAAATCATGGCCTGTGTCCTGAGTTTCTCTCCATGCTATGCAGGTAGTCTGGCACAGGGCAACCATGCAGCGCTGATTATGGAAGTTGGGAATGACATAATCCTTTGTATAGAAATTGCTGTGCCCAGAGAAGAGACCCATGTCATGGAATGTTACTTCTAGATGAAGTTGAAGAACTTTCCTACAAGAATAATGGCAAACACATGAAAGCCACACTTGTTCTAATTTTGTTTCTTTAACTTAGTGTTTCCAGCAGCCAGGAAGATTATCTCAGATCCTGAGAACAAAGAGATTTCCATTTCCAAAGCTGTCTGATACTTAATGGAGTATTTTGAACTCCCTGGCTAACCAGCTGCATGCAGATACAATATAAGTGATGCATGGCCCTTCTGTTCTGGAAAGAAATTCATTTCTCAGATGTTTAATGATGCTTTTAAATCTGTAAGGTGCTGCACATGAATGGGCAGTATTTTTCAAATAAACATTTTCTCTGACCTAAAATATAAACTTTTTGAGATAATCATAGTTTTATCATTGAAATTTCTTATTTACCAGATTATCTCACCTGAAAAAAAGTCTTAAAGATACAGAAGTTTCTTCATGTGTACTTATTTCCAGCTCATTATTACATATATTTTCTCAATATTGGACACTTGCTTTCCTTTAACAAGAAGTCTAATAGATTTTGTTGGCACTGGGATAGAGAGAGGTTAGGCAAAGCTTTGGATAAAATAATGTGCAAATATTTAATTTTTAAAATATCAAAACTATTATTTCAAAAGATTTAAAATAGAAGGAAACTTTAGAAAAAGTTGTGTTGGAAATAAAATTCCCAAACAATAAGTAGAAATGCAACATTATAACATATCTTATAAAATATAAAGACAGAAATAAATTTTTAGATTTTGTTCTTTCTTTTTTTTTTTACTCCATTTCATTCAAAAACCCAATCAAATCCACAGTTGCCAACTATAAGGATCATACCACTACACAAATCCAATACAGTAAAAGCAGAACTCACCACCCAACTATGGGCAAGATCACCCTTCACCAAACCGTTGACCATCATGCATACCCAGCCCTGACTCTGAATCTCACAGCACAGAATTTGTCAGCTGACCCAAGCATCTCATCCCCATAATAATAGCTATATTATATATAATATATATATATATATAACCATGTCATATCACATCAGAATTTCAAGCCAAATACTCCAACAAGTGTTTAATGCTAGGATCCACACAATAAGAGAGAACATTATATTTTTTAGATCCATCCACTTTCCAGCAAATTCTACAATCTCATTCTTCCCAATAGCTGAATAGTATTTCATTGTGTATACATACCATGGTTTCATTACCCACTCCTCTGTTTATGGGTTTGTTGGTTGATTCCATTTTCTTATTATTGCAAAGACAGCTGCAATGAACGTGGAAGAACAACTGTTTTTGTAGTAAGACGTAAAGTCCCTTGAGAATATTCCTAGTAGGGGTATAACTAGGTCATATGGTAGTTTCATTTTTAGCTTTCTGAGGAACCTCCATATTGATTTCTATAGTGACTGTACCAATTTACACTCCCAAATGTCAAACAAATATCTTTTAAAATGCTGTTTCCGTATCATAGTCATCAGGGAAATGCAAATTAAAACTAATCTGCTATACCATCTTACTCCAATTAGATTGGATAATATCAAAAACACAAATAAGAATGAATGTTGGTGAGGATGTGGAGAAAAGTGAATACTTATTCATTGTTAGTGGGAGTGTAAACTAGTATAGTCACTATGAAAATATTTAATTCTTTTTTAATTATTTTTATTTTTCTAGTTTTACAAGCATATTGAGTATTTATTCCTGCTTCCCTCCATCCCCCCTCCCTCCCATCCCTTCATCAATCCATCCTACTCCCTTCCACCCTCCTGTCTGTCAGTTTCTATGGATCCCAAGGTTCCCTCTGGCTTGTCTACTTTTGTGGGGGTTCAGACCTCTTGTGGCATGCCAAGTTGCCTCTCTTTGGACTACCCCACTGATGGGGGCATTTTCCTTCATTCATCCAGCTTTAGTCTCTAACGTTTCCACTGTATGTTCTTATCTCTCTTGAGTTCCTCAATAGTCTGTGGTGCATGTCAGTCATTATGCAGATCTGGTAAGGACAAGTCTCACTGTAGTGAATTCCTAGATGCAATAGTCCTGTCTTGAATGGAATGTCTTATCCAATGATGAACCTTCCCATCTTTAAGTTCTTACAATCTCACCGCTCCCTCTTCTGTGAGATTCCCAAAGTCTTAGGATGGGGAGACATTAGGTTGGCCTGATTCTGAGTGAGCCTTGCTGGGTTGCTGGTACACTGCATTATGGCTGGCTATTGTTGTCCATTTCACTGCTCTTCTATTGCCCTAAGCTGCATCCTATCAGGGTGTCGAGATTCTCTACCTCTGTTGTAAAAGATGACTTCTAGGCTGAGTATTAAGTGTTCTTCAAATCTGTGATATAATAGCAGGTATTTACAGAGCAGTTTGGTGTACTGTCTTCCTACCTATATGTTCATTAGCTGTTTTCCCCTATTGATCTATTTCCTTCCTTTTTTAGGTTTTCATGCTAGTTAATAGTAACAAGAATGTGTTCTATTCTGACAAGCAAGTCTTGAGTTCAATCAGAAAGCTGTTGGTTGTTGTTGCAGTCTGCCTGCAAACATGGGGTTTTTTTCCTTACGACAGTCTGGTTACAGTTCTCAGTCCAGCTCGAAGGGAACACATGCACCAACACCAGGGCCGAGGGAACTGGCCACCATCATATATAATAGCTGAGAGACAAACAATCCTTACTTGCCAGACCAGCATGTCTGGCCACGTGAACAGAAGGAAGCCAACTTTCTCAACCAGCTCTCTGTGATTTATCCAGGGCTTAATCCCACCCACCATGGGCTGGCTAGGTCTCCCCCAGCAGCTAAACAATCTCCTTCAGGTTTGCTCTGGGCTTAACTCAACCATCAACTCTCTACAACGTGCCCAGAGCTCAAACCCTCAACAGTCAAGTTGACACCTGTGCTTAACTATGACAGTTGTCTCCTGAATATTATACTGGTGGTCACTGTTGCCATGGGTATAAGTATTTAGTTAGTGGCTCACTATCAAGTATTTATAGTTGATACTAAGAAGTTCATTTCCACCTAGGGCCTATGGTCTTTCTATCCACAGGCATTTGACTTGATTTACAGTATCAGAGATATGTCCCTTGCCATGAATGGGACCCAATGCCAACCAGAAAGCAGCTGGCTACCCCATGCCCACCAAGCCACTATTGGACTCTTCTTCCTCTCCACCTCTTCTTCCTTCCATCCTCCCCATCCCCCTCCCTCTCTTCAATTGCCAGCATTCCCAGAGCAATCAATAGCAACTTGAGCTGGAAAGAAATAAATATCTTTGTGACTTAGAACTTCATAATATTTTCTGATGATCAAGAGAGAACAACTTCAAATAATTAATTATATTTCTATCAAGAACTTTTTTACATTTTTACATTTTCATCACAAACACACACCCCATCTTTAAAAGTCTTCTACATTTTCCTTTTTGTACTTGGTGATTTGTGTGTGTGTGTGTGTGTGTGTGTGTGTGTGTATGTGTGGTTGCACTAAAAAAATTTTAATGTCTTTTTTGTTGAGTTTTCACAGAGAAAAACAATAACTCCTGGATGTTTTCTGAGTTGGCAAGGGTTTTCTGCCCCCAGCCAGCAGAGGTGGCCTTGGTGTCCCCTGTCTGTGGGAGGGAGAAACTCTTTGACGAAGGTCATCCCCTGTGGGATTGAGTCTAATGACAGCTGAGATTTTAAATTAGCACCTGCCATTTTCATTGTCACCGTGGCACTGGGCAGCGGACTCAGCACTAATCAAGATGTCACCTTACTCCATCAGCGAGTACTGAGCTACTCAAAGGACACCCTGGACCACATGACCCATGTCACAGCCACACATATTCCAGCGCTCTCAGGATTTACCCTTGTTCTGGCGAACAGTCCATATGGAGATATTTATTTGTTTATTAAAGCATGGTAACCTAACTAGCAACAGGAAAATGGAACTGTTCAGGAGATTAACATCCTGTATTTTACTGTGTCATCCTAATTCATCACAACCTGCTCAGCACTCTAATTAAAGCGAAAGGGAAAGTTTTACCACACACTTGGTAGAAGGTCGTGCATTGCCTTCTCCTTATCAGAAAGGTTACAGAAGACATCAGAAGCTGGGGTTAGTCACTTCCTAGCAGCATACCCTCTAGTCGGGATTACTCTGCTCAGCAGTAAGATGGATCTAAACAAAAAACATTTTTTTTAAATTTTTTTATTACTATTTATTCAACTGTGCGCATGTGCGTGTGTATGTGCGCGCGCGCATGTGTGTCTGTGTGTGTGTCTGTGTGTCTGTGTATGTGTAGAACCACGGACGAATTCGCGAACCACCATGGATGCCTCCACCTCCTTCTGCCCCGGGATTCACAGGCTCCGCCCTACCAGGACCAGAAGCGCAGGCCGCCCCCGCTTCCGCCTGGCGTCTATACGTGGGATCTGGGATCCGAACTCAGGACCTTCCGCCTGCAAGGCGGAGGCTTAACCCCTGAGCCACCTCTCCAGCCCCACAAAAAACATTTCAAAGTAGACTTCTGATTTTATTAAGAAAGATGCCAACCTAAAGTAAAGGTGTTCATTAAAACTTGTTTCTCAATTTCCCAAAGCATTTTATGATATCTGGAGTCTGTTAGCTTAGCTTTTTAAAAGGATTGAGGTCTGGGAAGATGGCTCAGGCATTAAAGCCTTTGCCTTGCAAGCAAAAGAACCCGAGTTTGGATCCTAGAGCCCACCCAAAAATGCCAGGTGGATATGGCAGCGGCCCGTAATTCTGGCCTTGGAAAGGAGAGTCCGGGAAACCCCAGAGTAAAGCAATAAGGAGGTAGGACGATCCAGGATGATCACCCTTGGGCCTCTACAGATACACTCAAGTGCCATCTGGTACACATGGCCACACACACGTATGACCACCCACATGTAAAACATACACACATATGCAAAATAAACGTAAGTAAATAAAAAGACTTGAAACACCTTTCCTAAGAAGTGTCAAGGCAGGAAATACTCCAGATCCCTGTGGAGGGAGGAAGACCTCCTAGAAGACAGTAGCCAGTCGGTTCCTCCTGAGGGTGCTGTAGGGTCAGGACCACTGCTGTCCTGCGCATACCCAATCTGGGCACAGCCCTCTCACAGAGAGCCTTGTGGGTTTCTTTGGACCCCTGAGGAGGGTGGGGCAAGCCCCCTGGGATGCCCTCTGTTATGAATTTATCCCACTGATCTTGACACTACAGTAGTTGTCAGAACCACATCTGTCAAAACCAACGGTCAGTGACTGCGTCTCCAAGGCAGCACTTGATTTGTCTCTTAAGGCAAGGGGTCGGAGAAGGGTTACTCCATGCTGTGTCCACTGTGACCCACGCACTGTCATCTGAGGCTGTGCCTTTGTGTGCAGAAATTAGAGATGTGTGCACATGTAGATGTGCCTGTGTCTTTCCTTCCTTCCTTCCTTCCTTCCTTCCTTCCTTCCTTCCTTCCTTCCTTCCTTCCTTCCTTCCTTCCTTCCTTCCTTCCTTCCTTCCTTCCTTCCTTCCTTCCTTCCTTCCTTCCTTCCTTCCTTCCTTCCTTCCTTCTAGTAGCCCATTAATCTATTTTGTAAAAAAAAAAAAATTCTTGTTATCTCAAATAAGCACCATGAAATGAGTACATTCTTTCTTTGTGGGAGTCTTTCCAAGTTTGATAATGTTTGTTTGTTTTTAATAAAAGGGGGTACCAAAATAATGAAAATGATATTTACAGGTTTCCTTCCCTTAGATAAATTCTGTAAGTGATTTGTGATATTTATAACCAAAGACATAGTACCATCCCTAAACACTTTTAACTCTAGATACATAGGTGCTAAGTGTCTTTCACAAATGTTCACACCCTTACAGCAAAATTGTTATTACTATTATTATAGTTGTGTCCATTGAAAAATTAAAGAATTTTACAACTCCCACACTATGTGGACTGGCAAAGTCAGAACTGGAACTTGGGTCTGTCTCCAAAGCCCAAGACCACAGCTGTTCTGCTAGCCATGTGCTATCTTGAGAAATTGGTAATGTTCCTATGGGCCTATGGACCATACAGAAAAACCAAACATTGAAGATAAACTGTGCTTTAAGCCTATGCAAATACAACATTCCTTTACTCTTACTCTGAAAAGATTTTTAAAACAAAACTATTAAAAATATACTTCTTCCCCTTCTGCCATTTAAAACAATTAATTTGACTTTGAGAAGGGTGGTATCTAGAGGGTCTTAAAGCGGCGTCCTCAATCTACATGGTAAGTCACCAAGTTCTCCATTCCTTTTGCTTGAACTCTGATCGTGGATATGGTTTCCTCTCTGTGAAGCATGTCTCCTTTTGGATGGCCACTTGTCATTTACAGTGGACGGGAAGTGTTCATGTCCTTTGCGATGGTTGATGTATTGGGTCAGGGACCCAAGTGTTGCTGAAGGGTGAAACTTGGAATAATATTTCACTTTCTGCACTGAGATATTTGTGCAAACTTCAGCCTTAGGATATTAACCATATTGAAAGGATCTCTTTGGGAGCAGTCGTAGGAGTTACCATCTAATAGTTTAGAGCGCCTGCTACGCCACGTCTGTGGGATGTCCCAGCAAGACTGGCCTCAGGCTGTCACTTTACAGAGAGGAAATCTCAGTGAAACATTCAGTGTCTGCCCTGGATTCTAAAGACATGGCAACCCGATGCCATCTGCAGCCCCCAAGGAACGCCCATACGCAGCCCCGAGGCACGGTGGGAGGCACCATGACCACCTGGCAGCTGCATGGGCAACAGCGCCACCTTTCTTAACATCCCCCTCACGCCTCACCCCCAGCTCCTCACCAACACTCCTCCAAGACTCAGAATTCCTTGCAGGGAACCATTTTCCCTCTCTCAGTCCTACCCTTACAAGATCACAGAAGCATCGTGGACTTGCATCACCTCTGTGTCCCAGGGAACTCACCTAGAATTGCTCTAATGTGTTTACACCATTTTATCCAGGTGAAAATACCTTAATGAAGCAAATCTGGGGGATTTTATGACTTGCAACATTGCAAGAATCAATGTAAAACAGAGTATAGAAGCCAAAGCAAATATATATTCATTAAGGGCTATTTGCAATTACAGTGAGCCGGGTGGGCCTGCGCACTCTGCTGGGGCATAATAAAGGACTTCAGATCGCTTCAGTATCATCCCACACCAAACTACTTACCACGCTAATTACATCACCAAGGAGCTTTTCTTTCTCATGCCTGTCAAAGCCAGCTCCTTCCCTGAATTGCTCCTGCTTGTGCTTTGGCCTGCCCTCCCAGGTTCAACCATCCATGCCACCCATGGGAACCCCGTGCACCGTCACAATACCTCCTTCTGTCAGCCCACTCCTGCAGAGGGTCAGGCTACGTCTGATGCCTCACGGAGAGGCTGTGGATGTGGCTCAGTGTCAGCAAGCTTAGTGTTGCTGTCTTTCTAATCTAACTGACAGGTGAAAGGACCAGGCAATACCAGGTGTGATGTCGCACACCTGGAATCTCAGCACTCAGACGGTAGAGGCAGGAGGATCATCTTGAGCTACTGTAGCCAATTCCAGGCCAGCCTAGGCTGCATGAGACCCTGTGGAAAAGCAAACAAACCTCAGATAGTAAATATTTTGGGTTTTGTGGGCCATGTAGCCACAGCACATTATTATCTGGAAAAACTCCTCTGAATGCAACTGGCTTCCCTTAAACTTTATGGTGGATGCTGTGACGGTTAATATTGACAATCAACTGGATGGGATTCAGATCACTTAAGAGACAACCCTCTGGGGTGTCTGTGAGGGAGTTTAGAGGCTGTCAGCTGAGACGGGACGGCTCACCCTGAATATGAATAACATCAGTCCATGGGCTGGTGTTCTGCACGCCAGCATCCGTGTCTCTCTGCTTCCAGCCTGTGAACATGGTGTGATAGCTGCCCAGAGCCCCTGCTGCCAGGACCCTCCCACCATGAGGGGCTGTGCCCTCCTGGGCCAAAGTAAATTGCTTGTTCCATAGGATGCTTTTTTCAGGTATTCACTGACAGCAATGAGAAAAGTAACTAACATGCAATGCTGAATTTTAATTTCTACTTACCATGAAAGAGAGAGAGAGAGAGAGAGAGAGAGAGAGAGAGAGAGAGAGAGAGAGAGGGTGGGTGGGTGCAAGAGAGTATGTGTGCCCATGGTCTTGTGATATCAGGAATTATCCTGATTGCTCTACCTCTTTATTGCTTTGCTCTGTGATTTCCCTGGTTCTGCATTCCAGGGCTGGAATTGTAGGCTGCCATCATTTCCACTGAGTATTTTCATATGGGATCTGGGGATCAAAACTCAGGTTCTTTTGCTTACAAGGTAAAGATTTTAACCTCTTAATGATCTCCCCAACCCCCAATTTTTGCCCAATTATTTTAAAAGCTAAAAGCTTTTCTTAACTGTAGGATCAGTTTGCTGATCACGTGGAGTCACTCTAAGGAGTTCTAGAAATGGCTGTTCTTGGGAATCACTAAGGGAGCTTGTTTCATCTTGAATCACTGATATATTAAACTCCAAATTATATGAATCTGCATTAATAAAAAAAGAGGATACTGTCATACTACCTCTGCTGGTTGCCCGCACAGTGGCCCCAGAATGGCCAGTGGCAGAGTTGCCCGGATCTCAGGGCTTCGGGATGTAGGTCCAGGCGGCAGCTTGAGTTGCTCGTCAGCTGCAGCTATGACAATACCACCCTGCCAGGATGCAGGAGGCTTCGCAGGAATCACATCACTCTAGAGACCTGGGTGGGAGTCAGGATTTAAGCAGGGTTCTTGGAACTGTCCTTCCACCCTGAAGCATCATCACGTGACCGTGGCTGCCCCTGCCTTCCAAATGCCTCCGCAGGTTCCCTTTTCCTCTGCTCTCTAGGTGCTTTTAATCCATATGAAGCACCGGCTTCAGGAAGAGGATTTGCAGAACTGTGACGTACTGTGTGTCTTTATTTCTAGCAGCCCTTTGTCATTCCTGAAGGACATTCTTGGGAGGAATACAGACCACAGGTCGCCAGTAGAAAGGAAGGGATGTGGGGAGCGGTGCGTTAGGATGTGCCATCTGGAAAAGGTAACGAGGAGGAGAAGACAAAATGGCAGAGCAAGCGGCAAGAGCACGCATGACAGGCTGGCAAGGCAATGAAGAAGATTAATTCCTGCTGCTTGGCACCGTTGCCCCCGAACTCAGACACCTCCGTCCCCAGGAGTAAATCACAGCATGGCCCGCTGCCATTGCTTTTTTATCAGCAGAGTTATTAAATTGCATGTTTCATAACACAGGTTATTATCCTTTCTATAAACACTGCAGCTTGTTATTATCCTAAAGCATGCATTTGTCGTTTCTGTGCAAGGAGAGACTGGGGCCTTTCTGTGTTTCCATGGAGACAACATCAGGCTCTAGCCCTGGGCGCTAAGCTATGGCACTTCATGTGACCGAAGCTGGTCAATGACCTTTAACTGTCATGGATGGGTGTGGGGGACCACAGGATGCATTGTGCATTTCCCCTGAGTCTTCACCTCTCAAACAGCAGAGATTTGGGTCTCAAGTTAAAGAGAAAAAAAGCATTCATTAAGCACCAACTGTGTCCAAAGCATTGTGCTTTGGGATTCTGTTCTTCAGGGCTGTGGGAAGCTAGGGAAAGAGCTGACTAGAGAACGAAGCCCCCATACAACTTCAGAAGTGTTGGTCTCATCCTTAGAGGGAGAATTACTGTCGCTATGGGTGCGTATCAGCCTAAGGTAATCCGCAGTGAAGGCTGGGCAGGACTGCCAAGAACTGCCGTCTTCCTTTGGGGAAATCTTTGTCCTCTCACAGGGTCCCTATTGAAGACCAACAGGACAGCAGGAAGTAGCCTTGACTTTAGAAACATTCTCTTAACTCACCAGCTCTGAGGTATCACAAGCTGTGTGCTGCATCTTTTGTGTGTAGCTTTAAAAAGGAAAAATGCAGCCAATCAGAAATATCATCAACTGCATGATGCGTATGGATATGAGGGAAATTTTTTCTTTCGTGTGTGTGTGTGTGTGTGTGTGTGTGTGTGTGTTTGCATGTGGATGACCACATTGGGGGGTGTCTATGTATCCAAGTGTGCTTGAGTGTGTGTGCCTGTGGAAACCCAGGACTAATCATCCTTCAGGCTCTTCTGCTTTATCTTCATAAGCCTGGCCTTGGTCTCTCGTTAAACCCAGAGCACACCATTAGGGGCCAGTCTAGCTGGCCAGCTTTTTGTGTGGATTCCCAGGCTCTGTCTCCCAGGACTAGAGTTCTAGGTGGGCTGCCTGGCATTTTTATGTGGGATCTAGGGATCCGAACACCAGTCCCATTTCTTGTGAGGCAAAGATCAGAGCCACTGAGCCATCTCCCCAGTCTAGATATAGAGGATGTTAAAATGTAAAAGTAGATTCATGTCTTTGAATTACTGAGATTGGATCATTATTTGAACAGCCACCAACTGAAGTGAATCTAATGAGGATTGTGGTAGTGGTAACAGTAATTTTCATGAGAATATACAGTGTAGGACAGTATCACTGAATGATTTCCCATATCTACAGTGGTAAGAAAGTCATACACATTCTGCACAAAGTGTACTTAGAAGATTGGATTTTGATCTTTTCCCAGCTAGTGATATGCTGTAAGATATCCCAGTAAGCCACGGGATCATGATAAGTAAACAACAGAGACTCTACCCTGCCGTGTTCTCTGTTTCAAATGTTTTTGAATATTATGTTTTGAGTTTTCAAATCCAATAAAGTCTGCAAAATGCCCATCTGTGTGTGCTCATGAGATATTCAACATTTTACTATGAAGTAGGCTTTATGTTTCAAACTTTTGCCCAAATGTAAGATAATGAAAGTGTTCTGGGCACATTCCAGATAACCAAAGCTGAGATATTTTTTATTGGACTTGCAGAAAGATATGCATTTTTAACTCAATGCTATTTTCAGCAGATAATTTATCAGACCCCAGTCACATCCTAAGCCATTTTAGCATCTGTATTAATGATTTAAAATGTACAAAGACATTTTTTATACTTGTTTTCTGGAGATCATACATGAAAAAATAAAAATCTATCACATGGTAAAGTTACCCTGTCACAGTCACCTGCCACTTCAGAGTTCTTCAAGTCTTACCTAGTGAGGTGTGGTCATTCCTTTCCAGCCTGAGAACTCAATTTGAGGATGTTCCTCCAACACTCCATCCTAGGTCCCTGTCTTTCTTCTTCTTCATTCATCTTCCCTAAATGAATAGTAGCGTTCATTGATTTAAATACTCACCATATTAAGTAATTCCACAGTCCGTGTCTTTTACTCAAACTTATCCCTTGAACATTGCTGTGGCTTGACCATGAAATGTCCACATTGACTCAAGTGTTTGAAAACTTGGTGCTGGCTGGTGACACGTTTTTGGTAAGGTTAAGGAACCTTTATGAGACAGAGCCTTGCTGGGGGAAGTATGTCATTGTGGGCGGGTCTTTAGGCTTGAAAGCCCCACTCCACTTCCTCTCTCTCTCTCTCTCTCTCTCTCTCTCTCTGCCTCTTGACTGCTGATTCAGTGTGAGCCATCTGTTCCTACGCCTTCCCCACCACAATAGGCTCTATCCCCTCCTGATCTGTGAGCCAATATAATAAATCTTTTCTCCCTTACAGCACTTTTGTCCAGGTATTTCTTAGGGCAACTGGAAAGGAAACTAAAACACATTCCACATGTACAACCAGCTCCTGGCTTCCTCCCAGCCTAGTAAAGTGGGTCCAAGGCTGGTGTGTCCTGCTCCTGCCCTGTCTCTGCCCGACCCAAGAACCAGTCTCTCTGACCACAGTGTGTTTCCCTCCCAGGGTCTGTACCTCCTCTGCCTTCTGCCTGGACTGTTTTCTCAGCCTCCCTAAGGCATATGACCACACTTCATTTGGGTCTTTGCTCAGCAAGGACCTTGTCACAGTGGTCTCTCAGGGCGCCCCCAGGCTCGCCAGGCTTCCCTACCCATTCATTGCTCTGTATCACCGTCGCCCAGTGACGTCATACGTTCACCTGACAGTTTCCTGCGACCTTCATCATGTCCTACCTTCTTCAGTGAAAGGGACACGGAAGGCCGCTTCCTCTGGTGCCCCTAGTGCTCAGGAGAGGACCGGGCCAAAGGGGCCAGCAAGCCACATCCACGCTTCAAAACAAAGAGTAACTGGAAAGCATAATTGGGTTTTGTGTGTGACTCACCAGCTTCATAGTCATTAAAATACCTCATTAGTCATTAAATATCATTAATAAATATTAACAATCTGCAATTATGATGTTATACATTAATTATATTTATATAATCAATATAATTATATAATCATTTGATTAGAACTATTGAAATAATTTATAACTAAT
This sequence comes from Typhlomys cinereus, assembly GCA_023101885.1. Lineage (NCBI taxonomy): Eukaryota > Metazoa > Chordata > Mammalia > Rodentia > Platacanthomyidae > Typhlomys > Typhlomys cinereus. The sequence continues at coordinate 9,360,951 of JALPQD010000024.1, read as the reverse complement.
AAAAATAATATCAATAATAAATAGTCATGAAATATCTAATTGGTGGTGAACTATACCTTCTAGGTCACATGTGTCCCACTGACATTGTAATTTTGTCCCTGGCAGCTAGGAGACTCACTGAATATGTTTTGTAATAGTTTAATTTGGAATGATTCTGGAATGGGCCAAAAGTTTCTAAAATTTTAGCAAAATAAATTGTTCATGTAACAAAATGGGAAAAGTCTTATTGAATTTTATATTTTTATTTTTATATTTTTATTTCTAAGCTGATAAAGCACTGTTTTCTTTTAAAGTGGTGTTAGCATCTGATAACAGTTAAGGAACAGACTTGCTAAAACGAATGAGTAAGAAATAGATGTATAAGAAATTAATGTATATTTTCTTCACAGTGATTGCAGTTTCGTTCAGGCATTTACAAAGGTGAGAGGAGGTGTTTCTCAAGTAGCATTGTGCACACTTGGCTAATTGATGTGTTAGGTTTGTTTGTTTGCTTTTCCTCTCAGAATCATACCACTTATATATTGGGTTTCTAATGTTATTCATGCCTCTACTTTTGTTAGAAATAGGACAGTGATGGCCAGATTTGAGGGTTGTCAATTGCTGTTCAAGCCACCAGCAAATCCATTCACTTAGTCACATGCTTAACTTGGCTTCGAGAATCAGGGTTGCTGCTGAACTCAGCTCCGTGCAGCATCTACCTCTGCCTGAGTGTGGGTCACGTGGTGCAAAGGTGACTACAGCTTTGGAATATGTGGGACTCACAATTTCCATAAACATCATCTTTGCTATGGAGTAGCAGGACTTTGTATTAAGCTTTCTGTTCCAATCTATATGAGACAAAAATCTGGAATGAAACATTAGAAAGACACCAGCAAGCATTGGCCAAGACTCTTGCGGCTTGGGAGAGACTTTACCTTAAGGCTCTAGCTGTTTCAGTCAGTGCTGCATCTTGAATTCTGGGGAGAGAAAAGAGTGAGATCAAACTCAGCATCATTTAGCACTGGCTCCGATGGCTACGCTGACACACGCCTTCACTCTTCCAAAGTTCTTCATTTTGATTGGCTGGCTCACCTCTCACATCCAGGTTGCTAAAATTATAAGCAAGGGAGGAACTAGAGCAGCCACTCCATCACACTGTGGAATATTGAAAAGGCCAAATCCATACAGAGTTGCACTCCGTTTATTGATAGGTGAGTCATTAGAAGATTGACTTTCCACATGGCAGGCGATAGACATAGGAAGTGTCAAGACCTGGATGTGTGTTCTTGAAAATGGCAACATGGGTGGACTGTGGTGGGAATGAGGGGCCTTCTTATTGCAGTGTGAAAAATGGCAGCCTCTGCCTTGTTGTGGTATTGGAAGGCATTTGCCGTCGGACAATATCACCCTTACCACTGATATTTTCAAAGGGAGCATCCTGCTGCCTATTTGTACAGATTTATGAGTCGGCTTCGTAGATCATGTGCCTTACCATGTTTCTAAGAAAAAGACACAATGTCCCCATGTAATCAGGCACAGGGAGTCACTAGAACAGTCTTTGTTTGCAGAATTGAATTTTAGATTATAATTAGAATCAGAGGAGTCCTGTGGGCATTATTTGGGTAAGCCACTGGAAAAAAATATATATATATATATTCATTTCTGGTTATGGATGGAATTGTTTATACTGGAAAGAAATGCTGAAATCCTGACCTCTGACATCCATGAATATGGCTTTTATTTGGAAATAGAGTCTTCAAAGATGTGATCCAATTACAATGAGCTGCCACAGGGAGAGCAAATCCAAAGACTAGGGATTTTATAAGAAGCGAAGATTCAGAGAGAAGACCACCCATGAAGACAGAGGCAGAATGCACAGCTGGAAACTGCACAGCTGGAAACACCAGGGTTGCCATCAGCTACCAAAACCTACTTGATAAATGAAGGCGCGGTTTCTCCCTCAGTATCTCTAGTGGGAAGAGCCCCACCATAGGCTGGCTTTAGGATTCTCCCTGCAGAGCTGAAGGCTATCGCCCACCCAGACCACCGGTCACCTCTTCATGCCTTCTCCAACTCACCAAGAGGTAGTGGCTTCAGTATACCAGAAGAAGATGGCATGTCCGTGGCTCTGGAAGTTCATTCCTACAAGCTGCTTCCTGGTCTCTACTTCCCATTCCCCAGGGCTCTAAACACGGAAAGTGATGTGTATGGTCAAAATTATAAAACCCCTCTCCCACAGGGTTCCTGTCTTTGGGGTCTTCAGTCATCCCCAGCACATAACCACCTGACGTTGACTGTGAGACTACAAGCAAGATACTCTTCCCACCTCTCAGGCTGCTTGGGGAAGGGCATCAAGTGCAAGGCTGCAGCTGAGTGACCTCTAGCTTTGCTTGGTGATTTTCCAGCTCCATCACAGCTGACTTGGATGACGAAATGGGTCTAATAACAATAATGAATCCAAGGCTGGGCTCAGCGACAGTGGAGCTGTCTAGTACGCATGAGCCCGGGGTGAGAAGAGAGAAGAGAGCATAGGAAGGGTGAGGGAGAGACAGAAGGGAGAGGCATAAGAAGAAAGGAGAGGAGAAGAGACAGGAAAGAGGTAAGGAGGGGAGATAGTTGGCAAGAAGAGAAGGGGAAAGGAAGAGAGAGAAAAGAAAGCTAATCTAAAGGCTTCTGTAAAGAGCATATGAATCACTGCATGACTGACATAGAGGGAGGCCCTCAAACAAGCAATGCTCGTGGTCAGTGCCCGCGTGGCAGGGAACCATTGCTGCTGATGACATAGTGATGCTGTGGGGGGTGGGGAGCAGGAAGAGTTACCCCGGACTTAACATTATCCAGCTGCAGGAGAAGTGCTGCCCAGGCCAGACTCTGGAGAGAAGAGGGAGAGACAGAACCAGACCCGTGGTTACAAAGGGACAGAAAGGATGTGTATAGAAGCTGTGTATCTTCGTCCATTCAAGGTTCTATAATAACATATCCCCCAGCCCGTGACTTTGTAAGCAGCAAGCACTCACTCTCACTGCATGGGAGACTGGTAAGGGCAGATTCCTGTCCGTGCAGGGCACCTTTCCCTTGAATGGCTAATGCTGGAAGGGGAAGGGCATTCTCTGGGGTCTGCGTTACCCAGGCACTGATCTCAGCACTAATTCCCTCCCAAGGGTAACCTCTCTTGGTGATATCAGCATGTGGGCTAGGACGCCAATGCATGGATTTGGGGTGTACATGCATTAAAGAACAGCACTGTGAGATCGCCTTAGACACAGACCAGGTGTGAGGATGGGTAGAGCTTAGGCTGAGACAACTACTAATTTATTTTAAGACTTTCTTCCTTTCTATTAAGGCTCTCTTGTTTATTAAGGCTCTCTTCCTGCCTAAGTCTACTGAGCCTTAGGTAATGTGCTATAGTCCTGCTCCCTATCCAATCTATGAATAGTTATTGCTTACCTATCCTCCACGGGCCGAGTGCTGGGAGGAACGGTGTGTTTTCTTTACAGCGTAGTAACTATCAAAGAAGCAAATGCTGTTCTGTTCTAACAGAGCCCTACCTCCTGTCCTGGTGCAGCCCAGCTGGGTATGGAGGAAAGAATCAGTGGAGCTCAGTTTCTTTGGAACCCCTTGTTAATGTTGACCACCTCTTTGGGGTCTTGCCCTTACACCCCACCATGGAACACCTCAACACTGAGCTGTGGCATTGACAGGCCACGTGTCCTTCTACTCGCCAGCCCACTTTGTTCATTACTGTTTATCATTTTAATAAGCAGGCAAGTTTGCTTTATGTTTGAAAACATGTGTTGTCTGGGTTTTCCTCCTTCAAATGAGAGACATATCCAGTTTTATGGGTTTCTGGCTTTTGACAATAAAATTTGAAATGCCATTTGGGCTGAACTCATTTTTTTTTTAAGTAACACACAAACCTGATTTGTTTAGACCCAAAGGAATTGCTCTGAACCAAAGATTTTGATAGAAAGGCAGACATGAAGTGTTTCTCAATGTTTCAATAATTGTCAGCATACAAAATGCAAGATTAATTTCCAGCCGTGTGTAAGACTTACAGTGTGAAATGCTTGAACCACTTAAGCTGAAGAATTAGGACAGAATAAATTAGCAAAGCACACATCACGTTTTAGAGAATCCTCAAGTACCCTGTATAACACTAATCCTTATATTCCTGTAGCAAATCTCCGTAGTAGGTTCCCATGGCATTCATTAAGAAGGACTAACCATGATGCTTCAAGGCATTTGCACTGTCATGTGAATGAATTCTGGGAACATTTCCTCACAGTCCCATTTATTCTCAATAATTAGCACTAAAGTATAAAATTTAAAAGTGAAAAAAAAAGTATTGTAATAAAAATTACCTGTAATTCCCCAATTTGGATTTAATGGATGTCAGTGTTATTCCGGTACAGGCTATCTTTTGCCATCTAAAGCAAAATTTAAGAACAATAATAAGCCAGCACGTGGTTGTTGACTGTCTAGACAGGGGTGTTCAACATTTTGGCTTTTTTGGGCTACACTGGGTGAAGAATTATCTTGGGATGTCCAGCCACCAGCCCATTGGCTGTGTGAGCATGCAGTTTATCTTGTGTGACATTATGATTTGGTGCCCTCATCCACAAAGTTCATGCCCATGAACCACGCAGTTAGGTTACCAAACACAAGCAAATGAAGACAATCTCATAATGTTGTAAGTAAGCTTTTGATTTTGCCTTGGGCTGCTTTTAGAGTCATTGTAGGCTGGACACCCCCCAACTGGTGTACACCAGGGATGATAAGAGGGGTGCTGAATGTTGAAAAAAAAAACCCATTCTTCACCTCAAGGAGCTGATCCTCGGCTAGGCTTATGAAGCCACGAAGAAGCCCCCTGGCAGTGGATTATCCGGAAGCTCCTATAGTCAAGACAGGATCAAGGG